>OU538813.1:0-1362962 GCA_912999815.1 Campaea margaritaria | reverse complement strand
TCGTGATTTTTATTGTATTTGTATTATTAAATCATGGCACATTAAAATAGTTGCGTAAAAACATTATGCAGATGCAAAAATTTAATTATTAGGTTAAATAAATTTTTATAGAAGCCATATCAAAATGTCTCAGCGTAGTCACAAAATGACTATATTTTTGGCAACATGGCCGTCCTCATAGTACAGTAATATTCTTCCTTTTTGACTTCACCGCAATAATTTATGGTTAAAAAACATACATGTGACGCCATCTATAAAAAGTGGTTGTTACTCGTAGCGCCATCTATGCATTGCTAAGAACTATACTAAAGTGTACGTGTATGAATAATTATCACAGAAGGTAAACTCTCCCTTTGAATTTCCTGGTGTCTCTTTGTAAGGTTGTAAGCGCTATTTCGTTTTCGCCTCTACTTAGTACCACCACTTTTAGTAGAGATGGCGTTGGATGAAGAATTTATTTTCCTTTCCAAATAGTTTTATTTAGCTTGCCTTGTTGTTGAATCTCTTGGTTCTTGGATTTACTTAGTAAAAATACATCGCGTAAGTACTCGTACATTTTTAATTCAAACCATATAATATCTAGAGCGATCCGCAAAACCAAGAGAATGCCATAATATTATAATTCCCTAAAGTTCACAAAAAGGCCCATGCGTTTACTAAAAGACCTCAAAGTACACTAAAGAGTTCTAAGTTCACTAAGACCTCAAATTTCACTAAAGAGTCCTAAGTTCACTAAGACCTCAAATTTCACTAGAGTCCTAAGTTCACTAAAGAATCCCAAAATTCACTAAAAAGCCCTAAAATAAAGTTCAAATTAGTTTTATAGCTGCATCTGTATAATGTTTAGTAAACAATGTTGACGTTTACAGACAAACTTCCAACGATTTAATGCAGAGTATGCGAAACAACTGTAAGTCGGGTTTTAGTGTGTTGTGATTGTGCTTGTATATATTTATTTTTAACCGAAAAATAACATGAACATTTTGAGTTTAACCGGTTAAAGATAAAACATAGGTAATAAATATGAAAAAAAAAAAATAGGCACACCTTTCTCCCGTTCGGTTGAGATAGGCAGAGACTACATCTTCCCACATGCTACGATCCCAGCGGAAAGCAGTACACCAACTCCCTGACACCCTCTACTGGTTTCTGTTTCTGTTTTCTGGAACTCCAGACCAATAGGCTGTGTAGGGTGCATGATGTGTGGGTGTGCCTAGTATAAAAATATAATGAAATAGGTTAATGTTGTAAACGGCCCCGGCCACAGCGTTGTAATTGGCAGTGAGGCTACCGCAGACGGAGGTGAAGGGTCGAGCTTGTTTCGTATGTGAAGAATAGAAGAAAAAGGTCTGATGATAAGGTTGTGGAGAATTTTCCCATAATGGGACATTACTCCAGAAAGTCAAACAAAAAGTAAACCGATTTTAAGCATTGTCTTCTAATAAAATATCAAATATGATTACAAAACTAACATTGCATGAATTTTGCATGTTGTGTTTTTGGTGAACAGTGTGCATTCGTATCTGGTAGGTATTTTATTACTGACGACAGTTAACAGGTTTTTTTTTTATTAAAATTATGAAGTAGAAACTTACTTCTAGTGATTATGGTTTTCGATTTTATATCTGTTTTTGATCAATCGAATGAATTCGCTAACTAATTATAGTGATGTTTTCTATGTAAGGGACCGTCCATTAATCACATGAGGCTTAAGAGGGGGGGGGGATCACGGTATTGCACTTTGAGTGGGGGGTTATTGATACACCTCACCATGCATCACGGGGGGGGGGGGGAGGGGGGGTTAAAAATGCTAAAAAATTCATGATGTGATTAATGGACGGCCCCTAAGTATCTACACTCTACAGCAACCATGTCAATGTAGGTAACGCAACACTATTTTTTGCGTGGCATAGTCGCGTCGCATCACATCGCCTTAGTGTGTGTCGTTCCTAATTATTATAATAAGTAATGGCTTCATTTTTATTCTCGCAGCTCGTGACCAATCACCAAGACAGAACAACAAGGTGCCTTATTGTGTAGAAAATCCAGCCGAGAACCTTATCACTCGAGTGAGTATTTATCCCCATTTCACCCTTTCTGTTTTGGGACTTGCCATCATCGTCATCATCATCATCATCGTCACGAGCAATATCCGCCCACTGTTGGGCACAGGTGCCCGGTCTAGATTATCTGATCACATCGACGCTAGAAAGCGTAAACGCTGTAACCTTGAAACGCAAAATTGTTCACCAAACTTTTTTTTTGTTGAAAAAAAATCATAACTCAATATCTACTCGACCTAAAAAAGTAAATTTTGGATATTTGGTGTGTTACATACAAAGCTACAACACTGCTACCTTGGTTATATCCTAAAGTTCCTAGGGGACGTTGAAATGTGGGTTTGTTTCCAAATATGTAAAAAAAAGTATTTTCGGCTCGGTCCCTTTGACCGACCGTTTACGCTTTCTAGCGTCGATGCCTTCAAAATTGTTCTCCGGCATGTTTACGATAATTTTTTGTCTTTTCCAAAAAGCATGCAATAATGATATGCATTGGTACGTGCCGGCTCTTTGATTCGAACTCGCAACCCGCTGCTTGGCAGGCGGACGTTCCTCCACTAGGTTATCACCGTTTTTCATTATCATCATCATCAACTCATATAGGCCCACTGCTGAACACTTTCGCGAGGAGGATTAGGCCATAATCCTCAACGGGAGCCCGGTCCGGATTGGTGGTTAACATACCTACCTCCAAAATTATTCTCGGGTAGTAATATGGGTTTCCTCTTCTAGTTTTTCTTCGCCGAAAAGCACCGAAAATCCTGTGATAATCACGTTCATATTATGTTTTACAAGAAACGCATAGGTACGTGACCGCACTAGGGTTCGAACTCGCAATCATCTGCTTGGCAGACGAATGTTCCTCCAATACGCTATCATCGCTTTTCGGTATTGATCTACCACGCTGGCCGAGAGTTAACCTTTAACTTCCGTTTCATATTAAGATACGAAATTAGATTATGATAAAAAAAACACGCTCGCTTCGCTCACTCCACCCGCGGTTAGCATCGCTCGCTTCGCTCACCCCACACTGACTAGCCGCTTACATTTCCAGGTACTGACACAGCAGGGTCTCGGCAAGTACTGCGACCGGGAGTTCGTGCAGAGCACAGCGCGTGAGATGCAAGATGCTCTGGACCTCACGCAGGAGGAGATGGACACGTGAGATCATAGGCCGTCTCTTTCTTTTTTATTGGAGAAGAGAGGGAACGATTATCCAATAGACTACGTAGTCTCGGATCTGGCCAGATAACAATTAACATTCTATTGTCCCTACAAATTACACATTGCAAGAGATTAATAAAAATATAACGACCAAATTTAGGCTTTATTCCAGACTGTAATTAAGTACTATTTTAAACCATCTTATAAGTATTAAACGGCTTTGAACACAAATGTAAATCGTCATTGAATACAATAAAACATAGTCTCTATTGCCTGATAGTAAAAGCTACGCCTGCCCAGAACAGTTCCAGTGCCACCCAGACCTTTACATTTAATAATCTCGTGCGGCACTGCACTGCACTCGTCACCTTGAGACATGGTTCATAAGTCTCATATGAGTCACAAGCCCAGTAATTTCGCTGGAAACAGTGTTCTTCAAACCAGAACACAGTATTGTCTGCACATTACAGCGTGGCGGATGAATATCTGGCAAACTTCCCCAGGCGGTCTCTTGCAGAAAAGGCCTCCCACTACAAAAACTAACTGGCTACATTAACCATTGTTTATTTTTGTATCAAATATCATTTCCATTCATAAGAATAAAGTAAAGTATTCCGACACCTAACTACTTTTCTGTGTTACAGCGCTGCCAATCAAATAATGTTGCTAGAAAGAAATATGAGTTTGCGAGCCCGGAACAGGCCGACCGACGTGGTAAGATACTACAACTACTACGAGTATTGCTACTCTGTGGTAGAAAGTTAAATTATAGACTACTAGCTGCGCCCCGCGGTTTCACCCGCGTATTTCCTGTTCCCGCGGGAATATGGGAATAATATATAACCTATGTTACTCGCTGTCAATGTAGCTTTCCATTAGTGAAAGAATTTTTAAAATTGGCCCAGTGGTTTAGCTGAAACCTTACATATTTTCAAACATACTTTATTTTACCCCCTCAAGGGTAAATTTTTATAAAATTGTGTCTATTAAATGTTATTTTTCATTTAGACTTTTTCTCTAATCATTTTTTTATTTTCTAAGAGAAAAATACTATGCTATTATTTTTTGTTACAGGAAAGTATTTTCGCGCGTCAGTACCATCCCTTCCACCAACCCCCAATGCAGCCTCCAATGCAACCTTTAATGCAGCCCCCGGTACCAGGGAGACAGTTAAATAAATAACATGACACGAGAAATATTTTTGGCTACATTTGCTACCTTCGCGGTTGACACCGTACGGGTTTGCTTCCCTAACCCTATAATACCCCTTGAGGGGACTCAAGGGTTATTGTATCAGGCCTCGGGTGGAGGCGATGTTTTATTGAAGATTTGTGTAGGTATTCTATTGTTACTTATAGTAATATAAGAGAGCTTGCTTTGAAAAGAGTTAAGAGTGCCCCTTTTTGTCTTATTTAAGATATTTGGCTCTTTTTAGAGTTGATTGTGTCTGAAGTTAAGGAATATAAGAATAAGAATTAATTGCCCCAATATTGTTACCTGCTATTAACTTTTAATAATATTTATTAATGTAATTAAAATAAATATATAGTAAATTTTATGGAGGGCAATTTTTTTTCGGAATGTCCTTTTGATAAAAATTTGAAGGTTTTAAAGAGTTTCGTGAATGGAATGAAAATAAGATTTTTTATATTTATACAGTAATAATAAAAGGGAAAAGTATTAGTGTGGCAATGTGCCTTATTTATTCGAAAAAGTTAGAAAAATTATATAGAAATGTGCCAAAATTATATATTGAATAAAATTGCAATATTGCTTAGTGAAACTGTTTATTTATTCTGCTTTGTAATTAAATATTTTCTTCTTAAAGCATATTATATTTAAATAATGATTAATTCTTCTAAAATTAAGTACTATTTAAAGGTATTTCTGCGATTCTGTTGTTTGAGTATCTTCTAGTCAAATAAGTACGTAAAAGTGGCTTTGCTTTTATTGTTTTATTATGAATGTAGTTCGATATGACATATTTTGCCTAATGATGTATTTTGTATGGAATATTATTGTTATTGTGAATAAATTGTTAAATATATTATTGTTTTCATTTACTGATTAGCATCCTGGTTATTTCCTTTTCCCCACTGGTGGCACAAAGCTGACAGGAAGAAAGGGAATAACCCCTTCTTTCCATATCCAAATGCGCATGCGTATCTACTGGTTAAATTTATACCTACAAGAAAATTTAAGAATGATACAATTATAAAAGGTTTCAGTTTTATATATTTTATTGGAAGTCATGCTTATTCTGCATCAGAGTTATTCAAAAGTTTTCCATCATCGACGTCATTTAACTCTTCAATTTTCTCGGTGATCTTGGCTCTGATTTCATCAATGAGGCTTTCAATATCACAATCATCCCTTTCTCTAGTATTTTTCTTGAAACGAGGTTTCTCATCGTTGTCATCTCCCCAAAGTATATTAAAATTTCTACTTATTTCGGAAAATGAACTTTGAGCGTCGTCCTCGGGATCTGAGTAACCAATCAGATCAGATACCGCATAAACAAAGTTCTTTGAATGATCCGATAAATTCATAACGATATCTCTAAGCATTATCGGATAAACTTGACTACTATCTTTTGAGATGTTAGTTTGATCTTCTTGATGCTTTTTCTCAGATTCCTCTGTGTCTGTTTTAAGTGTTTCTAGTTTTTCTGCACTTTTACCTGAGCTGTTACCCATCTCTGCTATTTCATTCTGCAATTTCTTTATGAGACTCTCCAAATTGGTTATTTGGTCATCAATGCCGCTTGTTTCTCCATGCACTTCAGGTTTGGCTGTAGATTCTTTAGTTAAAGTCCTCGAGCTTACGAAGTTTCTTTCTGGTTTTTGTGTTACAACCTTATTATCAGTATTTCCTGATTTTCTCGTCAAGAGCTTAATATGATTAGGGTTTTTCGGGAACTCATCCATTATTTGGCAAAAGGGTCCACTTCTCGCTTCTCTTCTTTCGTATGGTCCGTTTTCACCTTTTTTACTTTGCAAACGATAGGGTCGTTTGTTATTTTTGGCTGTTTCGGATTCTTGATTCTCTCGTAACAGAGCGCGAGGCACGGCGGTGGTGGAGCCGGTGGTTCGGGAGGTATTATTGGACAAAGTTTAATTCCAGCTTTTACTTTTAGCTGGTTCCGTTGTATTTTGCAGGGGTCAGGTGGAGGCGGCTCGGGGAGAGGTTCCACTGTACACTTTTTTACGTCCATATCATAGAAATTTGGTTTGGAAGTTGTGGTAAAATAACAAAGAATTAGAGCCTAAGTTCATCCCAGAGGAACTAATTTTTTGCGATAAATTACCTATTTGTGGCCATTATTTGGATGATATTGTTAAAGACTCGTGACATTTCCTGTCAGTTATTAAAAATCGAGAAAAACATAAAACAGAAAACATGAGAAACCTATATAAACCAAAGAGGTAGAAACTCTGGTAGTATACAGGGTGTCCCATGGATATGCCACATGGAGGGAAAGTACCTTGAATATTTTAGATGGAACATTTTACCGAAAGAAGACATTATTTGAATTTAAAAAACAATGTAAACTGCACTCATAGATATTTAAATAATTACATGGTTGAACCGGGAATCGAACCCGTTACACGAGAAAAATAATCACCTGTAGCTTTATCATATCGATCGAAAGGCTTCATCATAAGGATTATTTTTTGCTAAATAACATGGTGTCAGAAATAGAAGGAAGGCCATGAATTTTAACATTAAGCAGCAGCTTCTTCTCAGATTTTATATTTTTAACTGGTTTAAATAATTAAAACAATATTAAGATCAGCAATAAATAGCTATTTATTTGGTGTCATCACAGGCTGGGTCCTTCTTCGGTCTGTTCTCGGGGTTTTTAATCCTCTCAAGGCATAGGGGGGGTTCGATGCATTGGAGTAGTTTCCTCTTCTCGTGTTCAGTCTTCAGGCTGCAGGGGGGCTTCTCGTCGCAAGGGTGAGGGGGTTCAACCTTCTCACATGACTTGACTGGCATGGACTCCCCGGAGAGACATCTGGCTGAAAGAGGGAAGATGATTTGTAGCTATAGAGTTTGATTCTTCTGGCGAAAACTAGCAAGAAAAAGACGCCCGTAAGTAAATTGTGAAGAGATGACGAAGAACAAAGAAGGAGTTTTGGGTCTTAGAAAAAGCAAGCATGAATCTATCTTTGTTGTCTCATCATGGAAAAACTGATTGCAATGCGGATTTTTACCAATTTACAATGTTATATATATTTTTAATAATATAGTGAGTCAAAACTGAGCTATTCATAAAGCATGCTTATTTATTTAGGCGATGCCCCGATATGCCGTATAGACATTAGACAACCAGGCTGGTTTTGGTGAAAAACTGTCTTTTCATATCAATAATTATTATGATTAAAATATTCCCCGCAGTAACAGCTATGGTTCTTACTAATTTCTCCCGGCCACGCTGGATTCTTCAACTTCTCCAGGCAGATATAGGGCTCTGGACAGTTGTGGCCCTGGTGGAGAGGGTCGCACGGCACAGGGTCGTCGCAGGGGTGAGGAGGTTCCTCTATTACGCAAGGCTTAACGTCTACCGTGTCACCCATGTTGTTTTGTTATTTATTTATGACCTCTTCAGTGTTGGCCTCTTTATAATATAGCCGGTTAATAGCTGTAAGGAGATTTGGTAAATTGAGTGGAGGAACCATATTTTTTTGTGGTTTGAAAATCGCTGAATGGAATTCGTTCTGAACCGGGTTTGATCTTCGGCTCCATACTAGTGACTTCACAAGTTGTGTGCAGATTTCCATCGCTCCTACTTCAGAAGAGACGCTAAACCGTTGGCTCTTAAGCCACGTCGGAGGCCCTTGGGCTTTGACAAACTCTGACTTTAGAGGCCTGTATTGTCCCATTCGATAAACAAAGAAACATCGTACTTGACTCAATCATGGAAGAGACGTTAGCTCAAGAAAAGTAAAATGGAGGGGATAAGACTACCAATCTATAGCAAATACCTCAAGCCAGGTTAACTTGTCGCGACAAAACTACGTACAGGCGACCTTCAGTAAGGAGCACGAGTAGAATGCCAAGCTTATGAATGTGTAGGCAGCCTGCATTCAACTCGGGCGCATACTATATCTAGCAGTAAGTAGATAGAAATGCCCGATTGACTTACTTTAAAAGCGAAGCTTTAATGTTAGTGGTGTTTAGCCTTGTTACAGGGTTCATTGGAGCATTTGCATTTATCTGAGTCGTGTCTACGCGGTGGTTTGTCTTCGCTTTTGTGGTTCTTCAGGTCCGGAGTAACAGATGGCAATTTTGCAGGCTTCGGTTTGGGTTTGGAGCCACTGTCACGAAGTGTTTTTTTACTGTCCGACATAGTATATATGTTTATTTTGTATTTTTCATGGTCTAGGTAATTGATTTTTCGTGATTTTTGAGCTGACGGTTTATCATTTGATGGTGGTTTGTTTCCACAGACTTCTGAAGAGAAGGTGTCTATGGATATCATAGAAGCAAAGAGTATTGTGTAGATACAAAGAAGGTACAAAAGTAACAAAGAGTTCGTAGAAGAAACAGCTTGGAGCCTGTCACTTTGGAATTTAAGAAAGTATTGTTTTTTTTTTGTAATAAGTTCTTATAATATTGTACATCCGAAATGGATAAACTGTTGTTTCTAAAATTATACACAATTTACCATCTCTGTATTCACAGTTTAACCAATAAATATGATTCTGATTCTGATTGTTTTCTTGCTTTACTGCTCTAAGTTGCCTAGAAGAGAATAGAATAGAATAGAAAAACCCTTTATTGTACACCAGGAACAAAAATAAACACAGTACAGAAGAATTACTAGAGAATTAGTATTATTAGAGATTTTTCAGATGGCCCATTCTTCTTGAAAAATCGTTGATTATTCCTAAGAAGAACCAACATTAGTTATTATTCAAAGAATTATGCTAAGCTATTGCATGTACAGTGTGTACAATGAAGTATTAATTTGTCTTATGTATTGTTATTCTTTCTCCGCATCGGGAATTAACGGATTACTACTGATATGTTGATATAGTCTGATATATCAATATTGTTTATGCTCTTCGAATAAAGTGAGGCCACTATAACTTTTCTTTTAAAATAAAAACAGGCAGATAATGGGAACAAATATTTATTCCAGTTTATTCATCGTCTAAATTTTCATCATTATTATCTTCGTCTTCGACTGATGATAATGAAAAGTTTGATGTTATTTTTTCTTCCACTTTAGATTCTCCCTCACGAAACATGGAGTATATTTTATCTTTTATGGTAGAAAAAACGCTGTTTGCAGCAGGAATAGATTCGGGTGCAAAATTATGAGGCATTACACCAGTTGTAGGAATGGGTTTGTCGTATGGTGCACTAGTATTGTTGAAATTTGCATGTTCACGAAATTTTTCCAAACATTGGGAAGATACAGTGGCACTAATGGCACCTAAAGCTGCGTCGACGGTAGATAATATGCTTCCGATCATTTCTGCTTTGTATGTTCGCTGAGCTTCTTTGTCCCATTCGGATTGCTTTGCTTCTTGTTGATTACCCATCAGAGAAACTGTATCCTGAGTGGTTTTGTAGACTTTCTCTATGAAATCTTCTACAGCTCCTTTTATCGTTGTCATCGTTATACTGCGTGAATCACTAAATGACTCCTCAGAATCAACTTTGGCATCTTTTAATTTACTTTCCTGAAGCTCTTCAGTCTCTACGTTTTGAATTGACTTGCTTTCAACAGGCGAAGATAAGTCATCACTCCCGTTTTGACTCGGTTCAGTTTCATAAATCTGAGAATTCTCATGCTCGAAATTCTTCAAATTAATAGTTGTAGATGAGATATTGTTTGAATTCAGCGTTTCAGTTTGGATATTCTCAAGACAATCAGGACCAGTTACTACAACTATGTCTGGTTGTTCATCACACTTGCTTGAACTACTTTCTGGGCCACAAACCTTTTTTATTTTTTCCTTGCACTTTTTTTCCTTGGGACATTTAGGCGGTCTATGTTTGTCAGGGCCACAAGGAGGTTGAGTTTTTAAATCATATTCTTGTTTCGGGCAAGGTGTACAGTCTTCTGGGTCATCTTCTGGTTTACAAGTGGGATTGCAGTACTTACTATCTTGTTTATCCATATTGGAGTATGAAGTTTTCGCGTCAACTTTACTAAATATACTTCCAATTGAAGTTGCTTTTATGTTGCTGTCTGTTTGACCCGTAGTAACTTCTAAACAGAGATGAATATTTGAAAAGTCTGCACCAGCTGCTACTAAGGCTCTTTTTAAAATGTCCTGTCTCGGTTCTAGACTGTCTGATTTCAGATATTGTTTGATTATATCTCGGTAGTATTGGTACTTATTTGCTGTATTGATATTTTCTAAGGGATTAGATGAGTGATTTATAATTTCTTCTCTAACGTTTTCTTTTATAATCGTTAAAAATTTAGGACAGTCCGGATTTTGTAGTATTCGGCAAAGTTCTAAAATAGTTACTGAGCCAACTTCAAATCCAAGGTTAGAACTATTTATATCTTTAAGAGGTCTGCATGAATCTTTAAATGAATCAGCGCTGCTTCTCAGATCTGATTTTATGATATGTTTAGGAGGTACTCCACAAGCATCTATGGCTGTTGAACTGTCAGATCTAAAGTGAGGCTTAAGAGGTAGTGGTTTGGACGGGTCTATCTCACAATTAACGTCAGATCTGATGATGTCTTTCGGAGGTATTGGTCTGCAGACGTCATTTATCCTTGAATCAGCATCAGATTGAATGGTGTCTCTAGGAATAGGGCATGCATCTGTTAGTTCAATATTGGTTTGAGTAGATTGTTCCGTTTGGTCTGATTTATACTCACAATACTCGATATCCAATTTATCAGGATGCATAATATTGATAACTACCAATTGTAGAGATAGTGGAATAGTAATTCCATCACATTTTGGAGACCAAAAGTGACATTACAATATACTATTTTATATGTTATATTTTACTAATAATTTTGAAAAAACAGCCATTGCTGTAAGATTTTACGAAATGCAAAAAGCAATTATTAAAATTATGACTGACATTCAAAGATAATTTTTTCTATCACAAAAGAAGAAAAGAGCTACGAAAGAGGTAAGTTTTTTTGTAAACGACTGAGCAAAGAGAATGTGTCTATTAACGAGTAAATACAGACTCATCAAGACGCTTACACCAATAAATGGTGGTTTCCTTTTTCTTCAATTAGGTATCATCATTTTATCTTGATTCTTATGAAATTGTTTAAGATTTTAAACTATTCACGTGAATTATTTTACCAACATATTTTCCAAAGTTAAATAGAATATTGTTATATTTTTGAGATTTTAATTTTTATCATTAAATTGGAAACTGATACAAAAATCAGCAGTTCAATCTAAAAATCGATAGATATCAATTTTAAATATAATGGAGATGGAAGGACATTTGGCAAGACGCGAAGACCGAAGGTGGACAAAGGCAATAACGGAGTGGTTGCCAAGAGGAGCAACTGTGAGGTAGACCACCAGTCTGACGGTCGGACGACATCGCCATGCACGTCGGGATAGACTGGATGAGACTTGGCCAGGACCGGAACAAATGGCGTGAAACAGAGGAGGCCTATACCCAGCAGTGGGTGGATACGGGCTATATAGATTCATATTTATCTATTGTTCTGTTTCCACATGTACTTTGTTAAGTTTTAAAAAATACAGTTCCTCTACAGTGTATTTCAGTTTTCTTTTACTATTCAAATAGCCTAGCCTTTCGTCAATCCAGCCAATGATTTAGAACTGGAGGCCTACCATGACGTCTTATAGCGATTCAGTTCAGGACCTAAACTGAGCCGCGTCGCATCAGCGTACCGTGACGTCTTATTTTTCATGTTGCTGCCATTTTCAACCTAAACTGGATCCAGTTAATATTGAAAATTGCAGCAACCTAAATTGAGTCGCTAATAAGCCAATCTCAACCTAAACTGGATCCAGTTTAGGTTCAAAATGGCAGCAACATAAAAGACGTCACGGTACGATTATGCGACGCGGTTCAGTTTAGGTCTTCAATTGAATCGCTATAAGAGGCCATGGTATGCCTCCTGTTCAGAAAAAGAAAACGTCGTCGTAGTCTTCTGAAAGGACTGGCCGCAGAAGTCTGTGAGCCGAGAAGAATGGAAGGAGAGGGAGGCCTTTGGCCTGCAGTGGGACGACTATGGCTGACAATGTTAATATTCGATTGATATTTAGCCACACTGTAACGACAGGTATAAATAATCAACGATTCCAGCATCTGCCCATATATACCGCCCAATCAACAGAATCTTTGGTCAAATTAAAAACAATGTATTTAACTTTATTTTTATTTTCTTTCCCGATTTCATCAATTATATGGTAACAAATTCAGATCTTTTTGATTCCTCACTTCGTCGCGCACGGGTCATCATCATCGGCACCAGTACAATCCCGTAGTGGTCTTTCCTTCTTAGATGATCTTCCTGGAGCTTCAGAAGTAACTGAAGGTGTGGCGCAAGGATCGGCTTCTAAAGGGCATAGTGGAGGCATCCCTTTAGGTGGGGGGAGCGGCTTTACTTCAGGGCACTCAAATTCATCCATTGGCGAAGAGGATGGTTCACAAGTATTTATTGATGGAGGGCATTTCTTTTGCCTCAGCTTATCCAGTCTTCTTCTTTCGCATATCGCACGTCTTTCATCTAGTGACATCTTCCTTGTGTCCGGTTCCTCAATTTTCTTATTTTCTTCCATTTGGTAGGTACACTAATATTTTTGAATCACGTTGAGTAGAATGTACTGGGTAGTGGTTGAGTAGGCACCTGAATTTTTAGGAATTCGCTTTACATGTTTGTTTTATGTTATTTCAAAAATATTTTTTTTATCAAAATCAGTCTAGCTGTCATTATTATCGCTAGCTGTATCTATGGTCTATGCCATTTGTCATTATTACTCCTCTTACCTCCCTGCAAGGAGGCAGGTGTTCTGACGACCGGTCGTCACCAACACAGGTCGCGACCTAACTGCGAAGCGTGAGGTTGTAGGTTCAAATTCTGCTCAGACCAAATATATTTTACGTCAACTACAGGAGGCCTACCATGACATCCTATAGCGATTCAATTGAAGACCTAAACTGAACCGCGTCGCATAATC
The DNA here is from genome assembly GCA_912999815.1 of Campaea margaritaria. Taxonomy (NCBI): domain Eukaryota; kingdom Metazoa; phylum Arthropoda; class Insecta; order Lepidoptera; family Geometridae; genus Campaea; species Campaea margaritaria. The sequence continues at coordinate 1,349,578 of OU538813.1, read as the reverse complement.
GTACCGTGACGTCTTATTTTTTATGTTGCTGCCATTTGAACCTAAACTGGATCCAGTTTAGGTTGAAAATGGCTAATTAGCCACTGAATTTAGGTTGCTGCCATTTTCAACTAAGATCATTCAAATAAGAGGTCATGGTATGCCTCCAGGTATTTCATCTATGTCTGTGTGTTTATGAGACCATGCTCCACGAAGTCCCTGGTTCTCTAGGTACAGGAAATTCAAGTTAGAAGTCAGGATCTATGTAAATAAATGTGATAAATGTGGTTGAGTGAAGAGACGAGGAAGTTGTTCACCAGATGGTAAGCGCTATGCCTGCCCATAATAGTAACAGTGCCACCCAGAACATTGCATTGCATAATCTTGCGCTGCACTGTACTGCGCTCGTCACTCTGAGACATCGGCTCTACAAGGGCATGCGTTAAATATAACCATACGCTTCAGAGGCGCAAGCTTCTATAATACGTGTTTAATTGTCTTAAGTACTTACAAATGGAAATAGCCGTCCCGTGAAAGGAGAGTCGATGAAAGAGTGGGTTGAGAAGGACTACAAAAAAAGCTTCGGATGAAAAAAAAGCCAGTAATATGTTTTCCGCGAAGGCGCCTCTGAGGCGTAGGTTATCTCTCAAGGGTTAATTTGCTTCACTATATCGTATAATGTCTGCGACTCTTGGTATTCTTGCGTGACCAAAAGCTTTATTTCTGAGGAGGCCCACAGGGTCCATCTTTCTCGGTGTTACACTTATATCCTTTTTTGCTTCTATCCTTGCAAGTTGGAGGTTCCTCGACTTTCTCTGGCTTGTGAGGTTGGCATATTTCTTTGGGTTTCTTGTCGTTCTTGTTCAAGTTGTTTTCGCTCGACATGTTTGAGGAATCTTCTATGAAATTTTTTTGTTTGGGCTAAAATTCTAGGCGAGTTTTACGTGGAATTTTAAAAGAGCTTTTTATGTATTTTTTTTTATGATTGTTTACATTTTTTTTTTTAACAGTTTTTAGATGTTGGTCTGGTGAGCACAGAATATTAATACTCTTCTGTATGACGTTGTATTATATTCTCTTTGCTCTTTTGGCAGGTCTGGCAAAGGCGGTTTTTCTCACAGATTATATTATTATATTCTGGTATATTTTCATTAAATTTCATTTTTATTGTACTGAACTGTCAAAAGAAAGCTAGTGCGTGTAAAGAAGCTTTAAGGTTCAAAATAGGTTTAGCACGTTTATTGCTTAAACACACGTATGTTGTGTGCGCCCGCACAGATGATTGGATTTAGTTACGACACAACGCCAGTAAACAGTAAACACACACGTTGTGTGAAGAGCCATTAAAAATTAAAACGGTTCAGCAGTAAACGTGTTGCGCGTTATGAAATCACGCGTTTTCGGCAAGGAATCTCATGTGGCATAGCGATTATAGGCCCAAGTTTTAACTATCTTCAGGTTTTTTTTTCTGTACTGTGTTTATTTTTGTTTCTGGTGTACAATAAAGAGTTTTCTATTCTATTCTATTCTATCGGGAAACACAGACTTAGACAAGGAATTGCAATCATCATCATCATAAACCAATATCGTCCCACTGCTGAGCACGGGTCTCCCCTCACTTTCGTGAAGAGGATTAGGCCATAATCCACCACGGAGGCCCCCATGGCTATTCAGCACGGTGCGGATCAGCCCGAGTTCGTTTCATGTTGACGTTTGATTGCCACGGGACTCGTCATTCGTATTGAAATGACGAGTCCCGTGGCAATCAAACGTCAAGATAAAACGAACTCGAGCTGATCCGCACCGTGCTGCATAACCCCGCCGGTCCGGATTGGTGGATAACATACCAACCTCCGAAATAATTCCCGGGTAGTTAATAATTCTCTTATTCTTCGGAATTGCAATAAAAGTATTCAATTTTTATAAACTCATATGCCTTTATTTCGTACTGGTGCGTTTTTCTTACAAATATTATGTATTCATATTAAAATTAAACAATTTATTTCATTATTTGATCTATTATTAAAATGACATAAATTTTATCACTTATATCGATATGCTTTCAGAAATTAAAAGCAAAATGCGTAATAAATAATAGACGTAATGCGAAAATACAATTAGGTAGACAATAAAATCTTAGTTTGTTTCTTTCATTTATACAGCTTTTCCCCTTTTCTGGTAAAAATAATAAAATAATTCTCATTGAAAAAGTTTTTTTAGTTTTGTACCAAAAAATATATTTTAAATATACAGAAAAGGCATGAAAATAATACTACACTATATTTACCTAAAAAAAATAAAAAAGAAATACAAATAAAATTTATTTTATATATAAATCAAATCTACAAACAGTTTTATTTAACACTTTGACTGCTGAGCCGTTTTGCTTGTCTAGCCACGGATACTGTTTTTCCATACAACAAACACAACACTTGTGTTTTGCAGTACTCGTGGCCAGTTATGAAAAACACGACAGTTGTGTTTTCAGCAGTGAACGTGTTAAGTACTTTATCAACTTTTACCAGTAAAAGGTCAGAATTTACTTCTTTGGTGATAAATTATTGCTTTATTTACTCATAAAAAGGTAGATTATAATATTTTTCTCTACAGGGATGTTAGTTTAAAGTCTTTGGCGTCTCTCTAAACTGTATGACTTTCATATAAATCATATATTTTATCAACGGATTTAATCTATGGAGAGCAATACTTATCAAGGCCATATTATTTACATTACACCTCAATTAAAATAAACTGAGAAATATTAAAAATAAAACAAAATGGACGGAAAAGATAAGAATTGCAACTAATAAATCTTTATAAATAATAGTACATTCTAACACAGTTTTGAACAAATCAATTTAATGTTTAATAATATATTAATATGTCACACGGCATGATTTTAACCTGCCATATACATTTAAACCCTATCCTTTTTATAAAAAAAGTAAAAAACACAAATAATCTCAAAAGTAATTTCAATATAATCTAAAAATATAATAAGCAGCTGACTTGCACATAATTTGTTTCAAAGCCTCCTTGAGAAGCAAACATCGATATACAAAATTAGTTATATAACTTATACAATAAAAATAACGATAATAAACAAGAAAATAATAATTTTATTGTGCATTTGGGACAGTCCATGGAAGTTTCGGTTCAAAATCGAGTTACAAAAGTTAAAATCTATTTCAGAAATGAGGTAAAAATTAACGAGAAACATCTTAACTCTAAAATGACATGATTCACTTAATTATAACGTACAATATTTACAATACACAAAGGATTTATCAATACTTTGGCTTTCATTTAAACACATATAAATTAGGACAAAAATGAGTATAAATGAACGCGGCACAACAAAAACAATGGAACCAATTCAGTCGGCACTAGTTTTATATTTTAGTTTTGTCCCGAAAAATAATAAGCCGTCACTTTTCATCCAAATGAAAATCAAAAGGATAGAAATATTTAGCACTAATGCACCGTATCGCTCAAATATGTCAAAAAACCACTGGAATCATCAGCTTGGCGGTTTATTGACATATTTGAGCGATACGGTGCATTAGTGGTTAATATTTTTAATATTTTAACATATAAACGAAAAGAATGATTTACGGTTGGCGCGAAATACAGTCTCGTTTATATTAGTGAACCGGTGTAGCTCTAAAAACGAAAAAACTGTTTGAAATTTAAATTTCCCGCCACAACAGAAACGAACCACCTTAAAGTTGAAAAAATAGGTCGAATAATTTATTAATAGGATTGAAAAAATGGTTTGTGTAATAGTGTACACACGTAAGAAGTGAAACAATTTCTTCTTAACTGTCTCTCACTCCGACCTGTCAATGTTCTATGTCGAGGCCTTGTCGAGGCATTATGAAAGTAGAAAAAACTTTAATGAAATACTCTTTTGATTATGCTTAAAGTCTGTGGTCAAATTGAGAACTGAGAAGAGATGTCAACACAAAACCTTTTTTAGCCTATATATACTCTATAATGACCGAACTCTTTGTCTTATTTCAAACTTCTTTAATTAAACCTTCATGTCTCTGCGTCAACTTTCACGTGACGGTTGAGGGTACGTAACAGAAAAGCGCGACGATTGATATAAAATTACTCCCATCCGTCGATAAAAAAAATCACTTCATTATTATAGTGTATTTTTTTTAAATCTTAGCCATGCAACGGGGCGAAACAAGTAATAAGTTTTGATACAATCAATAAATTGAATTTTAATAAGATTAACGACAGGGACGTACTTAGTAAGTTTGGGCCAACCAAATTGGCACCACTACATTAAAAAAGCATAGCAGTTACTGACCTTAATGATAAAAAAGTAAATATAAATCGAATTGTACATAAAAATATTTTAATCTATCTACACAGTATGAGATTTTCTAAAGGAATGAATAAGGCTTTAACTAAAATTCTCACAGATTTCTTGGTTTTAAGGTTAAGTGTCCATTATCACTTTAGTTTGTTCGTTGTTGGTCGCCGACAGCTACTGCTCGCACGGCGTCCGCTGATATCTAAAATTAATAAAAAAACAATATTAGTATTGGTAATTATCTTTGGTTATAGTATATCTGTTATCTTTGGATAATAGTAGTTATTTTGTAATTGTTTTTGGTACCGCAGTATTGTTAAATTAGATAGGTATTTATTTACTGATGTTTTAATTATATATATATATATATATATATTTATTTTGCAATAACCTTAGTAAATAACATCACCCCCGTTTACACCTAGGTATTTATTATACCTATATACCTATACATACAATTATATAAAAAAATATCCCTATTTCCTTTGGTCACGCCATAACTTGAGAGCGAATGAATCTATTTGACTATTTTTGGTTTTAAAATGTTGTTTTTACAAAGCTGGGAAAATTGCTCGACAAATTGGAAAATTTAGGAAAAACTGTAAGTGCGTTTTTTATTTATGTTATTTTTTTTTTTACGATCTTTCGTTGTTTATTTTCGTGTGTAACATAAGCTATTTTAAACCAGGCAAATGCAGAGGGTATTACAAGGAGTAATTTTATATCAACGAAATATCCCATATAACATATATAAAACAATATATCATAAAAAAATTACAACACCGACATTTCAATCACGATTCCCCAATAAAGTAATAACAAATGAATTAATCTAAAAAAAAAAATCAAAAGCACAATACATTCTTTCGCGCATTTGCCGACCTGCACCGTATTGCTCCCCAAGGGCCTAACAAAGAGCTCGGGTACGTCCCAAAGGGCCCCGGAATAAGTTACAAGGGGCATTAAATTTAAGTGATTCCACTGCGAACACTTTAAAACTTGTCTAATGAAAGGGACAGGGGCACTGAATTGTTTCTTTACACCCATAAATTGTAGACAGACAGTTGGAAAGATCAATTTGTTTAAATATATAGATATCAATCTAAATGTAGGACTATCAAGCCAACTAATATTAAACACGTGAAAGTTTGGATGTTTGTTACTAAATCACGTAAAAACGGCTGTACGGATAACACAGGCCTACAAAAAAAAATGTTTTGGTGCAGCTCTGTTCGCATCTGTTCTCGGTAAAGTAGGTAGTATGAACTACATTGCTGCTACTTGATGTCAGCTGACAGCTCCGTCCATGTTATAACTACTTTTATGACATTAATCGTATAAATTTATGATGGCAAGTAAATAAAGAAGTTGCATTAACGATCCTGATATGTTTCGTTACATATGCGGTGAGTATATAATGAAAGATCAACGGAAACCGATTAATGACACGGTAATTCGCTTGTATTCTGTATACTTTGGTACTCATGAACAAGAGCTGATATGAAAAATGTGACTAGTTTTTTCGTATCAGCTCAAATAATATACCCAAAATCAGGTCCAAAATCTTAGACACCAAAATGAGTGTAGGCCAGTGTAATGAACGAAATTTGCCACATATAATAAATCACATAAATATACCCGGATTAGCACATAGGATACATTTAATCTCGTAAAAATCAAAGATTGCTGTGTATAATACATAACGCGAGTGAGTTTTTTTTAGCTGAAACTCACGTTTTCGTTCGCGCGGTACTTAGACAAATTTTTATATCTTCTAAACCAGGCAAGATATCAAAATGGAACGTACACAAAAATTTAAGACAAGATTCCTGTTTTAATCGCTTAAATTTTCATTGAATTTCTCTAAACCGTTTTGGTTTATTCGAGACAAACCTTTAGACAGACAGACAGACAATTTAAAAACGGTCATTTATGATTTAGCGTTGTATAAATAACAGAGTCAATTAAATTTTGGTCTTAATTTTAAAACCATAGACAGACACTTTAACTCGTATTATACGGTTAATTGACATCGAAATAAACAGGTGAGAACTTAGTATGACAAAAATAGCCGTAATTGTTAAAAAAATTGTAATTATGATAATTTCTATATTCTTGTCACAGTCATAAAAACTGGTATCACAACTTATTATTTGAGAAGATTCGTCTATATGCTCCACAATATGAAGGTTTAAAATCCTTTGTCACGTTGATAAGCTATTTTCAATGGTATTTTTCTATGGCTTTGATGTATCACCCATGGGATAGGGAATTCACATATAATTTGATGGTGGGATCAAAACAGAGCACTGTGAGAGTGATTCTTTATCCTTAAAGCAGTTTTGATCAAATGTTAATGCTGATTTTGCTACTCGATGGAGCTTATTGTTTATCGATTTTGAACTTCCTTGTGAGAGTAGACAAGATATATTTGGAAATAAGCTCGTCAACTTTAGATTCGTTGCAAATATTCGCATTTCTTTGCATCAAGTATTGAGACACTTTTTCATTGGATCTAAATTTCGCTGTCGTAGGTATCATGTTTGGCACTATGTTAAGTAGGCTTTGTATTATTTTAACGTAATTAAATAAAATTCCGCCTATGAGAGAATTTTGAAATAATTATGCAGCTAGAACTTAAAACATTTGATATGTCTTATTTATTATCAAAAACTGTTCCACATTTTTATTCGTTATTAATGTTAACATTTTCAATGATAATTAGGATGAATAGGCAAGTAAAGACACACAAATTAAACGAGACCTCGTTCGGGTAAAATTAATCTCTCCATCGACAAAAACAGTTCAGGTGCTAACACGCGTCCCTGAGGCACACCTGTGCACAGTCCGTGGTTCCGAGTGATAAACCGTTTCAGATTTATTCAGCACACGCGGCCATTTGTTTTTCAGTGGTTGGTAAACGACCCGACGGTTAAAAGGTTGTAAACTCTCTGAAAACTTAATGTGTTTGCGGTCCGACGCTTTACTGTTTCCAAAGCGAGATTGAGGTCTCTAGAGAAAGATTGCTAGATGAAACCAATTCATTTTCTTTCACTAATTCACATATTATAAAATGCATTTGCTGGTTTTTGGAAACAATCAAATATCTTGTAGATAACGTTTTGAATGAGCGTACAAACATGAAATTGGATTTAAATATGTTATAAGTAGACAAGAAATGCACTGAAATAATTTTCTATTATTCCTTTCAGTTAATTAAGTAACTAACTATCTGATACCTACCACTTTAATACAGTTCAACTGTTTTTCTGATAAGCATTATAATATCGGGTTCGACGATAACCATGAGACCAAAGGTGAGAAGATGCGGCAGTGAGATGATGAATTTACCTTAGAGTAAAAAGTTGATATGTCTGTATTGGTAGAGATGGTAGTGACAACTTACCACTTGGACAGCAAGCCCGTGGCTGCTGAGTGGGAGTATGGACCTCCGTACGGCGAGTATTGGGAGTAAGGGGCAGCATATGCATACTCGGTCGCTAGAGTCGTTGTACCTGTAATATCAGAATAATTATGAACAATATTATTATACGTGAATATCAAGCCTTATTATTCACTTAGCTACAAAGCGTTAAAAATAACGCCACAATTATTATGCTCGTTCCAATATTACTTATTTACATAGAGGATCTTAATTGTTTCACGGATTAGAAGGACTTTACACAAACAAATGTAAATTAATATGATTATAATCTTTAAGTTATTGCATTAGAATTTCAATTCGATTTGCTTTTAGATATCAAACAAACAAAATTATACGAACCAGGCCTACGAAACAGTCCTAAACAAAATAAACATACAAGAATCAAAACCAATTTTTTGCAAATTTCACTTACTATATTTAAAGTGGAAAACTGAAGCCTTAGATAGAGTATAACTGATTATTTCCTACATTCTAAATAAAGAATAAAACGCCGAAGAAATCTTTAATTCATATGATAAACATAACATTGCACCAAGCAGCTTCATCAAAGTGTGATATCTACGTACATCTAGTCATAATCGCCACGCCCGCAACAAATATGTTTCCACCCCGCCCCGTAACGAGCTTTATACGCGTAACCACTCTCACCCCACCACCTCCCAAAAGTGACAGTTTAATATTTATAACCGAAGCCTACACCCGGCGTACAACTCCGAACCACTTCTGTCGCATCGCAAACTCGTGACAAGGTTCGTTACCCGCTCCAGACAAAGGCATACGATTCCCCCCTCTAAAATTATTTGCATAGAACCCCGAATGAGCTATTAAAGATGTCTACCTCCCCACCCGCCCCCCACTCGGGATAAGCAGATTGCGGTAGATTAAAGACCAAAAGCATAAAGAGAAGTGCGGTCCCCAGACGGGCGCCCTGTGGCACTCCATTTTGAAACCTCCCTTTAATATGCATAAGTGCTAAAACTCGGTGGTGGTTCCTATGATATTTTATGATGTTATAACACAGAGTTGGGTGGTCCGACGAGAAAATTAGATTTTCCTCGGAGTGCTTCAGAGTGGAGTACTCGACTTTGTCGAAAGCTTTACTCGAGTTTTTTTACCATCGTGATTCTTGAACTGTTTTTCTGTTTGGCCACTTTTGTTTTAGCTCTCTCTCATTGTTTTATTTCGGTGCGTGGATCTTTATTGTCATCTCTAAGTGCGGAATTGGGGCGGGAATTACTTTTTTGTATTTTTTTCCTGCCTTTTGAATGTTTTCTAACATATTTCAGGGGCGTTTTGCGTTATTGTTTGTAATGAAGCGGTTTTCTTGTGAATGTTTATAAGATGTAGGGATATCTTTGCAATACTTTATACGTTAAAATTACTTAATTTACTACTAAGAAATTCACGCTTGTTCTTCAAGTTTGTGAGTTAAGTGAGATGTGAAGCCGAGGGACAGTTTCCCTTAAGTAATCAATTTAAAAAAAAACTTTAAATGTATCTTTAGGTAATTATGCTTAAGAATATACTTTTAATATTTATTTACGTGATGACGGTTTTGTTTTAGTCACGTAAATTTAGAGCGACATAAAACATTCGTATAAAGGTAAATTGTAAATATTATTTCTCTAGAATTTTCTAGAGATTTTTTGTTTTTTTTTTTTATATCGATGGCATTATAATCTTAGATTTTTTTTTCTGGTCCCTGACCTGTTTTATCAAAACTCAAATTATTTATGGCAAGCAGGTAAAAATAATGCACTTTTAGAAGTCAACACGTCTCATATACACAGGGAAAAATAAAAAAATAAGTCAAATAATTATGATCTACTAAACTAATGATTAGCTGCTATAATGGTTCTAGTTTTAAGCCTCCTAGCCACCAGGACCTGATGGATGGATCACTTACCATCATAATGAGCGTAAGGGGGGTACGGGGGCGCGGGGGGTTGAAGCACCACCAGGGCCGCCGCGTCGGGACTGGCTGCTGCCGACGGGGGCTCCCCACCTGCACCGGCGTTTGACCCTGTCGAGTCATTGGTACCTGAGGAAAGGATATGACAAAATATTAACATTACATTAATTGTTTTTACAAGCGGCGGTAGCTTAGTGGGAGAACGTCTGCCTTCCAAGGAGAAGGTGTTATGGCATTTGAGTCACAGTTAACACGTTCACTGCTGTAGCGTTTTACTTCTTTTGGCTCTTTTGCGTATATTTACACAACATGTGTGTTTACTGGTGTTCTCTCGTGACTAAACTCAATCAACTGTGCGGGCGCACACAGCTGGTGTGACAAAATTGACAATACAGCAGTGAGGGTTCGAACGCCAGGCGTGTTTTCGCTTGCCGTAAAATTATAAAAACACAAACGTGTGTGTTTTCAGCAGTGAAGTTTTCATGCAAGCTTTTAAAGCATTGAACCGAATTCAACAGCACTTCATACGGAATTAAGCGACTGGACAGCTTAAAACTAGCTGAAAGTTTGTTGCCAACCCCCTTTCGGAAAATTCCGGCAGCAGTGCTTGAGAGCCAATTCCGTTTAAGTTTTTGCATGATTGATTGATGACCTTTAACCACACCATCCATTAACTCATGAGATAGTGATTAAACGCAAGCCTTTATACAATAAAACACACACACTGAGTGTATGTGTGTACGAGTGTATACTAAAACATCAAACAAAAAGTAAAAATAGCCGAGATTTACAACCATTGCGGCGGTGGCCAGCTAACTGTGACCAGTTGAGAGACCTTAGCTAATAAATTGTTCTGCAAAAGCTATAACAAGGTTTTGTAGGTAGTCAATCAGTATAGATTTTAGCGTTTGGATATTTTCGCGTGAGGTTGCGTGTTCGATTTCCACACAGGACAAAATTGTAGTGAACCTCAAATATTTGCTCAGAGTGCGGGTGTTTGTAGGAACATGGTCCTTGTAAATCCTGATTCCCTAAATACTGGGTATCCTAGTTAGTGGCCAAGATCTATGTTCATGAACGTGATGCTAAAAAAAATTCTTCGTAAAAATACTCATGATTTCCAACTTGGATTTCCTGTATCTAGGGAATCAGGAAATACCAAGACCATGGTCCTACAAACACCCAGACGTGTTAGCATTAGAATTTTAAATGCGAAATTCCAGCGAAATTACTGGGCATTTGAGAGTTTACAGCCGATGTCTCAGGGTGACGAGCGCAGTGCAGTACCGCGCAAGATTATACAATGCAATGTTCTGTAACTATTATAGGCAGGCGTAGCGCTTACCATCAGAACGACTTGCTCGTCTCATCACTCAGTCAAATTAAAAAAAAATGGTAGTAAAAACGCAATAGCCAATTTAGCAAAACAATAACCTTCACCATAAACACCAAGCATCATCGTGACGACAAATCTAACGGACTTCCCTTTTCCTATAGAACCCCGTGATCGTATCTTCGCAGTCACGCCCCGAAAATTAGCGGTTTCTGTTTAACGGGCCTTCCGATTGTCTTCGTGGCATACATTTTTGTGGTGTTCAGGGACCGTGTTGGAGGACAGTCATAGTTAAATTCATAGTTGAGTAGTGAACCGCACTTCAAGAATTGTAGATACATAGATAGATAAACTCTTTATTGAAACACCACAGAACAAAGAACACTTAAAAACTAGAACAAAACAAGTTTTACAATTAGTGTCACAAGGGGCGGTTTTATCGCTCAGAGCGATCTCTTCCAGACAACGATGCACGGAGAGGCGTAACTAGGAAATCGGACGGTGGCTTTCCTTATATACATAGCTAGTAAATAAGGGCCATATTTTCATTCCTCAGATAAAGTTATACGAGTATACAGGTTGGTAGTTTTGGTAGTAACAATTGGGCTTATACCATTTATAATTTTGGAATTTTGGAATTTATAATTTTCGATATTTTTTTTTTTTTGATATTTCTTTTGAAGTGACCACTTGAAGTGATAGAAATAATTATCAGAACCACAAATTGTTTTCAAAATTATGAAGAAAAAGGGAGTGCTACATAGTGTACACGTAAGAAGTATTATCGATTTAGAATTTTTCAACAGTCATTATTGCTAAATACCTCCCCAAAAATAACGTAAAGCGTAATTTTTTTCATTGGACAAGATAGTACGTCGTTCACCTGATGGTAAGCGCTACGCCTGCCCATAACAGTTACAGTGCCACCCAGAACTTTGCATCGCATAATCTTACGCGGCACTGGACTGCGCTCGACACCCAGAGACATCGGCTCTAAAGTCTCATACGCCCAGTACTTTCGCTGGAAACAGTGCCCTTCAAACCGGAACACACGGAATCAAAGTCAAAGTCAAATATCTTTATTCACATAGGCCCCAAGAGGGCACTTATGAAACTTCACTGACTCGACCGCCAGATTCGGAATTACGTCCAAACGAGAAGAATCGGCAAGAAACTCGTTGGTTTTTTTTTTTTTACATTCTCATTTATTTTAGTTACCCTGTCTAGCTGCAAAAACGAAAAATCTGTTTTAAATTTCCCGTCATAAGTGAAACAAATCATTTAGGTACACTTCAAGTGGGATACTTGTTAAATGCAAAAAAAAATGTGCTAAGCCATTACGCGATAAAAAAAAAATGCTAAGCGGTCTCGTGCCTCACATGAAAAAAAAACAACGTTTTGTTTTGTTTAAACTAAGAATATGCTGGCAACATTGACAATATATCACAATAGTTTCTCCTCCATATCACTCAGTCATTCACAAAGATCCAAACGCAAACCACAAATGTCACCAAAGAGGAAGCTACAATGGAACAGGTGCTGCGTGGATGTTGTACCGTGTCGCGTTACCATCTAGTGTTACTGAGAGGGACGCAGCCGGGACATTCTCATGGCGGATGTGGTGAGAACTGGTCCAGGATGAAAGCTGGCTTGCTCTTTTGTTTTGACCAGTGATTATGAATAATTCCTATGTATATTTTTGTCACCTGCATAGATCTTGACCATGGACTAGGGTTCCTTGTACATATGGAATCAGAATCTACGAGGAATATGGTCACGCATACAGCAATTACCTACTGGGCATATGAGACTTTAGAGCCGATGTCTCAGTGCAGTGCCGCGCAGGATTATGCAATGCAAAGTTCTGGGTGGCACTGTAACTGTTATGGGAAGGCGTAGCGCTTACCACCAGGTGAACGATTTGCTCGTCTTGGCACTCAGTGTACTAAAAAAAACATGCCCAGAGTATACCTGTGGTACACATAAATCTCTAACATATGCGGGAATAGAACCCGTAACTTCACGCTTCACAGTCGTCTCTTGATCCACGCCACGGAGGTTAATTAATAATTGATTTAATTGAATTTTTTTAATTTGATTTCATAGATTTTCTAGTCCACTATTATAATGAATTATTTTTGTTTCTATTAAAGTATTATATTATTATATCGTCATCCAAAGTAGCACTACCTATCGTACTATGACTTCTCGTATTGATCTTTGTAATAGGCACTGTTAGGAATATAATTATATATATGAAAATATTTATAACAGCACACTATTATTTTACGCGGCAAAGCTTCCTCCTTTTTTGGCGGCAAACCGAACTGTCAACTGCCAACTGCATCTGACGTTACCATAGAGTAGATAGCTTAGCATAGCTGCTAGAGATGTCTTTTGGCACGGCGAATCGATAATCGCCGGTCTATACCAGTATCTACTTCTACAATTACTTCTTTGAAAGATTTGGAGAAAAAATACGGTAATAATTATGTGCGTAAAACTATCCACCTATTTATCTCATAAACATGAATGAATGTAAGCTGAATGAATGGAAGATTCCCATGGTGTAGCGAGTGTAACCGCAAGTCATTCTGTGGTCATCTCACCGCCATTGATATCGATTTAGCCGTTTTGTTATCGTATGGGAATCATACTGATAAGGTAAAATCTATCTTCTTTAAATGTTTTAGATTTTTGTATTTCGCTTCAGAAGGCAGAGACTACATATTTCCATATGCTACGATTTTGACACGCATCTTTCGATTCTACCACTCTTCAAACACGCTCGCCGGTTTTAGGTCCCTTTGACTCGGCCTTTCTTAAAAACGTTGTCAATTGGATCGTGGTACGTTCGCCTACGTCATCCCCTACCGGCTGGCCCATTCATACTAGATCCTTAAATCTGTTTCGTCAATCTTCCTTCATCCCTTTTTACGATGAAAAAAACAAACGTACAAAGATACAGTGCCGCCCAGAATTTTTCATTACCAATACTTGCGTGGCACTGCAATGCGCTTGTCACCCTGAAACATTGGTCTAACGTCTCATATGCCCAGTAATTTCGCTGGAAACAATGCCCTCCAAACCGGAACACAGTAATGTTTGCACACTACTGCTTGGCGGATGAATATCTGGTAAAGGTCACTTCCCCAGGTGGACTCTACAATTACCATTGTTTCTATGTCAATAGCTAAGCATACACGCACAGATTTGCTAGGCGGATCTGCCCGACAGACGTCAGATACACCAGCAGTTTTGCCTGCCTGTGCGTGTATGCTTACCTTATAATGCAATTTTATTTCTACGTCAATGTGCTGTGTTGCTGCGTCAACTTACAGTATAGTTCCTATGTCCACTTGCAGTATTATTGGTGCGTCAATGAGCGGTATAATTTCGACGTCAACGTGCAGTAATGTAGAAGTACTTACCAGAATGAGGCGTGTAGTGCGGATGCGCGGCGTGTTCGTAAGGTGCGTCGAACAGTTCCCCATAGTACCCCGTCGCGCCACCGGCGGCACCGCCCAACTCCGTTAGTAGCTTGTACTCGTCTTTGAGGCTCCATTTTGACGAGGACCAGAGCTGGGAACAACAGTGTTAAGTTAGAATTCACTGTGTAACAGAATAGAACAAGATAAGAAAGAAAGAATACACTTACTCTGATACAACTGCACTCAACGAAAGACAAGACAAGAAAATGACACACAGCTAATATAATAGTGAAACAAAAAATTGGTTGTCTGTAAAGTTGGTTTACGGACGATAGTTTAACGTGACAACGTCATAACAAAACATTGATGAAATGATTGCATATTTTTATGAATAAAATTGAATCATTTTTTAATAATAATGGAATAAATACCTGAAATTATACTAGTAATCAGATTGTTAAAATGCAAGAATAATTAACCTTTATTTCCGAAATTGTTGTTGTAATAAGCAATGAAAACCACATTAACTTTTCACTTCACTTTATAAACAGTCGACGAAACAGTTCACGTAAAGATTTAAGCTGTGTGCTGCCGCTGTCTTTCCTCTCTTCGGAGGCATAGGCCAATCGAGTGGAAGAGAGATAGATGCGACGATGCGATTATTTTATTATTAAATCATTTAAAATTATTCATAAAAGTATATTTCATCAATGTTTTGTTATGACGTTGCCACGTTAAACTATCGTCCGTTAACCAACTTTACATACAACCAGTTTTTTAGTCTATTCTATTCTATTTACTATTAAGCTTGTTTCCTCAGAACAGTTACACTATCGCTAATTAGTTAGGCTGTGGTACTATGCTACCTAAGCTTGATTACACCTCATCAGTCGCGGTGAAGGACGGAAGTGACGTTACCGCCATCCGTCACAAGATGGCCGACGAAGTTTACGCGCCAATTCGCGCTCAATTACAGCCAGTGCGGTTTGTTTCCCGCTAATTAGTTGTTTGATTTTAAAACACATTTCAAAAGGGAGACATATGATTGTAAGTGTTGTAATTTGAACACTGATTTCTCCTCCAGCGTTTATTTCAGTGGTATTATCCTTTGCTTCGCGATTTAATTGTACAGTTGTATGATAGGACTGGAATGATAAACATTATTTATGTATCTAAATAGTGTATATATTTTATTATAATCATGTGTGTAGTATATTATAAATATGTGTATATTATTATTATTGTATTCATATTATTATTATTCACTATATTTATTTAACTTCTTAAATTTAAATTTCTTTTACAATGCTTTACAAAACTAATAAAAATACAGTCTAACTAGTAAAAATATTATAAAAGAAACTTAAACCTAGGATACCACCGGTAGCGGAGCAAGGCCCAGGCTACCGATGGTAGTAACTAATCCGGATCTATTATTATTATTTATTGAGTATAGTGTGTATGTGTATTATTAAAACATAAGTATTAAATGTATTGTGACTGTTAAATACTGTAAGTACGCCACCCACCCTACTATCGAAAAATGTTTTTTACTGTCCATCCAAAGGTTGTCTGGAAGAAATCGCTTTCAGCGATAAGACCGCCCATTGTACTACCCTTGTTTACCTATTGTAATTTTTCTGTACTGTGTTTAATTTTGTTTCTGGTGTACAATAAAGAGTTTTCTATTCTATTCTATTCTATGATTATTAAAAAAAAAACATTAAATAAAATACTTTCCATCGGTCGGACGACATCGCCGAATCAGGAATCTTTATGTTAATATCTGTACAAACTTTGATATTCTTACGCGATTCAATGGATTTTTTTTTATATTGCAGAATAGGCAAGCATTTGACCGCAGTCTCACCTGGACTGGACCTGGTTTGTATTCAAGACTTTCGCGAGATACGTTTAGTGTTTATAACAAAATTCTTTATAAAAATAAAACTCACGTTTGAGTATATTTGGTCGCCGTTGTAGTGACTTCTTTGTCTTTTAACGTCGTCTTCTGAATGGCTGTTGAAGTCTCTATTCTCATCTGTGGACAAAAAGGAAGGTAAGCAATGATTGGAAGCCGTTCAGTAACTATTATATTAATACGCGGTGAAATAAATGACATTCATGTAGAATTTCTTGGTGCTATCTTCTCTGACGGGCGTATTTCTGAAGCACTGGTAGTGTTTATGAAGTTTCCTTTTCCTGTGCGAGAATCACAGATGAAAGGGAAATTGTCCTTCTCAAAATCAAACCATAATCAGTCGATCATAATTATTTGACTTATTTTTTATTTTCCTCTATGTGTAAGGGTTTGTGTTTATGTGATCCACCAATCCGGATCTGGCCCCGTGGTGGATTATATCCTAATCCTCCTCACGAAAGTGAGGGGAGACTCGTGCCCAGCAGAGGGACGTTATGGGTTGTTGATGATGATAAGGGTTTGGACTTGTAAAAGTGCAATATATTTGCCTACTTGCAATAAATGATTTGATTTATGCCAAGCAGTAGTGTGCAAAAAATACTGTGTTCCAATTCGAAGGCGATCTTTCATGAAATGTCTCACAGTGGATAGTACGTCGCGCAACATTTTGTAATTCAACGCCTTGGAAGCGAATTATTTAAGTTCAAAGTATGGTAAAGTTTCTAACATTTCCGTGCTCACAGCTAAATTAATATCTAACCTCTTCGTAACAACCTTATATTTTAACTTTATTCAAACTCGAAGCTAAAACCACAAAGGAATTTAAGAGAAGTTATAATAATAAGACCCCAGTTTTAGCAGTAAATTTAATAGCACTGTAAATCTCGACGTCACGGTCGGTGATTACTGGCTTGGCTGGAAGGATTAGAGATGTGCCATGGTTCCTTAGGTATCAATTTTGAGATTATCGGTATATGATATTAAGATAGATAATTCGACAGAAAACAATTGAATATTTATCAAAAATAAACTCGAATGCCAATGTCACTTTCATCATCATCATCGGCCCATATCGTCTCACTGCTGAGCACGGGTCTCCCCTCGCTTTCGTGAAAAGGGTTAGGCCATAATCCACCACGGGGGCTTAGTCGTGGATAACATACCTACATCGGAAATCATTCTCAGGTATGTAGGTATGTGGGTTTTCTCACGATGTTTTCCTCCACCGAAAAACGAGTGATAATTACGTACATATGCTTTACAGAAACACATTGGTACGTACTCACGTCCTTCTCCTTAGAAGGCGGAGGTTTTTTCACTAGGCTACCACCGCCTTATAAAAAAATATGGAATCATATTATATGTTAAGTTATCCACGATTTCTATATATCGATAAAGACACAACACAACCTGTCCCAGGCCGAATGAACAATGCAAGTACACCTTCAGTAACATTACTTACAAAATTTCTTCGTGTAGAGTTTGCGCAAGTAGACCCGTGTGGCTCATATAATGTAAAACTTTTGATATTCTTAACGGGTTATTATTTGAGAATAATTGACCAACTGGCGTCCATTTAGGTCGAAATAATCAGCAATTCAGCATAGAAAGTTGCCAGGATTAAAAAAAATCTGTTCTGCCATAGTTTTTTTTTTGTGTTGATATGAATTTATTCTGGCTTGTGTCCTCAAATTTCTATTCTATTTCTAATGCATGTATGTCATTGGTTCTAAAGTCTCATATGCCCAGTAATTTAGCTGGAAACTGCCCTTCTAACTGGAACACAGTAATGTTTGCATGCTACTGCATAGTGGATCTGGATACTGGATGCCGCATAGGAAGTATCCTTAGTCTTCTAAAGAAGAGGACTTCCACTATATTAAACCTGACTCTGACTCTGACTTTAGCACTGACTTTCTTTCCGGTTCGTGCGACGTTCGAACGACAGATGGCGTACTAACCTTGGTCTTCGTGTCTTTTCCTCTTCAGTCCTGTCGTACTGCCGTTGTGGAGGGCGTCTACTTGTTCTATTCCAAGTATACCGTTGATGCTATAGCTGCCAGTGTTGGTGACGTGCTGTTCCGTCGCAGGAGACAGAACTGCCGTGGTCCCTGGTGCGTTGCCTGCGTGTGTAATCACCTGTAGAAGATATTTTGATTGAGTAAAGGCTGACTAAATTTTCATGTACTCATCAGTAACTCAAGAAAGAGCTGTAACATCTATTTCACGAAGGCCGTGACGTGGCAGACAGTTTTACACAACGTCAGGGCTTTGATGACAGATTTTCTGCTTGAAGTTGGCAGGTAGCCAGGCGGAAACCAGTCCCCTACCAGTGAACCTACTCTGGTGGAACCATCGGAGCTACCATCACTGACAAAAGTTTCACCGTTGAAGAATGTCAAGGTCATTGTGATTGCAAAGCCTATTGATCACCGCTGGCGATCACCGCTCATGACTCCCCGAGTACTTACAGAGACAACGCTGCCTTGCGCCGAGCTGATCTCCTGCTCCTGTTGCTGCTGCTGCTGTTGATTATGGGCATGTTTCGCTTTCTCCGCCGCTTTGTTTCGAACAATCCTGGAACAAACAGACACGTGAGTTAATCAGCTAAGTGTGTGGAACTGCGTGATGAGGCCAGCAGGGCCTCAATTCTGATAGATACTAAGCCGCATCATCACTGTATTATCATTGATTAAAGACCGAGACCAGAGACAGATTGGAGACTGCGTTTGGGCAAACGTAGTGTGGGACGTCCGCCGGCAACGTGGAGTGGCGACTTGCGGAAGACGGCTGGCAAGGACTGGATGAGGAAAGCCGAAGATCGGGCTCAGTGGCGTTCATTGGGAGAGGCCTGCGTCCAGTAGTGGACGAGTCTCGGGTAATGATTATGATGGTGATAATGATCATTGATTGTGATTGGCAAATCCAAGGCAAAAGACCAGGAGGTTAAATTCCGAAACGTTGGTCTAACCGGGTGTAATCACCACCCAGCCAATGTGGCACTTCACAAAGTCGAACGCATTGCTGGTTTATAATAAACTAGCTGCGCCCCGCGGTTTCACCCGCGTAGTTCCTGTTCCC
The DNA here is from genome assembly GCA_912999815.1 of Campaea margaritaria. Taxonomy (NCBI): domain Eukaryota; kingdom Metazoa; phylum Arthropoda; class Insecta; order Lepidoptera; family Geometridae; genus Campaea; species Campaea margaritaria. Next base: position 1,330,149 of record OU538813.1, on the reverse strand, counting down.
GCATGAATATGGGGATAAAATATAGCCTATGTTACTCGCTGTCAATGTAGCTTTCCATTAGTGAAATAATTTTTGAAATCGGTGCAATGGTTTAGCCGATACCTTACATATTTCCATACAAACTTTCATTGCCTATTTTTACTTTACCCCATAAAGGGTTCATTTCTTACAAACTTTGAATGTCATATTTAATTTAATTTAATTAAAAGCCTAAAAAATAAGTTTAAAGCTTCTAGCTTCAAAAATTACGAAACTTCCATACAAACTTTCATCCCCTATTTCAAACTTTAACAATGCTTTTTTCGCATTAAAAAGTACCCTATGTCCCTTCTTAGGCTCTAGACTATCTCTGTACCAAATTTCATTTCAATCGGTTCAGTAGTTTAGGCGTGAAAGAGCAACAGACAGACAGAGTTACTTTCGCATTTATAATATAAGTAGGGAAGCAGGACTAACCTATTTTATACAGTTTCAAATTAAGTAAATAATAACTTTAATTTCCAAGTTATGGTCATACAAAGCACGCAATTAGGCGCAATGACATGAATAATCCATTACGGTGGAGGGGTCTCAAAAATGCATTATAGACCTCGTCTGTGAAAAATCGCGCGTACGAACTGCCTATAGGAATGGGAAAGATAGTCTTGAAGACTACCAATATTGTGTTTGATGTTGAGTACAGTGTTTTTGAGGCTTGATGGGTGAAGCTTTTTAAATATTGTCTCATATACGTTGTCGAAAGGTTCATAATTCTTTGGACTTAGGTGATAAATGGTCTTGGCTTAACTATTCGTAACTTTGAGAAATTTAAGATTTGCATCTGTAGGGATTTTAAGAATATATTTCTAAAGGTGGGTTTCTTGTAATGTGCAACAATTACTATTATTTACGTATTCAGTTTTGAGCAAAAAATACTCGTAATATGGTTAGAAAACAGAGACTATTTCCATCAATTCATATTATATTGTTCGAGATTTTCAAGACTGCCAGTCTTGATATTCCCATGCCAACTTTTCTCATAATTTCAATACCGCAATGAATCAGACGGCACGCGGCGCGACATCCTTCTGCAATATACAGAACCGCGCTCGCGATTTGTTACGCTTCCGGTCGTGGTAAAAAACGCAAGTGTGTGGGAGACTGTGTTTTTAGAAGTTGCGGTTGGGATATTACTTTGTGTGGGGACTTTAATTCTGTTGTTAACAAATTTTTGCCTAGCTACCAAAAAGTACAACTAGAAGTACTTGTAAAATTTATTTAACACGTTCGCTTTTTTATGGACTTTCAGTCAATGCGTATGAGCTCTTATAGAGGTTAAGTTGAACTTCTTTGCAGCACGTATGAGACCTCTCTGGCCTCAAAAAGCCTTTCCAGCCTCTGTTCCCCGCACAGAGTGAAACAATTCGATTTTGACTGCCGCACCAGCGAGAAGTCACGCATGTGGCTCATTAGACCTCATAAAACAGTGAACGTGTTAAACAAAAACAAGGAAATAAGCTTCGCGAAGTTAATTAAATTACAACAAAATTTAGAATTTCCTCCTCTTTACGGTCGCTTCAATGGCGATGGTGGTGGTGGAATGGTGTTTGGTGAATAAATTGAAATATAAGATAAATAAAATTACGAAAAGCCGACACACCCGTTCCGACTTCCTGTCATAAATCTATGATATTTGCCAACAATCAAAGCACTTGCATTAAAGTTTGTCTTAAATGACAATCGCCGTGGTAAGGAAGAGCTATTCCAGTTTTTTTTTTTTAATTATAATTAGGTTCCAGCTTGACCACTATCTCGCCTGATGTTAGCGATGATGCGGTCTACTATGGTGCACGCTTACCTAGAAGTAACCTATTCACTTACGCCTTGGAGACTCCCAGGTTGTAACTATCGGGAAACACAGACTATGGCAAGGAGGTCTACTCCTTTCCGTAGAAAGAAGTGTAGTGAAGTGTAGAAGCAAATCGCTTCGAGCGGATATTTCTGTCTCTCATTCACCACAGGTAAAAAACGAATATAGTTCAATAGAGTGAGACACTAAACTGTGTCGTGTGGAAAATTATTGGTGTGTAAAATCTCTCCTGTCGCTTGCCTGAAATCTGTGGGTGTGATTTCGTGAACCGGGACGGAAGTGTGTAACAGGAATCCGGGGAAGCGCGTGTTATTTGATTTGACCAATGAGCGCGCGCGAGACGTCAAATGTTATACATCATAATTATGCGGCTATTGTTATTTTTGTACTTTTTTTTATTAGCGCCCAAATCCACGGATATCTCAGTTGGTATAGTGTTGGAACAGAAGGAGTCCGGGGACTCTGCCGCACGACTCCATACGTCCGGGTGGTGGCCTTGGTGAACCAGGTCACCTCCCCACAGGCGTAGAGGCCTGGACACCACCCGGACCTACCACCTTGGCGGAGGACTGCTCACGGGGGGTTTTAGTGGGTTCGAGTCCCACACACCCCCCTCCGTCACCCCCGTGGTGGAGGGGATAGTGCGACGGCATCTCGCTTCAAAATGTAAGGTACTCTCATGGTCATAAGTTTTAATTTTGTCTTTTCATTGTCTTTTCTTTTCTCATCGCTAACTGAACAACTGAACATATCTATTTAGCGTTCATGAGCCAAAGGTAATAAATATAAGTGGTTTGGATATCACTAGTTTTTCGGTAAAGGAAAATATTGTGAGGAAACCCACATGCTCGAAAATTATTTCAGAGGACTGTGAACCACCAATCCGGACCTGGCCTTCTTAGGTTATGGCCTGCTCCTCCTCACAAAAGTGAGGTGAGACCCGTGCTCAGCAATGGGCAGATGTGGGTTGTGACGATGATGATGATGATAATGCAGTACGTAACTGCTAAGAAACCTATTTTTAAAATCCCATCACACTGGTTCTAGTTTCAAACAAAAGGTAGAGGATACCAAAGAGTTGGTATACAAATACTTCAGAGGATACCATTAAAATGTTAGGGTTAAAACATGACCGCTACTGGTAACCCTTGCCGCCGGAAACGGATATGATCATCGTGCTTTTTGCGGTGCCCCACGCTAGCAATTTTACATTTTTTGCGGGTTATATTAAGTAAAATTTATTGCTGTATTTGTTTGGATATTTACTTGGCAATGTAAAGAGCATAAGTGGATTTTAAAATGAAAGTTTATTGCAAATAGATTTTATTTATTGTAAAAGTTTTTTTTTTGTAAAATATTAACAAAAAAAAATACTTTTTGGTTTTTGTAGTAAGGTACCCTAGCTTTTTTTCTCGCAGTGTAGTAAGTTACCTAAGCTATTTCTCCGCAAATGTAATAAAAAAAACTATAGCCCTAAAAATACCCGGATTCCCTCGTCATAAACAAATAATAACAATTACAGTACCACCATCAATCAACTTCTCCGCGACGAGTCTATTACACACCCTAATCTGACCTTTTTGATGAGTTTGCGAGACAATTTTTGCATATGTCAACCCTCGAGGCCCGGCCAATAATTCAGCGCGGAGCGCGCCGCGATCCATCATGGCGGAATGAACTGTCAGACGAGCGCGGGAAAACGACGCGAAACAAAATGGCGGATAGTTGCCTAATTTTTCTATCTAAAAAATACACTAACCTGAAGGACAATAAATCTCTTAATTGAGACCGAATTATTGTGAATTGACTAAAATATCACATCACACAAACAGTGCCGTAAAAGTTTTGAAGATTTTAAATTGAGATTACATGGATTGTACACACACATACATACAAACACATACATACATACATACACTCATTCAATCACGCCTTCCTCCCGTTGGGATAGGCAGAGACTACATCTTTCCACATGCTACGATCCCAGCGGAAAGCAGTGCATCAACTCCCTGACACTCTCCACTGGGTATGGTCCATGCGTGGTGGTGTCACATCCATACCGCTTGGTCTCATATCATGGATTATAGATAAGAACTATATTCTGTAAAATTTAGGGACTTCGATTGAGCGATTGGGTGTTGATCTAAACAGAAATTAATATTTTTTGTACCTCACTGAATACAGTTTTCTCCTGTCACCTTTCTCGATTCAGCGCTAAACCAGTCAGACCTTACTAATATTGTAATTTCAAATTACATTGGTAAACAATTGCAGTTTTCTAGTAATTACTGTACAGGAAATGAATAGACAATTCACAAGACTACAAATGTGATAGCATACAATTAAAAGTAAAGTACACTATAATTTAACAATGTTACAATGTAGTTAACACTATCAGCGTCACGTCAATATGCATTTTAATTAATCACATAATTTAAGTTGGCAAATTAGTTCATTTCCTACAGAAAATCCTAATCATAACTAATAGATAATTATAAAAGCGAATATGACTGTTTGTTACTCTTTCATGCCTAAACCAATATTAAAAATTCTTTGACCAATGGAAAGCTACATTATTAGCAAGTAACATAGACTTTATTTTATTATCTCCATATTCTTCAGGGAACGGGAACTACGCGGGTGAAACCGTGGGGCGCAGCTAGTAAAAAATAAATTTATCTAATTCCGGGTAAACGAATTCAATAGGTAAATCATATTTATTTGATTAATTGATGAAATGTAAATAATTATTGAACGTTTACATAATTAAGGTAGCTTTAGATAATACATATACTGTATTTAAGTATGTCATCTAATAATAACAACGTCTCGTTGACACCTCACACCCTAAAATCTAACCAAAATGCGCACCAACAAATTATTCAGATTGCCAGTGCAAAAAATTCAAATGTCAAACTGGGGCTGCCAGAGTTATGGCTTCAATTACCCGGTGCCGGGACCCGATTAAAATGTCTTGGCGTTTTGCAAGGTGGCTTTTTGCGTTTTTTTTAGAGGAAGGGAGTTTTTATGGTTATGACTGGTGGACTGGTAATGTTGAATGGAGTTTGCAATCGATTTAAATTATAGAAAAAAAAGCATGTGTGCATTTTATTTTAGCAATATATTTAGGTACATAAATATGAAAAGAGATGGTAACATTTCCTGTTTTTATGAAATCAATAACACTATTTTGCAATCGATTTAGTAATTTTTACGCTATGCAAAAGACAGACAAATACCATTTAAAAAAGTTTTATCATTTTACCACTATTTATCTTGGTTCATGCTTTGTTCTAGAATGAACTTATGAATTCGTGATTACGAATATTAACACTATAGTGCATGTGGGCTCTACTATGGTAGAACAGGGTTATGGCATTTTGTTCATAGTGCAATTTGGTGCAAACCAAATGCAATTTGGTCACACCTGTATTCATGTCTATATTTCAGTGCACTATGAGTGTCATTTGTTCACATATTATTAAATAACCTTGACTGTTAAAAGGTACAGTCAGCGTTACAATAAATATCCACATTTCACTTTAGTACGACTGTGTTCCACATTTGCTTATTCACGTGTGACTTTTTCATTTCTTGACCTTTCCCTTCGTGCGCCTAGATAAGCTACGGGTATCTTCAATTTTGAATCTGTCTAAACGCTGTCCTAAATTCCTCACTTCCACGCGACTAGACCTACATTCACATCAAGTGACCACATTCCCGAGTTCCGTACTACATTAGCCACACGTGCCGGATCCTTACCCGTCCCGTCTCGGCCCGTGTCGGCCCCGTGCCGGTCACGTGCCTGATGCACTTAAGGGTCGCAATCGTCATCGTATTGAGAGGGAAATGCGTTTACAATTGACTATTTTGGTTTTTGACAAGTTTAATTGTAATCGCGTCTGCAGTTTTGTATTTGATTAAAGGTTAATGTGGTAATAGAGAGGTTGTGTCGGTGTTTTTTGCTGTCTAATGAACACAGGTCAGTCAGTAACTAAAGTACAGTCGGCTTAAAAAGTAACTTGGCATCACCATACAAATCGACAATCAATACTGCGCGTGGAAACTAAATTGGAAATCGGGAAATATTCTACTTCTGAGGTCGCGTGTATCTGGCTTACTACATCGATACATATAAATTATTAAAAATTTTTGGGCAATATTTTAGCATTTTTATTTATTTATTTATTTAATACTTTATTGCACAGATTAACTAACTAGTACAAATGGCGGACTTAACGCTAAGAGCATTTTCTACCATTCAACCACCCATAGTGAAGGAGAGAGGGGTGTAGGGGGGGGGGGGTTCGTGCTTAAAGCCAAATTGAAAGCTATGAAATATTTAGTGCCTCTTGTCGGTGACAATACCTACATACAGAATTATATCATTATCACAAAAAAAAATGAAAGCAAACTCAAAAATTGCCAAACAGACTCACAGTAATACAATTGAGAGCAACCCCCGCCGCCAATAATCCTGGTTTATTGTTCAATAATGGACTTGCACCCCTCAGGGCGATTTGCAATGGACCTGGGTGCGTAGTAATCGTATTGCTGAGGGTTGAGTGTAGGCGGGCTTTAAGAGGATGTTTTACATAACTTTTTTCAACTTTATCGCGATACAAGTTTTCATTCGTAGTTTAGTAAGGTAGGTTCACATTACATGAACTACGAATATAATTAAAAAAAATACTAGCAACAGATCCAATTTCGGTGTTCATTTATGGGTGGGTGATAATTTTCGTGTTTGTAGGGCCATGGTCCTCGTAGTTTCTGATGCCCTAGATAAACGGAATCCTATTTAGGGGTCATGATCTATGTATGTCAACGTGACGCGTTATTATTATCGTGCATTTAAAAGAAAAAAAAACAGTGACCAAAAACTTCACTACCGTATTCCAGAGTGACATTTGCCATGTTTTACACCCGCGAACTTATACAGTTCCTGCGGGAAAATGGTAATTATATAGAAGAACAGTGCGACGTACCTCGATATTAAGACCTCGATACGAGATATTAGGACGTCTATAACATAGTTTATAACTATGGTACAGTAAATGTTTTTGAATTTTAAGTAGGTATAAATCACCAGTAAAATCAATTAACCGTTCACCACTGTAATTGCTCATTATTTACCTGCATAAGCTGATTTATCTAAATCTCCCACAAAAATGGCAATAACAAAGGTCGCCAGCCACAATTACCCGATAACTTTCCCCAACACTCGAGCTCAAGTGTTGCCAGCTTACAAATCCACGCGGCTAATTGCGTGTTGCTAGATAAGATAAAACTCCCACTTTATAGGGAAATTAGTACTGTTTTTTATTCTGTGGTCGCGGGTTATTGGTTCGTGGACATGTGTCAGTGTTTATCGTTGTCAATCTGATACGCTACCGTTTATTAATTTAGTTTTCCGTAGTCAGATTACAGTAAAAACAGAAAAGTATGTTAACTTTATAAAACAGTAGCAAACGCGGCTTGTTATTATTGTAACTTAGTGTGGGTGACCGACCTTTTTTGTATGATTATTCAAATTTCGTTTCTTTTTTTTTTAATAATGTCAAACTCCAATGAGTGAAAAATAGTTGTTTCGAGTTTTTGTTTCGTACGCTGGAAAATATAATAATCGCATATGAGAAATATCGTTTTCGTTTCGTCTGTCACACTTAGGGTGTTACATAAGAATCGAGCAAGTGTCGATCGATGGTAGAATTAAATTATTAGAGGATAATCACAATCTACAACTAACAGCAGCAACAACTATTACACCTACAACTAATATTACAATTTATTAATTATTATTTTAACATCAGCTATTTAGTAAGTCAATGGTCGAACTTACCACACCACTGGATCGACGATCGATTGGTATGGTAGCACCCTTAGATGCCACAGTAATTGTCCTTGTCTGCGTGCTGTATGTACCATTCTTGAAGCTAACTTATTGTTATGTTTCTACTATGGTTCGAGTTACGTATCGCTATCTGTTATTGTGGAGATTGTGAACGCGGTCGCCGTGAAAAATAATCGACTTGTTAAGAGAAAATATTGCAATTTACATTGTAAAGTACCTAAAACTAGCTTTGAATATTTTTTTACCAGTGATTTATCCGCCAAGCAGTAGTGTGCAAACAATTCTGTGTTCCGGTTTAAAGAAGACTGTTTTCAGCCAAATTACTATGATGAGACTTTAGAACCAATTTTGTGAGACGAGCAAGCCGTTCACCTGATGCTAAGTGCTACGCCTGCCCATAACAGTTACAGTGCCACCCAGGACTTTGCACTGCGTAATCATGCGCGGCACTGCACTGCGCTCGCCACTCTGAGACATCGGCTCTCATATGCCCAGTAATTTTGCTGGAAACAGTGCCCTTCATACCGGAACACAGTAATGTTTGCACGCTACTGCGTGGCGGATGAATACCAGGCGGTCTCTTGCAGAAGACGCTTCCCACTACAAGTAAGTTTGTATTGTATAGTTGCTTCTTGTTTCTATGTACCAATTTATCTGTGTCTTATCCTTTCACGAAAGTCAGTAGACATAAAATAACAATAATATGAAGTAACCCGTTGCTGCTAAGAAACTGAATATAATACTCCCTTAATACTCCCTTTAGGGATGAAGTTCGGAAAACCTTCCGTCGTGCATTATAATACCGACCCTTCTACGTCAGGTTACGGTATGGTTTTGTTTGTCTGATTGAAAGACGGGAAAGAGTTAGTGGAGCTGGAGAATAAGCGATTCAGATACCTTTTTTTATTTATTTGACAGAGTGACGAGACGAGCAAGTCGTTCGCCTGATGGTAACCGCTACGCCTGCCCATAACAGTTACAGTTCCACCCAGAATTTGCATTCTACAATCCTGCGCGGCACTGCACTGCGTCACCCTGATAAATCGGCGCTAAAGTCTCATATGCCCAGTAATTTTGCTGAAAACAGTGCCCTTCAAAGCGGAACACGGTAACGTTTGCACACTACTGCGTAACTGGTTTAAACGTGAAAGTGAAACAAACAAACAAACAATCTCGCATTAGCATTTAGAATATTATATTTAGGAATTTAGGATTAAGATAAGTTGGATAATATGGCCGAAGATCTAATTAGTTTCTTTTTCGCCACCTCTACAGAGAAGCTGGTTCTAGTGGGATCATAGTGTTTCCACTACAACTATTCCCGCTAAAATCGCGGCCCGCCAATAGGTTGCGTGACGGAACGAAGCGCGCCGGAAACGCGCAGAGGGGAGCAAAGATGGCGGCCCCGGCGTCACCGGAAGTCGACACGTGCTCCCAACGCACCGGACATCCTACCTCCCATCCATTGAATTATTACTATTCCAACAATAGTTATAGAAGTCATAAGAGTTCAGACTTTTCTCATATTTTGTGCGGTTTGATGGTGATATGGGTAGATACAAGGTTTTTCGATTAGCTAATGTTTTTGCATTTGGTTCATAGACGTTATAAGTTGTTGTGTTATTGCTATTGGAATGTCTGTCAGATTTGGGAACGGTCTCTGGTTACAGCGGGTGGCAACAGAACGGTTAAGTAATTTATCTTTAAAAAAAAATTGAATATTAGTATAATATTAGTCATCATTGAATTTTTGACAGTTTTGTTAAAGTGAAGCTTTTTTCCATCGCCTTAAATTTTCGTCCTTCTATCGCATGTCGCATTACCGCCACGCCGGCCGCGGAGTAGTTGAGCAGAGTTATAAGTTAATAATCAATCCATACCGTCCCACTGCTGGGCACGGGTCTCCCCCCACTTTCGTGAGAAAGGCTAGGCTGTAAACCACCACCGGGGCCCGGTCCGGATTGGTGGTCCTCTGAAGTAACTCTCGGGTAGGTATGTTGGTTTCCTCACGATGTTTTCCTTCACCAAAAAGCGAGTGATAATTACGTAGGTACATATGTTTTACAAGAACACATTGGTACGTGCCCGCACTGGAATTTGAACTCACGACCTTCTCCTTGTAAGGCAGAGGTTAGCCAAGGCCAATATGGCTACTTTTTATTGAGTAAAGATAGAATCTCCACCATGTAACGGTGGCGCATCGCCGTCCATCCGGTCCTTCGAAGATGAAAAAATAAATTCGAAACGTACCTATTAATGCTTGATACAGAAGGCACGTTATCTTGGCTGCAGATCCCCTCGCTGAGGAGTCTGTCTCTGATCTCCCAGGCGAACATGGTAGGGTTTTCCCTCTTGTAGGCTGCGATGGCGTCGACGACCGGGGGAGTGGCCACCTTGGGCTTGGAGCCGCCGATCACGCCGGCCTTGAAGCTCCCGGTTTCATAGTACCTGGGGATGGGAAAACTGTTAGGGAGTCTTATGCGTTGTGTTTACCAGACTACGGCATAGCTATAAAAATTTCCTGTGCGAAAAGTTGGTTTTCGGACGATAGTTTAACGTGACAACGTCATAACAAAACAATGATGAATAGATTGCATACTTCTATGAATAAAATTAAATCATTTTTTAACTCACGACCCTCTTCTTTGAAAGCGGACGTTCTGACACTAAGCTACCACCGTCTTCACCATCATCGGCGAACAAAGTGGACGAGATTTCACAACGGACCAACCAATAAGAACAGGAATGCGAGTGAATTCAACCAAAACTATTCCATAACTAAAAACTCCAAAACCAATTCCAATGGCATAAAACTATCGCAAAAAAAAACTGCACACACTTCAATTAAAAAATCCAATCAAAATTCGCTACCGCACAAAAAGAGCAACATAAATCAACTACAACATGGTAAGGGTTGAAACAACCCTCGAACAATCTAATTGTCATAAGTCCGTTCCATTATTTTATTGATCAGAAATTTAATTTCGACAGCCCTAATGCCAAGTCCCGAGAGTAAAGGCGTGAGTACACTTCAGTAGGCTGTCCCGTTTGTCTCGATGTTCCGTTTGTTGTTCGTCCCATGTTTGTAGGGGTGATTATGGCTGATTTGGGACTTCGATTGTGATAACAATATGGTGTGATTTCGCGGATTTTTGGCGTATTGTTTTTCGTTTGGATTCCGTTGTTAAGAAAATGGAATTGTGTTGAATCATAAAAGAGTGTTAAAAAGGTTATGTATAGTTTAATACATATTTTACCTAGTCAACCGTTGTATTACGGAAAATAAGATATCTCTCTAATATTATAAACGCGAATGTTTGTGTGTCAGTGTGTTTGTCCTCTTTTCACGCCGAAAAAGCTGAATTGATTTTGATAAAATCTGGTACATAGATAAGATAGCAAGTCTTACACGTAAAAAAATATATCTCATTGGGATATAAATATTTTGGTACCTGGAAAAGAATAAAGGGTACTTTTTATCCCTTAAAAACTGACGATTCCTGTGGGATAATAGCTATTGCGGGTAAAACCGCGGTGCGCTGCTAGTTTAAAATAAGAATCTCTCAGTCAATTGACCATTGAGGAAGCCAACATGATTTTTCTTAGAAATCTTAACTTTAATGCAACAAAACCACAGCCGTCATTAAGGTACCTCACTTAACTTAAAAAAATATATTATAAAAAATATCAAGATCTCGCTTTGTTACTACAGAACAATATTTCAACAAAAACTACCCCTAAAACACACCCCTGACTACATTACGATAATGTTAGCGTCCCGACGGACGACACTAGCACCCTTGTTTTGTCACCCCTAGTAGTATAGTCAGGTACAAAAAGCTTTAGATCAAGCACTTGTTTTCGTTTTTTTATAGCCAGTAGCTATCTGAGAAAAGAAACATGGTTTGATGATTATAATGGTATTACAAAATCTTGCGTGGCATTGTCTATCTATCTCCACACTAAATTTCATCCAAACCCGTTCAGCCGTTGCGTTGTGGAGAAAATTTGGAACCAACACGCGCATATATACAGAAAATTTCACTTATAGTAAAAACGGGACTATAGTATTAGTGGAATAAATTCAAATCTCAAAATCTCAAATTATTTATAGCAAAAAAGGCCCTTTTACAAGGCAAACACTATAAGGACTTAGAGAAAAAAAAAACAGATATGATTTACTGAAGTTAACTAACACTACACTTTACAGTTACACTTTTGATGCCGACAGTACACCAACGCACTCTCACTTAGGGTGTGATCACACTTATAATTGACTTATCTCGATGCTCTCCAAACGCCCGTGTGTACGGGCCTCACACCAAATTGGTTAAGAGCGATCCGGTTTGATGTTTTCGGATTACACTAACCCATGGTTTGAAATTAGCTTTAGTTCGTTAGCGGTTCGCTTTTATGTTTCATAGTGGTTTGCTTGTGGTTTGAGTGGTTATAGCAAGAGGAGGTCGGGTGGAGTGAGCACCACTCCAAGTGAGGAAAGTCGGGTTAAAGGACGGTTGAGTCCCGTTTTGGGAGAAAAAAAATTGCAAAGTAATCATTATTTTTCTAAATCGGTCGTTTTTAGGGTTCCGTACCCAAAGGGCAAAACGGGACCCTATTACTAGGACTCCGCTGTCTGTCTGTCTGTCCGTCTGTCACCAGGCTGTATCTCATGAACCGTAATAGTTAGACAGTCGAAATTTTCACAAATGATGTATTTCTGTTGTCGCTACAACAAAATATACTAAAAATAAGAATAAAATAAATATTTAAGGGGGCTCTCATACAACAAACGTGATTTTTTTTGCTTGTTTTCAGAGCCGCAGAGCCGCATCCGTGGCTAGACAAGCAAATTAGCAAGAAATGTGTTAACATGAACTTAACCACGCAAAAATTATGCCGATAAGTCATAAGTCGGTAAAAGAACAACACTCCTAAGCTCATTTTAAGCCAATTGAGCCGCCCTAAGCCACTATAAGCCACTTGTGAGCCGTGATAAGCTTATTACGGTCCCCCTCTTTTATCTAGATCGCCAATATGTTGGTTATACGATACAGTGCCAATTGATTTTATAGTTTTATTTGTAGCTAATATTTTGGAAGTTAGAAGCGGTGGCAGCCTAGTGAGAGAACGTCCGCCTTCCGTGAGGAGGGGGTCGTGAGTTCAAATCCCGGTGCGAGCACGTACCAATGTGTTTCTTGTAAAACATATGTAAGTTATTGTTATTCGCTTTTTGGTGAAGGAAAACGTTTTTTTTTTATTTGACTAAGTGACGAGACGAGCAAGCCGTTAGCCTCATGGTAAGCGCTACGCCTGCCCCTAACAGTTACAGTGCTACCCAGAACTTTGCATTGCATAATCCTGCGCGGCACTAAAGTGAGCGATGCCGATGTCTCATAATGCCCAGTAATTTCGCTGGAAGCAGTGCCCTTCAAACCGGAACAGTAATGTTTGCACACTACTGCTTGGCAATCCGGCAAAAGTGTGATACTTCCCCAGGCAGTCTCTTGCAGAAGAGGCCTCCCCCTACATAACATAGTGAGGAAACCTATATACCTACCTACTCGAAAGAAACCTTAGACAATTTGCTCGAATTTGTCATTATTTTCATTTTGTATCTGTAGTATTATGTGGATACGGAAAACCGTTCCTAATATGGTTATGTTGGTTCCTAATAATGTTATGTTGGTTTGAGTACGCTTCAAAAACTCAATAAGTTCTGCACCGATCGAGCTGAAATTTTAGCATGATATATAAATCCGCATCAAGGATTGTTTTTATCTATTTTTTTCATCAGTGACATATCAGCGAATGTGCGAATGTGCCACAGCGAAGCGTGGCGGGGCACAACTAGTTTTATATGAAGTTTTTAAACAAGGTTTGAAAATAATTTGTGTCGTCACGTCTTGCCTACATTGAAGTAGAAACTGAAGCCTGCGGGGCTATGCAGCACGGTGCGGATCAGCTCGAGTTCGTTTCATTTTGACGTTTGATTGCCACGGGACTTATCATTTCAATACGAATGACGAGTCCCGTGGCAATTAAACGTTAAAATAAAATGAACCCGAGCTGATTCGCACCGTGCTGCATAGCCCCGCAGGTCAAGCGCCATAATTTGCATCCACATTTATAATCCGAACAGCGAAGGAATGGAACACCTTGTCAGCGTCTGTGTTTCCCGAAAACTGTAATCTGAAAGTCTTCAAGTCGAGAGTGAATAGGTATCTTCTAGGCAAGCATGCCCCATCCTCGACCGTGTCGACACTTACCAACAGGTGAGACTGCGGTCAAATGCTTGCCTATTTAGCAATAAAAAAAAATTGTCCTTGTTGAGCATGAGCCTGATAAGGACAGATCTTTGTCTAGTTTTATAGTCTATATCTATAGTCTATAGCCCTCACAATCGGTATAAAGGTAGGTACCCATCCCCTTCCGAAATGATCACAGCGCGGCGGAAGTGGCGCGCCAGCCGTCACGCTTTCTGCGTACGCACACACAGACAGACGGATAAAAACCATACATATAATTGTGGGGAACACTACTTTCCAGATTTTACTGTTCATTAGTAATTGATAGAGTTCGTTAGGAAGTAGAAAAGGTTTTAAAATTCAGGAAAGAAGATATTGGTCAGTTGGAAAAATGCCGAATATTTAAAAAGTTCCATGGCCGTAGAGTTTCTTGGTGCTTTCTTCTCTGACGGGCGTATTTCCGAAGCACTGATAGAGTTAATAGAGTTTCCTTTTCCTGTGCGAGATTCGGTCATGAGTCACCACTTGAAAGGGAAATTTCCTTTTTCAAACACAAACCACAATCAGTTAATCATTAGTTTAGTAGATCATAGTTGAGTTAATTTTCTCTGTGTTTTATTTTATTTTTCCAAGAGACGAGACGACCAAGTCGTTCACCTGATGGTAAATGATACGCCTGCCCAAAACAGTTACAGTGGCGCCCAGAATTTTGCTTTGCATAATCCTGCGCGGCACTGCACTACGCTCCTCACCCTCAGACATCGGCTCTCAAGTCTCATATATCCAGTAATTTCGCTGGAAACAGTGTCCGTTTGCACACTACTGCTTGGCGGATGAATATCTGGCAAAGCTGTGGTACTTCCTCAGGCGGTCTCTTGCACAAGAGGCCTCCCATGGCTATTTCTGGATTTAAAGACCATTGTTTTGTTCTCAAATACCGAACGAACTGACGTCCGAACGTACTATCGAACGAAACGCTGTATGGAAGTCCACAAACATTGGATTAATAGAAGGACAATCGGACTAAGTGAGAAACAAAGTGAAGCGGCCGAGTGGGGCAAATAAATTGAATATCAGAAGCGGACGCGCATTCAGCGATGGGCAGCCCGGTCCTGGGGGGATAGTGATGGGACTCGTGAGGTTTCACGGGATTTTTAATAGGTAGGACGGGAAAATCTTTTGGAGTTTTTTTCCAGAGAGATAAAACCTTCCATGTACCACGTTGGTCCACTACGGGGCGAATTTGAGCTTGGCGCGGTTTGTGCAATCGATTTTGAACACTATAATTAATGCTGCAATTAATATCCTTTTGAAAACTGTCTGTCTCAGTCATTCGCATTTGTCTCTCACTATATCGACGCTAGAAAGCGCAAACGCTGTAACCCTTTGACCGACCCGAAAATACTTTTTTTACATATTTGGAAACAAACGCTGTAACCCACATTTCAACGTCCCCTAGTAACTTTAGGATATAACCAAGGTAACAGTATTGTAGCTTTGTATGAAACACACCAAATATCCAAAATTTACGTTTTTAGGTCGAGTAGATATTGAGTTATGATTTTTTTTCAACAAAAAAAAAGTTTTTTGTCTCTGGTGAACAATTTGGCGTTTTAAGGTTACAGCGTTTACGCTTTCTAGCGTCGATATTTTTATCCCTTTCTGACAGAACTGCTAAAGTTCGAATAACCTGGTTTCAGTGCGGCCAATATTCCTTGAAATATTCAATTTCTTTGGGATAGCAAACTACAATTTGTATAATTTTAAAATCATATAAATCACCGATCAATGCTCTATCTAGGTTTAAGTTTAAGATCAGTATTCTATTATTTTTCGTGGGATCGTTCAACCTTAACAAATGAGTATTTTTTATTTTATCTGACTGAGTAACGAGCTTGTCGTTCGCCTGATGGTACCTCTACGTCTGATCATATCAGTAGCAGTGCCACCCAGAAGTTTGCATTGCATAACCTTGCGCGGCACTGCACTGCGGTCGTCACCCTGACCCAAAACGATGCAACACAAAGTTTTGTGTGGCACTATAAATGTTGTGGGTAAGCGTAGCGCTTAACATCAGGTGAACGACGTGCTTGTCTCATCATTCAGTCAAACAAAAAAAAAACAAAAGTAGTGTTCTCGGAAATCCCAGTCTCCATCCATCAATATGTTTGTCCCATCACTAGCACAGGTCAGTTTTCAATTTAAAACAGACAATAGTGAGTCCCCTGTATGTATACAGCTTGTTGTTTTATTACGAAATAAAGTGACTTCTGTAGCTTGCACTGTGGTTTGAATGCTGCAGGCGTTTGGGATCAAATAACTCTGTTAGGGTGGGTGCAGACAGGGGCGGTGGTAGGCTTGGAAATGACGATCAGTTCAAAAATTTAGATGTTATTTTAGGTAGAGTCCTACTAATTTGACATTTTGAGTCTTTTAAAAATAAGACATGGTAAAAAAAAACTTTTTCTTTTCTTTAGTTTTTCTAATATGTAAGATCGAGTTTGTTTAGAAAAGAATTGAAAATATTGGCTTTGGGTAAAATAGTGTATACTTACCAAATTTTAATATACAAAGTTGACTACCTACCTGACAATTGTTCTTTATTTTTGTTTTATAACATATTTTTTTATTTCACTGAGTGACGAGACAAGCAGGGCGTTCACCCGACGGTAAGCGCTACGCCTGCCCATAACAGTTACAGTGCCACCTAGAACTTTGCATTGCATAATCCTGCTTGGCACTGTCACTCTGAGATAACGGCTCTAAAGTCTCATATGCCCAGTAATTTTCAATAATTATCATGATAAAACTAATTGAGTTTATTTTGTTACTTATTTAATTTTAGTTAATACACAGACAAGACAAACCCAAAAAAAACAAAAGAGAAAAAAGAGTTTCCTATTCTATTTAATTCTACAATTAGGAGCTTGGCTCTACTTAGTTGTAACTTAGATAAAGTTACAGCTAAGTACACCCAAGCACACACATACGTTCCAAAAGCCGTACTTAGCTTGCGGTTAAGTTAACTACAGCAGTTAAGCATTGGTTTACCACAAATGAGGAACGCTTAGCTCGCTGCTAAGATTTGTAACGCGGTTGCAATGATTAAGTTAGGTTTAAGTTACTTTTAAGTTTAAGTTTATTATTAACGTTTTGTGCGGTAAACTAATCCTTGTTTATATTTGCCTGTATTTAAGTATTAAAGTTGTTTTGTTTTTTAAACTCCATTATAATGCGATGAAAATGGAAAGCTTCGATACAAATTAAGGGGTCTTAAATCGGTCAGATATTCTTGAAACATCTATCAAATGTAGCTTATTAGAACGGTAACTGATAAAAATTTACTAATTATTTTTTTAAGCAATTATTTCCTCGTTTAATCGACGCCGCTGGTGACAAGAGGGCTGGCTCATTTCTCGCACAGAGAATAGCTATTGCTATCCAACGTGGAAATGCAGCCAGTGTTCTTGGCACCATGCGTAATGGACACCCTCTTTTGTTAGATTTTTAAGTTTTAATTTTTGTTAGTTTTCTATTTAAGTTGTGTCAATAAAAACTATATAAATACTCCGATATTAAAATACTAATCAAAGGATAAACAACTAGTAACTAGTTTTAATTTAAACTCGAAGTTAAATCCAAATTGTGAGTCAGTAGAGTTCAAATGATATCCAGTAATTTAACTGTGCACATTTACACACTACTGCTTAGTTGTTGTTGTTGTTGTTGCTTGTTTTGTTCTAGTTTTTAAGTTTCCTTTGTTCTGTGGTGTTTCAATAAAGAGTTTATCTATCTATCTATCTATCTTAGGAAATGAATAATAAATGATAAAATTACGAACCAAGTTGGTCCGACGTGGCAAACAATCGCGACATGTGGAAGGAGATGGGGGAGACCTTTGCCCAGCAGTGGGACAGTATAGGTGATTAAAAAAAAAAGTTATAGTTCTTCAGTGTAAGCAGGCTTTAATAATAATAATATAAACTGAAAGAAAGTTAGTAGAAAATCGATGTTGGTCGCAACATTTGCCCTTTGAACTGTAACACAAGGATGTTTGCGCACTACTGCTTGGCGGTGGAATACCTGACATAGAGCTAGATATTTTGCCAATCGGACTATAGCAAAAGAGTCCACATAAGTATCTTTAGTAATAATAAAAACAGTTTAAATAATCCGCCATCGATTGCAGAAATCTATGTTAACACACAAAATGGCTACATTTAAGAAATATAACTGTAATCATCATAATTGTAATAATAAAAGATGATATCGCCATGTTCATATCTAGTTAAAAAACGTTCATAATGTTCTAAGTATGCGTGCGAGAGCGAAATGTAGCGCAGGGTTCCGTAGAATTTTCTGCGATAAGCTGCACGCCGCGTTTTTCTCAGCGTAATTCCCGTTTTTCCGAAATAACTATGTATTTTTCCGGGATTAAATATAGTCTATAGCACTCAAGGGTGATGTAGCTTCTTTATAACTGACTTCAGAAAAGGAGGAGGTTCTCAATACGACTGTATTTTTTTATAGTGGAACTATTTCCTCATCGGATCAATGGTAACTGTACTGTTATGGGCAGGCGTATCGCTTACCATCACGTGAACGACTTGCTGGTCTCGTTACTCAGTCCAATAAAAAAAAAAGTGTCAATGTTCTGAGTAAAAACAGGAGCTGCGGCTTTACAAGCTCCATGGTTTTCAACGTCACTAGCGGTACTCTAATTTCGTCTGGCTCCAATCGAGAACAAAAGAAAATGACATAAGTGGCGAAGTATTGTGTACCGGACGCGCACGCGCCGATCCGTCGCGCGGAACGGTGGCGTACGGTAAACGGAGAAAAAGTTCAGTCTGTGTTAGATACTCAGTAATGTACCTTCTATCTTCGCGGATATAGTCTGTTAACTTTGTTTTTATTGGCAGTAAGGAACAATAGTGTCCTGCTATCGTATCAATGACCTTTATAAATAACTAGCTGAGCCCCGCGGTTTCACCCGCGTAGTTCCCGTCTCTGTAGGAATACGGGGATAAAATATAGCCCATGTTACTTACTGATAATGTAGATTTCCATTAGTGGAAATTTTTAAATATTTTTACTATAAAATTAATTATTTTTATACATTTTAGTTCGACTCGCTATTAAAGCTCGTTTTTCGTAGACGTCAGTCTATTTATCTTTTGTCGCACGACATCGGGCAACAGTCTCGGTGATCTAAGAAAGATAAACTTACCTGGTTAGTATTTGACGTGCGACACCCGCAGTTGTCGGCTGGTGTCGCAAGGCCACACGCCGCTGTGCGCTAACTCCACTAACCTTTGTCGCACGACATCGGGCAACAGTCTCGGTGATCTAAGAAAGATAAACTTACCTAGATAGTATTTTAGAGACACACCCGTGCGACACCCGCAGTTGTCGGCTGATGTCGCAAGGCCGCACGCCGCTGTGCGCTAACTCCACTATCCTTTGTCGCACGACATCGGGCAACGGTCGGCCGTTGACGAAGACACCGCCCAGCTGGTTGACTCCTCCATGACCTGAGGGGGACAGGAAGTCGGTTAGTGAAGTAAGGGATACGTATAGACAAAGTTGACAATTTATATCCATAAACTAGCTGTGCCCTGCCACGCTTCGCTGTGGCACATTCGCACACTCGCTGATATGTCACTGATGAAAAAATAGATAAAAACAATCCTTGATGCGGATTATATACCACGCTAAAATTTCAGCTCGATCGGTGCAGAACTTTTTGAGTTTTTGAAGCGTACACAAACCAACATAACATTTTTATATATATATATATATATAGATCTACCTAACACATGGTGAAGATTGATGATTTAAACGATGCCACATATCTTTTATTCATTTTTATGATGAGATGAGAAGGTATTTTGCTTGATGGTAAGTGCAAATTATACGAACAAATCTCAGCAAAGCGCTCAACAGTTCCTCTATCACTCGGTGAAAGAATAATGGTGCCAATTCTGTTGTCAAACAATTTTAATTTCTGGTCTTGTCAAATGATTTGTTGTCACTTTTCAATGTTATGAAAACAAAAGGGACGGCGATAGCTTTAGGGCTGTCAAATTAAGTTTTTTTTCAAAGACAGCAACTAATCCAGACAACCTTTGGAAGGATAGTAAAAAACAAATTTCGATTGTAATGCGGGTGGCGTACTTACATTAAGGCATTTGACTTAATATCTTTGGCTTAATGTCTTATACGGATAGTGAAAGTACAGATAAGCAGGTTGCAAACAAGCAACCAGCTATACAAATCAAAACAAACAGCAACCCGGATAGCCGGGTATCCGGGTATCCGGGTATCGACCGCGCGCAGGGCGTGACCGATCGATCGTCACGGCTCGCGCCCGCCCGGCCCGGCCCGGCCGGGACGTATCCGGCCGTGGAATGTGCTTCTTGATCTTACAAAAGTTAGCTACTGACGCGTAGATAGGTTATAGCATGGCTTTGTTTCTCATCAAAAACCCATAACGCCCCACTGCTGGGCACGGATCTCCCCTCACTTTCGTGAGGAGGATTAGGCCATAATCCACCACGGGGGCCAGATCCGGATTGGTGGATCACATACCTACCTCCGAAATAATTCTCGGGTAGGTACATACCTTGAGGGAAAACATCAACGATCATCAACGAAAAAACATCACGATGTTTTCCTTCACCGAAAAGCGAGTGATAATTACGTACATATGTTTTACAAGAAACACATTGGTACGTGCCTGCACTGGGATTAGAACTCACGACCTTCTGCTTGGAAGGCGGACGTTCTCCCACTAGGCTACCACCGCTTCGGATTTGTTTCTCAATAATGCAATAACTAAACTTTCTTTCTTTCTTACCTACTTAATAATAAACACAAGTATAATTAGTGCCAACAGTCGTTTCACGAGTTTGCGGAGGTATGTGATCACCAATCTTGATCTGGCCCCCGTGGTGGAATATGGCCTAGTCCTCCTCACGAAAGTGAGGGGAGACCCGTGCCCAGCAGTGGGACGATATGGGACGATGATGATTGCCAACAGTACACCTCGCGAGCACAAACATTTTTGCAACAATTAAAATTAATTTGTTATGTACATTATTTGTATTATGATTATGTTATATTATTATGTTTTTGTTATTTTATTTTTCACAATTAAAGTTTTACCTTTAAAAAAAAAAAAAAAAAAAAATAAGAAGATAAAAATAAGAAATATAAATCATATATCGTTATATATCGTTATGAGATATAAATCATATCTCATAAGGCGGAGACGGATATCCAGTAGCCCCCTTTTTGTCTCTTTTTGGAGAAAGTACTCTTCCAATCAAAAGCCTCCGACAATTAAATTATACAGTGGTAAAACTTATATACCTACCAATGATTATTGTAATAGGTTTACCATTCAAAATTTATAGTCTACTAGCTGTGCCCTGCCACGCTTCGCTGTGGCACATTCGCACATTCGCTGATATGTCACTGATAAAAAAAAAAAAAAAAAAAACAATCGTTGACGCGGATTATATACCACGCTAAAATTTCAGCTCGATCGGTGCAGAACTTTTTGAGTTTTTGAAGCGTACACAAACCAACATAACATTTATATATATATATATAGACAAGGCAGTAAAGTCTATTTTCAATCCGATCAAAAGAAAAGGGTCCAAGATTATTCTTAGCCTGAAGATTTCCAAAGTTACGACACAATACGGTACATTATTATTAATGAACGCTGCTGCCGGCCGTGAACCGGGTATCGAGCGAGCGCCCGCCCGGAACCGGGTGTGACCGCCCGGTCGATGGGACCATTCAGCTTTGTAAGTTTACTTGTGACCGTAGATGCGTATACCTACTGATGGATATATTCAGCTCTTTTGCGTCAATAACGTGCTATCTCCAAAACTGAGCGAATTGTGCCTACTACCTGCGCGTCACGGTATCATCCGCGTTAACTACATAACTACACAGTATTTTTTTACGAATTAAAAAAAATATGTTTAGTTCTACCGTATTTTTTTTAAATTATCATATGTTCTATTACTCAGTTTGTTTGAACGCTAGGATCTCAGGAACTACTGGTCGGAACTGAAAAATTCTTTTTGCGTTGAATAGTCCATTTATCGAGGAAGGTTATAGGCTATACAACATCACGCTAAGATTAATAGGAGCGGAGCATTACTGAAGAATGTGGCTAAAACTGGGAAAATATATTGCTTTTAAGAGAGTTATTGCTGAAAAACTTGAATTATGCGGGTGAAACTGTAAGGCGCAGCTAGTCCTACATACAAGGAAAAACTAAAAATACACTTGGAACTAAACCACCCCTGTTTAAGGGAGTAATTAACCTTAATAGAGAACAAGATGGCGGACCGGATTATGGGGACTCAAATGGTGTACAGTCAGGTAACGGAGTAGAGTTCAATATTTCTTTTATGATTCTAAGTAATGAGACGAGCAAGTCGTCCACTTGATGGTTAGCGCCTCGCCTACCCACAACAGCTAGAGTCCCACCCAGAACTTTTCATTACAAAATCTTGCGCGGCACTGCACTGCGCTCGTCATCCTGAGATATCGGTTCTAAAGTCTCATATGCCCAGTCATTTCGCTGGAAACAGTGCCCTTCTATCCGGAAGACAGTAATGTTTGCACACATACTTTCAAATTGGTGCCGTAAAAACTTCATCAAAATCGGTTTAGTAAATTGGTTTCTAAATCAAAGTAACTGGAAAAAAATTGTCATTCGAGTAACTGAAAACGCGTATTTTGCTTTCTTTGACTTTTCAGAGGTGTTTATTAGTAAATCCATTAGAAGTCAGTCTTTTGTTATCAAAGAATTGTTGAAAATCGTATAGAAATTTTTGACAGAAGATTTTTAGCCTGTCTGTACATTTTCCCTACAGGTGTCCAACATGGTACTTATTCTATTTTCCTCTTACTAAAATATGCCTTCTGAGTTAATGAGAAATAGCCCTGCTTTCGTTTTACCTTGTTTGAGATTTCCTTGTTTTGAGTGGAGTTGCAGAAGTTTGTTTTTATATTTCGGCTGAAAATGGGTTTCATTTTTGTATCCTCAGTCGGGCTTCAATTAAAAATGCGTATTGTTTTTGCTTTGTATATGTTAAATGTCTTACGAGTCTTACGAGTCAAAAGAACGGACAGAGTCCGAAACACCACGTTGCGTTCAATAACTGGCATCGCTGATGTAGGTCTCAAAGCAGCTAGGCTTAAATGGGATTGGGCGGGCCATGTAACTAGAATGCACCCCGACAGATGGGCCAAGATCGTCACACAATGGATGCCTGAAAAAAGGCGTAGGCGCCGGGGCAGGCCAAGAAAACGCTGGCGTGACGATCTTGATACATACGAACCAAGCTGGTCCGACGTGGCAAACAATCGCGACATGTGGAAGGAGATGGGGGGACCTTTGCCCAGCAGCGGGACAGCATAGGTTATTAAAAAAAAAATGTTAAATGTGTTTTTCCAGACAAGTTTTTATTAAATTACTAGTTGGGTCCCGCGGTTTCACCTGCTCATTCCTGTTTTTCCGCAATAGATAACTATTGATTTCCCAAGTAAAAAAAACACTATGTTCTTTAGGAATAGCTAAAGATCGCGAATAAATCAAATAACAAATCGTGAGTTCACACAAATATCTCACAGAAAAAAAAGTTTTTTTCCAATTTTCCGGGGATTTATAAATTTTTTTCTATAGAGTTTCGGCGCGAAATTGAATTACGCGTGTGAAACCGCGAGGCAAAACTAGTCGATGATAAAACACCGATGAAGAGCAGAAAATTAAAAAAAAATAACAATAAATCAAGCAATAAAAAGCCCTATAGTTCTGCATTCCCTGTAAAGGATATGAGAGCGGAAATGGCTCCCTCCGATTTGAAAGTGGTGTCCAGTGGAATGCATGGCCTTATTATAATGGTCGAATAAAAAAAAATGAGTCTTATATAGAGGATGAACCAGAAAGTTCCACAAAATATTATGTATAACCTGCATGGGTCGTTATGTCCTTTTTGGATATATATTTTTTTTCTTTATTATTTGGATCGTTGTGTTTTACTCTCATAATAGTACGTTTGCGTTTTCTTCATAGTTTATTTGACCTATTTTGCTTTTTAACCGATTTCAAAAAAGAGGATTTTTTCAATACGACTGTCTTTTTTTTTATTGTAGACAGTTTATAGTCACTTATCCTGCCAGACATTAATTAAAAGTTTCTTGTCTCTGTAAATTACCCATGCTAGAGATTAATAGACTATTTCTTATCAAGGATCCATCCACCTCAGTTCACACTAGCATTATTAATGCGAAGGTTTGTGTGCCTCTCCTCACGCCGAAACGGCTGAACTGATTTTGATCAAATTTTGCATATAGATACTTTAGGTTCTGGAACAGAACACAGGATACTATTTGTATCGTAAAAATTAAGGGTTTCTGTGAAATAATAGGTAATACGGGTAAAACCACGAGGTGTTCCTAGTCTCCAATTATAGGGGAGTCAGAGTATGGTTGTCACACGGGTTCAGGTGTTTGTTATGGCCGCTGTGACAACCGACCCGTGTGACAACCAAACCCGGTCTCCCCTATATTGGTTGCAGTTTTGGACCAAAAAAGCAGATCTCAGTAGCTAAAAAGCTGACAGACAACAATAACAACATGCTCTTTCCCATTTCTCCAGAGCACCCTGTGTGCAAACGCAAGGACGTCATGCGTCGGCGCACGCCCTCCGCCTATTAACGTATAAACGTTAACCTGTGAATCTCACTCGAATGTAGGGAGACCGCCGATACGTATATCGTGATGTTAAACGTATACAAGCAGTAGTGTGCAAATATTACCGTGTTCCGGTTTGAAGGGCATTGTTTCCAGCGAAATTACTGGGCATTTGATGTCTTAGGGTGACGAAATGCAAAGTTCTGGGCGGCACTGAAACTGTTATGGGCAAGCGTAGCGCTTACCATCAGGTGAGCGACTTGCTCGTCTCGTCACACACTCAAGTAAAAAAAAACTATTGGTATGACATATTTTGCAAACTGAGGAAAAAGAAAAGTGAAGCTGAAAAGAGAATTTAAGTAATCTTGCTAGATAAGGTTACAGATAGATAATAATGATTAATTTTGGAAAAATATGAAATACTTAGTGATTTTTGCTTATATATGGGTCTGCAAACCACATCCAACATATGTACGTAATTATCACTCGCTTTTCGGTGAAGGAAAACATCGTGAGGAAACCCACATATATACCCGAGAATTATTTCGGAGTAAGGTATGTGATCCACCAATCTGGATCTGGCCCCCGTGGTGGATTATGGCCTAACCCTCCTCACGAAAGTGAGGAGAGGCCCGTGCCCAGCAGTGGGACGTTATGGGTTGTTGATGATGATGATGATGAAACCACATCGCTTGGCCACCATCTTTTAGATAAATTGGTCGTTATTATATATCTAGTTAAGATAGATAAGTTTAAAGTAAAAATTGTATATTCAATACCCATATAGTTAGAAAAAGAAGTAAAGGTAAGAAACTCATGTAGGTAATAAACAAAAACAACCAATATAACTCTTTCCAAAACAACCAGCGGATTCACAGACACATCCGCGTGGTCAGAGGAAGCGCATTACCATACGCCGACCGGAAGCGGGCCCGACGCCATTGTCGCCGCCATCTTGGATGCGGGAAAAGCTTTGGTTTTTATTTTCAGCCAGTAATGTTTTATAATCTTTTCGGCCAGTTGTGTATTTTTTAATTTTTAATCCGTCCTTTTTTGTTTTGTGATGATTTATTGGACGCGGACCGAATAAATTTGATACTTTCATTTTGAAATTTTATATTTTTGAAACCAAATATTTTAGCTTTTGTAGTTGCCATATAACTAGGTAGTAATAACTACAAGTAGTGAAAGGGCGCAGCTGCGGAAAGTGCAATTAGATTTTTTTTTAATTCTTATGCGACACGTCGTTTTAAGCGCTTGTTTATAGGGCATAGAATAAATTAAAAACAGAGACTTACTCCCTAAAACTGATTAAATAACAATAAAGTATTAAAGAATAGTCCAACTATGTCATATTCATACATTATGATTAATATCGCAATTAATTATGAAACCCATTCCTATTTAGTTGGTTACCTAGATATTTTGCAATAATATTTACATAACAAGCTCCAGCTATTCTAATTGGCCATCGCTAAAGCCGGCCACGCAACTCGACCGGTTTTATTACAAAAGACCTAATTTTCCGAGCACCTTTCTAAAAATCTCCACAATTTACCGGCAAAACCCGTTCTGAACGTCAGATTTGTACCATTATATGCGTGCGCGGCGACCAATCACGAGCCGGCGTTGCAAGTGTGCGTGCAGCGCGAGCGCACATGTACGATGTGATATATGATACAGAGCTGCGCGCGATCTCATATAACGAACTTGATACTTTAACGTCGCTCTATTGGATTTTCGACCGTATTCCTAAGGTCGTAGAGTTGGGAAATTTATAGAGATGGTGCGTTGTAAGTTTGTCAGTCTGATGTCATTCGCTTCTATTGTGTCTTATGTGCTTATTTCACGTCAACTATGGATGAGTCATATCGTATGTGACAGGAAACAGTTAAAATTTTAGACGCTTTTTTGTTTGTTTGTTATAATTTCATTGTTTGGGCGACATTGTTGTTTCGTAAGTGGGTTGTGGCTTATGAGAGTTTAAACGGTTCTTGCGTCGTTAGATATACGATTTCCTATTTACTAAGCGCGGTGTTTATGTAATGAGTTGGTAGTAGGTATTATATTACAGAAAATGTAACGCACTAGCAGCGGCCCGCGGTTTCACCGGCACAGATTAATATCCCCAAGTAACCATTGATTTTTACACGATAAACGTATAATATGTATTATAAGTTCATTGCCAGAATCTAAAGCATCTGTATACTAAATTTCATCAAAATCGATTCAGCCGTTTTGGCGTGAAGATAGGACAACTATACAAACGGACGCACAAACTCTTGCATTGATAATATTACTTAGCTGCGCCTCGCGGTTTCACTCGCGTTGAGTATTGTCCCATAGAAACTGTATTTTTTTACGGGATAAAAAGTATCCTATGCGTTAATCCAGATAATAAACTATATGTGTGTCAAACTTCATCAAAATCCGTTCAGTAGTTTTTGCGTGGAAGAGTAACAAACATCCATCCATCCTCACAAGCTTTCATATATAATATTAGTAGGATAGGATTCACTTTTCGGCGAAGGAAAACATCGTGAGGTAACCCGGAGGTAGGTATGTTAGCTACCAATCTGGACCGGGCCCCCGTGGTGGATTATGGCCTAACCCTTGACCCGTGTCCAGCAGTGGGGCGAATATGAGGATTAGTGCGATTCGCTACAATTTGGCAAAGCTCTACGTAGAAGGTACAACATATACCTATTTTAAATTAAATTTGTCCTGATCTAAATAAAATATATTATTTTGTTATTTGAATTGAATTTCTGTACAGAACAAACAGTATTTGTGCGTATTAGAGAGAATATTCCCAAAGTCCCATAAACACAGAGCTAGTGCTGGGACCTTAACACTGTTTCCAGCAAAATTACTGGACATATGAGACTTTAGAGCCGATGTCTCAGGGCGACGAGCGCAGAGCATTCCCGCGCAAGATTTTGTAATAGAAAGTTCTGGGTGACACTCTAGCTTTTCTGGTTCGCTTACCATCAGGTGAACGACTTGCTCGACCCTTTACTTAGTAACATAAAAAAATAATCGTTTGTATTACATCCCTTGTGTAAAGTGAGGTAGTTAAAGTTGATAAACATGTTAAGGCTAGCTAGAATTATTGGCAACTAGCCCTTAAGGACTGTTGCTTTAACACAATGAAAGGTCTCGGTGAAGAATTTTATGATTAAAGGTTGTTTTAAAACGACCCTTGATTACAAAAGCCGTCGCCTACAAGTGGAAATGGACTATAGAGTAGACTCTATGAGTACAAAAGTATTTGCTTCTACATTTTCATTGAGAAATTTCGTTCCGAATCGCTCTAAAAATCATAATTTGCTCAAAATAATATGGTCACAGAAGACAAGCTTCATAAAACGATTGTAAAGTCCTCCAACAAGCTAACAATACTGCGCTACGGAAGCCACAATTTGTCAATACCAAATTGAACATCGTAAAATCTAATACAGACATCATCTCACGGAGCGTTCCAAAACCGTTTCCAATTTGCTGCACACATTCGACACATGTAAGGCAACGGCGCAAACCCATACAGCCTCTGATCCTCCCAATTAAACGAAGTAAAATTCCGAACGCACCTACGCACACAAGTAAACCACGCTCCGCCCACAAGCAACCAACCAATCAGAGCGCGATGTCAACCCTCCTGCGCGAACGCGGTCTCGCCATTGGCCGGTTCAGTAACGATCTAGATTCGGAGGGAATTTTCGGGTGTTTTATGAAATCTCGGGGTACGCAGACGCGACGGTTTTGGTACTTTCGGTACTTTATAGAGGCGCGATTGTGGAGGTTTTTATGTTTGTCGTTATGATAATATCGTTATGGATGATGCGGTCGTTGTTTTTGCGTAATGGGCGCGGGGATGGCAGATTTTTTTGTATGGATAAGTGGGAAGGGTTTTATTTTTGTAATGCCTTTATGGTAATGTTTCAGGTAGTAGCGGAAAGATTTACCCTTTTACATAACAATTAACATTTAGTAGTTTGGGCTCAATGCACTTAACTCGATAATCAAATATACCTACCTACCTATTGCCAAAATGTCTTTGTGTGGATTACACCTTAAAAATTACGTATTTAGACAAAAAATGCTAGAGAAAAATTACTTTGATAGTAGAACATTGAAGTTAAAGATAGGCTCTATAATACCATATTAATTCAATGTTAGATACGCCATAAGACACGTATTTCCAAACCACACAAAAAATATGGAAGGTCAGAAGGTGACGCACAATTTGTATTTTCTAACTCCTGTCTCCATAATTATTATAGCTGTATATTTTACTTAAAAATCAACATGGAAACAATTCATGTTGATTTTTAACTAAAATACATAGCTCTAATAATAGTAAGTTAAATTTTTAACACGTGATTCTTTGTATTTTAATCGTGGCGTGTTCAAATGTTTGTAACATAATTTTTACTCTATCTCCTGCTGCGCTTTTCTTTTCATAGTTTCACTCATTTTTTAGATATTGCCGTTTAAGTTTTGATACGTGTTTCCATCGTAATTTGAAAGTATCTTCATTTCATTTCATTACCTATATTATAATCTATTTATCGGATATTCATTAACTTTCAAATGCTTGCGTGTGATAATTTGGTAGGTGTATTAAATTCTATGACGTATTAAAAATATTGATACCAAAATTGTGGTCGATAGTAAATAAGAGCATAAAATAAATTATTGTTTTGTAAGCAAATAATATGAAATTATGTCATTAATTATGATTTATTTAGGTACCTCTAAATTAAGCTTCTAGTAACTTACATGTATAATATTCCATCATGTTCTGGTTGTATCTATAAGCGGCGGACAAGTCCACGCCGCCGCCGGCCCTTAGCCCGAAAAGGGCCGCAAAAGTGGCCTTACTTTGCCCCTCCAGCTTGACCACAATCACTGCACTTTCACTCGAAAAGTATCAACTCCACTTTTAGTTTTTTTGCACTATAAATAACTATCGCGACTTCATAATTGTTTAAAAAAATAATGTTCTTATTTTAAACATAGCGGCTTAAAATGTTTGTATAAAGGTTTTTATAATAAATAGTGCTGCGCTGATCACTTACTTTTGATGATTATCGATACACCATTTTTATATTTGCACATTGTTCACGCTTTTTTAACACTTTATTCACTTTGAGCATTTTCTTACTCTCCTTAAATTGGATGTTCCTATCTAGATATGAAACTTAAAAAGTTCACCGAAAAAGTTTTTAATTAAAGTTTTAGCTGCTAAAATAAGGAAGTAAATTTTCCATCACGACTAACGTAAACCAGCCTACACCTCCAACTAATAGATAGACCAGAGATTAATCCAATCCGAGATCAAACTCAACAAAAAGAAAATCCCTATCCGGTATAAAAACAATACCTATTTGTCAAAAGCCACGATCTGGTTGTTAATTTCAATGCACTAATGGTTTCCACGAAAAAACTCTTTGACACCGTGAAAGTAGCATAAAATTGTTGCGGCTTCGATTGGTGGCCGTAAGGAGGCTTCGTTTGAATTAAGTACCGGTAAAATTTTACTGGGTTTGACCGATTTTACCGGTTTTTTCGGCGATTTTCCGCTGTTTGACCACTGCTTTTCCGGTTGGGTAGTGGCAGGTGGTAAATGAGCGAGCTTTTCTCACGAGAATGGCGATTTTTAATGATTCCACAATTAAATGAGGAAGTTGAAATTGATGCGTTTAATTTTGTTTGGATGTTATTGTGGACGTTTGTTGTTCATAAAGTACTTAGCTTTATTTTGCTTACTATTAAATATTGAGTGAACATCATACATTATTATACCTTCTCTTAATAATCACAGGTACCTTCGTAATAATGCCATGGCATTTTGTTTCTATAGAATGCAGAGGCACTTACACTGTAACGCCCAAGTAATAGTCATAAAGGTTGTTTTAATGTCATTAAGTTTCAATTTAAGCACGCTTTTTAATACACTATTGCTGGTTGTAAATTAATCTTTGTGTCACTATCATTCTCAACTACGTACGTGTATTTTTCGCATTCGTTTTTCGCACTTGTTATTCGCATTTTTGCATGAAATATATTTTTACTGAAATGTTTGTAAACAGAAATGATTATTATTCTTGAATGAAACAGTTAATTGTATTTATTCATTTTGATTAGTCAAAAATACACTTGAATGTGTTCCTTTGATTAGCTGTCCTTGTCTTTTAGCGTTTCTTGAAGTCCTTGGAAGTTTTATTATTTTGCGTTTAAGCGTATAAACTTCACTAATTCAGAACACACTGACTAATTTCAACTAAAATTGACGTATAATAGTGAACTACTGATGTAAATCAAGTTAAAATTTTAGCGAACACGTTAAGAATTTTTATAAAAGTTTCACATAAAAAAAAACTAAAATTCGACCATAATAAAAAGTTTGGTAGTCAATTATAATAATACTTAAGCACAATGATAACCAACGTAGATTTTGAAATAACTTTCTAACACTTCCAAAATTTTGCACTTTTCTGAAATTTTTCGCAACTTTTCCTAAAAAATGAAATTTTACGTCAATTATTACGTCAAATACGTCCTAATCAAGCAATAGACTGTTCTAAACAGATGACTAACGTTGATTTTGAGGTATATTTTACGGTGGGTAAGCGCAAACTCGATGGATTGTGACAAGGGGTTCGGTTTCAGACGTCTTAGATGTTGGTCCGACGCGACCGTGGGATTGACGTTCCGACTGCTTTTTAATTACGTTACTAATTTTTTGTTTAGGTTAAAATTGTCGATTGGTAAATAATAAGATAATGTAACATTTTTATGTAATGTTATGTGAGTATTTTTTAACTATGGTTCAATTAAAACAAATTGTGATTACTGTTTTAACTTTTTTTTTTATTTTGAATTTGCTCACAGTAAGTTTATTGAACAGTTTATTACTTCAACTTGATTTTTTAAAATTGTTTCTTTAAGAGTTGGGTTTATTAGATTTTATTTAGTTATATCTTTTTGCGAAGAAAATCAAAATAACAGTAATTTATTAAGTTTCAGTAAGTTGTTATAATTTCATTGGCAAAGAGACTTAGGTATGGCAATATTTTTTCCTATTTACATTTATGTTTCTTTAGGTAGCCAATTGTGTCTTAATATTATTCTTTTACCTATCAATATTTATTATTGTTTGTCTTTTTATTAACCATGTTATACCTAATATACTATTGTTAATAAGCGCGATAAATCAAATCAGTTTCAAACACAACCAATTCACATTTTGGATTATGCTCGGAATTCCCTCAAACGTTTCCTCATTATTAAATAATAATAATAATTGTGATTTATACTATTAAACTGTTATTATTATTTTATAAAACAGTACTATTATCTTCACATACGTATGTAAATTCACACGACAGGTTCTTGTCACGCGATACCCGCGGCTCTTATTTAGACGGGTAATAGAATTACATGCCGTATTGACTTACATTGTCATGTGTTTCCTACGTAGATAATACTAGTAAAATATATATTTTATAATTTAAATTTTAAATACATAAGACTTTTTTTAAGTATGTAAAACTCGTGTGCTTTACTTTTATTAAAATAAAGTCTTTCTATCCCTATTTTAATTTTATTTCTAATATAGGTCACTGTTTAATAACACATTTGCATTTTAATTTTATCGATAACCGTTTCGCACATCACTAAAATACAACATTTAAATTGATACTTTATAAATTCACTGAACCTCCTTTCCAAACCATCGAAAATCGAAGCTAAAAAATACAAACATCCCACTTCGAAAATCCACAGTTATTCAAACGTAGAACTTCACGATTATTTCACTCCACAAAACTGCACTAGAATAAAACGAAAATCTTCAAAAATAGAACGTCATAATTCAAATAATCCACAGATATTCGAAGAGGTTCGAATATGGAGCGCGTCGTTTCCCGCGCGTTTCGCTCGACCGCGCGTCGCGGCGCCAAAATGCTCTCTACTGGCACGTGGCTGTGGCGTCAGAGGGTGCGTTCAGAAATTCGCCACCCGCCGAGATTGCGCTGATGTGTTTTTTTTGGAGCGAGATGAAATGATTTTATAATATTCTTTATCTGTGTTATAATCTATGTTATACTGTAGCAGTTTACATAGGTATTCTATGATTGCAGGTTACTCGATAATTTCGTAAGTACATATTATTTTAATTTGGATCTCCAACAGAGATTACACTATACAACTTATATCTCCCTCTTAACTACGGTTCGCCTCGCCCGATCACATATTTCGTAACGCTTTCGCTAGCTTACTCCCCCAGTCCAACGAGCGTAAAGAAGTTTTACTTAAAAAAAAGTACACAAAAGCTGATGTATTTATTAATTGTATCCTTTCTAAATAATTATTATGGTACGTGATTGATATACCTATTATTACCAGATTTTACCTATATACAGAGCATAATTTGGTTATTCAAAATTAAAAAAAAAAAAACAATAAAAAAAAAAAAAAAAAACAAAAAATATTTACGTCGTATATTTTAGCACAAACGACGCAATTGGTTGTAAAATGACATCGCGTTGGGAATATCGGGTAACTCGACTCGTACATACATGGTATTAGAGTGTTCTAGGTATGGAGTGTTTGGATTATTGTGAGAAGAATGAATGATTGCTTGAAATTGTGACTGTATTTTACTATTATATGTAAATAATTAATGTAATTGGTCTAAACCGTTTTAATTATATAAATTAATAAATAAATAAATGGCTATTACACATTCTGTTTCTAATTATAGGAGGCCACATCATGCAATACAGTTTCGACTAAATAGGGTTTATTAGCAATGATAATATTAGAATTAATGTTTACACTTAACAGCAGCTAATTAATTAATCTATACATTGTCAAAGACTAGGCTAATGCGTACAGAGAAATTAATCATATCATACGTGATTCAATAAGTGGATATTCCGGGTGATTAATTATAACATTGGTATTGAAGATAATTTATACGAGACTGGGTGCGTCCCGTGGCTTTTTGACTACTTTTTGTAGTAAATCTTCTTTGAGTTGGGGGGTAAGCTGGTGAATGCGTTACGAAAAATGTGATCGGGCGACGCGAACGGAAGTCGAGAGGGAGATATAAGTTAGTGAAGATAGAAAAAGAGAGAGTTACGTTGCGTAAAATTTATTTTATGATTTTTTTTTTAAATATTTTATTTATTTCTACTATGTGTCCCAGCACACATTTCGTTTTTTTTTTTATTTAACTGATTGACGAGACGAGCAAGTCATTCACCTGATGGTAAGCGCTACGCCTGCCCGTAACAGTTTCAGTGCCACCCAGAAATTGGCATTGCATAATCCTGCGCGGCACTGCACTGCGCTCGTCACCCTGAGACATCGGCTCCAAAGTCTCATATGCCCAGTAATTTCGCTGGAAACAGTGCCCCTCAAACCGGAACACAGTAATGATTACGGGTTCGATTCCCGCATAGGGGAAAACATGTGTGGACCAGAAGGGTTTGTTCTTAGTCTCGGTGTTTGTAGGACCATGGTCCTCGCAGTTCTTGATTCTCTAGATACAGGTGGGGGTCCAACATCTATATATGTGAACATGACGCGTTATGTATTTCTTTATTATATGCAAGTAAGTCACTTATTTGGTTAAATATGCAAGTGGCTTCCATTGAGCAACTTTTTACAACTTACACCTTACAAGTAAGCTAATAACTTACATTTTATAGTCTTATTTCCCTCAAAAACATCAAGAACCAGAACTTAGACAAACAAATTTGCACTCTCTGGTCGTAGCCATAGATATGAATTTATGCAGCTCCAACATAGTCGCTTAAGCCATTTTGTGTCTAAAGTTAAGCTCCCTTACTAACACCACAGCAACTTAACAGCCAACTCGTGTGTAAGCAAAAGTAGACCTTATTGTTAGCTGCTCTTTTTACATGACTGCACTATGAAAAAGAGGGCTATAATTTAGTTTTAAATTAGCAAACATACTTTAACCTCTTTATCGATATTTTTATGAAATTCAGTGTTGTTTTATTTATGAAATTTCAAAAAAGTATGATATCTTGAAATATCTTACCCTCACTTACCCATAACTTATATTACCTTTACCCTTTTAATCCAATTAGGGGATATTGTTTTGAAAATCGGCTTATAATTATCACTCGCTTTTCGGTGAAGGAAAACATCGTGAGGAATACCCGAGAATTATTTCGGACGTAGGTAGGTGATCCATCTATCCGGATCCGGCCTCCGTGTTAGATTATGTCCTAACCCTCCTCACGATACTGAGGGGAGACCCGTGCTCAGCAGTGGGACGACATGGGTTGATGATGATGATGATGAATTTATTATTAGTTTAGTTTTAATTCTAGAAAATTACACGAAAATAGTTCTTAATACTTTTTAATGTTGTCAAATCTGTTGATACGATGATTTTTGGTGGAGGTATGAAACGTTAGCTTGAGGAGGTATGCAAGATGATGAGTAAAAGACGGATTGATGGTTTTTGTCTGAATGAGACCAGAAGGAATGGATGTGACACCACCACGCATGGACCCTACACAGCCTATTGGTCTGGAGCTCCAGAAACCAGTAGAGGGCGTCAGGGTGTTCGCGTACTGCTTTCCGCTGGGGTCGTAGCATGTGGGAAGATGTAGTCTCTGCCTATCCGTCCGATGTCCTAATTACTCCTCTCCGTGCATCGTTGTCTGGAAGAGATCGCTCTGAGCGATAAGACCGCCCATTTTGAGACTAATTGTAAAATTTGTTTTGTTCTAGTTTTTAAGTTTTCTTTGTTCTGTGGTGTTTCAATAAAGAGTTTATCTATCTATCTATCTATCCCAACGGGAGAAAGGCATGACTGTATGTCTCTATGTAAAGTCTGTATTGAGTTTGTTTGAAGAGGATTTATGCTATTATGTTACTATATTTGGAATAACAAAAATATATAAAAATCTATGCATTAAGCACCTTGCCCCTCTTAAAGAAAAAAAATACAATATGTCTTACTTTACTACTAAAAATGATTTATAAAATGTTATTAGTAAAGAAATTGAAATACAATGAACATAAATAAATCAAAGTCACAAAACAATATCTGCTCATCATCTGTCAACACAAAACCCGCTAAGGTTCAAAATCGTTTTATCAAAGTTTGTCGCTTACGTCCTTTCTCCACGCACCGAGCCTGTCTATTAGAGATTCCGATTGGCCGAGCAGCTGTCAAAATGACAATTAAGGCGGGCCTAATGGAGTGGAACGACGGAGGTATGGTCGTCTCTCTCTCACATAATTTAGGGTACCGTAGACTTGATTAGATGTGGGTTCTGTGCATAGTTTTTTTTATGCGTTTTGTTTACATTTTTGAACCAATATGTTATTAAATTTAGTATGTTAAGGGCAAATCTCAAACAGTTAATGAACATATTTATGCTAACAAGTAACTTTTTAAATTAACTTATTCTTATTATTCTTGTCCATCCAAAGGTTGTCTAGCAGAGATCAATTTAAGCGATAAGACCGTCCATTGTACCTATTATTAAGCTATGTTTTTTTTCTCTTTGTTTTATACATTATGGTGTCAATAAAGAGTTATCTATCTATCTTACTAACGAGACGAGCGATTCATTCGCCTGATGGTAAGCGCCACGCCTGTCCATAAAAGTAACAGTGCCAGTAATAGTGCCAGTAAGTAACAGTAATATTGCATAATCCTGCGCAGCACTGCACTGCGCTCGTCACCCTGAGACATCAGCTCTAAAGTCTCATATGCCTAGTAATTTCGCTGGAACCAATGCCCTTCAAACCGGAACACAGTAAAGATTGCACACTACTGCTTGGCAGATGAATAATAGTTATGTATCTAACTGAATACGTCAATTGACCTAATACTGAATTATTCATTCAATAAGATAATATAGAAATATATAGTTTTAATTCCGCCAATTTTAATTTACGACACGTGTTTCGTCTCTGCACGAGACATCCTCAGGTGCTGTTGACTCGCCGAGCGCTCGCAAGAGAGCTCTCTTGCTAGCGCTCGGCGAGTAGAGAAAACTATATATTTCTATATTATCTTATTGATTATGGTTTTCCGCAAAATAACGCCTGATTCTATTAATTATTCATTCAATTTCAACCCCAAAAATATTCAAATTAAAATTCAAACTGCAAGCGTCGACTTCCGGCGTTCACGGGTTCGATTCCCGGCGCGGAACTAATTACGATGACTAGCTGACAAACAGGTTCCAACGGACTTGTGAGAACTGTCCTTTACTGTCGGCTTCCGAGGCATAGTGGTTGATGAGCCGAATGTGAAGTGTGCGTTGACTGGTTTGATTCCCGCACAGCTCAAGATCTAAAGGTATTTGCTATGATTCTGTCTATTTGTGGGACCATGGTCCTCGTAGTTCCTGATTCCCTAGATACAGCAACAGTATTAGTTATTAGCAACAGTAGGTTTGAAGGGGCAGTATTTCCAGCGTAATTACTGGGCATATGAGACTTTAGAACCGATGTCTCAGGGTGACGAGCGCAGTGCCGTGCCCTGCAATATTATACAATGCAATGTTCTGGGTGGCACTGTAACTGCTATGGGCAGGCTTGGCGCTTACCATCAGGTGAACGACTTGCTCGTCTCTTTACTCAGTCAAATTAAAAAAAAAACTTGAAATATTTTACCTCTTATAGTGATAAGAGGTAAAATATTTCAAGAATAATGCATTTAAATAGTGATTTAAATGCACTATTCTTGCAAAGCCAAAACCTTAATAAACTAACCATAATGTTTACCAAAATAGACTTCACAAGACAGAAATCCTACTAATATTATAAATGCGACAGTTTGTAAGAATGTAAGGATGTTTGTTCCTCTTTCACACAAAAACTTCTGAACGGATTCGAATGAAATTTGTAGCACAGATAGTAATTTATAACCAGGATTGAGTAAGAGGGTACTTTTTATCCCGATAGTATAACTACGGTAGTACACTACGCGGGTGAAACCGCGGGGCACAGCTACTGTAGCTATAATATAAATAAATGGAAATAAGAGCAAGCCCGTGTGTACGTCCGACCAGGCTCTTCCCAGGGAAGTCTGCGGTCGCAGGTCGATTACAAACGCATTACTGACAGCGGTGAGAATTCATTCACAACTTAAGGATAGGGTCAATATCTAGGCACTTTTATCCATCGACTTGTTTATAATAAGAAATCTGAACATTCCATTAATCTGTAGTGTAGTGGGAGGCCTCTTCTGCAAGAGACCACCTGGGGAAGTAACAAACCTTTGCCAAATATTCATCCACCAAGCAACAGTGTGCAAACATTACTGTGTTCCAGTTTGAAGGGCACTGTTTCCAGCGAAATTACTGTACCTACGTAATACGGGATGAGACTTTAGAGCCGATGTGTCAGGGTGACGAGCCCAATGCAGTGCCGCGCAGGATTATGCAATGCAAAGTTCTGTGTGCCAATGTAACTGTTATAGTCAGGCGTTTACCATCAGGTGAACGACTTGCTCGTCACGTTACTTAGACAAATAAAAAAAAAAACAGAAAAAATAAATCAAATATGATCTACTAAACTTATGATTAACTGATTATGGTATGAGTTTGAAAAATGAAATTTCCGTTTCAAGCGGTGACTCATGGCTGAATCACGCACAGGAAAAAGAAACTCCATTAACACTACCAGTGCTCCGGGAAAACGTTGTGTTATAAATAAGTCAGTTAGGTAGTTAGTTGTATGCAGTAGTACTTAATTTCCAATGCTGCTGCATTACTCTGGTTCTGGAATGAAGATATAAGAGACACATCACACACACACATTTCCACACCAACACAAACAAGCCGGATCACAGGGCACGACGGTCACGCGCGTCGAAAGCGAAACTCGCAGCTGACACCACAAAAAACTAAACGGCCAGACAGAAGCAAACTAACAACTAAAGAGTTATATCAAATTCATAGACAATAATCGTAAACAATCGTGTATGCAAAATGAGTATGGCATAGGTACATGCAAGACTGGAGTGCTCCTCGCTCCTGGCTTGCCAGAGCTGGCTGCTTGTCCTCCAAAAGCCTTATATCTGACTAAAATCTGATATTCTACTAATTATACAGAAACAAGCGCATGCAAAGTCAGTATTCCACTTCCAAGACAGGAGTTGGTACCCCCTTTACAAGCGTCGGAGACTTTTCGAATCCAATATCGACGAATTCAGTCCGAAACAATCCGATCCGACGCAATGGAAGAACGTCATCCAACATTATTATCGGGAAGGTCAGGAATGAATTTAGAATCAGATTCCGAAACATATGAATAGGGGTATAGAAGTGTTATAATTCTACTATCCAGGGACCTCATCACGAACAGTTAAATCCATCCAGTTTAAGGCCTTAAATTGTACTGCCCTGCTAACTGTCACCGCCAACATCGCTCAGCGTTCATAAGTCGACCAGAGACATTTATCCAAAGAGATCGGAACAATTTGTTTGCATTTATGGGAGTTTATATAGCTCCATCTCATTCTCTTTCTCTCTCATTCTCTTCAGTCTATTTTTGAGTGACGTCACGTCACGTTTGTCATTTATGAGTGTGTGGTGCCAATCTAGGCCGGTCAGTTTAGGGCCTTAAAATGAACTGCATGGAATAAGAATAAGTACGTGGTGACCCCCCAGAAATATGGCTTCCTAGATTGATGTTAAACAAACTATCGCTATGATTCCAAAAACGTCCGGCGTACCCTGGACAACATGATGGTATCAGCTCTGTCAAAACGGACTAACCCAAGATACAAAAGGATCCTAGCATTCACGTTGGTGTGGCGGTCAGTTGGGATGCTGGGAAGACACCCACCACACCTTTGCTAGATATGCATCCGCCAAGCAGTAGTGTGGAAACATTACTCTGTTCCAATTTGAAGGGCACTGTTTCCAGCGAAATTACGCGCCGCGCAGGATTAAGCAATGCAGGGTTCTGCATAGTTGTAAGTGCATAGTTGATAGCCACAGCCTAGTATTTTTTTTCTTACCAAGTAAAGAGACGAGCAATTCGTTCACCGAATAACAAGCGCCTGCCCATAATAGCTAAAGCGTAACCCAAAACTTTCCATTACAGAATATTGTACGGCACTGCACTGCGCTCATCATCCTAAGACATCGGTTGTAAAGTCTCATCTGCCTAGCAATTTCACTGAGAACAGTGCCCTTCAAATTGGAATACAGTAATGTTTGGACACTACTGCTTTTCGGAGGAATATCTGACAAAGGTTTAGACTATTGCAGAGTAGACCTACCACTTTTTAACAGAGCATCAGAGAATTAATCATTGTGTTGTTATATTAACATTAGTAACAGAGGCTTAGCACATCATTTCACTAAGCAGCGTATACCTGTCTCACTCCATCATCCAAATATTACACGATAAGTAAATTGCCCACAAAATTATAGGCCACAACATTTTCACACCGTCTATCCTAAAATGACATATCATCAGTATCCGAGACAATTTCTGGTCCATTCATACCGAAAATTTCACTAGCCCACGTTCTGGGACCGGTCGAGTAGCTCGCCGAGTGAATGGAACGTTTTTTGTACAAGTACACTTGCCTAAATCAGTGTGAAATTAGTTTGGCTAGCGACGGTGGAAGAGTTTTGTTAGGAGCGCATAGTTAGAGTGAGAGCGATTAGCGTTTTGTTATCTTAAGATGCCGTTTGGACAAGAACTGAGATGTTGATCATTTAAAAGTTCATACAAGCAGAATTAACCCAAAAAAAGACGTAATGCTTATTTGTAATAATTCTACGCATTACAATATTTTACTGCGCAGCACTAATTGAAATATTTGAATGAGTAAGAATAAGATATTATTATGTATACACATAGTTTTTTTTTATTAATATTGAATTTGCTTCATTGTTGACAAAAAATGCTAAATGATTACTGAGCAGTGAATTATTATATTCTACGTAATATCAGCTTTGTTTATTTTGAGCAGCTAATAATATTTTAATGCGCAGTACTCAGCTACTTTTAATAAAAATTAATAAAGTAATCTCTGTTTCAATCACTGATTACGGTGATTTATGGTCTAACCCCCTTATTTATAAAAAGTTATCGAACGTCATTTAGTACTGCGCAGTACAAATTTGTAGTGCGCGATTCTATGAAACGTCTCATAACTTTTTTATGAATAAGGGGGTAAATGTATGGACAAAAACAAAAGATAGTTATTTCTCGAAATAAAATTCGATCTAAATCATATAATCGCATTCATTTTAACAGTTGAAAAAACCGGGATGGTTATTATTAGTTCTAACAATCATTGTAGACGTTATCACTGTCTATTTTGAAAACGTTAATCTACGTCAAACTTTCATAGCAATAGCAATTATGATTGCGACAAAGTTACGCAATACAACTAAAAAAAAAAAAAACAATCAAAGTGTTTTCAGGTAGACATTTTTTTACCAATCAATTTTGAAATACTAAAAACACCCAACACGAAACGCTCCTGCACAGAAATCGCTACAGCTTCTTCACACGCTCACAACCCGACCAAACCCGACTGATATCAATACGTGCCCGCACACAAGCATCCACTCTGTCGACACACGGTGCATCTGTGTGCAGTCCATTGAAAAAAGCTAACAATCTTTCACACTTTTTCTTCACTCCAAGACTGGCTGATGACAGAACATTTTAAAAGCATATTTCGATGCAATGGGTAATCGTCTACCTACTGGAGTTAAATAATGATATGTTATGACGCTGTGACCAGCATTTGTTTTTTTATTTGTAGCAACTGTCGCGTAGAAAGGTTCCGAAGGGTGGGAAGATTATTTGTACCCAAAAATAAATAGCCTAGCTATAAAAACGTAATTAAATAATTATTTTAACAGAAAAACCGACTTCAAATGGCTACTAATGAGCACCACTGAAATGTAATAGGAAAGCAAAATACGCAATTTCGGTTACGTGGATGAGATACTATGTCCAAATATTTCGATTTAACACCAAACTGTTAAACCGATATTGATGAAATTTCTATGGGGACTATTTTCTAAGCGATGGCAGAAGCGATACAGATTAATCACAAAATCCAAGGTAGTTAAGAACTACTATTTATACGTAATCGCAAAGCCTGCAATCGCTTTGGTCCGCGTGTACCCCAATCAAGTTGAGAATAATAGTGTACCTTAATTAAATTTAAAAACAACTATCGAAAATTTACCATAGAGCAGCATAAGCTGCGTCTAAAAATAAAAAAAATCTCTAGTCAGCTCTAAATAACAATTATGTAATTAAAATTGTGATAGAGCGATAAAAGTTTAGACCTGGCGCTGATAAATATATTTAGCAAGACTTCGTAATTAACAGTGGTTATGTTATTTAGCAATTATCTAAAATTATCTAAAAAAAGCGGTGGTAGCCTAGTGGGAGAACGTCCGCCTTCCAATCAGAAGGTCGTGAGTTCAAATCCCAGTGCAGGCACGTACCAATGTGTTTCTTGTAAAACATATGTACGTAATTATCACTCGCTTTTCGGTGAAGGAAAACATAGTGAGGAAACCCACATACCTACCCGAGAATTATTTCAGAGGTAAGTAGGTGATCCACCAATCCGGATCTGGCCCCCGTGGTGGATTATGGCCTAACCCTCCTCACGAAAGTGAGGAGAGACCCGTGCCCAGCAGTGGGACGTTATGGGTTGATGATGATGATGATGATGACACATAAATATAAATTAATTACAACTAACCACATTGTCTAATAATTTTTACGATAGTGGGAAGAAACCCATTTTTATCGCATTTGTCTCTCTCTCTCCCCACTGTATTAGTGAGACGAAGCTGGTGGGGTAAAAAGGGCTAATGACAGAAGCCAGGTTGGTAAATTAAAAAAAAATGACTCACCATCGCCGCTCTGGTTGCTGCTGTGTCCGTACTGGTCATCTGAAAAATCGTACTCTGCATCAGATAAGCACATCTGCTCTCAACCCTCAAACTGATGTCTTATGAGCTAAAATAATGACCAAGAACAGATAGCGATAGACGTAGAACTTGCTTATTTTTGTAAGTTCAATAAAGTATTTTCATTCTAAAAAAAGTGATAGCTTAGTAGGAGAACGTCTGCCTTCCAAGGAAAAGGTAGTCAGTTCAAATTCCAATGTCTCCGTAAAGCTTATAAGTATGTAATTATCACTCCCTTTTCGGTGAAGGAAATTTGGTGTGGAGTTAGGTAATACCTTAAATTAACAATAGGTACTTTTCATTACACAAATCGCAAGTGAAACCGTGAGGAACAGCCAGGTTAAATTAGAATAGAACTTACCTCCATTCCGATGATCGCCCATCA
Organism: Campaea margaritaria; assembly: GCA_912999815.1. Taxonomy (NCBI): domain Eukaryota; kingdom Metazoa; phylum Arthropoda; class Insecta; order Lepidoptera; family Geometridae; genus Campaea; species Campaea margaritaria. The sequence continues at coordinate 1,287,122 of OU538813.1, read as the reverse complement.
ACTCCTGGCCCTGGAGCGTCGGAGCATGTATCAGGACCTTCTGCTGGGGACTGTGGGGATCAAGCCCCTCCACCTCCAGCAACGGGGCATGATGCTCATACGAATGCACGACCAACGGTGGCGCGTGTAAATCCATTGTCAACGAACAGACTAGCACATCACAGGCAATGTTTTGTCTCTTTCTCCCTCACACTTAATAGTCGTTTTGTCTCTTTCTTGTATCACTGAAATCTAATAAGTCACTGGCAATTTTTTGTGGCACTTTTCTTTTCTATCGTTGATTTAGAAGACAGTTCGTTGGTAGTAGACAGCTCTGTTCGTTTGTAGGTTTATGGTTTTTTTTTTATAGTTCAGTTTCTTTTCTAACCGTTTGTAGCTCTATTTCGTTTTTGATTGGCACGTGTAATTTTCTAAATTCTATTGAGTAGAATTTGAGGAGTATTTTGAGTGATAATTGAACTTTTTGAGTAGAAATGGAACTGTAAGAGTGGATATGGAACTATTTGAGTAAATTGAACTTTTTGAGTAGAATTGGAACTTTTTTAGTTGTTCTTGTTTCTTGTCACATTGTTGCGTTGTGTTCAAATAAGAATGTGTCACCGAAGTTTTTTCCGGATCTTCTGTAGCTTCACCATTTTTGTACCTGGAGAACAAAAAAGCTTTATTAGAAACAATGGAAAATTACAGATTCATTACATAGAGTTATGAATAAGCCACGTTACGATCGCGTATAAATTACTTCTGGTCCCTAAATAAAATTTCCTGTATCTAGGGAATCAGGAACTACGAGGACCATGACCCTACAAACACCCTCAAGTCTGGACTCAGACTGATCTTTAAACTGTTTGTACCATAATTTTATCTCAAAAGTATTACCACAAAGACTGGTGGACTGGACTGGTGTTAGTTTGTAGAAAAATCTTGACAGTTAACAATACCACGCCACAGTGTAAAAAAACCGGCCAACTGCGAGTCGGACTCGCGCACGAAGGGTTCCGTACTTTGTTGTATGGGAGCCCCCCTTAAATATCAAATTTATTTTTATTTAATTATTTATTTTTAAAGTTAATATATAATTAAATATTCTGTGAATATTTCAAGCGTCTACCTGTTGCCATTATAAATATCGAGCAAAAATGGGCAAAAAAATCACGTTTGTTGTATGGGAGCCACCTCAAATAATTATTTTATTCTTATTTACATCATCTGTGAAAATTTCAACGGTCTAACTATTACGGTTCATGAGATACAGCCCGGTGACAGACAGACGGACAGTCAGACAGACAGCGCAGCCATAGTAATAGGGTCCCGTTTTCCCCTTCGGGTACGGAACCCTAAAAGCTACACATTATATTAAGCTGTGACAATACACTCTGTGAAAACAATGAGTTAGCAAAACTTAAATATAAATCAAATGTGACTTCCGTTTTGCAAATAAAATTTATATGGATGTGTATGAAAATGTGTGTATGTATTATTAACGAAGGCCTGCTGTAGGTTCGTGGCCGGGACCCCTATTGTTTTGTGAGGCTACGTGGAATAGAGAAAGGTAGTTTGGATGCGGCAGTTTGTTTAACACCTTCAGTTCTGAAAACGCAACCTTGTGGCTAGTGCGGGAAAACACAACTGTTGTATTTGTTGTATGGGAAAATACTATGGAGTGTGCAGAGCTGTACCCGTGGCTAGACAAGAAAATTGGCTCAGAAGTGAGTGATAAAAAAGGACTGTTGTTTGGTTGGTTGTTCGGTTTTGATGTTGTCTTTTTTTAGTTTTTCTTTTGTTGACTAATTCAGTTGGGTACATGGGTGTGCTTTAGGGCTTTACCAACACCATATTTACCATTTATGTTCAAAATCCGTCAAGTTCTAGTGTGTAAACATTGCCAGGCCTGTCTCTAATACTTGTTGTTATTAGTGTACTATTTTGTGAATGCCACATCTGTTGCTTCTTAACTGCACGCCCGTACCTCCGAGCGCAGCGTAATGCAAGCTTCGCGACACGCTTTGTTCGCATATTCAAATATTTTCAATGCATTTATTTAAATTGTAATGTTTTGTACATTTGAATTTGGAAAAAAAAAAACAGTTGAATTATGAACTTCCTACTATTTTGATAACCAATGAAAGGGTGCATTATCAGCGAGTAACATAGATTATATTTTATCCCAGCATTCTTACAGGAACGGGAATTACACGGGTGAAGCCGCGGGGGGTAAGCAGAGCCCATATAGAATACAACATAGCGACATAGGACATAGGATACATTTTATGGCGATAAAATTGTAGTTTGCGCGGACGAAGTCGCGGGCGAAAACTTATTCTATAAAACAGAAACGCTAACCAGCACGTTAACGTTTCCCGCCACAATAAGTTTCACAAAATGATTCAATCTGTGTGAGTCACTGATACACAATTCACACGGTCAAGTCTGATTCCTATGTTTAACGCGCGTTGTGGTTACGATTCAAGTCTGTTGACCTTAAAGTTGGATTCAAGGAACTTGAAGACCTCTTTTCATTATTATGTTTTTGTTAAATATGAGCGTGAAACAGCGCTTACTGTTAAAGGAATGACCTGCTTGTTCTGTAAATTAGTTTTGTTCAAAATCTTTAATTTAATGTAATTTTTGGTAGAAAGGGAAAAATATCAGATAAACAAAGAAAAGATATGAAGAAAAAGGATATTAATATGAGCCTGCATCGTCCCACTGTTGGGAAAAGATCTCGTTTCTCACCTTCCAAATTTCCTAGCAAAGTCGTTCACCTGATGTTAAGTACTAAGCCTGTCCATAACAGTTACAGCGCGACCCATAACTTTTCCACTGCATAATCTTGCGCAGCACTGAACTGCGCTCGTCACCCCGAGACATTAGTTTAAAGTCTTATACGCCTCATAACACTACTGCATGTCGAATGAATATCTGGTAAAGGCGAACTCTTGCAGAAGGGTCCTACTATAAACATTCTTTCATACTGTTCGCCAATAATCTTCAAGCCTCATACAAACAAACAAAACATACGCAAGCGTCTGTTGACTACAAAAAGGTTACACCGATGCGCTGGCGCAAGGTTATGGGAAACTTTTGACAATACAATACCTCGTCGGCTACACAGGGGATAACGTTTGAAGATATATCCGCGGATAGTGCTGTACGTTTATCTGATGATAATATTGGTAAACATGTGATCTGACGGAGAACTAGCAAGCTGAAGTGGCAGTGGGCTGGTCGCATCTCCAGAAGAACTGACAACCGATGGGGTAGATGAGTTCTAGAGTGGAGACCGCGTTTAGGCACACGTATTGTAGGACGGCGCTGGCAGGTGGAGTGTCGACTGGTAAAAACTTGTGTCGACTTGTGGTTTTCGGATTATTTTTCTTCAATAGAGTAATAGAGTAAGCGGTGGTAGCCTAGTGGGAGAACGCCCGCCTTCCAATCAGAAGGTCGTGAGTTCTAATCCCAATGCGGGCACGTACCAATGTGTTTCTGTAAAACATATGTGCGTAATTATCACTCGCTTTTCGGCGAAGGAAAACATCGTGAGGAAACCCACATACCTACCCGAGAATTATTTCGGTGGTAGGTATGTTATCCACCAATCCGGACTGGGCCCCCGTGGTGGATTATGGGCTAACCCCTCCTCACGAAAGTGAGGAGAGACCCGTGCCCAGCAGTGGGACGTTATGGGTTGATGATGAGAGTAATTTGAACTTAGAAGTAAATTTCTAAAGCTTTATCGTAAAACATTTAAAAGTATCTTCGGATATATCGTTATTGTATAACCCAGGTTATATCAGTGTTTCCCACGTATTCACTCGTATCCGTAGATTTTAATCTTTTGTCTACAAAATAAATGTTTTTGTGAGCATTTTAAACAACTATGTTAATTATGAAAGTAATAGATATATTAATTATTAGCTGCGCCCTGAGGTTTCACCCACATTCCAGTTTTCCCGCAATAACTCTACATTTCCCGGATCAAAAACCACTATTTTACTAAATTACTTAGCTAAATTACTGGGCATATGAGACTTTAGAGCCGATGTCTCAGGGTGACGAGCGCAGTGCAGCGCAAGATTATGCAACGCAAAGTTCTGGATACCACTGTAAATGTTATGTCCATGCGTGGCGCTTACCATCACGTGAACGACTTGTTCGTCTCGTCACACAGTCAAATAAAAATTTTGATTTTGTAGTCATATTAGGGGCGGTGGTAGTCTAGTGGGAGAACGTCCGCCTTCCAATCAGAAGGTCGTGAGTTCAAATCCCAGTGCAGAGGCACGTACCAATGTGTTTCTGTAAAAACATATGTACGTAATTATCACTCGCTTTTCGGTGAAGGAAAATATCGTGAGGAAACCCACATATCTATCCGAGAATTATTTCGGAGGTAGGTATGTTATCCACCAATCCGAACTGGGCCCCCGTGGTGGATTATGGCCTAACCCTCCTCACGAAAGTGAAGAGAGACCCGTGCCCAGCAGTGGGACGTTATGGGTTGATGATGATGATGATGAGTCATATTACAGTAGGTATAAAAAATATTTCATAGAGTATGACTCTATGAAAGATTTTTTTACGGACTCTATGGAGCAGGATAAATTCATAGATAGCAATCCAACTCAATTGTTGAGTTTCTTATAATGACGTGAACAAAAAATCAAGACTGTTATATAGGAGTCATACATATTGACTAGTAACTATCCGCATTTAGACATTAGTCAATGTACCTATGACGATCTAGTATAACTAGTTTTAGTGTTTGTATGGTGGCCATGTATTCGTGGGTTCCTTAGAATACTGTATTTGTTGTTTTTTATTAAGTTGCCATCTAGGTTATACGTACCTATTCGAAATTAAAACCTGTTCGAAATAAGTCCAAACACGATAATTCTACTGTAAGTAAGTCATAAGTTTTGTATAGATTTGACAGGCGTGGCGCTTACCATCAGGTTAACGACTTGCTCGTCTCGTTACTTAGTAGGTAATATAAAAAAAATTACCCGCGACGAGCAGTATTTTTGTCATTATTATTTTGTTTTCTCATATTTTAGACTTTCAATAATATAGACACCCTATCCATAATTAAATGACGCCTTTGTCTAACATTTCGGCTGTCTGCTAACAATTATCTGTTCAATGTCATAGTTTTTTGTCCATTTAATATATTCGACGCCATTTTGGCGGCCATCTTGGATTGAACGTGTGGTAAATGAGTAAGCTGTGGAAATTTATGCGTGATTTCATTGTGAATTAATATTTATGCAGACATTATTTTATTGTAATAATAGAATTAAAAAAAAGAACAAAAATGCTGAAAAGTTAGTTTTGTATTTAGTCTTCGGGTCCCACTTTTTGCTTTTAATGGACACTGATTTGACTATAACTTCCCGAAGTGACCAAAGTGTAAAAATTTACAAGTCAACTTTTGCAACCCCCCAATGCTTACAGACCGTGACTGCGGAATGAATATGTAAAAAAATATTTAGTTTGTAAACAATAGCAATTTTACGGTAAATTTAACAATATCCCCTGCGCAAGCGCAACTTAGAGTACGGTAATTGGGACCTTTGCCCTCTTTTTGGAACCACTACTACTGTTACGTTTCTCGATCTATTATTTTTCGTATCAATTTATCATTATCATCATCATCATCAACCCATAACGTCCCACTGCTGGGCACGGGTCTCTCCTCACTTTTGTGAGGAGGGTTAGGCCATATTCCACTACGGGTGCCATGTCCGGATTGGTGGATAACATACCTACCTCCGAAATAATTCTCGGGTAGGTATGTGGGTTTCCTCACAATGTTTTCCTATTTAATTTATCATTATAGTCCATCTAAAAAGTTACCATGGGTATTCTGTTAGAGAAACCGTACTTATCTTCAAGTGTCAGTGTTCAAAAATTTTAGTGACTGTACGGCGACCTTAATTAAATAAAATATAATTTGTTGAAAATAATATCTAATTTAACAATATATAATTATCTTTTTGTTTTATTTAATCTACCCGGCTATCGTATTTGCTTACTGAACACTGCTTACATATCTACATTGCAATGTACACAAAAAGCAATGAAAAAATTAGCCGTTAAATTTCTCGTCATTTATTTTCAAACGGGTGTTTCCGAAGCCGGTGGTAGTTTCAATTAACCTTTCTTATGCCCTTTTGGGATAAACCCAACACTGAATTTTTTATGCAATTCGAATATATTTCTAAGTGAGTTATAAGTTACAAATTATGTAAATCACTTATAACTCACCCAAAAACAAATAGTACCCCCCGTTCCCACACGATAATTGACCCCCTCTTGCAGTCATTACCCCTGCATTCCTGCAGTCAGCAGTCACCCCCTTTATAACTTCCCGTGAGTTAAACCGATTAAGTATTAATTAATAGGGTAGTTTAATATATGTATGGTAATTGTGAAGGCATGTTTCCTTTAAGGGTATGGGGTGACAATTTGTCGGAAATATGGTGTTTTCTAAAATTTATAAAATCTTTAGGCGTTAGCTCCGGGTTGGTGGATAACATATTTACCTCGTAAATAATTTTCGTGTAACTCTAGGTTTCCTTGCGCAATGTTTTCCTTCACCGGAAAAAACGAGTGATAATTACGTACGTATGTTTTAACAAGAGAAATGTTGGTGGGATTTGAACTCACGACCCTTTGCTTGGAAGGCAAACATAATCCCACTATCCTACCACCGCTTCAACACTCTATGGATACAGGAACAAAATGATAACCCTAATAAATATCCCATCTCCAATATACCAAGAAAATAAAACACACGAAAAACAAAAAAAAACCAACGTGTGAAAATGACTCCCTCATTCGTCCAAACAAAAAAACAACGCCCAAATAAAAACAATAAAACACAGCACGACCTGAGAAAGCATTTTCCTTTCAGACCCATGACATAACATTACAAGAACACGCTAAACTGAGCATTACCGCACATTGTGCTCAGTTCACACGGGTGGCCTAGACATTGCCCGTGGGAATCGTGCGAATTGGCACTTATTGTTGTTTTCTAGGTTACTTCCATAGGTGCACTTCTGTTGTCGATGACGCGACCTGCTCTGAATTCTTATGACAAAATTGACGTAACACTGAGTGTGGGAGGAAGTGGGCTTGAGCTGAGCGTGGTCTTACTGTACGCCGTCTGTATATTTTTTTTTTGTATTTGACTGAGTGACGACATGAGCCAGTCGTTCTTAAGTGCGTGGTAAGCGCTACGCCTGCTCATATCACTTACAGTGCCACCCAGAACTTTGCATTGCAGATACCTGCGCGGCACTGCACCGTGATGGCAGAAGAGAGATGTTTCAACGGCAGGAATATTACAAACATTATTCAATCAACCTGTTTAATTTGAATTAAACAATAATAAACTTACATGACATAGACATAAAAGACAAAATTTTGATACAGTTAGCAAATAAAATCACACGTATAATATCGATGGAAAGTTCCGACTTATCGAAGTCGGAGTCGAAGCATCCTTAATTTAAATATACTATGAATTTATATCTACAAATGAATATATATCTATGAATGTAGAATAGAATAGAATAGAAAACTCTTTATTGTACACCAGAAACAAAAATAAACACAGTACAGAAAAATTACAATACGTACACAAGGGTAGTACAATGGGCGGTCTTATCGTTGAAAGCGATTTCTTCCAGACAACCATTGGATGGACAGTAAAAAACATTTTTCGATAGTAGGGTGGGTGGCGTACTTACAGTATTTAATAAACACGATACATTTAATGCTTACGTTTTAATAATAAACATACACACTATACTTAATAAATAATAATATACATATATTTATAATATACTACACACATAATTATAATAAAATATATAGACTACTAGCTGTACCCTGGCACGCTTCGCTGTGGCACATTCGCACATTCGCTGATATGTCACTGATGAAAAAAATAGATAAAAACAATCCTTGATGCGGATTATATATCATGCTAAAATTTCAGCTCGATCGGTGCAGAACTTTTTGAGTTTTTGAAGCGTACACAAACCTACATAACATTTATATATATATAGATTTAGGTACATAAATGATGTTTATAAACCATAGTTTTGAATACCGGAAGGGAATGTCTATACTCGTATATCCACATACAAACTTGCGAAGTAGCCTTGACGAGTCGCGCCTTCCCAATAAATTGCTATTGTATGGAACGCGCGGATACCATCCGTTACCTGTCTATATAGCTAGCTATATAGCTAAATTAATGTTCTAATACTGGGAAATCCATCAGCCTATTACGTCATTGTTTAGCTGAGTGTACACCATGTTGTTCCTATTCAGTGCAATAACGATAAGAGTGACACTTCATAACAGGATCATATCAATATATATAAAAACGTTATGTTGGTTTGTGTACGCTTCAAAAACTCAAAAAGTTCTGCACCGATCTAGCTGAAATTTTAGCATGATGTATAATCCGCATCAAGGATTGTTTTTATTTTTTTTTTTCATCAGAGACATATCAGCGAATGTGCGAATGTGCCACAGCGAAGCGTGGCAGGGTACAGCTAGTTAGTTTTATACGTATTGTTAAATATCATAATATGCTATTATTGTCGACATCAAAATTACTGGGCATATGAAACTTTAGAGCCGATGTCTCAGAGTGACGAGCGCAGTGCAGTGCCGCGCAGGATTATGCAATGCAGGGTTCTGGGTGGTGCTGTGACTGTTATGGGCAGGCGTAGCGCTTACCATAAGGTGAACGACAGGCTCGTCTCGTCGCTCCGTCAAATAATAAAAGGAGTCTTAATAGACAGTCTGACGGACAACAAAGAGAGTGATAAGGGTTCCTTATTTCTTTTGAAGTATGGAAGTCTAAAAAATACTAAAAGGTAAGTACCAACTGACATAACTGACTTTTTACCATTAAGCTAAGTAAGAATAAGTCAAGGTACCTCCCCTCGCGTTCCCTCTTCCCATTAGCCAACGCTTCCTGCGTTATCGGCAAAAGTGTTAACTCCTAACGAACATACTTCTATAACGTAACGGCCGTTACTAAGCGCGGGAAGCGTTACTCGTTATATGTTGCTGGTTGTTATTTAAATTGACTCTTAAAAGGCACTTTAAAGGTTAACTCTACGGGTCCTTCTCATGAGTGAACAGCAAAATGTTCTCAAAAACAAAAAACATAACATACGTAACTTCCCAGAAACAAGACTTTTTTTTTAAATAAAATGTTATTTTCGCTCCCCAAGAAATCCGGGCAAGAGTTCCAAGTATAGTCAGCAAAAAAAGCTTTCATAATTACAAATTACAACGGATACGGATATGGATTTAAAATAACTGGTTAGCTATTCAAAAAGAACTGGCCTCAATTTTATTTTTTTATTTGACTGAGAGATGAGACGAGCAAGTCGTTCACCTGATGGTAAACGCTACGCCTGCCCTTAACAGTTACAGTGCCACCCAGAACTTTGCATTGCAGAATCCAGCACGTCACTGTACTGCGCTCGTCACCCTGAGACACAGTGTTCACAACCTGACGCGAGGCACCTATCGTACCAGAGCCGTAGAATTATCGTATATGGACCAACATAGGTCAAAAATATCGTACAATTCAGGATAATGGCTGTAGTATAAACAAATTTAAATGTTTGCTTGGACACATAGTTGAAAACTTTCACTACATGTACGATAATTATCGTACGGTTGTGAACACTGCTGAGACATCGGCTCTAAAGTCTCATATGCCCAGTAATTTCGCTGGAAACAGTGCCATTCAAGCCGGAACACAGTAATGTTTGCGTACTACCGCTTGGCGGAGGAATATCTGGCAAAGGCGATGTCGATGGCGAATTTATTCAAAATGTTTTTACATTTCTAAATAATAATATAATTTAATATAATTATTATATTATTATTGTAAGACTAATTACTAATTATTATCCGTACTTAGTATTTAAAATATAAAAAATAGCTTCAACTGCAGCCTTTGCCTGTAAAAGACGCAAAAAGAGAGAAAAATACCTACCATTCTTTGTTTATCCACAATTAACCAATAATCATTAAGTTTTTGCTGCATTGTATTGCCATGAGGCAATTAATAGAGGTCAGTGAACTCTGCTGATAAGGATAACGGCTGCTTACGATAGTAAATATCCATTATCAGTGGTTTAGAAACTTCATAGTTATTGGGTGCCTGTTAGAAAACCAAAATGGATTTTGAAAACCTGTCTGAACATTACCCTGGTTTTGTTGTTATGTTGTGGACTGTTTTGCCCATACATTCCCACTGCTGGGCAAATACCTCTCCCCATTTTTCTATTCCTCGCGGTCCTGTACTATAGTCAACAAATTTTTAACCGACTTCGAAAAAAGAGGAGGTTCTCAATTCGACTGATTTTTTTTATGTTTGTTACCTCAGTGCTTTCGACTGGGTGAACCGATTTTGATGATTTTTTTTTTATTATCGAAGGCGTCAAGTTGTGTGGGTATCTATAATCAAAATCATAACCCAGTTTCGTAACAACCGTCCACAATACATCTCGTTACTGCTCTACATGTATGGTTGTCTGGAAGAGATCGCACTGAGCGATAAGACCACCCATTGTGACACTAATCGTCAAGTTTTCTTTGGTCTGTGTTTCAATAAAGAGTTTATCTATCTACCGATCTATATAGCTTTGTGGAATAGAAAATTAAGGAAACTGAACAAAGCTCCCAATCGACTTTAAAAGGCCATGATTTTTGCGCTTACCATCACTTAAAGGATCTGCTCATCACAGCACTCAAATTAAAAAAAGAGCTTTAACTTTCACCTCTCAACAGTCATCCGTTACTTTATCACTAAATCTTGAAAAAAAAAAGCTAACAATCAACCTGTCGGGGTTGCTACCCTAAGGTCATTATACCCACCTGCGAGGGAGGGGGTGCCAGCTGACGTAACGGCGCGCGCGCACGTGCCGAGGCGTTCCCGCCAATAGGGGTGGCAGTAATGTTGTTAGGTCAGGGATATAAACCTTGATTCTAGTAAAAAAAAAATAGTTTACTGAGTAACGTGACGAGCAAGTCATTCACCTGATGGTAAGCGCTACGACTGCCCATAAGAGTTACAGAACCACCCAGAACTTCACATTGCATCATCCTGTGCTGCACTGCGCTCGTCACCGTGAGATATCGGCTCTAAAGTCTCATATGCCGAGTAATTTCGTTGAAAACAGTGCCCTTCAAACCGGAACACAGTAATGTTTGCACACTACTGCTTGGCAGATGAACAAAGACTGAAACTCAAACTCAAACTCAAACTCAAATCATTTATTGTAAATAGGCAAAATATTGCACTTTTATACGTCAAAAAAAAAAAAAAACTTATACATAAGTATAGAAATAAAAAAAAAATAAGTCAAATTTTATGATCTACGAAACTAATGATTATTATCTAATTATGGTTTGAGTTAGAAAAAGGATATTTCTACTGAAAAACTAAAGACTATGACTGAAGTCTTATTTATTATTTATTTATTTAATACTTTATTGCACAGATTAACTAACTAGTACAAATGGCGGACTTAACGCTAAGAGCATTTTCTACCAGTCAACCACCCATAGTGAAGGAGAGACGGTGTAGGCGTGCATCAAAATATCTCATTAAGAAAAAAAAATATAAAAAAATAATAATAATAAACAATAATGGAAAATAATACAGCTTAATACAAAAACAACATGAATGTAATATATATATATATATATATCTTATGTTATAAGACTTAATTTAACTATTACCGAGTAATATAGGATTTATTTTATCCCTTTATTCCCAAGGGAACGGGAACTACGTGAACGAATCCGCGGGGCGCAGGTAGTAATATTGCAGACGTAGTAGTTTGTGAGGATGGATGGATATTTGTTACTGTTTCACGCAAAAACCACTGAACGGATGAAATTTAGCACACAGACAGTTTATTACCCAAATTAATATTTAAAGTACGGATTATCCCGTAAAAATTAATAGCTCTTGTGGGATAAACCTTATGGGTGAAACCCGGGCACAGCAAGTGGCTTCGTATTTAAGCAAAGTAATGGGAAATCTATATATATAAAAATGTTATGTTGGTTTGTGTACGCTTCAAAAACTCAAAAAGTTCTGCACCGATCGAGCTGGAATTTTAGCATGATATATAATCCGCATCAAGGATTGTTTTTATCTATTTTTTTCATCAGTGACATATCAGCGAATGTGCGAATGTGCCACAGCGAAACGTGCCAGGGTACAGCTATTTGTTATAAAAACAGTGTACGAAGCAAATTGCCATTTTGCTTAAAAAAAAACACAAAAAAACGATAGATAGATAGATAGATAGATAAACTCTTTATTTAAACACCACAGAACAAAGAAAACTTAAAAACTAGAACAAAACAAATTTTACAATTAGTGTCACAATGGGCGGTCTTATGGCTCAGAGCGATCTCTTCCAGACAACCATGCACGGAGAGGAGTAATACGATACTTCAAATTTAACAGATCTTAAATTGTTATTGCACTTGCTTAAACTTGAAATTTCTTTCAAATCAAAATAGGACCAGCCTCACTGCATTTAAAACCTCTAGCAGAATAATATAGCAAGATTATTATTACTATTAATTATTATGACTTAAATTCATGGCAGTTTTGGACAGAATTGAACGCATATGTCACCAATAATATTACAAATTAACATGCGATTTTTTTTTTTATTTCCCGTCAATTTCTCGCAAAGCCACAGTTCAAAGTATGATTTATTGTTAGGCTATGGTAAAGCCATGTTAGGTATAGTATTCTTTCGGAGGTAGGTATGTGATCCACCAATCCGGATCTGGCCCCCGTGGTGGCCTAATCCTCCTCACGAAAGTGAGGGGAGACCCGTGCCCAGCAGTGGGACGTTATGGGTTGTTGACGATGATGGTAAAGCTATTTAACAAAAATGTGGCAACTAATATCATTAACTTTACACCGTGCAATGCAGTGCCTGTAAAAACATGGAGTACTATAAAATATGTAAAGCGATGGCAGATATGCTAATAAAGCAACGTTTCCCACATAAATTCAGCACCTGTTATGGAAACAATTTTAAATTATTCTGGTATTTAAATTTCAACTGTGGCAGCCCTGCGCTTTGTCACTATTATTGTAGTGGAGGTAGTGGGCAGTATGGGAACTTTATCTATATTTAGCATAGCTATACATACATACATACACAAAAATGAATGAGCAACCATTATATTATTTATCCTTTTTTTTACTCAAACCATAATTAGATAATAATCATTAGTTTCGTAGATCATAAAATTTGACTTTTTTTTTTGTATTTCTATACTTATGTGTAAGATATATTTTTTTGACGTGTGAAAGTGCAATATTTTGCCTATTTACAATAAATGATTTGAGTTTGAGTTTGAATAAAGATAAGATTTTTTTGAAATCGTTGTGTCATAAAAGAATGAGGAACTCGGGTAAAATGTTGAGTAGTATTTTTTACAAAACATTAAGATAGAAAACCATTTATAAACAAAATAAAACATTAGCGCCGATGCTGGCGATACGAAAAGAAACTTCAAATTTGACAGACCTTAAATTGTTATTGCACTTTACGAAGGAACTTCATAAAATGCAATTTACTGTAACGGTCACTTCTAATTTAAGGTAGTTTGACGCACTCGGAATCATCACTCTTGGCTGTTTATTTATGTAATTTTATTGAACAAACGGCTGAAGCGATTTTATTAGAATAATAACACTGTAGAGATCGACATAATCAACATCATGCCATTATATCCACCATTTTTACTACCACTTTAATTTGTGCAAAAAAAGTATAAAATAAATACATAAATAAATAAATATATACTACTAGCTGTACCCTGCCACGCTTCGCTGTGGCACATTCGCACATTCGCTGATATGTCACTGATGAAAAAAATAGATAAAAACAATCCTTGATGCGGATTATATATCATGCTAAAATTTCAGCTCGATCGGTGCAGAACTTTTTGAGTTTTTGAAGCGTACACAAACCAACATAACATTTATATATACTATTATCTCGGAAAACACTCCGAGGAAACGAGAAAAATCTAAATTAGTAGACTAAAATTAAGTTTTAGTTTGGAATGTTCGTTTGTTTTAAGTTATGGTACTGACTCTATTTATAGACAGTTTCTGAATTTTATAGGGTAGCAGTTTTAGATGTATTTACAAGTGGGGGTGCCTGTTAAAGTATTTTTGAGTCAATTCATTATTTGATGCAAATCATTTGAAAATTAGCGTACCTAGAGTATTGAAATCTGATACATTTTATTTTAATAAAATTCAAAATGAATATTTTATTTAAAATTTTATATTATCTATGACGTGTCACGATTACATACATACTTATTAAATTATTATATAATAATTCTGTATTATCACTAGATATCGTTTAATATGTTAATATGCGTGCTTTTTAGTTATATCTAATAAATAAATAATATAATGATGTAGGTATATATAACCTATTCCTATAATCCTTCTTACACACTAATACACGAACTCAATTAGTTCACGTCAAAATAAACAGAACTGTACAAAATTCACATAAAAAAAAAATCTATTAAAACCTCTCCCAATTAATATTAACACCCATAAATTAATAAGCCTAACCTTTCTTTTATCAAAACAATTTAACCGCCAACGCACGCGAAAAAAACCTAACTCTTCCCTAATGACTTTAACAGGTGCCAAGTTGCCAACCCTAGGCACGTGGGGCGCAGTATAAGTAGCAGTTAGTTCGCGTGATTTTTTGCAACGCTAAATGTCAACGCAGGTCAGGCGGGTCCTTGAACCACCTTAGGGTTGCCAGACGTTTTTTTTTTTCTAATATAATAACTCGGTTTTGCTATGGGGTGGGAATAGAATAGAATAGAAAACTGTTTATTGTAAAAAGAACACAGTACAGAAAAATACACACAAACACACACACAACACTCATAACTACATAAATTAATTATGCCACATATGACGGTTCATGAGATACAGCCTGGTGACAGACGGACAGACAGACATACAGCGGAGCCGTAGTAATAGGGTCCCGCTTTACCCTTTAGGTACGGAACCCTAAAAAACTAAAACACACTTCCACTGGCTAAATACACAAACCGTGCGAAGCCAAAACAAAAAAGAAAATATGTGCCAGAACACATAGTAGAAGTAAACCTTCAATAAAAAAAAAAAATTCAAAAAAAATGTTCATAAACGTAACTCTCTCTCTCTCAATCTATCTTCACTAACTTATATCTCCCTCTCTACTTCCGTTCGCCTCACCGGAACACACTTTTCGTAACGCATTCACCAGCTTACTCCCCAAGTCAAGCGTGCGTAAAGAAGTTTTACTTCAAAAAAACCAACATGGCTGCTTTTCCCGCCAAAACACAGGTCTTCAACATTATAATGTAAACATATAATTGACATGCAGGATGTTTCAAAACCGTTTTCCGTATCTTTGTCATCGCAGGAAATGACTTCACCCCTGTAATTGGGGATCCACGCGCCAAGAAAGAAAAAAAACAACCATTATATCTAAAAGCAGCATGTGCCGAACGTTAGTTTTTTTCTAATAGATAATTGTTTATCGATATTTAAATATGGTGTAAAGCAATATACATATTTCTCTTACTATCTTATAACCTACCAACGCGTCACAATACATATCCTGACCGCTCCAGTATTCTTTATATCTAGGTAATTAGCAATTACGAGGACCATGGTCCCACAAACGCCCAACTCATATACTCGTAATCTATTTTTTATAAAAAAAAAAAATATAATTCAACTAGTCAAACCATAAAAAAAACATAATAAAAATAAAACACAATTATTCCAAATTGATATTTAAAACAAAAATTTTAATGTATCTATGAACACTTTATTGTATTCATCATCATCAACCCATATCGTCCCACTGCTGGGCACGGGTCTCCGCTCACTTTCGCGAGGAGGGTTAGGCCATAATCCACCACGGCGGCCCGGTCCGGATTGGTGGATAACATACCTACCTCCGAAATAATTCTCGGGTTTTCTCACGATGTTTTTTCGTTGTTTTATTGTATTACAACATAATTATTTTCAACGCTCAATTCTTGATTAAAGATATCCTTGAACACCTCATTCCTACGTAAAATAATTTGTCAACGCTGTCACATTACCTAACAAAAACCTAGTAATTTTACCAATTTCCTAGTACCAACTGAAAACAACTAAAACCAGACTATTTGCTGGTAAATCACAACTCAAACACTGCATTTTGAGCCTAATTGCTTTCGACGTAAAAACGACCAACGATTTGTCCAACTGTCGTTATAAGATGGTAAAAATATAATGAAAAACCAACCTTTATGCAGTTGAGTTACCATTATATTAAAGCATTTTAAACCTTAACCTTTCAACTTTAAGGCTAACGGTGACATATTTTCAAGTAAAGTAAGATTTGGTAAGAAACAGCTGATTGCGAGGGTTGGTCGTTTTTTTTTCTAGTAACACTTGAAGGGATATTTTTTTAATATGTAACGGAAGGGCTCACCTGTCGCTAGGTAGGTTCAAAGACCTTTAGACGTTAAAAAGGTAAGGCCAAGAGAGTGTAAGGGTTAGAACTGACCTTTACCACAGAATAGGCAATAAAATAAGGCAACTTTTACCTTAAGTGGTGGAAAAATAAATTTATTGTGCGATGAGTGGTTTAATTCAATTCGCATTTTCTAATTTATAAGTAAAGTAAAAAAAAACTAAAAAAACACTATAGCAAGCCGAACTGAAAAGTAGAAAAATATTAATTTATGTTAAAAAAGGGGGGGGGGGGGGTGATAGTTATCAAAGGGTAATTATAAAAGTAAAGTAAAAAAACCGACTTAAATCTAAACTCACGACCTTCTCCTTTGAAGGTGGATGTTCTCCCGATAGGCTATCACCTAAGTCCTCAATAGCTAAATCAATATAAAATATAAACATTAAAATTCCCGCTATTCAAAGAGAATAAATCGCCTAAGGCCGGGTTTAGACGACGGGTCTAGATTACAGGTCTAAACTAAGTAAACAGTGCCCTAGGCTGCACTTTCCTTAGTTAGGGCTTCAACGGGTCTGAGCCAGAAAGTTTATTTATATTTTAGGTTAAAACTTCAACAAGATCGGTTAAGCCGTTTGGCTGTGAATGTGAACAGTTTACACGGTCCGCAACGGCGCCAAAATGCAAAAACCGGTGTGAATGTTACTGAGGCCGACTGTACACCAAGAATTTATGGCAATATCTATGAAGTTGTCGCACCATAATCAGGTACAGTTATCTGCAGATGTGGTATTACCGCAGCCTTGATCTTGGAGAAAGTCATTGTCAACTCGGGATCTGCGCATTACGGATTACGGCAAAATGCAGGATGTTTTTTTTTAACAAATATACGACAGAATAGAATACGCTTACTGTCAAAAACTGTGTAGGTAAAAATTTCGGATTAATCCGACGTTTTGAAGGGAGAAGAAATTATGTTCAAAGTTTCCGTTAGAAGAAGCTAATAAAAGCGTGTAAAAATAAATATTGTGACCTTAAAATTTAAATACGAGAGTGCAATTTTTTTTTTATTGTTTCGGTCCTTGATAATTATGCCAAATTTCGAATTAATCCAACGATTTGAAAGGGGTCAAAATCATGTTCAAAGTTTCCGTTATGTACATACTAACATGTGTAAAAGCGTGTTAAAAAGTTAAAACAGCTTGTCCTTTTCGAACATACAATATCTTAAACATTATGTCTGAGTAATAAAGAGCAAATAAAAATAGTTCTGAACAAAGCGCAAATCTGTAACAACAATTAAGAAGTATCTGTCTATATTCTACTCTATTCTATCCAAAATAAATGTCAAAATTCAAGTATAAACTTTTATTTATAAGACGTCTAATAATAAATGACCATTCCTAGAATTTTCGGATGATGGATGGAAGTTTGTTACTCCTTCACGTAAAAACTACTAAACGCATTTAATTGAAATTTGGCGCACAGATAGTTCAATACCTTGATTAACACATAGTATAATTTTTTTTAGGAAAAATTAACGGTTTCCTTGCAATAATACTCAATGGAGGTGAAACCGCGGGGCGCGTGAAAAATAGTTGCAAATCATACTAAAAATTGTTCTGAACTAAATGTAATAGGTATTGGCTTAAAAGAGAGATAGACGCAGTGTAACCGCTGAAACAACATCAATTCGTATGAGGATTTATAGCAGAACGCCGGCGGCGGTTACTGTCCAAAATGGTAAACAACCGATAATTGTGCGGTTTCGTTTAGGGAGGGGTAGCGGTGTCGATAACTTTATCGATAGCACGGTATCCATAACTAAACTGGTTATATAATAAGTAAAAAAAAACAGAAGAATAAGAAGAGTAATAGAAGATTATGATAATGAGATTTCCAATCATAAAATTTACCTAGTTTTTGACCAAGGAATAAAAAGAAAAATAAGAAATGAATATGTGTGTGGGTGTTTGTCTTGCCTTGAAGCCGCAACACCAGAACAGATTAATAAAATATGGAGACTTTAGGTCCTGTAATAAAATAATAGGACTCGTTAATCCTATAAAAATACTCACTCATAAAAAAAAATACAGGTGAAACCGAGAGGTACAGTAAGTAACCCATAAATTCGATACCTCTTCTTCCAAGTTACATCTCTTTAAATTAGCGATTTAATCTAGAAACATTGATTTGCAACGGCTTCATGAAAAGTTTTCAATAAGCATCGAAAACCAAATATTGGATGGACGAAACTCTGCGCCGTTAATGAACAAAGAAATCGAATCGATTGTCCATCGTCTACCGATTTTGATAATGTCAAATTATATTTTTTTACATCTGAATTTTTAGATGCCGTAGATTATATTCGATAGAATTGGCACAGAAGCATGTAAAAGCTTAGTTTTAAAACAGGAATTGACTTGTCTGTTCGCATTTTTTTTAAGTCTCGTCAGATTTATTATAGTTTATGTTTTTATATTTTAAAACTAAATATGGAACCGACAATTTGCGTTACAAATATTTCTTAAAATATTATGCTGTCCTTGTTTACCTATTGTAATTTTTCTGTGCTGTGTTTATTTTGGCGGTGATAGCTTAGTGGGAGAACGTCCGCCTTCCAATCAGAAGGTCGTGAGTTCGAATCCCAGTGCAGGCACGTACCAATGTGTTTCTGTAAAACATATGTACGTAATTATCACTCGCTTTTAGGTGAAGGAAAACATCGTGAGGAAACCCACATACCTACCCGAGAATTATTTCGGAGGTAGTTATGTTATCCACCAGTCCGGTCTGGGCCCCCGTGGTGGATTATGGCCTCCTCACGAAAGTGAGGAGAGACCCGTGCCCAGCAGTGGAATGTTATGGGTTGATGATGATGTGTTTATTTTTGTTTCTGGTGTACAATAAAGAGTTTTCTATGCTATTCTATTCTATGTTATATACCTGCGTGTTACATATTCTGTTTGCATTTTAGGCAATCATCATATCTCTTTATTTCACGAACATAGAAACATAGAATTTCATTTAAATTATTATCGATATCAATGATCATTCGCTACAGACCCCCAGCCCTATTCAATTGGATCACCGGTGGCTACTGACACAATATTGGATTTGGCTTTTTAATGTTTTTATTTGTTGATGATTTTGACTAATAATGTTATTGGAAATTGTGATTCTACTCTATAAACCCGTTCTGTTGGTAGTTGGACAGTAGCTGCGGATATATTTTTTTGTAAACAACCCAGTGATTACATAAGTATCTTTGTTAGCTTTTAGATTTACGTCTGAACGGATTTTAATAAAATAAGTAAACAAAGCCAATATTTTTTTATAGAACAGAAGGTCTCTCCGTCTCTCCTTCACTATGGGTGGTTGACTGGTAGAAAATGCTCTAAGCGTTAAGTCCGCCATTTGTACTAGTTAGTTAATCTGTGCAATAAAGTATTAAATAAATAAATAAATATTTATTATGTTTTTTTTTTTTTTTTTATTTTTTTTTATAGATATTTTAATTTTTTTTTATTATAAAAAGAAAACTAGCGGCTAGGTACAATTATTAAGATATGATTAAAAATATGGAAGCCCAATTAAAAGTAACAGTAACAGTGTTATTGTTAATAAGAGTTAGTGGAGTTTCTTTTTCCTGTGCGAGATTCAGGCATGAGTCAGTTGAAAAGTCCCTTTTCAAACTCATACTGTAATTACTATATTTCTCTATGTTTAAGAGACTTAAGTTTTTGACTTTTAAAAGTACAATATTTATGCTTCCTTGCAATAAAGTATTTTAGTTCTTAATTTTGATATAATTGTCTACAGATTGGTGCTAAAAATATGAAGCATTTGTTTTTTTTTTTTTGCAGAATAGGCAAGCATTTGACCGCAGTCTCACCTGGTGGTAAGTGTCGACGCGGTCGACGATGGAACATGCTTGCCTAGAAGAATATATTATTCATTGTCATGTGTTGTTGTTTTACTGTTTTCTTGTCTTGTCTCTAAATAAGTGCGTTGTTAGCTGTTGTGGCAGTTGTGTCAGAATAAATGTTTTTTCTTTCTTTCTTTCTTATACATTTTATTCAGTTTTTAAAATATAATTCTTATCGAAATTTTGTGTGAAATATTGTGATGATTTATTTGAACTGTTTATTTTACCAGTGTAAAGCTGACCATTATAATCTTACGAGCTCGCAAATAGATGACGAGTGGTAAATCAATATCTAGAGTGATTGCTCGCTAGAAAGGTCGCGGAAGCGGTTGCGGTCGCCACCACCTGCCACCGGCCGAGATTCACTACTTTAGCCGATAGTTTCCTGCCTATAGTATAATGAGAGTTCTAGAGATGAAAGTTTAATGAGAATTATGAGCAGGCGTAGCGCTCACCATCAGGTGAATGACTGCTCGTCTCGTCACTCAGTCAAATAAATAAAAAAAGAGTCCACACCACAAAAACCATCAAAACTAGTAAAGCTGATATCTAAAACAATACCAATTGAGATCAACAAAGTTGTACTCGACAATTTTTACCGCGCGCACTCATCGTAACGTCTTCACCGGATGTACCTCCATTGCTCGTTCGACCGTTCCAAATTCAAAACGGAGCCGTTTCCGGTGTGACGTCAGCGGCCGCCATTTTGTCTCCGGGCGTACCCATGGGAGCGGGTAAAATGAGTTTCCCTCAGGAAAGGATGTGGATTTTTATGGAACATTTAAATGGTCATGTTCTGGGTTTTTTGTTGGATGTTGATTACGAATTATTGTTATAGTTATTATGGGAATTTTCCATGGTTTTATAAGGCTGTTAGTAGCTTTAATTAGAGAGATTTACTGAAGTTTACAACCGTTATTGAGTTGGGATTTATTGAGCTTTTCTAATGCAAAGTGTGGTGGAAAGAATGGAGCATTGGAAAATACTTTAATATGGTAACTTTGGTAATAGAGTTGGTGAGTGGCGAATATCTGGCATAGTGGCTGAATATCTGGCATAGTGGCTGAATATCTGGCATAGTGGCTGAATATCTGGCATAGGTGTGGTACTTCCCTAGGCGGTCTCTCGCAGAAGAGGCCTCCTATTGCAAAGCCGTCTCGTTAATTAATCAAACTAAAAAAAAAAAACAAATTCTAAGACACTTCTAGGACATTCAAAGCCAAGCTATTTTATACCTACTGAAGTAAAATTCTTGTTTATTTTATTACTATTTGTATATAAATAACGGAATGACAATGAATTGTGAGTAAAAAAGCCGCGTGGACAATCGCACGGCCTTCCCATGCAGCATTGGCCTAACCTCGAAGAATATTATATCTGTTATCTTATTATGGTTTAAGTAAACGACGAACTGTGAACGGATTCGGTTTGGATTGTAATTGAATGATTTTAATTAAAGGTCGGTAGAAATAAGCGCTGATAGCCTAGTGGGAGAACGTCCGCTTACCTAGTAGATGGTCATGAGTTCAAATCCAAGTGCGGACATGTACCAAAAAAAACATATGTACGTAATTATCACTCGCTTTTGGGCGAAGGAAAACATCGTGAGGAAACCTACCCGAGAATTGATTCGGAAGTATGTTATCCACCAATCTATACCGGGTCTCCGTGTTGGATTACTGCCTAACCTTCCTCATGAAATTGAGGGGAGGCCCGTGCTCAGCAGTGGGTCGATATGGGTTGATGATGAGAGATAGCTGTGGACTAAAGATAAAAGATACAAATGGTTAAAGGAAGGAAGAAGAAGGAACAAACGGAAGAAAGAAAGAAAGTTTTCTCTCGTGGATAAAGAGCTACCTATTTATCTTGATTCCCTAGATACAGAGAATCCTAGTTTAACTCATAATCTTAAAATTCAAATGTTTTATTGCAAGTAGGCAAAAATATTGCACTATTACAATCCAAAAACTTAGATCTCTGATACATAGAGAAAAACAAAAAAAAAATACAAAATATGATCTATTAAACTAATCCTTTTCTAATTATGGTTTGAGTTTGAAAAAGAACATTTCCCTTTCAAGTGGTGCATCATGCCTGAATCTCGCACAGGAAAAGGAAACTTCACTAACTCTACCAGTGCTTCGGAAATACGCCCGTCAGATAAGATAGCACCAAGGAACTCTACGGAGATGTATTTTTTTGTCTATAAAGCAGAATAACATTATCATAAATCCTCCAATTAAATGTTTAGAATTTAATTTAATAATTATTATTAATATTAATCAATTATATCCGAAATAATGTAAGCTACAATATCTAGGCCAAATTTTGAAATCTAGACCAAAACAAAGTCAGGGTTGTCCCAAATTAGCTCATTAATACTGACCCTAATAGTTAGATACAACAAAAAACTGGCCATCGCAGCATCCCGGGTAGAAAAACATCGACCTCCGCATTTTTTTTATCTTTTTTATCGATATCGATAACAAGGTCGGACAACCTTAGGTTGCATTTGCGCAACCGCGCCCTGAAAGTTTGTAATAGTTTATATTTTTTCTATGCTTATATTAAGTAGCATGAACCTATAGTAATGAAGGACAGTGCTACGTTAATCAGCATAATTTTGCCATATACGCAACTGGTAACCACAAGCCTTACGCACACACCCAGGAAATGCTGATTATTTTTTCAATTGTTTCGATAAAACTGATGTCATAATGCTTGATAATCGATAAATTCGATTAATTGATTGGAATCGATTAATTTGCGCACTAAGTATGTTTTCTTACTTTTTTTTTAAAGAGGTTTTTGTTTAAAAGGGAGCTTTGTGTCACATTACCACACTCACACACGTAGATTCTATGCTTCACTTTCGCATTTCCTTTTGCACCATCCCCCTTGATCATAACACAAAATAAATCAAGGTAAAAACAACTCTTTTTCACATTATTCAGCGACTATTTGAATATTGTTTCGTTTAAAAAATAATTCTTTGGTTATACTATGTTAACCTTCATTCAATAGTACGTAGTTAAATTATATTCACGCTAATCCAAAACTTATTTCGTAACGGTTAAAGCATATTTTTAATTGAATACTTTAATCTAGCGTCAAATTGTTACCGCATCGTTATCACGAAGACTTACATTCAGTTGACAATAAAATTTAATGGAGTTCAAAATGGATACCTAAAGTGGACGAAATGCTACTAATTTTGGCTGAACAAGAACTTGCTACCCTAATTCTGTGGCAAAATTTTTTTTTTTATATTTTTTTTTAGTTAGTTTGAGTGACGATACGAGTCTGCGGCAAGGTCTGCTTGGAAACTGCGGTAAACTCTGCTTGGACATTGCGGTAAGACCTGCTTGGAAACTGCGGTAAGCTCTGCTAGACACCAGGCTATCGACTCGTCTCACAAAAAACTGTTTCCCTATACAAACGCTTGTTTACTAGTCCTGAATGCTTCAGTAGAGCATGTCCCACGTGGGCCCAGCCGTCCGTACAGGTGGCACTTCACGCACTAGTACAGCCTACACTATAACCACGGTTTTTGGCCAGTTCACTCGACTTTGACCACTGTTTGACAAGACTGAAGCCACTAAAGAAATATATTACTACATACCGAATTGTCACTCTCGCTTTTCGGTGAAGGAAAACCTCGTGAGGAAACCCACATACCAACCCGAGAATTATTTTGGAGGTAGGTATGTTCATTATATAAAAGTCAGAATATTTGAAAAATCTAAAACAGTGGCACCTACTCTACTCATCATATAAATCCGAAAACTTTCTCTTTCACCAAACATCTTTCGGTTATCAATAGCACTCACACAGGCAGACACTTTCAAAAGAATGTCACCACCAAAGTAAAATTGTATACAGCTGTTGTTTTGTTTATTTCCTCCTCACTCATCCATTCACGACACCAACTCCAAACCAGCTGGCCAGCCAGTGAGTGGGCACCAAACGCAGTCAACGTGCGTAACTCCTGAATGCTCCACTGAAGCATGCGCCACGTGGAGCCAACGGCTTGAAAACTTTGTATGTGGGTCATTTTCAACCATCCTAAGTCTTAACCCTATTAGTTTTTTTGGATATTCATTTGTTTTTGCGAAGCGATGATAGGTCATTTATTTAGGGGTTCGGTTCGGTTGGAGTTGGATTTGAATACAAAATGAGTCGGAGCATTAGGACAAGCAACCCATCGTTACAAAATCTTGGTGGTAGGACTAGCTTACTGCAACCTTCAACCAGATAATCTGCCATCTAGTCCCTTTTGGCAGCTCTTAAAAGCCAGGGACACCACGAACAGTTAAATCCATCCAGTTTAAGGCCCTAAACTGAGCTGCCCTGCTAACTGTCACCACCAATATCGCTCAGCGTTCATAACTCGATCAGAGACATTTACCCAAAGAGATAGTAACATTTTTTTTTCATTTATGGGAGTTTATATAGCGCCATCTCATTCTCTCTCTCTCTCATTCTCTGCAGTCTATTTTTGAGTGACGTCACGTCACGTTTTTCATTTATGAGTGTGTGGTGCCAATGTAGGCCGTTCAGTTTGAGGCCTTAAAATGAACTGCATGGAATAAGTACGTGGTTACCCTCTTGTTCCCATATAAGCGTAGCTTTATGACTTTCAAAAGACAACATAAGATATTGTTCAAAATAACGCACGAAAAAGTTTTGTGTATGTATTTGGAACGCTTTTGTTTGTTTACCTCTTGCCCATTCATCAATACTAGCCCGTTTTCAAACCAGCTGATGAGTGGCCACCAAACGCAGTCAACGAGCGAAACTCCTGAATGCTCCACTGAAGCATGCGCCACGTGGAGCCAACGGCCCATTCGAATCCACGCTTCACGCGTCTTTGCTACGTTCTCAGTTTTTTCGCCGAAAGCTTGGTTGACCGCTCGCCTCGTGTCAGTGGCTATGCGGTTTAGGAGGCGTCATTTGTTTTGCAGATTGCATTTCTTCTAGTAGTAGACCTTAACTGCAAAAGAAGTACCAGATATGCCCAGTCCTTCGCCAGATATGCAACTGCCAAGCAGTTGGCACCTGTGCAAACTGTTTGCACACTGTGCATTACTGTGTTCCAATTTGAAGGGCACTGTAGTGGGAGGCCTCTTCTGCAAGAGACGACTTGGGGAAGTACCACACCTATGACAGATATTCATCCGCCAAGCAGTAGTGTGCAAACATTACTGTGTTTTGGTTTGAAGGGCACTGTTTCCAGCGAAATTACTGAGCATATGAGACTTTAGAGCCGATGTCTCAGGGTGACGAGTGCAGTGCAGCGCCACGCAAGATTATGCAATGCAAAGTTTTCTACACATTATACTATTAACAAAAGAATAAAACATGTAAATAAATGTAAAGTCAACTGCAAAAAGCGCGGGTATTTTTTTGTAGATATTTCGCTCATCGAAAACGGACTCTGTAGTGGATGGTTGGCATTATTGCTCGAGGTTTTTTTTTAAATGCATTTTCTTTCCAGACAAGGTGTACCTCCTTGCGCCGTACTGCCGGTGCCCATGTCTACGAAGTCATCGAATCTAGCGGAATGTGCATGCCGGACTATCACGCACGTTCACACAGCGCGGCGTCAGCAATTGCTCAGTGGTTCGCGCCGGCCACCCAACCATGACTCCGCCGTCACCCCGCTTCCAAACTCTGAACTTGACCTTTCGTTTCTTCTAATAACTAGGGTAGGAGTGTGGTATTATTATTTATTTATCCTTTTTTTTTTTAAACAACTTAAGCACAGGAGGTTTTCCACTGTGTTGCATTTTTTTTTAAGTATTTGATGCCTCAGTACTACTTTTGTTATGAACCGAATTTGATTTTTTTGTAAGGATAGGTATACTTTCGAATTAGTCCAATATAAATTTCATCAAAATCTGTTTACTAGTTTAGTTTTTAGATTAATATAATTGAAAAAAAAAAGCATATGAGTGACCGAAATTCCGTTGTTTGGGTCCGGTATTTTTTTTTTTTGTTTTTTGTTTTTTGTCCACTGGTACACGATTATAGTGTTCTACTGTCGTCGGTACTGAATCATCTCAATGAATAACCGAACAGTCAACGAGACAATCTAATTGAAATTCGCCAGTCAGTGTGCCGTCCATTTTAGAAAGCGTCCGCCATTGTTGTTTTTTTTTTACTATTTTTCTATAAAAAGTGATCGAAAGGTGCCAGCAGCAGTCTCTTTACATCGATGTGTTTGAACTTGCTTTGATAAAATCTTATAAATAATAATAATAAGCGATTAGACCTCTTATGTAAAGAGGAGGAAGTTTTCAATTCGACTGTACTTTTTTTAATGTTATTTCATACCATAAACGTAACTTGGCTTTGGGCAGTTGGCTGCAAAAGGAGTGTATTTTCCCAATTGATCCACCAGTGTGGACGCTGGGAACTATTTTTCCCAAGGGAACCATATTAGTGGGGACATGGGAATTTGAGTATTTAATTTATTTTTTTACGTTACTTATACAAAAAATTACTAAAAGACATGAAGTTTTAATGCCCACTAATGTCGCTGCAGAATGCCCTTCAAACTACATTTCAATTTATTTTCCTTTGATTTTGAAACAACACATACGCTACTTTTTTTAATTGACTGACTGAGCAGAATAGCAAGTCGTTCAGCTGATGGTAAGCGCTAAGCCCGCCCATAACAGTCACAGCACCACCCAGAACACTGTATTGCATAATCGCGGCACTGCACTGCGCTGGTCACCTTAAGACATCGGCTCGAAACTCTCATATGCCCAGTAATTTCGCTGGAAACAATGCCTTCAAACCAGAACACGGTAATGTTTGCACACTACTGCTTGGCGGATGAATATCTGACAAAGGTGTGGTACTTCCCCAGGCGGTCTCTTGCAGAAGAGGCCTACTACTCCGCATCGTGGGTGAAGCTACAAGACTCAATTATATATCACTAAACAAGCCGCCGTCATTTGAATGATACTTAATTTCCGTCAGGTTTTTGCCTCCACTATCGGTAAAGACATGAGAGTCACACGCTTGAACAAAGAGTAACCTAGACCTGGTACCACGGGTTCCCACACTTGAAGCTAGATAAAAAACTTGTTTTCACTTACGTCGGCTTATGTAAGCTTGGGCGTTTTCGGCAGTTAAATAAAGATAGGTTTAATTATAGACGAAGTTACGTGAAATGTTCGAGGATATGTTTCATTTTCGAAATGAAATGAAATGTGATTTTATTGCCTCTTAAACCAAAATACATACAAAACTTAATTTACATAATTATTGAAACAACCAGAGGGGGGTAACCACGTACTTATTCCTATTCCATGCAGTTCATTTTAAAGCCTTAAACTGAACGGGCTAGATTGACACCACACACACATAAGCGTGACGTGACGTAACTCAAAAATAGACTGCAGAGAATGAGAGAGAAAGAGAATGAGATGGAGCTATATAAACTACCATAAATGCAAACAAATTGTTCCGATCTCTTTGGATAAATGTCTCTGGTCGAATTATGAACGCTTAGCGATATTGGAGGTGACAGTTAGCAGGGCAGTTCAGTTTGAGGCCTTAAACTGGATGGATTTAACTCTTCGTGGTAAGGCTCTAGGGCAACAGGGTAAGTTCGGCCTGTGCTGTGGGCCCCCAACGGTCGTATTCTGAAGCGTTAGTTAACTTTGACAACAGATTAAATTTATTGCTGTCCTTGTCATTTGTTTAGTATCAGATAGAGACAATGATATACCCAAACTGCTGTCAAAGTTCAAACGTTCCAAAAACTGTCCGTAAGTGTAATAAATTTTCAGAGAACATTTTTATGAAGAAACAAATCATTGGTTACATGAGTTACATGCCTGTTTAATTTTCAGACATTACAATATTTTTTTATTAGACTTTTTATAAAAGCAGTAGTTTCAGTTTGTTACTTAGTACCTTGTAAAGATAACAATTAACGTATAATATACTAATTTATTTAAAACTGACGTCAACCCAAACGGGTTTCGACGTCACAAAAGCGATCACAGGATTTGAAACAAAAAAATACACACTTAACCTACACACTCGACTGAATGCTCTCTTTCCTCAAGGGTTTGCTGGAAGAAAACTCTTCATAGGGTTAAGCTCGCCTTTGTACATTAATTTATTATTAATTTCTCTGTAAATATGCATCATGTGTACAATAAAGAATATAAGAAAAATGAGGAAAGTGAGGAGAGACCCGTGCCCAGCAGTGGGACGTTATGGGTTGATGATGAAGAAAAATAGGCCTATGGAGCATACATATGAATTAATAGATTCTAGTTAGGTTAGATTCCGTTTCTTATGAGTACGTTGTACATCATACTGATGGAATAAAACTTAGTTAACATGCACGAGTGTAAGCAAAATAAGCAAAATAAACAAACACAACACAATAACCATTTAACGAACACCATGCAAAACAATTAACCAGTCATTTACGGCTAGTTTTTGGAATGTTTGTCAACTGTAACAGCTGATTAAGTCCACCGTTGTCTCTAAACAATTGACAAGGCATAGAAGTCAAGGCTAGTCCGGCACTAAACAAATGACAAGGCATAGAAGTCAAGGCTAGTCCGGCACTAAACAAATGACAAGGCATAGAAGTCAAGGCTAGTCCGGCACTAAACAAATGATAAGGCATAGAACTCAAGGCTAGCCCGGCACTAAACAAATGACAAGGCATCGTAGTCAAGACTAGACTGGCACTAAACAAATTACAAGGCATAGAAGTCAAGGCTAGTCCGGCACTAAACAAATGACAAGGCATCGTAGTCAAGACTAGACTGGCACTAAACAAATGACAAGGCATAGAAGTCAAGGCTAGCCCGGCACTAAACAAATGACAAGGCATCGTAGTCAAGACTAGACTGGCACTAAACAAATTACAAGGCATAGAAGTCAAGGCTAGTCCGGCACTAAACAAATGACAAGGCATCGTAGTCAAGACTAGACTGGCACTAAACAAATGACAAGGCATAGAAGTCAAGGCTAGTCCGGCACTAAACAAATGTCAAGGCATCGTAGTCAAGACTAGTCCGGCACTAAAAAAATAATATCAAAATTAATTCAGCCGTTTTGGCGTGAAGTGATGTGACAAACACATAATATTGCTATTACAAAAATTTGCTGTTATAATATACTTAAGTGATATTTGAAACAGATTTAGACGTGTTTTTTTTAAGCATTGTCACTAAATGCGCATATTAGAACTAGACTATTTAACCAAAAGCTTTAATAAATATAAAATAGGACCACATGGGAAGCACCAGCTTTCAATTGAAAAAAGAACCATCAAAATCGGTTCACCCAGTCGAAAGTTCTAAGGTAACAAACATTTAAAAAAAACGGACGAATTGATAACCTCCTTTTTTGAAGTCACTTAAAAATACGTACAGTATTTCCTTGATTTACAAACCGTTTAAAGCTAAAACCATAAAAAATATTGGAACAAAACAAACCTCCATCAGATGTCCAACTTTTCCGGTAAAAATTCGTAACCGAAACAGCTTACGTAAACTCGAGCGTAAACCTAATGCAATAAAATCATTGCTTAAGCTATAGAAGATTGAGCAGTGATGAAAATATTCTACAAAGTGCTACAATAAATCGATATTGATTAATTACTGGGCATAATGAGACTTTAGAACTGATGTCTCAGGGTGACGAGCGCAGTGCAGCGCAAGATTATACGGTGCAGGGTTCTGGGTGGTGCTGTGGCTGTTATGGGCAGTAGTAGCGGTTACCATCAGGTAAACGACTTGCTTGTCTCGTCACTCAGTCAAATTAAAAAATATATATATTGGTTAATTGTCGATAAAATGATTTAAAACAGTAAAGGCTGTCATTATAGCAAACACGCTTTTTTAAAAAATTCAAATTGTTTTAAAATAAAGCCTAATAAACTGCTCCTGGTAGGCAACGTTCCCAACTGCTGGTAGCATTGCCCCATCGTATAAAATGCTTAGACCGGTATCTTTAGTCACCGCATTCATATTCCCTCCACTCGACCTCTATTGAGGGCTCCTCGAGTGTCCACAAGTTCCTCATGCTTAGTACAATCAGTTGGAACTTTTTGAGGTTCCTCAACAATCGTAGAGGCTGGTTCGAGGAATCCTCAAGGTAGATCGTGAGATACCTTGACATGCCACATGACAGATGGTTCGTTTCCCTCGTTTGAAGATTTTGTCGAGGGAAAATCTGATTGGAGGAAATTTGAATGACTAAATGTACCAAAACACATTTGTGGGGTTGGAGTGGAGTCAAAAAATCTGGAGTGACCACTAACGATACCGGAGTAAGTCTTTGGGCATATAAAAGCCAGCATTTATTAGCTACACCTGTAATAATGTGATGAAATCTTTCAATATAGTTTTCAGAATATTGCAAATATCTGAATTATTTGAAATTTTGCACACATGCAACACCAACAAGCATGCAACTGACACAACATGTAACATGCATGCATTGATGTGCATGTTACTGATGACAATATAATAATTATCATCATAATGATTATTACAACCCATATCTTTGTCTTGCCTTATTTACTAGAAGAGGATTAGGGCGTAACCCACTACAGGGGTCTGATCCAATAAGAATAAACAAAAAATAAAATATTTTACATGATAAGCGTGTTTATTTTTAATTTTAAACTATTAATTTTCCATTAAAAGGTCTCTCATCCATTTTAAAAATAAGAGCAAGAGACTCTAAAGTCCACTCTTACAGTTCTTACAGACGGGTCCGATTCCCGAAAAGGGCAAAGATTTCCGTGAGCCTCAAGTATTTGCTCTGAGTCTGGGTGTTTGTAGCACCATGGTCCTCGTAGTTCCTGGTTCCCTGGATACAGGGAATCCTAGTGAGGGGTCAGGATCTATATATGTGATCGTAACGCGTTATTTATCTTATTATTTTATTTGTAAGCCGTTAAACTGCGTTATCGCAGTCGAGCTGGCTCATCCCGGCACACAAGGTTTCAACCAAAAATTGGTTGAAACAGTAATGATAGAAGAATTATTCGATAAATTGATGATGCGAGAAAATTGTAACTTGTTTATGATAGATACTACATTACTTAGATTACTTAGATCATAGCATTGTATTTGTACTCTACATTGCAATGCGTACAGTGTCGCTTATAAGTGATAGATAAGATTTTTAATATTCTGATAATTTTTTAAGCAATTATTTCCTCGTTTAGTCGACGCCGCTGGTGACAAGAGGGCTGGCTTATTTCTCGCACAGAGAATAGCTATTGCTATCCAACGTGGAAATGCAGCCAGTGTTCTTGGCATGCCTCATGGACACCCTCTTTTGTTAGATTTTAAAGGATTTTTAGTTTTATATATTTTATTATTGCTTTTTAAGTTTCTTTTAATAAATATCATGGTTATTTTGGCTATATTTAGGCTTGTACCAGCATTATGTTAACCCAAGGGAACCGTTATAAAGTTTACCTATAATTTTATTTTCTAATAGTTTAATATCAATAAAAGCTAAACATTTTTATTCCAATAAGTCAAGTGATACTCTTCATTTTTTACATTTAATTTTGAGAATTTAAACTCTCCCTATATTTTAAATTAAATGATTCGCTTTGAACCAGACTTCTAAACGCGTGTAGGTTCACAGTTTTATGTTTACACATGGAAGAACTACTGATAAAAATGAAAAAAAAAACTCACATTAGGTCTTAAAATATGATGATAGACTCTTATAAGATAATTGTATTATCCATTTTAATGTTAATAAAAGAATGAATTGAAACATATCTATTAAGTTAGTAAAATTGTAGTGTAGACAGATAAATAGCTCAAATAAGTACCGAAGTCCAGTAAAATTCAGTGTTAAATTCCAGTAAAAATCGTTCCTGCAACATCTCTATTATGCTTAACTTCTAATTCCATCAACAGTACAGATTTTAAAGAACTAAAAAGTATCATTTATGTCGGAAACTTAAGGCGTTGGCTTTGTCTAAATACCGGGAAAACAAAAGAAGTTTCACATTACAAA
Organism: Campaea margaritaria; assembly: GCA_912999815.1. Lineage (NCBI taxonomy): Eukaryota > Metazoa > Arthropoda > Insecta > Lepidoptera > Geometridae > Campaea > Campaea margaritaria. The sequence goes on along the minus strand of OU538813.1, from coordinate 1,254,590 downwards.
CTAAACGTTGTACTGCAAGTGGAGGATCCACACCAAGTCACAAGCCCCAACCAACAATTAAAAAAGTACTTTCGTGTTACACATTCCGCAAAAGTTCTAGAAGCGTACAACAAAAAAGCAAGTTTCCTGAAAACCAAGTAACACGGTAAAAACCGCTTTCGTAACTACTATTGAAAAAAAGAACATACCGAGTCGGGAAAATCGGTTAATCACGTAACTTAACTTTCACAGTTCACAGTCAAAGACACACTGGCACAGCACTGAATGTTTTTTTTTTAATTTAGAATGTTCGGAGCGGGTGACACGACCGCTCGGCGCGGCGTCTTACACTGAAATGCGGCTAAGTGGAACAGCTTAAGCGCGGGCGCAGTGGCTCGCGACTGGTCGGCTGGTCGTGTGCGTATGCGCACATATGAGCACACACTCACACGAGCGCAGCTTATGTAAGGTGGATCCTTATGTAAAGTATATAATTTGGACGGAAAAGCGCGATTACCTTTTCGTTATTGTGATTGCCGATGACAGAAGGATTTAATTAAGGTTTTTTGAGGCTTCTCGTAAGGATGTTACTTCAAGGCTCCTTTTGAGTGGTTAAAAATTTTTTTTAACCGTTTGATTGTCTTTGGTTAAGTTATACTCTTGTGTACAGTCACATAAATTATGGAATCATGTGTTTTTACGAAAACCATGAGTTTTTGACACTTTAATTTTTACCCAACTGCATGACGTAGAGGAGGGTATTGCGTTTATCGGCCTATTTAAGTATGTATGTTTATTCCTTTGTGGCGATCTAGAGACCAAACGAGTATTCTGAATTTGGTTTAATAAATAAATAAAATAAAATAAGCCTTTATTGCTGTTTCCAAAAAATTACAAATTACTTAGGTATTACATTTATAATTTAGAACCGGTTTTCTCAACAACAGTTTGTCTTTCGACAAAGGCCTCCTCCAAAGCCTTCCACTTACCACAATTTGGTTTATTTTTACTTAAATCGATTTTGTTAAATTATTATAATCTTTAGAGAAATAATTTAAAATTTCAAAGCAATGTAAATTTTTCAAGAAGCAACGTGCAAACATTACTGTGTTCCGGTTTGAAGGGTATTGATTCCAGCGAAATTACTGGGCACATGAGACTTTAGAGCCGATATTTCACGGTGACGAACGCAGTGCAGCGCAGCGCAGGATTTTGCAATGCAGGGTTCTGGGTGGTGCTGTGACTGTTATGGACCAGTGTAGCGCTTACCGTCAGACGAACGACTCGCTCGTCTCGTCACTCAGTCACATAAAAACAAAACAAAAATTGTTATTTGTTGTTAAGGTGGTTCAATTACGGCGGTAAATTAAAATTATAAGCAGTTTTTTATTTTCACTCGCTTGTCGGTGAAGGAAAACATCGTGAGAAAACCCAGATACCCGAGCATCATTTCGGAGATACGTGATCCACCAATCCTGACCGGGCCTCCGTAAGAGTACGAGTACGGTGGATTACGGCCTAATCTTCCTCACGAAAGTGAGGGAGTCCATTGCTCAGCAGTGGACCGGTATGGCTTGATGATGATGACGATGATGATTAATTGGATAACTATAATAAATTAATCAAAAACTGTTTATCATGTACCTCTAGTCTTTTAAAGGCATTTAAATATGGTAGAGGTGAAAAAAACCGTTGCGAATCACTAACACATTCAACCTTCTTGCGTCAAGAGAATAATTGCCTTTTTAATGAGCTCATTAAAAATTTAAATGAAGCCTTAAAGTCATTAGGAACGGATATGGAATGACTTTTGAAAAGTAAATCACGATTAACTACTTGTGAAAAATATTTTAGAAGGTTTTTATTTCATTACAAGTAATCTGTGCTTTTTGAAAAACTTTAACGGTGCTTTGTTCTCTATAATAATTCTCATTGAAAGTTGTCCAGATAATTTTAGATTAAAGTTAAGCCATCAGTATATTTCAAGTAAAAAAATTGTATAATCCCCCCCCCCCCCTCCCTATTCACAAGTGCCGGAATATTTTCCTACGAATTCATTCCCGACGCATTCGAAATAGGACTTTCTGGTAGAAATTATGAATAACGTTTTTCGAATGCTTCAGATCGGAAATCAATTCATCCGAATGAATCGGGTGAATATAGAACGGATTTTTTTTTTACCTGAAAAATACTTTAACTAACTAAGAACTGACTAACTAGTAATAACAAAAATAGGAATGGAGCGAAATCAGTGGAAAGAGATGGGAGAGACCTTTGCCCAGCAGTGGGATCAGAATGGTTCATAAAAAAAAACTAATAACTTACTACTAAATAGGTTCAAACTTATATACAACCTAAATTGGACGTATTTAGTAGTTAGTAAACAACCTAATAAAAAAAAAAGCAACTGGATTTCTCACTCGACTGCGCCAAATTGGAGGGTCATGTGTTTTGAATGTATGTATATATTTATAATTATACCAAGGTACGCACTGTAGCCCTAATAGCTTGATGGATTTTAGCTTGGGATGTGTCGTTGGATTCGTCTTAATTTTGAAAGCGACACTGGGTATATGTGGTTGTAATTTTTCTGTGCTGTGTTTATTTTTGATTCTAGTGTACAATAAAGAGTTTTCTATTCTATTCTATTCTATATTAAAATTATTAATAACTAGCTGTGCTCTGCCACGCTTCGCTGTGGCACATTCGCACATTCGCTGATATGTCACTGATGAAAAAAATCATCATCAACCCATAACGTCCCACTGCTGGGCACGGGTCTCTCCTCACTTTCGTGAGGAGAGTTAGGCCATATTCCACCACGGGGGCCAAGTCTGGATTGTTGGATAACATACCTACCTCCGAAATAAATCTCGGGTAGGTATGTGGTAAAAAAAATAGATAAAAACAATCCTTGATGCGGATTATATATCATGCTAAAATTTCAGCTCGATCGGTGCAGAACTTTTTGAGTTTTTGAAGCGTACACAAACCAACATAACATTTTTATATATATATATATATAGATTTTAATGGCAATTTCGGTACCAATTTTTTTTTCCAAGAAATCAAATATCTTTTGTACCAAAATCTCTATACTTACTATAGGTAAACCAAAAATATGCTTAAAATGTGAAAATAACTTATACTAGCTGCGCCCCGCGGTTTCTACCGCGTAGTTCCCGTTTTGTCCCGCGGGAACATACCATCGGAATAAAAAGTACCCTATTACTCAATCCTGGTTATAAACTATCTGTGTTCCAAATTTCATTCGAATCCGTTCAGTAGTTTTTGCGTGAAAGAGGAACAAACATCCATCCATTCTAATTCTAACAAACTTTCGCATTTATAATATTACAGTAGGATAGGATAATTTAATTTCGTATAAATCAAACGCAGTGCAGTACCGGCTTAAAATGCAAATAAGAGGAGGTACTGTTTCAAAGTGTTTTAACGAGCATTTTGACTAGATTTATTAGTCTATTAAATGATTCCTGTTAAAATTACTTTGAACGTGTAAATTTTACAGCATAATTATAAAAAAAACTGCTCCAACTATTTTTATTTGCTTTTTTATCTATCTTCATGTAGAAAACAAAGTAAAAAAACATGGCTAAATAATAGGTACAATGGATGGTCTTATATCTTAAAACAATCTCTACCAGACAACCTGAAACCTACATCATCATCATCATTTTCGATAGTTTAACCATTAACCACATTTCTACACGCATTAAACTCGTGTTGGTTTCTAATATCCCGTTTCTAAAATGTTTCCAGAATCCAAAATCTCATTCCTAGATTTTTATACGCCATTGTGTTCCTTTTCTTAAATATTTTATTCCCAAAATGTCTTTTCCCCAAATTCTAGTAATTTTGACTAAATTTGAAATTGTACCTAATTTGAATTCTAGAGGAACGAGGCATTTTTTTTTATTCTAAACTACGTCTTTGTCTTTCTCGTTTTCGCTAAATAACTTACATAAGGAAAAAACAAACTAAACCAAATAAAAAAAAAAAAACAATCTTGAGACAAAATTTTAATTTACAACGCTCTAGTCGTTTCTTCCTTTTTTAAACTAATAAAGTTTTCGTCTTACCTCGTTACTACATCAACTTAAATGGTAAGTGAAAAAAAAACACTACGAAAAAATTTTAATTCCAAAACTAAAAGTGAGAAGTGCACTTTCCTTAAAGTACCATAATCTTTCTCCTCGTCTTCTTTTCTCGTTTCTACATCCAACTTAAATAACAAAAAACACTGTAAAAATTTATCGAAAAAAATTTTTATTTCGTAAAATAAAGAGTTAAAATAAAATCGTAAAACAAAGAGTAAAGAAATAGCAATATTTCAATAAGTCCACTTTCTTTACAAAAGACATCAACGCGCTGCCTCGCGCTTTCTAGAAGAAAGCTGTCAGATTCGATATTACTTATCATTGCATTGTCATAACTTGAATTACTTAGGAAAAACTAAGTTAATTATAATTAACCTAAGGCAATTAATAGAAATATAAAATGCTAGTACCTATTTGGGTCATCACAATATAATAGAATACAATAATTTTTTTATTAAACACCATTAAGTTAAATAAAGCTAAGCACCACTGCGACCCCGTCCGGATTGGTAAGTTCCAAAAATAATCTCGTGTATGTGGGTTTCCTTACGTCTCTACATGACACAACGCCAAGCAGTAGTGTGCAAACATTACTGTGTTCGGCGTTAAAGGGTACTGTGCATTATGCAATGCAAAGTTATGGGTGGCACTGTAACTTTTATGGACAGGCGTAGCGCTGACCATCACATGAACGACTTGCTTGTCTCGTAACTCTGTCTTTGATGAAATTTGGTAGGTATATAATAATGTTACAGTTAAATAGCAGACTCCGCCGTATTGAAACGGCTTAAAATATTTTAGGTCATGGAATAATTTTCATCACATAAAAAATAACTTTCAAGGTAACAGTCAACGCAAGTAAAACCACGAGGCACAGTTAGTAAAACATACCTTCAGATATTTCACCATTACTATTGTAATTAAAGCTTAAAAAAACTAGAATACGGCAAAAAACGATGCTACAAGACAGGTGGAGTATATCTGTCTCTTTCACGTTAACGCGTTAATGTGTATATCTGTCTCTGTCTACCGGAAGACAGTGATGGGTAAATTGTAACGGCCAGTAAGTCGTAACTGACTTTTATTTTACTGTGGCTCTTAAACTTTTGCAGATTGAAGTTGGTAAAGAGAAACTTTTTTTTTACGAGAGAGTGGCAACATTCTGACGTTTCACCTGATGGTAGGTGGGGAGTTGTCAATGCGTTGCCTTTTCAGTCCTCCTCTTTTCAGGCTTCTCTTAATAGATAATCAGATGTCTTCCGGAGATATTATGCAATATCATAATAAATCTCCAGAAAATCATCTGACGGTAGCTCATTCCTCAATCTGTAGACGTAAGGCAGAAAACATCAAGCAGGATTGCAAGATGAAATACTTTAGAATTATTCGAAACTAGCTTCACCACGTGGTTTCACCCGCGTATTATCAGATTTTCCGCAATAACTCTGCATTTTCCAGGTTATAAATCACCATGTTACTTAAGAATAGCCGATGATTGCGAAAAAGTCAAATAGCAAAATCGTGACATCATACAAAAAAACATTTTCAGTTTTTCCTAACTATTCCAATTTTCCGGGCAACATTTCCAATTTTCCTCTTCATAAGGACCTTAACTGATATTATAGATAGATAGATAGATAAACTCTTTATTGAAACACCACAGAACAAAGAAAACTAAAAAAAAAAACAGAAATCGTCCTAATTATACTCGTAATATAGAAAATCAATTGAGAAGACTGGCTGAGAACAACAACAAACAACAAAAGATTGGTACGGCTATACCTTGGTTTGCTCGACTTGATTTCAGACTCATACTCAAGTCTAATTGGCATAAAAAATAAAAAGTTACATTTCAAGTTATTCAAGTTAACTTTCAAGTTTCAAGTTAGTTCATTTACCAAGTTGCATTTTTGCCGGGAAAATAGTTCCAATTAAAAGTTTGAGCACCGCTTGTGATTTAAACAAAGCCTGCGCACGCGCCGCTCCGCCAGACGGTAACTACACCGTCGCTTGAACTAGATCATGGGAATAGCAGATTTTAAACGAAACCACCTCGATGAATTCATTATCAATTAATTACCGGGCATAATATGAGACTTTAGAGCCGATGTCTCAGGGTGACGAGCGCAGTGCAGTACCATAATGGATAGTTCTGGGTAGCACTGTAGCTGTTATGGGCAGGTGTACTCGTGCTCAGCAGTGGGGCTGCTGAGCACGAGTCTCCGCTCACTTTCGTGAGGAGGATTAGGTCTTAATCCACCACGGGGCCCCGGTCCGGATTGGTGGATAACATACCTATCTCTGAAATAATTTTAGGGTTTCCTCACGACGTGATCCTTTACCGAAAAGCGAGTGGTAATTACGTACATATGTTTTTACAAGAAACACATTGGTACGCGCCCGCACTGGGAATTGAACTAACGAGCCTCTCCTAAAGCTAAAGAATAAATAAATAAATATTTATTTATTTATTCTTTAGCACACATATGGAGTACAAGGAGTACTTAATGCTAAGTAGCATTTTCTACCAGTCATCCTAGAGGTGCAACTGAAATGGTGGTGGTGTGGCAAAACGAGAGAGCAGAGAAAAGTATATTTAAAAGATATTATTATTAGTGACAGAATATTTTATTATAATACAACTAAATATATAACGTTCTAATAGACTAATAAATACAATATAAAATAGATAAACATAATATATCCTATGATATTTATTATATTTAACTAGTACAAATGGCGGACTTAACGCTAAGAGCATTTTCTACCAGTCAACCACCCGTAGTGAAGGAGAGACGGTGTAGGCGTGCATCAAAATATCTCATCCTATTGTAATTCTTCTGTTCTGTGTTTATTTTTGTTTCTGGTGTACAATAAAGAGTTTTTCTATTCTATTCTCAACAAGAAAAAAAAAAGAATATCACAGAATATCATAGAATATATTATCCAGAAGTACAAGTATGAACAAAACGTATTATTTTCACAAGGCTAGGGTATTATTACTTGTTATCCTATTGCAAGCTATTATTATTCCTGCCGCCACAGTTTCCCCCAAGACTAGTTCGCTGCCGTTACGTCGGTTGTACTTTCTTCGTCGCGCTCCGCCGCGTGCGGCCGCGGGTACCGACTAGTGTTGGCCCGAGTCGATGTTATGTAATTAAGACCTGCAAGACTTGTTTATATATAGATATGTATTTTTTTAACTGCGAAGTAAGGAGAGCAGCTCGTTTTACCTGATGGTAAGCGCCACGCCTGCCCATAACAGTTGCAGTCCCATATTTCAGAATTTGCGCGACACTGCACTGCGCTCGTCGCTCAGAGGCATTGGTTATTAATTTCGCTGGAAACAATGGCCTACAAATCAGAACATATAATTATTTGCACACTACTGCTTGGTGGACGAATGTTTGTTAATAAACAAAAAGTTATATATTGCAATAATAATATACATAGGAAAAAAATAATTTAGTAGAATTCACAAAAACGTATTATAAAGAAAATATTATCAATCTTAAAAGCACCTTTGGTAGATAATTATTATAAAAAGTAAAAAAAAAATACGTCAAAAATAACGCTATTTTGTTCTCAACCCTGAGGAATGGAAAGAGGTAAGAGAGGCCTCTGCCCTGCAGTGGGATTATCACGGATAAAAAAGGAAAATATGATATAATTTTATAATAAATACTTTTCTCCTGAAATTAAAATAAATATCCATAATTAGGTTATAAAATCCGTTTTTGGTTTAGCTTTCAGTTTTTTAGTATTCTTTGGTGATTTAATAAATAGGATATTTATGTATTTACCTACTTCTTTTAATTACTTGTCAATTAAATTGGAATTTCAGTGTTACATAGGTAGGTTAACAGAATAACAAAGTTAAATTGTATTAGAAAATCCTAATTATTTTTATCTCAATTAAAATATCTCACTAACAACTAGGTATATTATTCTTTCGTAAGTAAACCACCATAATTTCAATTAGATACACATACATTATTAAAATTACCCGAATAAAATTATTAATAAAGTTTTTTATCGCAGTATTTCATTATCATAATAATTAAATTAAGCTAATACAATAATTGTTATTATTCAATTTATTATTAACCTTCAAAGTCGCGGACTTACACGTGTCATGAAACTGAATGTATTTTACACAAACTATATTCTTTTGCATGGTCATGTTATAAAAAATTACAAACTACACGTGTAGCCATATAATTTATCTTATATTTTTAAATGAGCAATTCTTGTATATATATATAATTGTAATCTCGGAATCGGCTCCAACGATTTTCATATAATTTAGTATATAGGGGGTTTCGGGGGCGATAAATCGATCTAGCTAGGAATCATTTTTAGAAAATGTCATTTTATTCGTGTCATATCAAATTAAACATAAACTTGGAAGAAAAATCACAAAGCGTTGGAGGCGTTTGAGTAGTCCAAATTTAAACTGAAAAATATGACGTTTCCAGACTAAGAAAATTAATTGTTTATTTATATTATTTGTGTTTTCTTAACGTGTTCACTTAAAAATGCCTAAACGATCTTGGAAAAAAAACGTTTATAAACAATCTACCGAGCAAAGCTTGGTCATCCAGTTACTTAATTCATAAGTAATATATTTAGTCATTATTAATACAGGCACCTACTTGTAGTCCAACAAATATTGTAAATTAGTCGCGCCTCACGGTTTCACCCGCGTCGTTCCCGTTTTGTCCCATGAGAACATACTAACGGGATAAAAGTACCCTATTACTCAATCCTGGTTATAAACTATCTGCGTTCTAAATTTCATTCGAACTCGTTTAGTAGTTTATTCACACAAACTTTTGCATTTAATGTTTGCACACTACTGCTTGTTATATAATAATATAACAATTTTGTATTGAAGACGCAGGACTTAATATAATACTAGCTGTACCCTGGCACGCTTTGCTGTGGCACATTCGCACATTCGCTGATATGTCACTGATGAAAAAAATAGATAAAAACAATCCTTGATGCGGATTATATATCATGCTAAAATTTCAGCTCGATCGGTGCAGAACTTTTTGAGTTTTTGAAGCGTGCACAAACCAACATAACATTTATATATATATATATATATATCGATGTCATCTATATTGTAACATGTTTCATACAAATAAATAATTTCATTTCATTTCATTTCGATATCGATTCCTCATTCCCCGTGGCGCTTCCCTAGCGTCCTGCACCGGAAGTACAATAATTATGAGCCGTCTTCCCCTCATTTTGACCAGCACTTTCTTATTATTAGAACCTCTTTGGTGTAATCCTTTTATTGAAGAAGCGGAAGCTCAGTGTTGGTTTCTTTTTATGTATATAGTTTTGGAGGTAAATATGGAAAGTATTCTATTTTAAATAGGCTGTGCTATCACATTATATAACTTATATCATCATCTCAGCCCGTATCAACACACTGTTGGGTATAGGCCTCCTCTCCTTCACGCCACTTGTTCCGGTCCTGTGCGAGACGTATCCACTGCCTTCCGACTAACTTGACAAGGTCGTTTGACCAGCGGGCTGGTGGTTTGCCTACCGGTCTGCACCCTTCTCTCGGCCACCATTCCGTCGCTACTGATCTAAAATTATAATTTACTAGCTGCGTCACGCAGTTTCACCTGCGATGATTATTATCCTTTAAAACCGTTAATTTTTACGGGATAACTATTAATCTAGGTAATAAACTATTTGTGTGCCAAATTTCATCGAAATCCGTTCAGTAGTTTTTGCGTGAAAGGGTAACAAACATCCATCCGTCCATCCTCACAAAGTTTCACATTTATATTATTAGTGGGATGTCATTGAACTTTAACAATATTTACTCACAATATTGGTCTAAACATACCAAGTAACGTGTTTAATAACAGGGAATTAAAAATACCAATAATTCAATTAAATTCAATATAAAACGAGAACGAAGCAACTATATTATTTTATTTACAGATTAGATTACCTTAAAGAAACTGGCTGCATTTCAACTAAGTAAACCTAAACTTTAAATTATTTACAAATAAATAAAGATTGACTCGTCCCGCCACTTGTCAAATAAAAAAAAAACAAGGGAAGCTTAAATAACTTCAGTTGTTATCTAATCTTTTCTAACAGTAGTGAAGAGCTGGTATTAAAGTAAACAATCATATAATTTCGTTATTTTTTGTTTAATTAATTAATTTATAAGAAGTATTATTGCTATTATTTTATTTATTTATTTATAGATAAGTTTGAAGGTAGTGTAAGTAGTACCGAAGAATTGGTCCCTTCTGTAAGACGTCGTTCACACTAGTGAATATTTAAAAGGTAACTTTAGAAAAAAATAACAGTTTATAAGCAAAACTTTAATTCTAAGCCTTCAAAAGTTGAGTAATTTACAACATCGTAGTGCAACACTTAAATATTAATCTAACTTCTGTAACCAGGTTTTGGTAGCGATGGCGAGTCCGAGATATTTTAGTCGATTGTATCGATTGTTCAAACGTCTCGATGATTTTCTTTCACAGTATATTTTAAGAGAATCCGAGTTGTTCCAAAACATCCGAATGGAATTGTCGCCGAATGTGATTATTTCGGGTTTAGACGGTTCACGAAATGGGAGAGAGAGAACGAAGAAAGCAGAGCGATCGTTCTCTCAGAACATTCGAATAACATCTCGATGGCTAAGGAGCCTAGATGTTAGACTTTTTATATTTCAGAATAGGCAAGCATTTCCCTTAGTGGTAGATGTCAATACGGCCGATAGTGGAGCATGCTTGCCTAGAAGATACCTATTCTATCTCGACTTGAAGACTTTCAGATTATCGTTTTCGGGAAACAGACGCTGGCAAGGTGTTCCGTTCCTTCGCTGTTCAGATTATAAATGTGGATGCAAATCGCTTTGTGCGGATCGGAGGCAAGTTAACCATTGCGGATGCCGTGTTTCCATACTTCTTATTGTCCGATGGTGGAAAAGAGATCGAGAAATCAAGAATCGATTGTAACCGCGCCGAATTATTCGACTGTTTAAACATTGCGGATCAGCCCATCGCTAGCTCCAGATCTAATCAAAAACCTACCGTCTGGTACTGACGAATTATATTCAACAACATATACCCACTTATATGGTGATACAATCACTGCTTACTCAGAACCGACCGGGTAACGTACTGCCTCTCATTACACGCAGAGAGAGATAGATATATGAAAAGAAACTAGCGAGAACGAGACAGAACACCCGTCTTTATGTGGCGTAAGCTGCGCACGCGCGCCTTTTTATTACACACGTATATGTGAGGGCACACATGTGTGATGAGATTGCTGTGTGCGTGGTATATGTTTAAAACGGAAATTTCTAGTTGTTATTAATGTCAGACTTGACATTATGAAGATTGTGATCTGAAAATTGGTATATAGGAACTGGAGGTGGGTTTGGACATTAGTACGTGAGTCATATTGTACCTTACCCTGGATGCAACGTTTATCGCTATGAACAGTTTCTCGTTTTCAGCTGTCAATTGAACTGTCAAAATGACGTGCGGGAAGAATAGAATAGAAAATAGAAAAACTCTTTATTGTGCACCAGAAACAAAAATAAACACAGTACAGAAAAATTACAATAGGTAAACAAGGGTAGTACAACGGGCGGTCTTATCGCTGAAAGCGATTTCTTCCAGACAACCTTTGGATGGACAGTAAAAAACATTTTTCGATAGTAGGGTGGGTGGCGTACGCTTGCAGTAATTAATGAACACGATACGTTTTAATAATACACATACACACTATACTTAATAAATAATAAAAAAAAAAAAAAAAAATATATACATATATTTATAATATACTACAAACATCATTATAATATAATAGCTAAAGCTAAAAAGCTAGCGCGTTTCGAGAAATTTTGAGGTTAAAAATAAGTCACAAGCGCGCTTTTGGCAAGGAATATGGCGTAGCGAATAAAGGCCTTGGGAGTCTTCGAGTTACGAATGAATAGGTTACTTCTAGGTAAGCGTGAAGGATCGTAGACTGCATCGGTGCTTAAGTTCCTTTATTTAACTGAGTGACGAGACGAGCAAGTCATTCACCTGATGGTAAGCACTACCTGTCCATAGCAGTTAGAGTGCCACCTATTACTTCGCATTGCGAAATCCTGCACTGCGTTCGCCACCCTGAGACATCGGCTCTGAAGTCTCATATGCCTAGTAATTCCGCTGGAAACAGCGCCCTTCAAACCGGATCACAGTTTTGTTTGCACATTACTGCTTGACGGACGAATATCTGGCGAAGGTGGTGCTTCCCCGGGCAGTCTCTTGCAAAAGACTCCTACCTGTTCTAAATCTCATAGGAGTGAATGGCGAACCTATTTTTGACTAATCTTTTCAGCTTTTTTATTCTTTTTTTCTATATATTATTTTCCTATTCTCATCAAGACGGTAAGCCACCTGTACAAGTGTGTTGACCCGGGCGCACGTGCGTCGTTTATTTATCAATTACGAGTGGAGATTTGAACTTCTCGCTCGGCCAGCCAACTGTGGCCAGTCGGAACGACGCCCGCTATGTAAAGCCGCTGGGTAGCATGGAATAAGTTGGAAAAATACATTATTATAAATAGTAACGTACCAAATGTGTAGTGGTAGGTCTCTTCTGCAAGAGACCGCTTGGGGAAGAATCAGTAGTGTGCAAACTTTACTGTGTTCCGTTTTGAAGGACACTGTTCCCAGCGAAATTACTGGGCATATGAGACTTTAGAGCCGATGTCTCAGGGTGACGAGCGCAGTACAGTGCCGCGCAGGATTATGCAATGCAAAGTCCTGGGTGGCACTCTAACTGTTATGGGCAGGCGTAGCGCTTACCATCAGGTAAACAACTTGCTTGTTTTGGCAATAAAAAAAAACGCTTGGCTGAGCCTCGGAATAAAGATTTCGGACATCTTGAAATTCATTACATATCACTGACGGATGGACTTTTTAATTTTTTTTTATTTCACTGTTGACGAAACGAGCATGTCGTTCGCGTGATGGTAAGCGGTATAACATAACAGTCACAGCACCAAAGACTTCAAAGTGATTACAAAAAATCCAATATACCCAGCGGCTTTACTCGCCTCAATGCGAACGAGTAAGGCACACTTAGCGCAATTTTTTTTATATTCTCTCCACAATTAAACTACACATGTGTATGTGTAAGCGGCCTGTGTGTGTGTCCGGGTTAACTGTAACTCGGAATGGTTGCAATACACCCGAGATAGTTAAATTCTACTTTCGAGATTATATTGGGATAGTGAGCAAGGTTCTTAATTAGGCTTGGCCAACATTTAACTCTTGTAACGCACTATATAAAGCTTTAGTGCAATATAAAACTGTACTAACACTTCATGTTAAACTGCGGGTTTAGTTCTAGTCTGTTTTCCTATTTTTCCGTGGCTCTCAATATTGTAAGTTGTGGCATAAAAAACCCGACCAAGTGCGAATCGGACTCGCGCACGAAGGGTTCCGTGCTTTGTTGTATGGGAGCCTCCCTTAAAAATTTATTTTATATAACTTTTTTTGTCATAGCGGCGATTGTCAAAGCGATAAATCCGCCCATTAAATGTATATTGTATTGTGTCTACTCAAGCTTTATAGTGTTTCATCATCATCATCAACCCATAACGTTCCACTGCTGAGCACGGTCTCCCCTCACTTTCGTGAGGAGGGTTAGGCCATAATCCACCACGGGGGCCAGATCCGGATTGGTGGATCAGCTACCTAACGTGGTGTTTAATGAAGAATTATTGTAATGTTGTATGGGGTTCCAGGGAATCTTGCAAAATAGGACTGATAAGCTAATATACATTGACTCGATACTGCGTTGTTATGTAGTGAATACATAAATCATTTTTGTTCAGTGGTGCGTCAAAGAAGGCAATTCATATGCGTCCAGAGTGAACATGGTTCGCTACCGGTTCCGAAGAGCCAAAGAGTTTGTACAGTTGCAGAAGGGTTCTTGATACATCAAGTACTGATTAGTACCTACAATACAACTTTTTTTTATTTGACAGATGACGAAACGCGCAAGTCGTTCATCTGGTGGTAAGCGCTTCGCCTGCTCATAACAGTTACAGCGCCACCCAGAACTTTGCATTGCATAATCTTTCGCGGGAATGCTCTGCGCTCGTCGCCCTGAGCCATCGGCTCTAAAGTCTCATATGCCCAGTAATTTCGCTGGAAACAGTGCCCTTCAAACCGGAACAGTAGTGTTTGCACGATACTGCTTGGCGGATGAATATCTGGCAAAGGTGTGGTATTTCCCCAGGTGGTCTCTTGCTGAAGAGGCCTCCCACTACAACTAGGGTTTCCCGTCCTATCCCGTAACATTAAACAAATCAATGGCATGGGCGAGTGCCTTACCCGCACTGGGATTTGAACTCACGACCCTCTCCTTGGAAAGCGGACGTTCTCCCACTAGTACATAAAGATGGTGGGCCTTTATATTCTTTTTAGTAAGTACAAATTTTTTTTTACCTATTGTACAGGTAGGTACCTACCTAGGACGTAAGAACCATAATAATGCGAAAGAATTTTTTTACAAAAATATAAAAATGTCCGGTAAATTTTTCACTTCTTTGATGAAATTATTTTCTTGTCGGAACATTGCCTTTCTTATTATTCAATAAACACTTTGTTTTTCATTATGTAACCGAGTTTAATTGAGTTTAACTATGGTCCTGTGGGTCTTAATGAAATAATTATGCACCAATCATGAATTACTGAAAAATAATCTTAATCAGTGATAAATTCAATCTATTTCTGTTGAAACAAATGATATCTTGATTAAAAGTATGATTCGATGGAAACTAAACAAACAAAAATACTTTATTTGCTATTTTAAAAATGAACTTTTGGATTGTTTGTAGTGACATCTATGTGTTCGAGTCTTGCAACTTTTTAGTGGAGAGCTAGCTAGATACTATACCATTGCAAAGATGTTAGAAACCGCCCACAGATGAACTTCAAAGCTTAGAATATAGATGGAGCTTTAGAAAAGTTGGCTTTGATTTCGGTTTTCTGCTAGAATATATATTTATAACTAAGTGAAGCTCCAATCTATTTATTATTATATTTATTACAAGACTTACCAATATTTTATAATATAGGTACTACAATAGAACTACTATTTAAATTAGTTCATTTGTTCTAGATAGGTAAAATTAAAACAAATGTGGTGCCATCTACATTGATACTAAATGACTGGCAACAGTTTGATGTGAAGCTAACAAAGCGTTTCAATAAGCTAGGGATAGATGGCAGTGTTGCAAATCATGTGATAGTAACGGCTCTGCTAACAAATTATAGTCTATCTAATCTAAGGTATCCTGCAAAATATATAATTATTTTAGTTATATTTAGAACTAGCTGCTCCCGCGGTTTCACCCGCAATGAGCATTATCCCACAGGAACTGTTAATTTTTACGGGATAAAAATTATCCTATAGATGTGTTAATAAACTATTAAGGTACCTATTAAGGTATGTTAACTGTTATGTGTACCAAATTTCATCAAAATGCGTTCAGTTGTTTTTGCGTGAAAGACTACAAACATCCATCCATCCATCCATCCTCACAAACTTTCACATTTATAGTATTAGTAGGATATGTAGGTAATCATCATCAACCCATAACGTCCCACTGCTGGGCAAGGGTCTCTCCTCACTTTCGTGAGGAGGGTTAGGCCATATTCATCCACGGGGGCCAAGTCCGGATTGGTGGATAACATACCTATCTCCGAAATAATTCTCGGGTAGGTATGTGGGTTTCCTCACGAAAAATAGGTAAGATTTTGCGGATGGAAATATTTCAGTTAGTTTCTTTCCTAGCAGGTACCTAGATACAGGTTAATAACCATAAAACAAATTCAAATTATACAATAATGTTTATTTTCTTTTTTCAAAATAACAAAGAATTGTTAAGCTAAAGGTTCAGAACCGAAGATCTTAAGTTAAAACATTTGAATTTAAAATTTTAGATAGCTAAAAATTAAAAAAAAAAATTTATCCACAACGCACACATATCCCTGGACCGCTACACACGCGGCCCGTATCCCAAGATTGGTCCGACGACAAACATTCACGATAATTTGTCAACTTTGTTTTGTCAGTTGTTTTTTTTTTTATAAAACTTTTTTTTTCTTTTGTAATGGCAAGGTCATAGGTTCCTTGGGTAACATGAAACAAGCTGTCATAACAAAACAAAATTGACAATTAGCATTACTCCTTTCTTTCCAGTTCACAACACTATCCAAAGTTCGACCATTTTTACAAAACAATACAGTCTTTAGAACGCACTGTATTAAAAATAAGTGGATATTTTATGAATTTTATAACAAACACAGTCAATATCATGGCGATTGATTTTGCACGGTAATTATAATAATAATTAATTGTGTTATTTTTATTGAAATTGCATTTAATTTAAAATAAAAATCACACTGCATAAAATAGGAAAATAATTTCAAAATGTAGTTAGTTAAACAGTTCAAAAATTTGATATTCAAGTAATATATAGATTAAAGCTGACATCACATGTGTATGCCATAAATTTTACACAAAATTATAATAAAACATTTAAAAAAAATTACAAACAAAACATAGCAAAAAAACAAAAAACTTAACAAGTTGAGGCCTTAATATATTATTGACAAAAAGTGTTATATTTATTTATATGAATCATTTTAACAATTAATTACATAAATGGACTGATTAATAAATTAATAAATGGTAAAACAGCCATAAAATCACAGGGTAAAGTGAATGTTGACATAGAGGACGTTTATTATTTAAATATATATAATTATTATTAATTAACTGACTGTCAATGAGAGCTCACAAATAAACATCAATAAATAATAACGGATCACGATGTCTAATTTAACAAATGTTTTATTAATAATCCTGCTATTCATATCCTATCTAGAACTTAAATAATAAACAAAATAAAAAAAGCAAAAAGTTTTTTTAAGTTCAATTTACTAACTTATTTAGTAGAATACTAAACTTACTGACAGTCACATTTTTAGTAACTCAGTTAGTAAGTTTTGTTCCAGGAAGTTTTACTCTAGTTAAGGAATCCATACTTAATTGCCAAATTGTGTTTGTTGTTGTTGCTACTTGTCTGTTTGTCATATTTACTACACATAGGTAAAGGTTTTATTCGCGTACATCTGTACGAGGTTTGTCACCTTGGACCTTATTGTCGTCATCGTTTGTCTCATCTTGTTGTTAGCTCCCTCTAGTTGTATTGTTTCTTGTACTTGTTTGGTTTCCGAAACCGTAAACAAAGCTTTCAAGCCACGACATAATTTACTAGCAAATAGACAACCTGGCTAATTTATCTTGTGGAGCATTTTTTGATCTAACCTGTAGTGTCTCGCTGCTCTCCCGTTTCTTTCCACTTTTCTCGATCCAGTTCCTTCCAATCATTTTCAAAAGAGTCGAGGTCTTCGCGCCTCCACCTCCGAGGACCACCTCGACGTCTTCGACTGTATAGAAACCCCCAGTCTGTAGCAATTCTGGCCCATCTATCCGGGTGCATTCTGCTCATGTACCTGCCCAATCCCACTTGAGCCTGGCAGTCTTGGCTCCGAAGTCCGCCACTCCTGTCATGGAACGCAGGGTGGTGTTTCTAACGCGATCTATTCTTTTAATGCCAAGTAGACGGCGTTCCATGGCTCTTTGGCAGATCTTGAGCGGGGACTTCTGAATTTCGGTAAGCGACCAAGTTTGCGCACCGTAAGTTAGGATAGGCAAGATGCACACGTCGATGAGTTACCGTACTTGAAATAATAAAAACCATGGGAAGTTTTCTGTTTCACTCACTCATGTGTACGCTGTGTTACTATGTGTGAAAAAGAGAGACAGCTGTTGCTTCTAATCTTCCTTCTATAGCTTGTTCTTAGTTGTAGGTTTTGTTTCTTCACTTGTCAGCCTGAGTAAGCTCGATTTGTTTTTACCAACTTAAAAAAAAGAGGAGGTTACGACACAATAATTAAGTTATTAAATAAAATTTAATGTAAAAATTATTGTGAACTCTCATTAGACAAGAACATGAAAGATGATAATATTTATGAAAATCATTTAAATCCTTAAAAAATATTAACGACTACTCTCCCTGGCTAAAAAGACAAACAGCGTTTAAAAATTTATTAAGAATTTTATTTTATTATACAAATTAATCGAATTTACCACATCAATAATTGTATTAATTATTATTTTCGACATAATAACTATTTAATTAAAATATTTAAAGAAATTGATTTTAAGTATTTACTGATTCCTATATACATACTTATAAATTACCAAATTTGAGTATTACATTTTTATATAACCTTTAATAGAAATTGTGGCAATACTTTGGAAGAATTATTTTTAACATCGAATTCGGCTTAATAACGACTACAAAATTAAATTATCATTAAACCCTACGAATACCACATTAAAATATCATGCATTCAATGCAAATACACACAAGTTATCATATCTATATCTCAATATCTTACCTATAATTTCAATTTAACATATAGTTAAATAAATTTCTATATTATTAACCACATAAATTCATCTATCTATATAACATCTGAACCATTGCAATCATAAGACATTTATAACTACATTACTATTCTAGAAGTCACTAGACGTTACATCCAGGGATGTTATTTAAGTTTCATTGTCCGTTATTCATTGCACGTTTACAATGCTTGTGTTATCAAACAAGTCATTGCGAGACGACAATCTGCCGTACCAAAACATTTATATTCCTGAATATCTAATGCCTACGCCTCACTAACATAGAGCAACGACACATACGATTATTAAACGATAACCAATATCGAAGGCACTAGAGCACTAGTGGATAAATCTGAAAGGTAAACAACAATTGTCAAATCGTTGGATATTATAACAAGTGCGGCATTCAGATTGAAAGTATATGCTATACAGTTCTGTACTCGACGAGTCTCTGTAAAAACTATGGCTTACATTATACTTTAGTCAAAAATAGAATTTTAGTGGAAGAGAGAAAACTATCCATATATTGAAGTGGCTTTAGCGAACCGTGATTCAGTTGAGTTATTCAGTACACCTACATTATCTGACCTAATTGATATGATTTCGAATAACTATTGACTATAGTGAAATTTGAAAACTATTTTGTCTTTTAGCACACCCACTTGCTTCGCATCCAACATTACCTCCTCGTTGTCCAATAGAAATATTACACATACTGTTCCATCGTTCACCATAATATTAAAATCTTATAATACTGTTTCATTATTAACTATATCGATAAAAGGAATCTACACGGAGAGGACACGAAATAACTTTTCATTCCGACATGAATAACACCATTCGTTTTACTTCTAAAACGTTACAAACTAGAATTAACATAGCTAACAGTCGACTATCATGAACAACTGTATTCATATCACCATTTTGCTATATCAGTTCTATTTTGCAACGATTCCATTTATCTAGAAACGCTACGCTAGGCATATCCAGTCCCGGCTTCCATTCCATGACTCCATTCCATGGTTGCCTCCAATTATCAGAAATGACTAGAATTTTATTGGAATGGTGCTTGTTTAAACAAGTCTTTTTAAAATGGAATGGCTCATGAAATGGGGGTCTCGGTTCTCCGGTCTCCCAACCACTCACTGCACTTTCAATAATTGCTAATACAAATCTGATATTTTCATCTTTAGGCAGTATAGTGTTAGACTTAAATGTCATTACATTTACACAGAGTCGTAACCTAGTAATTGTGTTCCGGTTCAAAGTACCGCCGTGGGTTTGGCAAATGTTTCCACAGTCAACGTCACGCACTAGCACCTTCGCCGAAGGTTTAGCTTTGGAGCCCAAAGCGAGAGTCACACATAGCTTTCCACGACATGGGAGCTAGTCGATGGACCCTAGAAGGACGCTTCTACTAAGTAAGTCCCGTCCATTGCAACGCCGGTTTGGTTTCCCTGCACGGTTCCTCCAGCGGGAATGTATTTGCCGCACGCTTGCTGGAATACAAAAGAGATTGACATTATTATTTCATCGCTTCCCAATGTTGGGCAACATTCACGTGTGGCTTACACTAGCCTGCCTATTCTCTATCTACATACCTCATATACACATGTAAGCTGAACATCGATAAAAAGCTGTTATTATCTTTAAAATACACAAGACACAATATCGAAACTAAAACATTGAGATGGGCGTTCGTTGCGAACAGTTAATAATAAATGTGAGAGAGTGTATGAGAAGTGGAGTGTGCTTTCATGCCAATAAGTTCAAAATGTAGACCCAATAGAGGCGTCATGTAAATGTATGAATGTAAAATAAATGAGTCTGTGCTTGGATTGCTGTTATGCTAAATTGTATGGATGTCGGCCATTTTGGTTTCATAGAACATATTCATCAAACAAGGTTGGACCGGTAAGAGAACCCGTTATTCAAATAAGTCTGTATCAATTTTCATGAAACTACGGCAAAGAAATAAAACGGCTTCTGATACTGCAATTTAGTTACACTTTTGCCAATTAGTCAAAATGTGTGCAGTGTGTTGGCATATCAAGTAGAATTAGTATATAAGTCAGTAAGTCATAGCATTACTTTGTTAAAAATATTTTTTGCAAAGAATAACTGAACACTCTCGACGACATCCTCAAACATTGACATATAGATATATATATATATATAAATATAAATATATATATGTAAGGATACATTTACAAACACTTCCGGATCTACTATGCGGAATCGCTTCATTCTTGCAAACGAAAAGTGAAGAATGAAACGACTTAGATATATCTGAATACATCGAATAAAACAAAACAACAAATACAAGATATAATTACTTTACAACATCAACACCAATAGCGTAAGCCCATATAATAATTACAATAATACAACATTGAAATACAAATAATATGTAATTATACTCGGAATAAAGGTATGAAACAAAAAAGCGACAATATTTTTGCAGCCAACACCCTGCAGACATTTAAAGCCTCAATATTATTTTTATACGGTTATTACCACACAGCGATTTTTTTTTTTAATATTGTCACAAGAAAATGTCTGCGATAAAACCGATAAACGAATCTCGGGACCAGTTTACGCATTTGGCCCGAAATAATCTAGAATTATTTTATAAATGTTGAATTGATTTGTTCATCGATTCCGTTTACACTTAATAAAAAAAATATCCCCAATCAGTTTTGTCTTTAAGCTCCAATGGGTTTCAGAGGCCAATAAAGAAAACTTTTTAGTTTGTATCCATGCTGGAAGTGATTGAGTTTAAAAAGTAGTGTTAACTCTTAAACTAAAATTTATACTCGTATGAATTTTTAAATGCCATTATAAATAGCTTAAAAAATCGCTAGATAAATCTATATAACTCAGCTACTCTCACTAAACAACCCTTTGCACTTTGTCAATAGTGTCAAAGGACCAAAATAAAGGCTACCCATTCACGGGCCTTCATCGCTGCGTGGTAACAACTCGCGAACGTACTGGTAAGGGGTCGTCGCTTGGCGCTGCCGACATTGACGTGTCAGACGGTCGAGAAGTCGACGTGTACCGTCGCGCGCCCTTCATCCGCCCCTTTCTACTCGAATCTAAGAGCAGGACCTGTCAGAGCCAATCACTCAACTGAGATTTCGAAAAAAACTGACATACTTTTACATCAAACAATTTTTTTTAATTTGTAAACAAATTTGGCTTCGAAAAGGAAAGATTGATTGAATTTCGCAAAGTGAATGTTTAATTACACAAAATAGAGAGATTTTGAAAACAAGTGTTACGTGTCGAACAAAAGTGTAGTGTGTAGAGAAAAATAATTCCAGTAATGCAAAAGAAAGAAAGATCCCGAAGTTTCTATCAGATCCTGTTTTCTAAATGAACTGAAATAGATTTTATATTCTATTTTGTAAATAACATTCTATTATCCCATTCTAACACAGAATAAAAATACAATACGAGTGATCTAACCTGAAAATAATATTTATATGACGATATTTGATTAACCAAGCCCTTGGGCATTTTGTTTACCTTTTCCAAACCTTCCTTTATATACTTACCAAGGTATAGCAGCAAAGCATTATCGTGGTAATAAATGGATATATAAATTAGCGCTGTATATACGTAATATTTAGCTTTTATAAATAAGTAGCGTAAAGTCGTATTAAGCTTAATTATAACCTATTAGTTTGAAGTATCATTTTAGCGTGGCAAATACAGCTTAGCCGCACATTACACTTTAGCGACGACATGGCAGAAGCCAAGATATATTTCTGGATCCAATTTACGTAATTTTAAAGCAAACATTAACGTAGTTATTTTTTTCTTCGAAACTGCACTCGACTACGGCGCATTCAATAAAAAGAAATTATTTTAACGTTCTCTGTCTCAATCATCTCGTCAAATTAAGATGCATTAGATTAATCATTAAGAAAACACAATTTATTCTATAATCATTGTCGCCGTAGTCGAGATTTTATTTTTATATTTCTTAGGTAAGTAAACGGATCCAAAATACTGTGCCCAATCAATAGCACAATAATTATAATTGTTTCAACTTATACCTCGCGAAGAGATCGTGCCGATATCGCGAGTGCGATCGGACTGACGCATCGGACCGACCGGCGCCGTTTCTGTCGTAGAATGAATAGATAGCTTTAATTGATGTATAAAACGAAGTTATCATTTTCGTGAACAACATTTGGTGTATATACTTATTACTGTTTGTACTTATAAACATTTTTAAATAAGTACTTGATATAAGTAATATTATTTTAATGTTTTTTATGTACCATATTAATAATTATAAAATACATAAGTAGGTATATTGTAAAACATGATGTTAACCCCAATAATTCGGGTTAATTGGAACCGTACTGTATTTTTCAGCAATGTGAATTATATATTTTTTACCTACAATTATAAAGCCAGGCTAGGCTATTTTTGGTTATCATTCTTACTGTTTTTTTAATTATTAAGTAAACTACACACCATTATAAAGGAAATTCAGTTTTTACTATTCAAGTATGTATTCTGTAAACCGTAATTTTTACATTTTGCGTGATTTTCCAACACTGTGCAAACATGAAGACTCCTTTGGTTTTTACCAATCTCACCAAATTCTTCTAAGTTCTTGATAAAACTAAGAGCTACCAGACCTACAATAATATTATGCCGTATTGCGCAATTTTTCCTTTAATTTAGGGTTAATATTGAAAATTGTTTTGGTAGGTCTTGGAATTTAATATTATTGTACAATTACATCGCACAATGTTTTTGTAGGTCCAGGGCCGGCCTAAGTTTATAATTTTACTATCATCATTAGGATTCCACTGATGTCATAAAGGCTTAGTTTATTCTTTTACACATTCAGCAACCACACGAGCAGGTTATTCACCTGATGGGAGCCGTAAATTTGACAGTGTCACCTAGAACTTTGGTTGCAAAATGCTCTGCGCTCGTCACTCTTAATCAAAAACTGAATAACTTTAAAAGTGCCTTTCATGGATGCTTGCACACTACTGCTTGGTGGTTGAATGTCTGTCGAAGTTCTAGTAAGTGCAAAGCTTGTATTTAGGTGGGTAAATGCCGTTGCACTATCCCGTCCATCACCCCTTTACTTCACGGGGGGACTCAAACCCACTAAAACCCCCCGTGAGCAGTTCTCCATCGAGGTGGGGCTAGATGGAGTCGCACTAGCAGTCACCATCTTGCCCCAGCGGTACGCAGTATAAGTACTAAAATATATTTAAAACTAATCTAAATGCTGAAATAATTCATAAGTATCATATTCAACTAATTATAATTATAACTAATCATAATTTCCAATAATACAGCTGATTACCTTTTAATATTGACTATGCGACAGTTTAGTACAATATTTGTTACAACAGATGGCGTTATTGAAAGTCAGCGTCTACTAACAAATCCGTCATTTGGCTTATCTACTAGAAATATTACCTACTTACAAATTTACAGTGTCTATGAAGTAAAAAAAGCATTTTGAACAATTATCCTTATCAGGATCATCTTCTTGATACAGTCAGCGACAAAAATGTACCAACTTCTAATTTTGCTTTAACAAGAAAAATAATAAAAATTTTAAAGTACGGCGTATTTGGTTTTGGACATAATTATCAGATGAAAAACAGGAGCCCCCTCTAGAAGCTATTTTTCGATGATTCAGATTCAAATTCAAATCTGTCGCACTTTGTATATCTAAAAAAATGCAGTCACCACCTGCCACTACAATATTTTAACCAAACAGCCCAATTTAAGACAAAAAGGTTGAACATTTAGAAATGTGACATCGTCACGAAAGTTGTAGCTAATTTTGTCGCCGACTGCACAAGGCCTCTCTAGACGGTCCTTTGAGCAGTTTAAAGTAACTTAAACAAAAAAGTACCTACTGTACTTCTCAATGATATCAAAGCTTTGAGATCTTCAAGAAGTAAGGTAGAAGAAGGTCCAGTAGTTAGCTAAATACGGCGTATTCGCCCAGACCAGTCTGACGATGTCTTCTATTAAAAGCATTTTCGAAACTGTACTTAATATAACTAACTACTGATTCTACATTAACAACACTGTTGTAGTACCATATAACGACTAATAGATGGCGCTATTAACAACTATCGTCTTCTCTTAGTGTTTAAACATTATAAATATTAGTATTAGTCCGACAGTCACCTCTTTCTAGACTATGATGTTTCCATTAAGCAACTTCGAGTATTAATGACGTCACCTGGTACTTCTGCGGGCAGCAGCCGCAGCGAGCGCAGCAAGCGAGCAAAGCCGGCGCACGACCTGAGTGCGCGGGGGAGGCGAGGGGTGAGGGGGACCCTGGCCGCTTTGCTGCGCCATTGAATGGATTCTCCATTTCGACGAATTCTCGGTCCTGGAACGTTACGTCATCGGGTTAGGTTAGGTTGGGTTATGTTTTGTCTCTTTCTCGAACTAGTTTGAGAAGCTTATGTTTACTGACGGCACTTTAAGTTAAGTTTGTTTTTTTATATTTTTTGGTGGTTAGATACCTGTTAATTTAAAGTTAACCGTTAGTTGACCATGGATCAAAATTTTGACGATATTTCAAATTATATATTGGACAGATCCGTCGTTTATATTCAATTAGAATTTTGATTGAGGTGATTTAGTAACTTTTGCAATAGATTATAAATCCTAAGTGAGAGTTTATAAATCTCAAAATTCAACATTTTGAAAGTTCTGGTTGAATTAAATTTTTAACGTGCGTTCATTCTGCTGGTGAAATAATTTTATTAGTAAGCTGACTTTTTAATTAACCGGTAAGTAATGGTCACGGAAAGCCTTTACTTTCTCCGCGCACTTTTACCCAAAGAGCTTTAGTTAAAAAATTAAATATAATTTTAGTTGAATTACAAAATATGCTCACTTATAGCGCACTGCAGTTTTAGCGTCAATAGCTGTGATTTTTGACGCAACGCGGTCGCAATTGTGTGAATTGCAAAACTCTACAATTCATTGCTGTAAAAATAAACAATGCTTAATGGACTCTGTCATAATGTTTAATTGTTATATATTTTTACATGATGTGGGTCAATGATTTACGATGTATGAAGCCTTTTTGGTAGTGTGATAGCCTTACGGCCAGGTTCTGGAACATCATTTAACTTTAACAACAGATTCAGTGTATTACTATCCTTTTCTGCCACGAAACAAATGACAAAGATAGCAAACTAATCTTTGGTCAAAGTTAACAAACGTTCCAGCAGTTAGATTAACAACTTATAATACGCACAATACTTTATAAAAACAAAAATACAACACTAAAACAACAACAGATCATGCTCTCAAAAGTGCTCACCAATAACCTCACACGACACAACGAACACAAGACTTCATTCAGTTAAACACAAGGTCTAATTTGCAAAGACATTGCTCTGTTTAGTAGAAATTCACACGAACTAACCTCGAATGGTGTTGGGAAGGAGGCTTGGCAAGATGGAACGTCCGTGGGTGCAGTACAGCCCTAAGGAAAATTTGAGTGTAGTATCACAATGCGAGAATGAGTGAACATTTTCAAAGCTGGTGCCAATTAGTTCGATCGAACAAAACTCATAATTGCTAACGCGTGGTCTCCATAGGAGCGTAATCGAATAAGTCTAGATTCCATCCCCACTTACTAGAAGCACGATCGAATAAGTCTCGACGTGTTCCATCCTTCACCCATTCGCTTCGTTAAATTTTGGGTGTGGGTGGCATAGACAAAAATGTAAAGCTAATTGTTAACTTAAAATCTCAGAAATTTGACTATAATGGAACTTATAAAATCGCACAGTCGTTTAACGTGTCCAAACTTTCAATTTACTACTCTACGCAAACTTTTGGTAACTACTTTGCGTGCGTGTAGAAGAGAAGTTCGAAGTTGGGAAATGTTTACCGACCCCTGCCCCTGACTATGCAAACATTTTCGACTTTCACATAATTGTGTCCCAAAAACCAGAGGAGCGAAGGAGAGCCCAAAAACTTTGTAAGTGCAGTTTTGCATTAATCGTAATATGAGTTATTATCGCATGAACCTAAAATAAAAATTATGTTTGTACCTATTTATAGAAGATTACCTTAATCTTGGGTTTGTGTTGGATATAAATGCATTTCATTTCAAATCCGTGCTACCTGTTTAGCTTTTGTCTTTCAAATTTAATCTTAATTTCCTTTTAATAAGGTTGAATAGCAACAGCTGTGGTGCTAGTGTTTCTGTATATGATGATGATAATGATTATCTCCGAGTCATCGAAGATTAATAAGGCATAAGACACTCGTGTAGCAATAAAATGTAAACCCAAACCACAGTGTAAGGCTGTGCCCAAACCCACCAAAATATGCAACCCTGAAACCAAAGCAGAACTGACTGAAGATATTAAGGAAGTGTTATAATTATGTTGCACGCAAAATTAATAGAGATGAGATTTGTCGTTTTTAAAAAAAAAAGACAACATCAGCATTGAAATAGGACCTCAAGTCTATTTATTAAAGAGCAATCACAGTGCGAAGGCATCGATTGCGACAATTATTCGGTGACTTCAACAGTGATAACTCGGGTCTATAGCTAATAGAGTTGAGGCCAATGATGTTGGAAATTTAGCATTGAGAAGACTCTATAGCAGACCGTATCATACCAAAGACATGAACGATGCCTTTGCAAAATCGATCAAACTGCAGACAAAAGCTTGCTCCACACACAGACCTATCCGACTCAACACTCACCATCGAAAGCTTATCCAAGAAGTTCCACTTCTTCAATGTCCGATAATGCTGAAAGTCTGACTTCGGTCTTCTTACTAAGAGACGTGGGACTTAACAGTTTTGTCACATACACTCTTCCGGTGACACTTACCGTGGTACGTTCTAGGCATCTGAGGAGGTGGTGATGCTGCAATTCGAAGATGTCCTCGTCTCGGCCTGCGTCGTCAAGGTCTACCCCTGACTCCTGGGCGGCGAGCCTGGCTTCGGCAGCCTTCTTTTTGGAGACGAAGGCGGCGCCAGAGGAGGCTTTGGCAATACGGATGCGAGCGAGGCGAGCTTTCTGGAATTGAGATTGTTTTGTTTGAGTGGTAAGAAGTTACGGAAGGGCTTTTACTGAGCTGGAGATGGCTGGAGATCTTTTACTGAGCCATTACCACCAGTTACTACTAAAAGTACTGTTTCCAGTAAAAATTACTGGGTGTATAAGACTTTAGAACCAATGTTTCAGGGTCACGAGCGCAGTGCAGTGCTGCACAAGATTACGCAAAGCAAAGTTCAGAGAGGCAGACGTAGCGCTTAGCATCAGGTGATCGTCTGGCTGGTCTCGCTATTCAATAAAATAAAATAAAAACGAATTATGTTAAATAATATTCACAACAGTTATTATTACAATTATAAGCCTAGCAAGTCGTTTACCTGATTGCAAGCACGCCTGCCTATAAACAGTTGCAGAATACCACCCAAAGCTTTGCATTGCAAAATCTTATGCGGCATTGCACTGCGCTCATCACCATGGTTCTTCTCATAAACCAAAAAATGTTGTAGACTTCTATGTCGTTTAATCTATGAATATGCATAGTTGAGAACATGGTACAAAGTGGCGCCATCTATTATCCAACAAGACGAACTACCAAAAAAAAGATCTTACCCGCTGCGCCTTCCGCTTGTCAGCCCGCTGGTTCTGATGGTAGATCCGGGAGAAGTTGGACACGATGACGGGCACAGGCAGAGCGATCACGAGCACACCAGACAGTGAGCAGACTCCTCCAACGATCTTACCAGCTATGGTGCCAGGGACCATGTCACCATAACTGTGGACAAAGAGACACGGGTCAGTTAATAGAAGAGTTTACGTTTAAAACAGAGTTCTGAGATCATCATCATCATCATCATCAACCCATAACGTCCCACTGCTGGGCACTGCTCAATTATGAATCTATCCTTTTTTTAGTGGGTTAAAAAGTTTTTTTTTTTTTAATATTTAAGTATTCCAAAAGGTGCAAAAGTTGTACGAACTCTTTTTAACGCTGCCCTTGTACAGGAGATTGGTTGACGTAAAAAGCTTACGTAAACAAACACGGTCGTACACACCCATTCCTGGGACCTTACCCCATGAGGCGTCAGAAACTTCGAGGCCCATGTTCCTAAAAACATGCTGACGCGGAAAAATGTTAAATGTTGCGGTCACTTCGTCCCTTTGTGCTAACGGTAAGCGCAAAGGTACCGCTTATTGAACCAAATGTCATCGCAAACCTACACCGGTAAAATGTATTAATTTTCTACAAAACCAAATTTTTCATTCCCATATATAAAATATATTTAGTTTTTTTTTTCATTTATTTTTTAACCTATAGTGGGCAAAGGTCTCCCCCGATACCTGCCATTTTTCTCGATCCAGGACCTGTTCCTTCCAATCATTTTCAAAAGAGTCGAGGAAATATAATATAGAAATATCAGAAAAATATACAGAAAAACAGATATTATCTACAGAAAAATGCTTGTAACGTAGCTGTGTATGTAATTTTATATAAGTTTAATTGGTATCACATAAAAATCAAATAAACTATTATATTTACAATAGAGTCCACAAAAAAAGCTTTTGAAATAAACCATTTTATTAAAAACTTCTATTACGGGTAACTTCACTTGTATATCTTGGAATTTTGCAAGTCAATTTTGACCCACTCCTTGATGACTATAGGGAAATTGAAGGTGTTTGGACTAGTCATTGTATAATTATTAACGTTAAATCTAAGCCCAATGAAGTACAAAAAAAAGTTAAAAATAAAAAATATGTGCGGCATAGGCGACTGGATTTTGTAGGAAAACCAGCTTCTAATACCGATATTTAAAAAAATCAATCGTGGTCGAAATCGTGTAACTGTGAATATGTCGTGGACAACAGCTAGTCATAAGAAATCGATTTCATCACACGTAAATCCTTGACACTATTCCATAGAAGTTAGAACTTTACGATGTTTTTTCTTTCGAAACACTTCATAAAAACGTATAATATAATAACAGCAGTTCCAGAAATTAGATCACTATAGCGATGGGCGAGTCCGAGCTGATGGAACAATCGAAAGAATGGCATTCGGCGCCTAATTCCAATCGATTCTATAAATATATCGATCCTCGACCAAACTATTGTGATCTATTCGATTGTTCCGAGTCAACTGACTCGGTACTGAATTTTTCACTCGCTCTTTCCAAACTCAAGTCGGTCTAGACCCGAAAAAAACCGCAGTCGGTGGCAGCAACCACGATTTTTCCTTTCGGATGTTTAAGGTGGTTCGTTTCGCTTACGGCCGGAGATTTAAAATTTTAACAGTTTTTTTGCTTTTGGTCCTAAACTGGGTAAGCAATGTAAATGATAGTGTAATTCGCGACAACCGTAGATCATTCTTTACGTTATTTTGGATACGTGGATAACACACCGACCTCCGAAATAATTCTCGGGTTTAATTTGTTTTCCTTAACAGAAAAGCGAGTGACAAGAAACACATTGGTGCGTGCCCGCACTGGGATTTGAACAAAAAATTACACATACAAAACATTCAAAAGAACATCGAATCATTTAAATTCAACTGCAAGATAATATTATCAAGCGCCATCGATAGTAAAAAAGAAATATTTCATTATGCATCACTATAAAAAAAATACACAAAGTACTCGAGATGTTAGAACAATCGAGTCAGTTAATAGAATCAGGCGTTATTTTGCGGAAATCCATAATCAATAAGATAATGTAGAAATATATAGTTTTAATTCAGATAAATTAAGGGTTGCGTAGGGATTTAGATTTTTAAACGGATAGATTTGTCATAGGTCATCCAACAAAGTCCTATCATACATTCATCAGACAACTTAGGCGGAATTTAAACTATATATTTCTACATTATCTTAACAATCGAGACAATCGATTAAAATATCTCGAACTGGCCCATCACTCGAGCACTGTAATATTAAAGTTGAATAATGACTTTAATGGTATCAGAATTGGGAAATAATTTGTTTCGAGACAGTTTTCAAGAAACTACAGAATGTTTATGGGCGACGCGTTAACGACAGACACAATGTTACATGACATGTCATGTCTATATATATAAAAATGTTATGTTGGTTTGTGTACGCTTCAAAAACTCAAAAATTTCTGCACCGATCGAGCTGAAATTTTAGCATGATATATAATCCGCATCAAGGATTGTTTTTATCTATTTTTTTCATCAGTGACATATCAGCGAATGTGCGAATGTGCCACAGCGAAGCGCGGCAGGGCACAGCTAGTATATTATATTTAGGTCAACTAGAAGATTGTGTTGCTAAAACAATTTCATTCTTTATTTACCAGAACATGAAAAGTAAAAATTGGATTTTTTTATAGTCTAAAATGTAGATATTCTAATAACGTCATGGAACACTAAAAACGAGAACCAGGACTGATTAGCAATATTTTTTGATAAAGTTTTGTATTTGCATTGCGGTGTTTTTCACTACATAACTTAAAATTTTATAAAAAACCAAATAGGTCTTAAAATTAAAAGAAAATACGTGTAGACAATATTATAATTATAATAATAAATAATAATAAACAAGCTCAGCAAGTACCTTGACTTGGCTCACGAGGTGACAGCCATGTGGGACGTTGACTCAACGATCACTGTCCCGATAGTTGTTTCGGCGAATGGCCTTGTAGCGAAGAGCCTCGCCAACACCTTAAGAGGCTTTCGCTAGACGGCTGGATTAAGGGTCGGATGCACGCGGCAGTACTCCTCGACACGGCGCGTATTGTCAGGAGGTTCCTCTCTCTGCAGCCCTAACCATCGGTAGCCTGGGCCTTGCTCCGCTACCGGTGGTATCCTAGGTTTAAGTTTCTTTTATAATATTTTTAGTAGACTGTATTTTTATTAGTTTTGTAAAGGATTGTAAAAGAAATTTAAATTTAAGAAGTAAAATAAATATAGTGAATAATAATAATAATATCATAGATTATGTTCTATTTACGCCATCATAAATTTCGAACCGGTAGGTAGCGTGACAAAAATAATAAACAACCCGTTTACCTCCTAGTAAAGCTTTAAATCCGAAGCCAAAGCCTAGGTTCGTCAGGTTATTCACCGTCTAGGCTAAATTTATAGGTGCCAGGGTTGCACCTCGCGACTGGCTAAGTCTAGAATCCAATTCGGTAGGTATACACAAAATATACCTGATTTTTAGGGTTCCGTACCCAAAGGGTAAAACGGGACCCTATTACTAAGACTCCGCTGTCTGTCTGTCACCAGGCTGTATCTCATGAACCGTGATAGTTAGACAGTTGAAATTTTCACAGGTGTAGTGCCGCGCAGGATTATGCAATGCAGTGTTCCGGGTGGTGCTGTGACTGTTATGGGCAGGCGTAGTGCTTACCCTCAGATGAACGACTAGCTCGTCTATTCACTGAGTCAAATAAAATAAAAAAGTGGTTGTTTTAGACATTTTTAAAAGCTATTATTGAATAAATCATCAAAAGTTTTGACCTGTTAAGCGATTGCCACCGACTGTACGTCATATAACTTCGCCAATAGTCCCAAAAATAGTGAAACTTTGAACCGTCACAGCGTGGAATGGGACCATAAAGTCCATAAAGAGTCCCAACCTCCCAGCAGTAGTAAAACAACGTTTTCGAGCACCGCAATAGCCCAGGGAGCCATGGACTGAACCGTCTGTATTAACAAGACTTTTGGAGGGTTAAGGGGTCCCAACGTGTCATACTTTAAAAGGACTTACGTACTTTCTTTCCATCTACATTTCCTTTTTTTTTTAATTTTTTATGTGTCTTATCCTAACTTATATTATAAATGCGTATGCCAGTTTGTTTGTTTGTTACACTTTCACGCTTAAACTGATTTTTAAAATTCTTTCACGAATTGAAAGCTACAACAACAGCGAGTAACATAGGTTATATTTTATCCCTATACTCCCTCGGGAGCGGGAACTACACGGGTGAAACCACGGGGTGCTATAAATAAATAAAGAAAAACCGAAATAGAGGTTTTATTGACAAAAACAAGTTAAAAAGTAACTGTAACTAAACGTAGAAGTAATTGCAGGAATTAGATTATATTGCAAGTTAGCTGTCCAGCAAAGAATCTTAAATTTTGTAGTTTTGTTTTTTTAATTAAATTTTTAGAAATAAGATAAGAAATTAAGAAAAAAAAATAAGAAAAGAAACTGCGCATTTGACGAAAAAATATATATACACGTGATATCTTCCTACTACCCCCCCCCCCCCCCCCCCCCCCCCCCCTTAACTAATCATCATTTGATTTTGATGTCGACTGTACGTACCCACACAATTTTATCCAAAGCTCTGGTGTAACGTTACAAGAACCTTGTATCCTTATTAACTACAAGTACTTTCAATTAGGCCAAGGTCTTGTTCAATTCTTAGATACCTCTCGAGAAACAAAGCCACGTGTAAGGGTTGGGACCGACCGGGGCGCACTGCGTTTTCCATTACTCGAGAATGCGGTCACTTTTTTTTTTAATTTGACCGTGTGACGAGACGAGCATGGTCTGCGCTACGCCTGCCCAACAGTCACAGCACCACCCAGAACCCGGCACTAATCCTGCGCGGCACTCCACTGCGCTCGTCACCCTGACACATCGGCTCTAAAGTCTCATATGCCCAGTAATTTCGCTGGAAACAATGCCCTTCAAACAGGAACACTTGCTTTGTGTTATAGGGAGTTACGGAGTGACAGTAAGTTTTGTAGTGGTAAGCCTCTTCTGCAAGAGTCCGCCTGGAGAAGTACCCCACCTTTGGCAGATGTTTCCAGCGAAATTACTGGGTATATGAGACTTTAGAACCGATGTCTCAGGGTGACGAGCGCAGTGCAGCGCCGCGCAAGATTTTGTAATGGATAGTTCTACGTGACACTGTAGCTGTTATAGGCAGGTTTAGCACTTACCATCAGGTGAACGACTTCCTCGTCTCAGCAAAAAGTCAAAATAAAAAAAAATAATAACATAACCCTTCTTCGGACAGTCGGTTAAAAATAATAGAAGAGATACGGATAACGCGGTCCAATGCGGTCTCAAGGCGTCGAAATAAACTGACAGTACGGAGAAATTCTCAAATTCAAAACAAAATACACACATTTCACGGGCTTACCCATGGCAATAATTACGAAGCGGTATTTCTGCGATGTGAATGCGTCCGTGAAATAACAGTGCGGGATTAAAATTTCATCGCGTCGAGTTGTGGGCATTTTGGGCGGACAGAAATATACGAGATGGGTTTGCGTATAGAACTGCTGCGTTGAAACTTTGACCTGAGTTTTTTAAGTAAAACTTCTTTACGCACGCTGGACTTGGGGAGTAAGCTGGTGAATGAGTTACGAAAAATGTGATTAGGCGAGGTGAACGGAAGTTGAGAGGGAGATATACGTTAGTGAATATAGAAAGAGAGAGAGTTACGTATCGTATATTTTTTTAAATAACATTAATGATTTTTTTTTAATTTTTTCTTTATTTTTTTTTATTTTGTATTTTTTTTTATTTAACTTTTTTATGTTAATATACAATCCTTTTTGTATACCCAAAAAGTTCGCGTTTGTCCACTACACACTTGATGTTTGTTGTTGTGATGACTTTACTTCAGTTAGAAGTTAGTTAGTTGGTTGTCGTATTTATTTTTTACTAGCTGCACCCTGCGGTTTCACCCGCGTGGTTCCCGAACCCATGGGAACACGGAGATAAAATATTATTCTCCAAACTAGTTTCGGTAAAATACGTATAATGGTACAGTTGCTGCTGATCAGAAACACCATCAATCTACTGACGAGTTCCGTGTCTACCTTCCGTTTCTAACACGAAATCATCAAAAATTGACACGCATGCAAAATATCAAATCAATTCAACAACGGAAACTGGTTCGGAATTGACTTGCAAATTCCAGGACATAGTGGTTCAAATAAAAGCTGTTCATAATATTCACAATTAACAAACCTTCAACGTTTAAAATCGCAATTTAACTCCGTGTATATTCTTTCTATGGCTTCTCCCCAAGGTTAGCAATATTTTGCAATAAAACAAAATAAACTTTATTGTATTTACGGAAGATTCAAAGTGGCTCAAAGTGTTCATTGCACATAAGTCTTTCGAACAACGAAGGAGTTTTCCTTCTCTGTTAATACAATATACTTATGACATGCAGTACCTAAAATTTGATAAATGC
This sequence comes from Campaea margaritaria, assembly GCA_912999815.1. Lineage (NCBI taxonomy): Eukaryota > Metazoa > Arthropoda > Insecta > Lepidoptera > Geometridae > Campaea > Campaea margaritaria. The sequence goes on along the minus strand of OU538813.1, from coordinate 1,219,736 downwards.
TTTATTGTTGAAGAAGGTTTGGTTTGCTTTGTTTTTATTGATATAGTTTTAAAAAATCTCAGATCTACATAATTATATCTCAGAGAAGAGAATATTATGTTTGAACATTGACTTGCAAAAAATTGTCATGTTGAGAAATGTTATAATTTGTTGTAAAACTCCAATACTTAATTTTTTTATACATTTTGACTATAAGTTAGGAATTTTAACAAAAGGTTAATAAATAGCCTTAATACTAGAGATAGATAAAAAAATACTGAGTATTATGGTTAAACAACCTTCCAAGAAACGTTCGCCTTCCAAGGAGTAGGTCGTGAGTTCAAATCCCAGTGCGGACACGTACCAATATGTTTCTTGTAAAACATATGTTCGTAGTTATCACTCGCTTTTCAGTGAAGGAAAAAATCGAGAATAAATCTTCATACCTAACCGAGAAGTATTTCGAAATTAGGTCTGTTATCCACTAATCTGGAGCGGGCCCCTATGGTGGGCTATGGCCTAATCCTGCTCACAAAACTGAAGGAAGACCCGTGCTCAGCAGTGTGCCGATATTGGTTGATGATGATGATGGTTAAACATGACCTACTGCCTTCCACTGTACCGTCTATGTCCTAAATTCGCTTCCTCCTCTTTGTAGCGGAATTTTAATTAGTTTGTTGAAATCGCCGTTTTATGAGTTGCGATTGCTACGAGCTATGAGCTACGGCGTAGCTTCGTAGCACGCTCTTTGTGTACTCAATGTCAAATAGCTGAAAGTTTAATTTTATTTTTGAAGTAAAACTTCTTTCTGCACGCTTGACTTGGGGAGTAAGCTGGTGAATGCGTTACGAAAAAAGTGATCGGACGACGCGAATGGCAGTTGAGAGGTAAATAATAAATAATAAATTACAAGTAAATAAATAAAAAATAAAAAAAGAGGTAAAGAAGTTTTACTTTAGTCGTGTGGTATAAAGCACGCTAGTTTTTTTTTTCAGTATTTTTTCCCAGTGATTTCGTCCACGTGGCTGTTAAAGGTGGATTTCTAATGGTCTCGGCCGGTAAGGGTCTCGACGTGCGGGAAAGACACGTGCGTCCGTCGCATCGGCCTCGGAAATTATTCTTTGAAGTGAAACTTCTTTACGCACGCTTGACTTGGGGAGTAAACTGGTGAATGCGTTACGAAATATGTGATTAGACGAGATTGGAAGTTGAGAGGGAGATAGAAAGAGAGAGATAGAGAGAGAGTTATTAAAAATAACATAGATGAAAAAAACATTTTTAAATATTTTTTTTATATTTTTTTAGTTGAAGTTTTACTTGTACTATATATGATGCCTCAGCATATTAGTTCTTTTTTCTTTGTACCCAATGTCAAGTGTTAAAATTTTTCAAGTTTTTTAGATTTTCTGTAGACTTGACTTCCTTGACTTCAGTGACTTTCAAAGTTACAATACTCAGTCAGTAGAGTCTAGTTAAAGTCTTCATGCAGTTAAGTGGTGGGTGCTTTAATGAACTTTCTTGGTAATTTTGGAGAGAACAGTCAATAGCACGCATTTTTTTTATGGTTGAGTGACGAGACGAGCATTTCGTCCATCTGATGGTAAGTGCTACGCCTGCCCATAACAGTCACACTCAGAACACTGAATCGCATAATCCTGCGCGCCACTGCACTGCGCTCGTCACCCTGAGACATCGGCTCCAAAGTCTCATATGGCCAGTAATTTCGCTGGAAACAATGTCCTTCAAACCGGAACACAGTAATGTTCGCATCCTACTGCTTGGCGGATGAATATCTGGCAAAAGTGTGGTACTTCCCCAGGCGGTCTCTTGCGGAAGAGGTCTACCACTACGAAATTTTGGCCTTTATATAACTTTTCACAAACACAAGTTTCCGAGAAAAATACGAAACAACACAGTTTAGGTTTCTCGCCAAACTCCGCAACGAACTTCGAAACTAAACTTTAATTGGCTTCATTAGAGTTATATAATGAAGCCGCAGGTAGGATACATTTTCTGAATGTTATTTTTTTATGTTGCTAAGTGAAGAGTCCAGTGCGGGCACGTACCAATGTGTTTCTGTCAAACATATGTACGTAATTATCACTCGCTTTTCGGTGAAGGAAAACATCGTGAGGAAACCCACATGCCTACCCGAGAATTATTTCGGAGGTAGATTATGTGATCCACCAATCCGGACCTGGCCCCCGTGGTGGATTATGGCCTAATCCTTCTCATCAAAGTGTCCCTGAGACCCGTGCTCAGTAGTGGGATGATATGAGTTGATGATGATGATGATGAAGTGACCAGACGAGCACGACTTTCACCTGATGGTGAACGCCACGCCTGACTATAACAGCTACAGTGCCATCCGAAACTTTCCATTACATAATCTTGCGCGGCACAGCACTGCGCTTGTTACCCTGAGACATCGGTTCTATCGGGTTGAGACATCGGATAATCTCATATGCCCAGTAATTTTGCTGAGATAACGGATGACAGATGACAGATGACAGGTGACGGATGATAGATGACAGATGACAGATAACAGATAACAGATGACAGATGACTTATGATAGATGACAGATGACAGACCATAGATGACAGATAACAGACCATAGATGACAGATGACTGATGACAGATGCCAGATGACAAATGATAAATGCCAGATGACAAATGACTGATGACTGATGACTGATGACTAATGACAAATGATATATTAAAAAAATGGAAAAGAGACAGATGCAAGCACACATTTTCTTTCTCTCTTTCTCAAGTTTTATTTCAGTCATGTGGTGTAAAGCACACTCGTTTTTAAAAAATATGTTTTATAATTTTTTTTCCAAAATTTTTTTTTTTCAAGTATTTTTTTTTGAAGGTTTACTTCTACTATGTGTCCAGCACACATTTAGCTTTTGTTGTCGGTCTGAAAGTTTGTTCGGAGTAGGCTCCGAAAAACCGACTCCGACTGCTAATACTAAAAAAAATATGTAGCTGCTTAAATGCACATAAAATGCGAAGCCGAAACGTAAAAAAATATTACACTGGCTAAAGGTAATACTTTAAAAAAATGTTGGTTGATCTGTAGCGCCAGCACATCAATCCGAGTCACCGCGGAGTTTCGCAATCTCGTCTATCTCAAGCCCTATCTAAATTGGCAACTCTCTGCGGTTGCCATCAATGTGCCATCAAGCTTTATCGCAAGCATTATTAAAGAGATTTCATCACAAAATTGTTTTTTTTTTCAGTGAAAACTCATTGTTTCCGTCCAGAACCTATTTAGAACGCATGTAATTGTTTCTAAGAGTATTGGCGAGAAACAGAAAAAAAATGGTTATGGTCAATTCGATTTTTTTTTTAAATTTTATTGTATCTTTTAACGTTCGCCTTCCAAGCAGAAGGTCGTGAGTTCAAATCCCAGTGCGAGCACGTACAAACGTGTTTCTTGTAAAACATATGTACGTAATTATCACTCGCTTTTCGGCGAAGGAAAACATCGTGAGGAAACCCACATACCTAGCCGAGAATTATTTCGGAGGTAGGTATGTGATCCACCAATCCGGACCAGGCCCCCGTGGTGGCTTATGGCCTAATCCTCCTCACGAAAGTGAGGGGAAACCCGAGCCCAGCAGTGGGGCGTTATGGGTTGTTGATGATGCATCTCGTTTCTTTATACGGATGAGTTATCAGAACAGCCGTCTTGCACAGTGACAGGGTTGTGCCTTTAGCCAATCGAGACTACATCCAGCTGTCCATATTTCACTTAATTATAGTCCAGCAGTAATATAAAGCTATCCACCAACCTATTCGTTGCTGCAGGCTGTTTAAATATAGCACGAATGCTCTTTGAAGTAGGTGTGTTAGTTTACAGAGTTAGTAATCCATACAAACCCGTAGGTATTAAATGGATAAATTATTGCTGCGATGAGTTTTGAATTTCAATGCGAATACAGTTGATTTAAATTATCGTATTGATATCCTAACTAATATAATAAATGCGAAAGTGTGTGTGTCTGTCCTCTCTTACGGTTGCACGGATTTTGATGAAAGGATGGACATTTCTCCCTCCGCAGTACGCTTCCCGCACTCACAATCCTATTTAGAAGTGGGAGGAATCTGCAAGAGACCGCCTGGGGAAGTTCTACACCTTTACCAGATATTCATCCGCCAAGCAGTAGAGTGCAAACATTACTGTGTTCCGGTTTGAAGGGCACTGTTTCCAGCGAAATTACTGGGCATATGAGACTTTAGAGCCGATGTCTTAGGGTGACGAGCGCCGCGCAGGATTATGTAATGCAAAGTTCTAGGTGGCAGTGTGACTGTTATGGGCAGGCATAGCGCTTATCTTCGTGTGAGCAACATGCTCATCTCGTCACTCAGTTCAATAAAATAATAAACCGGAGGGAAGGCGGGAATACTATCAATATTATACTCCCAAGAGGCATACCATGACATCTTATAGCGATTCAATTGAAGACCTAAACTGAACCGCGTCGCATAATCATACCACGACGTCTTATTTTTTATGATGCTGCCATTTTCAACCTAAAATGGATCAAGTTTAGGTTGAGAATGACTTATTAGCGACTCAATTTAGGTTGCTGCCATTTCCAACCTAAGCTGGATCCCTTTAAGGTTGAACATGGCAGCAACATAAAAAATAAGACATCACGGTACGATTATGCGACGCGGTTCAGTTTAGGTCTTCAATTGAATCGCTCTAAGAGGTCATGGTATGCCACCAAATGACAATAGACAAACGGTTAATAAAAGCATTTGTTTTTTTGGTTGTACAGTTTACTAATATGAGTTCCGATCTAGTAAAACGTTAGTTCCACGTGGGAAACTAAAAGTAAACAGCGCCGGTGGCCCTGTTTCTATTCTGGGGCTGCGCCAAATGAAGATATTGTTTTGAATTTTATGTATTTTTAGAAGAAAAAGTTATTTACAGACTTGTTTTTCATATAGAAGTTTGGTGCAGAACTTTTGGGAAAACATGGCAAGCGCTTCCGATTAACAAATGCGTTTATCAATAAAATACAAAGTCATTTATCGCCAACAAATAAACACAATAAAAAAAATACAATTATAGTACCATCAACCCGTATCGGCCTACAGCTGGGCACGGTTCTCCCTTCAGTTCCATGAGGAGGATTAAAGCATACTCCACTACAGGGGCTTAGTCTGGATTGGTTGATTGAAAACCTCCTAATTTTTTTTTAGGTTATGTCATATCAAGTAGTGCTGTCGTCTGGTGTGATATTTTTTTGAGGGGGGGCAATGGCATTTCTCTGTCTCGTCCATCACATTTGTGAGACCTCTGCTTTGGCTTAACATCAGTTATTCATCTATATCAATCGGGATCCTTAGCTTATCGCATCCACGAAGCACGAAGCGATACAACCCCTTTTTTATTTAGAATGAGAAATCCCTTCGCCTTATACCCTTTGCCACGGTTCGACACAACCCCTTTTTTATTTAGGATGAGAAATCCCTTCGCCTTATACCCTTTGTGACGGAGGGGGGAGGGCCACATGAACAGTCCTCCGCCGAGGTGGTGGGGCAAGATGGGGTCACGCTAGCAGTCACCATCTTGCTACAACTTTAAGTATAGTCGACAATGCAAGGCGGATCAAACCGGGTATCTTAAATTCCAAAGCGTACAAACCACCGCTACACCACCGGCGCTCGTGCAAGTGAAGTCACAGGCTATTATCATTATTGGTAATAAAAACCCCTATAATTCTGTCCGTTTTGTTAGCAATTAGAAGCGTTGATGACCGGAAGACCTTTCGCGTAGTATTACACAAGATTAAGAAATAATAAACATAGCTGAATCACGTTTCACGAGCATTACAATGTGGGTGCAAAATTTTAAATTTATGCGTTAAAGTAAGAAATGAGTATAATAATAAACATCAAGCTAATAATTTCCGGTTGTTATCATCTCGAATTTTCTCTTTCAAGTGCTGATTCATAGCTGAATTTCGCACAGGAAACTCAAAACGCAGTATAGGGGAGGCCGGGTATGGTTGCCACACGGGTTGTCACAGCAGCCACAGGTTTTTGTTATGGCCGCTGTGACAACCAACCCGTGTGACAATCATACCTGGTCTCTCCTAATAATAGCGCGTCACGAGCTCATGCATAGATCCTAACGCCTAACTAAGATTCCCTGTATCTAGGGAATCAGGGACTGCGAGGACCATGGTCTTGTTGAGGACTGATGGCAATACAAGACTTTACATTAAAAAAAAGGTTTTTTAACTCATCACAGTTTAAAACAGTTTAAGTGGTGGTAGCCTAGTGGGAGAACGTCCGCCTTCCAATCAGAAGGTCGTGAGTTCAAATCCTAATGCGGGCACGTACCAATGTGTTTCTGTAAAACATATGTACGTAATTATCACTCGCTTTTCGGTGAAGGAAAACATCGTGAGGAAACCCACATACCTATCCGAGAATTATTTCGGAGGTAAGTATGTTATCCACCAATCTGGACTGGGCCCCCGTGGTGGATTATGGCCTAACCCTCCTCACGAAAGTGAGGAGAGACCCGTGCCCAGCAGTGGGACGTTATGGGACGATGATGATGACGAACAGTTTAAAATAATAAATAAAATATTGTTTAAAAAAACACGCTTTTATAGCAATCCAAACTAAAAAGTAGAATAATTATAATTTTTTTGGTAAAAAGGCGTGGGGTACCTATTTGTAGTAAAAGGAACCAACGCTTTTTTTACCATAAAAGCATTTTTTAGAATATTTATCTGTCTGTCTATCTGCTCGACGAATTCCAATTCAAAAATTACAGGAGTTAAAGCAGGCTTTGTAACACTTTGACCGCTGAGCCGATTTTCTTGTCCATCCACGGGTGCGGCTCTGCACACACAGTAGTGTTTTCCAATACAGCTAACACCACAGTTGTGTTTTCCCGCACTCGAGGTAAGTTATAAAAAACAACACAGTTGTGGTTTCAGCAGTGATAGTGTTAAAAATTCTAAGCGCAAACGAAGTCGTTTGGTTCCATAGACAACGTAGAAAGGACCACCACCGTCAGTAAAATTGGATGACGAAATGTAACATTACTTATATTATAAATGCGAAAGTAACTCTGTCTGTCTGTTGCTCTTTCACGCCTAAACTACTAAACCGATTGAAATGAAATTTGGTACAGAGATAGTCCAGAGCCTGAGAAAGGACATAGGGTACTTTTTATCGCGAAAAAAGCATTGTAAGGGTGTGAAATAGGCGATGAAAGTTTGTATAAAAGTTTCGTCATTTTTGAAGCTAGAAGCTTGTAATTTATTTTTTAGGTTTTTGATTAGATATAAATAAATTTGGCATTCAAAGTTTGTAAAATTTTACCCTTGATGGGGTAAAGTAGAAATAAGGGGAAGTAAGTTTGTATGGAAATATGTAAGGTTTCGGCTAAACGACTGCACTGTATTAAAAAAATATTTCACTAATGGAAAGCTACATTGACAGCGAGTAACATAGGCTATTTTTATCCCCATGTTCCCGCGGGAACAGGAACTACGCGGGCGAAACCGCGGGGCGCAGCTAGTACTCAACATATACAACTGTACCTACATAATTATAATAAGTAGGCAGATATTTGTTTCGAGGTTCGTTCTGGAGGGTCATGGCATGAATTTCAAATTCGGGGTTGTTCAGTGATATAAGGAAAAGCATTGATTTGTTATCAATGGAGAAATCAGTAAGGAAATAGGAAAAATTATCTCCAAACCTTGGTAGTGATATTTATAACGGTAATCAGTATCGGCCTCTAATATTGAAATAGGTATGTTTCTTTTTGCGTTTTTGCATCACTTTTGTATATGGCTGTGTAACGAGATGAGCATGTCGTTCACCTGATGGTAAGCACGTCAATCGCATAATCTTGCACAGCACTGCGCTGTTTATTTTTTTTTAATATTTATTATATGATTGAGTGACGAGACGAGCAATTATTTTATAAACGGAGAGCCAGCGTTCACAATATATCTTATTACTTCTATCCGTGCATGGTTGTCTGGAAGAGATCGCCCTGCGCGATAAGGCCGCTCATTGTGACAGTAATTGTTAAATATAGAATAGTTTTTAAAATTTTCTTGTTCTGTGGTGTTTCAATAAAGACTTTATCTATCTATCTCCATAGTTAAAGTTCCGTAGAGTTGTTTCACATCGTCATTTCCGACATTTTTTACTGGTTCCAGCGGCTTTGTTATTGTTTTTGCAAAGTGATTACGTACTTACGTTGATTAACTGCCCATCCAGATGTTTCCCAATGTCTGTGCAAGTTTAATTTAAAACTTTCGACTCGAAAATTTAGTAAAATAACATTGCGTTTGTATCAATCGCGGTTTTACTGACCCCATTTGGGATGCGCGCCTCTTTTTTTTTTTCGTTTTAGCTTTGTATGTTTATTGCATTGAACTAGTGTCAAGTGCTCAATTTTTTTTTGTTTAGATCTTCCGTAGTACATATGTAAAGTCTCAGTCTTAGTCTTATATCTTCCTTTCAACTTCCGTTCGCCTAAGGTAAGCGTGCGTAAAGAAGTTAACCTTAAAAAAAAAACACAAAGATAAAAACGACTCATGTTCGATTTCCCGCCAAAAACCGCGCCGTCTTATATGAGTCCGTTAAAAACATCCAATCCCGCACCCAATCCGCGAACGTCAATCCATAGACAATAAAAATTCCGCTTTTTTTTTCCACGCGTCAAATGTCCAATTTGAACCAAAACACCAACAAACAGTGACACGAACGTGCCACAAAAAGAAAACAAATGAAACTCTATTGATTATTTTAACGTTTTTAACGGTTTCTTTGTGAACGGCTCCAAAACAAATACTAAATGAGACACGAGAAAACAAAAGCTTGTCGACACACCGCTGTTGGTTTTGGCTCTATGGTGGTTTCAAATAGTATCATGTAACTATCTTTATTTTGTAAAAGGAACGGGAAAACAGTGCATTGAACCAAGAAGAGTGAAGTGATTCAATCATGAATGAATGGAATTTTAATTTTCAACACGCTTTTTATTAACTGTAGCTGTCAAACTGTAATATAACAACTAACAGAACAGAACACACACACGCACTTACACACCCATAATGTTATTTCGCCAACTTCAATACTTCCGATTTATTTCAAAATTTGCATACGTGATAACTGTTGAAGACCGATGACAGTAAGCTTGTTGTTTTTTTAATTATGTCTTTTTTTTATAATTGAAGCGCCTGAACATCGAAGTGGCGGCTCATATTATCAGAGAATAACAGCCAAACGTTGGTTAACTTTGACAGTGGATTAAGTCTAGCGTCGTCTCTATCTGGCGCTAAACAAATGACAAGGACAGCAATATATTTAATCTGTTGTCAAAGTTAACTAACGTTCCAGAAACTAGCCGTAAATCTACCGCCGCCGAACAAAAGTCTGCGCCTTTAGTTGCTCCGCGTCAAACTCAAGGCGTCACCGCTTGCCTACCGAGTAGCGGAACTAAACTAAATATACGACGCCGTTGTAACGACCTATAAAACTTACTCGAAACGTGAACCAATAAACGTCGCGTTTTGTTCGCGTAAAACTTGGCCTCTCCGCGTACAAAGTCAAATGTAAAGTAGATGTGTAGTTACATATTACTTTGTAAATTTTCATCTATACCTCGGACAGTTCATACAAAAACTGTTTTGACAACTTATGAATTTAAATGATGTTTGTTCGCGCACCCAATGCGTGTCTAGTGGGAGGCCTCTGCTGCAAGAGACCGCCTGGGGAGTACCTATCTGGCAAGCAGTAGTAAGCAAACGTTACTGTGTTCCGGTTTGAAGGGCATTGTTTCCAGATAATTACTTTGCATATGAGACTTTAGAGCCGATGTCTCAGGGTGACGAGCGCAGTGCTGCACAAGATTATGCACTGTAAAGTTGTGGGTGGCGCTGTTACTGTTATAGACAGGCGTAGCGCTTACCATCAAGTAAACGAATTGCTCGTCTCGTCAATCAATCAAATAAAAATACTGTAAGTACTGAAACATATCGAGCATGTAATATTGTCTGCTTCCCAATTGGCCTCCTGATTGCGGGTAGAGGTGCGGGGACCGCGAGGTAGAGAGTGACCATTCTAGTACTGCCAAAGATCACTTAATAGTTCTGTGCTACAAATTATATGGTCTTCTGTGTCTAAACTTACTTTTAATTAACCAGTATAGTACAATGTCGTCTCCATCATCAGATCACATCGCTGTCCATCATCATCATCAACAACCCGTATCGTCCCACTGCTGAGCACTGGTCTCCCCCTCACTTTCGTAAGGAGGGTTAGGCTATAATCCACCACGGGGGCCCGGTCCAGATTGGCGGATAACATACCTACCTCCGAAATAGTTCTCGGGTAGGCATGTGGTTTTCCTCACGATGTCTTCCTTCGCCGAAAAGCGATGAGTGATAATTACGTACAATGTTTTTAATTTTTTTTTTATTTGACTGAGTGACGAGAAGATCAAGTCGTTCACCTGATGGTAAGCGCTACGCCTGCCCATAACAGTTACAGTGCCACCCAGAACTTTGCTTTGCATAATCCTGCGTGGCGCACTGCGTCGTCACCCTGAGACATCGGCTCTAAAGTCTCATATGCCTAGAAATTTCGCTGGAAACAGTGCCCTTTAAACCAGAACACAGTAATGTTTGCACACTACAGCGTGGCGGATGAATATCTGGCAAAGGTGCGGTATTTCCCCAGGCTGTCTCTTGCAGAAGAGGCCTTCCACTACATTAACACATTGGTACGTGCCCGCATTGGGATTTGAACTCACCACCTTCTCCTTGGAAGGCAGATGTTCTTACAGGCAAGTCTCGCTGTCCAATAATGTTGATTGTCATCAAAACTTGACAGACATACAAAATTTCATCTCGATTTAACTCAGGAAACTAGGTCAAAGTGGCTTGCAAGATTCGACCTAAGAACCTTGAAGGTACGCGGAACTCTTCATTGACTTATGATTGATGGTGTTTCGGCTTATTTGGATGAGCTTGCAGTGCCAAAAACGTATTACATAGAGATCACACTCAGCGATAAGACCGCTTATTATGATTCTAATTGTTAAATCTGTTTTGTTTTCGTTTTTTTTTTGCTACTTTGTTCTTTGGTATTTCAATAAAGAGTTTATCTATCTATCTATTTACATAAAAGCTGGTCCGGAAAAATATATAACTTATTAGCAGTCAGCGTTGCCAGATTTTTTTTTTGCCAAGTCGGGATTTTGTAATTTTATAAGTGAAAAAAGCGGGATTTCTTGGGCGAATGCGGGACATATTAAAAACACCTATATCATAAGTTATAATCAGAAATTTTTAAATATTCATCTTTTTAAGGAAAATATTATGGTGAAGGAAAACATCAAGAGGAAACCCACATACCTATACGAGAATTATTTCGGAGATAAGTATGTGATCCACCAATCCGGTCCTGCCGCCCGTGGTGGATTATGGCCAAATCCTCCTCACGAAAGTAAGAGGAGACCCGTGCCCAGCAGTGGGACGTTATGGGTTGATGATGATGATGATGGGAACACACAGAAGGGAGGTCTAGCGGGTTCAGTCAGGGAGTCGGTTTACTGCTTTCCGCTGGGATCGTAGCATGTGGAAAGATGCAGTCTCTGCCTGTGTCTGTTAAATACTGTAAGTACGCCACCCACCCTACTATCGAAAAATGATTTTTACTGTCCATCCAAAGGTTGTCTGGAAGAAATCGCTTTCAGCGATAAGACCGCCCATTGTACTACCCTTGTTTACCTATTGTAATTCTTCTTTACTGTGTTTATTATTGTTTCTGGTGTACAATAAAGAGTTTTTCTATTCTAATTCTGCCTATCCCGACGGGAGAAAGGCGTGACTGTATGTACGTGTAGAGCACACACTATATCTAATCCAGGAATAGACAGAACGGACTCTGCCGGCTGCTATAAAAGTACAAATATGTAGTACTAAGTACATACTATACCTCTCTAGTACTGTACTATTCTGGCGCACCGTCGCGTTGCACAAGCCTATGACGTCAAATGATACTCGACAAACTCAATAATGTCATGTTACATGTTATCTCTGGCTTCATTCACATAAACAGTGTGTTTTTGACTGAGTAACGAGGCGAGCTAGTCGTTCACGTGATGGTAAGCGCTACGCCTGCCCATAACAGTGTCAGTGCCACCCAGAACTTTGCATTGCAAAATCTTGCGCGGCACTGAATTGCGCTCGTCACTCTAAGATATGCTTCTTAGTGTCATATGCCCAGTAATTTAGCTGGAAACAGTGCCCTTTAAACTGGATCACAGTAATGTTTGCACACTACTGCTTGGCGGATGAATATCTGGCTTAGGCTTCCACAGGTGGTCTCTTGAGAAGAGGCCTACTATAAGGTACACAAAATATGTTTTCTGGTTAAAAATTTTGTCGTGTTTCGCTGAAACAATTCTAAGGTAGGTATGTGGGTTACCTCACGATGTTTTCCTTCACTGAAAAGCGAGTGATAATTACGTACATAATATTTGTTCTGTAGCATATAATAAGAGCATAGCTAAATAGAGTACAAAGAGATTCAGTGCTCCACTGCGAGTAAAAGCGCAATTTAGAGAGAGAATTTCTTAGGCTGTGGTAATAGTATTGTGGCTCAGTGGCGATTCCCGCCGGTCGATATCCTGTCCAGACAATATCCCGTAAATCGAGCTAAACTAAACTTTAATCGCGATCTAAATTCGATAGGATTAGCGCGGAACTGCCAGATTAACTGTTCAATTTATAATCCCACTTGTTTGTGACTTACCTTTGTCCGCAGTCGACAATGAGGACGAAAACCTACCTATACACACTTACATTTAAACTCAAATACAGGTAAAATTATAGTTTAAAAAAAAATACAAAAAAAAACATGCCATTTTTTAACTGCTGAAAACACAGACGTCGTGCTTTTTTTTATAACTCGCGGGAAAACACACCTTTTGTGTTAGTGCAGCTTACTTGCCGGATGTGGCGAGACACAGATGTGTGTGTCACCACGGTGCTACTACTGTGCGGCTCATTCAGACGGCACAGCATTGCTGGAAAGCACAAACGGTCCGTAACGGTGCCCAAATGTAAAAACCGGTTCAGCAGTCAACGTGTTAACTATTGTATTATCATTGGTCCTCAATCAATGTTTCTTTACCGAAAAGCAAGTTATAAGTGCCTACACAGTTTTAAAAGAAACACATTAGTACGTGCCCAAACTGGGATTTGAACTCACTACCCTCTCCTTGGAAGGCAGTTGTTCTCCCACTAAGCTGCCACTGTTATATAGATACACACCTTTGCCAGATATTCATCAAGCATTACTGTGTTCCAGTTTGAAGGGCACTGTTTCCAGCGAAATTACTGGGCATATGAGACTTTAGAGCCGATGTCTCGGGGTGACAAGCGCAGTGCAATGCCGTCCAAGATTATGCAATCTGGATGGTGCTGTGACTGTTATGGGCACGCGTAGCGCTTACCATCACGTGAACGACTTGCTCGTCTCGTCACTCAGTCAAATAAAAAGATGCTTTAGCGGGCCGGAGCTGGCCCGCGGGCCGTACTTTGCCCATCACTAGTCTAAGCATTTCGATGATAGAATCAGATATTAACTTCAATGTAGAGGCTTTTCTCCTTCACCGCTTTATTTGACTTATAGATATGAATATTGTTGGAATAGGATCTATTTGGTTGTAATTGATAAAAGAAAAATGTACTGACGTTTTGTTCTTTGGTTACTTCAATTTATTATACTTTTCAGAGCACACGTTTTTACTTATTATTTACTATCCTATTGTGTTCCTCACAAGGGTTATGGGCCCAGGATACGTTTAATAAGTATTACGGAGGGCGAGGGAATCACCGAAATGGCAACGGGTAGTGTAAGAATTGATTTGTTGAACAAAACGAATTATGAGAGTTGGGTCGTTCATGCAGAGGCTCTCCTGATAAAGAGCGATGCATGGGGGTATGTGACCGGCATGCTACCCAAGCCGGTTGATTCGGAGGCTGCACGGTTGTGGATGTCAAATGACTCGAAAGCAAGAGCAGACCTCATATTATCGATGAGTGCGAGTGAGTTGCGACACGTCAGAGGGTGCGCAACGTCAAAGGAAGTATGGGATAAATTGAAGTCGATTTATGCTTCGAAAGGACCAGCCAGGAAGGCAACCCTGCTGAAGCAGTTAACAATGGCGAAGTCTGAAGATGACGATGACGTCGAAGAGCATGTCATGAAGTTCTTTGATATCAAAGATAAGTTGAATGCTATGAATGTGGACATTCATAGTGATCTTTTCTCCATTATGCTGTTATACAGTTTGCCTGCAAGTTTTGAAAACTTCAGATGCGCAATCGAATCTCGTGATGCAATCCCAGATCCAGAAGCATTGAAAATAAAGATATTGGAGGAAAGTTGCTCGAGACATCAACCGAAGACAGATAGAGCTATGATTGCAAAGGGAAAGTCGGAAAAGAAGAAAAGCACGGAAAAACCAAAGGGTTTTATGTTCAAATGCTTCAAATGCCACAAACTAGGGCACAAAGCGTCTGAATGTCTAAAAAAAGGAGATGCGAAGCGTGTGTCAAATAAGTGTGATAGTGATGTACATAGGGCTGTTTTTAATACCGGTTTTGAAAATTTTAACTGTGTTTCAGATGAATGTAGAGCTGTTCACGGTGGAAAGGAAAACTGGATCTTAGATAGTGGATGTACGTCACACTTATGTAATGATGCGAGTAAGTTTGTAAATGGCATGATACCTGCAAGTGGTAAATTGAATTTGGCATCAAATTCCACTACAAATGTGCAAGGTAAGGGTGTAGTCACGTTGTCTGCATGTAAGGATGAGTCTAAAACAGTAGTATCTTTGTCAGACACGCTATTTGTTCCGGATTTACGAAGTAACTTGATTTCAGTGGCAAAAATTACGGATAAAGGTTCCGTAGTGACTTTTAGTCAGAATAAGGCTGTAGTTACAAATAGTCAAGGTGAAGTTCAGTTTTTCGCGGATCGTTTAGGGAGCTTATACTATGTTCGAGAGAAAACTGATTCTGTATCTGTTGTCACGAATAGTGATGCGTGGCGGTGGCATGAGCGTTTAGGTCATCTTAATGCGAAAGATCTATCAAAAGTGTTAGTTCGTTCGGGAATTAAAACTGGATCAATAGACAACCGTGAATTTCACGATTGCGATATTTGTGCGAAAGGGAAAATGAGCGCGTTGCCATTTTCTAGAACAAGTGGACCGTGCGACGATATTTTAAAAATCGTTTATTCCGACGTAGTCGGACCAATGCAAACCGAAGCGTTAGGAGGCGCAAAATATTTTGTTACTTTTATTGACGACTGTACACGTTGGTGTGAAGTGTTCTTGTTAACTAAAAAGAATGATGTATTTATGTTTTTTAAAACATACAAAAATTTTGTAGAGAATTTGACTGGTAAGAAGATAAAATATTTACAAACGGATAACGGAGGTGAATATTGTAACCGGGATTTCGATGTATTCTTAAAGAATGAGGGAATATCTAGGCGACTGACCGCTCCTCGAACTCCGCAACAAAATGGAGTTGCAGAGAGGATGAATAGGACACTTGTAGAAATGGCTAGATGTATGCTGATTTCATCCGGATTGTCACCAAGTTTCTGGGCTGATGCTGTAGTGACAGCGTGCCACGTGAGAAACCGATGTCCATCGAGTAGTCTTGGAGGACAGATCCCGTACGAGAAGTGGTACGGAAAACCGGTCCAGCTACACTACTTTCAGAAGTTCGGCTCCAAATCATATGTTTTGGATAAGGAACAAAAGGGTAAGTTTGCCGCTCGGAGTGTGGAAGGTGTTTTTGTCGGATATCCTAGAAATGCAAAAGGTTACAGAGTCTGGATTCCACAAGATAGGAAAGTAGTCATATCGCGAGATGTTCGTTTTCACGAACATGAAACTTCTACGAAAAATCTCGAAATTGATCCGTTCAAAACTGATCAACCTCATTCAGGTATTAAGGTGGATGAACCCAAATATATTGAGAAGCCAAAGGTTGCGGAAATAGAAATTATTTCAAAAGTGCACCTTGAAAATCAATCGAATAATATGGGACCAGATGGAGAACATCCAACAAGTCCACCTGAAGCTGAACCATTGACAGAATTGAGGATGGATGCTGGACCATCTCATCATGGAGCTGGCAGTGGTGATTTTGGCACACGATCCGTTGAAGAGGATTCTACGCATCATGAGGAGGTTCAAGAACGAGTCATGAAACGGGGGCCTGGAAGACCACGTGTAGACAGAAGTGGCGTAGGTCGTCCAAGAAAAGTTTACCGAATGGTAGAGGTGGAACCGGACATTCAAATAGAGGAAGAAATTGATGATTTTGCAGACTGTGATGATTTTGTAGGTGCAGCGGAGTTAAGTTTGAAAGAAGTTCTATCAGGAAATGAAAGATATGGATGGGAGCAAGCCATCATGTCGGAAGTTAAGAGTTTACTGAAGAATGAAACATGGGATATCGTAAAGAAACCGGCAAATCGTACCGTCGTTGGTTGTCGCTATGTGTTGACAACGAAGGTAAATGTCGATAAAACCGAGAAAAAGAAGGCAAGACTTGTGGCGCAAGGATTTAGTCAGCGGTACGGTGTTGATTATCATAATACTTTTGCCCCTGTTGCAAGACTTGATACTGTCAGATTACTGATAGCACTTGCGGTTGAGCTTGATATGGAAATCCATCAATTGGATGTTTCAACGGCATATCTGAACGGTTTTCTCGATGAAGAAATATACATGAAGATCCCTCAGCTGTTGAAGGACTGTCTGCAGAAGCTAGTCAATCTAGGAGATGAGGATTTCGCATTGAAAATCAAAGCGAAAAAGATGTTGGAAGATCTTGAATTAGGAGGTGATGTTTGTCGATTGAAAAAATCTTTATATGGTTTGAAACAAGCTGGACGTCAATGGAACATATTGTTGGATGAAAAGCTGAGGAAAATGAAGTTGAAGCCTACTGTAAATGAACCTTGTCTTTATTTTAAAGACATTGATGAACATGGTACGAAGATATTCGTTGTGATCTATGTTGACGATATTTTGATTGCGTGTAGTCAAAGAGGATGTATTGAAAACTTCAAACGGGAATTGTCCAAAGAGTTTGAGTTGAAAGATTTTGGACTGGCAAGTTATGTTTTGGGAATTGACATTGTCAAAAAGGGAAATGTCATTAAATTGTCACAACAAAAGTATGTCAACGATTTGTTGAAAAAATTTAACATGGTAGATTGCAAAGAAACTGTTTCCACTCCGATGGAGGTGGGACAGAAGTTTGGAATTGATAATGGAGAGGAATGTGGAAAGGACGAAGCAGAGTGGCCATATCGTGAGTTGATAGGGAGCCTTCTTTATCTGGCCACGGGCACCAGACCAGACATAGCAAATTCAGTAGTCAGGCTGGCACAGTTCGCGAATACTCCAAATATAACATGCTGGAAAGCAGCAAAACGTCTGTTGCGATATTTGAAAAGGACGCAAGAATATGGACTCGTGTTCAAGAAAACTGAAAAATCAGTTGTAGGTTTTTCTGATGCAGATTGGGGTAATTGTCTTTTGGATAGGTGCTCATATTCTGGATATGCATTTATTTTAGGCGGTGCATGCATATCATGGAAAAGTCAAAAGCAGAAAAGCGTTGCGACTTCCACATGCGAGGCTGAGTATGTCAGTCTTTCGCAAGGGATGAAAGAAGCAGTCTATCTGCATAGTTTGCTCACTGAAATCGAGTTGCACAGGTATGCCAAAATTTCTTTACATGCAGATAATCAGGGCGCAATTTCTCTAGCGAAAGATCCAGTTTTTCATTCCCGATGCAAGCATATTGATATAAGATGCCATTTTATAAGAAATGTGTTAAGGTATAATAAGAATATAGAGTTGAAATATGTTTCAACGAACAATATGTTGGCGGATGTGCTAACGAAGCCCCTGCCGAAGCAAGCTCACTACATGTGTGCATTAGGACTAGGTTTACATCAACAGGGCTAGCATTTTGTTTTTTCAAGGTATATTTTTATTTTATATTTTAGTGTGTTTTCTTGTATCAATTAAGGGGGTGTGTTGGAATAGGATCTATTTGGTTGTAATTGATAAAAGAAAAATGTACTGACGTTTTGTTCTTTGGTTACTTCAATTTATTATACTTTTCAGAGCACACGTTTTTACTTATTATTTACTATCCTATTGTGTTCCTCACAAATATCATATTCTAATATTATCCCAGGGCCACGCCGCACAATGTACGGGACAATCCATTACCCAGGACAGACCATCAAGCCCCATTGTTCCCCTGAATGCGGCCCGAAGGGACTTATTTACTTTACGAATATTACTCATTTGCTGGATGGTTCGGGGTTGGTTTATGGCTAGATGTTGCCTTAACCTTTGTCTGTGTGATATCTATATTTATTTTATTAGGTGGTAGCTAGAATTTCTGACAATATTACGTATTGTATCTTTCTCGAATGGTAAGTCCCTCGGCGAGCCCTTGCGGGGTGTTCCGACGTTGGTCCTTGAGAGCCGGCCGCATTCTAACTTAGCAGGTTTATCACCTACGTCACATCTGTCATGTTGTGGGCAAACGTTGACTTCAATATTTTTTTGAAGTGAAACTTCTAATGCGACTTCCAACAAGGTGGTGTTTATTTATTTATTTATTAACATTAATTAATTAATACGGTATAACCAATTACATTAACTATAACGTACGCCGCCCACCCTACTATCGAAAAATGATTTTTACTGTCCATCCAAAGTTTGTCTGGAAGAAATCGCTTTCAGCGATAAGACCGCCCATTGTACTACCCTTGTTTACCTATTGTAATTTTTCTGTACTGTGTTTATTTTTGTTTCTGGTGTACAATAAAGAGTTTTTCTATTCTATTCTATTCTATTCTATAACTAAACTGTTAAACGTTTAACGCTACCATGGAGGGGGTATGAAAGCACTGTTGCGTTTGAAAAATGATAATTAAAAGATGCGATCAATTGTGAATTGTAAGCAATGCTATTAAAGTTTGTCTTAAAGACACAATATGATTTCACTAAAAATCAATTTCTACCCCTTCGTATTTTCATATTCAGATAACGAAGTTTCACTTCTTGACCACGGTGGAACTTCACGCACTATTTTTTTTAATGTCACTCTCTTGACAATGAAGAAGTCGATGATACCACGTGTATCAAAATGCCGTTTAAACTGTAGGACGTGCCAAAGCCACATACATACAAAACACACATATTCAAATGACCGAATAAAATAACACTTCTTTGAGCGGTCGTAAAAAAAAAAGTTTCGGGCAAAATGTATTTCTCCAAGCAAGCATTTTAAAAATACGCATTCGGTACTGCAAGCTGATCAGAACGAGTCCAAACACCATCAATCTACTGTTAGTCACTGCAAAGTACCCTTGTCTACCTTCCGTCTCTATCATCAGATCAGCTCGCTGCCACCATGCATTGTATTGTCATCGGAACCGGGCATGTATACTTAATTTCATCTCAATTCAACAACAGGAACTGGGTGAATTATCGATTGCAAAATTCCAGGACATACATACGGTGAAGTTAATTAAAAGCTTTTAACACATTCAGTGCTGAAAACACAACTGTCGTGTTTTTCATGATTTGCCGCGAGTGCGGGAAAACACAACTGTTGTGTTTGTTGTGTGGGAAAACACTACGGAGTGTGCAGAGCCGCACCCGTGGCTAGACAAGAAAATCAGCAGTGAAAGTTTTTAAATAACTACCAAGTTGTCTGTAAATATGTGTGTACCAGTGTTAACACATTCAAATAGTAAATTAAACGTGAAATCACACTTCTATAATATCAAATGTTCCGGATAATAATAACGTTGTGTAAATACAATTAACGTTACATAACTTTTAGTTATATTGTACCGTAACAGTCGAACACACACAGAACTAAAATAGTCCATCAAACAGAACTGCGAAGAGCTCACAAACTCTATAAACTATTTTATTTGCTGGACGAAATAAAATACTTTCATCTATAGATAGGGTTGTACCGATTCCGGATTTATTTATCGGACGAATTAAAAACAGGAGATGTTAACACGCTCGCTGCTGAAAACAGAACTGTCGTGTTTTTCATAACTTGCCGCGAGTGCGGGAAAGCACAGCTGTTGTGTTTATTGTATGGGAAAACGCTATGGAGTGTGCAGTGCCGCACCCGTGGCTAGACGAGAAAATTCCCACACGTCATTTTGACTGTTCGAAACGAGTGTACAACGCGCATAGTCACGCTTATGAAATTTGACATAGGCGGATTACACGAACTTAACGTAACGTGGCCGCGTTATGAGTGAACAAGGGCCCAGTTGTGTCACATTGTTTTTTCTTTTTTTCTAACACTAGTATTATTATCAAAACGAACACAGTACATTTTACTATTTTATCTTACTAATATGTAAATGCGAAAGTTTCTGTGTCTCCCCTCCAGTGTTCACAACCGTACGATAATTATCGTACATGTAGTGAAAGTTTTCAACTATGTGTCCAAGCAAACATTTAATTTTTTTTATACTACAGCCATTATCCTGAATTGTACGATATTTTTGACCCATGTTGGTCCATATACGATAATTCTACGGCTCTGGTACGATAGGTGCCTCGCGTCAGGTTGTGAACACTGCTCCCCTCTCTTTCACGTCGAAACGGCTGAATGGATTTTGATGAAATTTAGCATACAGATACTTTAGGTTTGGAAATAGAACATAGGATACTTTTTATCCCGTAAAAATTAACGCTTTTTGTGGGAAATTAGTTGACACGGGTGAAACCGCGTACCGCTGCTAATGGTAAATACTCCGCTTTCATAGAAAATATCCAAAGCTAACTTCTAAAGTGAACAACATAAACAGAATGGTCAGTTCATTTTGTCCCAGAAATTAATATCCGGAATATTCTCCGCAATTTCCCATTTGGCAACCCTACCTGCGAGCAAATACAGATATTATAGTTTCATCTCTAGATGACAATAAAATATGAAGTCGATGGCAACTCAGTTGTTAGTTATTGCGTTACTTTATAGACACAGGTAAATGGAGTCATATTTCGTTATACGTTATTCACATTTAGCTACTTTTGCCTACCCTAAACCCTTTAGGAATAACCCTATTTTATCTACAGTCAGTGACAGAACTCATTAAACATTAATTTACTGTTCTACCAGTGACGTTTGATATCAACTTTACTGTTTTATATATGCAATTTTAATATCGACTTTTAAAAACAAAAGCGAACATAAGGCCAAAAAGTGGAATATAGTAGATTGTATCACAAGGGAACAAAACAATGAATTTATGGCGAGAGCGATTTTTTGAATACAGAGCGAAGCGAAATAATTTTGCTACCATTAGGTATACTATTCTTTTCATCCTAAGCTATGAGAAAAAAAATATCATACGAGAAAAAAAACTTTTGACGTGACAACGTCTAATAAATCGATTAACGCCGACTGCTTGCACGAAAAAGTTGACACATTGCCCCGTGACGCTCATTGTCCCGTTACGCTCATTGTGCGCTTGCGCCTCATCTATCTCTATTCTCTTCTTGACACGTTAATTATTCTTGTATTTTAAAAATCTGATTACTAGTATAATTTCAAGTATTTATTCTTATATGTATTATTAAAAAAATATTCAATTTTGTTCATAAAAGTATGCAATTATTTCATCAATGTCTTGTTATGACGTTGTCACGTTAAAATATCGTCCATAAACCAACTTTACAGACAAGCATTTTTTTTTATTTGACTAAGTAACAAGACGAGCATTCGTTGACCTGATGGTAAGCGCTACGCCTGCTCCTAACCCATAGACATCGGTTCCAAGTCTCATATGCTTAGTTAACTTGCTGTGCGTAATACGAAACTTTACACAATTGTATGACTGTATAAATTGTATGGCGTCATCAGAAGCTCGAAATACCTCCAAGCGACATATCCAGGTTACGTTTTGATCGATAATAACATGCTGTTGGTCTAATTAAAACGAACACAACATAACAGTACGCCAGTACATGTACAGCCAGCAACAGCCATAGCGGTGGATGGGCGAGTCAAAATGCTTAGACTAGTGATGGGCAAAGTACGGCCCGCGAGCCAGCTCCGGCCCGCGGGCCAGCTCTGGCCCGCAGGCCAGCTCCGGCCCGCTAAAGCATCTTTTTATTTGACTGAGTGACGAGATGAGCAAGTCGTTCACCTGATGGTAAACGCTACGCCTGCCCATAACAGTTACAGTGCCACCCAGAAATTAGCAAACATAATCCTGCGCGGCACCGCACTGGGCTCGTCACCCTAAGACATCGGCTCTAAAGTCTCATATGCACAGTAATTTCGCTGGAAACAGTGCCCTTGATGACGAGTGCAGTGCCGCGCAGGATTATGCAATGTAGGGTTCTGGGTAGTGCTATGTTTGTTTTGGGCAAGCCTAGCGCTTACCATCAGGTGAACGACATGCTCGTCACGTCTCTCAGTAAAAAAAAATATATCTACAATTAAAAAGGTAGGAAGGTAGAAGTTAGAACTTAGGTCACGTTCGGTGACTTCTGGCGCTGGCTGTACTACAGTAGTCACTGTGTGTTAATCTGCGTTTGCTGCGAGCTATTTTAGAATACCCCCACATTGCAATTAGACGGCTGTCATCATATTTTCATAACCGGAGTTTGTTAGATTTTATTAGTTGTTGATCAGTGGTCCCCAAACTTTGTCTCGTAGACTACTTTACGTGTTTTTGAAGTGAAAACTTATTTAGTGTCGTTGTGATTTGAAAGCGACAGTAAAAAAAGACAGACACATAAATTCGATAGGATTTAACGTGGGAGAAAATGAGACAGGAAGAATTGTTGTTTGTGCGCGCATGCGTAGTACAAAGCTTGAGAAAAGGCATTGTTTATCGAAAATGTAAGCTCTGAGTCTGAATAAATCTATGTAATATTTATATACAAATAAAATGTAAAATAATTATCTAACTTTGTATCACTATGATCATTACTAAGCGATAAGACCGCCCATTGTACTACCCTTGTTTACCTATTGTAATTCTTCTGTACTGTGTTTATTTTTGTTTCTGGTGTACAATAAAGAGTTTTTCTATTCTATTCTATTCTATTACTAAATCCTACAATTATTCTCTTACCGAAATTTTACATTCGTCTCGTTATCTTGAAAGCAAATTTTTTAAAGGTTTCACTTCTACCAATGTGAACTGCACACATTATTTTTTATTGGTTTGGATAGACCCCCTGCTTATAAAGGGCGTTTCATAATACCCTATGAAGAACCTGGGCAGGGTATTCGGGTATTTCCGGCGCTCGTCTGTCTAACAGACACGGTTAGATATTCATACCTACCCACTTTTAGGTGTGGTGCGATAGTAGGTAAACAAACATTTAGGGCCGTCGCAATTTTCTAAGACAAACATAATGATACTTTTGTATGGGAATTTTAAATACGATGTATTCAACCTGTACACACGTAAAACAATTCACATGCTTGATCGATACAAGCCTGTTGTACTTATAGGGTCATTCTGTAACACCCTGTATAATACAAGTTTGATTTTTGCAAATTTATAAATTTCAATCAATTTTGCGCGTCTCGACAATAGAAAAGAGTAATTAATTGTACAAAAAACGCAATATCATTAAGAAATCATCAATTTATTTATCAAATAACTGTAACACTGGATACGAAAGTCAGAGGCCTCACCACGAACGGTAAAATCCATCCAGTTTAAGGCCTTAAACTGAACTGCCCTGCTAACTGTCACCTTTAATATCGCTAAGCATTCATAAGTCGACCGGAGACATTTATCCAAAGAGATCGGAACAATTTGTTTGCATTTATGGTAGTTATGGTAGTTATATATATATATATGTATATATATATATATATATATATATATATATATATATAGATAGAGTATAGATTATAAAAATGTGTATAGTATAATATAATTATTTTTTTATTATTTATTAAGTATAGTGTGTATGTGTATTATTAAAACTTAAGTATTAAATGTATCGTGTTAATTAAATACTATAAGTACGCCACCCACCCTACTATCGAAAAATGTTTTTTTACTGTCCATCCAAAGGTTGTCTGGAAGAGATCGCTTTCAGCGATAAGACCGCCCATTGTACTACCCTTGTTTACCTATTGTAATTTTTCTGTACTGTATTTATTTTTGTTCCTGGTGTACAATAAAGAGTTTTCTATTCTATTCTATTCTATCTATTTTAAATAAACTCACACGTATTTTAAACGAGTAAGACCAGAACAAACAATGAATGAAAAATATAGAGGCTATTGTAAAGTATATAGAATGTTTCACGGTGACGAGCGCAGTGCAGTGCCACGCAACATTAGACAATACAGAGTTCTGGGTGGCACTGTAACTGTTGAGGGCAGACGTAGTGCTTACCATGGCGCATCCACTGGGTATTGTATTACAAACATAGCACCATACCTATAAATACGAACACCCTCCCGAATTTCACAAATAAAATATTCGTACCAAAGGATAATGGGATAGGAAATCCCACGCCACGTCACTTAAGCCTTGTTCATACAAATACATACATGTCCCATACACATATTATCACAGACATACAAAGAAACAAACATTAACGTCGCAAAACGTAAAGCAAGGAATTTGTTTCCTTCTAAATATAACTGCCAGAAAGTAGCGCTCGCAAAAAAGGCGTTAATTTATAATAAAACAAAAAGTACTGTGACAGACTGACAGATAAAAAGCGTTGCCAGGTTATTGTAAAAGGGTCCATTATTGGAACAGAATTTTTTTTTGTAAATATGTAATTCGTTTAAGTTTTTTTTTATTTGACTGAGGCATGAGAGCCCCACGCCTGCTCATAACAGCTACAGTGCCACCCAGAATCTATTGTGGCACTGCACTGCGCTCGTCACCCTGAGACAAAAGCTCAAAAGTCTCATATGCCCAGTAATTTCGCTGGAAACAGTGCCCTTTAAACCGAAACACAGCAATGTTTGCACACTACTGCTTGGCGGATGAATATCTGGCAAAGTTATAATTTATTCGACAATGAGATCTCTTCTTCTCAAAGTGCGTCTGTCTCGCTCTACCAACGACGTTTCTAGGCGTCATAAAAATGTATTTTATATATATAGAGCCGTGGAAAAATACGTTTTAGGAATATACGAATATAATTATACGTTAAAGGAACCCTGTTATACCAAACAGACGTGGTTCTGTGATTTTAGATTTGCGATATTTTAATAACAATATATAATCGCAATAATAATGTCCAGTTTTCAAAAAGTACAGTGCTTTTTAACAGAGCCCAGTCTTCAACTGCATTTTATATAAGCGTTTTATGAAGATCAATAAAAATTGGTTGTCTGTAAAGTTGGTTTACGGACGATAGTTTAACGTGACAACTTCATAACAAAACATTGATGAAATGATTGCATACTTTTATGAATAAAATTGAATCATGTTTTAGTAATAAAAGAATAAATACTTGAAATTATTATACTAGTAACACCTTTATTTTACCTTTATGTTCTAAATTGTTGTTGTAATAAGCTATGAAAACCACGTTAACTTTTCACTTCACTTTATAAACAGTCGACGAAACAGTTCACGTGTAGATGTAAGTTGTGTGCTGCCGCTGTCTTTCTTCTCCTCCGACGCATAGGCCAATAGAGTGGAAGAGAGATAGATGCGGCGCAAGCGTACAATGAGCGTGACAGTGTGTCATCTTTTTCGTGCATGCAGCCGTCGTTTATCGATTTATTAGACGTTGTCACGTCAAAAACCTGTATACTACACTTTCTTTTAAGTTAATCGAAATCGATTGAGCCAATGATTTATTAATACAAAATCCTATGTAATTTCTATGCTGACTGTACGAAGAGAGTAAATCTCCCACTAATAAAAATTTAAGCGCAATTTCCCTAATTTTCCGTTTTTCTCCCAAGCTCCTTAAGTTTGCGGCTTAGCCCGTGCAATATCTCATCTAGTTAAATAAGTGAATAAACAATGAAGAAACAAGTTTGTTCAGTACTGTAATATTTGTAAAATAAATTTGTATTTTTACGGATAAAACAAAAATATAAGTACGGTGTTTAGTACAAAGCGTTGTCGTATCGAGAAACGCAGTAGGATTATACTATCTATGATTTTTTGTAAATGTCACTGTCATTCGCATGTGTCAAATTGATATTTATTGGAGTTTTTTTTTTCACGATTAGTGCATTCAGCCAGTTTCAAGCAAGTACAATAATTATCAAGTTTAAACAATTATCAAATGTCATCACTGTCAAATCTAGCACTTTCACAAATATACGATTTAGAATAAACGTGATTCTAACAAAATTAAAAAGCAAAGCATCGCTCTCATTGGGGGGCCGTTAAAAATAACAGTTCCATTTTCCCTCGCAAATATAACGGGCGCGATAACGTTGTGAATTTATGTTTAAATTGACAGTATCGACGGATTTAACGGCGCGATACAGCGATGTTACAGCTGGGGTCGCTGGCTCATTGTTTGCGTATGGCATCTCGGTTAACAAGCTTCTGTTATTTTAATCAAATTCATAATTAAACATTTTATATAAACTACCATGTAGCAGCGCCCGCGGTATCTCCCGCTCTAACTATTGTCCCGTTATTAGCCTTTTTTTTATTTGACCGAATTACTAGACAAGCAAGTCGTTCGCCTGATGGTAAGCGCTACCTGCCCATAGCAGTTACAGCGCCACCAAGAACCCTGCATTGCAAAATCCTGCGCGGCACTGAGACCCTGAGACATCGGCTCTAAAGTCTCATATGCCCAGTAATTTCGCTGGAAACAATGCCCTTCAAATTATTGCTTGGCGGATGAATATCTGGCAAAGGTGGTGTTACTTCCCCAGGCGGTCTCTTGCAGAAGGTGGTAGGCCTCTTAAATTTGATTATTGGTATGGATTGTTTCAAAAATTTAAATCAATCCAATGACTAGTCGTACAACAGTTAGCTGTACGACCGGCACGTATCGGGGGTCACGTAGGGGGTCGTAAAATCATTTCGTCTCATAAAATAGGTTATAGTAACTTTGAAGTGTCATAAAATAGATCTTGTAGCTTCGTCTAAAGATTGGCTTCGAGATCGTAAAAGTCATAATATGACAAATATAGTTTTTTAATGTCGAAGATGATATGCAATAACATATTTTTATTTGCAATGCACGATAGCTTATCACCGTCATAATTGTTATCATCATTAACCCATATCGGCCCACTTCAGAGTATGGGTCTCTCGTTACTATCGTGGGGACGATTGAAAATTATAAATTCTAAAGACTGGCTGAATGCACTTACTGTGCGAAGCCAAACCAAACAAAAAAAATAATTAAATAACGATTTTAGCTCTATGGATTTCAGTGTCCTCCTTGCCGCTGTCATTTTTACACAGAAAAAAGAATTGTAATTTTTTCTTTTTTTTTTCTTTTATACATACAGTCACGTCTTTCTCCCGTTGGGATAGGCAGAGACTACATCATTCCAATCAGAAGGTCGTGAGTTCAAATCCCAGTGCGGGCACGTACCAATGTGTTTCTGTAAAACATATGTACGTAATTATCACTCGCTTTTCGGTGAAGGAAAACATCGTGAGGAAACCCACATACCTACCCGAGAATTATTTCGTAGGTAGGTATGTTATCCACCAATCCGAACGTGGCCCCCGTGGTGGATTATGGCCTAACCCTCCTCACGAAAGTGAGGAGAGACCCGTGCCCAGCAGTGGGACGTTATGGGTTGATGATGACATCTTTCCACATGCTACGATCCCAGCGGAAAGCAGTACACCAACTCCCTGACACCCTCTACTGGTTTCTGGAACTCCAGACCAATAGGCTGTGTTGGGTCCATGCGTGGTCCAACATTCGTCGTCCCGAAGTGGCTTCTGTAGCTTACTCTTCGCCTCCCTGCACATGTCACTGGTTTTTGTTTTTTTTTTTTTTGTTTTGGAATTGTATTCATTTTGAAAAGTATGTTTTTATTTACAGTGTTTTGGGCTAATTTTGATCAGTTTGTTTTATTTTATAAAAGCTCTAGTTTTTTATATCACATCAGGAATCGAACATGCACCTTGGCTCCACCATGGCTACCCCTCAGACATTAAAACCCTGAATCCGGAACCAAAGTTGCTCAGTTTAATGTTTTCCCATAAAATCGTCGTTGTATTCTAAACTTAATGTAAGAAGCAACAAAGTTGATACTAGATTGCGGAAAACTCGAGATCCTCGCAAAAGTTTAACAAAGAAAACGCAAGAAAGAGGTTACATTGTAAATTAATTGGAATTGCATCGGAGTGGTTTAAATTCGTTGGAAAATGTAGGTTGTTTGAAATAGAAGTAATAGGTAGAAACTTTCCTTTGTAAGAAAAGCTAGAGCTTATAATATTATAACAATTCTTTATTGTACTCCAATTACAAAGTACAAGAAAAAAATATAAAACGATGATCTATGTAATGATACAATAGGTGGTTTTATTGTTAAATTGCAATTACTTCCTGGCAACCTTTCGAACGTTTTGTTTTTATAATGCTGAATTCCTTTTTAACCAACTTCAAATAGAGGGAGATTTTCAATTCGAAAAAGAAAGTTTTTCGGTATTTTATTACTTATACCCCATGAACTGATTCGGAAAAACCTTTTATTTTATTTTATTTAACTGAGTGACGAGACAAGCAAGTCATTCTCCTGATGGTAAGCGCTACCAGCCCATAACAGTTACAGTGCCACCGAGAACTTTGCCTTGCATAATCTAGCGCCGCACTGCGCTCGCCACCCTGAAACATCGGCTCTAAAGTCTCATGTGCCCAGTAATTTCTCTGGAAACAGTGCCCTTCAAATCGGAACACAGTAAATGTACATTCAGGGTCGTCTTACAAAAAAATATGGAAATTATATTATAAAGTTTATAGGTACCTCTCGGGATCAAAACGTCTCGTTCCCAGATTCTGATGGTATAGCATAAAGTCCCATTCGCAAAACGTCTCAAGCTATGCCAAAAAGAGCTCATTATAATTATAATTGCAATATTCCAAAACACATCCTCAGAGTTTACCATATCCAAATACGGGTTTCCGAAATTCCCCGAACTTAGCCGAAGTTCCACGAATTTCTTTATCAAATATTAAGATGGCAACATTAAAGGTGAGTTGGCAAAACAGAATGGCTAATGAGAGCTCGAAAATAGACAAGGGGTCCGAGAGAGGTCACTTTTGCCCCGAGCTTTGAGAAGTCAGTCAACTCAACTGCGACGATTCGGCTTAATAATCTTAGAAATTCTGTTTTTGCCGCTCATTTAGTAAGGTCTTATTTAGTATTACCCTGGCGGTCAGTAGTGACGTCGGCCGTCCGTAGCAATCGCTATGAAAACCGAGCGAGCATTCGGCAACGCACTAAAGTGACTTTTTTTACGCTATCGCTTTAGGCACTATCGCTTCGGCCGATTGGGATATGAGAAATGGTTCAATGATAGTAATTAATTCATATTACTAGATTTGGCCCAGAATTTAGTTTAAATTAGACTGAGTGACGAGACGAGCAACTCGTTCACCTGATGGTAAGCGCTACGCCTGCCCATAACAGTTACAGTGTCACCCAGAACCCTGCATTGCATGATCTTGGGCGGCACTGCACTGCGCTCGTCGCCCCGTGACATCGGCTCTAAAGGTGACTGTTCTTTATCAAAAAACAAACATAATAACAGTTACAGGTTTACGGGTGGACCCCACACTGAGACAAGCCTGTGGGATTTATTTTATTTATTTATTTATTTAGGCACACATAACAGAACACTCTCAGTATAATATTGCTAGCATAAAATAGGTACAATTAGTTTAGTGCTGGACAGTGTCCCAAAAGATGCGTACACAGCATGACATAAATTTGAAAACAGTTAACATCGAGGAAAGTTATTAAGAAAGAAAAAAAAAACAAAAATCTTTGAAGATAAACATTTGAAAAAAAAATTACTTACCAAAAAATATTTCATTAAAGATATTTTGGAAAATGTACG
Organism: Campaea margaritaria; assembly: GCA_912999815.1. Taxonomy (NCBI): domain Eukaryota; kingdom Metazoa; phylum Arthropoda; class Insecta; order Lepidoptera; family Geometridae; genus Campaea; species Campaea margaritaria. The sequence goes on along the minus strand of OU538813.1, from coordinate 1,189,591 downwards.
AAACGTTACTCTCTCTATTTCTATCTTCACTAACTTATAATTATCTTCCTCTCAAATTCCGTTCGCCTCGCCCGATCACAATTTTCGTAACGCTCCCGTCACGCATTTACCAGCTCACTCCCCAAGTCAAGCATGCTTAAAGAAGTTTTACTTCAAAATGCATGCAGCAAAGATGCATTTGAAAGATATAGAAAAACGCTTTATTGCATTGGTAATTTTTTTTACCAAAATCCTCCCAGAAAAAAAGTACTAAAAACCCGTGAAAATGCGTTTAAAAGATAAAGCAAAGAAAAAAGTTAAATACCCGCAAAGATACGTTCCAAAGACAAAGATGAAAGATACGCTATCAAATAAAGGTCCTGGTGCGTGTCGGGGTGGCTAATTCATTACCCTCGTTAAAGCCGACTTCATTACGTATTAATGGTAAGCGCCTTTTAAAGGGCTGCTGGGGTTGATACTTTAAACTTATAATCACGACTCGTTTTTGGTAAAACTTTAGTTTAACAGACATATTGTTACAGTAAAATATTTTTTTTATGTTAAAAATGTTAAACTGTAAATTGATATCGTGTAATGTTACCGCATGCTTAAAATAATTATTGTATGTTGGAAATGGACTGGCTGCTGGACTTTTTTTAAATTTTAAGACCACAATATTTTGTACCTACACAGTTTTTAACAATAAACGCATTCTATTCTATTCTATTATAAAGGACAATGACGAGGAGTTTGGTATTTAAAAAGCTTTCATTTAACTTCACATCATGATCCACCGAAGGTTTTCCCTCAGATGTACAGCATACAGAGTTTTAAAGCAAAAGTCACAAGAGTCCTTATTAATGAGCGTAGGCAACGCACCGGCAATGCCCCTGGCGTTGCAGATGTCCATAGGCGGCAGTGACCACTTATCATCGGGTGGGCGGCATGCTTGTTTGCCACCTATTTTTTAAAAAAAAAAAAGAAAAACTTATATGTCCTGGAAGATTGCAAGTTAATTTTGACCCAGTTTCCATTTTTGACTTGAGTTAAAATGTTGCAGGCCTGTCAAGGTCCGTTGACAACAGTTACCCGAGAATTATTTCGGAGGTAGGTATGTTATCCGCCAATCCGGATGGATTCCGTTACCCGTCGTCCGTATCCCGTGGTGGATTAAGACCTCCTCGCGAAAGTGAGGGGAGAATGGGTATCAGCAGTGGGACCATATATGTTGATGATGGTGAAGCTCCAGGTCTGCACATAACAATAGCGGTGCCACCCAGTAATTTGCAAAATCTTGCGTGGTGTTATGAAGTCTGTGGTGCTATGTTCTGAAGTCTCATACCAAATCATTTTGCTAGGAACAGGGGGGTCACCACGTACTTATTCTTATTCCATGCAGTTCATTTTAAGGCCTTAAACTGAACGGCCTAGATTGGCACCACACACTCACAAATGACAAACGTGACGTGACGTCACTCAAAAATAGACTGCAGAGATTGAGAGAAAGAGAATGAGATGGAGCTATATAAACTCCTATTAATGCAAACAAATTGTTCCGATCTCTTTGGATAAATGTCTCTGGTCTACTTATGAACGCTGAGCGATATTGGTGGTGACAGTTAGCAGGGCAGTTCAGTTTAGGGCGTTAAGCTGGATGGATTTAACTGTTCGTGGTGAGGCCCCAGTCGTGAATAACGCTGCGATATTATCGACCGATAACATCACAGCTGTGAGGTTGGCGCTTAAACTGTTGTGTCATGATTACTGAAAACCCCAACATAATTAATTATTTATTTTTAAATTCATACCCGTAAGGGAAGCTAAGTGAAGTTGTGCAATTATAATAAACAATTCAACATTAATCGTGTCCGATACTAGGGTTGTTACGGATTTTATGTTTCAGTTACGGATACGGATTACGGATACCTCTTATCTTGCCGTACTTTTTGTGTATTTCTGTATTGTGCTTTAGTGTACAATTAAGAGTTTTATATTATAATTTTATATTCTATTATATATTTTATTTTATTTTATATGAAATAAAAAGTAAAACAAAGGGGATTCATTAAAACCTCAAAGATTTTTGAGTTTTATATCGACGTTAAAAAATACGCCCATGGCTTTTTATTAAAATCCATAGATAGATAGATGGATAGATAAACTGTTTATTGAAACAACACAGAACAAAAGAAAATTAAAAACTGAAACAAATCAATTATAACAATTAGTGTTACAATGGGCGGTCTTATCGCTGAGAGCGATCTATTTCAGACAACCATGCATGCAGAGAAGCAACAAAAAAGACCATACTAGGTCCATAGTAACATAGTGATGACCATAAAACCAAGTCGTAACCAGCTTGATATCTGAACTTTTATTTCTGTTCCAGTTACGGATACTGGAGGGACATCCCTAAGCGAGACATTGCACTCTACCGGGCGCCCTATCTCACGCTATTATAAAATCAATATGTAGCAATGTATTGATTGCTTTAGTCTCTATTCCAACGATGTAAGGTGCAATTTTACACTACTTGTAATGACAAAGAAGTTCTACTGTATTATGCCGCATGCATCTAAGTTCCTACTGTATAATTCAACGAATCGTAATGTTTCCCAGTAGGAATTTACAGTTCGTTCACCTGATGGTTAACTCTACGTCGGCCTATAACAGTTGCAGTGCCAATATATTGCATTGCAAAATCTTGCGCGGGACTGCACTGCGCTCGTCAACCTGATATTCTGGAAATAGTGCCTTAAACCGGAACATAATAAAGAATAGAATAGAATACAATAGAAAACTCTATATTGTACACCAAAAACAAAAATAAACACAGTACAGATGAATTACAGTAGGTAAACAAGGGTAGCACAATGGGCGGTCTTATCGCTGAAAGCGATTTCTTCCAGACAACTTTTGGATGGACAGTTAAAAACATTTTTCGATAGTAGGTAGGGTGGCGTAAAGGTTTCTAAAAATATTATACATACTCTGTATTAGATTCTCTGTATCTAGGGGATTAGGGACTACGGGAACCATACACCCCCCACACACACACACACCCATACCCAGAGCAAAAACCTAATTTACACAAATATTTGCCTTATATGGAAATTGAGCCCAGCAACTTCATGCTTTGCAGTTGAATCAGTTCGTCAAATTCAACAATTCTAATCTATTCGAATCATATTCGATTATAATCCTATTCGAAATACGCTCCGAATGTAATGTTATCCTGTCCGATTGCTATCCTATTTGAATACTAAACTATTCGATTAGTATCCCATTCGAATATTAATCTATTCGAATGTTATCCTATTCGATTATTACATTGTTGAAACTCTCTATTTCCGTATGCGAAGTCGGGCGCACGGAATCACGTCAATCATCGAGCGGGCGAATATTTACGATTGTCATTAGCATCCACGTAACCGAATACAGGTATTAACAGTATGGATATTTCGTGGAAAGTCTGGAACAGGGGTATTTCGCGTGGGTAGCCACGGAAGCCACGGAATCCGTCACTCATCATCAACCCATAACGTCCCACTGCTGGGCACGGGTCTCCTCACTTAAGTGAGGAGGGTTAGGCCATAATCGGCCACGGGGGCCCAGTCCGGATTGGTGGATCACCTACCTACCTCCGAAATAATTCTCGGGTAGGTATGTGGGTTTCCTAACGATGTTTTCCTTCACCGAAAATCGAGTGATAATTACGTACATATGTTTTACAGAAACACATTGGTACGTACCCGCACTGGGATTTGAACTCACTCCATCCGTCACTCACTTAACTAAATCATCATCATCATCATCATCTCAGCCCGTATCAACCCACTGTTGGGTATAGGCCTCCTCTCCTTCACGCCACTTATTCCGGTCCTGTGCGAGACGTGTCCACTGCTTTCCGACTAACTTGGCAAGGTCGTTCGACCAGAGGGCTGGTGGTCTGCCTACCGGTCTGAACCCTTCTCTCGGCCATCATTCCGTCGCTGCGTTTGTCCATATGCCGTCCTCCCTTCTGGCCAGGTGTCTTGCCCATCTCCACCTAAGCCTTGTTATCCGGTTTCCCACATATTCAACCTTTGTGCGACGTCGAATTTCTATGTTAGGAATGCGGTCTGCAAGACATATGCCTAGCATAGCCCGCTCCATAGCCCTCTGTGTAACTAAATCACTGACTTTATAATTTAGTTTTGTTTTTTTTATTTCCTTTGAGACTGAAGCGTTTGACTTGTGAATGACCTTTATTGCCTACTTACAATAATTGGTTTCAGTTTTTGCAGTGCCCATACTGCCCGAGGCGTACCAACCACCAAAACCTATCGATAATTCATTAAATGTTGTTCATGCCCATCGGAAATTCATGCAAACAAAGCAGGAACGAATACTGGAGTGGTTAAATGATTTATTGGCTAAAGCAGGTGGGAAACTAAACTCAAAACTCAAACAGTATTATAGATTAAATGAAAAATTTGAATAAGATTGGTCCTAGAAGGAAATACAGTCACGCCTTTCTCCCGTTGGGATAGGCAGAGAGAGAATACATCTTTCCACATGCTGCGATCCCAGCGGAAAGCTGTAATAATTCTAATGGTATTTGGAACTCCAGGTTGTGTAGGGTCCATGCGTGGTGGTGTCACATCCTTTCCACCTGATCTCATTCACACAAAGAACATCAATCCGTATTTTACTCATTATCTTGCATATCTCCTCAATCTTATCTCTCATGCCTCCTCCAACATTCATCGTAGCAAAGTGGCTTTCTGTAAGCCCACTCCTTCACCAGGGGGTGACAAAAACCAAAGACCGATAAAAAACCATTTTAAAATTTAAGTACGCACTTCATATTTATCATGATTACGTCACACCCGGTCAGCTAGGCATATCCTGTCGAGAAGTTTTAACATAAACTAAAACAGCCTCATCATCATTATATTCAGCCCATATATCAGCCCAATGCTGAACACGGGTCTCCCCTCAGTTTCATGAGGAGGATTAGGCCATAGTCCACCACGGGGTATGGTCCGGATTGGTGGACCACATACCTCCGAAATAATTATCGAATATGTGAGTTTCCTTACGATGTTTTCCTTCACTGAAAAGCGAGTGGTAATTACATATGTTTTACAAAAAACAAATTGGTACGTGCCCGCACTGGAATTGAACTCACGATCCTCTCTTTGGAAGGTAGACGTTCTTCCACCAGGCTACCACCGCATTAAAACCCTATGTCTCGGCAAAATGAGTTCGAACAAACTTTAAAACAATTAAAGTGTTATTACCTTTACCACAAGATATAAAATACAACCAGTTGAAACTGCTGACACAGCATTTATTCTCCCTATAACAGGAGCGAGCACCCTAGCTTCTCCCTACTATGACGCAATTCTAGAGTTGTCCCATCGTATTATTCCCGCTGCCCGTGCGACATGTCAGCACTGAAGCTACACTCAGTATGACACTGTGACACCCCTTTGTGTCCAGCGCTTTGGTGACCTGGTTTTCTAAAGCTGGATACAATGGGCTAAATCTATTGTGTCTACCTATCTAAGGTACCTATCTACAGTTATCTATCTATCTAAGGGCCATAAGGTTTTCCCGCCCCGGGAATAATGTTACTAACGAGACGTGCAAGTCGTTCACCTGATGGTAAGCTCCTGACCATAACAGCTAGTGCTATACAGAATCTGTTGGCACTGCACTGCGCTCGTCACCCTGTGACATCGAGTCTAAAGTCCGGAACACAGTAATGTTTTTAATTTATTTGCCTGAGTGATGAGATGAGCAAGTCGTTCACCTGATGGTAAGCGCTACGCTTGCCTATAATAATTACAGCGCCGCCCAGAACTTTGCATTACATAATAATGCGCGGCACTGCGCTCGTCACCCTGAGACATCGGCTCTAAAGTCTCATATGCCTAGTAATTGATTGATTGCAAAGATATTTGCACACTACTGCTTGGGGAATGAATATCTGATAAAGGTGTGTACTTCCCCAGGCATTTTCTTGCGGAAAGCGCTCCTGAACCACGCTAGAAACTATTTAATATGAAAATGCTATGCTGCGAGAAACCGCGCAGTGTAATTACTAAAGCTGCTTTTCTCTATCACACTCGGACACTTCATACAAAAGTTAGTTTGACAACCACCACATTATAAATTACGTTTGCACACGCACCAATCCGCTTGTAATTAATCTTTCAAAGATACTACGCGACCAAAACAAAAGACAACCGGCTCGTACGAAGGTTCATACGAACCCGTTTGTCTGTTATCATTTGTTCAAATGGGGCGTGTAATATTGGCTGACCTCCCTATTGGCCTCCGGATTGCGGTGCGGGGAAGCGGACGGCGGGAGGTAGAGGTTGTCTATTCTGTATATTGTACTGCTGTGTCTGTCTAAAAGTTTAAAGTCGGTGCGGTGTAAACTTAAGACCGTACATAAGACTTTATAGTTTAGTTTGGACTTAAAGTTTAATTCCTAGTGACGTCATCGTTATGGAGAAAAAATGAAGAACACTTCAAAAGTGATGAGCGCAATGCAGTGTATTGTTAAGTGTTGTAATGCAAAGTTCTGATAATTATGAACAGATGTGGCGCTTACCATTAGGTACAGAAGCTGCTTTACTGTTGTAAAAAATACTTCTTACAAATACAACTTTTTTTTAGAATATTTTAATTTTATCCGGTACGGTGTGAAGCGGTGGTAGCCTAGTGGGAGAACGTCCGTCTTCGAAGGAGAAGGTCGTGAGTTTAAATCCCAATGCGGGCAAGTACTAATGTGTTAATGTAATAAGCATATGTACGTAATTATCACTCGCTTTTCGGTGAAGGAAAACATCGTGAGGAAAGGAAGGAAAAATTCGTGAGGTTGAAAATGCCAGCAACCTAAATTGAGTCGTTAATAAGCCATTTTCAATCTAAGCTGGATCTATTTTAAGTTGAAAATGGCAGCAACATAAAAAATAAGACGTCACGGTACGATTATGCGACGCGGTTCAGTTTAGGTCTTCAATTGAATCGCTATAAGATGTCATGGTAAGCCCCCAGAACTGAACAGATAAATACAGAACCGAATTATAAAGCTTAAACGACACCACGACGGCCACTACCACTCTCTCTTCGACTAATTAATTAATTCAAGTCGAATAAAAACTTTTTGCTGAGAATCCTTCCAAGTTATGAAAGAGCAATAAAAAGATAGAACTTACTGACATAATTAGAAGATATATCCTATTTAACGCACGGAGGCACGATAACGGACTTTCTACTGGCATATATTCTGTGGTTTGTATTGTTTCGCAGAACAAAACAAATTTTGAAGGGATATCCCATTTTGTCCATTTTTTTTAAGTAAAACTTCTTTACGCACGCTTGACTTGGGGAGAGGGCTGGTGCATGCGTTACGAAAAATGTGATCGGGCGAGGCGAACGGAAGTTGAGAGGGGGATACAAGTTAGTGAAGATTGTGAAGAGAGGGAGTTACGTTTCATATATTTTTATAAAATATAGTTTATGAAAAAAAATTTTGAAATAATTTTTATTTGAAGTTTTCCTTGTACCCATGTGTCCGAGCACACATTTTTTTTATTTCACAATATGGAATATTTAAAATCGTGTAGGACATATAAAAAATCAATAACCATCATCATTAACCCATATCGGCCCACCGGTGACCGCAGTTCTGCCGTCACTTTCGTAACGAGGATTAGACCATAATCCACCTCGGGGCCCTAGTTTGGATTGGTGGATAAACCTATCTCTGATATGATTCTCTGTGGGTTTTCACTCGCTTTTTCCTTCACGGAAAAGCGAGTGATTATTACATACATATTTGTATTACAAGGAACACATTGGTACGTGCCCGCACTGAGATTTGAACTCACGACCCTCTCCTTGGAAAAATAATACGAAGAAATCTATATCCTAACTAATATATAAAGCTGAAGAGTTTGTTTGTTTGAACGCTAGGATCTCAGGAACTACTGGTCCGAATTGAACAGTTTTTTTTTTGTGTTGATTATTCCATTTATCGAGGAAGGTTATAAGCTATATAACATCACGCTATGACTAATAGGAGCGGAGCATCAATGAAGAATGTGACAAAAGCGGGGAAAATATATTGATTTTAAGAGAGTTATTTTGTCTGCTAGGTACCTACCTATATACTGAATTTATGCTTTATGTAATGTATGTACCTATGTGACGATTTGATTTTGTAAAATAACAACCAGGGCGGCATGTTCGCAAATGGCGACAAAGCCCTTTTACCTCTTGTGATTAAAAAAAAAAAAAAAAAAAAAGAGAGTTATTGCGGGAATACTTGAATTATGCGGGTGAAACCGCGGGGCGCAGCTAGTTATTCATAAAATAAACGTTACGTACGTTTTTACGCCTAAACCACTGAATCGATTTTCATAATTCTTTCACCAATGGAAAGTTATCGACGAGTAAAAAAACATCGTGAGAAAACCCACATACCTAGACGAGAATTATTTTGGAGGTAGGTATTTTATTCACAAATCACCGGGCCCCCGTGCTGGATTATGACCCAACCCTCCTCACGAAGGGAGACCCGTGCTCAGCAGTGGGACGATATGGATAGTTGATGATTTTCAAAAACTGTGTACATACAAATAATTAAACTTATACCTATTTTTTTTAATTTCTATTTCTATTTTTTTTTTTGTGAACCTGTGAAATTATTAAAATTTAATATGAAAAGCGCAGCATCTTACGAGTCAAAAGAACGGACAGAGTCCGAAACACCATGTTGCGTTCAATAACTGGCATCGCTGATGTAGGTCTTAAAGCAGCTAGGCTTAAATGGGATTGGGCGGGCCATGTAACTAGAATGCACCCCGACAGATGGGCCAAGATCGTCCGACGTGGCAAACAATCGAGACATGTGGAAGGAGATGGGGGAGACCTTTGCCCATCAGTGGGACAGCATAGGTTATTAAAATATATATATATATATATATGAAAAGCAAGCTGTGCCGATTCTTATAAGCGACAGAAACAGTGTATCTGTCGTTAGGAACTGCTATGGGCACTGTGGTAATAGGATGGGAAGGGAAACGACCTCGTGTGTATAAAACTCAAGTGCCACGAAATTGTGCCATTTATATACTGGCGCTTTTTCCCGCAGTTCCTCACTGCTAGTAAAAGCTTTTTTGTTGAGACCTCTTTTGTTACAGATTTTGGAATTTCCAATCTTTGCGAAATAGGTCATGGCATATTCAACCTGTGGTAGTCAACAACTGGAAGAAAGGGAAGCTATAAGGAGATCTCCCGTAATGTAACGAATTAAGGATTCCGATATTTAGCGTAAAGAGTCAGCATAGGGATTAGGTGTTCTTGTAATAATCCTATCTTATATTCATCTGACAACTAAAGCTTTATATTTCCACTATTTGTCAAAAAATTACAAAAACTTTGTCAAAAACTTGTCAAAGAACCAAAAACATTTATTATTAGCATAGTTCTGAGTAGCTGTTGTGGGCAGGCGTGACGCTTACCATCAGGTGAACAATTTGTTTTTGTTAATACTTAGTAACATAAAATATATTTTCAAAAACACAACACTAATCATAATATAATTTGTTCCATCTGTGTTAGCCCACTGTTGGACATGCCTGTGTCAGTTATTCAATCTATGTTAGTCCAAAGCAAGACCTAGGTAATGGTTCAACCTAAGCCCGCAGTTGGACATGAGTTTAACATATACTACGAGATTTCTTACTGTATTTGACGAGAGAATTAAGAGCCAAAATTTCCTGCGCAGGCTGTGTACCTATCCCCTGAGAATTTAAAAAAAAAATCGTCTGATATAGAAATCAATAAAGTTAACACGGAAAAAACACCTGTCGATTATAAATTACTAGCTGCGCTCCGCGGCTTTACTCGCGTAGTTCCCGTTCCCGCGGGAATACGGGGATAAAATATATAGCCTATATTACTTGCTGATAATGTAGCTTTCCATTAATGTAAGAATTTTTAAGATCGGTGCAGTGGTTTAGCCGAAACCTTACATATTTCCGTACAAACTTTCAGCCCCTATTTCAACCCCTTAAAACCCCATTTTCGAATTAAAAAGTAGTCTATATTCTTTCTCAGACTCTAGCTTATCTCTGTACCAAATTTCATTTAAATCGGTTTACTAGTTTAGGCGTGAAAGCGTAACAGACAGACAGACAGACAGGGTTACATTTATAATATAAAGTACGGAAGTAAGGATAACATAAACATCACAAATCTAAATATACGCTTCCAGCGCAAAAATAGCCTCTAAAAATAAGAGTAATAAATCAAACACAAACAGAAATGATTCCAGTCGTAATGATAATTCATCAACCACGCAAACAAACCTGGCCAAGTGTAGAGGTTATGTAAAGAAGAGACAGTACTCAAAATGAGACATGTCAGTCGGCCATTTTTTTTTTGTTTATTTCGTTTGCAGTGTAATACTATGTTAAAATTACTGCGCATATGAGAGTTTAGAGCCAATGTGTCAGGGTGACGAGCGCAGTGCAGTGCCACGCAAGTTTATGCATTGCAAAGTTCTGGGTGGCACTGTAACTGTTGTGGGCAGGCGTAGTGCTTAGCATCAGATGAATGACTTGCTCGTCTCGTTATTCAGTCAAATAAAAAACCATCAAAATAATGTTGCTTTAGCTAAGCCCGTTTTATTATATAAAGAAATAAATTGATATTTAATTAGTTCATTTTATTTCTATGGCAAGTGTCAAATTTTTATTGTTAGTTCACAAAGCTAGGAAGACGTAAATAATGAGTGTACTTTATAACTTAAATTTGAAAATATCATTCAATAAAATAAAATTTTATAATGGTAAACAAATTAAAAAGCAAGACATTAAACCTAAATACGGCCTGTAAAAACTTCTATTATTTTTTTCTTTATATTTCTTTGTATTCAATGAACCAGACCTAAAATCAAAAACCGGCCAAGTGCGAGTCGGACTCGCGCAGGAAGGGTTCCGTACTTAGTTGTATGGGAGCCCCCTTAAATATTATTTCATTCTTATTAATAGTATTTGTTGTTATAGCGTCTATAGAAATACATCATCTGTAAAAAATTCGACTGTCTAACTATTACGGTTCATGAGATACAGCCCGGTGACAGGCGGACAGACAGACAGACAGTAGAGCCATAGTAATAGGGTCCCGTTTTACCCTTTGGGTACGGACCCCTAAAAATTAAATCACCTTAAACCAGCGGCTGGATTTGCACATAAATATATGTATATACTCTATAAACCTTATCTATTACACTTATTCTATTTTATTTGTGAATCAATCTACATTTAGTCACTGTGGAGTTCCGTTACCTCTACCTTCCACCTCTAACATCAGATCAGCTCGCTTACACAATAATATTCTGTCATCATCGCAACTTAACAGATATACAAGCGAACAGAAAACATTAGCTTACGTACTGTCGTATACCGTACAAAAACCACGTTGTAGCCGGTAATGACGTTTACACACATTAGGCCAAGCTGTATTTATACAGTGTAACACGAGCCTAATGACGGACTGACACAATGCCATAATTATTCTTAATACGATGATGTGATTACTCATTTACAGAGCTGGAAACACTTGTACTGGTTTCTAATACTACCTTATATTATAAAAGGGAAATTAAGGAAGGTCGCCCACCGCTACTTTTCGCAGCAATTCGGTCGCACATTTGGTTACCGTGCGTCTGCATCGCTACTTTTGGCCGTAGTTACAATTGCAAGGCGCGTCTGCATCGATGTAAACGCGCGACTGTATCCATGTAAACGCGCGAATGCATCGATGTAAACGCACGACTGCATCGGTGCTGCGTCTGTAGCGATGCAAAATCCTAAAATAGAATAGAATAGAATAGAAAATACTTTATTATGTACACACACTAAGTCTATGAGATACTTCGTATCACGATGTGAGGGGTTCTTCGCGTCTCAGGGTGATAACGCAATGCAGGGTTCTGGGGGGGTGCTGTGACTGTTTTGGGAAGGCGTAGCGCTTACCATCAGGCGAACGACTTGCTCTTCTCGTCACTCAGTCAAATTAAAACAATAAAACAAAACGATAAACTGTAGTCCGCGCGGTCGAAATTCTGGGCCTAATCTAGTAATATGAATTAATCATCTTAGAACCCATTACTCATATCCGAATCGGCCGAAGCGATAGTGTCCAACTTTGTTGCCTTAAGTTGCTATCTTAACTTGCCTATTTCCTAAAGAAATATATAAGATAAAAGAAATGAATTATACATGATTAGGCAACGCATCGACAACGCTCCGAGTGTTGCAGGGTGCAGGTGTCCATAGGCGGCGGTAACCGCTTACCATCACGAGATAGGCCGACGCCATCCTGTTTGCCACTATCAGATTATTATTTAAAAAAAACGATTGAGTTCCATTCTATACTTTTGCCCTAGTTGACTCCTGAACAGGTTTTGCGTTACCACTGGCGTTGCGTCGTAATTAAACTCAATCAGCTGTGCGGGCCCACACAACTGGTGTGATAAAATTTTTAATACAGCAGTGTTTTAATACTGCAGCAGGCAGTTTAATGCAGCCGTAACGTTATAAAAAGCACACACGTGTGTGTTTACAGCAGTTGATGTAGGTACTAACAACTTGTCTTCGTATTGTCTTTTCTCTTGCTGTTGTGTTGTTGACTTGTCTTCTCTGCTTGTCTTGTCTAGTCTTTTTAGGGTTCCATACGCAAAGGGTAAAACGGACCCTATTACTAAGATTCCGCTGTCTGCCTGTCTGTCCGTCTGTCACCAGGCTGTATCTTATGAACCGTGATAGTTACAGAGTTAAAATTTTCACAGGTGATGTATTTCTGTTGCCGCTATAACAATAAATACTAAAAAACAGAGTAAAACAAATATTTAATGGGGCTCCCATACAAAAAAGTGTTTTTTTTTTTTTTTCAAGGTTTGCTCTATATTTATAACGGCAACACGTAGACGCTTGAAATATTATCAATATATTAATTTATACAAAATATTTCCAATGAAAATAAAAAATTAAATAAAAATAATTTTGCAGTTTTTTATATGAATAATGGGTACGGAACCCTTCGTGCGCGAGTCCGACTCGCACTTGGTCGTTTTTTTTTTTACTTGTCTAAGCTGTGACTTGGTTTCCGCGATATCTATCAACTCAATACGAAATTAATCAACTAACCGAACCAAACTCTATAGCACTTTCTACCAAATTAAGCAAGAGATTGGAATTTAGACGCTTGTTAAATTAAGCTGCTATTTTTAGTAGTAATGCTTTTACTATTAAGTATCAGACAAATATTCGCCAAACACCTAACGTTTTCGAACGAAATTAATTGTTTTTTCCGCACTGTGGCATGAGAGAATTTGGCATTCAGCCATTACTGCCAAAACCTACTGGGCCGGAATGTATGAGGATGCAATGGTCAACTAATTATAGCGAATTGTTACCGAAATGATATTTGAAGACACATTGTACTGATTAAAAGAGATAATTATGTCTATTTACTTTTTTTTTTTTCAAACTCCGTTTTTTATTTTCTAATTAATAGACCGTCTTGCCGAGCGAATTGCTCGTCTTGTCACTCAGGCATATCCTATCATCAACCCATAACGTCCCACTGCTGGGCACGGGTCTCCCCTCACTTTCGTGAGGAGGATTAGGCCATAATCCACCACGGGGGCCAGCTCCGGATTGGTGGATCACATACCTACCTCCGAAACAATTCTCGGGTAGGTATGTGAGTTTCCTCACGATGTTTTCCTTCACCGAAAAGCGAGTGATAATTACGTACTTAAGTTTTACAAGAAACACATTGGTACGTGCCTGCACTGGGATTTGAACTCACGACCTTCTGCTTGGAAGGCGGACGTTCTCCCACTAGGCTACCACCGCTTAGTCATATATAAAATAAAATTTGCTTTTTATTGAATCTTATCTACTGTTCTATTTCCTGTACATATACATTTTTTTTTTTAAATGGGCGTGGATTGTCAAATAATATTCATCTTCATCATCATCATCAGCTCACTGCTGAGCACGGGTCTCCCCGCACTTTCTTATCGGATTAGCCGATAATCCACCACGGGCGCCCGGTCCGGGTTGGTGGATAACATACCCACCTCGGTAACTAATGTTGGGTAAGTAAGCGGGTTTCCTCACAATACTCAAAGGGATGATTTTAGTGAAAACTGAAACTGCAACCTTCGGTGTTTTTTGTAACATGCTTTTTTATCCAAATATCGTGCACGCAAGCAAGCTCCGGGGCAACAGCTAGCTTTATATCGAGTCTGTAATAAAACCTTAGATTCTTGAAACCTTATATTTGTTTTTTACTATTTATTTTAAGTGCCGTTGGAAATGGTTTTTTCAATTACCTACTTTGAACTACGTTATAATGATTTTTTATAGTTATTTTCTTGAAAGTATTTAGAGTTAACATAATTGAGGCGAGCCAAACTACATACAATTTTATGTCTTTTTTTTTTTGACATTTTGTAAATATTTTTCTAATTTGTATGAATGTCTTCATCGCGATTTCGTCAGTCTATTTATGTGATTAGATGCAATAAACATTAATTAATAAGATTGGGACACTTAAACGAAATTAAGCCAAGGTTTATTTATTTTTAATACGTCATAGTACTTACAATAATAAATAACGTTCATGATGATAAAATCGATATCTTGGTACCTCAACCACCTATGGTAAAAGTAAGAAAGGAATGTATACACGTGCTAATAATGTGTAGGAAAAATATAAATAGATTTTTTTTAAACTACTTAGACGTATTTTAAATTAAACATCCAAAAAAAAACGGAGGTAAAATCTTGAAAAAAAAATTTTTGAGTGGTCTTCAAAATATCCAAAAACTACCTATTATTAATTTTATTCACAAACCTGTGAAGTACTACTTGTCATCTCACGATAAAGCCTTATTCAGCGTTATAGAGATGTTCTCAACACTTGTGACAAAAAGTACCTTCTTAGACCCTATAATGCTTCGTTTACAACCTTGTAGTAAACTAGCAAGTTGCTGGATAGGCAGTAAGATCTTACTAAAAAATGTAAACTAGCTGAAAATGTATTGGTTTTTACAAATTACTGTAAATGCTGTGGTAACCTTGTGGAAGAACGTGCGCCTTCTAAGGACCTCGACTTGGAAGGCTCTCGGGGGTTTAAATCCCAGTCCTGGCACGCACCAAAGTGTTCCTTGTAAAACATTATGTCCGTTATTTCTTACTCGCTTTTCAGCGAAGGAGAACATCGTGAGGAAACCCACATACCAGATAATTAAATTGGAGTTGGGTATTAGGTATGTAATCCACCAATCCAGGCCGGGCCCCCGTGGTGGATCGTGGCCTAACCCTCCTCACGAAAGTTAAGAGAGACCTGTAATGATGAATAGCTCAATTTATAAAGTAATATATTTATCGTACGTAATTTGGATTTGAATTTATAATCCCTATTTCCCCGCTAGCTAAGAAACATTTTACAAACTAAGTACGACAGCGCTCGATCAAGCCGCTAAGCCCGTGTAAACCGACCTCGACAAAAAGTGCCCACTCGGGCGGTGTCGAGTGCCATTATCTGAAACCGAACGATATCGCTGACGATGGACCTCTGCAGATATAATGAGCTTACTATTACAAGATGTGGCTTTCAAATAGGGCCGCGTTAATGACAAATACCTAAGAAAAGCTTTGATTGAAATCTGGACATTTTGATTAACGATTCATTTGCTGAGTGATATGTTTTAGGGTTTTTTTTATTCGAGTGAGTGTCGAGATGAGCAAGTCGTTCAGCTAATGATAAGCGCTGCCTAAAACAGTTACAGTGCCACCCAGAACTTTGCACTGCATAATCCTGCGCGGCACCGCACTGCGCTCGTCACCCTGAGACATCGGCTCTAAATTGGCGGTTTTTCTATTCGAAATCGGTCATTATTTGCATAAGGGCTTTCTTTAGGGCTATATACCCTATATAGCCCTAACTGAATCCAGTTTAGGTTGAAAATGGCAGCAAAATGAAAAATAAGACGTCACGGTACGCTGATGCGACGCGGCTCAGTTTAGGTCCTGAACTGAATCGCTATAAGACGTCATGGTAGGCCTCCAGAAGGCCAATTAAAAGTTTCAACAGATATTATAAAATATTGTAGTTTTACAAATTTTTCGTTAAATATCTTTAAAATTAATATACTTATCTTGAAGAAGCTCAGAAACGTTGCCGGGCAGAACAGCAGCAAAATTGTGAAATAATTCGCAGTCATTTAACGAAACACCCTCACGCCCCTTAAGGGTTAAAGTAGGGTTGCTAGCTGTACTGTATTTTGCAATTTCACCCCCGAAAACTATGGAACAAGGTAAAAACTTGTACTTTTAGATATTTTATTGGAAAATCCGGATAAACTGGATATGTATTTAGATATTTGCTGCCCAATGTACTACCCTTGTTTACCTATTGTAATTTTCCTGTACTGTGTTTATTCTTTTGGTGTATAATAAAGAGTTTTCTATTCTATTCTATTCTATTCTATATTTGACTTCCTCTGAGAAAAATCATCACCATCATCAGAACGTATATTCGCCCACTGCTGAGCACGGGTCTCAACTCAGCTTCATGAGAAGGATTAAGCCACAATCCACCACGGGGCCCGGTCCGGACAGGTGAATCACATACCTATAACATAATTTTCAGAAAAGTTGGTTTCGGCACGATATTCTCCTTCGCCGAATGAAAAATATATTATTCTTATATTTTATTTGAGAAACTTCAAAATAATTTCCATAAATTAGTAGAAATTACAACAAATCACGCCCTAGGCTATGCCCCAAGGTATAGTAGACCGTGTTATATTTTTCTCATTTTCACTTTAAAAATAAATATAACTAATTAGCCACCCCTAGCCTTAGAGTTGCTACAGGCGCCACGGGTGTAATTAATTGCCAACCCCTATTTAGGGGAAGGTCAGCCCTGGCTTCGTAATATTTTCTTTAAGTTCTGTCAGTAGCAGTTTGCGCACATTTGTGCCAGGGGTGAAGTGAGGGTAGGATATGAATCATGCCCCCCCCCCCCCCCCCCCATTCATGCCTCGTTTTTTTTATCTAATTTCTTGATCCTATAGTGTAATTATTGATTGGACTGTAATTTTATAAATTCACCCCTTAAAGGGTAAAAAACGTAGAAAGTCAGCTAGATTTATAACTTTTTACCTCTGCCTAATGTAGGGCAAAAGCCTCTCAAATTTTTCCGGGAAAATGTATTCGCTGTTACATATTTTTCTTATAACTTTTTTTCCTGCTTAGGGGTCCGGATTTATGTAATAAGTGATTGTGACGCGTTGTTTTTTTTAAATTCTACTTAATTACGGAGTTACTATAACTATCCAGTCCCCAATACGAATTTAAAACTCCCAAATTCTATCTCAATTATCTATGCCATCTGACGCCCTTTGCCCCAAGAGAGAACACTGGATACGCCCTCGAGTTCAACTTCCAGCGCCATTTGAACCTCTGGCACACCCCGGACACTCTATACAAAAGCTAGTTTGGCAACTCATACATAAATGACGTTTATACATACGCCTAATACAAGTACTCAACTTACTATGCAATCAAAACCATAGACAATCAGAGGGGTCACCACGTACTTATTCTTATTCTATGCAGTTCATTTTAAGGCCTAAAACTGAACGGCCTAGATTGGCATCACTCACACATAAATGACAAACGTGACGTGACGTCACTCAACAAATAGACTGAAGAGAATGAGAGAAAAAGAGAATGAGATGGAGCTATATAGACTCCCATAAATGCAAACAAATTGTTCCGATCTCTTTGGATAAATGTCTCTGGTCGACTTATGAATGCTGAGCGATATTCGTGGTGACAGTTAGCAGGGCAGTTCAGTTAAAGGCCTTTAACTGGATGGATTTAACTGTTCGTGGTGAGGCCCTTGCTAGTATGGAGTTTAATACTAACCCGTTAGTCTATTCTCAGTCCAGCATCATCATCGACAGCCCATATCGTCCCGTTGCTGAGCACGGGTCTCCCCTCACATTCGTGAAGAGGGGTTGGCCATAATTCACTGCGACGGCCCGGTCTCGATTGGTAGATAAGGATAAGGTGATACCTCCGAAATAATTTCCTTGTAGGCATGTGGATTTCCTCTCGCTGTTTTCCTTCACCGAAAAGCTTGTCATTTGGGCGTATGATATTGACTGACCTCCTTATTGTCCTTTGGATTGCCGGTAGAGGGGTGGGGAAGCGGATCTCAGGGGAAGGAGTGTCCATTCTGTATGTAGTGCTCTATGTCATTTGTTCCTCCGGACACTCCCGGGAAAGTTTAAATTCCGCGCTTTTACGAGGTAGTCTTAATAGAAGCTATCCACATTTCGGGACCCGGTCCTTAATTAATGTTTGGATAGTAATGTTCACAATAACAATGTTGGGTCCAGTCTGCAGTAATGATAGTAACTTCCACTATCAAAATTCAAATTGTTTATTGTAAGAATATAAAGCAATAGTATAGAGCCAGCAATCAGGACCGGGCACCGTGGTGGAATATGGCCTTAACGAAAGAGGTGAAATGGGCCGATGTGGGTTGATGATAATGATGACGATGATTAGTATAAAGAAAGAAAGAATGATGAGACAACATACAACATTTTACAACAATGACAAAGAAAAACAAACAAATGGGTACAATACAAAACAATGTTATGTAATACTAGCTGCGCCCCGCGGTTTCACCCACATAATTACAATTTTCTCGCAATAACTATCTTAAAAGCAATATTTTTTTCCCGTTTTTGCCACTTTCTTCATTGATGCTCCGCTCCTATTGGTCGTAGCGTGATGTTGTATAGCCTATAACCTTCCTCGATAAATGAACTATTCAGCACAAAAAGATTCTTTCAAATCGAACCAGTAGTTTCTGAGATCCTAGCGTTCAAACAAACAAACAAACTCTTCAACTTTATATTAGAAGTATAGATAGCACTTTTACAAGTCAAACATTTAAGTTTCACAAACAAAGAGAAGAATAAAGATATTACATAACAATACATGCATTCAGACACGCCTTGCTCCCGTTGGGATAAGCAGAGACTACATCTTCCCACATGCTACGATCCCAGCGGAAAGCAGTACACCAACTTCTCGACCCCTCTACTAGTTTCTGGAACTCCAGACCAATAGGCTGTGTATCCATGTGAGGCTCTCACATGGATACACAGCCTATTGGTCTGGAGTTCTTTTCTGTATTTACTTACATACTAATTAACATAATCACTTTGACACCCTTTTTAGGCGTAGTTAACACTTTGGCTGCTGAGCCCATATTCTTGTCTAGCCACGGTTATGGATCTGCACACACCGTTGTTATCCCGTGCCGCTAACACAACAGTTATGGGTTCCCGTGCTCGCGGCAAGTTATAAAAAACACAACAGTTGTGTTTTCAGCAGTGAACGTGTTAATTGAAAGCCAATGTACTGTACGTAATTCTTCTAATCTCAGTTTAATGTGACTATATTACAATTAGGAGCGCTGGTAGTCTAGTGGGAGAACGTCCGCCTTCCAATCAGAAGGTCGTGAGTTCAAATCCCAGTGCGGGCACGTACCAATGTGTTTCTGTAAAACATATGTACGTAATTATCACTCGCTTTTCGGTGAAGGAAAACATCGTGAGGAAACACACATACCTACCCGAGAATTATTTCGGAGGTAGGTATGTTATCCACCAATCCGGACTGGGCCCCCGCGGTGGATATGGCCTAACCCTCCTGACGAAAGTGAGGAGAGACCCGTGCCTAGCAGTGGGACGTTATGGGTTGATGATGATGATATTACACTGGGATAAAAATAGACTTATTTTTGTGGCAAATTTTGTAACATTCCGTTCAGTCGTCTTGCATAACAAGCAAACATTCAAGCATTTACATTTATTAAGTTAGTAGCTTTAAAGGGTGGTAGTTATAATTACAAGTGGCTCCGATAACTAGTGAAGCGATCGGTTGATAGCTCTGTCGGAAAGGGCGCGCCATTTCGATCGAGCTGGAATCGGTGGGTGCGCGCCTTTTACGTAGAGTAGAATAGTTGTTGTTTATAGATAAAGACGGCGCTATCCTGTCGTTTCAGTCTCAACTGTCAATCGATAACTTTACTTTTTATTTTACTAAGCGACGCGACGAGCAAGTCGTTCATTTGATGGTAAGCGCCACGCTTGCCCATAACCGGTACAGTGCCACCCAGAATCTCTTGCGGCACTGCACCGCACTGGTCACCCTGAGACATTGTATTAAAGTCTCAAATGTCCAGTGATTTCGCTGGAAACAGTGCCCTTCAAACCGGAACACAGTAATGTTTGCACACTACTGCTTTCCCACTACAACTGCTGACTACTATACTACTGACCGACAAATCTTCGGCCGATAAAAACCTTTATCCTGCAGAACTGTAAAAATACATTTGAGCTATGTTATATCGTTTCAGAAACCAACTGGGCTACATTGCGCGCCGCTAGATAACTTTGACGTCGTGTGGAAAGAGACAAAACGTCGGTGTAGACATACCTATCTCTCTCTCGCGCGACTACAAAGTTATCTCGCTTACAGCACCGGAAAATTGAGTCGAACCTGCAAGTTCAGTTCTTAGTTACCAACTTTCCTTGTACCTACCGACTGCATCGCATCCGTCAATACAACTAGAGCTATACGCTTCATTCCGTCTCCCTTCCTCTAATTAAAGTAATTACTCAATTCCAGACCCCCCCCTCGCCCCCTTTCATACACACAAGTAATGAATGGATATGGAACGCGCCCCTGGAGGTGGTTCGCTCAATCACGGTTGGCATTCGTATTAAAACATGCTGCATAGGCCGGGAGCTAGACTTAGGCTTAAATAAGGTACAGAGAGATCGTATTTAATTGCCATAATAAATAGAAATAGAATAGAAAACTCTTTATTATACACCAAAAGAAGTCCACTTACTCATTTATGCGTTTTTTGACGATTTTTCCTTTTGTTTTTAATAGTTCAATAATCTCTATTCAGTTGAACGGATTTTGTCATAGATCCATTTTATTGACGTATATCATTCATTTATGATTTAAAAAAGGAAGACCCTCCCATAGTGATAGATAGGTCACGTGAACCACGCAATTTTAAACAAAAGAACCACATTACATGCTCAACACAATTCACTGGAATAACCAAAGCACCTTACTTAAAACAGCCGTCAGCTCTTAAGCTAGTCTAGTATGTATGGTTACCAAGAAATGCTACTAAGCTGAGCCTAACATGACTGGCTTTTACTTGGTTATGTTTTAAATCTAGCACATGGAAGCATATGGCCAAGAGGATTATAGGCTAAAGCTAAAGGTTCAGGGTTGTTTTTAGAACGGCCTGGTAACGATCGAAAGAAATATTTAGATGGAGCTGCACAACTTAATTCCTCCATCTCATTTCCACCATCAGACAACAAGACTTACGGAAACACGGCATCCGTATATGGTTGACATTCCTCCAATCCACACAAAGCAATTTGCATCCACGTTTATAATTTGAACAGCGAAAGAATACAACATCCGGCGTCGGTATCCCATTTTTTTTTATAAAAACTTGGAAATTTTCAAGTCGAGAGTGAATATAAATATTTTCTAGGTAAGCATGCTCTACCGTCGACCGCGTCGTTGCTTCAGGCTTCAGGGCTAACTGCTTGACTATTTGCAGAAATGTTGTCGTTTTGAAAACAATTTCAGAAAGTTTCTCGAAAAAGGTATCTCAAACTCCATAACTGATTTGTTTCAAGTGACCCTCCCGGTCCAAACAACCGGGAAACTTGAAAGCTCGACTCCTGACGTTTTACCTCTGTCTTCAGCCGACAAATTATGTTACTTTCTGGTTACTTTACGGGATTTGACACTTGATTTTTTGTTACAAGCGTTGTTACGACAACTGTTGTTAAGTCGAACGCCGAGCGCGAATCTCGCTATTTTGTTACAGGTTCGTGTTTTGTGTAATTTTTTTTTACCTAAGTGATGAGTCTTCGGAATAACAATTGCAGTGCCGACCAGAACTTTGCTTGAAAAATCCTGTGTAGCAATGCACTACTAGAAAAACTGTCATCCGAATTAGATATATCTTTGTTCTACTGGGCAGATGAAAGCTGGCAAAAGTATTCTCCAGACAGAAAAGGCCTCCCAGTACATAATATATCTTTATCTTTTTTTTTTATATGACTAAGTAACGAGACGAATAATTAATTTACTTGCTGGCAAACCTATTCTTGTCCATAATAGTTACAGTGCCACCCAAAATATTGTTTTCCTTTTAATGTTACCCCCTTATTCATAAAAAGTTATATGACATATGAGTTAAGAATTTGTACTGCGCAGTACTAAGTGACGTTCGATAACTTTTTATAAATAAGGGGGTCAGTTTATTGTAACATTTGTGAGAACGTTACATTACACCGTTCTGAATTATATACAGATTATTCTTTCACCTCTCTTCAACCGTCACAAATTATGTTACTCAGGGACCCATCGAGCGAAATAAATGAAAGGAAAAATAAGAAAACGGGACGACTGCCAGCGAGAATTGGAAACGGGAAAATGCAATCAATAATAGGGTATCAGGTTGTGTTTTGCCGAGAAGTTTTCTGAGTACTTTAAGCTTGAATAACAAGTTTTCCAAAAGCCTTTTTTCGCAATTTGTTCAAGCCACGTCTAGAGCGCTTACTATAAAGGAACAATACAATTATAGATTAAAAACAAGAAGGGACATAGCATAGACCCCTGTGGAACTCCTATTGTAAAAATCTAACTGGAGGAAAAATGTAACGCCGTGAAACCTTTTGTCATTCGAAATAAGTGTTCATTCGAATTAATTTAGGCGTTCCATAAATTTGTGTTCCATAATATGTGACATCATAGATTCTAAAACTGTACTGCTTTACGCACTCAAAAGCCTTGGAGAGGTTAGAAAATAAATACACTACTAGCTAGTATGATATGTGTGTTTCTCTAATGCGTACTATCACTTTGACTCGCCGAACTACTACCCTAAAGTGTTTATCAAACATCATAGGACACAGATAAAGGCTTTAGTAATAATACAAACAAAACATTCACAAGATAAGACTACTCAAATACAAAAACAAATCAAGAATACATTTACATAGACATTAACAAAACCCAAACCACGCTCAAAATCGATTCACAGGGCAATGGGGTCGAATTAAAAATTAAAAAATCACGAAAATAGTTCCCTCCAACGGAACCAGAATAACCTCCAATTAAGTTAGGGCGAGCCTCTCAGCAACTGGGTCAGGCGTTTATCGCTGTTACCTATACAGCGCGGGGCGGATTCCGTGCATGGGATGTAGCGGTCGCGATTTGAAATGAAGTTAGGGGAGAATCTACGAATGAGGTCCTTACAGCTATAATACAGAGCAGTGGCTTCTGCTCTTTGCAGCACAACGACATCGGGTTTGATGTTCGGCCAATTAATTATATAGGCACATGAAGCCGTCGGTTGATAAGTTTCAGTTATTATCAATTGATAACAGTCGCTAAACCAAGCCAAAGGCCTTTGGGCAGTCTGATAATCTCTGACAATAGAGGCTGGTACTACCTTATTTGGCTAACAAAATTAAATAGAATACAATTATTATTACTATGAGCCCGAGATGTCCCACTGCAGAGCAAAGGCCTCCCTACCATCATTCCGTTTCTGTCTATCCTGAGCTATGGCTGTCCAGTCCTTCAAGTAGGCGTCAAGATCATCCCGCCTTCTCCTTCTGGGTCTTCTGGTATTATGTGGGGCCCAGCTCGTATTCGACTTGGCCCACAGTTCCTCTGGCATGCTGCTCAGATGCCCAGCCCAATCCCACTTAAGCTTTGCAGCTTTCTGAGTTACGTCTGTGATTTTTGTCCGAAAGCGCAGTATGCTACCCCTCATGAGAATAGAATAGAATAATTTATTGGTAAATAATACTATAATTCTTGATTATTGAATATCGCCGTGGCATGTGATGAGCGAACTGTGAAGCGTTACGCGTTTGATCATGCGCAGAGCAAATATTTGCGTGAATCAATGGTATTTGCTCTGATTTTAGATTTTCGTGAGACCCGTCCTCATAGTTCCATATTTCCAATAAACGTGGAATATTAGCATGCTGTCAGAATCGGTGTAAGTGACTAGTTATTTATTTTATTATAACCACTCTACATTAGTACGGAAAAAGGTGTCGTCTCGGAATGAGACATTCAAAATTAGCATTTGGTTTCTGGTAACGACGCTATTCGGAAACTGCGAAGCACTCTGCTAAGAAATGCATCGATTTGAGTTTTTTGAAGTAAAACTTCTTTACGCACGCTTGACTTGGGGAGTAAGTTGGTGAAAGATATTATTTTTGACGTGTAAAAGTGCAATATTTTGACTATTTACAATAAATGATTTGAGTTTCGAGTTTTGAGTTTATAACGCCTTACGAAAAATTTGATCGGTTGAGATGAAGGGAAATTGAGAGGCAGATATAAGTTAGCGAAGATAGAAAAAAGGAAAGTTACGTTTCGTATATTTTTTTTAAATATTTTTTGTAAAATATTTTGCTTCGAAATATATTTTTTATAAATATGTTTTTTGGAATTTTGTTATTTAAATTATTTTCAAGTTAAAGTTTTACCTCTACTACGTGTTCCAGCGCACATTACGTTTTTTGACTTTTTTTAGAATTTTATTTTCGAAAATCGAAAATTTTGGAAATTTTTGTATCAAGTGAGTGAATGTTTTTATCGGCTATAGTATTTTGTTGACTGAGTAACGACACGAACAAGTCGTCCACCTGATGGTAAGTGGGAAGGAGTCACGTCACGGAGCTGAGGGGAACAATGAGGAAACGATTAAAAATGAGTAAGTATACAATCCCAGTGCAGGCACGTACCAATGTGTTTCTGTAAAACATATGTACGTAATTATAACTCGCTTTTCGGTGAAGGAAAACATTGTGAGGAAACCCACATACCTACCCGAGAATTATTTCTGAGGTAGGTATCGACACGTCCTACGTACAACTGAGTAACTGCAAATGGTAAATTTTACAGGAGAGCGTTTTAAAGGTTCAACTCGTAATATTTCACTGTTCTTACGGAGTAAAGCTATGAAATTTGGCATGCCGATTTTAATTGAGGTATTTAATAAGATAAATAAAAAATATTGTTTCTGAGATCACTAGTTTTTGTTTTATCACACATACACACTTATACTTCGATACGTAACCTGTCATCAATACTGTAAGTCACTGATACAGGCTTATTCAATGGGATTCATCGACATGTTTCACGAGTATTTGCCTAGTTAGATAGTTTTACTCTGTACTTCATTGGATATCATCCACTAAAATGTTCACTTACACAGCTTTTTACCAAAAACGGTCATATATTTGTATGGGTATTTCTGTCATAACATTCCAATTAGATCATTTCATTTTTCCATCGGTAGCCTGGGCCTTGATCCGCTACCGGTGGTATCCTAGGTTTAAGTTTCTTTTATAATATTTTTAGTAGACTGTATTTTTATTAGTTTTGTAAAGGATTGTAAAAGAAATTTAAATTTAAGAAGTAAAATAAATAAAGTGAATAATAATATAATACTTCTATTTAATTTTGAAATATTTACAAAAATGCGATCTTAAATAAAACCATGTAAATAAGAATACTATGTTATCCACCAATCCGGACTGGGCCCCCGTGGTGGATTATGGTCTAACCGTCCTCACGAAAGTGAGGAGAGATCCGTGCTCAGCAGTGGGACGTTATGGGTTGATGATGATGAAGTTTCATAAACAATCATCCAGTTCTATATATCTATTACCAACAGTTTTCTCAGAAAATAATTCATGAACGCTCGTGTGTTCGCTGACTGGGCCTAGCTTCATAAATAATGATAATTACCGTTTGCTGATTAACCCATCGATACGGCGCTAATCGATAGCTGACGGGCTGCACTTGAATGGTACTGATTACTCCATCAACGTTCTATTCGCTGTTTTATGTGTAAATACACACGCGAGCATTCCCTGGCAAGTGGATTCTTGGATGGCAAACCGTAGGTGTTAACTAAAACTCTTCAACTACAGCTTCTCTGTATGATAACGTACATTTGAGTTTAAATAATAACGCGCTGTTTTTTTTTATTTGACTGAGTGACGAGATGAGCATGTCGTTCGCCTGATGGTAAGCGCCACGCCTGTCCATAACAGTTAAGGTGCCACCCAGAGCTTTACATTGCATAATCTTGCGCGGCACTGCACTGCGCTTGTCTCCCTGAGATATCGGCTCTAAAGTCTCATAATACCCAGTAATTTCGCTGGAATCAGTGTCCTTCAAACTGGAACAGATTACATACACAGACCCTGACCCCTAACTTGGAACCCCTGCATACATAGCAATCATGAAAAAAAAGTAAAAAAAAACAAAATCACCAAAAAAAAAGAAAAAAAAGGGGAAAAGAAAGGAAGGGGAAATCGTCCTCTGCATAGAGAATCGGAAACCACGAGGCCCATGGTTTTACAAATACGCAGACTCAGCAAATATTTGTGGTTCACACAGAAAAGTCCAATAGAATCACACAAACTTTACTTTTTTTTTTTTTACCAAAAACCCGCTAACGCTTTACCATTACACTACCAGCCCTGCTAAAGCACCCAGGGTTGACATTCTTTCTCGACCAGTGTTGCCATAAAATAGAGTGGAAATGTTAAAATGTATCAACCGGAAGGAATTTGAGAGGGCAACATCGTAAAGTGAAACTGGTTTGTGAGACTTCGTTGTTTTTGGAGAAGCTATTGCAATTGAAATTAAGTAACTTTAATGATTAATATTAAATTTAAAAAGTTTTGAATTCCAGAATACACTATTCGCATGGGCCCCGAAAGGGCACTCATGAAGATTAACTAAATGTATGGAATTTAGAATATGTTCATTAGAGAAAAACCGGCCAGAGAAACAATTCTACGTCTTATTTTTTTAAACTCAATGGCTTTTTTATGCATAGGAAAACTGTAAAGTAGATATTGCTGATACATTTATAAATAATATCAATCGAACCATTTCGGTTATTGTACGAATACAAAGCCGTTATTAAAATCGTCTATCATTTTTTAACTTTAAAGTTTTCTCATTAAACGTTAACATTATGAACCTCCATGTAATCGACACTTATCCCGTTATCTCAATGAACATCGTGAAAAATACGATTACAATCCGATTAAAAACCTGTCAAAATTGCAAGACTCGCGTCCCAGTTCGTATGCCATAAAATAATTTGAGATCTAATAAAAACCAAGTCGGTTAATTTATTCAGTACCTACCTATGGAAGCATCAATCTAACAAACTTTGTCATATGTATAACTTAATAAGTTACCTTGAAAACCATTTCATAATGGCCGTATAAATATTAGACATCTTTAAGGCTAAAAAAAATAGAGTGGTTACAAATTGATGCAAATCACGTGACTGATATTTCACAACTCAAATAATTTACTTAAACACTTAAGCGTCAAATACATTGAGAAAAAAAAAATGATCAACTAAACTAATGATTAACTGATTACGGATTGAGTTAGAAAAAATAAACTTCCCTTTCAAGTGGTGATTCATGCCTGAATCTCGCACAGGAAAAGGAAACTCCTTCAACTCCACCAGTGCTACGGAAATACGCCTCGGCATTCGAAAAAATACAATTGTTAATGTCCACTCTACAGTTTTCCTGTTTTTAACAGGTTTTTCATACAATCACACGATATGAAAGCTTACCCGATGTCCTATTTATATACGGCAGATGTATTGAACGGTTGACCTAATGCTAAATTAAGCTTTTCACCACTTGCTTTCGAGTGTACGCCCTGCGTCACACCCAGACACTCCATACAAATAGTATTGGGAGGCCTCTTCTACAAGAGACCGCCTAAGGAAGTACCACACCATTGCCACATGTTCATCCGCCACGCTGTACTGTGCAAACATTATTGCGTTCCGGTTTGAACGGCACGGTTTCCAGCGAAATTAATGGGCATATGAGACTTTAGAGCCGATCACCGATGTCTCAGGGTGACGAACACAGTGCAGTGCCGCGCGGGATGATGCAATGCAAAGTTCTGCTGGCACAGTAACTGTTATAGGCAGGCGTAGCCCTTACCATCTTGTGAACGATTTGCTCGCCACGACACTCAGTCAAATAAAAAAATAACTAATTGGCATTTCACATTATAATTATGAGGTTAGTTCACGTGCCAAAGGCATGAGTAAGTCAACGATACGACCAAAACAGAAGACAAGGCGCTGGTACTCGTATGAAGGTTCATACTAGCCCGTTAGTCTATTGTCATTTCGCTCATTTGCGTCTAGAACGTGATATCTCCTCAATATTAAAGTTAACACGTTCAGTGCTGAGAACACAACTGTCGTGTTTTTCATAACTTGCCGCGAGTGCGGAAAAACACAACTGTTGTGTTGTATGGGAAAACACTATAGATGGTGCAGAGCCGGCACTGTACCCGTGGCTAGAGAATCGGCTCAGCAGTCAAAGTGTTAAGGACATGACACATTCTTGTCGCAAATGAACGATTTGAACGTGTAATATTGACTGACCATAGATTTAGGTCTGTGAACCGACCCCCGCTGGATTGTAGGTAGAGATGCGGAGAAGCGAATCGCGGGGGATGGAGAGTGTCCATTCTGTTATGTCTTCTGTGTCTGTATCTCAGTGACGTTCACACAACCAACAGAACAACGATCGATTTAACTGAATCACCAAGCATGGTTTTACATACAGGGTTCTTGACGGTAAAATTTTGGAATATTCTAAGAGACCTTTTATACTGTTTGCTGTTCGTTATAGTGTGAGTGTAGTGTGTGTTTGTGTGTGTGGTATTTGAACTGGTGTACAATAAAGTGCTCTCTATTCTATTCTATAGCGAACTTATTCCGTCTGAATACCACCGGTGCGCGAAATGTTTACAGTTTTTACGAGAGCGGTATGATTCACGCCATAGCGCCTCAGAGCGATTGCCGATTGTTTACTCGTGATTAAGTGACCGTAACTCACAATTTTACTAGCTTTTATTTCACTCACTGTGTTAGTTAGTAAGGGATCGATACATCCATTTTTAAACCACTTCAAAAAAAGTGGAGGGCCTCAATTTAATTGTTTTTTATGTTTGTTATCTCTGAATTCCGTCATTTATCAACCATTTGTTCAATTTAAAAAAATATTCGTCCAGATTAGTCCCATTGAAATTTCATAGAATGGAATAGAAAACTCTTTATGGTACACTGAAATATATACACAGTACAGAAAAATTACAATAGGTAAACAAGGGTAGTACAATGGGCGGTCTTAAAAATCGGTTTACGAGTTTGGTTTTAAGTAAAAATAACTGGGAAAAAAATCCATTCCAAGTAACCGAAATTGCGTAGTTGGAATCGGTTTTTTTTGTGTCTAGATTATAACAAAAAAATATGTAATCGTTTGTAAAAAAATAGATTTATAAAACTCAGTTAAAACAAAACAAGCCCTCCTTGAACAAACAGACGTAAAGAAAAATGTTTGAGTCTACCAGTGGCTATATTATAATCTATCTATACTGGGCATATGAGACTTTAGAGCCGATGTATCAGGGTGACAAGCGCAGTGCAGTGCCGCGCAGGATTATGCAATGCAAAGTGTGTGGCACTGTAACTGTTATGGGCAGGCGTACCGCTTACCATCAGGTGAACGACTTACAAAAAGAAATATCTGTCTATGATTTCAAAATAAATGCTACAATTTAAGCCAATCTGCTATTTATACGATGCCATATTATCATACATAACCGTTTTTAGAATTTCTGTCTGTCTGTCTGAAAGTTTCTGAAAGGCTCCGAAACGGTTCAACAGATTTTATCAAAACGTAAAACAGGAATTTTTACTTAAACTTCCGTGCATGTTTCATTTCGATCATATTTTGACTTTACTTTGTTGTTTTGTCAATGTATTAATGATTATGTATATTAATTGGGCATTTATATTTTTGACGTGTGAAAGTGCAATATTTTTGCCTATTTACAAATAAATGATTTGAGTTTTTGAGTTTTGATATATTGCAAGGTTCAGAAAATATTAATAAAAGTATTGCACGAACGAAGTCGCGGGTCACATTTATCACACTAATATCATTAACGCGATAGTTTGCGCGTTTGTGTGTGTGTCCTCTCTTCGCGCCGAAACTGCAAAAATAATTTTGCTCGTATAGTGAGTACACAGGTCCTGATAGAACATACTCGTAAGATATTTTTTATTCCGTAAAAACTGATATTTCCCGTTGGATAATAGTTGAAGCGGGTGCAACCGCCGGGCGCTACTAGTTTTAAATAGAACCACTTAATATTCCCATAATCATGGTCACCATACACGCGTTGACACTGTCACATGTACTGTGGCATTGGCTTGACTCCAAGCCATTTGAAAATTAATAAATATTAACCTGTTACGCAGAGATTGGGTAAGAGAGAGTGGATTTTATGAGTGTACCGCGCGTGCTGTCTATTTGATGGACCGACACGTGTTGGCCTTGACAATTTTATTGCGGAAGAAATGCATTAGGACATGACGTATAAAATTTTTAGTCTCCTCTAGTCTCTAGTGCTTTCTTTACTGGTCTCTGACTTTTTTCTTTCATTTTGTCTGTGCACATTTAGTGGATTTAGCCAGTGTGAAGTATTATTTGTATGATACTTTTTATCCCCGTAATGGAGGTGAAATCGCGGAACACAGCTAGTATTTACTAGTAGTAGCATTAGCTGTTTTACGGTTTGAAGGCCATTTTCCAGCGAAATTACTGGCTATATGAGGCTTTAGGCTTTTGTCTCAGGGTGACAGCGCAGTGCGGTGCCGCGCAGGATTATGCAATGCAGGATTCTAGGTGTAGCTGTGACTGTTATGGCCAGGCGTGGCGCTTACCATCAGCTGAATGAATTGCTGGTCTCGTCATTCAAGTAAATAAAAAAAAATTAAAATGATTAGGATAGAAAAATGATTTCCACATTTCACAATGGCGACATCAACGAACATCGGAGTAATTTATTAGTGTTTTTTTTACTGATTTCAAAGGCCATTCTATCCCGTGTAATTCCTTGACACACAATCCGTATAAAAGCAGTATTAAGGCCAGTTTC
Source organism: Campaea margaritaria (assembly GCA_912999815.1). Lineage (NCBI taxonomy): Eukaryota > Metazoa > Arthropoda > Insecta > Lepidoptera > Geometridae > Campaea > Campaea margaritaria. The sequence goes on along the minus strand of OU538813.1, from coordinate 1,158,353 downwards.
CACTACTTTGATCAGAGTCATATACAAGACTCCATTGTGTCAGCCAAGGTCAAAGATAAACAGATGCGTGATATATATAACGCACTAGTTAAGCGAGAAAAAATCGATTTTTGATATGATGATGATCGGAGGAACGCGTTTGATGTGTTTTTTATTAGTTTTTCGTAATGGGACTTTGTCGAAGTGAAGCTGGATTTTTTGGCAAATGGATATATACATTCTGCTGGTGATATTCTGTAGTAGGGTATTGAATACTGCTTCAAGAATATACTATTGAAATTCAATTTCATATAGATGTCGTGGCGTAAATAGGTAATGAGCCGACTGCAAAGCCTGAGGTTGCGGGTTCGATCACCGCACGGGGCAAAGATTTGTGTGAATCACAAGCATTTGCTGCAAATCTGACTGTATAGAGGACTGATTACCTACATACAAGGAAGTAGAATATAAGAATGGTTAAGTAGAATAGGGACCTGGGGAGAGTTAATTTTATTTTATTTTATAGAAGCTTAACGCATTACATGCCTCAATTATACAGATTCTTTCATATTCTCTTGTTTTAACAGTACGGGGCCTCACCACGAACAGTTAAATCTATCCAGTTTAAGGCCTTAAACTGAACTGCCCTGCTCACTGTCACCACCAATATCGCTCAGCGTTCTTCGACCAGAGACATTTATCCAAAGAGATCGGAACAATTTGTTTGCATTTATGGGAGTTTATATAGCTCCCTTTCCCTTTAGCTCTCTTTCTCTGTCATTCTCTGCAGTATATTTTTGAGTGACGTCACGTCACGTTTGTCACTTGTGAGTGTGTGGTGCCAATCTAGGCCGTTCAGTTTAAGGCCTTAAAATGAACTGCATGGAATAAGAATAAGTACGTGGTTTCCTAGGCGCCTAATTTTTCAATTGTCACCTAGATTGTGACTAGGTGACTAGTCCCGGCACGCGTGTCATCAAAGACATCGAGATATATCGCCGGATATCGCGTGACGTCATCGCCAGATTTATCTCATCGCCTTTTTGCTCCAGTTGCCGTCTGAATGTCGTGCGACACTAGCGACGGCGCGCGACTTTTTTCGATGCCTGTGACATGTATACTAGAGGAACCTGAGGGGTAACCACGTTCTTATTCTTATTCCATGCAGTTCATTTTAAGGCCTTAAACTGAACCGCCTAGATTGGCACGACACGCTCATAAATGACAAACGTGACGTGACGTCAAAAATAGACTGCAGAGAATGAGAGAGAAAGAGAATGAGATGGAGCTATATAAACTCCCATAAATGCAACCAAAGAGAGATCTGCACTTCGCTGGTCACCCTGAGACATCGGCTCTAAAGTCTCATATGGCAACGCACTCAACGCTCTCCTGGCTGCCAATCCAGACTGTGATTTGTTTGCGGATGGATGGAAGAGTATTTTGACGGAGTGTTTGGATTATTGAGAGAAGAATGAATGATTGTGTGAAATTGTGTATTGTATTTTACTATTATCTATTATCTATATATATAAAAATGTTATGTTGGTTTGTGTACGCTTCAAAAACTCAAAAAGTTCTGCACCGATCGAGCTGAAATTTTAGCATGATATATAATCCGCATCAAGGATTGTGTTAATCTATTTTTTTCATCAGTGACATATCATCGAATGTGCGAATGTGCCACAGCGAAGCGTGGCAGGGTACAGCTAGTATGTAAATAATTAATGTAATTGGTCTAAACCGTTTTAATTATATAAATAAATAAAAAATAATAAAATGGCCAGTAATTTCGAAACAGTGCCCTTCGAACCAGAACACAGTAATGTTTGCACACTACGGCTTGGCGGATGAATATCTGGCAAAGGTCAGGCGGCCTCTTGCAGAAGAGCCCTCCCACTACAACGTGACTGAAGTATGATGATCTTTGATTACTCTTTCTACTCTCTTATTCACTCTCTCTCTTGGGCTGTTTGCCGAGTCACGGCCTGTTTGTAACCCACAGCATTGTTTGTCTAATGTCTGTGTTTGTTTTTCCACCGTTTGTTTGTCGTGTTGTATACAGTTTGTTGGGTTTCTAAATAAATACTTTTTACAAAATGTTATTTATCTCACTGCTTTTTTAAGTTCGTATCTGTTTAGATTGGATAACAAATTTTGCGAATCGATTTTGGGCCTAGTTTCATTTTTATTTATTTAGTAAATAGATCTTGCAAGGTAAATAGAATCCTATTCTTCTTATTTTCCTTTTACTGTTATTTTTCTTTTACTTTTTTTTTTTACCAGCTTTTATTGCTTTATTGTTTAGGGTGGGCATATGGCGGGAAATTTAAATTTCAAACTGTTTTTTTCTGTTTTTGGAGCTATACCAAAAATAAAATAAAAAAAAAACCGTAACTATTCCTAATAATAATAGAATTCGTGATAATTCTAAATTATTTTTCACATTATTTGTAAAAATGTTTAAGGCATATGCACCTGATTACTCAAATAGGTCAAGAAACACTGCAAACATCAGTTTAAAACGTTCACTACTGAACCGTGTTACTATTTCGGTTATTTTGCAAAGTGTTTACTGTTTACTGGCGTTGTGTCGTAACTGAACTCAATCAGCTGTGCGGGCGCACACAACTGGTGTGATAAGATTGTCAATACAGCAGTGCGGGTTCGCACGCCAGGCGTGTGTCACTTGCTGTAAAAGTATAAAACACACAGACGTGTGTGATTTCAGCAGTGAACGTGTTAGCTGTTTATTTGAGTCATCATCATCATCATCATCAACCCATAACGTCCCACTGCTGGGCACGGGTCTCCCCTCACTTTCGTGAGGAGGATTAGGCCATAATCCACCACGGGGGCCCAGTCCGGATTGGTGGATAACATACCTACCTCCGAATTAATTCTCGGGTAGATATGTGGGTTTCCTCACGATGTTTTCCTTGTTTGTTTATTTGAGTAATTGCTATTAAATATCTCTACAAAATATCGTAAACAGTGATGCACGATAGTCGTGGATTACATTGTCATTTACATAAGTTACCCGCTATAGCTCTAAAAACGAATTGTTCGAAACGAAAAACTTACTTACTTCTTTACGTCAATCAAATCTTGAAAGTCAATTTTGACCCAGTTTCTGTAGTTCAATTGTCTTGAAATTTCACGTGCCTGTGACAGCTGTCATGTCGCAATGACATTACAATATCACGGTGACAGCGAGCTGATCTGACGTTGGAGGTGGAAGGTAGAGTCCGGAACTCCTTAGTCACTAGAGTTTAGTAACTTACAGTGTATTAGTTGTGTGTTGGGTTCATTTAGTTCAGCTTGCAGAACTGTTTATGTGTTTTATAAAATCCTGTTTAGAAAAACGTTTTGAACATTAAACTTATTAATTAAACTAATAAATAGCTAAAACTCACGGGTTGTTTATAATATATAAATCAAGGTCAAGTCGTTTCTATAAACAAAATGATTCTTTCTTTTACAGATAATTTATCAATTAACGTTTCATTAACATTAAATCTGTATTTGTATGGGTTTGTGTTTGTGTGTGTGTGTGCGTGCGTGTGTGGGTGTGTGTGTATTTGTATTTCTTTCTGTCTATGGATATTCACAAGGTAAATGTTAATTAACCATGATTTCCGTCTCTGCAGTAAATCAGCAAACGTTTTTTTTAGTAAATTTTTGCAGTAGATAATACGAATTTCATCCAAATGCGTACCCTTATTCACCTTTATATTAATTTCACACGCCGATCACGATTCCCATTTATTCTAAATGCCACGAAAAAATCTATAGCAGTCGAGATTTCGTAATTTATTCGCAGCAGATGGGTCACATTCTTTCTCATGAATTTTAGACAAATAAACCCTTCACTCGTTTATAATTAAATATTAGTGACCGCCATGGCGTAAGTTGCTGATGAACCGACAGAATCCCGAAGAGAGTTATCAGTTGTACCGCAGTTTTATGCTCTAGGGCTGGGTGTTCATAGGCCCATGGTCCTCGTAGCTCTTTAAAAACGTACATACAGTAACGCCTTTTTCCGTTGGGGTAGGCAGAGACTACATGCTTCCACAGGCTGCGATGCTGACACGCCTCTTTCGCTTCTTCCACTTTCATGAGTCCCTTCATACGTGCTCGCCGATTATATAGGTACTTTTGACTTAGCCTTTCTTTTTCTTTTTTCTTTTTTTTCTTTTCTTTCTTTGACTCTTGAAATACGGGTAATCTTAGTGAAGGATCATGAACTGTGTATGATTATGATCGTGACGTTTTCCTATTAAACCCGAGCTAAGTTCACCACCATTTAATTTTAACCCACGGTTAAACCAAACTGGAATAAAATTTATACGATAATTGGAATTTAACTATATAAGCATGGTTGAAATTCTGGTGAACTCAACTTCAAGGTTACGTTGAATATTTACTAGTCAGTAAGGTGTGATTAAATTTGTTGAACTGACTTCGGCATGCGAAGCGAGTTCAAATTTACAATATCATTATTGACAGAAGCCCTGGCGCTCATGAATGTTCAATTTCTGTACAGTTGGTCAAAGAAATAGCTAAAAATATTTTTTTTTTCATTGCAGCGTAGGCAAGCTTTTGACCGCAGTCACACCTGGTGGTAAGTGTCGACACGGTCGAGGATGGAACATACTTGCTTAGAAGATACCTATTCACTCTCGCCTTGAAGACTTTCAGATTATAGTTTTCGGGAAACAGACGCTGGTAAGGTGTTCCATTCCTTCGCTGTTCGGATTTTTCAATGTCAATGTAAAGCGCTTCGTGCGGATTGGTGGAATAGTTCAAACGAAGTGGTACCGAGGAAACCTTGTTACCAAGTACCAAACTACCAAATTTACCAAGAGGTAGAACATCAATTTTTATTATTTATTGATTATAGTGTGTATGTGTATTATTAAAACATAAGTATTAAATGTATTGTGTCTGTTAAATACTGTAAGTACGCCACCCACCCTACTATCGAAAAATGGTTTTTACTGTCCATCCAAAGGTTATCTGGAAGAAATCGCTTTCAGCGATAAGACCGCCCATTGTACTACCCTTGTTTACCTATTGTAATTCTTCTGTACTGTGTTTATTTTTGTTTCTGGTGTACAATAAAGAGTTTTTCTATTCTATCTGTTGCCGAAAAAAAACAGTTTCTATCACAATTGAAGCCTAATACATCGCTCGATGTGTCTCCACTTGAAAGGGAAATTTCTATTTTATTTACTTACAGGCTGTAAGCTGTAAGCTATCATTACAAAAAAGTTGACTTAAAAACTAAGAAAAGCCATTTACAAGCCTCCACGTGTAGTGAGAGAGTAGTAATAAATACTCAATACTCTAAAAATATCACAATAAAAGTATACACAGAAAAATAGACAAGAACTTATGAAACGTACAAACATAAATCCGGTTGCCATGAGTTACAATTATTTTAACTTTTAAGAAACGCTCCATTAATTATTTTCAAATTCAAAACATAGAAATAAAGTCAAATTATGTTGAGCAAATAAAAAAAAAACAGGTGGGGTTTGTCCCAATGCCCTTACTACTAAACCGTTGCCAAATAATTTCATCTTCTAAATCTACCAAAACAGTTAAAACTTCAGAAGATTTCGATCTAGTGTTTATTATACAAATATCCACCAAGAGAACGAAATATTAATGATTTATATTCCGTTAGCTCTTCTTCGCTGCCTTTCTTTTTTATACTACGAAACAATAAGGTGAGCAGGTCGTTCACCTGATGGTATGCTCCACATATGTATATAACTGGACTGTGCAAGTCACCCTGTGACATCCGTTGCCCTGTAGTTTCGCTGGAAACAGTGCTTTTCAAACCGGAACACACTAGTTAATGATTGCATAGACTTGGTAGATATATTAAATGCTTGGTGGACCAAATTAAATCTAGTTATTTTTTTTTATTTTGTCAATGGCACTAAATTGTATTATGCTAGATAATAGAAAACTAACTAAAAGATTTGACATACAAGTAATTAAAATAATACAAAAAAAAACGACTCCAGATACGCAATTTTGGTTACTTGGATGACTTATATTATTTTTCCAGTTATCTTGATTTCTTAAAACCAAACTGATTTTTGTGACATTTCCATGTGATCAATCTGAAAGTATATCCTGTTGAATTCTAAAAAAATCTAGTTAGCGGAGCAAAGGACGGAGTTCCAAGAAGACAAAATTAAAAAAGAAACTCATCATCATCATCATCATCAACCCATAACGTCCCACTGCTGAGCACGGGTCTCCCCTCACTTTCGTGAGGAGAGTTAGGCCATAATCCACCGTGGGGCCCGGTCCGGGTTGGTGGATAATATACCTACCTCCGAAATAATTCTCGGGTAGGTTTTCCTCACGATGTTTTCTTTCACTGAAAAGCGAGTGATAACAAAAAGAAACTACATATTATAAATTCAGAACCTCCTCTTTTTTTAAGTCAGTTAACAAACAACTAACATACAGACAAACATCTAATAGTTTGTAAAAAAATTTAGGCGCCAGTCATGCCTACTAAATTTAATATTTATGATATCAGTAGGATTATGATCTCGAAGAAGGTTAGTCTATACTGAGAATGATTCCCATTGACGGCCGAAGGTCGGGACGAGGTATGCGATAGGAGTTTTATGGGAACTTGCGGTGGGTGTGTGCATGGTTTGCGAGTTTATATTACGATATTAGTGACGTCCGCGATTTTGATCTCTTTTTCATCGCGTCTTTTTTTTTAATATTTGGCTTCGTACGATTAAATAAAAAAAAAAAAAATCGTAAATTTTGGCGTTTGGGCAAACGTAGTGTAGGACGCCCGCCGGCAAGGTGGAGTGACGACTTGCGGAAGACGACTGGCAAGGACTGGATGAGGAAAGCCGAAGATTGGGCTCAGTGGCGTTCATTGGGAGAGGCTTACGTTCAGCAGTGCACGAGTGTAAGCTGATCATGATGACGATTATGACCATTTATTATTTAGTCCGTGTCGAGAATTAAAAAACAAGCGGTGATTGCTGATAGAAGGATATAGTCTTGTAAAAAGCTTGTGAAACATAATTATGTAGGTACTCGTACGTAAATGGCTTCCCCGTAGAGTTTCTTGGTGCTATCTTCTCTGACGGGCGTATTTCTGAAGCACTGATAACGATAATGGAGTTTCCTTTATCAGTACGAGATTCAGTCATGAATCGTAATTTGAAAAGGAAATTTTTTTTTTCGAACTCAAGCCATAATAAGTCACTCATTAGTTTACTTGATCATACTTGCTTTGTTTTTGTTTTTTTCTATATAAATAAGACTTAATTGTTTGACATGTAAAGGACTGACTTGTTGACTGAGTTTTGATTTTTACGTGTCATTTTATCAATCGCATTTTGGTAAAGGAAAACCTCGTGAGGAAACCATATGCCTAATAACTACTTAGAAAAGTGAGGAGGGAGACCCGTGGTCAGCAGTTGCTGGAGATAGGTTTCTTACCTCACTTTCTGAGGAGGATTGGACCTGGATAGATGGATCACATACCTCTGAAATAATTATCGTGTACGTAGGTTTGCTCACGATGTCTTCCTTCACCGAAAAGCGTGTGATAATTACGTACATGTTTATACAAAAAACACGACGTTCCCGCTGGAATTTGAACTAATGAATCTCTCCTTGGAAGGTGGACGTTCTCGACGACTATCACCTAATTGGGCATTGCTTCCAGCGAAATTACTAGGCAGATGAGACTTTAAAGCCGTTGTCTCAGGGTGACGAGCGTGGCGTAGCGCCGCGCAGGATTATGCATTGCAGGTTTCTGGGTGGAACTGTGACTGCTATGGGCAGGCGTAGCGCTTTAGATGAACGACTTACTAGTATCGTCACTCAGTCAAATAAAAAAACCTCGGAATCTCATGTTAAAGCTCTGGATGAGCTTCCAAAATATACAAACAGTACACTTTGTAATATTTAACAATGAGAATAAACTTCATTAAGATAAACACACAACTGCCAAGATTGTCTCCACAAATCAATCCGTTAACCAGCTCGTTAAAGTTTGTTTTAGTTCGTAAACAATCGAAAAGATTCAAAAAACCTTGTTAATTTCGTAACAGTCATAACGACCTGGGAGAGCATGTGGGTCAATGTCTGGCGCCGCGTCATCAGACCAAGGTTCGATTCCTGTCACCAATACATTTATTTTTGTTTATTTTGTAATCTGGGGGGTAACCGCGTAATTATTCTTACTCCATACAGTTCATTACTGAACGGCCTAGATTGGCACTCAAAGATAAACTGAAGAGAATGAGAGGAAAAGAGAATGAGATGGAGCTATATAAACTCCCATAAATGCAAACAAATTGTTACAATCTCTGTAGATAAATGTCTCTGGTCGACTTATGAGCGTTTAGCGATATTGGTGGTGACAGTTAGCTGCCAGATTATTTGCTCGGAGTATGGGTGTATTTAGGACCATGGTCCTTGTAGCTCCTGATTCCCTAGCTGCAGGGAATCCTAGTTGGGGGTCACGATCTATTTATGACCAGACTTTGGCTAGGAGTCCGAGATTTTTTATTTGGAGTCTGGTAGTTTATAGGACCATCTTCCTTGTAGCTCCTGATTCTCTAGCTGCAGGGAATCCTAGTTGGGGGTCACAATCTGTGTATGACCAGACTTTGGCCAGGATTCCGAGATTTTTTAATTGGAGCCTGGGAGTTTGTAGGACCATGGTCCTTGTAGCTCCTGATTCCCTAGCTGCAGGGAATCCTAGTTGGGGGTCACGATCTATGTGACCAGACTTTGGCCAGGATTCCGAGATTTTTTAATTGGAGCCTGGGAGTTTGTAGGACCATGGTCCTTGTAGCTCCTGATTCCCTAGCTGCAGGGAATCCTCGTAAAGAATCAGGATCAATATATGTGATCGTGTCGCGTTACAAAATTCCACTTATCCAAAACAACACAAAGCATTGCAAATAAAATAATTTCACACTTAAATGAGAAACATAAATCAAAATTAAAGCAAATAAGTGAGGGTCAAACGTAGCCGTACTGTAATAGCGTGTGTGTAATCACGTACGTAAATATAATAAACATGGAAAGTCACGCAAAAATCGTAATTACAAAGCCTCAAAATGTTAATAAGGGTTTTATAAACATACCTATTTTGACTGTTTGTGGGTTCCAGCCCTATGACGTCATTATATTCATTTATACAGCCCTAAAAGTGGGCTAAATTCGAACTCTTCAGGGTATAATAGGCCACCTTTTATTACAAGCTTTTATTAAACTTGCAATGTACGTCTGGACGCCTGGGGAAGTACACCTTTGCCAGATATTCATCCGCCCAGCACTAGTCTGCAAACATTACTGTGTTCCGGTTTGAAGGGCACTGTTTCCAGCGAAATTACTGGGCATTTGGGACTTTAGAGCCGATGTCTGACGAGCGCAGTGCAGTGCCGAGCAAGATTATTCAATGCAAAGTTCTGGGTGGCACTGTAACTGTTATGAACAGGCTTAGCGCTTACCACCAGGTGAACGATTTGCTCATCGCGTTACTCAGTCAATAAAAAAATAAAAAAAAACTTATGTGATAATTCTATTTAAAATGTTAACCTTCGATTTATTTACAAGTCACTATACTATGGTAGCGCGTTAGGTGGTTTTGCTCCACGGGTCACCGTGCCACACGCCACTGCCATAAATAATGGTAAGCGCCTTCGGGTCTGCTTTTTACAGGTGGAAGGTAGATTTTTATAGTTTTATTAGTTTTTTTTTGTAATTGGATTGAGTTTAAGCGTATGTATAAAGCAGCCGTGTTATGTATAATTACCTAATTATAATAGTTAACTACCTACTTGGTAGAGGATTATGAGATTTGGTTCAGTTATTTTTTGCAATATATTATATTTTTTATTTCTGTAGAGATGCACTACCGACCTATGTGCTTTATAATATTTTTAATCCGTTCCATCCAAAGGTTGTCTGGAAGAGATTGTTGTTGAGCAATATCATTACATACATTGTTTGGAAGCTTGCAAATAGTGAAAACTGTATTGAAATTTAAGCAGAGTTTGTTACGTGATGCGAAACAAACTAATTGACACCATTAAAAAAAATACACTTAAGTCTATGAAATATATTTTTTTATAATGATATTTATCTTCTATGTACCTGCAGACTTTTTACTGATTTATTGTAATGTTCTACTATCTATATATATATATATAAATGTTATGTTGGTTTGTGTACGCTTTAAAAACTCTAAAAGTTCTGCACCGCTCGAGCTGAAATTTTAGCCTGATATATAATCCGCATCAAGGATTGTTTTTATCTATTTTTTTCATCAGTGACATATCGGCGAATGTGCGAATGTGCCACAGCGGAGCGTGGCAGGGTACAGCTAGTAATTATATAATCATGTTGCATAACTGTAGTTTAAAAACTATAAATAAACGTTTTTTTTTTAATATGTTAATGTATTCTCATCGATCATCAATTCGTGAGCAAAATTTCAAGTTAATCGGGCATCTTGGAGTTGGAGAAGTTTACGTTCAAACATTACGTTACATAGATAGTTATATAATACAGGTGTGGCGAATAAAAACAGAAGAGAAGGGGGCTTCCAAATGACCTTTCTTAGTTTTTTTAAGTCAACTTCTTTATAATGATCATCATCAACCCATAACGTCCCACTGCTGGGCACGGGTCTCTCCTCACTTTCGTGAGGAGGGTTAGGCCATAATCCACCACGGGGGCCCAGTCCGGATCGGTGGATAACATACCTACTTCCGAAATAGTTCTCGGGTAGGTATGTGGGTTTCCTCACGATGTTTTCCTACACCGAAAAGCGAGTGATAATTACGTACATATGTTTTTACAGAAACACATTGGTACGTGCCCGCACTGGGATTTGAACTCACGACCTTCTGATTGGAAGACGGACGTTCTCCCACTAGGCTACCACCCCTAATACAATAAAATAAAAAAACGTGTTAAAAACACCAGCGACAGACAGACAGGGATATAAAAAAGGTTACATTTTTCCTTTTGAAGTACGTAAAGCTAAAAAACAATAACCTCGACTTACTAGGAGACTGTGTATCACTTCCCTCGGAATCCTGTTAAGAACCACCTAAGTAAGTCCGCCGGCGACATCGCCGGTAAGTGACGGCTAAGCAAATGCCCCCGGGGCATGTCCACTTAATCCCCTGATTAAGTTATACGACGTGAGGGCTTAAATCCACTTGAAATAACTTGATGCTTCGGGGATTTTCCTCGAGCACGCGCCTCTTTGGCGATGATAAAAATAAACTGCTCATTTCAAGCGTGAAAATCAATGTCAGGGTAGAGAGCGCAGTGCAGTATTGCCGCAAAATTGCAGTCCTACTAAGGGCCGTACTACTTGTAGTGGAAGGCCTCTTCTGCAAGAGACCACCTGGGGAAGGGCCACACCTTTACCAGATATACATCCGCCAATCTGTAGTGTGCAAACATTACTGTGTTCCGGTTTGAAGGGCACTGTTTCCAGCAAAATCGCTGGGCATATGAGAGTTTATTGCGGTGCCACGCAGGATTATGCAATGCAAAGTTCGGTTCTTTAGGTTTTCTTTCTTTCGTTTAAGATACTACGCGACCAAAACAAAAGACATCCTTTTTGTATGAAGGTTCATACTAACTCGTTTGTCTATTGTCATTTGTCATTTGGGCGTGTAATATTGACTGATCTCCGATTTGCCCTCCAAATTGCTAATAGAGGTGCGGCCAAGCGGATCGCGGGAGGTAGAGTGTCCCTTCTGTATGTAGTTCTATATGTATTCTTTGAGATTAAGTTATGACAAAGGTACTAGCTATACTCAAGTTAGAAATAGTTCACACGGGGAGAGTTGGCGGTCGAGTCCACTGGCATCCGGGAAGTTAGGATAGGAAGTTGGCGGAGTTACTGGAACTGAAACTGGGTCAAATTGTAAAGGTACAGCGGATGTAATTATATGAGTTTGTATGACTCGTATGATTTTAGGGTAGTGTAAATAACACTGGCCACGTTGCTCGCAGAGACCCCGATAACTTAGAGAAGGTTATGGTGGTTGCCAGATATTCATCCGTCATGCTGTAGCGTGCAAACATTACTGTGTTCCGGTTTGAAGGGCACTGTATCCAGCGAAATTAATGGGCATAGGAGATTTTAGAGCAGATTTCTCAGGGTGACGAACGCAGTGCAGTGCCGCGCAGGATTATGCAATGCATAGTTCTGGGTGGCACTTTAACTGTTATGAGCAGGCGTAGCCCAGCAGGTGAACAACTTGCTAGTCTCGTCGCTCAGTCAAATAAAAAAAAAAACAGTTTTTTTTTCTATTGTTCATAATAATATAACAAATTTTGTGTGCAAGTTTATGTTGGGACGTGCAGAACTTCATAAATATGACACTTTTATTGTACCATGTTACATGCAAATAATTAATTTAATTTTGACTGCTGAGCCGTTTTGCTTGTCTAGCCACGGGTGCGGCTCTGCACGCGCCATAGTGCTTTCCCGTACAGCAAACACAACAGTTGTGTTTTGCCGTACTGGTGGCAAGTTGTGAAAAACGCGACAGTTGTGTTCTCAGCACTGAAATTGTTAATTTCATTTAGTACTCTGCGCTATTGCATTCATGAAGTATGTACAGACTTGCATTATCCTAGTATATCGCTATCCAAGCTAATCCTGCTCACCGCCGGTAAAGCTACCGCTGAGCACCTTACTGGAAGAGCTTTTTTGAATTAGAGATAGTAACTTTGTTCATGTTCATTTTGTAATAAGTAATTTCCTCGGGCCTTGTGCGGTGACAGCTTAGTGGGAGATTCCAGCGTCCGCCTTCCAAGAAAGGAAAGAAGAGACGGACGTGTGTTCCAATCCCACTGCGGACACGTACCTTGTAAAGCATATTATTATGCACGTAATTATCACTCGAAGGGGAACATCGCTTTAAGCGATAAGACCGCCCATCGTACCTATTATTAAGTTATGTTTTTTCTATCTCTGTGTTTTATACAATGTGGTGTCAATTATCTATATATCATGAGGAAACCCACGTAAACGTAAATAATAAAACAAAATTAGCACACGTGTAAAAATTCTACGAAAAGAAATAAAATTAATAAAAAAAAAATAAGAAATGGCTACTACAGATAAATACACGCACACGTAAGAATAATAATATGTGATATTATTAGCGTCATTTTACCTTTTGAGATACACATACCTAATTCTGAAAACAGTGTACGCATTTACGAAACATGCTTTGCTCATATAAGTCGAAGTACAAATTAACCTTCCAAAGTTAGCCAAGGTACCCGGGACCCTGAGTGACGTCATCACACAAACTTCCCCGACGCTGCTAATCTTGATTGATTGACATTAGCTGATAGGCACGTGGAACAGTCCATAAATGCCCCATATCCCCCTAAATTATTAATCTTTGCTGAAAGCTTGGCGAAACGCGAGATCGACTTGGTGGAACTCATGAATGGTTGTAAAGAAAAATGTAGTGGAGGCATTCTTTTTTAATTTAAATTAAGCTAAGATTTTCAAATCAATAAAATTTAAACTGATTCGAAATAAAAAAAAAACTTAAGAAAACGAAAATTAAAAAAATACAAAAATACTTTAGAGTTTAGTGCTGTATAATAAATAAACTTAAATTATGTAAAAATCAAGTAAATAGGTAACTTTTATGTGATAGCCTAATTACAAAATAGGTTATGGACTCTAAAAATTTAAATGAGAATTGGCAAAATTCGCCAGACATTTTGGAATATTTTAAAAATTAGTTTCTTTATGTTTACCGTTCTAACACATAAAAAAAACTTTAGAAAATAAGTAAAAACGCCTCAAAGATTATTAGCGCAGATAAGACACGAATTCAATCACGAAAGCATAAAAAAATATCCGAGAAATCACCTAAATATTATGCAAATTGCTGGAAACCGGTTCAAATACGATTGCTTGCCAGATAGAGTTAACTACGTTATATAGGATTAGAAAATGAATTTATAAGAAACTGAGCACTTTTATATTTGGATTAAATAATAATAAAGAAAGGTGTAGATCATATATCTTCTTCGTTAATTTATTTATCAATTATTTAGTACTAAATATAAGCACTTGGTGACTTATATTAGAGCTTCCATTTCGTTATTCAAGCTTAGTCATTAGATTAAATAATTAATCTTAATGAATATTTGTCAACACACATCAATTAGTTTCGTGACTAATTACCATTATTCTGAATCACTTCTGCACGTTAATCAATCATAGAACATAAATATAATATACAGAACATAACATATTCTGATTCACAACACCTGAAAGATTTGCTCAGATACATATTATCTAGATCAAAAGTTTGGACGGAGGCAATAAATCATCCCGTCAAAGATGACAAAAGAAAAAACCTTTTGAAGATGGTCTGTTAAGTTGTCTCAATAGATCCAATTTATATTTTCTAAATATAAATATTTATAAGCGCAGGGATAAAATTAAACTGAAATAAGACGTAGAAAGACTAATTTAGGTTGAACATAACATATTGAAGCAAATTGAACGAACAGTGCCGCATCCAATTTTGTGTACAATATAAAGGGTAGATCTTAAATCCCTCTTAAACCCGAACTAGCAAACTTGTAAACAGGACCGCAGCAAATAAAACTATTTGCCGAGACGCAATACGCCACCAGACGCGAGAAAATGTCAATACTACACGCAAAATCGTATAAAAACGACGCACGAACCAGATGTTTTCACGCACCGCCCGTATATACAAAACATTCATCATGTTAAATGGTTTACGAGAATGGCGGCCCGTTTGGTTTGTAACCACTTTGCAAACGAAAATGAAATTAACAGTCACTGGTGTTCTAAACCATTTATGGTGAGAATCGTCGACGCCATGACAGCTATTTTCCCGCGTCAATTTTTAATGTCGCCGACAGGTGTCAGCACAGGACGCGGGATTTTCGATAACAAACAACACTGTCCCTTGTAATTTCGTTTCTAATTCGTGCCTGATATTGATCGTAAAGCTACTGAGTGTATACAGAAGCACTTACCCAAGCGTTGTCATAGTCACGATGGTATACCAAAATGCAGCAGGAATGGAAGTGAAGTTTGTATCTTGTTCGTTCTTCTCAGCGTAGAACATAACAGTCGCAAATATAATGATGGCCATCGCCAGCGAGAAGACCAGGAAACCCAACTCGCTGGCGCAAGACTTCAGGGTATAACCCAAGATCCTCAGTCCTTGGGAGTGCCGTGAAAACTTGAAGATACGGAACACTCTGAACACTCTTAAGGTGACGAAGGCTCCGGACACGTCGTCGTTATCAGTGATCCCCAATCCGATGTAGTATGGCAATATGGCCACAACGTCGATGATGGACATGACTGATCGGACGAATTTGCACCTATCCGGCGCTGCGAAGAGCCGAAGTAGATACTCTGCTGTGAAGATCATCACGCAAGCCGTATCCAGGCAGAAGAACACTATCTTATATCTCTCTCCACAAGGCAGCGTGCCCGCCTTGCCAGGCCGATGCCCACATGGAACCGTTTCCACCACGTTAGCCATCACGGAGACAGCAATGAAAAATCCAGTTACATAGTAAAACACTAACGCAGCTGTCGACGTGTGAGGGTTCTCAAACGCCCTCCACATCTTCTGTCTTAAGTCTGTCAGCTGAGGCAGGCTCTGGTCTCCGGCCTCGCTTAACTTATCGTCCATCAAACGCTCGGCATTTTCTCTCTTCCTATCTCTATAATCCTCATAACAACAGTCGCCGATCACATCGGGCAAGATCCCGAAGAACGCAAGCTCCTCATCGTACCCTGTCAAGCACTCGTGTTTTGGATAATGCAGCTTTCCAGTTCTGTAGTAGTTTAATATATGTCTGAATATGTCAGGGTCTCTATCGAAGAAGTATTCTCGACTGTCCTCGTCGTAGAAAAACTCCCGTTCGGTGGATCCGAGTAAGGAGTCGGGGTATTTTTCGAGGGTGTTCCTCCATGTTTCGAAGCGTCGTCCGGAGACGTTGATGAGGAGTTTCTCGTCTTCTGCGCGACGACGGTCTTTGGGGACGGGCGGAGGGGGAAGCGGGTGGGTTGCGATGGGGACCCAGCCGATGGCGGCGGCCCTGGCGAAAGGGAGCCACGCGGCGACGGACGCCATCGCGACTGACAACGCCGCCGGCGTCGCGCACACTGACTCCCCCCGCGGTTATTTCGGGCAGCCCGCCCAGATGACGGCAGTGTTGCCAGACGTGGGACTACGATTACCCGGGCTATTTAAATACATTGTTGTTGTTTATGATTACGTACGTTTGATGTTTAGTCTGATGCTAATTGAACGCTCCACTGTTATTGTCAACGGTAATGTGCAACTGTGTAGTGGGTGGCGGCTTTTACGAGAAAACAGCAACGGCTGCCAATAGTAAATTCCGTTAACTCTATTTTCCATTATTGTACATAAAATCGGTCTAATAAAAGTAATGAACGCTATTTAAGCAAACAAATAAACATTTAGTACATTCTCACGGGTCGCGTCGAACCCTCAATACGCTAGAGGTGGACTTACCTGAGTCGCAACAGAGGCGCGATTTCAACTGTCGCGCGCATCTGTCACGCGCTTTAGTCGCGATGGCCGCGACCTACAGAAGTCCATCTCAACTCCACTACTATGATGGGCATCTATACGGTCGGACATCGGTTGAGTATTTCAATGAAAACCTGTAAATGCTGTCTGTTTATTAGTTTAATCATTGACATGTTTGTTTCAGTTAATGAAGTAATAAAATCTATTTCCATTTAATGGTAACAATAAGGTTACTTAGTTACGTTATAAGTACTTACGAGTGAAGTTTTGGCAGGATATCTACCTTTGTGGAGATCTTTCCAAGCCCCTTGAAGCCAACCTGCTTGTATTTTATTACAATAACACTATTATAATGATAATTAATATTCAAATGGACACATACGGTGCTCCATCTTATCATTCGTTCCTTGGTTCAAGAAAAAAAATGCGATTTCTATTCTACCGTGGTCCATATAATAGCTATAAAAATAGTAATATAATAGCTATAAAAAAATACATTTTCTGGCAAAATAAAGGGTTTTTTAGTCGTAATTACAATATTTCTAAAAGGATTCTTATCTCAGCTCTTTTTTTTTTGTGGAGATTGGAGGAAATTTGTATGTATGTTTGTTTTAACTTTACGCCAAAACGGCGCGACGGATTTTGATAAAACGTATTATACAGATCGTTTTTATCCTGAAATAAAACATAGAATACTGTTTACCCTGAAAAATTAGCGGTTCCTGTGCAGTAATATTGAACGCGGGTAAGACCGCGGGGAGCAGCTAGTAATATGAAGATAATTATTACACCTTATGTTGGAAAATGGGATTATTTCTTAATTTATACATGTCAAAATCAGTAGAGACCATAAACATCTTCCCGAACTATAAGCATATTTTCAATTAACTGGCAACCCTATCCCGGGAGAGGACTCAGTGCGCTTGCGTACTCCGTGACGTCACCGCCTAATAAATTGATTTTCATATACCCACCTCTTTCCCTCCTAAACCATCTTAGATCTAGCTATCTCCGTCTCACAGCTTAAAAGCTCCACTGACCTTTTGTATATTTTTCACAGCTTTAAACAGTTTTTCAAAGGCTTTTGTCTTGGGGAAGTGAAAAGACCTGAATTTAGCTTGCAGCGCCCCTTGTTTTTTATAGGCTCGAAATTTTGGACGCGCTTGTAAATAAACCCTTGGCGGTACGCACGAGCCAGTATTTGGTCCTCTGTGGGGCAGGTTGTTAATAGGCATCGATGCAGGTCTATAAATAGCATGACCTATCTCTACATAATTTTATCATCGTTGATATAATTTGCTAGGGTAAAGTTGACATTATATTTTGATTTTCGACAGTCTTTATTTTTAATTGCAAATAAGGCTTTTAATTTTTTCGTGGTAAATTTAGATTTTTAATACCTTTTTCTAGACCTTAAGTGGATACCACCAATTTTGTGGTGGTAGGCCTCTTCTGTAAGAAACCGCCTGATGATATTTTCATCATCGTCAACCCATATCGGCCCATTATAGGCCATAATCCATGACGGGGGCCCGACCCGGATTAGTGGATAACATACCTAATTTCGAAATAGCTCTTGGGTGCATATGTGGGTTTCCTCACGATGATGATTCCTCACATTATGTTCTACAAGAAACACATTGGTACGTGCCCGTACTGGGATTTGAACTCACGACCCTCTTTTTGATAGGCGGACGTTCACCCACTAAGCAAACACCGCTTAAAGGATGATAATATAGTAGGTATGATATATCAAATTAAAATGGAAAATATTCAGAAATTAACGATCAATGAATTCATAGATTATTGTAAGCTCGGCAAAGTCAAGAGCTTTAAAAGACAAAATGCTATGACAAATAAATAGAAAATGAACAAGCTACGTCGATGTTACCTTCGACTATTTCCAGCTGCAGTGTAAGGAAATTGCAATTACGTAGCGAAGGGTGAATCCGAGATGTGAAGATAATCGAAAGAATCACATTCGGTCCAAATTTCCAATCGATTACAATCGATTATTAATCGAGTCTATAAAGATCTCGCTCCGAATGAAACATCGGGATGTTTATCGATTGTTCCAAGTCGACTGACTCGCCGCTGCTTTCATCGGCGATCGCTCTCTCTTTCTCACTCGTGCCGTGTTGTCGACGATCTAAACACTAAAATATAGCAGTCAGTGGCATGAACCGCGATAATTTCCTTTCGGATGTTTAAATGATAAAAGCAATTATTTCCTCGTTTAGTCGACGCCGCTGGTGACAAGAGGGCTGGCTCATTTCTCGCACAGAGAATAGCTATTGCTATCCAACGTGGAAATGCAGCCAGTGTTTTTGGCGCCATGCCTCGTGGACACCCTCACTTTTTTTATTTTTAACTTTTAGTTTAAAATTTAGGTTTATGTAATTACTGTTTTTGAGTTCTGAAAATGATGAAGAAATTCTTTTTGACTGCGAAAGAAAATCATCCAGAACCATCGAGATATTAGAACAATCGAAACAATCGGCAGAAATATCTTGGACACGCCCATCACTACAGTTAGGTACGTACGTTCCTGCGCCATCTCGAGTGTTGAAATTGGATCATAACCCGGTAACTTAACTCTCCGCTTTGAGAAATTGCAATTCAGTTTATCGTATTTCAAACTTTAATCTCACTGGACCAGAGTTTTATTTTGCTTTAAGTAAAATAGAATAGAATAGAATAGAATAGAAAAACTCTTTATTGTACACCAGAAACAAAAATAAACACAGTACAGAAGAATTACAATAGGTAAACAAGGGTAGTACAATGGGCGGACATAAGTACATCATAAGTACATCATAAGTACATCATAAGTACATCATAAGTACATCATAAGTTCATCATCATCACAAACTGTATCTGCCCACTGAGCACGGGTCTCACCTCATTTTCGTGGGGAGGATTAAGCCAATCCACCACGGAGGACCAGTTCAAAATAATGGTGGATAAATATCATTAAATTGCATTATATGTTATGAATTTAAGTTAAATGATTAACCAGAAATTAATAATAATTACAGTAATGTTAACTAGTAATTAAAATTTTGTTTCCAGATAGGGAAATAGCGCTAAATCCGCATAGTTGTTTCAATTTGCATAGAGAGAAAACCCTTAACACACAGTACTTATGTTTTAGTACCTCAATGTGCCGCTAGATGGCGCAGAAAAAAACCAAGCGGATTCCGTGGCGTAAGAGGTTAAGTGCCGACTGCGAAGCGTGAGGTTGCGGGTTGGATTCCCGCACAGAGCAAACATTTGCGTAAACCACAAATATTTGCTCTGAGTCTGGGTGTTTGTGGGACCATGGTCCTCGTAGTTTCTGATTCCCTAGATACAGGGAAACGTAGTTAGTGGTCGTAGCGACGTGGCCCGCTTAGGCCAAAATGGTATTTTTTCGATATGATATCGTAAGCAAGTGATATTTTTTCACTTGTAATTGTCTTTCAAATATAATTTATATACTAAAACTGGTTCAGTAGTTAATAATATTTGAAGTCATATTTTTAGTTCCAAAAACAAAAAAAGTTCAGATTGCGAAATGAAATTCAATTACCTTTGTAAAATGTACATTTAATCTTACATGTAATCACCAATTATTTACAATCGAAAGCACTATTTTATACTATACATACACAAAAATATTTTATCCAATCGTGTACAACTCCGAAACAAAAATCCAATCATTAGCTATTAATTACAAGTTTACAGCGAGAAAATAGCTTTGGTTACATTCAGTCAAGTTTTAAAATTCTTAAAATTGTGCGCAATTTTTGTAACTAACGAAAAATTGCAACTTACTAATTGCTTTAGTAGAACTTCTGTAATATGAAATTAATACGTCCTTATTAAGGGTCAGCAGAATGAAGAAGTGTTGCGGGCGCTGCATAAATCTTGACAGAAAATTTACAAAAAAGTGACAATAAAAAACAATATTTTTTTTAAGCTTTTATTTCCTCGTTTAGTCGACGCCGCTGGCGACAAGAGGGCTGGCTCATTTCTCGCACAGAGAATAGCTATTGCTATTCAACGTGGAAATGCAGCCAGTGTTCTTGGCACCATGCCTCATGGACACGCCTCTTTTGTTAGATTTTTAAGTTTTAGTTTTAGATAGACAATTGAATAGATTGTTATTTTTTAACGAAAAAAAAAAACATTTGGTTAGCTAAAAAGTATCACTAGTAACCAAATAAAATGGATAAGGAATAAACTTTTTAAATTATTGTAAAAAAAAAAAACAAAAAACCAAATATCACAAAAACGTGCAAAAAGTCCTATCGATCTACCATAACTATGGCGTAATTAAGAACGAAAACCTAATAAATTTGACATCATATGAAACAAAAAACAACAGAGCAGTAGACAAATTTCAAAGTTACAAAATTTTAATATATTAATCATACAAATATTTCGAATAATATTCACGAGACATATATTTATTAATATGTCTCAGGGTGACGAGCGCTGTGCAATGCTGAACAAGATTTTAAAATGGAAATTAACGACTTGCTACAAATACGTCTCGTTGCAAAAGTCTCTTAAGAAATGATAAATCGATATCAATCAAACAATGTAGAATGAAAGAGAGGCATGAATGGCGTTTACCGGGTGTTAGAATCTGTCAGGTGGCTCGAGGGCTAATTGCCAAGGCAATTCTTATCGGGTAATAGATCAGATTCTATCACCCGATAACGATCGGGATGTGACATTAGCAGCTACACTGTCGACTGTTCAGTTGTCGTCAAATGTCTGACATCTAGCGGTACCCAACGTTTCTATTTCTATATACTAGGAACATTTCAATAAAGCTTCGCCAGAACTTCTAAATAATTATTACTTGCACCCATACAAGTAACAATTCATGAAGTTCAGGAATGCAGCATTGAAATTATTAAAACATTTGCATTAAGTATACCTTTTAATCCCAGACTAACCGTGGGTTAATCACAAACTTCTCACAAACTTTCACATATATACATATAAAAATGTTATGTTGGTTTGTGTACACTTTAAAAACTCAAAAAGTTCTGCACCGATCGAGCTGAAATTTTAGCATGATATATAATCCGCATCAAGGATTGTTTTTATCTATTTATTTCATCAGTGACATATCAGCGAATGTGCGAGTGTGCCACAGCGAAGCGTGGCAGGGTACAACTAGTTTATAATATTAGTAGGATTATGCATGTAAATTATAGAAACAATCAGCTGTAACATCAATGTAAATCATATTAAATAATATATTATAATTGCTTAATTTAAATTAAATAGATTGCATTTGTTAATTCTCAATACGTTGTAAAAATGGGTTTTCAAAAAAAATAAAATACGTAAATTAATATTTTTATTGCAGCTGTATGTAGCTATATAGTAAATGTGTAGGACGAATTTAAAATAATTATTATTCGTTCCCTAGATACCAAACTAGATAAATAAAAAAAATATGGTTAATAAATAAATAACCTATCTTGCACAATTCGGACTAGACAAAACTAAATTAAGTAGCTCCTAAGTAATGACTTTAAATCTAATCATTGGTTTGATTAAATAATGTAATATCACGCGCGAAAAACTTAAATATTAAATGGTGTAAAAAATAGGTTCGACCACACTTGCAACCGCCGACTTGACAACCAGATAAAATAATGGGTTTAAAGAAGACTTAATTACAATTAATTGTCTTAAACAACCAATAATTGTATGAATTTTAAGAACGATTACTTTTAATATCTTCATCATTTACTGAGTTTTTTTTAATAACATTTAAACCTAGCTCCTGATTCCCTACGAATATAAAATCCCAGTAAAATAACAGGATGTATAGTATGTAATCACAGGATTTTATTATAATATATTTTTGTCGAGTCGCCGGATACAATTTTATCAAAATAGCTGTCATCAATTATAAAATATGTTATTTTGTGGAATGTCGAGTTTTTGTGACTAGAGAAATTAATACTCACATTTATTATCATTACACTAGTAATTGCTTAATCGTGACTTTTTATTATATTTAACTTAATTGAGAATAAATTATCAATTAATGATTTACCTAAAGAATGTTTATAATTTACGGTACAAATTAAGGCGCCATTCAAAGGAATTCCTATATGTACTAATGTACTTGCAATTTATGATACATCAGCCATGTTATTTCTTACAGTTTTTTTTTTATTATGTGAATCTCCTATATTTAAAAATCTTATATTACATTAATTGCTTGAACTTTATACAAAAAAGATAAAAATTCACTAACTCTTTGGTGCCTCATGCGAAATTGTTATTATCCGTAAAAGTTATCCGATTTTATCGGACATTCAAGCTAGTCGCTTGTTGAAACAATTTTTACGCATTACATGTATAAGCTAGCCAACCACTTGAGATCTCAAACTTAAATATTGGAGACACAAATTATGGAACATATCACTCATTTGCGTCAAGAATGTGTTATCGTCTCAGTGCACTGAACATGAGATAACACGTTCTTGTCGCAAATTAACGATTATGCATTCAGATGTACAATAATGTACCTAATAAATGACTAGATTTTATGACATATTTTTCAATTATTATTATTCCCGTTTCATGTCATCCAAATATTTAAGAATATCAAAAACATTAATGGAATGTATATTATTATTTGTACGCTATAATAATCTATATAATAATTATAGAAGGAAAAATATCCTTAACTTTTAATACTTACTAAAAATGTAGAAAATAACATTTATCATTACACTTTTGTCTCAAGTGATTACAAAACACTAAAATAAAAAAGTCTGTCTATATTAACTAAACGTCTACATATTTCACCATTGACTAGCAACATATGACATAGAGATCAATCCAGTTACTATTAATAAAATCGATTTACACCATCATGCATTTCAATAAGATCATAATACATTAAAAGGACGTGGGCATTACTGCACTCAATTACTGGCACATAAGGTTCATAATTACAGTTCTACTTCGTATAGAGACTAAATGCCACAGAGTTTGAGTTAGCGATGAGCGAGTCCAAGACGTATAAACAATCGAAAGAATCGCTTCCAGTGCGAAATAACAATCGAATCGATAAACAACTCGCTCCCGACCGAGAAACCAAGATGTTTTTCGATTGTTCCGTGTCGAATATCTCGCCGCTGCGTTCTTCTCTTGCTCGTGTAGGTCTCATGCGCGGTCTAAACTCAAAAGAAACGCAGTCAGTCGACCGACCGCGATTATTCCCTTTCATATTTTCAAAAACAATTCGGATTTATCTAAATTTACTGCGAGAGAAAACCATCGAGAACCATCGAGATGTCTATACAATCGAAACAATCGACTAAAATATCTCAGACTCGCACATCACTATTCTGGAGATCGTCGTAGTGCCTGATTCTATAGATACAGGCAGCTAGTTAGGTGTTAGGGCCTAAGGCTCTATATAGGGGTAAGTATTCGAATTTTAAAACAAAAAAAATGGAGTCTAGAAATTCTCGGATACTGCGCCGATTTAACATGACCACCACAATATTTAAGCGTGAACTTCACTCGACATAGTTTCTCGATGATCCGTCAAACTTCCTTGACAATACGTCAAGCTTGCATGATGGTATAAACGGATCGAAATACTCGTACGTACATCTAATTATTACTTATTTATTTCCACATCGCACTAATGTTCGTAACCACCACCTTTCCACTGTACACCTTTCCTTTAATCGCGGCCGCCAAAGATATAGAATTTTCATCAGACTGATTTCAAAATATCCAAAATCATTAACGAAGTTATGACGATAAAGAAACCATAAATGAGAGTAATCGAGATGAAACTCAATAATTTGAAGAGAAGGCCAAAGAGAACATAAGTTAAAGTTCATTAAAGTTAAGGCGTTTTCAATTTCCGCACTTACAACTATAGCGGTGTTGTTCGTATATTCTCGCTTCTTTATAATATTGACTGCAGCACAATGAGGACATGTCTCATTACTACTAATATAATTATTGGTAAGAATTAAACCAATAAAGTTTTTCTGCAGATCAGAATTAGTTTTAAAATCCTCATGTTTACCTCATTGATCATCTTGTTGTGCTATCGACCTATAAGTTCGGCCTAATGACAAACACGACAAAACGTCCAAAAACCTTGAAACCATACTGATGAGACTTCAAATCTCGATCCAAAATTCAATAACCGGAATAATCAACATAACCCGGCGAACACTCCATATCTTCAGCGACCACAACCTTGTCTCAGAGCACCAACAGCTGCTGCTGATGCAGACGGCGTCACAAGAGATGGTCTTCCGGATCATCATGCTCCTCCTCGGAGTCTGCGGAATCCATGCCGGGGACGTGGTCCATCTCCGTGCCATCGCAGTTATCGAGCTCTGGTGCATCGTCGTCTTTCCATTTGTCCATCGAACGCCTCCGAGCGTTCATGAAGAAGTTGCCGACAGTAGTGGGCTCCAGTCCGAGTTGCCTGGCTATGGTCACTTGCATCTCTTTTGATGGTCTTTTTGTTTCCTGAAATGAGGTAAAGAGAAAATAAGTTCCTATTTACAAAAAAATATTGATTTAGCTTTGAGAGCTTCAGTGAGGGATAATTTTAAGTTCTTTATAAACTTCAACGCTTTGTATGCGAGGTGATGAGTAAAAGACGGATTGGTGTTCTCTGTGAAAGGTGGAAAGGATGTGACCACGCTCCATGCGTGGTCACATCCTTTCCACACACAGCCTATCGGTCTGGAGTTCCAGAAACCAGTAGAGGGTGTCAGGTAGCTGGTGTACTGCTTTCCGCTGGGATCGTAGCATGTGGAATGATGTAGTATCTGCCTGTAGCAATGGGGAAACGTCGTGACTGTACGTATGCGTTCAGCGCTTCACTAAAATTACACATTATTGAATTTTTATATTTCTCATATATTTTTATTTCTTATTCATATAACTTTTGATGATGATCTATTTGGATTAAAATTAACGTGCAGCAATCGGAAACATTAAGAATCTCAATCTTAACGTCTTAAATTAAGATGTTAGATCAGATCCCATTCAGTCGTAGTATTGAATTAAATTTTAAGCAATTCACTTTCAAGTATATTACTGAATTCCTTCAATGTAGTAAACAGTAAGATAATGGTATAGTAAGGTAGACTTGTGACAACCAGGGTCGCAATAGTTATTCCAAGCTAATAAGTAAAAATGGTCAAGAGAGAAATTGGCCATTTTATCACCCGGTCAGATTCCAAAGTCGGCTCTCTAGGCTGTTGATTGGTCTTAGCCCTTTAAGGTACAATAGAGAACCAAAAGATACTAGAGATCAGTGTTCACAACCTGACGCGAGGCACCTATCGTACCAGAGCCGTAGAATTATCGTATATGGACCAACATAGGTCAAAAATATCGTACAATTCAGGATAATGGCTGTAGTATAAAAAAAATTAAATGTTTGCTTGGACACATAGTTGAAAACTTTCACTACATGTACGATAATTATCGTACGGTTGTGAACACTGCTAGAGATAACAAATAATTGACTTTAATTGACTCCTTTGAAATGTCAGCAAGATATAAGGATGCAAAGTAACATGGTCACTAACATTGTCATCTCGTGTACAGCGGAGATTATTAAAAAAGAAATGTTTTACCTTAAAAATAGCCTGTAGAGTACGCCGCTGGAGATCTGTGAAAACCAAACGCGGCTTCTTCGGGGAAGGATGGGTATCCGAACCCATTTCCTCCTTGCGTTTGCAACCTGGAAGGAAACCAGTAGCAGAGGTCAGACCGAGGAAGGCTTATCCAGTAATGTTGTTGGTGACAATCCTAACTTCTGCTCTAAGTTTACGCCCATTTTGAAACTAAACTTCACGAGTTTCCTAAATCGACGTCTATACCGGATTTCAGTAGAATTTTGACATAATAAGATCTTATGGTCTTCGAACAGTTTAGAATAATTCTCAGTACAGCTATTACTTACTTCTGACATTACTATTTGGCCAAAAGCTTAAATAATGAAGGTACGTTTATTAATCTCGCCTTAAATAATAGGTGGGCGTTCATGTCTGATGTAATTACTGTTCAGAGGACGTAAAAACTGTCAACTTTTAGTCTGTGAAGTTTCTCTGCCATAATCCCAGATAATAAGCGTTGAAGCTTTGAATTTAACATCTTCGCATGACTTCTTGTTATTTTCTTTTCGATTAAGCTTAAAAATCTCACAACTGGTGTTTCAGTAAAGAATTTATCTATCTATCTAACAGCAAAGTAAAAAACTTTCATAATAAATACTTACTGCCTCTCTGAGGAATCTGGGCCGCTGAAACAAAATGCAAATATATTTTTAATATGTATATTTTAAATATTCATAAGAAATTATCCCGTCGGAATCGCTTCTTTATCGGTACCGTCAATGCTTTCATTCTAATGACAACAAACATGCCTCTAAACATGTACTACCATATTGATTTCATACGCAGCAACATCAGTTAAATCATCCTGTTCAAAAGCACAGTACTTTAAATCAATAAAATTCAATATTCCATAAATTTCTATTTTATTTTGTTTAAATTTGTATGAAGATAATTTCAAGAAATCATAGGTACATTTTGCTGTACTGCGTATACAATCATCATATTTGTTTCATATATCACAAGAAATATCTAGCACACAATGAGTATAATTTTATGCTAACATGAGTCTTCGTCTTCTACAAAACAGTAACCACATCGTTGGTTTCTTTTGTATTTGACTAAATTTCTAGCATGTTGCTAGAATTTTTCTCCTCGTGACTTTCTATTAATTTCTAAATTAAACATATTGGATCAATTGTTTTTCTTCGAACGTTCTGGATTTATACATAAAAGAGCGTGTATTTCTAAACATCTTGAGTTCAGGAAAGTTGTCAATTGTCCCAATATGTCTATAACATCTAAACACAAAAAATATTATTTAAAAAACGCATACCTGGCGACAATGTAAACAACATTAACAAAGGGTTCTGAAATCTCGCAGGCACCTAAAAATCATATTTCAAATAAAACTATGGCAGCCCGGGCAGAGGAAAACAAAAAGGGAGGGATGGGGCAGCGGTAGCAGTCTAACATTCATCTTGGCTTCTCGAAGCTAACAAAATACACATACCTACAGCTATAAAATAATCTTTTAAAAACATCTTCTATTACAATGATCCACCGTATAGACAGTATCTTTGCCAAACCTCAAAAAAAAATACATTTAAAGAAGCTATCAAAATTGTCTAAAATTTAAAGCTCTGGAAAGGATACTGCCTATTAAAATGAAACGACATCTATAAGAGCAAATCTCTATTCATTTTACACATTAACTTTTTATGAAATAGACAATATTAAAAATAAATAAAAAAGAAACATTCAGACATTTTCCTCTCAATCTAAATAAAGAGGCTTGTCTCAAAGCGACCTGTTTAAAATAAGACTATAAATAAGTAAACTGTTTTCTTAAACTATACTTGCTATATAATAAATAAACATAGTATACATGAGTGTTATTTTACCTTTGGGACAAGTCTATTTACAGATTTTATTATACCTATAAGAAACCAAGTCCACTGCTACGCAGCCACGGGTAAGGTATGGGATAAATGGAATAAAAGGGTATATTTTGAAAATGTAATGGTTCATTATATCAAACAAAATCAAATGAAACAAATTGAAAAATGTTAAATTATTTTGTATTTGTTCTACCCAAATTATGAACAAGAATATTCACAACAAAGACGATGTGGTCATCCATGTAAACTAAACATACAACATTTCCCCATAATTTACACTTTATCTATTCGGAATCGTTAATGTTCAAAACAAATGAAACATAAATTCTTTACCAAATAATCCAAAGTACACCCTAACTGAGAACTATTAACCAACTCGAACGACATGAGGGTAGGAAAGGAAAATAGGGATCTGTAGGAATCCAGGATTGAAATCAAGAGGGGAGGACTCACAAGCAAGATACGTCCCCAGCTGGTTCGTATGGTGATTCCCATGGGGTTGGAGGCCCGGGCGGGTACATGGAGCCCTGAGGCACCGGAGGACCACCCTGGTACTCCCGAGGCTGGCAGTAAGCCTGGTGCGGCATGTTGTTTACATTGTCGCCTTTATTTGTTTGATGCTGATTTGGCGTATCTGGAAAGTTACATGTCAGAATAATCAGTGAAAATTTAAATATATTTTTTGTTAGTTTTTCTCGAACTTTTGCTTTGGGACTTATACATGCTGTACAGGTCAAAACTAATCGAGACTATTTAACAGAATTTTCTTTCCTCGACGCAACGATTTCTCTCTTGATACGAATAAAACGTCATGACAAGAAAAAAAACTCAGCATAAGTTTAGTCTCTCAAAACAATGACAACAACTCTCATTGTCAACAATCAAGCTGTAACAAAAACGGAATTAGTATGCATGGCTGAAAGGTTCTTCATCTGCTGACTTAGTAATATTAAATTTGAATAGTTTATAATAAACCTAAAAGGTTTAGAAATTAAAGAGAGAGTAATTTAGAGTAATTTAAGAGTTTCCATAAGAATTCCATAACATGAAAAAGAAGTAGTAAAATAACTAACTAACCCATAACCCACCAATACTAACTTTCTTTGGAAATAAAAATTCACTTATGTATTATTTGTTTTTCGTCACTGCCTAGTGACTGTACAAAGCTTCGGTTTCAAACAGTTTCGGTCAAATAAACCATTTAGGAACTGAGTAATCTACATTATTAATGGATATGACCGCGGTTTCGGTTTCAGCTAAAAAGTTGCTAGAATTCCGTATCAGATGGAGCTTGCGTTCGTGAATTATCGTCGGAACACGTTCGGCTTTACACAAGTTTATTCGGCGTCAGCTTAGTGGCCTTCAGTTCACCAGCCGACGATTGAGTAGTCACTGTATCTCTTGTCACGCTCGTAATAATATTTAGTACCTGCCCTTCATTTGATTGTAATTACCTGAGTTGGACATTTATTGGAAGCAAAAATACGCGTATTAGAGACAACCCATAAAGTCCATTGTTTTACATGTCGATGGTTAAAAATACCTCAGAATATTCGTCCTGGCTACAATCCTCCTTCTCCTTCTTCTACTCTCTCTCTCTACCACTCCATTGTATTAATACTGCTTGTTTTACATACTCAAAGCAAACGTTAATGGCCTCTGTTTTATCAAAAAAATTTTTTAAACAATATTTTTTACGATAATTCTGCTTGCACTTTTTTTGACTTAAACGGTCCGTCAAAAAAATAATGAGAACGTACAACATCCTCGGCAATAGGATAACTGAATTCTGAGAACTGTCATAGACAACAGATATTCTCACAACGCAATACGAAGCGAATGCTCGGCTCATTAAAATTAAAATCTATGTTGTAAGTAATTTAGTTAAAATATTAACGGACACACTATTAACTGTTCAACTTGTTACAGACAAACACGAGCTTTTGATACGGCGAGCTTTTTCCGATAGGAAGTAAGGATCTTATCTGCTGCCATAATTTCTATTACAAAATGAGTTCATGGTGTGACAGTCAAACTGGTAACTGAAATCATATTTCCTACCAAATTATTTCGCAACAAAAATATACAAGGGCATACAGCAAAAACTTGAATTTCCCAAATGCTAAATATCAAGTTATTGGCACCATGCCTCAAGGACATCCTCTGTTGTTAGATTTTTAAGTTTCAGTTTTCTATTTAATTTTGTCTAATTTTTTTTTTTAGCTCTTAAACTTAGATTTATAATTGATGAAAATTAAAAATAAAAAAAAAATGTATAGAAATTCTACTCTCTAAAATGTTCTTCCGCAATCGGAGTTGTAAATAATTAATTTAATTTTTATTGTTGTTTTGGCTACGCCAAACACGAGAAACCAAATGAACGATCCCAATTTGAGAAACCCTATAAATTTAAAATATTTCCGTGAAGCAAAAACGATGCGTAGCTCGGGGACCCCATTTGTCAGGGAAATAAGCTGCCACTAAAGTACTTGTCTTATTTATGTATCTAAGAACCTATACAATTTCCCTATATAGTTTCAATACATGGTTATAATTTAGTACATTCTAGCAGTTATAGTCCATAGTGAAATTTGCTTAGTGTTTGTAGATAAAATATAGACTTACTTCCAAGAGCTTGTTTCAGAATGTCTGAGTAAACTTCTAGATAGGATAGCAGTAGCTTCTCGGTAATTAAAACATGTGCTTGCGTTTCGTAATCACTAATATCAGCTTAATCATTGGACGTCAGATCAAGAGGTAAGCAAAAGCTGTTGCTATGGCTGTAAGTGTAAGAAGTTTGACGGCTATCGAAATTAAACGGAACACACAAGGACCTTGACTTAACTAGAATCCCATGTGTTAAGAGAATCAGGAATAAGGAGGACCGTCCAACAATCACCTGGACTTAGAGGAAATAGAAGTGGTTCACGCAATTTTTTTCCATGCTCCGGAATCGAGCTCCCAACCCCATGCGACGCAGTTGGCTCATCACCAACTTACGCCACGGTAGCTGTCAATGATTATGAAATCTCATTGATTATTAATAGCTGTTCTTCGCGGTCTCATTTGTGATTACTGGGATAAAAAGCACTTCATCTGTTAATCCACGGTACCTTTTTTATCATTTGTCTGAGTGACCAGACGAATCAAAAAACTCAAAAACTTAAATCATTTATTGTAAATAGACAAAAAATTGCACTTTTACACGCCAAAAACTTAAGACGAGCAAGCTGTTCACCTGATTTTGTAACAGTTACATTGTCATCCAGAACTTTGCATCGCATAATCCTGTTCCGCACTGTACTGCGCTCTTCACCTTCAGACATCGGCTCTAAAGTCTCATATGCCCAGTAATTTCGCTGGAAACAGCGCCATTCAAACCAGAACACAGTTTTGTTTGCACACTACTGCTTGGCAGATGAATATCTGGTAAAGGTGTCTACCTCCAGACCATTTCATTCATTCAAATCCGCTCAGACGTTGCGGCGTAAAAGAACAAACACACACTCTTTATACGCGAATTTTCACTTCAATATTAGTGCTTTGCCATTGTGAGTTTTGTGTTGGATAACAAATTGTACTCTTAACGGGACATTCTGAAACAGACCCTTCTATTTACCAAGTAAATTAGCATACTGGACAAAGGAAAATATAGTCATACATTTTAATGTCCTGTTGACACTAGCTACAGTCGGATGGTAACTGTTCTATAGTATTTGGTATCATAGGTAGACAATAGACATATACATCTTATAATACCTTGAAACAGTTAGAACTTCATCATCATCATCATCAGTCTTCGACATAGGCCTACAAGAATATAGACCTATCTAAATACATCGAATCCGGTAGAATAGTCAATTGACAGCCATGCGCGCCCTTTTGAGGCCCATGTTAAAAAGAAAGGGAAAGACGAAGAATACGATGTGAAGGTTAAGTTTGACACAAAGACCGACTTTATCGGTAAAAGCGACTTTCCCCAGACAACCGATAAAAAGATCTAGTACCTACAGATTTTCCCAAAACACCTAGTTCTGTACGATTTCTCCCTAACCTACTCCGTAAACATTGACATAGAAAATCCCAGCACCCAAAATCATATACCATTTCAAATTCCAAAATCTCCAGTAAAAGCTTCCGTGATAGGAAAGGTAAAAAGCCCAAGAAAACCCCCGGCGCAACTAGAGCAGCCGGCGGGTGAGCCGGGGCGAGGGAGGGGGGCGTCGGTCGATAACAAGGGTAGAAGGGAGGGGGGAGGGCTGTGACGTCACGAGGCAGGGGCTGTGTGCTTGCGGTCGGCCCGTTTTAGAGACCCGATTCGAATTATTGCCTCGTGATTTGCACCTGATAAAATTACTGTTCATCGTTTGGTTTTAAACGGTTGATGATTTAGAAAGGAAAATATTATCTTTAACAGCACACACACACACACACAAAGACAGACACACACACACATAATATGCTGTATTACAGCATTCTTTTGTATTGTACCTATATTTCTTTAATGTGTTTCTGTTTCGTTGTTGTAATTGTCGTGTAGTGTCGCTTAAAAATTATTATTTTTATTTGTCTTAGTTTTTAAGTTTTCTTTATTCTGTGGTGTTTCAATAAAGAGTTTATCTATCTATCTATCTATAACCGTTTTTATTTATTTCTCTCTTTTTTCTTTTTGTATAAAACTTCGCTTCGCGGTTTTGCCAGCGAAATTTTCCAGTTTTTCCTGTATAATAAATATTCTAATTGCAATAACTCTGCATTTCCCAGGTTAGAAACCGCTCGTGTGTGGTGAACAACAGAAACAACTGAAAATTTGTGAAAAAAACAAGTGAAAACTAAGGTCAAATCGTGAGTTCATACAAAAAGCTCATATTTCATACATCATGTTTCATGTTCATATCGATACATTTAGCTATTATTGTTGGAGCCATGAACCCTTGAAAACTCAAACAAACAAACAAAAAAAAACTCTCTCATCCGACAAATAATATTGTCTATACCACTGCAAAGCCTAAAACAACCTTTTCCCCGCTGGAGGCTATTTATAGATACCGCCTAGATAATAAATAAACTCTCACCAGGTCGTATTTAAAAACATTTTTCTCTTAATATAAAATAAATAACGCCTGTATCTTGAGAATCAGGAACTACGAGGTCCCACAAATACAGCCTTAGAGCAAATATATTACCCTGACGGTCAGTACTGACGTCGGTCGTCCGTAGCTGTCGCTATGAAAACCGTGCCTGCATTTAGCAACGCACTAACGCGTCCGCGCGGTTTTCGTAGCGACAGCTACGAACAACCGAGACATCAGGAGCCTCACCACGAACAGTTAAATCCATCCAGTTTAAGGCCTTTAACTGAACTGCCCTGCTAACTGTCACCACCAATATCGCTCAGCGTTCATAAGTCGACCAGAGACATTTATCCAAAGAGATCGGAACAATTTGTTTGCATTTATGGGAGTTTATATAGCTCCATCTCATTCTCTGCAGTCTATTTTTGAGTGACGTCACGTCACGTTTGTCATTTAAGAGCGTGTGGTGCCAATCTAAGCCGCTCTGTTTAAGGAACTGCATGGAATACCGCCTAATCTAGGCGTAATATATTTCAGTTAAAACAGAGGGAAACTCCATGAGAACCTATGAAAGTGTCGAGGATAACTTGGACCTTTTCCAAAAATACTTAAATCAGACGAAGATAGATCATAAATGTGCCTAACAATATCTCAGTCAGGCATCAACTTTATTGTCTAGTGTGCTGGCTGAATGAACTAGGTATAGGCAAGATTATCTAAAGAGCCAGCATTAATACAAAAAAGAAAAATCAGTTTGTTCACTAAGCATTGAAAAAGGTTCAATGCGAGAGGAAAAAACAATATTTTAACAAAAGCAACGCTAAAAAAATTACATAGATAACATAAAAATAAAGCCTAGTACTAGTGTGGTAATGTTCGATTACGCTACGTCACAACATCGATTATCGACAATCGATGATTGCAGCTGACGCGAACTCTCTCTCAAAGAAACAAAACCGGGTCAAAGTTCGTTCCACACTTTTCTAAAACCCTTCACAGAGTGCATTATTTCATGATCCTTGCCCTACTTAAGCAAATGCAAGTAAGAATATATCGATTGCGTTACAACCCGGCTGATAAATGGGACATCGATTATCGAGAATCGATGTATGTAACTGACGTGATTTCAATTAACTGCCTTTTCTCACAGACAGACTAAACGAGATCTAAGTTCGTTCCAATTTCTTTGTCACCCTTTCCAGAGCGCATTGTTAATGAATCTTGCCCTTCCTTAACAAATGCAAGTGAGGCGTCCGCGTTGCTACTTAAGTGGGGATAATTGCGACGTTTATTGACAATCGATGCACAGTGTCAATACCTGTAGTATCCGTTACAACGGGTCTGATTGGATTTTGTTTGATATACTGTAATGGCACCTTACCCTTTTGGTTTACCTGTTATTTTTTTACCACGGGTTTATTTTACTTCTGGTGCCTTTGTACCTGTCCGGTATTTTTTTTTTGTGATACAACTTAGAAATAATTATTGACCGTAAAAAACTTTTTGGTGGTAGCCTAGTAGGAGAATGTCCGCCTTCCAATCAGAAGGTCGTGAGTTCTAATCCCAGTGCAGGCACGTACCAATGTGTTTCTTGTAAAACATATGTACGTAAATATTATCACTCGCTTTTCGGTGAAGGAAAACATCGTGAGGAAACCCACATACCTACCCGAGAATTATTTCGGAGGTAGGTACGTGATCCATCAATCCGGATGTAGCCCCCGTGGTGGATTATGGCCTAACCCTCCTCACGAAAGTGAGGGGTGACCCGTGCTCAGCTGTGGGACGATATGGGTTGATGATGAAAAAACTTTGGTAGTCGCTTTTTGTCGGAAACTGAATTTACTACGTAACGTGTTCTGAAATTACCAAAAGATTGCCTAGATCAATAGCCTGATTCTCAAAATTAATATAAGAATACAAAGCTCGCTACAACCGCTAGCTTTTTAATTTCAACCCTTCACAGCAGGCAATGTAAACAGAGCAAGTGCTAGTGACGTGCCGTATTGATCGTGGCTCGCGTAAGCCGCGTCGTTGTACCCGCGACATCGATCGCCGACAATCGATGCTCGCAGCTGACGTAAATAAGACGTTGAGGTTCAATGCACTGTTATGCTAGTTTGAAAAACAACCTTCCACTACAGTTAACCTTATACTTGCCAGCCTCCATGGTGACGTAGGTAAGGAACCGACAGCGAAGCGTGAGGATGACCGCACAGGACAAACATTTGCTCTGAATCTGTGTTTGTAGGACCATGGTCCTTGTAGTTCCCGATTCCCTAGATACAGGGAACCCCAGTTAGGGGTCTGGATCTATTTTTAAGATCATGACGCGTTATTGATTAAGTTTTACGGTCCATCCACTTTATTCCGTAAAAAGTGGTTTTAAATTTAATTAGATGCGTTTTTCAATTTTGTTTAGATATAAGTTGTGGCAATTAAGTCATGGTTTATGCATGTAGTTGGAACTCAATTTAGGTCAAGGCATGGAACTGTGCATGGAATCAGGCAGCAGGTTTGCTTAGTGGAATGCGTAATGCAATCAATTTTAAGTTTTATTTCGATATAACATAGTGGCCTTTGATTAATATTGCCAAGTGTCCCGATTTGCGCGGAACATCCCAATTTTCAGAATTTAGGTGACCCGATTCACCCTTGTTCGGAACGCCGAATGTCCCGATTTTCATTAACATCCTCAATCTGTACTTTAATCGATAACTAACATCCTTTTTTTTGATGACCATAAGTTCTCACAATATTTTTTGTATCGTTTGTTTCTGTTCCGATTTGAAAACCAAAAATCTTTTTATATCAACCTTATGTTCTAAAATTTGACACCCTGGACTTGGCATCACTACTCTTGATTTAAACATAGAATTGAACAGCTCATTCATGTAGCGTGACGTGATAGGTTGTAAGTACTCAAAACTCAACTGTGAGCTATCGATTGGTGGCATATCGATTCCACACAGCTGTGTGATAAGGGTACTTGTGAGATTAAATGATATCGATTTTTTTTAGTTACTAGCTGATCCCCGTCTTCGTGAGCGGTGTTTTTAATAACGTTTTTAGAAGATAGATTTAGTGATTGCTTATAATGATGATGTTTCTTCATCGATCAGTAGCTCTTTTAGGCAAAATAAATTTAGATAAGGTTTTAGGTACAGGTTCGTAGAAAAAGCTAATATTAAAAATTCTAACTGTGAACAATAATACCATCATAATTTGGGCACGTTCCAAACTTCATTTAATAGTCACAAAGACCCTACTTTGAACTCCCCTACTGATATTGTCCCCTACAATTTCATATTGCGACCCCTTTTATGTTAGTGATGTGACGTTTGCATCAATCGCTCGTAGGTACCGCACGTCAATATCCTAAAATCGATATCAGCTGTTTTGGTGAAAACA
The DNA here is from genome assembly GCA_912999815.1 of Campaea margaritaria. NCBI lineage: Eukaryota > Metazoa > Arthropoda > Insecta > Lepidoptera > Geometridae > Campaea > Campaea margaritaria. Next base: position 1,121,739 of record OU538813.1, on the reverse strand, counting down.
CTTTGCATTGGATTTTTAAAACGATTGAACGCCCTGAGTCATCTTTGGCGATTGCTAGCCAATTGATCCTCACGGGTAGCCTTCTAATAAGTATATTCCGTGTATATTAATTATTACACCATTTTTGATAGAAATATGTTCAGACGACTATCAAACCTGCGCGATGTGTATAAGTAACCTAGTGATTTGAAGACTCAGTACTAACAATCGGGAAACTGAAGCGGGCAAGGATCTCCACTCCTTTGCGGTCCGCATAATAAATATATCTACAACAAATATCACAGGCCATGGCCACAAGCGGCAACATTGCACTACCGAAATACGAAAATTAGTCAGTTTGCCTATCGCCTGCCTCGTCACGTGTACAGGTTACCTACCTCCAGTGTTGTGACGCTACGCATCGACCGCGCGGTGTCGCGGCCACACGCGTCGCGCCGCATCGATTCCAAGACAATCGATGCTCGCAGCTGACGTGAGGTGAAATCGATGCGCCCAGCATTGGCCCACTGACGCAGCGATAGTCTATTGTTTTTTAGTAACCTCTATCGTAGCAGGGGCGCGATATTTTCTGTATGAATGACTGGTCCAGTGGCGAGTAGATTTTTTATCGGGTCACAAATGCAAGTGGATTTCGCTCGTCGGCGAAACTGGCGAGTAGCTCGTTTCTCGTGTTTGTGCAGCTTGAGAAATTGGTGTACCAAGTTTTATTTTTTTAGTCTAATATTATAAAAGGGTAGAATTTGTGAGATTGTTAGTTTGTGATATTGTAGGAACTATTCCGGAACTACTGCTCCGATTCTCGAGAAATCTTTCACTACTGGATAGATAAATTACTTTTGAGTGCTATGTAGTATGTTCCTGGAAATGCAGTTTTTTTGCGGGAATCCGGAAATTCCGAGGTGGAAAAGGTAATCACTAGAACTGCTGATCAGATTTTGAAAACTCTTCAATGATAGCAACTGGCTATACACCTTTCGAGAGTAACATAGGCTATTTTATGACGGGAAAATGTAAAGCAATCTGAATTAATGAAACTTAATATACCGATTTCTCTTAACCTTTCCATTTCTTCCTATGCTATTTCTTCATCTAGTTATTTGTCGCTGACATCTTTGTCTTGTATTTTTACCAAATTTTTAATCTATTGCATGATTTAAGTCGTAATTTAAAGAGATGAAGCGACATTCGCTTCACATTTTGTAATATTTATGAAATTCATAGCTTTTACCACTTTTGCCGAATTGCTGAGCTCCAGTTCATTGAATGGGTGGCATTGTTAACCTAGCTTTCTTTAGTTGAACTTTATAATGCTTTATACCTTTTTTTTTCCTCTTTGTAGGTAGATAGGTAGCAGTAAAATAAGTAGATAAGGCCGGAGGCCGTGTTTTTTTTTTTTTTTTACATTAAGTCAATTTAAGTACGGGTTGACGGGTTGCGTAGGGATTTAGATTTTTAAACGGATAGATTTGTCATAGGGGTTAGGTCATCCAACAAAGTCATATCATACATTCATCAGACAACTTAGGCGGAATTAGAACTATATATATCTATTAGCTGCGCCCTGCGGTTTCACCCGCGTAGAATGTCATATTTATTTATATCTAATTAAATGCCTAAAAAATAAATTTGAAGCTTCTAACTTCAAAAATGACGAAACTTCAATACAAACTTTCATCCCCTATTTCGAACCCTTACAATGCTTTTATCGCATTAAAAAGTATCCTATGTCCTTTTTCAGGCTCTAGACTATCTCTGTACCAAATTTTATTTCAATCGGTTCAGTAGCTTAGGCGTGAAAGAGCAACAGACAGACAGAGTTACTTTCGCATTTATAATATAAGCAAGGATATTATCTTATTGATAATTTTTTTTTTCATTCTCGATTATTTTGGCATCGTGTGTTGTAAAAGTAATTTGATAGAAGATGACTCTTAAAAACAAAAATTACACTAGTTTCCCAACTTATTCTATAATTAGGAAGTCTTGTCACTAAACAGCGATATCTTCCAGACAATATTAGAATTTACTGTATGTGAGCCGTACTACATGAAAAGTAAAAACAAGTGGATCCAAGTTATAAGCAATTCCATATAAATATATATATATATATATATACAACTTAAAACTACAAACAAACTAATTATATATAATTATTATAATTATACATAATTAGTTTGTTTGTATATATATATATATATATATATATATATATATATATGTTTGTAGTTTTAACTTTTTTTTGTTTTGTCTTGTTTCAATAAAGAGTCCATCTATCTATCTATAATTATTCAGTGTGGTAAAGCGACCGCTTTAAGGCTCATATAAAGGCAGGAAAATTGGACAAACAAGGCCATGAATAGCGGAACAGGTCACCTGGTTAGAATTATAGAACAATTTTTAATGATATTAATAAAAATAATTCTTCTCTTTGGAACCCTAACCATCGGTAGCTTGGGGCCTGCTCTGCTACAGGTAATACCCTAGGTTTAACTTTTTTTAATAATATTTTTTATTATAAATATTGTAGAAAAATGTAACTTAAGAATTTAATAATAAATTAAATTTACCAAAAAAGTTGAGTACACTTAAATACTTACTTTTACATGACTAACTTGAATTCCTGTTTTGTATTTGATTTATACAATTTCAAAGTTAAGTTTTTATTATTGCCATAAAAAAAACAGGAAACAGGAATTAGGTAGATAAAAAGTTAGATACCATCCGTAATACCGCAATACTCGATAATGTTTAGGTAACTTTCCATGGTGTTTGCTATTCCTATAATCCATACCCGTATCAAGGTGTCTCAATACCTACAAGTACTTACCCACAGCTAAAACAAAAACAAAACAGTCAAATGTATAACATTGAAAAGCATCATGCAATCTCACCTGCAAGCCTCAGCGCTGACATCCTCTGAAACTCCGGTTCCTGCAGCCACTTCCACATCCGCCTGAACGTCTCCCGACCGGACTTGAGCTTCGACCAGGGCTTCGGGTTCCTCAGCAAATCGCTGAGAGTCCCCTGAGACCGGCACAGCACCCGTTGAGCAAAGATAGCCTGAGGTATGGAGTACCGCTTCAGCTCTCCGCTTATCCTCTGCGCTAGTTCTTTCGTGTTGATTTCTTCTGAATCATTCTGCACTTGCTGGGATTGTTGCTGGGCTTGTTGCTGGGCCTGCTGTTGGGCTTGTTGCTGGGCCTGCTGTTGCTCCTCGCGGGCCATAATGGCCGCATTGAGGTCGAGCCCCGGGCTCGGTAGCGGCGGCGTGGGTGAGCGCCTCTCAAACGAACTGGGAGAAACGCTCCGTCGGCTGTACGCCGATTGAGGTGACAGCGGCTCATTGTATGCCGCTGGGGATAGCGACGCGTACGACTGCTGCTGTTGGATGACTGTGAACGTTCCTCCGGCATGGTACGCGAACTTATCTGAGACTGTGCTGATCGGCGGCAGGGGCAGTAGGGGAGTCAGAGTGGCGTACGACGCCGGTTCGAGGCCGGGCGGCGTGAGGCGCCCGTTGACAGCCGACAGAGGGTGGAACGCCGCATCACCGTCGGGGAGGAGGTCGGGGGAGAGCCGCGGCGGCGAGGCGTTGCTGGGCGCGACGATGACGGTCAGCGGTGCGCGGTCGCGCATTCGGGGCTCTTCCATGGCGCGCGGCCGGCGGCAGCGGGGTCGCGCGCGCGACTGCTCCACGCCTGCGCGACGCACCCTGCCCGAGCTCCCCGCGTCCTGCAAATACCCCCGTAACTATCCCCCTTGACTCAAACGACCTAAATGCCACCGCTTTTAATCGTAATCAAACCTTCTACCTACGCAATAGAGGTGGCATTCTATTAGACAGATCCTTTCGCTTTAGCCGCTTGGCATCAGCGGTATTCAATGCACCCTTAACCTACCCTCGAGTTGGAGCGTCCGTTTTTCTGACGGCATGAACAGCTACGTAACCAATGCTGCTCTATTGTACATTCTGAAATATAGTTAGTGCTAGCAATCAGCAATGGAGTGTAAGGAAATTTGTTTTACAGTAAGTCTGAAAGGTGTTTCTGAGCTTGGTAAGCCTATACCCTGGTTCAAGCGTTCAGTCACGTGGTTACTTTGTGTAGCTAAGCTCGTGATGACTGTTTAACATAAATTGGTACTGGCTGGAGCCTCGGGCCTCGTGTATCCTCTAATGAGGTTATATTTAAAACTATCTAGTTTTAAATACAACCTCATTAGAGGATACATTAATACACTTCCAGAAAGTCTTGAAAGCCATGTCTATATCTTAATCAAAGTGCCAATAGAACCATGCGCGGGAATGGCGTAGAAAAAATGTAGTGGCTTGAATTTCCATGACAATTTACATAAATGTTAGGTTATGATAAATAAATTAAAGTTTATTAAGAAAATACGTACCCACGCAGGTGCGTCGAAGTTAGTTTCCTATGCTTTAGTTATGTTTTATTTTTTATGCTTTTCCTTTATGCTTCAACACAAACTATATAAAAGTCACTCCTAAAGTATGTTTAGGCTACGATTTCGAACGTTAACAGTGTATAGAGAAAATTCACTAGTTGACTTCAAAGCCTTGGCTAATTCCTATTGAATTCTGAAAACCATTCATAAACTATGTATACAAAATTGAATTACACGTGCCAATAGTGCCAATTACAATTTTGGGTTTTTTTTATTTGTATGAGTGACAAGACGAGCAACTTGTCCACCTGGTGGTAAGCGCTACGCCTGCCCATAACAGTTACAGTGCCACCAAGAACTTGGCATTGCATAATACTGCGCGGCATTGCACTGCGCTCGTCACCCTGGGGCATCGGCTCTAAAGTATCATATGCCCAGTATTTTTTTCTGTAAACAGTGCCCTTCAAACCGGAACGCAGTAACGTTTGCACACTACTACTTGGCAGATGAATATCTGGCAAAAACAATCAGCTTAACTAAATTGGAATCTTCGAAATCCGTTTGAATATTGCTTTATCCAAACATGTAAAACACTCAAAACACTCAAATCATGTATTGAGAGTAAGAAAAAAAATGCTATTTTACTCAAGTCTCCGTATAAATAGAGAAAAATTAATCAAATATGATCAATTGAACTAACGAGTAACTGATTACGGTTTGAGTTTGAAGAAGGAAATTTCCCTTTCAGACGGTGATTCAAGGCTGAATGTCGCTGAAATTTGGAAAAGTAGGTAAACAACATTATTACGCAATCAAGGTATAAATTGAATAATAAGGGTGTTAACTACGAACACGTGCGGAAAACTCGGGAAAATTTGCGAAACCGGGACCAAGAAGGTCCTCGTTATCAAAACAAGTCCGTCTAACAATGCGAGCTTCAAAAACACAAAATGTAACTGTGTGTGTATGTGATAGACTACAGTAGCCAATGCACACAAACACACATAATGACCCCTCGACACCTGGCTCGTGACAAAGGGCCCCTAGGGATGGGCACGATCATGATTTTGCATTATCGATAATACATCCACCGCCAAATTTCTACCGCCTATTTTTATCGATAGTCACTATGAAGATCTATGTTGCATATACATTGTGGCTGATATGTTTTGATTGGGGCGATATCGCAATTTTTTTTACTAGTGTTTGACTCAATATCCCCTTTAACAACATATGACTAACGCCAAAAGAAAAAGTTTTGATGACAGACCTGCACTAGGATGGAAGGTTACCAAACCTACATCAGTTAGTCTCTTTCTACCATAAAGTTTTTAACAATGTTTTCCTTTATCGTAAGCTCATGCTTATTCTAAGATACTCATAGTAATCACACTTATGCCGCCTGGGGATTTCAGCTTTGTTTGCAGAGCCGCCATCTTGTTTTTTTTTCATTCGTATTCATAAATTTTGTACATATCCTTGTTTCTATCATCATCATTAACCAGTATCATTAACCTATAACAATTTACAATATAACTGCCGTAATTTAGACTTTCTTTTATGATAGGCTATTTTTCTTAGATGTACCTACCTACCTAACTAACCTAAACTTGTATCGATATAATCTCACTGAGTACATCACTAGTTAAGAGTACACTGGCTGCCACCCCTATGCCGCGTCCTTTCCGCTGTAGCGGTGTTAACTTACAGTTACGTCACTGTTTTCTTTTTACCGGACTTTACCGGCGCCAGAAGGAGTGTTATGTTTTTCGAGTGTATTTATTATACAAAAAAAAATATAATAAAAATAAATCGAAAAAAAAAGCTAAAGAAGTTTTACTTCAGTCGTGTGGTCTATAGCACACTCGTTTCTTTTTAAATGGTTTTAAAAAATCGCCTACAAAAATATGAACAACTTAAATGTTCAAATATAATTTGGAAGGAGAAACGCTATAAAAATAATAATACAAAAATCCCGAAAGCGATACAAATTGAAAGGTGAAATGCGGATAGTTTATTACCTAGATTACCACTTATAATACTTTTTATCCCGTTAAAATTTACGGTTCCCATAGGATAATACTCAAGGTGGCTGAAACTGCGGGGCCCAGCTAGTATTTTTATAAGTCTAGTCTTTTATAGTCTAGTCACTATAAGATAATTGAACTCCTTAAACCATTTCCCGGAGAGAATCGCAGGATTGAATATTCTATATGGAACGAATTCCCTACTTTTGCAGGAGAAACACTGAATTTCCGCGGCTTTTCTCCGCAACAGCGTACCATATGGTAAAATTCTATAACCGACTATAATGTCAGTATTTGTGGGTAGGTAGATAATCTCTCTATAGATACACCAACGCGTGCACTATCGAAGACCGCATCGTCACCTAACCTAGTAAGTCGTCCACCTGACGGTAAGCGCCACGCCTGCAAACAGTAACAGTGCCACCCAGAATCTGTTACGGCACTGCAATGCGCTCAGCACCCTGATTTGGTAATAATAATAATAAAAACACAGAAAAAAAACTTACAGTAATGTAACAATGGGTGAAGTAGGTACCTTATCTTATAGAATAACCAGACGTACCCTTACCCTTCTAACATTCACCAGCAACCCTCCAAAACACAATAGGCACACGTCATTTTACAAACTAAAAAATTCCATTTGCACGTCAAAAAAGTGAAATATTCTAATCACCCTTTAGAAATCACCCCAATTCATTTGCATAACACGCTTTTTGGGTTCCTTGTGCAACAAATGAGACGCTATACTGATCTGGCAATTTATTTTATCAATGTGTAAATGGTATCTGGTTTCTTCAAGTTCCGGAGTAATATTCGATTTATGTTTACATTTAATTACGTAGGTAAGGTAGGTAGGTATTTATTTTTAATATTTTTACAAGATAATTTTATATTTTGAAAATATTTTTATGCTTTACATACTAGCCTCCTTGATCATAAGAGCAAGTGTCAACAGCTATTTTATTAAATCGGCCCCCTTTATCAAACTACTTTAAGATTAAAAAAATATTATGAAGAAGCACTACCTTTTCCAATTTTAATAAAATAAACAGACTTCCCCATTATGTTGTTAGATACTATATTTAAAGCAAATTAATAAGATTTTCGTTTTATTAGAATAGAACCCAACCGCGCTTCTCGCTTCGCGCTTGCCTATCTTGCTATCACCCTAACACCCTATTCCGTAACGAGTGACAGGACAGCTGCGCACGCGGCGGCCATGTTGCGTGACGTCAGATATCGATCTTTTGTGCCAGCATCGATTCTATCGACCGAACACCTGTACGGCTCGTGCCACGCACTACCTTCCGGGTGCAATGACCTTTTTACTTTTTTTCTTGTGGTTAAGATAGGGGTGAGCGTGTTTCTTGAATGGAATCGCATTTTTCAATGAACGATCTCAGAAGGGACCCTTGAGAAAGGGTTTTTTGGAGACTTTACAGAAGGGTCGTGAAATGGCTTATACGTAGTATTTCTATAGATTAATAGAATTCATATTTTGCTGTCCTTTTTCCATAAAAAAAGGAAATGTGCGCTGTGAAACATAGTAAAAGTAAAAAAATACCTCCAAGTTAAATTAACTTCTACTATAAAATTATTTAAAAAAGAAAAATATTTCAAAAAAACTTTTCATTAAAGATATTTCAAAAAATATACGAAATTTAACTCCCTCTCTCTCTCTTTCTATCTTCAATAACTTATATCTCCCCCTCAACTTCCGTTCGCCTCGCCCGATCACATATTTTGTAACGCATTCCCCAAGTCAAGCGTGCGTAAAGAAGTTTTACTTCGAAAAATAACAAAGTTTGTCCCTTTGTAAGTATGAAAAAAATCGGACACGTCACTCAAAAATTCTACCGTTTCCCGTACTGCAGTCGAATATGAAATCCTCCGCCAGAACAAAGCCGTAAGTAAAGCAGCAAAGCAGGTTCCAGGCGAAGCCGTGGAGCACAGCCAGTATTTTAATTCAGTATGTTGAGGAAATGAAGCGGTGCTAAGGTTTCAGTTACCTACCTATAGATATATTGTACACTCTCTCAGCTAATGTGTATTCTATAAAGGGCTGGCGCGCTCCGAAACCACATCCTCGGTCATTATCTCTCTAGGTATGGTTAGTCAGAGGGGCTTGGAACACGTGTCGTATTTTACCCATTTTGTAGGGAAATGGATCGCTTTTTTTCTAAATGACCTGACGTGACGTTCACCTGATGGTAAGCGTATCACCTGCCCATAACGGTTACAGCGCCACCCAGAACTTTGCATTGCATAATCATGCGGGACACTGCGCTGACTGCGCTCGTCGCCCTGAGACATCCGCTCTAAAGTCTCATATGCCCATTAATTTCGCTGGAAACAGTGCCCTTCAAACCGGAACACAGTAAACCTTTGAAGTAACTTTGTAGTTTTTATACCACAACCACTGAGCCCCGCGGTTTCAAGTTCGTTATTCATGTTTTTCCGCGTGATTTCTGCTTTTTCCCTATACAAAACCTAGCTTACAGCACGAAGGATTCATTTAGAGTAAGGTCCTACCCAAAAATGCGGCAGACTTGTTGTGGTAGGCCTCTTCCACAAGAGACCGCCTAGGGAAGTACCACACCTCTGCCAGATATTCATCCACCACGCAGTAGTGTGCAAACATTACTGTATTCCGGTTTGAAGGGCACTGTGTCCAGCGAAACTAGCCATATGAGACTATAGAACCAATTTCTCAGGGTGACGAACGCATTGCAGTGCCGCACAGGATTATGCAATGCAAATTTTTGGGTGTCGCTGTAACTGTTATGGGAAGGAGTAGCGCTTACCATCAGGTAAACGACATGCTCGTCTCGCCACTCATTAAAATAAAAAAGAACCAATGTCTCAGGATGACGAACGCAGTGCAGTGTCGCGAAAGATTTCGACTTATTTTTTTTATTAGCAACCCAGTTTTGTTACGTAAATTAACAACGTTTAATAAATCTATAATTGTTAATTATACACTGTGGTATTCGCATGCGTTTCTTCCCTGTTGCCAGGGACCATCAAGTTTTGTTATCGACCCGACATTTTCTATTAGGAAGCGTGAAATAATTCCTCGAAAGATTTTTTAGCAGGTAGGTATATCTAAAGAAAAACTAATTGTGTAGCTAGGTAGGTACCTACATAGTTACCTTAATCAACTACCTAGACTTAAAATATAATCGATGAAAATACCAATAATAGACATAGAGAGATTAATTTTGCTAATTGTTTGATTTATACTCTATATTATATATAATACGTATGTTTATCTGCATAATGTACTCGATTTTAACCAAAAAATAATCAACGAAAGCCTTACCAAATCGATATTCGGATCGTTTTCATCCAATTCCATCGTAAAACTGCCATTATACGTGGCGATTTCCACGAATTTCCCATTAACAAATACTTTTATAACTACCTCTGACATTGCTAAAAATATCCAATATTGGAAAAAGAGATCGTATTGGAAATATCACCCTCGCGAACGTCCGTAGCCATGGCAACGCCGCGACTTGCGACCCTAACTGAAACCGCAACAAGCCCCTATGTCTATCTCGCTCTTTTTTTAACATTTTCTTGGTAAGCCCGAGAGAGAAGTGGATAGAGATTCCGTTGCTTTTGAATGAGAGTGGCGCGTGGTAAAATCGATATCGCACAAGGCTAGGCGTCGATTATCCGTTCTTTTGCGTTCGAAACTATAACGTCACAAACGATTTCTGTGATGAATCAAAGTTGACTCTTATTTCTTGGGACGTAATGCTATTTTCTCCGGTTTCAGCACAGTTTGAAAGGTTTTTAGGGAACGGAGGGGGTGTGTGAGGCATTCGCGTGGCACACGAAATCGACTATTGATTTTCACGATCCCACCGTGCGACAGTTGCGCCGCTTTTCGATTTATTGGATTACTTGTTTTACACTCAATTTTGCTCCGAACGAGTTGGAATATCTTGGATTTTGGTTTGTTTTAATGAAAATATGGCTATAATTACGCCCCTAAGTGAAGAACAAACGTGTTTTAATAACTATGAGCACCTACCTACCTAATTGTGAATTGGGTTATGCTAGACGTAGGTACCTAGGTATTTCCTTTTCTTACGTTTTATTATGTTTAGTAGATTCTCTACTTATTGTAGAGTTGTGAGTCGATGTTTTTATTTCAGATTGGTAAGTATTTCATTACCTAGTGAAAAATGCGGGAAAAAATAGAAACAAAAAAAAACTTGTAAGTACGTTTGAATATTTACCCTTTCTTGAAGACAGATGATAATAAAATGAAGTACCACCACGCCACCCACCCTACTATCGAAAAATGTTTTTTACTGTCCATCCAAAGGTTGTCTGGAAGAAATCGCTTTCAGCGATAAGACCGCCCACTGTACTACCCTTGTTTACCTATTGTAATTCTTCTGTACTGTGTTTATTAATGTTTCTGGTGTACAATAAAGAGTTTTTCTATTCTATTCTATTCTACCTTTTCTCAATTTTGTTCTGATATTTCCTTGTTGTTTCGGTACTAACTCAGTACAAAATGGTACTGGGAGTTGAATCTTAGAAGCTATATTAATATAGTACTTAGAAGGTTAAAACTGTAGACGTGAACTGGGTAACATGCAAGGAGCAAAACAATACCCACTTCTTTTATCTCATCTGGCTGCATAATCCCGCATTTTACTTTACCCGGATTCACCCGCGTTGAGGTTATCCCACAGGAACTATTAATTTTTACTGGATAAAAGTATTCTTAGAGTTATTCCATTATTCCAAATAAGCGGTGGTAGCCTAGTGGAAGAACGTCCGCCTTCCAAGCAGAAAGTCGTGAGTTCAAATCCCAGTGCAGGCACGTACCAATGTGTTTCTTGTAAAAACATATGTACGTAATTATCACTCGCTTTTCGGTGAAGGAAAACATTGTTAGGAAACCCACATACCTATCCGAGAATTATTTCGGAGGTAGGTATGTGATCCACCAATCCGGATCTGGCCCCCGTGGTGGATCATGGCCTAATCCTCCTCACGAAAGTGAGGGGAGACCCGTGCCCAGCAGTGGGACGTTATGGGTTGTTTATGATGAAGAGTTATTCCAGATAATAAACTATATGTATGCCAAATTTCATCCAAATCCGAGCAGTAGATTTTGCGTGAAAAAGTAACAAACATTCCTCCATTAATACTCACAAACTTCCACATTTTTAATATTACTAGCTGCGCCCTCCGATTTCACTCGCATAGTCCCCGTTTTCGTGGGAATGCGGGGATAAACTATAGCCTATGTTCCTCGCTGATAATGTAGCTTACCATTGGTGGAAGAATTTTTAAAACTAGTTTAGTCGTTTAGGTGTGAAAAATTCGTATTTATGATATTAGTTAGGATCTATCGTATGATTAACACGTTCACTGTTGAAAACACAACTGTCGTGTTTTTCTTAACTTGCGAGGAGTACGGCAAAACACAACTGTTGTGTTTGTTGTATGGGAAAACACTATGGCGCGTGCAAAGCCGCACCTGTGGCTAGATAAGCAAAACGGCTCAGCAGTCAAAGTGTTGACACGCCTTTATTAGCTTTAACTATACAGGTGAACTGTAACCAGGTAACCGTTACATATTTTATATCGATTTATTATTAATATATATCGATTATTTTATATCGATAGATACCTATCTTTCGATCTATGTAACGGTATCTTTTAATGTAAATTTCACCAACTTCAAGGCGTCCGATTAATTTGAAAATTTGCACACGTGTCGAGGACCGATGACAATACGCCACATGAGATTCCTTGCCGATAACGCGTGATTTCACAGCACGCTTTCAACTTATTTTGAACCTTTTAACTTATCGAATCGCGCTAGCTTATTTTGACAGTTCAATTGACAGTATTAGGTGAGGCCTCTTCTGCAAGAGACCGCCTGGGGTAGTACCACAACTTTGGATATTCATCCGCCAAGCAGTAGTGTACAAGTATTGCTGTGTTCCGGTATGAAGGGACAGCTTGCAGCGAAATTACTGGGCATATGATACTGGAGCCGATGTCTCAGGGCGACGAACGCAGTGCAGTGCCGCGTAAGATTATACAATGCAGAGTTATAGGCAGGCGTAGCGCTTACTATCAGGTAAACGACTTGCTCGTCTCGCCACTCAGTCAAATTACTTCTAGCGGTAATCGTGCACCATGGTAGGCCGCATCGTCGTTTAACATCAGATGAAATGCGATAGTGGTCAGACGCGAACCTATTTATGACGTAAAAAGAAAAAAGAAGAGGGAAGAAATAAAATTTAAAAGGTGGCTAATAAATAAAACTCAATTGGTGTGTTTGTTTGTTTGTATTGCATCAACTGTAACTCTTTCAGTTTTCTTCGTTATTGAGCAAATTTACCTACATTATTATAATTGCCGCAATATTCACATAGAATTGTTTATTCCCTAATTCGAATAAAATCAGATAAATAATCTTAAATAAAATATCTACAAAGTAAAAAACAATAAAATATACTGAAACGATAAAGTACAGTCTCCTTGTGACGACGTCATTAATTACTTAAAAACGTTATTTTCCGTACGCAGTGACTTTGTAAGAGCGTCGAAAAAAATATTTATTTTTTTGTTTTACTATAGAAAACTTGCTTTTTACGTACGTTTTATAATAAATATAACAGCTAAATTAAATTCAAATAAATATTGATTCAATTGAAGAAAATATTACACGTATCTACAAAATAGTTTTTTTTTTATAATGAATAAACAATTCGATGTGAAAACGCAAACATAACAACGCATGCTATGTCAATGCTCTGACCCTCACGACAATACACCGGCACTTGCCGTCACATATTTGTTTTAAGCTTTAAGCACCAATTTTCTTTATAACAAGTCGTTCGAAATAATTAAACGACTAAAATTCTATAAATATCTTACTATAATATAGGTTAAAAATACATGTTATAACATTTTTACAAGTCTATCTTTAGTTTATTATCAAACAACCTATTCTAAAACTGGTGTTTTGTTTATTTAATTCATTAGAATAAGTTATTTGATAGGCGTAACTACGAAAATAATAAAATAAATTTAAAAAATTGTAAAAACCTATAAGATAATATGAAAGCGTGGTAAGGACATGAATGTTACTAACAACACAAGATTAAATTAAATAATTAAATTCGTGTACTAATGTTAAATATACCGATAAAAATTATAAATACACTCTTCGGAACATATTTACATACAATTATGGTCGCGGACACAATCATAATAAACTAACAAATAATTAATAAATTCGCTAATGAAAACGTTGTTAATCATAATTGCACAGATGAACTAACAAAGTCATAACTAAGAGTATTCTTCTATTGGTTACTTTTATTATTCTTACAATTATTTCCTATTTACGTATGTAAGTTATTTCAATTTATGAAATCCACAAAACTTAATAATAAGACGGATTTATGTTCCATAATTAATGTTAATATTAGGAGGAAATGAAGAGAACTAAAGTTTATAGAATAGAAGATTAAGGGATCAAATGGATAATATCAAGATGCCATGCGAGAATCAAACTTGTATCTCAAGTTTATAAAAAATCAGCGGCTTAATTCAAACTTTGCGAACGACAAGTCGTATGCCAACAAAGTATATAGGTTCTTAAATGGGTACAATGTAGGTAATTACTAAAATTATAGAATATAGTAGAATGATTAATATTTCAGCGCAACTACGCTTAGAAGCGTTACTTAATCGTACAATAATTTAACATTAGAGGGTTACAATTCAAACTCTGGATCCGAAATAAAGTTCCAGACTGCTGGGTGCCCAGTTTCGTTACAATTTCGAAATAAAAACCAAAATAAATTATCAACCTAATTGAACATAATAGTTCTAGGATTTAATAACAAAACACTCACTCAGAAATCAAAGGGATAGTCATAATTATTAATTTTACTAAAACAATTTAAAATTCATAGGATAGGATAAACCTTTTTAGGCGATACACAATTTCAGGGAAGATTCATAGAGACAAGCTTTTGCAGAAATGAATTCTAACAATGAAGATAACCATTCGAAGTCCAGGCATTCAAAATAATGTTAATTATTTATTTCTAGTTAGCACGTTGTATAGAACGCATCATAAATATCATACAATATTGTTGTATCTAAGGCACATAATGTTTAGGCTTTCAATTATTACTCCATATCGTATCAATGGTGCTAATCAATAAAAACAAAATAATCAATAACTTGTGACGAATACACAATTTCCTAATGAGTATCTGCTTTTGGTAACTTCAATTCGAAGACATTTTGATCCCAAAATTTTGTATCTGTCACAATAACAAACAATTGCAAAGCTATCAAATCAACTACCGTTACTACAAACGCTGTAACTCAAAATATAACTCCCAGCTTTCCTTTACTGTTACTGTTGAATATATTTATTACAATAAGAACAAATGCATCCATTGTTCTTTCCAACAGCTCTTCAACATTACAGTTTTTATCTTTTTCCGTTTCTTCAACACCTTCTGTGCATTATTAGCCAATCATACAAAACCACTATTTCAATATAAGACACGTTCTGAATGGACAATTGAATCACAGTCTAGAATCTTCGGCACCAATGAGCTTTTAAATTCGTCGTCATTATTACGTTGCCTTACAATTTCAATACAATTTCAGATTTTTTCACGACGAATACGAGTATTTGAATTAATATAATCAACAAGCCTTAGTGTCAATACTATTTTATTCATCTAACTGTTTTTTTTTATAATTTTCTAATCTCGTCTATAGCTAGCAATTGACTAATTCCCGCCTCTGCCTAGTTGAACCATTACAGCTGTCAAATATTCTAATATACTCTTGTTCTGTGAAATAGCTATGTAATAATTGTACCAAAATGCTTCCCTAACTTTATATCAAATTTATACATAGAATCCAGTCTGTTCCGCCGCTCTTTCTATAGAAAAAATATTCTGCGATCAACCTTTAAGATTACAGGATGATTCTAAGTCAGTACCAATCTCTAGCTTTACTAAAGCTGTTTGTAATTATTATATATTTAATTATTGCTTGTCATTTATTGCTACGTTCCCTACAAACTATTTACCTATATTTTATAGAACATACCAAGGCATTTTTATTATTATTAGATGGTGATTGACACATGAAATTAAATATGTATCTAATGAATTCACACTTCTGAGGCCTAAATGTTAATGAAAATAATAAAATAAATGTATGATTGCTATCGCTATACTGTAAAAAAAAATTGAATTCTATTCTGTTAATTCATTTTCAAGTCACAATTTGTTATCACCAAGTTTAGCTACAAACTGACGAACTTAACTGTACCATCCTTACTTAATTCTATATCTATAAAATCGTGTATATATATTTGGATTTCATTACGTGTAATTTGGCCACAATTTTAGTTACGACCCCTTACTAATAAGCGTAAGGGGTGTTAATAATTGTAAATATTTTATTTTTAAGTAACGTTAAATTTACAATGTAACTCTAATGACTAGGTTTTCTCGTATGGCCACGGTTTTCGCGAAAGAAATATTGATTTATGAATGATCAACTGAAGTGAAATCTACAGGGTTAGAGTTAAGGGGTATAAATTACTTAAATTTTATTGTTGAAGAAATATCTTAAACTTTTTCTTCGACAGTAGAATTTCTTAGGGTTCTAAATAGGTAATCAATAATTGTAATCGTTACAATTCATGAGCGGATGGATTTATCAAAAGAACACTACAATATACAAATCCCTATAATGTTATTTAATAATAAGTTTTCTTATGAAAGGCACCTCTAAAATGTCCCTCGACGATGGTCGATCTACCCGGATTGATTATTGTTTTTAATTCGATTTTCATAATATGCGACAAATCTCAAAGATTATGAAAAATTATTTCTGAGATCACAATGTTTTAAGTACATTTACAATTAATACTGAAATATGAGTACAGTTCGTTATTTATTTTAATACACAAGATTTTTATCCTCTTAAGTACAAATCGAATCTAAAAACAATAAGGAATCTTCTAGTCTGTTAGCTACTAATTTACAACTAAACTAATCTCTTAAGCAAGGCTCGTCTTTCTTAAATATTCAATAAATTAAAGAAAAATATTTTTTAATCTAATTGACGCTTATTCTAATTTCTTTTTTATTACAAAAACACACAACAACGAAACAAAAACAACTTATAATATCACACTTTCGTCAATTTTAATCATGTTTTGACGCTACAAATGAAAGCATTTTATTTTTAGAATCCGCTTTCCTAACTGTCTCACAGCTTAGCAAAGAATAATTCGAAGCTGCAATTTCAATAATTTTACTTCACTAAATTACTGGAAGGCTCGATCATAATTATACGTTTATTTATATTCTATAAAAATATTAGAATATAATGTTTATTGTTTAATTTTCGTAACTTTGTATTTTAATACATAATTATCGTTGGAGTATTTTGTTCGCCATAACGAGTAATACATGAATGTCGTATTGACTGCCCGCAACGTTGTTCACTGGCACTAGATGGCGCTGTAATAAATAGCTGAAGCCGCCGCGACAAAGTCACTCCTCTCAGACTAAAGTCCGTTGCAGACGATCAATACGTAGTACGATCTAATTCAACTACATCCTTTATTTACAGGCACCCCATACCGCCGACATCAACTCATGTGGTCCGATGCGAGACTGGTCGCCAGTGCGGCAGCGCGGCTGGCGTCCAGCGCAGGACCGTCGAGTTGGTTGCAAACGCATAAGTCGGATGTTCCGTCGCGATCAGATCTGCTTGAGACAGGGCTGACGCGTCTGACAAGTCTGCGTCGCATGCGGCGGGTAGGGGCGTGGATCACGGTGACCGAAGATCGGGTGCTGGTTTGTCGGGTGCGATGTCGTCTGATGTGTCGACGACCTGACCGACCGATCCGGTCGTGTCCATGGCGGTCGCCTCTGAAGTGATCACGCTGGATTGAAAGAATCGCTCTGTGGAGAGAACTGTTTTTAGTTTGTTATGGTAACTGCCTATAACATAAGTGCTTTTGTAAACTTAACTAAAAAAAAACTAATAAAAAAAAACGCAGCTACTATAATGTCCGCCTGGCTAGCTAACAATCTCAAGTAGTAAATCTGTCGCTAAATCCTTCTGTATAGTACCTGGAACACCTATGTGTCCTGGCAGCTGTCCAGAGCCAGTCCTATCAGATCTTTAGCCAGTGTATCACCATCTACCATATCTTCACTTATCACCACATTCGCTTAAGCGAATAAGGTCTCTAAATTGACATTAAAAGAAAAAATAGCATCATCTGGCAACTTACCGTCATCTAGCAGTACGACATGGTCAGGCCCCGCCGGCGCCGCCATGATATTGAACTCTTCTTCTAGGGTAGGGAATGGTGCGTTCCATCTGGAATCACCATAACTATTTTATTCATTTCTATACAACTATTGAGTAGACGACGCTTGCTTCACTGCAAGTACCACTCCTGCCCAAAATAGTTGCCGTGCTTTTTGTACCATCCAGAGCTATGGTTGCAACATCCCGTCCGGCACTGCACTGCGCTCGTCATTTAGGCATTGGTTTTTCCCAGTATTTACGTAGTAAGAAGTAAACAAGAACAAATGAATATTTTTGTGAATAGATTTATCGTAAAATTTAAGTAACTAAACCTTTGTGAATCTAATAAAAGTTAGTATGCATGAAGCATGGTGCCAAGAACACTGTTTGTATTTGTTATTCTTTAGATAAGTAAAAAAACAAATGAAATTTAGAAATCAGACTTATTTAACTTTTTTTTTGTTATTTAGGTTCTGTCAATAAATATTTCTTTAGTTAAAAAATTTTAAAATTCAAATTCATACAACATTTATTAAGGTAGGTACCTCGGTGGAGCTCTAGTAGCAGCTCTTGGTGCATAAAGTCCAAGTCCTCCCGGTGGCGACACTCCCCCTCCACCCGGCAGCACCGCACCCCCTCCGCTGGCCCCACTCCCCAGACCACCTAGAGACCCGTACGTAAACATCTAGAAAGATAAGATCAAAATTAAGCCACCGTTTATTTGGTAGAGTTCAAAAATCGTCAATTCAATAATGTTTTAGATAAGTCTCAGGCATTTGATTACGTTTGCAATGAACTTCAGTGCAATATCAAACTCTAAAATTATAAAATACAAAAAATCCGCTTGGCTATGTCCATAATGGACTCAAAATATCTTGATTGTATTAATAGAATATCATAATAATGTGCTTAACTGTATGAATACATATGGTTTCTCACAGGGGAGTCTTTTGGGACCACAATATTTTATGACTTTTTAATAAATTACTATTTAAAAGTTATCAAATATATGAAATAAATTAATTTTATCTATTAATAAAGAAATATAATAATGATTTGAAAACATAAATATACACTAGGTACAGTCACGGTTAATTCAACAGTAACTCACCTGCTGAGGCTGTGAATGGAAATGATTGAAGTGCGATATCGGCGGGTGGCAATCCGTGCGGTAGGGGTGCGGGGAACGGCGGCGGGGTGACGCGGGGGGCGACCGCACCTCCGGAGAGGAGGGAGACGCGCCGCCCGCGTTGTTCCCCACCAGCTCACTCGCTGGAAACGTGTAAATATCTTTTGGGAAATCAAGTCAGACATTCAAAGAACATTAGAAGAAAAAAAAACGAAAAAAATAATAATAAAAGAATATAAATGAAGTAAAATAATAATTAAATAATAAAGAAACGTAATAATTTTTGTAAAATAAATTATTACAAACAAATTCAGGGATAGAGATAAATTGGAAATCAGAAAAGCACCATGATAGTAATATTAAGATTGTTAAATCAGTAACAATATACAATTGTAACAGCCACTAGAGAATTGTGACTACATTTCCAATGAATCTGGTAGATATTAAAAAATATTCGCCTATTCCTATAACATCTAACAAATCACCCCCTAACGTAATGTGAAGTGTTGTGAGGCTATTTGCTGGTAATCCCCAAAGTAATGTTCATGTAGCTGAATATGTTACTGTCAGAGCCATGTTACCCATCTGATAGACCCTCACAAGACAGTCCTGCTCACGGTTATTTCCAATCTCTAGAGTACATTAAACTTTTTGTAAAGCAAGTAACTATTTGTAATTATAATAATAATAACATATATAGCACCGTACCAGTAGACCTGATGATGGCGACAGGCCTGGCCATCGGTGGGAGAGGTGGTGGGGGCAGCATCGAGCTGCTGAAGTAAGGCTTCGGACTCCGGGAGAGGCTGTGGACCTGAAAGAGAATAGTGTCAGAATTGAAACTCAAAATAACGTACTCAAAACAATACGGACTCTCGGAAATAGACATGACGTGTAATCTCGAAGTCAAAGTTCTAAGAGGCTTCAAATAAGATACAGATCAAGAATATGTGTATAACATTTCTAAAAATGATCTATTTGTTCATCGCATCTAGCATCACATAAAACCTACCAATTGCCATACGGTTTTCACAATTTGATAGCTCAAAATCAGACGATATACTTACGTTACATTTAAATCTAGCAAGTGAAATCCGAGCTATTGACAATAACATATACTATTTGTGGGCGGTGGCGCTCCAATACAGATATCTTCATCGCCATTACGAGCTGAAGATACCATGACGTGGCTGGCCTTTTAAATAAGGTTGATCCAGCGAGATGGTGATTGGTTGGAGATCTAATAGCCAGCTTGTTTTGGTATTCATCGGTTTACATAATTAGGATATTCTATACTGCGTTTGGTATGTAATTGTTTCCGATGGTAAGAGTCTCACCTGTAGCTGTTGCACGTCACTAGGCTCTTGACATACGAAGGTGACGAAGTCGCCCAGTGAGTCCTGTGGTGCTGTGTCGTATTTGGCACTAGCATGCTGACTCGACAGCGCGTCTGATGCTGGAACACAACCAGTATTATAATTAAGGTCTACATTCATAGTGATTGCAGCAATAAACATTGTTGATAAACTCCTCGTAGGTCTCGATACAATCGATTTGTAATGATCGTCTGGTAGGATCCTTTGCTGGTCCTTTCGCTGACGTATTAACTAAGCTGTTCGATTAAACATTAACTTGCTAGCTCTCAAACGACAGCGGTGTATTTTATCATTCAGGAACACCTGTTTTTGGTGAATTATCAGCAGTTCTATACGAATCAGAATCTGTATGAGTAGATACAGATTTTTCCAGAACATATCTGCCATCTGATGAATCTACTAGTACAGACCTGTAGGGTGCGTTTCGGTGGGGGGTGGTGCGTGTTGGTAGAATATAGTATTTGACGGCACGAGGGGGGACTGCGAGCTCAGGCCGGCGGAGCTGTGAGGTATGCCTGTAATCAAAACATTATAAGGGTCACGAAAAATATTCGTAAAGAAAAAAGTATTATAAAATTTAATTCAACTTTTTTCTTTTTTTTCCACCCAGAATCATTTGCGGCACTGCACTGCGCTCGTCCCGCTGAGACGAGTCTCATATATCCAGTAATTTCGCTGGAAACTGTGCCCTTCAAACCGGAACACAGTAGTGTTTGCACACTACTGCTTGGATAATAAATATTGGGCAAAGGTATGGAACTACCTAACCACTACCAGGTATTTTGTTCGCAATATCTGCGTATGAATGGTTGAGGAGCTGGCATGTCCAAAATCCGACACTCTTAAATATTTTCACCTCATTAATAAGCGTTGAACCGGATAAAGTCTCTATACTCCTTTCTGTTTCTCCCTATCTTAAAAATAAAAAATAAAACAAGATGATAATAAAAATTTTAAAAAATAAATATATTAATATTACTAACAACAGCGGCGCAACGTAGCGCCGTGACATTCGGCATATGTAAAGTCACCAACCAAATTCCGCTTGCATATAATTCTAAAAACCCTGCACAAAAAGCAATTTCCTATTAATCGCGAACAATCAAAAGCGATACATACTCGAATAACAATCGCATAATTGGTATTCAAGCCACCGCACGTGTTACATGCACCCGCCGCTCTAAATATAGTGCTTGAGCCGATGCTGCATATAATTAGCTGGTGAATCAACGTGCTATTGAACCCTGGGCTTGTCAACTTCATATGGCAACTTTAATTGGTTTGTAAGCTAGATAGCTCCTGTGGGTGATTAAAGTGGCTATAAAATAGTGTTAAAAGAAAATAAGAAACCTGGGGCTTTATTTTCTTTAGTAACACAACTATTTGCTACTAGAGCTAACACAGGCATGTCGTTAAAATTTTCTCCACTCGAGTTTTCCCTCGACAAAATCCTCAAACGAGGGAAACAAACCGTCTATCATGTCTAGGTACCTCGCGATCTACCTTGAGGATTCCTCGAACCCGCAACATAATAATAATTTTTCGTAATATCTCCACTCCACCCCAATATTCCCTGAGGAACCTCGACAAGTTCAACTGACCATACCAAACACGTGGAGCTTCTGGAGCAACGCTCGAGAGGCCCTCAATATAGGTCGAGTAGAGGGATTATGAATGCAACGATACCGGTGTAAATATTTGTGACGCCTTTCTATTTTATTAGAATTAATGCTTGTAACTCCTAGGACCTCGGCTAGAATGTAGCCAACGTCGCCGGGTTATCTGAGGCTGCGGTAAGTACAGGATCTATGATAGAGGTGGACCATGGTCCTTGTAGTTCCTGATTCTCTAGTATGTGATCATAACGTGTTGTTTATTAATTAAAGTAAAATAGTAGACAGTTGTCAGATACAGCACTCACTGAAGCATTGGCCGACAAGCATGGTGGATGGGGTGGCGCGTTCGGCTGGGGGCTCGAAGGCAGGGGGTGCCGGGCTGTTGTACCCGCAGTAGTACCCCGACTCCAGCTTGATGCCGCCCCCACCGGACCCGCTCGGAGACTCGGACCCCGTCTCTTGGAGGATTGAAGCTGGAAAATGGGGGCCCAAGGTTACTTTTTGGTCCTGCTGAAAGTATGATGAATTATTTCAAGTTATACTGTGCAAAATTTAATTTTAAGAGCCAGGTTGACCAATCAAATGTCGAAACCAAGAGGCCGAGTCACTCCGAGAAATATCAGTCAACATGGCACTCCGCAAACTCGAAGATCGGAGCAGGGGGAGGCAACTTGTGGACATATTTGGAAAGAATTACGATCCTCAACAATGAGGGAGCGGTTGAGGAGGAAAAAGTTAAGCAATCAAATAATAATGTAGACTAGTTTGGAGTGGTCCAAAATAAGGATGCGATGCGCGAAATGTCCATCCAGGATAAAAAAAATTATAAAATAGAAACAGATAAGAAAAAATAAGGCGGTATTTAGTATCATTCAGACGATCAGTACTGGCGTCGGTCGTCCGTAGCTATTGTTTTAAAAACCGTGCAGATGCCGTCAGTGCTTTGCTAATGCCCGCACGATTTCCATAGCGAAAGCTACAGACAACCGACGTCAGTGCTGACCGTCCGGACAAGACTAAACACGGCCTAATCAAGCAAATTATGAACAAGGACGTACCTTTAGACAACTTCCATAGTTCCTTCGATGAGAAGACGCCAGTTGCTAGAATAATATCGTTGCAAATTACGCCGTTGTAAGGATTGTGACTATAGCCTGAAACCCACCATTTCAGACGTTAACTATCAGATAAACTGTCAGTTAAGTACCAGTCAAATATTAACGGTCAGTTTAATATTTAACGTTGGTCGTCTCTGTAAAATAACTATGGAGGGGATTTGCTACTAGTCTCGATACAGTAATAGGTATATTGCTGGAATTCATTTTCGTAATTGGGTTATAACATTTCTCAAACTCTTAAGGGGGAAGCAATCTTAACATTTAGGGTATTGTCTGATTTTACCAACATTTTCAAAGATTGTTCCATAGGACATCAAAGCTCCTTAAATTCCACTTTAAAAAAGGTTATTTAATGATTGGACCCCACCTAGTTGCACAGTGCGCATTTATCCATAGCTCTCCTCTTCCTCGCTAGAAAAATTATTAGCTAGAGCGAGGAAAGTGTGACAGACAACTGAACGAGATCGAATGCCGCCATATGCTATTATAGCAGAAAGGGATAGCTACTTAAAAATGTAAGACCGAGCAAACAGGTGGAGTCTAACCTTAAAGCAGTTTTTAGTTTCACACAGTGATACGAACGACATCTTTATCCTTGACTCAAGTCAAATCACTTTCATATTCATGGTTCTAAGTTGGATAACTAAATAAGTTAGATACTAACATAGGTACATGATTAACGTTTATCTACGACTTTACTAAATGTTGGCGAAATCGGACATCAGTTAAGGGGAGTGTTCTAAGAGGAATTCTAAATGATGCCTGTTTATTCACAGGTTTAGACATGGAGACACAAAAAGCCACAACACCAATCAAACAGGGGTAAATTATTTAAAATCTATTTCTTATCAATGCTACTCTAATTGTGTATATATCAATGAGGAATTTTCCATAGACATTTAAAAAAAACAATAGTTACAATTAAATTCAACAGATGGCGCCGCCGATCCAGTGTCAAATATAAAAAGTCATCAATACTCAGATCCGGCAGATTCATGTAGTTTTTTAATATTAATAACTAAAAAACTATCTAAGATGGCGCAAAGACTCAAAAATAGTTTTTGGCCTTCGATAATAAGAGCTGGCACTTCGGTCTGTCTTACGCCACCTCCTGCAAGTTATATGGAAATAATCTAAATATTTGACAATTGATTACAGCGCCATCTAGTTTTCGACACTGAAAACTTGAGTTAAGCTGACATTAAAAACGCTCATTCCATCACGTGGTCACCTTTACAATAGCATAGATATATCGTAAAAAACATCAAATAACACCGAAAAAGAGAAAGAACACCGGCTACAAAAGAAGTGGAGAAACGAGCATACATGTTTTGCAATCCCGAATAATTTTGATAAAGCATGAGTGAGTGCAAGCCAATACTGGGGTTTAATCTCAAAAATGCAAGTAAAAAAAAATATATAAAGAAAATATTTAGGAACACGTGTTTTTGTGCAGTGCCAATCACAAACAGGAACTTTGTTTTAATTTTGTATTTGTGGCAATCAAGCTCTTTTGCAACAATTAATTTGACTACTGTATCTTGTATGTGAACAATTATAGAGTAGGTTAATTAATCAACTATTAATATAATGGTGACCTTATTATTATAATTTTTAATAATTGGATAAAAATATCCAGGAATCCGGAGCCGGGCCTCCTTGGTGGATTGTGGCCGAACCCTCCTCTCAAAAGTGAGGGGAGACCCGTGCCCAGCAGTGGGACGTTATGGGTTGTTGATGATGATGAATATGAATTGCATCATATTTTAAAAGAAATGGCACCTAGCCTCGGTTCTCTACTCTAGGATAAGTACTAAAACTGGACATCGCTCAAAATTCTTGATCCGTCACTTTAGGATAAATGTTATCCTATCCTACTAATATTAAAAGGCTAAAATATTAATCTGTATGTCAATCACTCAACACTGAAACAACCGAACGGATTTTGACGAAATTAGAAAAATACGCGTACTAAAAATCCTTAAATAGCATAATTCATACTTTTCAACATCCACAGCTTATCATCATCAACGCGAGTGAAACCACGAGACGCAATTAGTCAATTACACTGACATTGACGCCCTTCTTTAATGATGCTAACGTCACTTGATTTTGATTATATGAAAGGCCCTAAGTAATTATATAAAGTGTGTAAGTAACTAGGCATACATAATATGTTTACACCATTTTCAACTGCGTTATGGATATGTTTAAACACGGCCTAAATTTAAGAGGCGTTATAAACGCCTTTTAAATTTAAGTAAACTGAAAGAAGTAAGACCGAAATTGTGTTTATATTTATGCAGAGTCTGATTGCCACAAAACTACGACAACAACAACAACACCGATGCCGTCCGCCGGTCGGCAGACGGTCGTTACCTTTGCTCTTAGCGTCATGTTCGTTCTCTTTGTCCCTAGGCTGGGGCGAAAGCGAACCGCTTAGTATATCTGAAACATGAGCTTGGGTTTATAAAATTAATGACTATGTTAATGACAATGGACGAAAACTGCTCTAGCGCCTCCTGGTGACTTAATAACTACGTACTTATTTTAGAATTGAAATTTCTAAAGAATTTAGATATATGTTAAACTTAA
This sequence comes from Campaea margaritaria, assembly GCA_912999815.1. Classification (NCBI taxonomy): domain Eukaryota; kingdom Metazoa; phylum Arthropoda; class Insecta; order Lepidoptera; family Geometridae; genus Campaea; species Campaea margaritaria. The sequence continues at coordinate 1,096,119 of OU538813.1, read as the reverse complement.
ATGAAATTTAAAAATTCTCAAGGCCATAAAAAAAACCGTGGCGGAAATGATGACAGAATCCGTGTTTTTTTTTTTCAATTATGTAAAGACGTTATTTTATTATAGGTACGTAATATTAATAATAATGATAATCATAATGCAACTTTATGAGTGACTATTTCAACATACTAATTAATATTCTTATATATACACCTATTATATACTTAAATATTATTGTTAGTGATTAGAAGCTTATATACATATTAGTTTATTAGATGCAAAATAAATGTTATAAGCATAATGGGTCATTCTAATAAATGACATATTAAATCTAATCAGCAAAATAAAATTTTTTGGAAACGAGTGGTCTTGATATGCTTGTCAGAAAATAACAGAAAACTGTATTTTTGAGTCCATTTATAATTCATAGCAACGTTGGAAGGATTTTAATATATTTATAAAGTGACTTTATCATGAACACTCGCATGTACAGTGTGTACAAATTTGTTCATTTTACGAAATAGTATAACCAACAATACAAAATTTCAATAGTCGGATGAAAAAACTGAACTTTATATCTTGTACAACAATAAAATAAGACGAATTCAGGACATTACCAAAGCAGGTATTGTAAACATGAAAGTTATTACAAAAGGAAAAGGACAAATTTAACGTAACCCTTGTAATGACTATACACAAAAGTGGTGCAGTGCGATTCGACGTCGCACCAACAATATCGGCGACGCCGCGCCTGGGAGTCAATGTAGTCGTCGCGTCGCATTGCACCGCATTGCCATTATGTGTGTCGGCCCATAAGATAGCTCTTATGACCACCTATCCGTCTGTCACGGTTCTTTTTTTCTTTGCCTAGACAGTAACCCAAATTTTCAAGGAATTGAATTGTAGCCTTGAACAAATTCGCACACACCATCGACCATCAAGCATAAAAAGTAAGTGAGCGAGAGACCTGGCAGACCGTCGCTTCCATTACCGTAGCTATTGATGAAGTTGGCCAGGTACAGGTCCAGCTCTCTCACGGAGACGTTGATGTGGTAAGGGTTCACGCAAAGGCCTGGCTGTGTGCATTCTGGGTGCTTTTCCAGGCGTTCGCCATCAGTGCTTTCTAGCGGTATGGCTTTGAACAAGATTACCATTACCAAGTCTAGCCGCCACACCTGGAACATAAAGTATATTATGCTAAATAATATGTAAACGACAATTATGTAGCTTTAAGGGTTAGTTTGCACATGGGTTATTGGCCAGGTTTAGGTAATTTATCTAATTCTTGTCAGCTTCTTCTTTTTCTTTTTCTTTCCTCTCTCTCTTATCCAGAATTTAAATTAGCCAAATCTGGCTCAATCTCTTAATACACTCGTCACTCAGAGACATTGCTCCTTGCCTACGAGCTGTTTAAATCTGGGTACAAGCATAATTATAAAGACCTTACTTTTCCTACAGTCTAAAACCAACCTACCTGGATATCTCAACCGAATGTATTTAAGAACGTTACGACTAGTGGCGCACTTCGTCTTCTGTTATTTAATGTCGATGTGAACCATTGTGTCGATGGGATCCACTAACTTAATTCTGATAAAGCAGTTACAGTACCAGGTATCGTAAAATCGACGTTTGTAGAATCTGGATCGATCGAACGAAATGCCTGTCAGAAGACTCCTGTTTTAGGGTTATCTCTCCACCAGTTTTGTTCCACCAGTGAGGAGACAGGGAAAAATCAAAAATGCACCTCTAGTGCCTGTTGATGAGACAGTCACTCTAGAATTTATGTATTTCGAATCCTATGGCAGAGCTGGTAGAGGAGGTCATGTGAATAAAGATTAAATGTGCAGTTGTGTTGTAGTCTCTTATCTTTTTTTTTGACATTTTTTGACGTGGTTTTTCCACTGGTGCCTGTCCTTAGTGTGTCTCGATGTGGTCAAGCTGATCGTTCCCGTTTTGATCTATAATATTCATCAACGTGTCTTTCACAGAACCCTGACGCTGCTTAATTCGTCCGCAACAGACATATCCATATATTTATTTAGTCTCTCACCTTATCGGCCTGTCTCAGGCAGTCTATCCTCCTCATCTTCCCCTTCTGGTCCGGGTTGGACAGCACACACACCGCCGGCCGCTTCCCCGTGATGCTGAGCACGAAGTCCTCTCGGCAGTCCTGGGTGATGTCCTTCCGCAGCTTGCCGAGGAGACGCGACGCCCATTTCTGTTTCACTTCTGCTTTTTCGTTCTGGAACATTTTGAATGTTTGTGTTAGCTTATTAGGACATAGTGGTTTTGAACAGAAACTCACATTTGTGGTAATCTAAATTTAGAAATTCAAACAAAATACAACTCTGATCTGTTTTTTTTTAACTATTATTTGGAAATAAAGGTTCAGAAGATATAATGCAAGATTTTTTTTTTAATGTTCTTTGATGATGAAATGACGTACTAAGCGACTTTAGCTTACTTACCTTTTAAATCCCGTAGCCACACACAGACTCAAAACCAAAATAAATGATTTTACCTGTAATTCATATTTAGTATGCCGTTCCTCCTCGAGACTCATCCGTTTTTCGTGTTTCTTGTAATATTTCCGTTTGGCCGCTTGTAAATTGAACCAAGTATACGAAAAGGACTTTACAAATGGCATCAGGGCCTCTATGAACGGATGGAACTCGTCCTGTGAACAATCAAACAGTTTACAAAGCTAGTTTTAGATTTGGTTGTAATTTTGGCGCCCATCTTGGGGCCGTTTTTAAATCTTTTTATTAACTCAATACTTTTCAAAATCGTTTTTTTACCAATTTGTAGCTAAAGTCTGGTGTGTTGATTCAATTTTAATTTTATTACCAAATGCCAGCTTTTTAGTTCAGACAACGTAGATAATAACAGAAATACCTCCAAAATAAAACACTTTCAAAGCAGCTACACATAAAGTATATAACCTTTTCCCAAAGAGGTTCTGCGTGTATTAGAACGTATCTAGATTTAATAAACTTCTTGGTACTTATTTCATCACTCTTACCTGATTACGTTGTCTGAACTCAAGAGCCAATTTCTTAATACAAGACTTACTTATCTGACATTAAGACAATGATTAATATCGAAGTATAAAACATTTATTTACATACAAAAGCGCTTGCAAACAACAAGTACACATCGTTCAGGGTTACACAATCCAGACAGTGATATCAACAAACCGAATAACGAAAATATTGAAAGAAAATCTTGATGCTTGAGGCCTGTTTTTGAAGCGAGGGTGTGTGAAGTATCTTTGTCTGTCGGAATAACGTTACATTGATAGTTTAGTATCATCTAGTTGACTTACAATTATTGCCTACAGAGCTCTGGGTGTTTGTAGGACCATGGACCTCGTAGTTTCTGATCCCTTAGATACAGGGCATCCTAGTGAGGGGTTAAGATCTATGTGTGTGAACGTGACGCGTTATTGTTGCTCGTATAAATTAATTATGTTTTAAATCTCACAAAGACCGGTTTGGTCATGAAGATAGAACATGAAAAAAAACAACCGAAAATAATAATTGAAGCATCATCAACCCATATCCACCCACTGCTAAGCATGGGTCGCTCCTCACTTTAGCGAGTAGTATTAAGCCATTGTCCATCACAGGGCCAGGCTCGGATTGGTGGATAACTTATCTACCTCCGAAAGAATTCTCGGGTAGACATGTGGGTTTCCACAAGATGTTTTTCTACACCTAAAAGCGAGTGATAAACACGTAATTACATCAACTTGATCAAATAACATCCTTCACTCAGGTCCTGAAGAAGAAAGAGTGAAGAAAACTAAGACGCAACACCCAAATTCCATAAAAAATGATTTTTACAAACTATCCAAAGAACTGTTGTCAAACATTGGACACGCGGACAAATGACAAATTACAGTTCTTCTCTGAAATACAAAAGCTTTCATTGTTGCCATTTGAACAAAAAGATGTTTCATTGTAAAGACGTTGGACAGCCGTCGTGTATTGATATCTCTATAAACATAAACTAGGTCAAAGGCAGTCCTACACAAAATTTACGACCGTCCCGAACCATCACTACTAAAATAACACCTAAATATAAAACTATTTGGTTGTTGTAAACCTGGGAAAACTGGGAAAATAACATCTGAATTCCAATTAAATATAAGAGGACCACTATTTTTTTTTAATTTGACAAAGCACAAGGTGAACTTTCAAATTTCCAATACTTAAAAAGTTCAAAATAATATTAATCTATATTTTGGGTTAAGTAAAGTTAACAAAGTCATTAATTTTTGGCTTGAACAAAGTTAGCTTGAAAATGTTCAAAAATGGCGCCAATTCTAAATAAACAAACTAAAACTAAATTTAACAACGGCAAAATGATTGCTGTCACTCTCGTTTTTCTAAAGTTTGAAAGCGTTAACATTATTTTGAGAGCTGTCAAATTTCGTTTTACTTTAGTGTGGCACAACTAGAATCGACACCAATTTCAAGTTACTTTTTTCTTAACTAAGCTTAAAGTTTTGGTAAACCTTAAACTCAAAATTAAAGAGGGTAAAGAAAACAATTTAAAATTAAAAAAATATTCCCTAAACTAACATAATTCACCACAATAATTGTCACACTAAATAGGTCACTATGTTTTTATATACCAAACAGATCTAATTCAGTATTCACGTCGCACCCACCACACAAATGCTCGTTTGCATTGCCACTTGAATAATTGAATCATAACTTTATGTATTCATTATACGTATGCAATTTGTGATTTATTAGGCACTTGACACTGGTAACACTGTATCGGAATTTGCGATTGTTTTTATCTGACTGCGTGAAAGTATTCGAAATTCGAAGAATTGAGGGTGGAGATTGCATCTGCATATTGATTTCGAGGAAGAACTCCCGTCTAACGGTGAAGTTTGAATGATTTTCCTTGAGTTCTGTTGAGACAGAAGTCAAGATTTGAATCAAACAAGAATCCTTCGTTAAATCAACGTTCGTAACTTTTGCCTTTACAATAGGTGACAACTCCAAAATTACCGCCGCTAGTCACCCGCTACGACTCTAGGTGGATATACTGCAAGCTGATTGAAATGACAACAATAGAATAGAATAGAATAGAAAACTCTTTATTGTACACCAAAAAAAAATAAACACAGTACAGAAAAATTACAATAGGTAAAGAAAAAAAATAATTTATTCACTTGTTTTATTTCATTCATTTCAAGGGTAGTACAATGGACGGTCACAACAATCTACTATTCTCAATGAAGAGTTCCGTGGATTACGTCTCAAAACATCACCAGATCGGCGTGATGTTACCATAATATTGTATTGTCATCAAAACTCGATAGGCATGCAAAATTTCAACTCACTTGAAAAAATTGCAGGAATTGACCAAATCATACCAACTGCCAAAAGTTAAAAAAATAAAGACGCTGTAATCAGCCAACTCCCGTATGGACTCACATGGATAAGTACATAAATAAAGACAAAGATGGCTTTTGCGTCGACAGAAAAAAAGAAAAAAAAAAAAAAAGAAGGAAAATCAATGCCCTGTCTCAGTCTATCGTAAACGTAATCTCCAAAATTAGGCAACTACAGTCTACGTGGATATAAACAAAGACCCAGTCAAAACACCGAGTTGGCGACTGAGGCAGACGCCTCTGCCAGGTCCCGGGTCAGTTGGCAGGACCTCGGCCACGTGGAGTCTCCATTCAGAATCGGATTATAAAATAGTATTTTTGCTGGTTTCTTGTTGCCAACTGGACCGATGAAAATAGGCTAGCTGTGTGGCTAGTTCTCGTAGAAATGGACATGACCGTAACATCGCGAGTAACGTTAATCGTTTACCTACTGTCATTAAGACTGACTGCTGAGCCGATATTCTTGTCTAGCCAGGGATACGGCTGTACATACACCATAGTGTTTATACCATACAGCTAACACCACAGTAGTATTTTCCCGCACTCGTGGCAAGTTATGAAAAACACCACAGTTGTGTTTTCAGCAGTGATCGTATTAAGTCCTAGTTTTCATTAGAAAATATGATTTACGTCTTTTAGAGGAAGTTAACAAATTATCTTTCTCCTTCCTTCTTCTTTCTCATCAAAAGGAGAATACAGCAGCCGCAGTTCAAGAGTTCACCAGTCCACTTCACTAAACACTTCATAGAAGGTAAATTTCGGTTGATGCGACTGCTTTTGATGACCTAGACCACCTGCCTGATAGAGTGCTGTTACAATCAGTTCAGGTGTTAGCCTAAATTTGGTACCAATTACTTGCCTAAACTAAGCTTGATTGCTACGACACCAGAAGAGCTCATAGAAAATTGACCAACTGAAAATGTACGGACCCGAACTCAACATGGAATCAGACTACCGTCAGATTCCATGATTAATGTCGTTATCTACCGATAACGACATTAATTACCTCTATAACAATCATTTACCAGCTTTGTGGTGAACCGTCATGGCTCGAGATATTCGATGTAGCCATATCTTTAATGAAATTATCTTTTCATCTAAAATATCATCATTAATGACTTTCCTTTCCGTAAGCGCACCGAGCTCTTCGCTGTCTAAAGCTGTTTCGACGTTTGAAATCTTTTCATTCCTAAGATTCATTGATTTTCTTCAGAGAGATCAATGACTTCACATATTTGGGTCATTGGCCAGCTTTTCACTATGCACCAGCAGTGCCAGGAGATTCCTCTAGAGGTCCTGCCAACAGGGCAACCCCTGGCAGCCGTCTGCAGACGTCTGGTGCCTCGTCCAAGTTTACTCGTACTGTCGCCAAGCGATTGTTGTGACTGGGTAATTCTGATAAGACCTTGGAATCAGTTTATAGGTAACAAGTCTTACTTGGGCTTGTTATTGTGATTTGATGTGAAGTGCTTTAGTGTTAGAGAAAGGATACTTATAGATGATTGTGAAGAAAATGCTGTCAAAATGGTGTGTTTCAAATCAAAAGCTTGAAGAAACCCAAGCTTGCAGACCTGTTGCAGAATACAATATACCATAGAAATAGAATGCATTATTCCAACTATATAACATTTTTTGGAGGCAAATACTCCTTATTCAACTAACATTGGGCAACATGAAAAACATAACTAGACACAAAACACTCTGTTTCGTTCATATTTTTTTTCCAAAATATGCAGCTATTTTTTAAAACACTCATAATTGTTCAGCTCAATTTACGAACGCATTACATAAAACCTCAAATATGACACGAACAACCTCAAACGCGGAGCGCGCCAAAAAGCGCGGTAAACAAAGAAAAAACAAAATACAAAATGGTGTCATAAAACTTTCACAATCGCGCGATAAGGTGCAAATATTTGGCAAATATAAGAACAACACTGCATAGTAAGATTGTTGGCAAAGGTGTGGGTTATAGTGGAATCTCTTGATCCCGGAGTACGTTATTGGTAGACGTGGAGCAGTTTGTTGCTTACGTTAACTGGCCATCAAGGATTTCAGCTGTTTCTGTTTACTTTTTGGTAGTTTCTGTTTCGTTTTTTTCCTTGTAGGCCAGTTACTTTGCCCTCGAAGTTTTAGAACATTTTAAGTATGGAGGTTTTGTATAATAAAGTTTGCTGCTTTTTCATGGACTCAACCAAGTAATGAAAAATGTAAAGTACATTACTTATGTTTACATATCTTCATAGTTCTTCTCGGATAGTTGTAATCTATTGAAATTGGCATTGGTTTAGTATAATATTAACCACTAGTAAATTTATCAACGAATATATCGCAACCGATAGTCAATAAAGCTATGCCTAATCGAATCAAACAAACTATTAGGACCACTTCCAACCGCCGGACCATGCCAAAACACTGGAGTGCGTTCACCCTGAACATTTTGGCGGAAAATCTACAACGCGCTGACGTTTACTTCATTATTTTTTTTCCGGCATTATTTCGCGGCGGTCCAATTTATTTTATAGATATTGGCGCTGGTTCATTGGGGATGCCCGCTTGTTCTTGGCCGTGGCACTGGTTGGCGTACCTAACTGGGGCACCTACGTCACGCAGGAACACTGGCCAAAATCACGGCACACGCGGAAAGAAAAAAAAACTTACGCACCGACGCCATCTTTGCCACGCGCCGTTTTGGCGCGCGAATGCAACAAGTAACCGCGTCCGAAAGCGCATTCGATTTGCGGACAACGCACGTAGTTCTACAATAAATCCTATCGTTGGTTCGCATGCATAATGCTTGCAAATTCGATTATATGTATTTGGGTACTTAAAGGGACGCCTGCAGAATGTGTCGCGAGAATCCGAAATGTCACGTAGCGAGTGAAGGACGAACTGTGTTGGCCGTAGATAATAACAATAAAGCTTGTTTGATGTGACGTCTGGTGGCAGGACACTGCTCTAGTCGGGAGCTGATATGAAAGCAAATTGTTTGAGCGCAAACTTGAAGCAAGGCGCTAGAGATCTAGGAGTTTGATAAGGACAATATTAAATGTAAATGCGATTAAGCAGCGGCCTTTCTTGGTAGAGATGCTCAAAGGTAATTTTATTTGTTGAAGGTGTTCACTTATTTTTTCCTGTGACAAATCTGTGTTTTACTAAGTAGGTACTAGTATAAAACAGTGAAACAACGTTAATCAGAACTATTTCTACGTTCTTTTTCTAAAATCATTATACGTAAAAAAGTAGAATAATTGTAATTTATTGTAATTCTTCTGTACTGTGTTTATTTTTGTTTCTGGTGTACAATAAAGAGTTTTTCTATTCTATTTTCTAATCTAGAATACCTATCTAGGTCCAACTTTTAAGACCTAATAAAGATGTTAAGAAATGTGTAGTTTCCAAATTATAAGTTACTAGCTGCGCCTTCCAGCTTCACTCGGTCGGACTATGGCTATAAGCTATAGATATTTGAGATCATGAAGAAGATACTATATTTTTTATTCTCGGACCTAAGAAATTCATGCACATGTAATTCCATACAGCAGTTTTAGTTTTGAGCAGTAACAAACATACACACAAACAAAATTTCTATTGTATAAGTTGGATTGAAAACGTTCCTAAAAAATTCCACCGAAACCCAATGAAAAGTTTCAGAGTTTTTTATACCGCCAGAAGTACGATTTACAATCTCGACCGGCTCCAGCCTATTTTCAACGACCACACTGACAGTTTACGATGATCGTTGGAGTGATATTCTGTGTCAAGATAACATTGTTCAGAATAGATTCCGTGGTGAACGAATTGACGTAGGTACATCGATGAGTATCATAATACTGTATCGTCATCGGAGCAAGCTCCGATGACGATACAGTATTATGATACTTGAAATTTTGCCCGCCTGTCAAGACAGGCGGGCAAAATTTCAAACCAGTTAAATAACGGAGACTGAGCCAAAATTGATCCAAACACAGCGGGCTAGCTAAAAGCTTGAAACTTGGTCAAAACCTTTAACTAATTATCAACTTATAGATAGATAGATAGATAAACTCTTTATTGAAACACCACAGAACAAAGAAAACTTAAAACTATAACAAAACAAATTTTACAATTAGTGTCACAATGGGCGGTCTTATCGCTCAGAGCGATCTCTTCCAGACAACCATGCACGGAGAGGAGTAATTAGTACATCGGACGGTGGCTTTCCTTATATACATAGAATAAACAAATAGATACATATACACAAAATAAACTTAAATACATAGTAAAGTAATAGATAAACTTAATATATACCCTAATATAATAAACATACATACTAATACAAATATATTATATACCTACTATTAATAAAAATACATACCTACTAATACAAATGTATAATATGCAGCAACTAGACAATTAATTCAGAAGATAATAAGATACAACCACACAAACCACAAAACCAAACCTCCCAAGCCAATTGGTACAAAACCATCTAATTATTGCCAAATGTGACAGAAACGAAATACAAAAAGAGATTAAAGATATCTCAAACCGCAACATAAGACAGTAGGTAAACGTCCCAACTAACTAAAAGAATACATCGAGCACATCGCACATCGCACATAAATGCTAAATAAACTTTGCTGCATTCTACACGTACATGCAGACACGCCTTTCACCCGTTGGGATAGGCAGAGACTACATCTTCCCACATGCTACGATCCCAGCTGGAAGCAGTACACCAACTCCCTGACTCCTCTACTGGTTTCTGGAACTCCAGGCTTGTGTAGGGTCCATGCGTGGTGTAGTCACATCCTTTCCACCTGGACTCATTCACACAATGAACAGCAATCCGACTTTTACTCATCATCTCGCATACGTCCTTAATCTTTCATTCTTCCAACATTCATCGTAGCAAAGTGCTGCATTTTCTTCTAAAACAATGCGCAGTTGTCCGACATTGTACTGCAAATCGAATATAAATCTATCCCAGCTTTATGGACACATGTTGTGTGTATGTGTGTATATACCGGCATACCAACAAGTTGAAGTATGGTAACAGCTGAACTGCTGTGCCGAAATAGAAAATAGTTTCAAGAACTAAGGGCGGGGACGCAGTTCTAGCGGTTAGGAGATCCCGCTTGTGATATTAGCGATTAGAAGTTTCGGGGCCTTTATTTGCTATATCACATGAGATTCCTTGCCGAAAACGCGTGAAGTCATAACGTGCTTTAAGCTTATTTTTTAACCTCAAAACTTCTCAAACCGCACCTGAATCATGCTCACGCACGTTATTTTGACAGTTCAAAACGAGCGCGTTACGAGTTTAGGTGACCATTGCGAATAACAATCCTGTTCTACTAATAACGCCATGGATAAGGATAAAATTAAAAACAAGAAACTATAGAATGTAGATACGTATCAGAACAATTCGGCACTCCATGAACTTGATTAGATTTTCATCATCAATGTTATATGTTAGATGTCGTCGTTTCAACCATTGTACCGTAAGCTGAGTTATTTTAGTAGAAACATCACAGTGATAAGATTAGCTAACTTGTTTACTATAATGTTGTCCAAGTGGGCCTTAATTTTTTAAGAATTGAATACTATTTTTATTATTATACTTGTAAGACTAGGTATCACTATTCTAGGCCCCGTCGGAGTAAGTTTATTAAAAGATAAAACATTACTTAACACGTTCGCTGTTTTTATTTCTTTTTCTCAAGACAATCATATATTCTTTTTAAAATAACAAAGTCGTCCGCTCGATTCCAATTTTCGAATGCCGCACTGACATACATTCCTCCTTTTTTCCCTTTTTCTTTTCGTCCGACTAAGGTCCGACTACTCAACCAAAAAGATCTCAACCAAAAAGTTGTCAGCATAAAGAGGTATTAAGTAACTATTTAGTTAATTGATATCGATTAATTGTTACAAATTTACAAACCCTAACATACTTTTTTTTATTATTGTATTTAATCCGGACCGGGCCCCGTGGTGGATTATGGCCTAATCCTCCTCACGACCCAAGTGAGGGGAGACCCGTGATCAGCAGTGAGACGTTATGGACTGATAATGATTGCTATTGAATCGCGTTATTGGCGTGAAGTGGCCTATTTTGAGTTTTTGTAAATGCACATAAATTGTAAAGCCATAGACAGCAGAAGTAAGGCCTGAGTGTTTTGACGTATTTAAAATCATAGTGATATATTTGTTCATAACGTTTTTACACCTCATTTATGTCAATATCACCTTATCGTACCTCAGTTCAATGTCCCTATCAACTACCGATGTAGTAGAAAAAAACACTTTTTTGCCGTCCCATGGTGTCGTACCGTAGCGCGACAGAAGTCGCCCATCCCGCGCTCCCTCTCCGCACTCAACGTTCTCCTGGCTGCCAATCCAGACTGTGATTTGTTTGCGGATGGATGGAAGAGTATTTTGTCGGAGTGTTTGGATTATTGTGAGAAGAATGAATGATTGTGTGAAATTGTGTACTGTATTTTACTATTATATGTAAATAATTAATGTAATTGGTCTAAACCGTTTTAATTATATAAATAAATACAAATCCTTTAAAATATCGCTTTACGAATTTTTATCAAATATTTTTCACAGTGCCTTAGCTCTTTAGTTCCAGTTTCAAACATGTGTATTTCTTTTGATTTTTTTACAAATGGCGTTATGTTATAACTTTACTATTTCTTTTGATATCAAAACGGTGCTACAGCATCGCAACGCCGATATAAAATATCATTTAGACTCTGTATCAAAATAGACATTTTTACAAACGGACGAATGACAAAGCTGCAGCTGCCACTACAGAATTCATCTCAAAAATCTCTTGGTATTTTATTTATTTTTGTACGTCCGCAACTGGTTTATTTTTAGTTATTAGAATAAAGTTTAAGCGATGACTGGGAGTTGGCGTAGCTCAATTTGTTAGATAAAAAGTGTAAAAGCAGACATTAGCTTCTCGACAGCCTTTGGGTTGGTAACAAACTGCCTGGATTTTAAACAAATAAAATTATTAGACTGCGTATCACATTGCCTGTAAAAAAATACTAGTTTGAAACCTTGTAGATTAATTAACCTAATAACCTAACCTAACCTTTAATGAAGTTTCGGTATTTTATTCAAAAATTATAACATTCACCTACTTTTCCAAATTCAAAGAGTATGCCATTAATACTCGTACTTGTATTAAAAATAAACGCTGTGTTCCTTAAAACACTAATCTCATGAACCTTCCCCAATTAGATCGAAACTAGCTATGGAATCTTTTCAAATCGCTCACAATACCGCCCGCCAGCACCACGGCCGCGCCTCGCCTGCAATCGCGCCGACCTTCTCCTATCGGCCTGTTCCATTCAAACTCACAGCTAATGCAACGCTCCAGCGTTTCAATTACAGTTTCAAACTGGCCTTTGATACTGTTTGATAGGACTTTATGCCCAATCTGTACTGCGACGCTTATTCCCGACGTAAACGGCAAGCTACACTGATGAGGAGCGGTGCGCTGCGTGACGTCACTCAATGCCTTTTGTATCCCAAATGTATCAAAATGACAGCGCCTTGCAGCGCTATCATAATTTGTAAAATGAATTAAAGTGACAGCGTACTATGGCGCTATCAAAATGTGTAAGTGACAGCGCCCTGCAGCGCTATCAAAATGTATAAAATGTATTAAAGTGACAGCGCCCTGTGGCGCTATTAAAATGTGCAATATGTATCAAAGTGACAATGCCACGCGCCGCTCTCAGTTTGATACATTTTGTATGAAAAAAGCATCGAATGACGCAATGCTGTGCTGTACCTCTTCAGTGTGGCGTGTCCCTAAGGACTAGCTACAGCTTCCGGGCTTACGCCAGTGTTCTAGGCAAGTCGTAGGCTTTTATAGGATACCATGAGAGAAAATTTCGTTTATATGTAATTATTGTAGACATTGTTAATCTTTTCCACAGTTCTGTTAACCAAATATAAATTTAAAAATGAACAAAACCGTGTTTAAAATTTAAAAAAATATTATAATTAATAAACTATGACGTTCCGATCAAGTTCTTTAAATCATGGTCACAAGAAGACTCAATGGTGAAAAAAAACCCGTTAGTCTCTTCCATTCGTGAACGCAGGTGCGGGAAAACACACCTGTTGTGTTAGCGCAGCTTACGTGCCGGCTGTGCGGCGAAACACAGACGTGTGTGTTTAACGCGGCGCCACTACAGTGCGGCTCACACAGACGGCACGCCATTGCTGGAAAACACACGGTCCGTAACGGTGCCCAAATGTAAAAACTGGATCAGCAGTCAACGCGTTAAGCTTCGCTCCCACAGATTATACCAAAACCTGGAACTGCGGACTTCAAAGGGCATGCAATATAGGTAATATCCTGATCAAGCACTAGGAAAACCCGGCACAGGACGTGCCATTAAAACTCAAGAGCCTAGAGCGCATTACAATTCCTCCTGTATGCGTATTTATTAGGCGGAGCTCGCACTATTACTTATTCTATGGCTGGAGTACAGTCTGAGTATTAAACGAGTTAAGTTTAGAATTGTCATTTAGAAATCACTTCTATTTGTAAGTCTAGTTGTAAGATAGTAGTGGGAGGCCTCTTCTGCAAGAGACCGCCTGGGGAAGTACCACGCCTTTGCCAGATATTCATCTGTCAAGCAGTAGTGTGAAAACATTACTATGTTCCGGTTGGAAGGGCACTGTTTCCAGCTAAATAACTGGGCATATCAGGCTTTAGAACCGATGTCTTAAGGTTAGGAGCGCAGTGAAGTGCCGCACAGGTTTTTGGAATTTCTCGGTGACACTATAGCTGTTATGGGCAGGCGTGGCGCTTACCATCAGTTGAATGACTTGCTCGTCTTGTCGAGAAAAAAAATACTCAAACACGAATACCCTAAGGCCAGGGTACTTCGTACGTGACAGTCCGTACTATCACAGACGCACAGTCTCCCGAGACATCCGGGACCTGTTCACGACTCAGTTGCCATGCTGAACGTGTCTCATTACTATGGTATATAGTATAAGGAATCGATTGCACAGTTTATGGGAATTCAGTACGTAATCTTGAAGAAACCAAAGCTGCAGCGGGCCCTTTGATTTATTTTTAATCTAAAGTTACAAGAAGAGTTATGTTATAAAGTTTCCCTGTTCTCAAAAATTTAGAGTGCTTCACGGAAAACATTTTTGATTCTATATCCTTTGGGAATATTGTGGCTTTCAGCATGAAATAATCTGAAATATCCAGAAGTAGTTATATTTCTAACAAACAAATCCATTAGTTAGTGGAAAAACGTAGATAACTTTAACAATTATGTTGCCACAAACTAATTTAAATTTGAAGGAGCTAAATGGTTGAAGATCAGCACATAGGTAGGCTTTATGTGCCAGAATCCACCTGGGGAAGTATTTAGACATTTTCCACATCTTCATCTACCAAGCAGTTGTATGCAAACATCATTGCGATTCGCTTCGAAGAGCGCTATTTCTAGCGAAATTACTGGGCATTTGAGACTTTAATACCGTGCAATCGAAACTTCTGGGTGGCACTATTACTGATATAAGCAGGTGTGGCGCTTACTATCTGGTTAACCACTCGCTCGTCTCGTTATACTCAGTAACATAAAAAAAGTTGAAGCCTAGAGAAGGACACCGCAAAATAAACTCAGCGACTTTGTTAAATGACCACAACTGTGGCTTCGCGCGGAACTTCTGTACTGGTTTACACGACAAACCCAGGTAGTTTTGCATCAGCGTATTTCCCACGTTTACTACGAAGAGCTTAAAGCGTTGCGAGTAATTAAATGACGTTTGTAAGCTGTTGGGCGTAGCGTAGTATTCATGAGTAACGGTGGAGGAACGCCGGGGGACTGCGAATACGACCCCGTGGGGAAGCACCTTTAATAAGGTCACCTGGACCAGCACAGCTCGCATGGCAGTCTCTATCGAGGCCGCTTCAATCTAGACTTCTCGAAGAAAACATTTCACAAATATAACCGCAGTATTATAAAGTCATATAGACAAATGAAAGCGCAGAAAAGTGTTTGTTTCTCGAAGCGTACTCTACGTGATTCAACGTTTTGCGGTCAAATACTCTGTTGAAAGTTCAACTGGATGAACTTGCTGGATATATTTCCCTTCAACCCGGAATAGAGTACCATTTCCACACTACTGCTTGGTGAACTCTTGGAAAGCAGATGGTGATGAATACATTTCAACAATTCGGTATTATGTTTACCTACTAGTAGCAGGTCTATGTGAAGCCGTGGTAGCATAGTGGGAGAACGTCCGCCTTACAAGAAGAGGGTCGTGAGTTCAAATCCCATTGCCGACACGTACCAATGTCTTGTAAAAACATGGGTACAATATTATCGCTCGCTTCAAAGTGAAGGAAAACATCGTGAAGAAACCCACATACCTACCCGAAGAGTTCTCACGAGAGTAAGGGCACATCAGTGCTCAGTAGTTGATCGATATCGGCTGATGATGATGAGGCCTACTATGCAATCCTGTCTGATAATATTAAAAAAATGCGAATGTTCGTTATGTGTGTTTTGGTGCATATTTTTGGTACCACTTAGCGCTGAAATGGCTGGCATATTTCAATGAAATTTCCTATTTAGATAATTATTTTATGTAGGTATCCAAATCACACATAGAATCCTTTTGTATCCTGAAAAAATCGTTCAAATACAAATACAAATTAAAAAAAAAAAACAAATATTCAATTATTTTTTTTTTTTATAAATTTCTTTAACGACGTACGTACGGTTCCTTCGGAATTTACCCACGCGTGTGAAACTGCAGAACATTGCTAGTAATAAATATGATAGCAGTAATGTTGCTTAACCTACCTAACGTACAAACAGATGGATTTTCCCACTATGATTTCTACTGCATATATACGGTCCATCATACCATAAATGGTGATTTTATGTCATAATTTCAACGTCTACTAGCTCTTAACCTAGATCTAGATCTCATTGGCAATGGAGAATTGTTGTGAATGAAGCGATTATTTAAATTAAGGGTTTATGGCAGACATTAACTTACATTATCATTTTAACAGCCTTCAAAAAATAAGGAGCCGCTCAATTCAGTTGTATTTTTTCTAAATGTTTGTTACCTCAGAACTCCGTCCTGTCAGATTGGTCTCATAGAAATTTAATCAAAATCGGCTTAGTAGTGGTTTTCAAAACAAAATAAGTAAAAACAGGGTCTAGGTGTGTGATTGTGACGTGTAAAAAAGAAATGTAAATAAATATCCCGTTTCTAGCGTTAAATGTCATGTTTGGCTATACAGTAAGACCTGGTTTATAGCTTGCTCTTACTCTATTGGCTATTTTCTACATTTCATCGATCAGTACTAAATTGGTGCGGACCCTTTTCAGCAGACTTCGCGATTTATAGCTTCTGAAGCAGTAATTGTAGTTGGAGAGCTATCGGTCATTTTGGGTAAGGTCTTTATAAAGGACCCTAAACATTTTGGAAGTATTGTTGAATAGTTTATATTCGCCTACTTACACTTTTTTATGTTTTATTATTAGTATATTACTCTATTACTCATTATAACGTCTCATATAAATCATAAGCGGTGCACATGCCATCAATTAAAAAGATGAAAAGTAATACATAAGTTATAGTAATTATAATCGTAATGTTGGCAATTTACATAAATAAAATTATAAAACGCACAAAACGCAACAAACTACTCCCAACACGTTCTAAATCCCAGATAAAAAATCTCATGGACTTATCCGAGAGGAGATGAATTGTATAAGATAATAATAACCTTCAAGTGTGCTCTAAACAAAGTCACAAATTTTAAGAATCTGAAAACGGCCAAAGAAAGTCCGAACCAACAGTACCTATAACCGGCAAACATGTGGGAAGGACACAAACCTTTTCTAGGTTATGAAAACAATTGTATTACGTGCAAACTTTATTTTTGAATGTGGAGGAAAGATTAAAAACAAAAGAGCGCCTTGGTTTTTTCTGAATATATATTTTAACTTTCTGAATTACCTGTTCCATTCGAGGGAGACTTGCGTCTTCTACAGGCTTCAGGTGGAAGAAGCGAAAGTCGTGTGTGAAGATCGTCGATCGAGCATTTAGAAAGATATGGTCTCTGCCGTCACTGCGTGACAAAATTGATGAGACTAAATATTTTAAGACCGTAATTGCATCACACACTCTACTTTCGTTATTATTCAATTTTATTCTATTCTATTCTATTCTATCCTAACGGGAAAAAGGCATGACTGTATTGATGTGTATGAAAACGGACTGCACCTCCCAAACTATTATTTCAAAGAAGAACCTCTAACTTTGGGACTTGTGGAGAGCTAATATTTTATTTGGCACTTGGTCAACCGTCGCCACAGCGTACACAGCAGTTCATTACAGTCTTCGTTTCAAGGTTATTCTAACATTTTTAGAATATATTTTTGATTAAAATGAATGTCAATATTTTTGTTTGGAGATCTAAAAGGTTGTCAGTTTCGTACACAGTTTAGTTTGGTTGGAGCGCCGATGGATTTATGAGCTGCAGATGCAGTTGACTTTTATAGATTTTTTGAAGATTGATGCTCGTCAATATTTTAAACGGTTTTTTGAACTCTAAATCGGTCGCATCCTGCACTATAATAGCTTTATCTTTTATTTGAAGTAATACTTCTTTACGCACGCTTGACTTTGGGAGGAAGCTGGTGAATGCGTTACGAAAAATGAGATCGGGCGAGCCGGACGGAAGTTGAGAGGGAGACATAAGTTAGTGAAGATAGAAAGAGAGAGAGTTACGTTTCGTATATTTTTTAAATACTTTTTTTTTAATATTTCTATTGAAAATTATTCCTTGGTTGAAGTTTTACTTCTACACACACACACACACGCGCACACATTTAGTTTTTTTTTTGTTGCAGAATAGGCAAGCATTTGACCGCAGTCTCACCTGGTGGTAAGTGTCGACACGGTCGAGGATGGAGCATGCATCACTGGTAGTTTTCTCTTAACTTCCTTATTTACTTTTTATACGACATGTTTGTTTCTGAAACGTTACTGGAGGTCTTAACACATTCACTGCTGAGCCGATTTGCTAGTCTAGCCACGAGTGCGGCTCTGCACACTCCATATTGTTATCCCATACAACAAACACGACATTTGTGTTTTCCCGCACTCGCGGCAAGTTATGAAAAACACGACAGTTGTGTTCTCAGCACTGAAAGTGTTAGAACATTTCCTTTCGTCATTTCCCAGAACTATTAGTTCACTTAAATATCGATTCTGAATCACCTAAATATATAAGGTATCTTACTAATGAGACCACAGTTCGCTATAATTCTGAGTCACAGCCTTGGTTTATATATAGAGTTCGATTGCGCTAATCGTACATTACAAATAAATACTAAATACTTAGCTGCATTCAATTTAATATCTGTGGGGTCACCATGTACCTACCTGCCACCTACTTATTCTTATTCCATGCAGTTCATTTTAAGGCCTTAAACTGAACGGCCTAGATTGGCACCACACACTCATAAATGACAAACGTGACGTGACGTCACTTAATAACAGACTGAAGAGAATGTGAGAGAAAGAGAATGAGATGGAGCTATATAAACTCCCATAAATGCAAACAAATTGTTCCGATCTCTTTGGATAAATGTCTCTGGCCGACTTATGAACGCTGAGCGATATTGGTGGTGACAGTTAGCAGGGCAGTTCAGTTTAGGGCCTCAAACTGGATGGATTTAACTGTTCGTGGTGAGGCCTCTGATTTTAATATAAAACACCGCACCGTGTCGTTGTTCTGTGACTTGGTATCACCGTCTATAGTTTGAGTGTTAATATTTTTGCATCATTATAGACTTCATCATCATCAACCATCATCAACCCATACCGCCCCAGTGCTGAGCACGGGTCTACCCTCACTTTCGTAAGTAGGGCCACCACCCCGGGGGCTTAGCCTGCCCTGGATTGGGGGATACCTACCTCCGAAATACGAAATACGGGTAAATTTGGCAATCCTTGTAGGAGGCTACGAAGGGGTTCTTGACTTAAGTCTAAGTTAAATTAGAAAGAAGGTAACATTATGTAACCCACTATTTAAAGAACAAATAAGGGCTTTTTTATTTTTATTCTTATTTATTTATTTATTATTTGACTGAGTGACGAGACGAGCAAGACGTTCACCTGATGGTAAGCGCTACGCCTGCCCATAACAGTCACAGCACCACCCAGAACGCTGCATTGCATAATCCTGTGTGGCACTGCACTGCGCTCGTCACCCTGAGACATCGGCTCTAAAGTCTCATATGCCCAGTAATGTGGGTTATATTTAGGCATAACTATATACACGGTTTGTCTCAATCTCTGTGGCATAAACCTCTTCCTCGTTACGCCCGTTATCTCTAGTGAAAACGTCTGATATCGATAAAACCTTACGCAGTGCAGTGCTAGCTGCATTGCGTTTTTCGTGAAGGTTTCAACTGCTGAGTTTATAAAGTTAGATACCACTCTAAATCTTACGTAGTACGGTTGAACTTCGATTGTACTTTGCTTGGTATTTCAATTACGTCTAGCTAGAGGGTGTCATATTTTGGGTGGCTGAAAATAGTTCACACACCACAGGTATTTGCTCTGAGTCTGGGTGTTTGTGGGACCATGGTCCTCGTATTTCTTGATTCCCTAGATACAGGGAAACTCTTTTTTTTATTTGACTCTGTGACGAGACGAACAAGTCGTTCACCTGATGGTAAAACGCTACTTTCACTACTGGGCCAATTTTCTTGTCTAGCCAAAACAATATTTTATTTTTTTATTTATTTATTAATATAGCACAGCCACATCGTACACATTAAAACTTAATTAGATGAGAATGGACAAGGTACAGTTCTCATGTGTACGACAAGAAAAAAAAGTGCAAAATATTGCACTTTTACACGTCAAAAAAAAATATCTCATACATAAGTGTAGAAATACAAAAAAATAATTCAAAATATTATGATCTACGAAACTAATGATTATTATCTAATTATGGTTTGAGTTAGAAAAAGGATATTTCCCTTTCAAGTGGTGACTCATGCCTGAGTCTCGCACAGGAAAAGGAAAACTTCATTGACTCTACCAGTCTAATTATGGTTTGAGTTAGAAAAAGATGTACATAATATTCACCGTGGGTGCTCGATGAGCAAAAACCTAACTTCAATATGAGTAACATGTAGTTTAAACAATAACAAAAAGAATAAGAAAATGAATGAAAAAAATTACAAAACAATATTTTTATTTACAAATAGTAAAATCCCACGACGCTACCGTTAGAAAAGCCATTTAAACAACACGATATTACTATTCCAAATCCGTAATACAAGGTGAGTAGGGTCCGATGCACTGTGGGCACAATTATTTGCAAATTAAATACTTGTATGTTGGTCACGTGCGCAAACTTTTTTTTTTACAATGGCAGGCGCAGGATTGTCCGACGCTCGTATAAGCGTTATGCTAATATCTGCATTGTTTTGTTGCATGTGTCATTGTTGCATAACAGTGTACGGCGGGCCGGGATATTGCTTGCGAATTTGACAAAGGTTTTTGAGAATCATCCGAATTTTTATAAATTTTTATGTATATATATTTTCAGATCAAACACGTGAAAAAAAGAATTGATTTTTATTACATTACATATTTAAAAGACAACTACAAAATTAACAAACTTAACTAAAAAAATAATTTGAGATATCACTTATGTTATGAATCACATGAGTAATTAAAAAAAAAATATTATATAATTTTTAACGATATATTCAAACCCTCCGCCCGAAGGTAAGCGCCACACTCACACGCTATACTTACGTATAGGAGCTTCTTCAAGAGAGGAAATATATTAATCCCTTTGATTCTAAAAACGTCTGCATCACCCCCTTCCAATCGACAAATCACATCACCAAGATGTTTCAACCGAAACAGTGGTTGAAACAAACAGAAAAGAAATAAACCACAACATTAACTACGCAGTTGCTCAATTCCAAACGGATTTGCATACAAACCGAAGCCATCTCTTCAATCCTCAATAGACATCGAAAGCCTTACGATGTCCATCGGTGGTTTACAATAACTCCATACTGCATTGTAGCCAGACTGCTCGGTGGCACTGGTACCGTGACCATTACTCCCTACATTAAACACTGCAAATCGACCAACAGCGGACATAATCATAACTCCATACACATGCGCCAGTAATATCTTGTAAAGACAGGCGTGGATTAAGGAGCCGTGGCCCCGGGGCGAAATAAATAAACAAATAACGTGTCACGATCGCATACATAGATCCTGACCCCTAACTAGGATTCACTAGGGAATCAGGAACTACGAGGATTATGCATCTACCTTCTAGTATCCAGACTCAAAATTGTGAATGAGTGTGATGTCGCACAAGATTATGCGATGCAAAGTTCTGGGTGGCGCTGTAATTGTTATGGGCAGGCGTGGGTGCTTACCTTCAGGTGAATGATTTGCTCGCCTCGTTACTAAGTGGCATAAAAAACTGCACAATGTGATTGAAAATATAATACAAATGCAAATTAAGGAATCAAAATCATTCTGACGTGAGTTTGTTTGGGATTTAGGTTCGAATACCGTTCAATGCTTGACTTACACTAAGTTGTTCTGCCTATTTTTCAAATAAGCGTCGTTTCTCGTATAGTTAGTAAGTCGCGCCCCCATTAGCCCCTGCCTGCGTACGTCGCTTTCAACACCCTACACCCCAATACACACAATATCTTACCCAAAGCCAGCGTGGTAAGTCACGGGATTAGTGATGTGGTACCGTAATCCCGGGACACCGGGATATTTGCATGCGATGGCCGTTAAACGTCATCGCGTATTGCGGGATGTCTTAGCGGGATTTTGGGCGTTAATTGCCGGGGTTTTCGGAGTAAGGAAGTGCTGTCTAGATATTCTGAGAATTAATCTACGTGTAAAATCCGTCACAATGTGTGTAAAAGTTTCTCATAAATCTTAAAACCAATGTTTTTTTAAAAATTGTGTGTTTGACATTCATCATGTTGAGTCCGTGACGAATGATTTTTTTTCGAAAATTTTATTTAGTATTATTGTGTTCTTATTTGAACGGGTTATCGAATGGTATTCGAGATATTTTGCAAAAAGTAATAAATTATATTGTTTTTGTAAATAGCCCTTCAATTGTAAAGTAGCAAATATAACTACAATCATCATCAACCCATATTGTTCACTACTGAGCATGAGTCTCCCCACACCTTAATAATTCTCGGGTAGGTATGTGGGTTTCTTCACGATGTTTTCCTTCGCCGAAAATCGAGTAATAATTACGTACGTTTACGTAAAAACTACAATACTTATTCAAAATGTACCTTATCATTGGATATACAGGCAAAACCTATCTGTTACTATTCTATGCACATCTGGACAGCAGCTCAGGAATTGCAATGCTCGCTGAGTTATTCGGTGAATAAACGCTGGCAGTTCTATTGGGATGTGTGTCGCGTTCGGCGTCGGATATCGTGTCGTATCGCATCCTAAGCAGCAGTGTGTAGCTTGTATCTCGTGTCTTTGAGATGAAACTCCGACCGGTGCACTTTCTCACCATATACTATGTTTTTTAAAGGAAACCAAAATGTGAAATTGGCATTTGAACCAAAAAATAAATTTAAAATAAGCGAAGAAACCCTCTCTCTCTATCCCCTCTTGTCTCTTAAAATAGTTTCTATTCTATCCTGATGATTTAAAATGTAATATTACCTCAGTTTAACATTATTATATTATCCTCTTTACCCTTAACTTCTGGGCATATGAGACTTTAGAGCCGATGTCTCAGGGTGACGAGCGCAGTGCAGTGCCGCCCTAGATTATGCAATGCAGGGTTCTGGGTGGTGCTGTGACTGTTATGGGCAGGCGTTGCGCTTACAATCACGTGAAAGACTTGTGCGTTTCGTCACTCAGTCTATTAAAAAATAAAAATTATACATAACAACCCATACCCCACGGTTTCACCCGTTGAGAATTATCTCACAGGAACCGTCACTTACACGGGATAAAATGTATTTTAGTGTTGATACAGGTAAACTATCTATTCACCAAATTTCATCAAAATCTGTTCAGTTTTTACGTTATTTAGCAACCAACATCCAATCATCCAAACTTTCATATAATATAATGTTATGAGGAGGATTAATAAGCGCGTTTTTAGGCTTTCAGCGATAAGACCGCCCATTGTACTACCCCTGTTTACCTATTGCAAATTTTCTGTACTGTTTCTATTTATTTTTTTGGTGTTCTATAAAGAGTTTTCTATTCTATTCTATTCTATTCTATTCTATTAATATTAAAATACCACCACGAACAAAGCCATGTACCAACAGCTAGTATCCATGTAGAAATGTAAACACCATAATTCCACGGAACTGCGGAAGTAGTTTATCCAAGTCCATATTTTTCGAGACAATCGGAACGCATTGCGGTAAAAGCTAAAAACGAAAAGATGCGGTCAGGGCGCCATTTTCACCGTCGGGTACAGTCAAAGTCAAAAATAAATGACCATTAGACAAGTTTCAAAAACTATGAACAGTATTTAGTGCATAAACCACTCATACTAACCTCACTGATTTATCATAATAATGTTCAATTTAATTTAATTCTTTGATATTGTAGAATTTTGTTACGTTACATTTCAAATCTTAAAAAAAATATTTTAAAATAAAAAAAATATTTTCGACACTGTGGTTTTAGTTTAGTCATTTATAGATGCAAAATTGGAAAATAATTATGTGACGTCACACTTGGGGTCTCACAAATGTGACCACCTGTGACAAGCGAAATGTGACAAAACGAGAGTGGTTAAAAAAATATGAAATACGTGTGACGTTATCTATGGATGGCTCCTTGCATACTTTGAGTTACATACCTAAAGCTCTAGATGGCACTGCATTTTTACCATTGGTTTGCCATCTTTTAGGCAAAAACATACCTACTATTTTAGTCAATTACAAAAATACAAAAGATAAAATTTAAATTTTCCATTGATTTTGACTTCATTTTCAGTGAAAAATAATAAACTGTTGAAAAAGTGGCGAATAAAGAACAATGAGCAAAAGCGTCCCATTAAAATATACGAATTCAAAATAAAAAGTCTCGTCTCCACTTAAAGCTAAGTGGTTCGCTTTAATGGACGCCGACGTCATTAGGAGAGAGAGAGTAATTAAAACTCCGATAAAAAATCACGAGAGAACAAAACCTCCTTCCTTCCCATTTAAAAAGAAAAGGCGTAGGAAGTGTAAACATTCCATAATCAAAAAAAATGTTGCAACTGTTGAACTATAAACAAGATTGTGTTTGGCAAAGCTGCAAGCGAGCCTGATCAGACTGCGCCATCATTCCACTGCTTCATTCAATATTTTTTTTACCGAACGCTGTAATTTCTTGGCTCGAACGCATCCGTTTACATGCCAAACAATAAATTTATTAGTCGAACGGAGGAGTGGCAACACTAAACTTACGTCACACATCGACACGTCACTCATAGCGTCACGATTTTGACATTTTCGAATTCGATTTTCGAATGTGTACGTACGATTCGCGCGGTTATATAACGCACGCGCCGTCAAGGTGACTCGACGAAGCTACTACTGATTCTATTTCGGTTCGAATTTCATAAATATCCCGTGACAGCTCATCTCTCCTCTCCCGCGTCTTTTGCCGACGGTGCGGCGGCCATGTTGGTTCGGAATCGCCTTGCGTAATTATCGAGGCGCTGTCGTCGCTACAGAAATATCTGGCCGGTAGTCTGTGAAGTCGCGTCCTTGCTCGTTTTAAAGTCCTTTCTCAAAGTTTGGCGTTTATGAGGTAACGGCGTGACGTCGAGCTGGCAGAATGCCGGACGTAAGACCGAGGAAAAATCGCCGAGACTCGTGCGGCTGTATATTTAGAACCGTCCCCGCGAGTCCGCGACGCACCTTGAGGGACGGCCGCCCGCCGGGAACCTACTAGATGCTATCTATATCTTATCTCGCATCTGTATCAGACTGAAAGACGCTTCGCCACAAACAAACTTTTTTCTAAATTGAATATGCTCGCGCCGAACTCCAATATCGCGCGTCGGTCGCACCCGGAGAGCATAACAATCGAAATAACCGTGAGGCGGCCATCGAAAACTAATCGTATATCAAACAGCGCATATAGTGCAGCAGATGCTCCGACCAATATTGCCGAGCGGCCATCAATAGTCGACCTAATTGAATATTATACAGCAATTTGTGTTGCCGAAAATCTGGCTGGGCCGTAATATGCGGTGACCATATATCGTGGCGTAATGTTTTCTATGGACGCGACACGGTGCAACTTGCAGTACTATATTTAGTGCGATGAGAATGCCTGTTTTAGCGCGAGCTCTTTGCGCAACGCCGGGCCGTGTTCTATTATCGGAAAAATGGTGGACGACGGTGGATGGTGGACTGATTTTAGGCGGTTTTTGGTGGTCACAGCCGGTCTTGTGGACAAGAGTTCTGCTTCTGGAGAACTTTAGTTCGTATTCTAATCTTGAATGAGCAATGAGCATCACGAGTTGCGAACGATCAGCTCTGCTTTTGAACGGACTTCAACAAAGGAGGATCGCAATGCCCAATTCCAAATTCTTTTTTTTTTAAGAACACCGGCAGTTATAAACCGATTCGGTTTTTTTTTATCTGATTGGTATCTCACAGGAAC
The DNA here is from genome assembly GCA_912999815.1 of Campaea margaritaria. Taxonomy (NCBI): domain Eukaryota; kingdom Metazoa; phylum Arthropoda; class Insecta; order Lepidoptera; family Geometridae; genus Campaea; species Campaea margaritaria. The sequence goes on along the minus strand of OU538813.1, from coordinate 1,069,997 downwards.
CTTTAATTTTTACGGGATAAAGAAGTATCCTATGTTCTATTCTACACCCTAAAGTATCTGTATACTAAATTTCATCAAAATCCATTCAGCCTCTTTGACGTGAAGAGGGAACAAATACAAAAACTTTCGCATTAATAACATTAGTGAATTCAGATAGGCGCAATGAGTCTAAACCTATAAAGGAAGATTTGAATCATACATTCCGAGAATACAAGAGTAGAAAAGAAGCTCAACATCTGATTTTTATCTGAAAAGATTCCAGACAAACTGTTAAGTCTACCGGAAACCTTTAATTTTTTTAAACAAGAAACTAGAGTTTGTAAATTATGTTTTTCGCACATCAAAGCTTGTTTGTTTCGGCTTTCTAACAGTGTTTAGACATTTATGAACTTCATTCATCGCTGCGAACTATCGTGGCTCGAGTTTTTTTTATGATTATACTTAAAGTGCTCAAAATTCGTTCTCTATACTCTTCGTTTCGGTCGATTGTTCGGTTTATTCCGCACTGTTTTTTGTTCATTAAGCTATTTACTTATTTTTTACCATAATTAAAAACTCACATCATACACCCACCCCCCTTACCCCCTTACACCCTTGATTACTTTTTACTTTTATTGGTTTTAATCACCAAAAAAAGGTCAGTGTCCCTTACAATACCCATTCTCTCAAAATCTCACAGTGTCTCTATAATATTGTTTAAAAACCTCGTCATGAATCTCCATACAATATCCCAATATTTTCTAGAAAGAACAAGATAATTTTTAGCAAAACAAAAACTCTGAAAACTGTCTGAAACCTGCACCATCGATATAATATCGGAGGCCTCATCTGAAAACAGATGTCTCCACCAGGCGCTGATAAATATCGAAGAAAAGTGAAATTATTTCCCGGCCGCTGCACCTTTGTGGGGACTTTTTAGTTGTCATGTGGCAACATTTTTAACAGCAAAGTATTTTTATTTCGCTCATTTGCGACTAGAAAGCGCTATCTCCTCAATTTAACTATATCCTCCAGATTGACTGGTAGAGAACGCTACTTAGCATGAAGTCCTCCTTATACATGTTTACTGTGTGCGAAAGAATAAATAAATATACCGTTAAGTAAATAACTGTTCTTGGTGAAAAAAAGCGAAGAGTCAAGAATTTATCTCTATCTAATAAGAATAAAACAGATTTGTAATTTTTTTTCTGTTTTAAATTTCTGACAATTCAATATTAAACTAGGATATGTAAACCTCTAAGCCTGTCCAGTGTCCACCTATGAACTGTGAAAACAGCAGTTGTCCCTTGGTAGACGAACAATCGCCCCACTAGAGGGGTATTGGCACGACAATTGCGATATTACTCTTCGGTTTGCGATTAATTTCTCTATCTCTATTTCTCCCCGTCGTCTGAATAGACAGACGCATTGCAGTGCCGCGTAGACACGAGGGAAGATGCATCATATTGTATGTATTGCGGAAGTTTTACCGCCAATTCGGGATATCGATGTGAGATTTATCGGTAAAACCCTTGACAAAAATGTACATATGTGTGTAACTATTACTAAATTAGAACATGTTAGCAAAATTAGCGCCCGGCTAGCTAGTTTTTTAGTTGTACCAAAAATTCGTACAAACTAGCTATAAATCTGTACTCAAAAGAGTTTTGTAAATAGATGGCTACGTTCATCTCAAATACGCGTGGAGATAAATTGCTCCTCCATATCGTGGTACTTAAAAAAATATAAGTTAGAAAAATATTTTGAAAAAATTCGCCATTGAATTCCAGTCGGCTCTTTTTAATCCGGCAATAGAGTCATCATCATCAACCCATAACGTGCCACTGCTGGGCACGGGTCTCTCCTCACTTTCATGAGGAGGGTTAGGCCATAATCCACCACGTCCGGATTGGTGGATAACATACCTACATCCGAAATAATTCTCGGGTAGGTATGTGGGTTTCCTCACGATCCTTTTCCTTCACGGAAAAGCGAGTGATAATTAAGTACATATGTTTTACAGAAACACATTGATACGTGCCCGCACTGGGATTTGAACTCACGACCTTCTGATTGGAAGGCGGACGTTCTCCCACTAGGCTACCACCGCTTTGTTTGAGTTTGAGTTTTTGATTGGGATTATATAAAGAGCTGTCGTCAATCATCATCAGAATCAACCTATATCCGCCTATTGCTTAGCAAATCACTTTCATGAAGACAATTGAGCCTTAACCCCCCACTAGAGCCGGGTACGGATTGATGGATCACATTCCTTCGAAATTCTAATCCAACGTAAATAAAACACCGCAAACGAAGCCGCGGGTAACAGCCAGTACCTAATAGCCCAGTTAGAAGACTTTAACAAGTTCTTAAGTACACATAGAAGTTTTTACAACTACTAAAAGCTGTGTAGTGCCAACTAGGGCTGCAAAGCTCCCACTTGGCGGCAACAGTCGCTCTTTTGGCAAGGCGCGCGGTTTCCCTTTACATGCCGTACCGTTATGGAGGTAAGGTCACCTGAGGAATCGGTGGCATTTCCTTCATTTGAACAAGCCTTAAGCTAGATACACATTTGTCTGACGTGTCGTGTCGTGATGCATCAGAAAGGTATCGGTTTCATACATTTGATGGGTGATGGTATTTTTAACAGACTTCAAAAAGGAGGAGATTTTCAATGCGACTGTATTTTTTTTTTGCGTATTTTTTAAAACTTATCATTACTAAAGGATTTATGTGGAGTCCTATCACCTGATTCCGTAAAGAGGGCTCTTGGGTTCGGTTCAGTTAGTAGAACATTCCTTAGATTTCACAGGTGTCATACCAAACAAGTCATAGTTTAGGGGAATACTTAGTACTGAATTAGAGCCAGTAGTAGGAGGCCTCTCCTGCAAGAGGCCGCCTGGGGAAGTACCACACCTTTGCCAGATATTCATCCGCCAAACATTACTGTGTTCCAGTTTGAAGGGCACTGTTTCCAGCGAAATTATTGGGCATATGAGACTTTAAAGCCGATGTCTCAGGGTGACGAGCGCAGTGCAGTGCCACGCAGAATTATGCAATGCAGTGGTCTTGGTGGTGCCGTGACTGTTATGGGCAGGCGTAGCGCTTAAAATCAGGTAAACGACTTGCTCGTCTCGTCAATCAGTCAAATAAAAAAAAAAAATTTAACCAAGCTCAACAGCTCTCTACGAGTATACGGAATCGTGCGACTAGTAAGTTATTTTTTTTTTACGTTACTAGGTAACAAGAGGAGCAAGTTGTTCACCTTCAGTAAGCGCCACGGCTGCCGATAGCACCTACAGTGTCATCCAGAACGTTCAATCACAAAATCCTGTGCGGCACTGCATTGCGCTCCTCACCCTGAGACACGGGTCTCTCCTCACTTTTTTGTGAGGAGGGTTACGCCATGCCCAACGCAGGGCCCCATTTTGGATTGGTGGATAACATACCTACCTCCAAAATAATTCTCGGGTAGGTATGTGAGTTTCCTCACGATGTTTTCCTTCACCGAACAGCTAGTGATAATTACGTACAAATGCTTTTTTTATTATACATAAACACATTGGCACGTGTCCGCATTGGGATTTGAACTCACGTCCTTCTCCTTGAAAGGCAGACGTTCTCCCGCTAGGCTACCACCGCTCTGCCACCAAGATCACATACGCCTAGTAATTTCGCTGGAAACAGTGCCTTTCAAACCGGAACACAGTAAATGAACATCTGGCAAAGAATATCTTGCAGAAGAGGCCTACCACTACAGAGTGGTAGATCTTCCAGCACTAGGTTCATACCACTGTTTCAGTACCGCTTTCTCCATCTTGGCATGGCAACAAACGTTATGAATTGTAAAAACCACAATCATCGTGGCAGTGACATTGTCGGTGTCAAGGCCATACCTCGGGACATTTGGCAGAGGTAAGACCACGTGGTGCCAAGTTATGAATACGGGAAACCAGACTGTCGGTAGGTGGGCTGCTTTATGAGCTACTTTTGACGCGCCTGTCTTCATTCACGTTTTCATTCTGCGTTTTGGATTTCGGTATTTCAAATAGTTTTTTTATTTAATTTCACTAATTGATGGAGCGAGTGAAGCGCCTCTGCTTCAAACCTGGCAATAGTAGCTCTCCTCTGTCAGTTTCTCGGTACTCCTCTACAGGTTGTAGTTGACAATTGGTCTGCTGCCGTATTATGTAACTCCAATGAACATGAACAAAGGATTCATTTGACGTTTTTGGTAAGGCTAAAGTGTCAAAGGAACGCCATTTTTTTTTCATTGGAGTTACTAAATAGCACTGCTGGACGAAACATGGTATATTATAGGTTTAACGACTATAAACATTTTTTTATCGTTTTTGAGTGGTATTTTCTACAAAAGAAGGCTAAAAGATTGGATATCTCCGCCTTATGAGATCCGAATTCAATTTTTTTGAATTCTAAGGTAGTAAACTGGTCTCATATAAATATGGCCGCGATTCAATCAGGATTTTCGGCGTGATGAGCATACTGGCTATTCATAATGCAGTAAAATGCTCACTTTACGCGCAATTTAATAAGTAAAAGTAAATTGAACGTTTACCCACAGTTGTCGCTCACAGTGCCCCAAAAAACACAACAATGCGGCTGGATTCACCCCATCCTAGTCCATGCTTAACATTTCTAATTACAAACTTAAAGTTTTAAAACAGAATGAGGCCATCAGAATGCATGCAATTCTACCAAAAGTGGTCGTCTCGACGATCGCGGGAACTTACTTTTAACGGTGAGCATAAACGTTAGGCGATGCAATGTCTGCTGCCAAGTTGGTGGTTGGTTGTTGAGTCAGAGGCCTGTAGCCAGAGGGTTGTCAAAAGACCGAAATTTGTCAATGGACAGGCTTTTGTAGTGGGAGGTCTCTTCTGCAAGAGACCGCCTGGGGAAGTACCACACCTTTGCCAGATATTCATCCGTCAATCAGTAGTGTGAAAACATTACTGTTCCGGTTTGAAGGGCACTGGTTTCAGCGAAATTACTGGGCATATGATACTTTAGAGCCGATGTCTCAGGATGACGAGCGCAGTGCAGTGCCGCAACAGATTCTGGGTGGCACTTTAGCTGTTATGGGCAGGCGTAGCGCTTTACCATCGGGTGAACTACTTGCTCGTCTCGTCACATAGTCAAATATATTATGTTCATCTAATCACATAGGGAAGGATTTCTTGTCATATCGCGAAACGCGATCCGCCGTGACGTAATCTCAATATGCTATCCGATTATCTCACCCCTAGGCCTCACTCTAATGGGACACGATGTCGGCCGACTGACAGTCTCTTACAACCTTTACCCAGTGTTACCATTATAGTTAATCAATGCTTCGACAATTTTCGGATTTCGACATATTCATTGGAGAAGAAAATATTATTTTACCATTACTGTTTTTTGTTCAGATATAAAGGTACTTTTCTTATTACACTTATGGGTATTTTTTATTAGGAAAAAAGTAATTTGTATTTTTTACTAGTAGCGCCCCGCGGTTTCACCCGCGGAGACTATTTTTACGGGATAAAAAGTATTCTACATTCTATTCCAGGACTTATAGTATCTGTATAGAAAATTTCATCAAGATCTGATCAGCCGTTCCAGCGTGAAGAGAGGACAAACAAACAAATGTTCGCATTATTTTTTTATTATTTAAGATAAGATTAAAATTACTACGAGTAGATCGTAAAACTGATTCATTGGTTCAAAGCAATACCAATTCTAATAGAATAGAATAGCATAGAATAGAATACGTTTATTGTTTGTTGCAGTGAAGGACACGAGCATTTGAACTTTAGACCTCCCAAAACTGTCACAGTTAATTATTCAATAACCTACCTCCTTTATTAGTGTATTAAAATAAAAATTACATTCATCCTGCGTAATAACCTAAAATAATAGCCTAAAACAACGCTCCACCACTGACGCCGACCAAACCCGCATAAAAAGTCCAATATTTCTTTCGACAAACACTTTTATGCAGCTAATATGTTAACATTTAACAGCATTTTTATAGACAAAACGCGCATCGGGAAATATAACGCCTCGCATTATATTTTTGTATTTTTCGGGCTGACTTCCGGTTCGGCAACATTAGTATGCGGTTGCCATCTTGTTTATGGGGGGAACTTCTATATGAGGACGATAAATCATGTCTTCTCTCATGGGGGGGATGTTAATCATCGCTGTGAAGGTCACGGCTGAAAAACACTTGTCATCCGATAGCAATTTGGGAGAGTGTGGGTGTTCGTTGTGTAATTGGGGATGGTGCAGCTTGGAAATAGTTACGTTTTGCGTGACGTACCTATTGCGTGTAACTCCAAAAGGCACGCCCCTACATCGATCTAGCTGTGCGCGCGGTTACTGGTAAAATATTGAACAGAAATACAAAATTCTATTCAATATATTATATAACGTATTACTTCTCATACTATGACAGTCAAGTATATAATACACAGAGAATATTATCATCATTTTCAACCCATAACGTCCCACTGCTGGGCACGGATCTCCCCTCACTTTCGTGAGGAGGGTTAGGCCATAAACCACCACGGGGGCCCGGTGCGAAGGCACATGGGTTTTCTCACGATGTTTTCCTTCACCGTGTACACACCTACATATGTTTTACAGAAACACATCGGTACGTGCCCGCACTGGGATTTGAACTGATGACCTTCACCTTGGAAGGCGGACGTTCTGCCACTAGGCTACCACCGCTTCAGAGAATATAAAGTAAAAAACGAAATACATTGTCGATAAAGGCCACAAACACAAGAGTTGTCGCAAGATTCAGCATTACCCTAAGTAAAAGTCACGGGCGGAGATGCTGCCACGAACAAACAGACATAAACTTTACTACCCCTATAAGTGGTACACTCTTCCATTTCGTTCAGAAACGGTGGAAATAATAAAAAAGGAGGAAAACTCCTATAAATAAAGATAGATGAAGTTCCGAGATATACAATATAGGGATGTGCTCTGGTTGTAAAAGGAAGGTCGATGGTTGCAGATGCCGAGCTATTTCATCTCTAAATCATGAAGAAACAACTAAAGAGGTTGTCGCTGCGTAAATATCGTAATAATTACAAGTATTGTGAAAAAAAAACAGTATTTTCGAAGAAAAAAATGATAATTATGTTAAGTAAAAATATCGGAATGGTTGGAAACATAATTAAATGAATTTATTGAATTTGCATTGCAAATTGTAAATTGCAAAAATATTGGCATCATCAACCCATGTCGTCCCACTGCTGAGCACGGGTCTCTCCTCACTTTCGTGAGGAAGATTAGGCCATAATCCACCACGGGGGCCAGATCTGGATTGGTGGATTGAAAAATACTGCCATAGTGGTTTAAATAATATATTTTCTAAATGGTAAACGTAATTTTAACGTTTTTTGTCAATGCTCGGCGGTGACTATCGCTAACCCTGTAATATCGACCTTATTAGTCACTCAATAAAGTCTCATAATAGCGGCAATGAAAAAGGCCCATGATGATGAACGTCGAAAATCATATTATATAATATGTGGACATACAAAACGCACTGTAAATTTACTTTATCGTCATGTAGCTTTACAGTCCATAATCGTACAGCAAAAAACATGGTAAATTTTCAGTTGACTAAATTACGTACCTTTTTCCTTCACAGCGCCATTCCAAGTCCAGCATTACTCAAACACTTGTGCAAACTTATGTAGAAACTTCGAAAAATTATCGACGAAAATACCCAAAAATGTAGGTACCTATTCATTTCTTAATCACTTAAAATCCGACAGACAGTTACAGTTTACTTCACAAACCCTGGCCGAAAACAGCCGATGTCCAAAAATCAATTGGACTAATGGACTTCTTTGAATTCACGAAATTAAAAAAAAAAAGAAACACGGAAAAAGAAAATGTAGGTTCGTGCAATAATACATTCGTAGGGTGCATTCGGGACTCATGCACGTTTACATAATTAAATACTAAAATATTGACCAGAAATATAAAAAAACAACCATTATTATAAAACTGTTTTTTTTTATTTGATAGTATAAACTAAAATAAATAAATATCTAAAAGTATATCCTTTAAAAGTGATTACAGAAAATTGTCTAGTACATTTGTTATTTATTTTTATAAAGTAAAACTAGGATGGACTCCGTTTTAGCCCTTACGTACTGTTAACTGGGTCAAAACGCAGTGACATTTTATATTTCTAGTCAAAATTTGACATAAATACGTGAACAACACTTTCAAATTCATATAAGTTGATAAACATTAATCAAAAAATATTAATCGTTTGTTTATAATAAGATCAAAATGATAGTGTTGTACACCTTAAAATAAAATAAAATACATTTAAGTTTGTTACGTAAAGTGTCAGTCATATTTTTTTCTAATACAATATTATTTCAACTCACTTAGCAACTCTTTGAAAGTTTCAAAAATCTTATTTTATCAATATTATTTTTTTAACACCTGACGTAACATACAAAAAAAATCGAACATAACAGTTTAAAATACGAAGGATTATATCAACATTAACAGTTAGTGAAAAAACATTCAACATCGAGAAGAGTGAAAAAGGTGAGAAACAAACACACGATAGAGGGGGATAGAAAACATCGAATATATTCTTTAAACACCGATGCGACGCGGGTTCGCGCGACTGCCGGCCGGGTATCTTTGGTCGAAAATATATTTGGTCGAAACTTCTTTGGTCGAAACATCTTCACCGGATTTGTGGTTTATTTACAAAATGTTGACATGTAACTTTATTTCCGCTTAAGCCGCGTCATCGACAAAATTATAAAACAAAAATGTTCAACGCGTTTCACGTTTTTTCAACTGCAATAGATGAACGTGTAAACATTGAATATTTTTGATTGAAACATCTTTGGTCGGTACTTGAGTTTGTCGTTTTGTTTAGAAAACGTTGTCATAGTATTTTCCGTTTAAGGTTTCCGGCTTATAGCGAAACAAACCACCTTAATCCGCGTCATGAACAAAAAAACAGCAAAATAAAAATAATTCTCAACGCGTTCCGCCACATCTTTTATTGTAAGTAAGATAAACTCTTAAGGAAATGCTGCATTGATATACAAACGTGAAAAAATGCGACGACCTAACTCTATTCACATTTTTAAACTGAATTGAGAAAAAAAAACCAACGAGTTTCTTGCCGAATCCTCTCGTTTGGATGTAATTCCGAATCCGGCGGTAGAGTCAGTAAATTTCATGAGTGCCCTCTTGGGGCCTATGTGAATAAAGATTCTGACTTTGATACACTTCAAAGCTTGCGCCTAAATTTTTTTTTATTATAATTATTTAAGGGACTTATATAAGTTACATACATGACAGTCCCAATGTATTTTTAAGCAATTACTTATGCCAATAGAATACTAACTTAATATAGCATTTATAATAACAAAAAACTTTAACCACGTTTTAGTTAAGTAATTCCCAAAATTACAATCCGTGCGATCCCAAAATATGCTCCGCGAATTTAACAAAATTAAATTAGAAATTCTCTGTCGAAATTGAAATATCAAGGCTCAGTAAACTGGCTGAGCTCGCACCGGCGTCCTAGTTTTACTAGATATCTATTGGGCAACTCTAGATACCTGGACTGCCTAGATTTTCGGATATCTAGCTAAATATTTTGCATTTAGTTTTGGGTTTTACTAGGTTTACAGCTTCGTTTGTAGACTTTAGTTTCCTTTTATTTTATATTGAAGTGAAACTTCTAATGCGACTTCCAACAACGTTGCGTTAAACGTATAACGCTCCTGGGGAAGGGGTGTACGAGGTCCCAAAAAGCCCCCCAAATCAAACAAGATCGAGGTGCAAAGTATGAGTAGTATTTGAATTGATTTGATCAACTAATTATGTATATTAAATGGCTTGGTGACAAATTTGAAATTCGGGCTTATTTTCTTTATGCTAGATTAGTAGTTTATTATGGACATGATTTCTTTTTTAAATTGTATGGAGTCAATACAAATTTATTAATAAAAAACATAATTTATGACAGACTTCAAAATAGGGAAGTTCTATGTGTGACTGTAGTATTTATCTATAGACTTGATTTAGTCTAAACTTTTTTCTAAGAGTCAGAGTGATTAACTGTTTCATTGAACTGATATTTGAAGGTTGTAAAAGTTATTTGAAAAGTTAGTATAAAGCTATTGTATTACTGCTTACGGATTAATATGAGACTTTATAGCCCATGTCTCAGGACGACGAGCGCAGTGCAGGGCCGCGCATGACTATGCAATGCAAAGTTCTGGGTGGCACTGTAACTGTTATGGGCAGGCGTAGCGCTTACCACCAGATGAACGATTTGCTCGTCTCGTCACTCAGCCAAATAAATAAAGGCAAAAAATTTAAATACATTATTATAGGTAGGTACTGGTAGGTAGGTAATACTGTAAGTACGCCACCCACCCTACTATCGAAAAATGTTTTTTACTGTCCATCCAAAGGTTGTCTGGAAGAAATCGCTTTCAGCGATAAGACCGCCCATTGTACTACCCTTGTTTACCTATTGTAATTCTTCTGTACTGTGTTTAATTTTGTTTCTGGTGTACAATAAAGAGTTTTTCTATTCTATTCTGTTCTACTTATCCCCTAGTTGAATTTTAATATAAAAATACAGACTATTAAAATCTTAAAGTGTATATTTTCCCTTTAATCGTGTAAAGTAAATAGTGAAACTACCCACTACATTATATATAAATCGTAAAGAAATGCGATCTAAACAAAGCGCTTCTCTACTTTGCAACATAATTCGTCACAAAGTGATTATATTACAACTTTGTTTATTTATTCATTCTTTTACTTTGTAAAAGTCTTTGGAATACATTAGCATTTGATTGTAGCAGAATTGAAATGCCACGCTTGAGTTAACTTTAGCTTAGGCAGCGCACCGGTGCCAGTGGTAATTGAATCCTTGGGCGGTTCCGCTGTAGAGCGTTCTGCTATGCTTGTGTCTGTGTTATCTAGTAGGTAACAAGGGTAGGCAGGTACAGTCAGTAACATAAGCCTTAAGCCTGCCACACATAGCAGTACATGGCCGCGGCTACGTACACGATTTCATACAAATAATAAAGATGTCAGAAGACCATGTATATTTGACGTTAGCTTAAAGAAATCGTACACGTATTTAACAACGTTCGCTGCTATGGGTGGCAGGCTTTATACATCACTTTTCTAAGTATCTTATTGTATTCACATTATTATTATTATTATTATATTTTTTTTATTATTTATTGAGTATAGTGTGTATGTGTATTATTAAAACATAAGTATTAAATGTATAAAATACTGTAAGTACGCCACCCACCCTATTATCGAAAAATGTGTTTTACTGTCCATCCAAAGGTTGTCTGGAAGAAATCGCTTTCATCGATAAGACCGCCCATTGTACTACCCTTGTTTACCTATTGTAATTTTTCTGTCCTGTGTTTAATTTTGTTTCTGGTGTACAATAAAGAGTTTTTCTATTCTATCTTGTTTTTTTAAATTTCACTTATTATATTCGTATTTTTATGTTACTGAGTAGCGACACGAGCAAGTCGTATACGTAATGGTAAACCACACGCCTGCACATAGCAGTTGCAGTGCCACCTAGAACTTTGCATACAGTAATCTTGCGTGGCACTGCACTGCGCTCGTCACCCTGAAACATTGGATTTGAAGCCTCAATGCTTAGTAATTTCACTGGAAACAGTGGCTTTAAGACTAGAACACTAGTGATTGCATACTACTGCTTGGCGGATGAATATAAAACGCACCTTTGCCGAAAGCTTTAATAATTGTTACCAGCTTTTTTTGTTTCATTTATGTCACTGAACATGTTCAAACATTTCAAGTATGAAGTATTGGCGTGTATGAAGTTAAGACATGTTGAGCGACTTTTGCCCCTGTATGTACCACCCACTTTTGCTGACTTTTGTGTATCGTTCAACGGGTGGTTTTATTTACGATTATGTGTACCTAAAAATATCTTTATTTGCATTTAGAAGTCAATTGACTCTTCTTTACTATAGTTTGTAATGTAAATTGTACCTCTATTTAAAAAAATCTGTTACGGAAGTGTCTTTTTACAATTACAGAGTCAGCATGCCGAAACCAATAAAAAAAAAGGGTAGTGTACGAAATGTGGCGCATAAAACATAATTTTACTCTACTAGCGTGTTCGAGTGACAACTAACTACATGCAAAACCAATTAAAACTAGGACAAAAAGGATAATTGTCTAAAAGTAACCCTGAATGAAAAATAAACTTACCAAAGTATACAATAATATAAAAATGTGTTTAAATATACAAACTTACAATAACAAATAATAAATACAATAAATGCCATGTCATTGACATTTTATCTACATCAAATTTTCTCTAATTCCTTTTAAAAATCTCCACTACCTTATTAAAGCACTTTGCTTTAAATAATTCAGGTATTACGTGAAAAACAACGTTGCTTCATTTTATAGCATCGCCACAAGGCTCGAATAGCAGGCATAATTTTTATAGCACCCAAATTTCGATGTTAATACTGGCCGAATTTAAAGCAGTAAAATCGTACAAAATGTAACAACAAATCATAAAGCTTACGTTAAAACCAATTTAATACACATCAATCAAAAATTTTAAAAAGCTAATCATAGTGGCATTTGACCATAAACAAAAAAGGATAGTAACCTCTATATTATGCTTTTTTTAATCAATTCGATTTACCACTGGCCGAAAACATCAAAATATTTAAAACAAAACAACAAGTCAATGTTCCCTGTCGTAAAAAACAAATCAACGTTTGAAATCAGAACGATAAACCGCACGTTGAAGCAAAAGGGCCCAACGATAGAAATCGCAGATATACAACTGCAGATAGCAATGGGCGTTATGCTAGATTGGCGTAGTTTCCCTGCAGTTGCCTTATATCTTTGCCATATTGATTTACCACCCTATTACAAATTCTGTAAGTTCTTTTTGAGACTGGCAACACATTTTTAAGAATGAAATGATTTATAAAACCGCCTCATTTACATTAATTTGTATAAAATAAACAGTTACGAATGTTTTTTTTTTTAATTTATTTTACGTTATGTATGTACAAATTTTTTTTTCTTTTCTCTATCCAGGAACTAAATTTAGTAGTTTACTCCATATAGTTGTTTTGAAAACTATTATCTAGTTCAGTAAATAAATCATTCACATTAAAGTAAAAAGTTTTTGAAATCTGGAGTTCTAGCAATAAAAACCTTTTTATGGGTAATACCAGAATGTTCTTAAAAAGATTTAAGTTTTGATTGTCAATTACAATAAACTATTATTATTAAATTATTATATGTTTAGAAATTTAAAATATTATTAAAACTTTTTGAACTTTTTCAAAATGTATGAATTTAATACAAATTAAATGCAAAATTTTACTATTTCAGTTAACTTAAATTACTATTTGTTCGGTATCTAATTTTTTATTGTTATTGTTTAACTAAAAACTTTGTTTCTTAATCAAACCATAAAAACCGAACAACAAATAAGACTGAAAATGAACTATCTAATCATGATGATTAACAAATGACAAGATACAAATTAAATTAAGATGATTTTATGATAACTAAAATGCTCAATGTAATTTAGAAAAGTTAGACTTTTTAATTATTAAAAGTAGGCACAATTATTACAATATAATATAGACATAAACACGTTTTTTCTTAAAAAAATGTTAACTATTTTTTAGACAGTTTCATTAGTAATGTTTACCTACGTGAAAACAATTAAGGAAAGCCTATAATGGTTTTTATTGCATTATTTACTGTTGCCACCTGTTTTTGTCATGTATTTAGGGAGTGACTCAAAAGCATTCGAAATTCTTATTTGCTGATTCAAAACTAAATAATGTCGCTACGTTGTTCGCTTTCTCCTTGAGCTGTTTTATTTGTTTTTTATGAGGTTGTTTTATTTATTTAAGTGATGAAATTTGGTGCTGTAAAATATCTCATAGCAACACAAGATCGGAACGTGTTTTCTTGTTTTTTTATTTTTTTATTTTATGCGCGCCATGAAACCTTTTTGAGGTTAGAGCACGAAAATTTGAAGTTCAAAATAAGTATCAATGTTTCGAACTGAGTAACAAAATAACATAGTGATTAAATTTAAAGCAGTGTCCAATTTAACTGTCAAACGACTGCTGTTTGTGAAAAGCACATTATATTGTAAGTTCAGAAAGCTCCGTCTCTCACCCTGTTTATAACTGACCTCTATCGAGCTGTTTACATCGCTTGTTTTCATTTTCATCTCCACTCCCATCGTCATTTCCTTTAATACTTCTTTTCCGCTTCCGTTTTGTTAAAAAAAAAGTCTTTTACACGGCAGAATGTTATCGACCACGTGCGATTATTGATTGACAGAAAAAAAACGGAAAACTTTTTTTTTACGAAAAGCAGGCACTATACTGACGTAGCATTCAGCCAACAATCACGTGGGTCCAAATCGATCTGACGGCTAAATCGCACCGAAAATACCCGGGCGGCGGTCGCGGCTTAGGTAAGCGACAGTAGCTCACAACATCTGTTAATATGATCATTGTTAATTACATATGGGTTGTGAATATATTGTAGCCACCTGTCCCGAGGAGGGCGCTTGGAGGTAAGTCGCTACGTCGTCCACCATGCAGGCGCGCGGGAGGTCGGGGAGAAACATAACGTTATAAAACGCGCATGGCGAGCGGGCAGCGCGGCGCCCCGCGACCGACTGACTGCGTCGCGCCGTCCCGCGCCCGCGCGCCCCGCACCCCGCGCCCAACGCGCAGGGCTTTCGCGGGGAGCTTTTCCGGATATTTCTGTTTTCTAGATTTTCTGCAGTGTTTTTTTTTAAAGAAAAAAATTGCATTGATATTATTTTAGTACTTAGCTTTTTACGAAGCAGTGGTAGCCTAGTGGGAGAACGTCCGCATTCCAATCAGAAGGTCGGGAGTTCAAATCCCAGTGCAGGCACGTATCAATGTGTTTCTGTAAAACATATGTACGTAACTATCACTCGCTTTTCGGCGAAGGAAAACATCGTGAGGAAACCCACATACCTACCCGAGAATTATTTCGGAGGTAAGTATGTTATCCACCAATCCGGACTGGACCCCCGTGGTGGATTATGGCCTAACCCTCCTCACGAAAGTGAGGAGAGACCCGTGCCCAGCAGTGGGACGTTATGGATTGATGATGACTTAGCTTTTTAGCATTATAGTAGAATATAAAATGCTTTATTGTATAAAAGGTAAAAAAATATGTTAATTGAAAGTTTAACTTGTAATTGTTTAGCGATTTAGTTTAGTTCAAATGTTTCTGCTAATGTTCAATAATAAAAATCGACTATGTTAATTTTAATTTAATTAGAAGGATACCCTGTATGCAAGCATTACTCGTATAAATTGACTATTAGATAATGTAGCTACATAATTATTTGATAGAGCTTTACTAGTTTAGGCCAATTTCTTAGATAAGAATTTTAGTATAATAATTAAACTTAAAATCCCCAGCTAGTCTGAGATTTTTGACAAAATAATATTTAAAATTGTAAAAATTAAAAATATTTTTTTAAGAAATAAATTAAAAATAATGTAAGTAATGATATTTTATGAATTAATTTATTTGTGCAGTATCAAAATAGAGAAACTCCTCGTATAATTTACACACGCAATAGATTTTTAATTGATGGCTGACTGGATCCTTGATAAAACATACAGAATTAACAATTAAAACCAAAAATATAACAAAATAGTTTTTAACACATTATTCTTTATTCAATGATTGTGACCTCAAACCACAATTACCTATTAAAAAAAAAATAGAATTTTCTTCCGTGCCACCCCTACCCCACTACGTCGTAATGCATTCGCAGCGCTCGCCTCGGCTCGGCGCCGCTCGGACCGGATCGGTACGCGCTCGGCTCCACTCGGAAAGCTTTTTCAAATTCGGAACGTAGACGTGACATATCTGTTCCACTTTCAATCTAAATTTAAACCTTAACCCGCTGAACATAAACTTGATTTTTCATTGTAAAGAAACGAGTTGAAGTGTTGCGTTCGGCTTTTGAAATATCCTAATTTAACTTTACCCTCTTTTACTAATACGAGCTTTGTTTTTAAGCGGCAAGGCTCAGTTTTCCTTGCGTGAGCTTTTCAGCTGACGCGTCTATAAATGTCACATTTACTGTCGACGTGTGCGTTGGGTTGTAGTGGTGTGCGTTGAAAACACATCTTGGGCGGATTTTAGGCTGATTTTTTTCTCTAAAGATAATGTTTTCGTTATCTGTCCTAACCTGATTTCCGTTTATGTTCTTGTCTCTGGAACGGCGTCGTTTGTCTTTTGTGCAACTTTCTTGTTTATGGAAGTCAACTTTGGTAATGATACTTTTTAGACTGATAAATAACGTGTGAAGGATCCGGGCACATTCAGTATAGGTACCACGTGACATCAATGCTTTGGTTAGGCAAAATGTTTTTTTTTTTGGCTTGGTGCATTTGTGCATTCGGCTAAGACATTCGGCTTCCTCGTCTCCGTTACCCAGAAGTATTACTCAGTACCAAAAAAAAAAAATTGTTTCAGAGCCGGTCTGAATTACCTTACCTTCTTCTACGATTCAAAGGTAATGGAAAACTTTTCTGCATCATTATAATATTTTTATAAATTTCTCAGAATATTTGGATTATTGTTTTATTTGAACAAGAGAATAATCTATAGTTAAAATATTGACGCGAAGTTAAGAGCATAGAGTTTACAACACACACATATCAGAGGCATAGGGCGTGTGTGTGTGTGTGTGAGGGTACACATTGTGTATCTGATAAACTAATTGATCTTATCTACAGGCTGAGGTCTTTTTTCAAAATGTACACAGCCATAAATATTAGGGAATTCATTATTTAGTTGAAAGAATTGGAAGTTGTAATTATATTTCAGTAAGCTGTGATCAAAGTTCATAATTTTAAAAAAAAATGAATGGTTAAATGTGCTGCTAAGTTTAAAACTCGAGAACGGCTGGTAAGATTTGTCTTTTTTGTTGTATTTTTTAATGATTTTTATAGCTCCGATAAGTTTTTGTAGAAAAAAAATTAGAAAACTTGCCCGGAAAAAAGTTTGGAAAATTGGAAAATATGGAAATAACTGAGAATGTATATTTATATGAGTTTTGTATTTTTTTTTATTTCTTTATATATAACCTTTCATACTATACATACATAGTTTGAAATTAGTTTTCACAAAACCCTTAACAACAGTTTAAGATGTAAGTAAAATGTTTTTTTTATTTGACTGAACGCCTAGACGAGCACGTCGTTCACCTGATGGTAAGCGCTACGCCTACCCCTCCAGACCTTGCACAGAGAGAAGCGTGACTCAGAGATCCCTCACTCACACACACCAAAACAATATACACGTATACGTAACTACAATCATAGCTAAATAGCTAAAATAGAATAATAATTCAAATAGCTTATATGGGGTTGCGTAGCGACCCCTCTGTAGCGGTACTACGACCCCTGCGTAGCACGTCTACGAGCGTAGGGGGCTACGGATTTAGCCAGTCCGTTACAAAGGGTTGCCATGGATGGATGGTTGGTTTTAATGAGCTAGTTATACATTTTTAATTTAGATTGGGTTTAGTGAAATTGCAATAAAGGTATCGATTTGCAAAATTTGGTTGCTCTTGCCATCGTTAATACGTTTTGAGTTTATAAATTTGTACACCAAAAAATTTACTTTATGGATCGACCTTCGAGGCGTAAATGAGTGATTAATTGACTGCGAAGCGTTAGGACTCGGGTTCGATTCTCGCACAAGGAAAAGTCTATTATGTTACTTTTACGCAGAAGTTTAGCGATTTTTGTCGTTGACTGTTCAGTTATTAAATAAAAACAAAAAAAAAATAACTTTGTAAATATTCATCTGAACAACATTTCTTACATTGAAACTGACAATTAATTCAACACCGACTTAAATGACCCCGACTTAGCAGATCTACGACCCCTTCGTAGACGATCTACAACCTTTCGTAGAGGGTCTACCGCTACGTCTACGGAATTTACGGTTTATTTGCTACGTGTTTTATGAAAAAAATGCTTCAACCATGGATGAGTTGAGATAGGCTATTTTGGTTTGGGGTATGGGCCAGGCAACCTCCACGAGTGCCCGGCTGTTGTTCGTCCCTCTTGATGCGTTGCATCCGGAGGGAAGGGCAGCAGCTGGGCCGGTGCACCCTGGGGTTCGGTCAGCAATTCTCCTAGGGGAATTGGTGGCCGTAGCAAACCTGGCGAGAAGAGGTCCTTCGCGTGTCCCTCTGATCAGCAGAGGGCACAGCAAGGGACCAATAACGGGGACTTTTGGGCCGCGGATCGGGGGTCCAACGCCCAAGTTAGAAGTCCCGAGCTGAGGTGCGGCCCGTGTGTTCCGGGACGCACCCAGCGGAGAAAGAGGCCCAAGCCTCACGTGGCGAGCCCGGGAGGGCGCCCGCAGAGGTGGTCGCGGAAGCGCCGTGCGAACCCGTGACCACCTCCATAATGCGGAGAGGAGAACACCCCGGGGTTTTAGTGGGTAAACCCCGCCAAACCAGCTGGCGGGGGAGTCCCACATAACCACATAACCACAAACCTGGACCCGTTACCAACAGCATCTGTATTTTCTAATTACAATCTTTGATAAGGTTGATTCTAATCACTTTTCCTTTCCTTTATCTGACATTTCAGTAATCAAAGGACCTGTTAAATTATTAATCACAGATTAACCTAACCGGGTGTTAGTATATGAACTCAAACTCAAATCATTTATTGTAAATAGGCAAAATATTGCACTTTAAACGTCAAAAATAATATCTTATACACAAGTATAGAAATACAAAAAAATAAGTCAAAATATTATGATCTACGAAACTAATGATTATTATCTAATTATGGTTTGAGTTAGAAAAAGGATATTTCCCTTTCAAGTGGTGACTCATGCCTGAGTCTCGCACAGGAAAAGGAAAACTCCATTGACTCCACCAGTGCTTCGGAAATACGCCCGTTAGAGAAGATAGCAGCAAGAAACTCTACGGGGATGTCATTTTTGCCTCCACATTTTTTCTCCACATTTTTGCCTCCACATTTTTGCCTCCATTTTAGTCTATCCTACTAATATGTTCTATGTAATATTTATGTTCTAATACGAGTATTATAACATAAATGCTAAAGTTTGTGAGTATAGATGAATGTTTGTTACTCTTTCACGCAAAAACTACTGAACGGATTTGGATAAAATTTGGAACACAGATAGTTTATGACCTGGATTAACACATAAGCTACTTTCAAAGGCGAAAAAAGTTTTGAAAAGGGTTGAAATGGCGGATGTGAGTTTGTACAAAAGTTTCGTCATTTTTGAAGCTAGAAGCTGGAAACTTAATTTGCAGGCTTTTGATTGGATATAAATAAATATGACATTCAAAGTTTGTATGGAAATATGTAAGGGTTGTGTGAATGTTTGTTTAGGGGTACGGGAACAACGCAGGTGAAACCGCGGGGCGCAGCTAGTATATATATACATATGTGAGTATGTAACTAAAGTCGCGGTTCAAGATTTATGCTTGTAGCTGATTAGCGACGTTACGTAGAACGGTGCAGTGTAATGTTATTGCAGAGGCAGCGCGCCGGCAGTGTGTAGAGTAGGCGTGTGTAGAGAAAACCGTTTGATTCTAGAACTGGAGGCCTACCATGACATCTTATAGCGATTCAATTTAGGTTGCTGCCATTTTCAACCTAAACTATATCTACTTAAAGTTGAAAATGGCAGCAACATAAAAACGCGACGCGGTTCAGTTTAGGTCTTCAATTGAATCGCTGTAAGATGTCATGGTAGGCCTCCTGTTTATTATTTATTATTACTACTTTGAACTATGTGATAATAATACCAATATGGTATTTTTATTTACAGACTACGAAACCTTGAAATGTGTTAAAGCCTCTTATTCAACCATTCCAAATTAAAACCTTCCCGCCCTTTCATTCGTTCCCATTATGGACGTTCAGTCCTTTCTACACATTCACTCTACCAATCCCTTTCATTCTTTGACACTCTTCCAAAACTCTAACGAACCGACACGGTGCGTCGCTCCATCAAAAACATGAAATAAAATATAATCAGTGAATAACCATCAGTGTACCATCAACAATTAGCAAAAGGGGGCCCCCAACGACGCCTCCAAAGGAAGTTAAGTGCCGACCACCGGTGAGTTTTTTTCCAACCAATTTTCCTCTTCATAACCTCAACAACCCCTAGATACAGTCCACTCGTCTTAACATCATTCTTGGTCCTTCGAGCCGGATTTCGACTTAGAATCGGTTTCCTATGCTCAAATCGTAAACTCGTTTCAACTTGTGAAAATTTTAGCGTCATCAAGCCGCCATATTTGCACACAACAACCAAATTGCAAAACCTATAATTCGAATTATTAGCATCATATCAACATATCGATCACAACGCATATCATATTTTGTGTTTAATTCATCAAACAAACTCAGTCATTCATTTTGTGTGAGGAACTTTGCAAAAAGTTGGTGTAAAAATACCTACACTTTGTATTTCACCGATCTGCGCACACGCGCTGGAGTTTAGGTAGGTTGGAAGTATTGAGCTGTGTTCGTTCTGTGGGTGAGTCCAACTTCATATCGTGTCATTGGGAGAGTCCATTTAATCAAAACATTTGTGTTCGTGTATTCAATTTTGTGAAATTGAACATTAATTATCATTTCAATCGTTGTTTTATGTGTAACATGCGACACTTAATAATAACAGCTTATCGTGATAAATCATTAAACAATTGTGTTAATACTTACGTGTAACATACAGCGCCTAAGTAACTCAAGCAAAGATTGTGTTTGTTTGTGTGCCGACAAATTGCGTTTGTGTGCCGGAAATACGAACAAACCGAATCAAATTCGTCGATGTTCGTTCGATCATTTCATACGGTCATTCTCATAGTGTTTATGCTGTGACTTTTGACAAACAAGTGACAGTTTCGTGTTCGTTTCTGTTTGAAAACAATCAAACTCCATCGTAAAGTGTTTTTTAAAAGTTTGCGCGATAATAAGTTAGTTTAGGCGTAAAATTTCTGCTAAAAGTGATAACAACTATCAAATTTCAAAATGAGTGAGACCGTGATTGCGCATTGGGAGTCGAAACGCAGCCTGTCGCACAAGCGGCTCAGCGATGCACTTTTGTGTGCACGTAATTGTGAATCCGAACCGAAACTTATAACGCGGTTAGAGACATGGTGTTCCCGTTTAGACATTATCTTGGAGGGCTTTAACGATGCCCACATCAATTTGGTTTGTGAATTACAAAAAGCCGGTGTAGATGATAAAGAGTTGCAAGGGCAGTCCGTGTTCCAAGAGCAAGCTGATGACATGTATTTCGAAGTACTCGAAGCAAAACGTAAATACTTGAAAGAATCAAAAGTGGAGTTCGCTTCTCCTTCTCAACCGTGTCATCAACCCAAGCCAAAGACTAAACTTCCACCGATTAAATTACCTACATTCACAGGTGAGTTCAAACATTTTCCGGGGTACATTGACCTCTTTAACACACTTGTTCATCAGCGAACAGATTTAACAAATATAGAAAAGTTTCAATACCTAATCACAACATTGTCCGGGGAACCCATAAATATAATTCGTGCTTTTCATGTGTCTGAGGCTAATTATATGAGCGCTTATGAAGCTTTAGTGAATCGATACAACAACAAAAGGTATTTAGCATTCATGTGTTGGGAACAAATTAATAATTTAAAGGCCATGCCTTCTGGTTCAGCCCAGAGCTTGCGGAACTTGCTTGATGTCTACGGTGAAAACATAGCGATGCTTAGTTCACTGGGATTACCAACTTCAGAATGGAACTTTGTGTTATTTCATTCATTGTTAACAAAATTAGATAAAGCATCTCGTGAAGCCTTTGAGTTGTCTAGCACAGGCAAAGATTTCCCAAGCTTTAATGAATTAAAATCATTTTTACTAGACCGATGCAGTGCACTAGAACGCTCATTATTCTCAAATGAGAATAACAAATCAGTAGTTCAGCAACAAAATAATTATCATAACAAGCGTGTGAATTCAACCAATCAACCAAAGTCAACACCAACAATGCTTTTGGTTCAATCAAACAATCAATCATGTGTTTTGTGTAAAGAAAGCCATGCTCTTTACTCATGTCCAAACTTCTTATCAAAGACCCCACAAGAAAGGTCTCAAGTGATTAAACAATTCAAATTGTGCTTCAATTGTTTGCGTTCAAATCATATAACAATAAATTGCAATTCAACTCACTCATGCAAGACATGCAATCAGCGACATAACAGTCTGTTGCATTTTCCTAAGAGGACAGAGACTGGTGGTCCTGTCAACCCCCAACATAAACAAGCAAGTGCTGCTTACCATCAAACATCTTCGTCATCCTACTCTAATGTCAAGGAAGGTGTGATCACTCCAGTTACATCATTGTCAAATGTGTCTTCAGGTTCATCATCAGGTAGTCATTTTGTCATGCTTGCGACTGCAGAGGTGGAGGTAAAGGATGGCCAAGGTACTTTCCAAAAGGTGCGCATCCTGCTGGACCCAGGAAGTCAAAGTCACATTATTACCAAAACATGTGCCCGTCGTTTAGGCTTGTCCCAATACAAGACTCAAACACCTATGTCTGGAATTGGTGAGGTTCCTGCATGTTCTACAAGCAAAGTGTTTCTGGAAATTAGACCAGTTGGAAAAGTGGAACCCACATTCACAACGGAAGCAGTGACTTTAGACAAAATTTGTGGTAACATGCCCACCCATCCGGTGAATGTTCAAAACTTTGAACATTTAGCAAATCTGAAACTAGCTGATGAAAATTACCACTCTTCTCGTCCGGTGGATATCCTCATTGGTGGTGAGATATTCCCACAAATTTTAATACCAGGAAAAATTGACGGTGGACATCATGCTGCGACGGCTATCAATACAATCTTTGGATTTATTCTTATGGGAAAAACGTTGACAAATTCATCATTCCCCACTCCTTTATCAATCAATCATGTGTCAGTGGACACCAACCTGGACATTGCGGTTCAGAAATTTTGGGAGTTAGACAACATACCTACTGGAGATAACAAGCAATCTCACTCCGTGGAAGATATTCAATGTGAAGATATATTTCAATCAACTCATAAACGGGATGTTACTGGGCGATACATCGTTAACTTGCCCTTTCGTGATCAATCACCACCATCATTTGAAAAATCATACCCAATTGCGCTTCGTCGCTTCGTGCAGCTGGAAAAGCGCCTCCTGGCAAAACCGGCATTTCATGAAAAATATAAGCAACATGTCATGGATTATTTGTCGAGTGGGCAAATGGAGAGGGTACCTGCCAACGAGTGTCAGTCGTCGACTGCATATTACCTTGCTCATCACGCAGTTTTAAAATCGGACCGGGACTTGCGTGTAGTGTACGACGCAAGTGCCAAGGATAACAAAGGTCATTCATTGAACGACACTCTTCTGACAGGACCCAAGCTTCAAGCCGATATTACTAACATTCTTTTACGCTTCAGACTCCATGCCATCGTGTTCACTGCTGATGTACGGCAAATGTACAGGCAGATTAGTGTTGCAGAGGAACATTGTGATTTCCAGCGGATCTTGTTCAGATGTTCCCCTGAAGAATCAATTCTGGAATATAGACTTAACCGTGTAACATTTGGTGTCTCATCAGCTCCCTTTTTGGCCATACGTGTGCTTCATCAACTAGCTCATGATGAAGGTAATTCTTTTCCAACTGCAGCCCAGGTGTTGCTCAAAGATATCTACGTGGATGATGTTGTCACAGGTTGTCTGAACCTAGAACAGGCAATGGGTCTACAGCAGCAACTCATAGAAATCATGGCAGCTGGGGGTTTTGAGCTCCGAAAGTGGTCCAGCAACCATCAGGCTGTACTTCAGAACATACCTGAAGATCATAGGGCGGTGCCGAACGTTAATCAAACATTCGACTGTGATGGTCTATTTGTGAAGGTCCTCGGTTTAGCCTGGAACTCGCAAGAAGACGCTTTCAACTATCAAGTAAATCAAATCAATCGAGAGTGTACCAAGCGCACCATGCTATCAGAGCTAGCTCGTATTTATGACCCCATTGTTCTTCTAACACCATTAACATTTTTGGCAAAGCATTTGATTCAACGTTTGTGGCTTCTTGGTTCATCGTGGGACCAATCAGTGCCAGAGGACATTAATCAAATTTGGTCGAAATATGGTCAGCAGTTACCTCACCTATCCAAGCTTCAGATACCGCGTCGCATAACTTCAGATGATGCCGTGTCCTACCAACTCCACGGATTTTCAGATGCGAGCGAGGCCGGGTATGCCGCCGTCGTGTATCTTCGTTCCACTAATCATCATGATCAACATCAAACAGCTCTTGTCAGTGCGAGGTCACGTGTCTCTCCAACCAAGCGCAGAACCTTACCAAGGCTCGAGTTGTGCGGCGCTCTATTGCTCACGGATCTCATGCGGCACATCGTGAATATTTATAGCAAAATCTTAAGCATAGAGAGTGTCAACTTGTGGACGGATTCTATGATAGTGTTGTCATGGATCAAATCAAATTCAACAAATTTCAAGGCCTTTGTCGGCAATCGTATATCAAGCATTCAACGCAAACTTCCAGAAGCAGTCTGGAAACATGTTCCAGGTAAACAAAACCCTGCGGACTGTGCGAGTCGTGGTTTGACGCCCGATGAGCTCATCAATCATGACCAGTGGTGGACAGGCCCGAAGTGGCTGTCATTGGATCAAGTACAGTGGCCCAGAGAGCCCCAAGATTCGAAATCGATACTTCAAGCTGATCTTGAAGTTGACGGTGAAATGCGCGCCTGTGTGCTGAATGTCACAGATACAGCGGAGACGCATCCGGTCGATCGTTTGTTAGACAGACATTCATCATTGAGAAAGGTCCAGCGCGTCTTAACATATTGTTATCGTTTCATTGCTGCTCTGCGCAAAAACAAACGTTCAGGTCATTTTACCGAGCAAGAACTTCATGAAACCCTTATGGTTATCGTTAAACACATTCAACAAACGGAGTTTAGTGAAGAGATAAATATTTTGAAATCAAAACGTGTTCTGCCAAAATCATTCAGAAAACTTAACCCATTTTTGGATCAAAATCACATTTTGCGGGTGGGGGGTAGGCTCTCTCAGTCAGATCTTAGCTACGAATCAAAACACCCAGCTTTGCTTCCTCGCAAGCATCGTTTGACACAACTTATCATTCAGTGTACTCACAACGAAAATTTTCATCCTGGTTTACAAACAATGCAGTTCTTACTACTTCAAAATTTTTGGATTTTGTCTCCAAGACGAGCAATTCGTCAAGTTTTATCAAATTGTTACCGTTGTTTTCGTGTAAAGCCCCATAATTTTGAACCTGAAATGGCAGATTTGCCACGTTCTCGTGTTACTCAGATCAAAGCATTCCAGTCTGTAGGTTGTGACTACGCTGGACCGTTTAACATAACTTTTCAACGTTATCGTGGTACGCGTTCTGTGAAGGCGTATCTGTGCTTATTTGTGTGCTTCGCTACCAAAGCAGTACATTTAGAACTTGCTTCTGACCTATCAACAGAAGCATTTTTAGCTGCCCTACGCAGGTTTGTAGCAAGACGTGGTCGGTGTAATGTGATCCACAGCGATTGTGGTTCGAATTTTAAGGGCGCACAGTCGCAACTGATAGACCTCATGCGCGCCGCGTGTGAAACGGAGCGTATTGAGTTTAAATTCAACCCACCAGGAGCACCTCACTTCGGAGGACTTTGGGAGGCGGGTGTTAAGTCCGTAAAAACACATTTGTATCGCGTTGTTGGCACACAAATTCTAACGTATGAGGAACTTAACACGCTTTTGACTCAAGTGGAGTCAATCCTGAACACAAGGCCCCTCTGTCCACTTAGCTCAGATCCTTCAGATGTTTCAGTTTTAACCCCAGGACATTTCTTAACATTAGCGCCTCTCACAACAGTGCCATCTCTTGATTATTCCAACATAAGCATGAACAGACTTACACGGTGGCAACTGTTGCAAAAAATGCACCAAGACTTTTGGTCTCGGTGGCATAGTGAGTATCTTACCACTTTATCACAGCGATTGAAATGGACTAAAGCATCACCTCCAGTAAACATTGATCAACTCGTTATCATAAAAAATGAAACTACTCACCCACTGCGATGGCATTTTGGTAGAATAATTAAACTACATCCTGGGCGTGACGGTATCCCTCGATCTGCCTCAGTCAGGACTGCACAAGGTGTTTTCGATCGACCTCTTGTGAAGTTGTGTCCTCTACCAAATAATGACTAGTTTGTGTAGACATCATTTCATAATTTTTTTTAATTTTTATTATTATTTTTGTGTGTGAAAATATAGCAATTATTCATTAAGTTCATTTCAAAACAGATCATTAAATCATAATAACACTTGACATCATTTTATAACAATTATCATATGTCAAGATTTTTGCATTGGTGGTTGTGAACAAATTTTAATGTGTTTTAGACTTTTCTGTCTCATCAATTCGCCAGCGGGGGGGAAGATAAATGTTAAAGCCTCTTATTCAACCATTCCAAATTAAAACCTTCCCGCCCTTTCATTCGTTCCCATTATGGACGTTCAGTCCTTTCTACACATTCACTCTACCAATCCCTTTCATTCTTTGACACTCTTCCAAAACTCTAACGAACCGACACGGTGCGTCGCTCCATCAAAAACATGAAATAAAATATAATCAGTGAATAACCATCAGTGTACCATCAACAATTAGCAAAAGGGGGCCCCCAACGACGCCTCCAAAGGAAGTTAAGTGCCGACCACCGGTGAGTTTTTTTCCAACCAATTTTCCTCTTCATAACCTCAACAACCCCTAGATACAGTCCACTCGTCTTAACAAAATGGGATTCCCAAAAAATGGTTCAAATATTTTAAGAGGTAGGCCTCTTCTGCAGGAGACCGCCTGGGGAAATACAGATATTCATCCACCAAGCAAAAAAAAAAAAAACAATACTGGAAACAATAAAGAACTCTGATATTTAGTGTGAAAACAATACTGTGTTCCGGCTTGAAGGGCACTGTTTCCAGCGAAATTACTGGGACATAAGACTTTAGAACCAATGTCTCAGGGTGACGAGCGGTGCTATGCAAAATTATGCAATGCAAATTTCTGGGTCGCACTGTTACTACTATATATAGGCAGGTGTAGCACTTACCATCAAGTGAACGACATGCTCGTCTCGTTACTCAATCAAATAAAATAAATAATAATTTAAAAAAAAACATCGAAATGATAGAAAAAGTCGTAAAAATCGAAATCCCAAAACGAAGACAAAACAAACAAAGGCAGGCCAATCGTCAACAAATTACACTTTTATAACACAAAATACATATAATATAATTAATTACTACATACGTATAATTAACCACTCTACACTTGACCTATTAACACCCACTGAACCTTAGACCACGCCCACCATTTCCGCTTCCTCTGCGCCCACACTACTCTGCAAATAATCAGAGACTACTAAATCTAATATAGCACTAGCATTCACAAAACCAGCCGCGTATATTATATTAGGCCAACAGTGTGCGCTGGGGCTTAAATCTTAAATTCCGTGCAGTGCAGTGTGCGCTTGGCTTAATGCGAGATTTGATTCCATAGTGCAACGGATCGTGGATTTCTTGAGATTTAGTTCAGCTTTGTTTTCAGTTCGTTTGGCTGAAGACACTGCGTTTCTTATAGACTCAAGACTTGGACTTTTGAACTGCTTTGAAGTAGGTTTGGGGATGTAAACTATATTTTAGTTGGTAATTTTTTAACCCCCGACGCAAAAACGACGTTGTATTATAAGTTTGACGTTTCTCTATGTGTGTGTGTGTGTGGAACTATAGCTCCCGAACGGATGAACTGATTTTTATTTTTTTTGTTTGAAAGGTGATTAAATCGGGAGTGTTCTTAGTTATGTTTTTGCTGTTCTGTTCATATCAATATTTGGTCGAATTCTAGGTGTTTGTAGGACCATGGTCGTGTAGATTCTCTAGATACAGGGAATCAGGTTCGATGTATTTGATCGTGATGCATTATTATTATCCCTATCCCTACTTCCCTACTTATATTATAAATGCTAAAGTTACTCTGTTTGTCTGTCTTTCTGTCTGTTACGCTTTCACGCCTAAACTACCGAACCGATTTAAATTAAATTTGTTACAGAGATAGCTTAGAGCTTGAGAAAGGACATGGGCAACGTTTTAATGCGAAAAAAGCGTCGTAAAGGATTGAAATAGGGGATAAAAGTTTGTAAGGAAGTTTTGTCAATTTTGAAGCTAGAAGATTAGAACTTATATCTTAGGCTTGTAATTAGATATAAATAAATATGACATTCAAAGTTTGTAAAAAAATTACCCTTAAGGGGTTAAAGTAAGAATAGGGGATGAAAGTTTGTATGGAAATATGTAAGGTTTCGGCTAAACCGCTGCACCCATTTTAAAACTTCTTTCACTAATGGAAAGCTACATTATCAGCGAGTAACTTAAGCTAGATTTTATCCCCGTATTCCCGCGGCAACGGGAACTACGCGGGTGAAACCAAGGAGCGCAGCTTGTTATTAATATAATTACGTTTTCTCGTGGTGAGTGCAGGTAGTGTACGCAATGTACTTACCTAAACAAATACCGTCTAACAGTTTTTACTGTTAATTTTAGTGCCATTAGTGGAGAACATGACTTTTATGTTTCTTACTGCCTAGTTAAGAATTTTTTATAATATTTTATAGTTCACTGCTGCGCAAACATCTCCCCCATTTATTTCCTGACGTATTGGTCCCCCCCTACTAGCTCCGACCATCCCTTCTGAAAGGCATCAAGGTTATCGCGCCGCCGTTTCTTGGGTCGGCGGCGACGTCGCCTCTGATCTGGCGCCCATTGCATAACGACCTTTACCCAACTCTAGATGCATTCGGCTAACATGTTCCTTGCGCTCATTTTCTGATATGTAATTAAAACAATCAATAATAATAAAAAAATCTTTTATCCAATTTTTTAATGCACTAGGATTCATTTGATTTTTGATTCGATTTTATGTTGTGATATTTGTTTGTTCGTACCTAATTTAAAAATCGAAATTACTAGCCATATGAGACTTTAGAACCGATGTCCCAGGATGATGAGCGCAGTGCAGTGCCGCGCCAGATTTTGTGTTGAGAAATACTGGGTGGCACTGAAACTGTTTTTGACAGGCGCGGCGCTAACTCTCAGGCGAATCTTGCTCATTACATAGTATTTTATAAAAACATTGTGTGAAGTCTCGAAAAATTTCCAAGTATCTTTTCGTTTCTTTTTCCTAATTTATAAAATTTAACTTTTAGTTCATTGAAATATTAAAAATCACTACTAACTCCCGAGCTAAACTACCAAGGTAAAATAGAATTTCTAACCTGCTAAACACGTCCCCGCTAATTTCCCACCCCATTACTACCCCTAAACATCCGCGTCGTAATCGCGCTGGTATCTGCACTGTTTATCATACCTACAAATGGGCCATAACCGATAGCGGGTTATTTCTCTATGCCAATAACCGACCATGTTTTGAAATAACTATAAAACGATGTGGTCCCGATACGGCCCTGAGTCTGCACAAAGATAATGTTCGCTTGTAACAGAAATTTCGAACAACGAGCAACACCAAACTGCCGACCCATTGTGACACTAATTGTTAAATTTAATAAGTCTTAGTTTTTCTTTGTTTTATGGTGTTTCAATAAAGAGTTTATCTATCTATCTAACAATCAATTTTTTTTATGTTACTATAAACTAACCGCCTGGGGAAGTTCCGGCTTTGCCAGACATTCATCCGCCAAGCAGTAGTGTGTAAATATTACTGTGTTCAAACAAGGGCACTGTTTCTAGCGAAATTACTGGGCATATGACACTTTAGGACCGATGTCTCAGGATGACGAGCGCAGCGCAGTGCCGCACAAGATTATGGAATGCAATTTTCAAGATGGTAGTGTAGCTGTTATAGGCAAACGTGGCGCATACCATCAGGCAAACGATAAGCTCTACTCCTGCGCGGCACTGCCCTGCGCTCGTTACCCTCAGACATTGGCTGTAAAGTCTCATAACTATACCCAGTAATTTGGCTGAAAACAATGCCCTTCAAACCGGAACACAGTAATTGCTCACTACTGCTTGGCGGATGCATATCTGGCAAAGGTGTGGTACTTCCCCAGGCGGCCTCTTGCAGAAGAGGCCTCCCTCTACCGTTCGTTATTTCCTGTAACATTCGCGCGCATGTTACACCGGCTACGTTCCATCGCCCTGTATGCAGCTTTAGATGTTGCCCGCGGCAGAATTCAGCATTTATCTACACCTATAAAGTCAAACGAAGGAAATTAAAAAGAGTAACGGTCAATAACAGCCTAGACTGCCGGGGGGTGCGCAGTGCTACCCTGCTTTTTTTTTTAAGGAGCTTTACGAGAACGGGAAATGAGAGGAGCTTCGTTTCGTTTCATTCGGCGGTGTTGTTGGTGACAACTCCACCAGTAAGCGGTGATAGTCTAGTGGCGGAACGTCCGCCTTCCAAGCAGAGGGTGGCGAATTCTAATCCTAGTGTGGGTACCAATGTGTAAAAAAATATATTTATTTGTTTGACTAAGTGACGACACGAACAAGTCGTTCGCCTGATGGTAAGCGCTACGCCTACCCATAACAGTCAGAGCACCACCCAGCATTGCATAATCCTGCGGCACTGCACTGCGCTCGTCACCCTGAGACATCGGCTCTAGAGCCGATAATTATTATTAATTATTATTATTCATTATTACTGGTAATTTCGCTGGAAACAATGCCCTAAATATCGCAACTAACATCAATCATTTAAGACAAGAACGTGTTATCTCCTCATGTTTTATAACACGATCTTATGAAACTTCGATCATAATATTATGAGACTTTGGAGCCGATGTCTCAGGGTGACGAGCGCAGTGCAGTGCCGCGCAGGATTATGGAATGCAGAGTTCTGGGTGGCGCTGTGATTGTTAAGGGCAGGCGCAACGCTTACCATCAGGTAAACGACTTGCTTGTCTCGTCACAAAGTCAAATAAAAAAAATTGGGATTCATTTATATTTATATAATTAAGATATCGATTTTAGCAGTTTTGCTGTAAATCAAAAAGTAAGGTTATTTATTTTAGTTATAGTTACACGTAAATTGTATAATTCCTTCCTAAAACCACGGATCAGAGCTAAAAAAACAACATCATATTGATATCTATCTCCCACGATTAGAGTTGCCGTAGGGTATCTTTACACTGCGGCGTCTAGAAATAGTGAAGGCGCTAACTCGGTCCTTGCCATCAAATGATAATCTTCAAAACTATAGACCTAGGGATCTGGAAGTGCTTCCTTGTATATTTTTAATACGTTGACTGCTGAGCCGGATTTTACATTTGGGCACCGTTACGGACCGTGTGGGTTATCCAGCAATGGCGTGCCGTCTGTTGTACTGCACTGTAGTAGCGCGGTGTTAAAAGCACACGTTTGCGCCACAAAGCCGGCACGTAACTGTTATAGTGCCACCCAGAACTTTACGTTGCATAATCCTGCGCGGCACTGCGCTGCGCTCGTTACCCTGTGACATCGGTTCTAAAGTCTCATTTGTCCAGTAATTTCGCGGAAAACAGTGCCTTTCAAACTGGAACCCAGTATGGTTTTCACACTACTGCTTGACGGATGAATATCTGGCAAAGGTACTTCCCCAGGCGGTCTCTTGCAGAAGAGGCCTACCACTACAGCTGCTATGGGCAGGCGTGGCGCTGACCATCACGTTACTTAGTCGCTTAAATAAAACAAATCCTAGACCCGATCTAGGTCTTCCTAGGCACTTCACAGTAGCCTAACCGCATTGTAACACGTAATATAAATTCTTGTCCAATATTCACAAATTCTGTGAAAACATAATGTTCAAGGAAATTGCAATTTTCCCAGCGTCGAGACCCTCGTAAAACATTTAGGGAATAGTTTTATAAAGTGGCTGCAGCTTAAAGTTTTAAAGAAAATATTCTGCAAAAGAATATGTGTAGAAAAGACTATAAGTGCGATAAGGTGCAAATTGGCGTAATCATAAATACCAATCATAATAAGTGAAGACCTTTAAAAAAATAATAGTACCTATTAAGTAAAGCTCAAATGATTGCAATTGCAATGTAATAGTCATTTGTTTTTTTAATTTTATAATTGTTTATTCGTAATAAATTTATTTATAAATATATTATTTATTTTTGACACAACTTAAATAACAATAATGGAATAATAATAAATAATCTTTTTTATTTTTATTTTTTTCATCAATATTTTTTATTAATTATAATAGTAATAATACGTTGCATAATCCTGCGCGGCACTGCGCTGCGCTCGTTACCCTGTGACATCGGTTCTAAAGTCTCATATGTCCAGTAATTTCGCGGAAAACAGTGCCTTTCAAACTGGAACCCAGTATGGTTTTCACACTACTGCTTGGCGGATGAATATCTGGCAATATCGTATTATTATTATTATGATAATGTTGGTTTATTTAAAGGTACGTGTCCATTACAGAATTTCATTTAAATCGGTTCAGCAGTTTAGGCGTGAAGCGTAACAGACAGACAGACATTTATAATATTTGTGGGGATATTAGTTAGTTATAATATTAGTTAGGGTTAGTAGGAAAATTACAATAAAAATGTACGTAAGTGACCTAGGAAAATAAAACAGATATTATTCGAACACTGAAAGATCATTCTATTTAATGTCCTAGAGATTTTATTAATACTAATGATATTACAAACTAAAAATAAATAGTAGAAACATTTTGTAGTAGTTACTTGCTGCGTCCCGCGGTTTCACCTGCATAGTTCCCGTTCCCATAAAAAAACAGTCACATAAACCTTGCATATTTCCATACAAACTTTCATCTCCTATTTCAACCAGACCACGTACTTATTCTTATTCCATGCCGATCATTTTAAGGCCTTAAACTGAACGGCCTAGATTGGCACCACACACTCATAAATGACAAACGTGCCGTGACGTCACTCAAAAATAGACTACAGAGAATCAGGGAGAAAGAGAATGAGATGGAGCTATATAAACTCCCATAAATGTAAACAGATTGTTCCGATCTCTTTGGATAAATGTCTCTGGTCGACTTATGAACGCTGAGCGATATTGGCGGTGACAGTTAGCAGGGCAGTTCAGTTTAAGGCCTTAAACTGGATGGATTTAACTGTTCGTGGTGAGGCCCCAGGTTACAAACTATTTGTGTTCTAAATTTCATTCAAATCCGTTCAGTAGTTTTTGCGTGAAAGAGGAACAAAGGAACATCCATACTCACAAACTTTCGCATTTGTAATATTAGTAGGATTAAGTTAATTTAATGAATTCAACATTAATTCCATGGGCTGCAGCAGTAAATGTAGATCTCTTGTCCAATTTGATTTCCTCGGTCCGTTTCTGATGAACTTCGAACTCGGATAAAATCATGGAAAGTATGACTTTTACGTGCAATTGGCCAACTTTCATACCTGCAATGAAATGAGACACAAGTAATGTTTTGAAACAAGCGGTGGTGGCTTAGTGGGAGAACGTCTGCCTTCCAAGAGGATGTACTCACCAACGCACATCCTGGGCCCAGCACCATAACCCTGGTAAGCTTCAGATACGCTCCGTTCATCGCTGAAACGTTCCGGGTCAAATACTTGGGGTTCTGCAAAGAATTTTGGATCCCCGTGCAAACCATAGAGTGAAATATAAATAGGAGTCCCTTTCTCAATGACTATATCCGTATTTGGTATCTGAAATGCGAATTGTCATCATTATTGGTGTTTATACAAACCTAAAAAAAAAAGCAGTCGTATTGAGAACCTCTTCCTTTTTTTAAATCTGTTAATAAACGTGCACTATCAAAGCATAGACACCATCCACAAATAAAAAAAATGTTGTGACAGACGGACGGACGGATAGAAAAGTTTTTTTACTATTATTATTCACTTTATTCATTTTAATTCTTAAATTTAAGGTGGTTCGTTACTGTTATGACGGGAAATTTAAATTTCAAACAGTTTATTCGTTTTTAGAGCTACACTGGGTCGCTAATATAAACGAGACTGTATTTCGCGCCAACCGTAAATCATTGTTTTAATTTTTATGTTGAAATATTTAGCACTAATGCACTGTACCGCTCAAATAACATATGTCAATGAACCGCCAAACCGATGATTTCAGTATTTAAACAGCTCAGTGTTTTCAGCTCTAAACGAAAAAACTGAATGAAATTATGGTAGGTTTATTGTGCAATGTACGCCTACGAATTCATCAATCACATGTAAATTCAGCCCTCAGCATTCAACTTGTAAATGGAGGGTACGAATGTCATACTTAAACGTCAATCTTTTCATGTGAGGGTACACCTACCCGTATCCTCCCTCCCTACGTCACATCCCGATCGACTGACAGATGCCCTATGACGACATCGGTCTTGCGCGTCCATCTTCGCCACCGTTAACATCGCGGATCCAAGGAAGGATAGTTTTTGCCGATCAATAGTGCTCCAGTTAGCCTGTTTCGCCGCAATCCTTTCCGCAAGCATAGAACCTCAACATATATAGGAAAATCAGCAAAATCAACGCACCTCAACATAAATGGTTGAGAAAGACAACTCGCCCACGAAACCAGCCATCCATTTTACTATCGAAGAAGCTTTACAAGGAATTCACGGGTGAGTCAGTCGATCCTTTCTCCCTTTTCTCGACCATTTCCCTGGTCCTTCGAAACCCGATCTTATTAGCATCCTTCTTAGGAAATTCAATCTGAATTTTTCTTAATCGTAGGTATACTTAGCATTTTTCATCCGCCATATTTGAATATACCCCACATTGAAATTGAGTTTCGTTCATTCACTTCGAATTGTATTCACTTTTTCTTAATATGCTGTGGTAAAAGTTCGAATCGATCTCTTTGGTAAATCATCTTGAAGTGTGTAGCGAATCTTATTATTTTAGTCAACTGGTAACATTAACCTCATAACGTCAAGTTTGTTTGACATGTTTGACATTTCGTAAGTTTTGTTATTTTGTTTCAAACTTCGTTTAATTTACTGTTTCCAAGTTGAAAAGTGGAGTGAAAGTTTATAAACATGAGTGATCCTAAGATAAGCAACGTTGCTTTCGATTATTGTGCGCGTTTCATTCAAGATTTGTACAATTTAACTACTAAAATAACATCTCAGCAGACGATATCCGTTCACGACAGGAGTCGTTTCTTCGCCAGG
Source organism: Campaea margaritaria (assembly GCA_912999815.1). Classification (NCBI taxonomy): domain Eukaryota; kingdom Metazoa; phylum Arthropoda; class Insecta; order Lepidoptera; family Geometridae; genus Campaea; species Campaea margaritaria. The sequence continues at coordinate 1,034,612 of OU538813.1, read as the reverse complement.
TATAAGGACTTGGATAGGCACTGGCATGAAATGGAAAAGGCTTTCTCGGTAGTCATGGCCAATACGGAACAAGCGGAGCGTCATGAAATCGAGGAAAAATTCAACAATTGTGAGGAGAAAGTATATTCAATCAAAACTCTCCAAAATCACTACGTGCCATTAGAATCAAAACCCACAATCAGCACCGGCTTTCACCTACCAAAAATTTCATTAACACGGTTTGCAGGAATCCATACAGAGTGGCCTGGGTTTATTAATATCTTCAATAGTTTAATCCATGACAATGCAAATTTGAGTTCTGTAGAAAAAATGCATTATTTACTAAGTGTCTTGGACAAAGATGCCCTTTCATTAATCAAACACTTGCCAATTTCACTTGAAAATTATGCAATAGCTTATGGGTTATTGACAGATCGTTATGAAAATAGCAGGATGATTGCGGACAAACATGTTGAATCTCTATTGTCATTGCCAAATCTAAATCAACTTAATAGTAAAACTTTAGGTAAGTTTATCAATATTGTAAAGGAGAATACACACGCGTTACAAGCCTTGACATTTGATGTCACATCATGGAGCTTTCTTTTACTTCACATCATCCTCAAAAAGCTGACGATGGATTTGCGTACAAAGTTTGAATCATCAATTGATACTTTAAAAATTCCAACGTTCAGCCAATTGCTAAATTTTTTAGAAAATCAACTTAGGATCTTAGAAAATGTTGGTGGGTCTACATCTAGGTCAGCGTCAGGCAATAACACATTGAATATTTTTAATGAGAATAAACAGCACAACAAGGTCAAAAATGCCTTTGTTTGTCCATGTTGCACGGAGAACCATGCTATATGTACCCTTGCTGCTGCCCTTGTGCTGTATGTGCCCTTGTTTACCTATTGTAATTTTTCTGTACTGTGTTTAATTTTGTTTCTGGTGTACAATAAAGAGTTTTCTATTCTATTCTATTCTATTCTATATATCGATGCTCTAAATTTGAGAACATGACTCCGGTGCAGCGGAAGAGTTTTGTAATTCAACATAAACTTTGCTTTAATTGTCTGCGCACTCACCAGGTTTCTAAGTGCACCTCAACAAGTGTATGCCAGGTGTGTCGCAAGCGCCACCATAGCAAGCTACACATCAACAATTCAATAGGAAATCAACATTCGGACCCAACTTCTGCACCCATCCCCTCTGAGCCTGCTGTGTCGATACATAGCTCCGCAGTCCAGTCTCAGACCTTACATGGTGTCGATGTGACATCCACCATGATTTTAGGTACAGCGTTCATCAGCGTGCAGGATGTTGACGGTCAATTTCACACAGCCCGTGCTCTAATAGACAGCGGCTCTCAAGTGTCAGTTATGACTGATACCTTGGCTCAACAGTTGAGGCTGCCTCGTACAAGGTCAGGCGGCTTGTGTGGGCTAGGTGCTTCGTCTGTTCACGAGACTCGAGGTATAGTTCATTGCAATGTCAAATCAACACGGAACAATTTACATATTTTATCATCGGACTTCATCATTTTAAAGAAAATAACTGGCCGTATGCCTTCGGTTCCAGTTGATCCTAAAGTATTAGAACTTTGCAAAAATTTAGTTTTAGCGGATAGTAACTTCACAATTCCCGGACAAATTGACTTGCTTCTAGGTATAGAATATTATGACCAGATTCTGGATGGTAAGAGGATCAGTCTAGGTGAAAATATGCCTACTGCCTACTCATCTATCTTTGGCTGGATCATCATGGGAAAAGCTCCAGCAGCATCGCAGTACACGTACACCGCTACTTCGATGGCCTGCACCATAGATCTTGATCACGCACTGAGGATGTTTTGGGAGGTTGAAGAGCCACCCAAGCTACGCATTCAAGATCCCGAGGACATCCAATGTGAGAAGCATTTCACAGAAACATACAAACGGGATAGTGATGGTCGCTTTGTTGTCTCGTTACCTTTTAAGGTGAACCACAAACCATTAGGTGACACTCATCTCACTGCTTTGAAGCGGTTCCATAATTTGGAGCGCAGGCTGGTTAGGGAACCTCGACTTTGTGAACTTTATGTAGCCTTCATGAGGGATTATATTGAAGCCGGTCACATGCGTGAAGTGCCATGTTCGACTGGTGGTCAGCGCTACTATATACCACACCATGGGGTCCTGAAGGAGCATAGCACAAGCACAAAGTTGCGCGCAGTTTTTGATGCGTCTGCGCCTAGTACCTCAGGTGTTGCGCTCAACCAAGTGCTCATGTCCGGTCCCAAGCTTCAGCAAAATATCGAAGACATCATTTTGCGTTTCAGATTGCATGGAGTAGTTTTCACCTGCGATATAAAACAAATGTATAGGCAGGTGCGCATGCGTGACGATGACTGCAAATATCAAGCAATATTATGGCGCGAATCTCCTGACGACGTACTCAAGCAGTTCGAACTAACCACAGTCACCTATGGCGTTTCGAGTTCGGCGTTCCAGGCTATTCGCGTTCTACACGAGCTAGCTTACCTCAATGCAGACAAGCATCCCGCCGCTTCAAAAACTTTGTTGGAGGATACCTTCGTCGACGACGTTGTGAGTGGATCTCATGATGTCAACTCTGCCAGGAACCTTGCTCAAACGATTTCTGACATTCTCGCCCAGGGAGGTTTTCTTTTGCGCAAGTGGTCCAGCAACTCCCAAGATTTTTTGGAAGGTTTTCCTGTCGACCACCGCGAATCTCCTTACAGGTTCGTCGAGGATGGCGAAAATATCTTCAAGGTTCTGGGCATCGAGTGGAACGCAAACAAGGACAGCTTCATCTACCGCGTCTCCGATATGAACAAGGTCCTCACCAAGCGCGGTGTCTTGTCCAACATTGCCAGGTTGTATGATCCGTGCGGGTTCTTATCCCCGGTCACATTTTTTGCTAAATACATCATGCAAATGCTTTGGTCGATCAACTCAGGGTGGGATGACCCCCTCCCTTCAGACATTCGCAATGTGTGGACTGACTTTATGTCTGACTTCCACAATATAAATCAGATTTCAATACCACGGTGTGTCGTCACTGATCAACTGGTGTCCAGTCAACTGCACGGTTTCAGTGACGGCTCAGAACGCGGGTACGCAGCATGCGTCTACCTGCGCGTTCAAAACGCTTGCGGTCGCGTTTTAGTTCAGCTGCTTCTGGCTAAATCACGCGTAGCGCCGCTCAAGCAAAAACTGACTGTCCCCAAGCTCGAACTAAACGGAGCGTTGCTATTGGCTCGCTTGTTGGAACATGTCACAAAAATAATAGGAGGTAAGATTCTGTTGGACAGCACGACAGCGTGGTCTGATTCCACTATCGTGCTATCCTGGCTCAAAACTTCGCCTCACAAATTACAAACTTATGAGGGAAATCGTGTGTCCCAAATACAGTCGCTGACTCCAAGCGTTGTATGGCGGCACGTCCCATCAGCTCAAAACGCAGCTGATTCTGCAAGTCGCGGTCTCTCGCCTTCAGAATTAGTCAACCACCCGCTGTGGTGGTCACCAGCATGGCTCGAAGATGATTCTTCGTCATGGCCTGGAAACTATCAACTTGTTGATGACGCAGATTTACCGGGATTGAAATCCGCAACTTCAAGTCTCGCATCTCATGCTATCCAAATCACGGAAATCTCCGAGCAGGTTCAGGCTGCAACCGACTTGCTAACCAGATTCAGTTCGTTTCCCAAACTACAGGCAACTGTAGCTTGGTGCAAACGCTTCATCCATAACGCGCGCAATCCAGCTCAAAAACGTACTGGACTCCTATCGGTCGCTGAGCTAAACGATAGTGTTTGCACCATTGTCAAACTAGTCCAGTCTACGGAATTTGCAGAACCGCTGAAACTGTTGCGTGCTAACAAGGTTGTCAAGGTTGGTCTGATGCGCTTGAATCCGTTCATTGACTCTGAAGGTCTCGTCAGAGTTGGCGGCAGACTTGTCAAGTCTGATTTGGATTTCAATATCAAACATCCATTGTTGCTCCCAAAATCTCATCACGTCACACATCTTTTAGTGGATCATTACCACCGGATGTTCCAACATCCTGGTATAAACACACTTCTGAATTTGCTCGTGCGCAAATTTTGGATCCTGTCTGCGCGCAGGGTTATTCGAAATCGTATTTTTCAATGTCAGCGCTGCTATCGTTTGCGGCCTAAATCCATTGAACCTTTCATGGCCGACTTGCCGGCAAGCCGAGTCACATCGTGCCGACCATTTCAAAGGGTCGGAGTGGATTTCGCTGGACCTTTCATGCTGAAGACTTCCCGCATGCGCAATGCTAAAAGCGTAAAGGCCTACATGTGCATTTTTGTATGTTTCACCACCAAATGCTGTCATCTAGAAATAGTTTCTGAACTATCAACGGCCGCTTTTCTAGCCTGTTTTGACAGATTCGTATCCCGCAGAGGTCTCCCGAGCGACGTGTTCAGTGACTGCGGTACGAATTTTATAGGCGCGTGCAACTATCTTAAAGAGGTTTCAAAGTTTCTACGTGAATCCCAGACTGAAATACAAAAATCCTTGGTCGGACATCAAATCTCATGGCATTTCAATCCCCCGGCTAGCCCGCACATGGGTGGCCTGTGGGAGAGCGCAGTTAGATCCGCGAAGCTCATCTTAAGTAAAATCATCGGCGACCGCTCTCTCGTCTTCGAAGAGCTCGCCACGGTCTTCTCAAAGGTCGAGGCCGCGTTAAATTCTCGTCCAATGTTTTCGGTCACCAACGACCCGAACGACCTTGAGCTCGAGAGTTTATCGCCCGGCCACTTTATTATTGGACAACCTCTTCTTGCCCTGCCAGAGCAGGACTCATGCCAAGAGAACTTAAGCTTATTGAAGCGATGGCAACTAGTTCGCCAAATCACGCAACACTTCTGGAGGCGTTGGCAAGCAGAGTATCTTCATACCCTCCAGCAGCGTCCCAAATGGTTCCACAAGTCCCAGAACTTGCAGCCAGGCGATCTAGTACTAATCAAGGAACCCAACTTGCCGCCGCTTCAATGGCGAAAGGCTCGCGTCATTCGAACCTGCCCAGGTACAGATGGTACGGTGAGAGTCGTTGAGCTCAGAACTTCATCTGGTACGCTTCTTAGGCCAACAGTGAAACTTTGTCCTTTGATGCCATGTGCCAATCTATAGTCGAATATCAACTTAAAACTTAAATTTTATTATGTAAATCAACTTAGCTTATCAACTTTGAAACTCAACTTGGAAAATCAACTTAGAAAATCAACTTGGCTTATCAACGTTGAAACTCAACTTGGAAAATCAACTTAGAGAATCAACTTAGCTTATCAACTTTGAAACTCAACTTGGAAAATCAACTTAGAAAATCAACTTAGTTTATCAACTTTGAAACTCAACTTGGAAAATCAACTTAGAAAATCAACTTAGTTTATCAAGTTTGAAACTCAACTTAGGAAATTCAACTTAGAATTTCCACTTAGAATCTCAACTTAAGAGGCTCACCATTTTTGATCTCGAACCTCACCACAGAATTTTAGATTCATCCTCAACTTATATTAATTAATTGAAAGAGCTAGGTAGCTCTTTGGGGGGCGGTATGGTAGGTTTATTGTGCAATGTACGCCTACGAATTCATCAATCACATGTAAATTCAGCCCTCAGCATTCAACTTGTAAATGGAGGGTACGAATGTCATACTTAAACGTCAATCTTTTCATGTGAGGGTACACCTACCCGTATCCTCCCTCCCTACGTCACATCCCGATCGACTGACAGATGCCCTATGACGACATCGGTCTTGCGCGTCCATCTTCGCCACCGTTAACATCGCGGATCCAAGGAAGGATAGTTTTTGCCGATCAATAGTGCTCCAGTTAGCCTGTTTCGCCGCAATCCTTTCCGCAAGCATAGAACCTCAACATATATAGGAAAATCAGCAAAATCAACGCACCTCAACATAAATGGTTGAGAAAGACAACTCGCCCACGAAACCAGCCATCCATTTTACTATCGAAGAAGCTTTACAAGGAATTCACGGGTGAGTCAGTCGATCCTTTCTCCCTTTTCTCGACCAAATTATATTTCCCACCATAACAGAAACGAATCACCTTAATTTTTTTTTTCTATTTTTTTTGCTAAACACTTTTATGTTGCACATTGCTTGCACTAGGCTACCACCGCTGCTACTACTTTACACGTACTTTATACTTTTTATCCCGTCAATTTTCTCTAGGATAAATTGCTAACGCGGGTGAAACCGCCGAGCGCAACTAGTTATGAATTAAACCTACCTTATAATCTTCATGAGTGTAGCGATCAATTGTAGACACGGGTGGATGTAACCTGACACCTTCAGATATACATTGATCTATGTACTTCATCTTATTAAACGCCTCTATACTCCATCCGCTTTCGTCGATAGCATTTTTGATCTCTTCTCTAGCACGCTGTTGGTACTCCTTATTCTTCGCCAACTCCATTAGAGTGAATGCTGCTGCAGTAGAACTGGATTCAAAGCCAGAAAAGAAGGTTCCTGATTGGTACAAGAGATTGTCGCCTTCCAATTCTGTAACGAAATAATCTAAGTATAAATTTCCGTACTCAAAAAAATTTAGACAAAAATAATGCACTGTTAAAAGTCAAACACTTAAGTCACGTATACATAGAAAAAACACAAAAAATAGTTATATATAATCTACTATGATTAGCTGATTATGGTTTGAGTTAGAAAAAGCACATTTCCCTTTCAAGTGATGACTCATGTCTGAATCTCGCACAAGGAAAGGAAACAAATAAATTGTTAAGATTTCTTTGGATAAATGTCTCTGGTCGACTTATGAACGCTGAGCGATATTGGCGGTGACAGTTAGCAGGGCAGTTCAGTTTAAGGCCTTAAACTGGATGGATTTAACAGTTCGTGGTGAGGCCCTAGTAATCATTTTTAAACTAATTACGACTTTAAATAACTTACTATAAACAGGATCTTGCTCTCCATTCTTCAATTGGATTATCGAGTCGATATAGTCTCCTCTTTGCTCCCCACTCTCCTCACGAGATTCTACGGCGTCCCAGAATATTTTACTTACGAACGACGAATCGAAGAGCATGGGGGATCCAATCATTTCCACTAGCTCGGGCATAAAAAATACTGTGACCAATGCTACCATCCGCTTAAACGAGTGGAAGAAATCCATTACTGAAATGAAAAAGAAAATATTAAAAAAAGAAACCCACAAATAGGCACTATGAAGCGAAAAGTAAATTAATATAATTAACTAGCTGTACCCTGCCACGCTTCGCTGTGGCACATTCGCTGATATGTCACTGATGAAAAAAATAGATAAAAACAATCCTTGATGCGGATTATATATCATGCTAAAATTTCAGCTCGATCGGTGCAGAACTTTTTGAGTTTTTGAAGCGTACACAAACCAACAAAACATTTTTATATATATAGATGAGTAGATAGTAGATACTTGTAGGTAGTATCTATCTAGAAGGTACTACTCCTGCTTATTTGAAATCGTTAAAAAAGTAATGAGAAAATCATCTTGAAAATGTGAAAGTTATCTGTCTATCTATATATCTATCTTTCTATCTAAATATAAATATATATATCTAATCCTTATATATATTAGATTACGTTAAAGATTGGAAACTTTGTTTGTGGATCTATGTTTGTTGCCACTGCTACAACTGAATGGTTTTTGATAAAAGAAATTGGAATGACCTTTTTTTGACTGATTGATGAGATGAACGAGTCGTACACCTGATGGTAAGCGCTACGCCTGCCTATAACAATTACAGTGCCACCCAGAACTTTCCATTGCATAATCATGCGTGGCACATTAGACAAACAGTGGAAATATGATCAAAGAATAAATTTTACTTACGGGATCTGCTGTAATCTGAATCGGGGTTATTAAAGGAATCAGTCTTTGTGCCAAGTGCAACATTAGCAATAAGGTCAGCGCCATACTTATAATTAATTTCCTGAACATCGATAACTTTGACATCATTATCGATTTTGTTCTTCAAACTGTCCATCATCGGTTGGCCAGTCTCCATCATCAGCGGGAGCATCAGCCCCAACTTACCCCGAGTGAGGGTCGGGGAAATCTTCTTCCTCAAATATCTCCATGCAGGATTTTTTAAGCCAAACAAATTCCGCATTCCAATGCTGTCCTTCTGCTGCGGTCCCGCGAAATGTCGATTGGAAAAGTTATCAAAATCCCGTATTAATATTTGCTTGATCATTTCCGGATCTCTCAACAGCAGGCAGGGTTTATGGAAGATGTAAAAACCAATGTACGGTGCATCGGGGGGCGCTTCACGGTATAGATTCCCCAAGTGCAATCCTGGAGGAGTCCGAAATAGTATCCCATTCTTGAAGTCTCCAAATATCTTGTTCGTTTTACTTAATTGCTGCACGCCCCTTCTTTTCCAGTAATTCAGTTTGTAGGAGCAATACAAATAAGCTGCTGTTAATACTATTGGTAGACTGCATAATATGTGGATGAGGATTTGAGGGTATCCCTCGTAGGGTAGTTCCATTGCAGTCATGCTGAGTTCCTCTTCTATTACTTCCTCAATATCATGTAGCTGACGATGACTCTGAAAACAAATGCATAGATTTAATAATTATTGAGAAATAGCATTAAAGTTCTACAATTATCCGTCAAGCAGTGTGTGCAAACTATATTGTGTTCCGGTTTGAAGGGCACTGTTTCCAGCGAAATTACTCGGCATTTGAGACCTTAGAACCGATGTGTCAGCGTGACGAGCGCAGTGCAGTGCCGCACAAAATTATACAATTTAATGTTCTGGGTGGCACAGTAACTGTTATGTGCAGGCGTGGTGCTTACCATCAGATGAACGACTAGCACGTCTCGTTACTCCGACAAATTAAAAAAAAAACAATCCAGAATGCTGGCGGCACTGCCTCAAAAACAAGCCAGCATTTTGGTCACATGTCGCCTCCATTAAACGTTATGCCATGTTGTAAAATTCCGCTCGAAACCGTTTAGTTTTTTTTTTTTCTAGATCGTAGCGTAAATTATGGCAAAAGTAACTCTAGTGAAAATCATCATCTTAGACAGTCACTGCTACGGGCTACGACGCATCTACGAACATGCTACGACAAAAATTAATAAGAATAAAATATTCATATAATATGGGTGAGGGAGGAAAATTTTAATTCGTAATATTTTGTCTTTAACCTATTTTGAAAGACAAGTCACAAAAAGACATCTGAACATTTTTTTAGGACGATGATATTACTATAGTTTTTAGAATTAAACATCCATTAAAAATCCTTTGATCCTTATATTTGTGACAGAATGGAATACCGAAAGAATAGAAAAAAAACATAAGAGAAAACTCTTTATTATACACCAAAAACAAACACAGTTAATCCAATTTTTTTGTAATTTTCAAAATCAGAAGTTTCGATTGCCGCCTATTTTTTTTTATTTTTTTTTGTAGAATATGTTTTGATATTTTTGTTTTTTATTAAAATTGATCTTCAGATTCTTAAGCATTTTCATAATATTATAGTCCCTATACTTTCCGATTTCGCCATCGATACCCAGCTCACAAATGAGGTAGGTACCTACATTATAAAGAATTCATTTCCTAAAGAAATAACTGGCCACTACAAATTAAACAAAAACTTGTAAAGCATAAACTCTGTGGGTACTTAGATCTATTCAACACATATAGCATAAAGAGCAAGGGGGATAGCAATAACTTACGAGTACTATCGAGCGAGACAGCGTACGTTCTCTAGAAGATAGTAATGCGCGAGTCCGATATGTTGAGACATTCGAAATAATCGCATTCGATGCAGAGTTACAATCGAGTTTATAAACGTCTCGCTCTCTGAAGCATCGAGTTGTTTCGAGTCGACTGACTCGCCGATGCGTTCTTATCACATAAAAAGAAATATCCGTACGAATCTATATATATAAAAATATTATGTTGGTTTGTGTACGCTTCAAAAACTCAAAAAGTTCTGCACCGATCGAGCTGAAATTTTAGCATGATATATAATCCGCATCAAGGATTGTTTTTATCTATTTTTTTCATCAGTGACATATCAGCGAATGTGCCACAGCGAAGCGTGGCAGGGTACAGCTAGTAAATAATATAAATTATTCGTCCTGTACCCGTACTGTCATTTCGATTACTTTAACATGGCCTATTTACAATACTTAATATAATAATTATAAATTTTGTAAATATTTAAGTGATTGACTTGTAAAAGTGCATAATTTTGGCCAAATTGCAATAAATGATATGACTTTTGAGTTTTTTTAGTTGTTTACTCTGATTTTCATATAGTTAGCCGCTGAATTTGAAATTTGACCGAGTTCATTATCCACCTTTTCTTTTTATTGAGTGATGAGACCAGAAAGTCGTTCACCTAGTAAGCGCTAAGCCTCTCCCTAACAGTTACAATGCCACCCAGAACTTTGCATTGCATAATCTTGTCTGGCACTGCACTGCGCTCGCCACCTCCTCCTCCACCAACGAACCACCTCCTAGTTACCTCCTGATCCACTCGCCTCGGTCTACTTTGTATTCGAAATGAGAGATGCTGGAACAATCGATACAATGGACGACAATATATCGGACTTGCTCGTCCCTACTAGATGGTTTTTTCCGCGGAGGTTGCGGGTGCGTCCCGAGATTTATGCGTCAGTTATCTGCCGCTGGATTTATTTGTCTGAGAACTGCATGTCCTGGAGCTGGGTGCTTAGAACGGTTAGACAGGGCATAGCCAAAACTGTCACATAGATAAAATTATACTTGACTTGGACGTTGTACGACTGGGAGAATAAATATGCGGCTTGGATTACATATTTTGCAGTTTTTTTTTTATTTGACTCAGTGACGAGACGTGCAAGTCGTTTATCTGATGGTAAGTGCTGGGGCTTGGTGATGGTGGGGCGTGGTGGTGGTGATGGTGGTGCAGCTGTCAATTATTATAAATCAACTCAAAGTCAACAACAATAGTTATTTATTACCTTAGAGGATTTTATATGGACCCCGTCCCTAGTCCCTACCCTAGGGATGGGTGTTTCTGAGGAGTTACGAAGAGACTGACACTGTTTTATCAAAAAAAAATCAATAGTTTTTAAATAATCTACATCCCCCCATATAAAAAAAAAATAGAAAAAGAGTGTAAAAGAGTTACTACGACGTTTTAACGATATTTGCTGCAAATATGTTGAAAAAATAATAATAATAACAATAAATAAAGAAGAATGCTTCGATGCCTTTACTGGACTTCAACCTAATCTAAACCGTGTCAATTAATTTTGTATAATTTACTATTTCATTCAATGCCGAGTCTACAAGATTCGTAACACTACGCACCCCAAAGTCTCGAGAGCGCGGGTAATAGTACAAATTATAAATTTGTGACCGACTGTACTGGATTAAAACGCGCCGGAGTCGCACTCGCAACGCCGACGCAACGTTGCCGCGCCGCAACCGCACCGACATGCTTATTCACATGCGAGCGGCAATATGTGACTGCCCTGCGGTGGTGGTAATTTTACTGGTTTTCAGTTTATCTTTCCCTTTTATTTGCGGTATTTTTTGTTTGTAGATAACAAATGATTGAATGAGCGAAGCTGATATTATTTGAAGCGATGATTTTTTTATTACTACGTGAGATTGCTGGTAATCTAGAACGCCACTGTCCGTGCGACAAGAAGATACGGTGAATCACTTGTCCCTTCTATATGAATATTTTAACACTAATTAATATGTTATTATAGTTTGTATTCGTTAAGAATTTAAAGAATTTATTGCTACTTTGGCCTAACTGTATATTAATATTGTATAATGTTACCACATGTTTAAAATAATTATTGTATGTTCGAAATGGACAGGCTGTTGGAACTTTTTTAAATTTTAAGACCACAATATTGTTTTGTACCTACACAGTTTTTAACAATAAACATATTCTATTCTATTCTATTATATTCTCATGCAATCGATTAATTAGTTAATAACGTTTTTTAGTGCAGAATAGGCAAGAATTTGACCGCAGTCTCACCTGTTGGTAAATGTCGACGCGGTCGAGGATGGAGAATGCTAGACTAGAAGATATCACTCTCGACTTGAAGACTTTCAGATTATAGTTTTCGGTTTTTATAATAATGATAAGGGAGGACGGCCGATGGACAAAAGCAGTGACGGAATGGTGGCCGAGCGAAAGGTGCAGACCGGTAGGCAGACAACCAGCCCGCTGGTCGAACGACCTTGTCAAGTTAGTCGGAAGGCAGCGGATACGTCTCGCACAGGACCGCAATAAGTGGCGTGAAGGAGAGGAGGCCTATACCCAACAGTGGGTTGATACGGGCTGAGATGATGATGATGATGATGACAATGATAAAGCGTCACGATCACATATTTAGATCCTGGGGGGTCACCACCTTCTTATTCTTATTCCATGCAGTTCATTTTAAGGCCTTAAAAATTAAAAAAACGACAAATACACTACACGTATCTTTAAAGATTTCAGGTTTTTCTTTCTTATTTTATCATGTTATATATGTTAGAAACACAACTATTCACATGTATGTAAAATTAGATAAATCATTCTTATACCTACCCGAGAATTATTTCGGAGGTAGGTATGTTATCCACCAATCCGGAACAGGCCCCCGTGGTGGACTACGGCCTAACCCTACTCATGAAAGGGAGGGGAGACCCGTGCCCAGCAGTGGGACGATATGGGTTGATGATGATGATGATGATTCTTTTGTGGATTCTACGAAAATATAAAAGAGGATTTCCGGAACTCCTCAGTTGTTAAGGGTGAAAAATCACGAGCACTCACCGTGCAGATCCGGTGCAGCTTATTTGTTCTATGGTCGAATCTTCCGCAGGAAATTCTGCACTTAACAGCAGGTTAGTGCGACTCCCAATGACTGAGCCCGAGACAAGACAGTGATTTTATATCCAAAAAAAAAAAAAAAATTATAGGTGCAATTGAACTATGATAAACATTATCAGTTCTATATACAATTGCAATTATCCGTATCAATTGGTATTACCTACTGATTAAATAGAACTGGAAAGACCGAAGACAAAATAAACATCACTATTTAGAGTTCCCTAGCCAAACTAACGTGTAACCAACGCGGGCACGTACCAATGTAATTCTTGTAAAACATAGACAGATAGATAGATAGATAAACTCTTTATAGAAACACCACAGAACGAAGAAAACCTAAAAACTAGAACAAAACAAGTTTTACAATTAGTGTCACAATGGGCGGTCTTGTCGCTCAGAGCGATCTCTTCCAGACAACCATGCACGGAGAGGAGTAACTAGGACATCACATACATATAGGAGTAACATATGTAATTATCACTGGCTTTTTGGTGAAGGAAAACGTAGTGAGGAAACCCACATTCCTACACGAGAATTATTTCGGAGATAGGTATGTTATCCACTAGTCTGGACCGGGCCCCCGTGGTGGGTTATAGCCTAACCTTCCTCTCGAAAGTTTGGGAAGGCCCGTGCCCAGCAGTGGGACGATATGGGTTGTGATGTTTCATTCGATTACGCTTAATTTGGGGCGTGACAAAGAACCATTAATTATGAAGAGAAAAGAAAAACTTTAAAACAACTGTTGCTGTTTATATCTGTCTCCCTCTAACTCGTAAGGTAACCTATTTGTGTCTTGTTTACGCTTAATCAGTGTGTCGAATAATTGGCTATCCGCTGTATGAACAATTGAAAACAAAAGTCAAAACTCAAAAAATTGCCATCACTTATCTGAGCAATGAAAAATGTACCCTAAATCTATCTATATCTTGAATAATAAAAGACGAGTAGGTACATGAATTAATAAATACCACTAAAACTTTGAATACCTACCAATTTTCTGAAATAATTTTCGGAACATCATAACATACATCTGTCCGCCATTTGTGCTAGTTAGTTAATCTGTGCAATAAAGTATAAAATAAATAAATAAATACATCAGATTTGCTCGAAGATGCTTTGAACAAAGTTTCATAAGTCTAGGCTTACCAACAAAAAACTTATAAACTGTAAATTAATATTGCATAATGTTACCACATGTTTAATATAATTATTGTATGTTCGAAATGGACAGGCTGTTGGACCTTTTTTAAATTTTAAGACCACAATATTGTTTTGTACCTACACAGTTTTTAACAATAAACGTATTCTATTCTATTCTATTCTATTCTATTCTATTCTAAATAGGTATAGTTAACCTATGACAAAAACAGAAGTATGACAAGAACCGCCTCTCCAAATTTCAAGTTCATAGCTATCGTGGCTGTGCGCGATGATGTTTGGAATCGATTGATCTTTCAAAAGAATAGATAAAGATAAGTATAATGGAAATAAAATAAAATTAATTTATTACACATAATTTTATGATTATGACGCTACATTACAAGTTTGTCATGATTATTCATCGCTGATAATATTATTATAATTATTATCAATGATGCCTCATCACCTTAACCGAATAACCCTTATCCGTTTATTGCTGACCACGGGTGTCACGACTCTTTCGTGAGGAGGATTAGGCCATAATCCACCACGGGGGTCCAGTCCGTGTCACATACATGTGTATATTTGCAAGTCCTACTCTATAGGCTCAACTGGCTGCATCGACCACATCGCCACTTTACACCTGGGGCTTCACCACGAACAGTTAAATCCATCCAGTTTAAGGCCTTAAACTGAACTGCCCTGCTAACTGTCACCACCAATATCGCTCAGCGTTCAAAAGTAGACCAGAGACATTTATCCAAAGAGATCGGAACTATTTGTTTGCATTTATGGGAGTTTATATAGCTCCATCTCATTCTCTTTCTCTCTCATTACCTGCAGTCTATTTTTGAGTGACGTCACGTCACGTTTGTCATTTATTAGTGTTTAGTGCCACTCTAGGCCGTTCAGTTTAAGGCCTTAAGATGAACTGCATGGAATAAGAATAAGTACGTGGTGACCCCCCTGTTATGACAAAACGATAGCCTACAGGTAAACACGAGAAAAATCCACCTAGACAAGTATCTTTTTGCCTATTTGTTTCTTTGATGTGATAGAGTGGTAAACAAGCTGACTATCAGTGTGATGGTGAGCGGTTACCGCCGCCTATGGACACCTGCAACACACGGGGCGTTGTCGATGCGTTGCCTACTCCCTCTAAAACTTTGACGTCTAATCCATCTATCTGTTCAGCCCGTATCCACCCACTGCTGGGTATAGGCCTCCTCTGTTTCACGTCATTTGTTCCGGTCCTGTGCCAGTCTCATCCAGTCTATCCCGACGTGCTTGGCGATGTCGCCCGACCGCTAGTGGTTTGCCTTGCGGTTACTGCGCTCATCTTGGCCACCAATCTGTTATTTCCTTTGTGGACCTTTGGTCCTACCCTCTTGCCAAGTGTCCTGCCCATCTTCAATATCGGTCTAATCTATACCAATATTAAAATTAAAGTATGCATCTATAATTTCAAAATAAATGCCAACATTTAACTGCTATTTATACGATGCCTAATCATAAAATATGGCCGTTCTGTCTGTCTGAAAGGTTATCGCGAACAGGTTCCAAAACGGCTCAACGAAGTTTTGTGTAGAGGTTTGTGTGTACTGTGTAGACCGAAACACGCGCCGGAGACACGGCTTAATACAAATACACAATCTGTGCCTACGTCTGTACGTACAATAAAAGCGGCACGTAATATGCAACAGAAGTGCTTCGGTATTTAACATTTGAACCCTAGAAGTAAAAAGTAACGGCGTACGTTATGCAACTTCGACTCTGCACCTAACTGCAATAGTCGGGTTCGGAGTTGCGAAGGGTGCCGGAGGAGGTATGTAGCTATTTTTTGGAGGCATAGAAGCGTTGCAGCTTTTTAAGAGAGAAAATTACTTCATAAGTACTTAGGCTAAGAGCTTACACGCTTTTTTTTCGTTTTGGCTCCGCAGGATTAGTGAATTTGCCAGTGTGAAGTATTAAAAATGTTTTTTTTGACGTAGATATTATTTTGTCAATAATAATTCCCAGTCAGTGGGTAGATAGACTAGTCAAAGCCACGACTCAGTAAAATGGTGGGTGCTTTACTGAAACTTCTTCGGAGTTTTAGGGAAAACATGAAATGGGACTTTATTGGGTTTATATTATTTGCCCACACTTGTCGAACTGTTAATGGATAATATTCCACCAATATTATTATACTTGAAACACCAGTTTGACAAATAATACAAATTCAACAATGCAACGACATACTTTTGATTTCCCGCCAAATCACCAATTATTTTTTAATAAACAAAAAAACCGACTGCCTGTGATAGACAGTGTCACTATCATGATTAAAACGAATGCAATGATACCTATCTCATCAAATCCATAAAAACGATTGAAAAACATAGCCAGTCGGGTAAAAAACCGTCAGAAAATAAAATTGAAGTCGCGGTGTTACCTGGGTGAATATCCTAGCCAAGTGAATGAGATCTGTGGATTGTAAGTAGGTAGGTATATTATTATGAACGACTTTTAGATTTGTGAGAGCCACAGGCATTTACTATGAGTCTGGATGTTTGTGGGACCATGGTCCTTGTAGTTCCAATTTCCTTAAGTACAGGGAATTCAGGATTCAATTGAATATGACGATCATGGCGCGCTATTTTGGCAAAGTGGGCTGTACCACCCCTTCGCACATCCTAGCGTCGTCTGATTCGTCTCGCGCCATATCGTCGGGTTTTTCCCGCGCTAATTACTGCAGTGCCGTTACAGGCCGAGTTAGTTTTACAAAGCCAGCCGTTTGTGGGATTTCCGAGTCGAGGCAGACAACCGCTTGTGGGCGCTGGGCCTTATGCGTTTGATGCTGTGTTGGTACGAGATACTTGTGTTTTGGTAATTGAGTTCTGGGAAATGCGGGGTATTCTTAGTGGAACGTAGACAGTAACTGTAGCGGTTTTTTTAATTATATTTATATACAAGTAGGTCCATAGGATAAGTCTACTTAATATAATTATCTACTAATATAATAATGCAGAGTTTACGTATATATGTTTGTTTGTCCTTTACGGGCGAAATGGTTTTATGTTTAGTAATTGGTTTGGTATGGACATTACGGAATAGAATAAAGAACATAGAATAATTTTTATCCCGTAAAAAATTATTAAGTACGGTTTCTGTGTTAATAGCCAACGCGGGTGAAACCGCAGGGCGCGGGTTATTATGTGACGATGTTATTAGTGCAGGCTAACTTAGAATATATAAGCTATTAAAAGGCTAGGCTAGGCTGTAACACAAAATCCCAAGGGCGTTTTATAATCTTGGAATTTAAATTTTCCAGGAGAAAATGCACAAAATGGTAGAAGCCAAAACATACAAAAAAACAGTTTGGTGAGAGACTTTGACAGTTACTTGACTTATGTGATAAAGTTTTTTTTTTCATTGACTTTCTGTGGCAATGGGCAGTGCTGCCACTTTAAAGCTAAAGGCACTAGATTAAGTGCTTTATAATATGTTTGGTGCCATATATGTAAGAATTAAACATCTCCTGCTCTTTTTAGAGTCCAGACTCTGGACTGTTTAATCTCACTTGTTGACATTTTGATAAGTGATAGCTGATTTATTGCTCATTATCTAACTCAAATATTTATTTCAGTAGTACAGAGAAACATGAGTAAATACTTACACATATAAAATAAATGAAGTACGCCTCTACATATTTTAAATATAAAGTTGGCAAAATGTTAATAATTTGTAGGGATATCACGGAATAAATACACTATTTCTTTTGAACTCTCCGTATATTCGTTAACACTTTATACTTCTATCTTCTTTTCTTAAATGCTCAACTAATATCTCGACACAACCAATCAGTCTCGCTGTTTCTCGACGAATGCCCGACCTTCCGAGTGCCCCCACCTTTACAGTTGCCAACTCACCATATCCGGAAGTCAATTTTGCAACAATATCAGTTAAAAAGTAATAAGAATCATAAATAAATTTAAGGATATTAATAGAACCTTACACTCGACCATCCTGATAACATGTATGACCCCATACATGCCTCTGTTGTAAACCTTACACTCGGTAGGTCGAGCTTTCTGACACCTTTAAGATATGACATTTTTTGGATTTTACAACTAATCATCTCACTCCTAACCATATTACAATTTTAATAAAACAGTTATATTATTAATTACTATATTATACAATTCAAAACATTATTTTGCATTAAAAAAAGAAAAAAAAATCTTGTGAAATCACATTAAACCAATTAAGTAAACAATAAAAAATTCTTTAACCATCCATTCTTAAGAATAATAACCATTTAACACCTACTCTATTGAACCCATCAACTCTCTATAACATCTTAGCTGAAGTAATCATAACAAATTATCACTGTGTAAAACTAATTCAAAGTAGCGAACCCATCCATTCTCGCTCTCCGAACTTAGAATTACACACTAAGTGGATCTAATTCAAAGTAGCGAACCCATCCATTCTCGCTCTCTGAACTTAGAATTATTTACTAGATGAAACTAATCCAAAGTAGCGAACCCATCCATTCTCGCTCTCTGAACTTAGTATCATCACTAGGTACAACTAATTTAAGTAGCGAACCCATCCATTCTCGCTCTTAAACTTAGTGAACCAACCAAAATTTATCAAACAGCGTCAAGTAGCGAACCCATCTATTCTCGCTCTTGACCTGAAACAATACAAAAAGTTTTAAGTAGCAAACATATTCCATAAACAAATAACCAACAAGAATCTTCTTGTCAATAACAACATATTCATTTTTAATTTAACATTTCATCATCACTCCTATCATCCATAGTTTTAGCGTTATTGTCGATTTCTACCCCTAAAGATTCACTATCACTGTCTAACGTTAAGGATGCCATGTGTATCCACGGTTCCATTCTATCCGAAGCAACTGTCGTTTTTCGTTTAGTTTTCATCCCTTCAAACCCAGGAATGGGAGCTACTTTATAGCGATCGTTCCCTAAGACCTTCACGACCCTAAACGGACCTTTATACGAAGGCAAAAGTTTGGTGCTTTTACCATCATTTTGAAAAGCAGTCTTGGTGATCTTCACTAAGTCACCTTTGCTGTAAATGCGGGCTGGTTTTCGTCCTTTGTCATAGTACTGCTTTTGTTTTTGTTGCTCTCTATCTATTCTAACCTTCACTTCCTCACGTAACGATGACAGATCAAATGCCTTTCGGGTCACGTCCGTTATTTCATTTAATGCTGGGTTACTCTCGCTGTTCATTAATGTACCAAACATTACCTCGGCTGGCGCTTTGCCTATTGTTTTTTGTAACGTGTTATTCAGACCCCATTGTATTTTACCTAACTTGTTATCCCAGTCTTTCTCAGAATCCTTAAGGTTTTGCGCTGTCAGAGAATCCAAAATAGTGCGATTGTATCGCTCTACTTGTCCGTTAGACCTCGGACTCGCTACTGCGTTTAAAATATGTCTGATGCCTCTATCTAGACAGAATCTTTTAAACGCATGTGAAGTGAAACAGCTTCCACGGTCACTCACTAATCTATCAGGAGACCTAAATGTATCGAAAATATCATTCAAAACCTTAATTACATTGAGTGTTTTGGTGTTCCTGACTGGTTTTATAAATACAAACTTTGTAAACGAATCAACAACAACCAGTATGTGCGTATATCCCCTTTTTGACTTTACAAATGGCCCGAGGTGGTCGATGTGCAAGGTGTGAAACGGTGTTTCAACTTTGGCAATAGGATGGAGTAACCCTTCGCACGTGGTAGCGGTTTTCTTTGCATATGCACACTCAATGCACGAACCTACGTATTTTTTTGTGAAACGTGACATCTTTGAAAACCAGTAGAACTTTTTAATACGTTCTAAAGTTTTCTTAAACCCAACATGTCCTATATCGTCATGATTCATCTTGCACACCTGCCACCTCGCTCCCTTTGGGACCACCCACCTAACGTTTGTCTTATCACCGTCCAGACACCTAAATAATTTATTATCACGTATGGTGTAATTTTCTTTAATATACTCAAGACCTTTAGAGTCCAAGTCGCTCATTACCACATCTCGAATTCGCCCTAACTCCGTATCACCTAGCTGCAACGTAAGGAGCCAGTCTTCATTGCTGATAGCTAATATAGAGGGATACTGTACTGCACTTTCAGTATCTGTGTCTGTAACCGGATTTCTCGATAGCGCATCAGCATGGGCCATTTTTGTACCGGCTCTATACTCCACCGTACAGTCAAACTCCTGTAATGCAAGCCACCATCTAGCTATCCGAGGTATTAAATCCCGTTTTAGAAACGTAGACCGCAGAGCGCTACAGTCGGTGACAACTTTGAACTCTTTTCCTAATACGAATACTCTGAACTTCTTAAGAGCACAAATTACGGCTAGAGTTTCGAGTTCGTAAGAATGAAAGTTCTTCTCTTCTGGAGTAGTCTGCCGACTATAGTACGCCACGGGCTTCATATCACTACCTGAGGATCGCTGCAATAAAATTCCACCTATACCTATCCTACTGGCATCCGTGTGAAGCTCAGTTTCTGCAGAGTGGTCATAAATGGCAAGGACTGGTCTAGTTATTAATCTATTTTTTAATGCATCGAAAGCCTTTTCTTGGTCATGAGTCCACTCCCATTTAACATCCTTCTTAAGCAATTTCGTAAGAGGATAAGCAAGCTCGGCAAAACCATTTATGAACTTCCTGAAGTAACTAACAAGCCCTAAAAATTGTCGAACAGCATGGACATTTCCGGGCTGCGGAAATTCAGCCACACATCTAATCTTAGTCTCCCCTGGTCGCATACCCGTAGAGCTTATTTCGTATCCTAAGTAATTTATTTGATTTTGGAGAAAACTACATTTCGACAAATTCAATTTAAGCTTTGCGTCAGTCAGCAGTTGCAATACCTCTTCTAGTCTCGTTAACGCCTCATCTGGATTTTTCCCATAAATTAATAAATCATCAATGTATACAGTAGCTTTATTGAATCGTGCTGGGCCCAAGACGTGATTCATCATGCGTTGGAAAACTGCAGGTGCATTTGCCAAACCAAACGGCATACGGTTAAATTCATATTGTCCGTCCGGTGTGACAAATGCTGTCAGATGTTTATGTTGTTCTGCGATAGGTACCTGATAGTAGCCAGACATCAAGTCCAAGGTGATGAACCACGCCTGTCCAGACAGTCGAGATATTTCATCTTCAATTACTGGCATTGGGTAGCGCTCTTTCACCGTGATTGAATTGAGCATTCTATAATCGACACACATGCGTATTTTACCGTCTTTCTTTCGGACTAAGATAATAGGGCTGGCATAATTCGATACAGATTCCCTAATGATCCCTGCTTCCAACATTTCATCTACCATACTTCGAACTTTATCCCGCTCATGATGTGAAAGTCTATATGGCCTGTATACCACGGGGTGATCTCTATTTAAATCAATTTTCATCTCCGCGATATCCGTGCAACCTAATTCAGTCAAGTCGAAAGCAAAGCAGTGTTCATAAGTCTGAAGTAATTTCAAAAGCTTTGCTTCAGTTTCCTCAGATACCAAATCGCCAATTTTTATCTGGTGCTTATCAATTTTATGAGGTTCCGCAATAATCATAGATTCGGGTGAGGTAGATACTACTCTATTAACAACGTCAATCTTTTCTGCCCGGGAAAACACTGAGTTTTCCTGAAGAACACAAGGTATGGAACAAGGAGTCACCATAACATTTAAAAACCCGTTC
Source organism: Campaea margaritaria (assembly GCA_912999815.1). Lineage (NCBI taxonomy): Eukaryota > Metazoa > Arthropoda > Insecta > Lepidoptera > Geometridae > Campaea > Campaea margaritaria. The sequence continues at coordinate 1,012,847 of OU538813.1, read as the reverse complement.
TTAACCTGATATATACCACCGAGTACAACATATCGTTCGTTAGGTCTTCCTACAATCTTCGTATCTACCAAAATATTCCCCGTAAATATTGTTTCAGTTGCAGCCCTAACATTTGCTGTCCCATACAGCTTACTACGTCCTAACAGCCTGACCCGCATCGATTGTACTTCGTCATTGTAGCACTGGAAGGGTATTTCAGTACCTACATCTAGGAATCTTAACTTAGTTGCGTCCTTGAAGACTACGATGTGTGGTTGCTCCGAGTATGTTTGACCAACGAGCATTGGTTTGTCTAGCAAATGATCCTCAACGACCTTGCACACGACTACTGCTGCTACCCCATCGATTACCAAGTCCAGTGTCACAGAGCCTAGAGAGTGTACGAGTCCGTTGCCAAAACCCTTCATGACCGATGATATGCCATCATGAGCGACTCCTAGTTTCGCGACACTAGATTCTTTTATCAGACTAACTTCACTGCCAAAGTCTACGAACGCTTCCAATGGCACACCACCAATAGTTATTTCCTTTATAAATTTATCATTCGGACTGGAGTTTGAAATACACATTGCCTTAGGCACAGTGGTAGCATTCGTAGACTGGGCTTCTTGTCTTATTGGGCAGCTATCCCTTTTATGACCTATCCTGTTGCAACGATCGCATTTTAATATTGGCTTAGTACATTTGAGGTATGGATGTCCCTTTTCTTTACAATTATAGCAAAATAATCCCGTATTTACGCTCGATCTAGTGTAAGACCTATTGTATTGTTGGCTGTTATCAATTGAGTTGGGATTCTCATAATTATGTTTGTTTTTAAACGGTGCCGGATACGGGCTCTCCTTATTACTTAGCAAGAACTGTAAAAGTTGGTCGGGCTCGGAGCATCGCAAAGCTAACGCGCTGGATTTTACAGTTTTGTCGCTAAGACCATGGATGATACAATCTACAGCTCGCTTGCCCATAATCTCGCATTGGTTGAGTAAAGCAAGTTTTTCATAGAAATAATTTTCAATGGGTTCGTTGAACCTGCTCTTACGCCTTAACATGTCCTCCAAGGACTGGCCATAATTTTGTTCGCAAGGGAAAGCTTTGAGGAGTTTTTCTTGCCACTCCGCCCATGTAAAAAGAATTGTGTTTAGACTTTGATACCAAGTTTTGGCCAGTCCTTGCAGTTTTTGCATAGAAAAATGAATTGTAGTCTTGCCATCCCAGCCGTAAACAGAAGCACATTCGTTCACCTTTCTAAGCCAAACATCCATTCTTTGATTTTTAGTGGATGGGTCGAATTCGGGCAAAATATTTTTATAGTCAAGTTTATTGTTCGACTGTGCATTCTGTTCAGACAGATGCGACGGTACATTACTCTTGAACGACTGTATTATTTTATATATGTCTTTTGAAGTAAAAGAGGGACTACATGACCTTGAGCGACGCCCAGTGCTGGCGTCGCGCTTCCGTTGTTCGGGTCGCCGCTGGTCTCGGGATACCCGCCTGCTGCCGTCACCGCGTTGCTCTCCAAGCTCGCTGGCGCAGAGAGGATCATCGTGCTCGCTCCTTGCTATTAGTAGATCACGACGAGATGTGTGTTGGCGTTGCTCGCTTCGCCTCGACCGGAACTCTGCATCGCGTTCTATTTGAAGTGCACGCTCCATGTGATGGAGTCGCTCTCGTTCGCGCTTCAAATCTTGTTCCCGCTCACGAAGACGATGGTTTCGACAGCGACTACGACTGCGACTGCGCCTGCCGAAACTTCGGCGGCTGCGTGAGCGACTCTGCCTCGTAGTACTTCGGTCCTGACGTGGAGTTGCCAATTGACGAACATCCTCACGGTCTTGGCCTTCAAGACCATCCATATTTTCTGTAACTCACAAACATTGGCCAAGTCACGTACAAATCTTAACAAATGGTCGTATTAGTCTTATAATACTAGATAGGTAACATGTAAAATTTTTCGTAAAACTATCTTGATCTTAAATAAAAATAAATCGAGTGCTTCTTATTTATTGATCAAATAGCACAACTTTTAACGCATAATAGTTGCGTGCTAACAATGTAAACTACGTACGGCGGTTATAGCATGCATATAAGGTACATATCACTGGTACCCGCATAAAAATAAAATTTACAATTTTAACAGTTTTTTTTTTTTCAACCTTTATAAGGTAAAATCTTTTCACAATGTTTTAATTAAGCTTGCAAATCCCTACGGGCTGTCTACGAAATTCAATTGGCTTAACATTCATGCTTTTTATTTCTGGTTACCCACATACAGTATTTTATAAAACATTTCAAATCATATGCAGAAAAATAAACTAATCGACTGGACGTTACTTTATATTAAATTATAGGCATGTACTTACGCAGTTATGCGATGGTTATCCCACTTCTGAACTGTAGGGATATCACGGAATAAATACACTATTTCTTTTGAACTCTCCGTATATTCGTTAACACTTTATACTTCTATCTTCTTTTCTTAAATGCTCAACTAATATCTCGACACAACCAATCAGTCTCGCTGTTTCTCGACGAATGCCCGACCTTCCGAGTGCCCCCACCTTTACAGTTGCCAACTCACCATATCCGGAAGTCAATTTTGCAACAATATCAGTTAAAAAGTAATAAGAATCATAAATAAATTTAAGGATATTAATAGAACCTTACAAATTATTATTAACATCCTGAAAATAGCCGTGAGGCTGTTTAGGTTGCACGTGGGCCAACCTACCTCCTATAATAGTTACCCCTAGTTCGTGAAATTCTGAGAATAGCGTTTTCTGCTCAGTTTTAGTGTGGAATACTATTTTCTATCTGGCTGCACAGTCTGGCGGCAATGGTTGGTTGTGGATTGTCTACACAAAAAATCAATAAATTCGCGCACCGTTGATTCTAAGAGCGGAAAAGCACTACGTTACATTGATTTAGCGTCTTTTTGTGATCTTGTATTTTACCAAAGTAAGCAAGGAGATTATAAACCACTAAGATTAGGAATATCAACATTAATAATTCTTATTGATGGATGTGTAACTATTAGCGAAATTGACCGTTTACTTTTGTTTCAGCTTGAGAAAATATGAAGCGCGCTCTCATGCTCAGGGATACGCTGGATATCAACGAGGAGACCAGACGACTGAAGAGATTGATGGTGGAAAAAGAGAGTTAGTGTACAAGGAGTTATTACACTTTTGTAACAATGATTTATTAGTTCGTAGCGAGTTATCGAGTTTGTTTTGTGTGCAGCGCTCCGCGGTTTCACCCGCATAATTCCAGTTTTCCGCAATAAATCTGCAATTGCCGGGTTAAAAACCACTATGATACTAAAGACTTAAAAGATAGACATAATTATGGTGTCGCGGACTTCTTTTTAGAACTTTTAATCGGGAATAATTTCGTCATACATAATATTTTGCGCATTGTTTTTTCCTATCGGTCGTAGTGTGATGTTATAATAGCGTATAACCTTCCTCGCTAAGTGTACTATTGAACACAAAAAGAATTGTTCAAATCCAACCAGTAGTTCCTGAGATTGAAGCGTTCAACCATACAAAATTATAAACAATACATATACCTAAACAATGCCTAATCATAAACTACCGTTTTTAGAAGTTTGGCTCCGAAATTGTAGTGGTAGGCCTCTTCTGCATGAGACCGCCCGGGGAAGTACCTATATTTCTAATGGATTTATTTATATCAATTTTATTCCACAGAAAATACGGAGATGGAGATTACAGATGAAGATACACCTTCGTTAATGCTTGGTTAGTACTTATTACTGAATTTGTCTACTGCCATGTCAATTTATGCAAAGGTTTTAGCTCCAAGCTCTCTTTACAAATTATACTTCCTTACCCTCCTAGTACAAGTAAAAATAAGGTTTCATAAAAAACCATTCTGTTTGGAGTAGGCTTAGGCCATAATCCACTATGGGAGCCTTGTTTGGAGTGATGGATCATATGCCTCAGAAATAATTCTCTGGTATTTGTGTTTCCTCACAATGTATTCCTTCACCAAAAAGCAAGTGATATTTATGTATGTAATTGTACAATTATGTTTTACAAGAACCACATCCGCACTGGGATTTGAACTCGCGAACCTCTTCTTGGAAGGCGGACATTGTCACACTAGGCTACTGCTGCTTATATTATTCTACCTTATATTATATCAATTTTATTCCACAGATTGCAATATGGAAGAGGAGACCTCTGAAGAAATAAAACATCCGTCTAAAAATGAAGTGCCACCTACACCTGTGTATGGTCAGTATTCATTTCTGCATTTGTCCAATAGGATGTCTGTTTTCTGACCCCCGTGGGTGATTATGGCCCAATCCTGGTCACTAAAGTTAGGGGAGACCCATGCTCAGCAGTTGGACGATATGGGTAGTTGATGTCTATTCATGCAAAAATATCAGCTTTAGCACGGGTCTCCTCTCACATTCTTGAGAAGGATTAAGCCATAATCCACCACGGGTGCTCGGTCCAGATTGAATTGGATAACATAACTTACCACCAAAATAATTCTCGGATTGGTATGTGGGTTTCCTCACAATGTTTTCCTTCACAGAAAGGCAAGTGATAAATCTTCTCTTAGTCATTCACTTCACTAATGAATGTTGTGGCTAACCTGTAGATAGATTCACAAATCCAATTTTTTTTTCAACATTTTGTTATAGCTTGAAGAGGAAACACATACACACAGAAACTTTCACATTTATAATAGTGTGATGTGACAGCCTCCATAGTGTGGTGGGTGATGTGCCGACTGCGAACTGCAACCTTGCCGCCTCAATTCCCATACAAGGCAAAGTTTCGTGTGAATCACAAACATTTGCTCTTAGTTTGGGTGTTTACAAGGAGCCCTAGTAAGGGGTCAGGATCTATTATATGTGATTGTGATGCATTATTATTATTATATGTAGTAGTGGGAAGCCTCTTCTGCAAGAGACCGCCCGGGGAAGTATCACCTTCGCCAGATATTCATCCGCCATGCAGTAGTGTGCAAACATTACTGTGTTCCGGTTTGAAGGGCACTGTTTCCAGCAAAATTACTGGGCATATGAGACTTAGGAGCCAACGTCTCAGGGTGACGAGAGCAGTGCAATGTCGTGCAAGATTATGCAGTGCTACGTTCTGGGTGGCACTATAACTGCTATGGGCAGAAGTAGCGCTTACCATCAGGTGAACGACTCGCTCGTCTCGCCACTCAGACAGATAAAAAAAAATATACTTATTTCTTATGTGTTTTTTTAAATAAGTATATATTGTGTAGACTAAATTGTTTGTTTTTTCAGACCCAACCAATTTTCCGTCTTGGCTGCGTGTAGACTTTGGGAAGTTAGACCCTCTGGTCAAAGAAGGCAATATCATTGACTTGGGCGCCCTACGCAGAGCTCAGGAACGGAACCAAATCGATTTAGCCATTATGAACTACATAAGGCTTAAACTGAGTGTGGGAAATCAGAAATGAAAGTTAAAACCAATCTATTTACTCATTTTTGTTCCGCGAGTGTATGTCCTTAAGTTATTTTGAATACATTATTTTATTTCATGATTGTATTTGACTAACAATCAACCCATATCGTCCCACTGCTGAGAACGGGTCGCCCCTCACTTCACGAGGGGTAGTACTATCTATTCTGTGACGAGGGCCCGTTCCAATTCCATTCTAATCAATTGAACATTTTAATTTTTGCGCCATGGTAGTAATTGAATTAAATAGTAAATAGATAAATAATTAAAAAAATAATGATGTGTGTGCTTGGACACAGCTAAGTAAAACTTCAACACAACTGTACTGTGACATAACATTAGTGTGTTCCGGTTTGAAGTGTTTGTAGTGGGTTCCGGCATTGTTTCCAGCGAAATTACTGGGCATATGTGATTTTAGAGTGGATGTCTCAGGGTGACGAGCGCAGTGCAGTGCCGCGCAGGACTATGCAATGCAGTGTTCTGGATGGTGCTGTGACTGTTATGGGCAGGCGTAGCGCTTACCATCAGGTGAACGACTCGGTCGTCTCGTCAGTCAGTCAAATAATAATATCATATTTAACATTGCAATATTATAATTTTAACTAGCTTTTGCCCGCAATTACCACGCGGACTGCAGTTTTTCGGAATAGAAAGTATCCATGAAAGGATCAAAAAGTCTTCGTGCCAAATATCAAGATCACTTCAGCCATTGGGAGCAAACATACAGAATTACTGTCGCTTTTCAAATGTAGATACTTATCGTCCAGGACAAAACAGTTTCCACGCAAGAAAGCAATAAGCCGGCAGAGCAGCTAGACTAGTGAGTTCATAAACTACTACTACAAAAGTGCCTACAAAAAACGTATAGCAATTACTGAGACTCTGTACTGCGCCTCAGTTTGTAATATTAGGCACTTCCTGTTAGCGAGCGCCCGGGCTGTTATAACTTCGGCTGGTTCAGTTAACTAATTGCTGCGAGGCGACGCGACGCCGTAATTGTGCTGGTAGGTGTTGTTTTATTTTGTACCGTACCTATATAATATTTATAGTGCCAAAGTTACACTTATTGTTATAGAAATTATCGCGTGCATTGTGTTGTTGGTAGGTACTCGTAGATTGTGACGGTGCCTCTCTCCGAAGCACGGAGGAACACAACTTATGTAGGTAGACAGACAGTAATTGGTGTGGGGCTGAGGTCTCTAAATATGTAACTCCAATGAACATGAAAATGGGATTCATTTGACGTTTTTAGTAAGGGCAAAATGTCAAATAAACATGGTTTTGATCTCAGAATACAGAAAGAGATAAAAATAGTTTTTTCTGTATTTTTCATTGAGTTACTAAATAGTCGTGTTAATATTAATACAAGATTTGACCTAAATAAATATCCATACAAACAGTGACTTTTTAAATGTTACTTCGGTCCTACTATTATTCAGAGACTAAGGCTACCTCTTTCAAAACTTATTAATAACTAGCTGTACCCTGGCACGCTTCGCTGTGGCACATTCGCACATTCGCTGTTATGTCACTGATGAAAAAAATAGATAAAAACAATCCTTGATGCGGATTATATTTCATGCTAAAATTTCAGCTTGATCGGTGCAGAACTTTTTGAGTTTTTGAAGCGTACACAAACCAACATAACATTTATATATATATAGATTAAGTATATTAAAAAATAAACAAAAAAATGTTGTACTAATAAAAAAAACAATCTAATCATCTAATTAAAAATCGCATTCCGGCACGAAAGGCTCACGCACAGGGGATAGTTGCAGACGATTTCTGGAATAAGCTTATTTGAGAGCATACAAAACCAGATAAAAATATGATTTAGACCTTATTTCAGATAATCTAATATGGACTGATAAATAGTCAAAGGTAAACTTACCTAGTAATTACCACAGAGTAGTAACCAAAAGGCACTGAAGAATGGAGGAAGACCCAACTGGTTGGCAGACCACATCGTCACGGAGCCAGGAGTGGAGTAACATAAGAAGAAACAACATTGGATAATAGAAAGGAACGGGAGGAGTGGGGCAAGGCCTTTGCCAATAATCAGGACACTGACATTTACAGTATCCAACTAAAAACCTGAATGCAAATGTAATGCCTAATGTAACCAGTTGATATCACATAAAGGCATTTGTATAGTAAGTACCTACCAACCCACTCACGAGGAGCAAGATTAAAACAAGACTTATTTATCAAAAACTTTATTTTCCTTTATTTTTTCCAAACTTAACACTTTTGTTCTTCTTAATTAAACTACTAGTATCATCATTCAACTGCTGGAAGAATGCCTTCGAAGTCTTCAAAGACTTGTCGTTTGCTTCTGTACTCTTCTTAGTATTTCTATGATCTGTAATCTTAGTAACTTGTCCTCCTTTGGCACGTTGGAACTTCTTCTTTTTCCTCCTTTCCCTCTTCTTGTCGGTCTGTGTTCTCTCCTCTTTGGTCATCAGTTCTCCTTTACGTCTCTTCTTGACTTCTTCTGGTGCTAGTAATGTGGCATCGCTTGTGGCAACCGGAGCTACTTCTTCCATTGATATGGCTGGTGTATTGGTGACGATCTTAACCTCTGCTTGAGCTGCTTTAGGTGTGTAGTGATAATGGCATAATGCATCAAGTTTTCCGAATAATTGGCTCATTGCATCCCGTATTTGAGTGTGAGCTTCTGGCTCCTTCTCTTCTTCAATATCTCCTGATGTGGCTTGCTTCTCCTTTAGATATTCCGCTTCGTAGACCTGAGCCAGGCTGAGCTTGCTCTTAGCCTGATCAAGAATCTCAGTCTTACGGAAACTGAGTTGATCATCTACTGACTTTTCTTTCTTCTCAACGTCATCCCAGGCTTTGTCTTTAATTCGTTGCCTTATTATATCTTCCAGTGTGAGTGTTGTTTGCTCAGTTATTATTGGAGCTGGTCGAGAAGTAAGATCAAAATCAACTACTTCTTCTAGCAAAGAGTTTTGGGGGCGTTTCGATGCATCCACTTCACCTTTAAGTTGCCAAGGAGCTTCATTTAACGTCTTCGCTTCCAATCTATCTATTGTCATCTTCAACCTATCTTGCCGCATTTCAAATTCTGACTTCTTCTCGTTTGATATTTCAGTAGATTTTTTGTCAGCAACTATGTCATTCACGTCAGAGTCGGAATCACCATCTGATGACGAAGCATCAGCAAATCTGACTTTCTTATCCCCTTTTTTGGGTTCCTTTGTCTGTTCTTCATCTCCGTTTTGAATGTCTTCCAAGTCATCCTCTTCATTTTCTAATTCACTTTCATCAAGTTGATCATCAATACTATCTCCTTCATCATTGTCATTCTGATCATCTCCATTCTGCAGATGGTCTTCATCATCAGCTTCATCAAAGAAGCCGGAGTACTTGACATCCCTTGCGCCATCCACTTCTGTTTCATCCTCCTCGCTATCAATGTCTTCAAATAAATCAACAGATTCCTCGTCACTATCTTCAGGAACATTTTTACCCTCACTCCTCTCTTCCCTTAGTAAAAATTGCTCCATTTCCTGTAGTTTGAAGAATTGATCGTCTACTATAGAGGATTTGACTCTTGGTTTGTCTTTCTTCTTTTTATTTGTATTATTTAAAAGTTTCTCTGCATTAGAAGTAGCCGTCTTGTTTGCTTGCTTTTTACTATGGTTCGGCTCCTTACCCAGCCCTTTTTTGGCTGAATGCAATGCCATTTCTTCATTCTTTTCTTTGGCAGTCTCAACCGGAAACTGTAAACCTTCTTTCAAAGACATACAGTTGGCTACCTCCCATACTAGATGGTCCCAGCACTCGTTGTTTTGGAGCTCGATTTCTTGCCATATCTGCTCCTCATCAAAATCTTCAACTATAAGCTCTAGTAAGGCACCTTTCTTCTCTCTTTTCACACCCTTTTCTTGTACTTTAGTGAAGTCATAAAGAGATTTTACTAAGTTTTTGATATCGTCTTTCAACTCACTTTGAACTGTGAGAAATTTCACAGGTTTTTCTGTTAAAACGGTAAATTTATCAATTATATTATCCATTTTGGAACAAGTCGCAATGACTTACTATACTTTAAGATACTGAACAAGCTCACAACTTTATTTTCATGTAAAAATAGTAATATTATTTTTTCTAAACCAAAATAGCACGCACACGCGGTGTGTTTTTGACAGTTTTAAACTTTTGTTTTGACAGTGAGCGAGTGAAGTGTGAAGTGAGTGAACTTGAGTGAAGGAAGTGATAGGACATGCAGTCCTCAGAAGTAGTAAAAAGAAAATTACTGTCAGTGTCAGACACGAAGAAGTCAATTGCTTTCTTCGACTCCGGTTCGGTTCCTGGTCAAAAGCTTTGGCCAGCTGACTAGGCGCTTAATATTGTGAATCTGTGAACTCGCGGATGCGAGTGTTATAATATTTTCTATAGTCATTGCTTTAGTTCATTCATTCATTGGTTCAATAGTTTTTTTAATTTTGTTTTCTTTAATTTTTCGTCTCCTTGATCGATGTCGTTTTGCTTTATTCATGGAAATTCAAGAAAAGGGTGTAATTTTACATCGTTAATCGTGAAATACAAATGACAATATCAAATACAGTGAGTGCATAAACTTCCGGAGTTTCCACTACAGCCTTCCAATAAAATGTGAGTACAATGCACCATAACTGCATTCGTGGTGTTTTCTTAGATTTCTCACTTCACTGACCATGGCGTGGGCTTTTTATGTACTTTACACATTGATAGACCATAAATAATTCGCCCACGCTCTACATTGGGCCAACACAATTCACTATTCAGGTGAAACGAGTTTATATGTAAAGAGAAAGGGCAATATCAATTCAAAAGGCATTGACTTTGTGTCCCCACAGCCTATTTCTGTCATGTAAACAATTAATACGTTGTTTAATTCACATACACACAGTTTCTATGAAAAATAGCATAGAAAGAGCCCAAAAATTACGAAAAAACCAGTTTTACTAACAAAATACTCAAAAAACCTCTAAAACAGTGTTACCATATGTAAGCATGTTTGGTTCTAGCATAATGGAAGGTCAAGACATGGAGATGAAGTTCAGTGGTAGCAACGATGTCGGTGGACTGGAACTCTGCATCGTTTGCGGCGACCGGGCTTCCGGGAGACACTATGGGGCTATCAGCTGTGAAGGTATGATATTCAATGAAAGTAAATCCCTAGTTAACCCATAACAATAATCCAATTGTTACATCACAATCCCATCCAAGTCACATTAATTTATTAATGTAATAGTTTGAGTGTTTGTGTGTGTGTATGAAACCGTACAAGCTCATGTGAAATGCAGTTTCTGCCCTTATCCCCGGGATTACTGCCGAGAACAGATCTCCACTCACTTTTATGAGCAGGATTAGGCCATAATCCGTAATAATAATCCTGGACTGGATTGGTGAATCACATACCATAATAATACTCAATCTATTATAATTATTTACCATTCTTCTTTCTTTCTTTTGTCACATATAATACATAGATCCTGACCCCTAACTAGGCTTCCCTGTATCTAATCAGAAACTCCGAGGACCATCCTACAAACACCGAGACTCTTTTCTCTCGGAGACTAATTTGTGGTTCGCACAAATCTTTGCCCTTTGTGGGAATCAGACCCGCAACCTGATGCTTTACAGTCAGCTCATCACCCACTACCCTATGGAGGCCGTCAAACTATCACGTAACATTAAACTTTACTGAGCTAATGTCTAATAATGAACTCTATCTACAGGTTGCAAAGGCTTCTTCAAGCGGTCCATACGCAAGAAGCTGGGCTACCAATGCCGTGGCAGCATGAACTGCGAGGTGACGAAGCACCACCGCAATCGCTGCCAGTACTGCCGCCTACAGAAGTGTCTCGCATGCGGAATGAGGAGTGACTGTGAGTATAAGGCATATGTGGGACTGATTCTTGTTTTTTGGTGATCATTGTGCCACAGTATTTTTTTCTACTTATAATATTATGTTTTCGGTTTAGGTATTTGACTGTATTTCTTTCAGTTAAGATATTCTAAGCCAATATATTTATTGGCATGTTTCAAAGACTCTTTTATAAGTCAAAACTTAAATCCTCAGATACATAGAGAAAAATAAATTACTAAACTACCTCTAACTATTAGTTTAGTTAAACTAATGAGTAACTGATTATGGTTTGTGTACAAAAAGGAAATTTCCTTTTCAAGTGGTTATTTAGAAACTCCATTAACCCTACCAGTGCTTCGGAAATACGCCTATCAGAGAAGATAGCACCAAGAAACTATGGGGATGTCATCTTATAAATTTTTCCAATTTCTCCAGCTTTATCTTTCTTTGCATTTTGTAATATTTCAAGAGGGCCAGTATGTTGTCTTCATAGAAGAACGCTCATTATGTGGTGTTTCATGACTGAATCTCACACAGGAAAAGGAAACTTCATCAAATCTATCCATGCTTAAACAAAACATTTAACATTCATGTGAGCCATGTGACCTGTATAATATGATTGAAGGTTACCATTATGCTATGTCTCCAATAGCAATATTCCCAAGTACCTACTACCAGAACAAAAAAAAAGGCTTGAAAGATCCTCAGTGACAGACTGCTTTATTATTATAGGGAAATTTCAACCCTAATAACCAGCCCAGACATTAGTTCTCATTAAGTAACACCTAATGAGCAGTAATTCTTGTCCAATTTATGGCAGCGGTCCAGCACGAGCGGAAGCCGATAGTGGACAAGGCGAAGGGTGAGCCGCGGGACCACGACCGCCACACAGCCTACTCCAAGCTGCTGGGGCTGGCGGGGCAGGCGCAAGCTGGTCAGGTGAGTGTACTTAAGACTAGACACTAGGTTTCCCTTCGTAATTCTCGTTTTCTAGCGGAAACTTCATTTTCCCATATTAAAACAGACTATCAAGGATAATCTAGCTTCCCATTAGTCAAAGAACTCACCATTCTTGAAGAAAGATGAATTGTTACCCATCAATACAACCTTCCAAGACCTACAAGACATTTATACCACAAAGAGATGACAAACCTTAACTACCTAAGACCTTAACAACTTTAACCATGTAACAGAGCCACTGTATACCACTTCCTTAGCAGTCCACAGTTAGAATTTACCACAGTACAATGTTGTTTCTGCCACCTCAGCAAACACCTATAACACGTTGGCTGGTGAACCGGTTTTTACATTTGGGCACCGTTACGGACCGTGTGTTATCCAGCAATAGCGTGCCGTCTGTGTGAGCCGCACTGTAGTAGCGCCGGGCTAATCACACGTCTGTGTTACGCCGCACATTCGGAACGTAAGCTACGCTAACACAACAAGTGTGTTTTCCCGCACTCGCATAAAGTTATAAAAAACACAACATCTGTGATTTCAGCAGTGAATGTGTTAGAGACAAACTCGGTACCTGCCTACACATTTATGAAGCATAGTGACTTTTAACACTGCGATGTAGATATACACACGGTGCTCGTCTTTAAACTAATAAACCTAATAAATAATTACAGATAAATCCGAAAGAAGAGCCAACTGATGCTTTCGGGTCGGTGTCGCCGGCGAACCCCGCTATCAACTTCGCGCTCGCGGCAGCGGTCGCTTTCAACAAAGGAAGTCCAGGTAACAGTTCTTTAATTTTGTTATTATTTTTTAACAACGCAATCACAAACATCCTGGCCGCTAAGGATTCCCTGTATCTAGAAAATCAGGACGATCATGGTGTCGTGGACTCACAAACACCCAGATTCTGAGAGAATCCGGAATTGAGCCCACAAACTCACGCTTCGCAGATAGTTCATCCGCATAAGACATGGAGACTATCCACCGAAGTGGTACATACTCACACTGGGATTGCAACTTACAACGGTCTGCTCGGAAGGCAGGTATTCTCTGGTGTCCCCACCGGGCTCTTGCGCAGAACATAACTCCTGATATATTCCCTCAGTATCACCTTACCTTCCGGGTAATGCAGGCGACATCGAAGGCGCTCGGCGGCAACAGCTGATGCTGCAGACCCAGCTAGCTAAGAACCTGTTCAAGATGGGGCAGTTTGGGGCCATCAACGAGTACTTGCAGTCAGCATACGGGGCTGCACCGCCGGAGGGGCCCACCATGCACCCCGTTGATACACAACAGGAATGTGAGTACCACTATTATTTATTACCAATCCCCCGTGGTGGATTAAGACCTAATCCTTCTCACGAAAATAAGGGGAGACCAGTGCACAGCAGTGGGACGATATGGGTTGATAATGATGATGATAATCTATTCTTGTGCAAAAAGGACATACAGGAAGCCCTCGTAGGCCTAATATCACGATCTAAGAAACTGACTATTTTGCTCTCTTCCAGTGGAAACTGAATCCAGCATCCTAAGCACAGCGGAGTCGCTGCAGCTGCCCGTGGCGGTCCCGCAGGGCGCGGCCGGCGCGCTGCGCGTGCAGGCGGCGTGCGAGGCCGGCGCGCGCCTGCTGGTGGCGCTGGCGCGATGGGCGCTCGCCGTGCCCGCCTACTCGGCCCTACCGTGAGTACTACCCACACCAAAAAGCCAATTTGACAATTCATAATACATAATTCTAACAGCTGCTATGGGCAGGCAATAGCGCTTATTATCAGGGAAACGACTTGCTCGTCTCGTTACTCAGTCACATAAAAAAAACGGAATTATGACTTTGACTAGACTACCTAACCTACAGACTGGGACTGAACATTTCTAAAAAAAAATTCTTCATTTTTAATACTTGACACTGGCCAAATGCACAAATTGTGCGCAGCTAAAACAAAACAAAAATATTATAGACAAGAAGAACCTATCTATAACATTGGGGCTTGAAATATCTATTATCCCCTGATTGCGGGGAAGAGGATTCTGCGGGGTGAAGAAGCCATTCTGCATGTAGTTCTGGAATTTACTAGATACTCTCTTTTCTGTTCTGTGAGCAGCCGGTGGACGGCGCGATGGGAAACTAGCTGACACAAACAATGTTTCTGAACGAAAACATGTAATTCCAGATTCGAAATCCAAGTGACGCTCCTGAAGAAGTGCTGGCCGGAGCTGTTCGTGCTGGGGCTGTCGAAGCTGTCGGCGCCGCTGGCGCTCGGCACGCTGCTGCCGCTGATGGCGGCGCACCTCCAGGCCGTACTGCGCGACCGCGCCCGCGGCCTGCACGAGCCGACGCCCGACCTCGTTCAGCCAGAGGTAGACAGAGAACTTGCCTAGTGTTACCGGAACATTAAACCGGTTTACATGAACGCACCTCTAGTATGCCGAATTGCCCACGTTTGCATGCATTTAATTATTTGCGTTCACTTCGCTCACGCATCTGATAAGTTTTTTATTATTTTATTTGACTGAGTGACGAGACGAGGAAGTCGTACCTACACCTGATGGTAAGCGCTACGCCTGCGCATAACAGTTACGGTGCCATCCAGAACTTTGCATTGCATAATCCTGCGCGGCACTGCACTGCCCTCGTCACCCTGAAACGTCGGCTCTAAAGTCTCATATGCCCAGTAATTTCGCTGACAGTACCTTTCAAACTGGAACACAGTAATGTTTGCACACTACTTCGCTTCGCTCATGCTTCTACCGTGCTATACTTAGCATACATCTGTTTCGCTCACATCACACAATTTGTCTCACGGCACTGGTTAATGTTTCAAGGTAACACTGGCCGACTATTCTGACGAGCGGATAACAGAAGTTATCGGCATGCTGTTGCGATTGCAACAGGTGATCAGCAACTTGGACCAGCTGCGGCTGACGGAGAGGGAGAACGCGTATCTACGGGCGCTGTGTCTCTTCTCACCAGGTTAGCTAAATAAATAACTTTAAATAACATAATGCTTCACGGTTGCTCGCATAGATCCCGCTGGATACCCTGTATCTAGGTAAGAGATCCTCCATTAGACAAGTGAGGCTCGAAAGGGGGAAACCCTTGTATTTATTTTTTCGTTAAACATACGATATTTTTTATATCGTCTAGTTTAAGTCGATATTCAGTAAAGTAGGGAAGGTGCTTTACTGAAACTATTTGGAAGTTTTGAAGAGAATATAATTTTTTATAAGACAATCCTCCATATCCTAAAGGCGTAGTCTCAAAACCTCACCACATATCACCAGACAGGAGGTAATGAAAAAAAAACATCTCAGGACCATGATCTCACAAACGCAGACCAGAATAACTGTGGTGTGGTTCATACAAATATGGTTTCCAAGTTCAAAAAAAATGCGGCTATTTTTAACAGACTTCAAAAAAGGAGGAGGTTCTCAATTCAACTGTATTTTTTTTTTTATGTTTGTTACCTCAGAACTTTTTTTTATAAGTTAGCGTAACTTTTAGATAATTATATCGTACCGTTTCATCCCAACAGATGGCGTACCAGACTTCCTAATGCGCAAACTGAAAGGCTTCCAAGAGAACATCCTTCGCCAGCTCCGCTCCGATGTGCTCAGCTCAGAGTCCCGAGCGTCCACTCTGATACTCCAACTGGCTGCGTTGAGGGCCTTCCAGGGCTCCTTCTTGGAGGACGTGTTCTTTGTTGGCTGCTTGGGAGACGTGTGCATAGATGATACTGTGCCTTACTTGCTCTCGCAGGAACGTTAAGACGTATGGACATGGTTAAGGACACGGTGGCACAAATGTTTGGGAGATGTGTGTGTGTGTGTGTCACCGTAATGGGCAGCTACAGAATGGCCTAAAGTTTTGGTCTCGATAGGTTAAGAATACCGTCATAGTTGCAGTATTGTATGGCAGATGTGTTTATTGTGTATATTTATTATTGTGTATTTGTTATTGTGTATAAAGGGCTAGAAGCTATGGAATGATGTGGAGGGACCCAAATTTGGCCTCGTTAAGTTTAGACCTATCCTTAGTACAAGTATACTGACTGGGTTGTAAGAAATACGCCAATTTGAGTACAAGAAGCACTTTATTCATTCAATATTATACGCGCATGTGGGAAACACCTGATGTTTTAGTGCTGCTTACGTGCCGGCTGTGCAGCGCAACACAGACGTGTGTTTTTAACGCGGTGCTACTACAGTGCACACACTATTGCTGGAAAACACACGGTCTGTAACAGTGCCCAAATGTAAAAACCGGTTCAGCAGTCAATGTGTTAAATGCTTATCCATTGTCGTTCCATGGTGCTTGTATACGGATTAGTGGCAAGGCACTCATGTACATTATAAGACATTCTGTACATACAATATTTCAAGTTGTATTCAGTGATTTCTGCGGAGAGGTCAACAGTGTCGAGTTTGTAACTCCCTAACAAAATTGTCCAGTGAGAAGAAATTTGACTAGTGATGAATTATATCATCAATATCCCAGACTGAAGACTAAACGATTAGTATGGAATCTGGTAATGTTCCAATGTATTTTTGATGTTATATGTCTTAATTGTAAGTAACCAGTGTAGGTAGCACCTATTTATTAATTTACACTGTATTTCGTAAACTGTTAAAGCAATTAAAAATATATATATTCAAAAGTATTATAAAATAAGGAATGGTTTCCTTATATAACACGCTTTTATTAGCTTAGTGTGTATGTTAGTATTTGCCTATGTAACGGAAACTTTGGACATGATTGTGACCTTCGAAACGTCGGATTAAATCGATATTTTGCACATTTATCAAGTTAATAATTCCAAGGTCTCTAACAAGTGACTTAGTTCTCAATTCGTTTGACTCATACAATACTACAATAATTGTTATGGTGTGTACCCAACTATTGGCTAGTGGTAAATCAACCTTGTAAGCCTCAAATGTTCCATTTTGACATAGTGGTACAGTCGGCATCAAAAGTAGCTGAACAAGTCACAATTTCCAATAAATTTTTACACCATGTAAAATTAACTTTTTTTAGCATAAGAAAGTTGCCGATCGGCCTTTCGCACAGATGTGTTGATGTTGACGCATGTTCGGTTCCATCGGTATAGCGCAATGTACGTGGATGTGTGGGTACGCTAGATAACCGCTACTGATCACAAAGGGTTCACTTTGAGAATAAAATAGCATACCATTATTTTAATGTATCTTACTTACATAGTTTTAAGTCGAATACCTATATTATTATTCTATGAGTTTTATGAAACTTAATGTTTAGGCTAGTTATTTTACATTACTGACGAATTTAACAAAAAAACTTCATAAAATGACCCCTCAGTGGTTGTTGAAAGGTTGATGAAAATTTGAAATTGTGCAGATATATTTAATTATCTATACTTACTTACATAAAAACTGTAGTATTAGATAGATAGATATATAACTCTATTCTATATAATGAGAATATAAGTGTACGTAATAATTGTATTATTATCCACTATTGATCCAAATAAAAAATATTTGCTGAAATATTAATTTCCTTTAGAACCCAGAGAAATAAGACCAAAAATTGCCATCTAGTCATGCAAGTTGGTGCAGTTTTTTTTTCACCTCACCAGTAAGAAGAATACTGGAAGCAGCACCGCGCTCATCCCGCCCCTACTACACTAACCTATCACAGAACGAAAGAACGATGCAGCTACATTTGTTACCTATGACAAAACGTTCAATCGCTTTTCATATCACTCATATGTCAACGTCAGAGAAACTATCAGGTTGTCAAGTCAAACTCAAATGTCAATTCGCTCACAATTCAAAATATTTCGACAGCTGAGCTGAGTGAGTTAGCCGCTCCTCCTTTACTAACAACAAACACTAAATAGAATAAAGAAAAATGTCTTCAAAAGTTGCAGTAGTTACCGGAGCGAACAAAGGGATCGGCTTCGCGATAGTTCGCGGACTTTGCAAGCGATTCGACGGCGCTGTTTACCTCACATCGCGGGACATTGACCGAGGCAAGAAAGCTATAGAAGATCTAAAAAAAGAAGGTCTGGATCCAAAATTCCACCAGCTAGATATCACCGACAGGCAGAGTTTAAAAAATTTCCACGATTACATAAAGGAAAAGTACGACGGAGTTGATATTTTAATCAACAACGCTGCTATAGCATTCCCTAGCAAATCTCAAGAGCCGGTGTCAGTGCAAGCAGAGCAGACTCTTGCGGTGAACTATTTCGCCCTAGTAACAGCATGCGACACTCTTTTCCCGCTCCTGAAAAATGGCGCGAGAGTTGTAAACGTCTCCAGTTCCATGGGCCATCTAAGCCACATTCCCAGTAAGGATTTGCGAAACAAGTTTGCAGATCGTAATTTAACTATTCCTGAGCTATCAGAGCTGATGCAAAAATATGTAGATGCAGCTAAAGAAGGTACGCAGTCTACGGAATGGGGAAATTCTTCATATGCAGTATCCAAAGTGGGGATGGTTGCATTAACCAAAATATACCAAAGATTGCTCAACGATAAAGGTATGTTTCAAATAGCAAGTGTATTTCTATTCAGATAACAATGACTGGAATTTAACATGTTATGGGAAAAAAACGGCTCAGCAGTGTATGTGTTAAAGTCCAAAGATTCACGGTTCAAAGTTCATTATTGTGTTTTCCATATGAATCAGATAAAAATATCATGTTTTGTGATATAAAGCCATTTCATTTAACACTCAATCTTGAAGATAAAGTGTGATTTGATAAAACTTAATCAGATAAATTATTACTTACCAGCTGCCCCCTGTGGCATCACTCAAATAGATATTAAATCTACCACATGGAGTTTTGGCTGGAAACTGAAAATAGAAGTTTTTATATTTGTATTTTTTTATGAAACTTGTGTTTCATTGTATGTTAATGTTGTAATATTGGTGGAATATGAACCATTAACATTTTGACTGCTGAGCCGATTTTCTTGTCTAGCCACTGGTGCGGCTCTGCAGACTCCATAGTGTTTTCTCATACAACAAACACGACAGTTATGTTTTCTGCAGTGAATGTGTTAAGGTTTATCTCTTTGTTTTTTCAGATGTAAAAGTGAATGCAGTGCATCCAGGCTACGTAGATACCGATATGACGTCACACAAGGGGCTTCTCACAGTCGACCAAGGGGCAGAAGCCCCATTGTTCCTAGCCTTAGATGCTGCAGACTCCGTCAGAGGCCAGTTTGTGTGGTACAACAAGGAAATTGTTGAATGGGAAGGACAGAAACCACCAGAAGTTATAGGCTACGTTAGGCAGTACATTGGTACACTGTTTCAAGGCATACTGAGTAAATTTTAACAATATAAGCTTTAGAAAAAAAAACCATACAAGTTTTTATTAAATAGTTATTCGGCACTGCAAGCCGATGAAAATGAGCCCAAACACCATCAATGTACTCTTATTCATTGAGGAGTTCCATTGTCTACCCTCCGTCTCTATCACCAGCTGAGCTCGCAATCACCATAATATTGTATTGTCATCGGCACTTGACAGGCATGCAAAATTTCATCTCAATCGGTTGAGGATAACTGCTTCAAAATTGAGTTGCAAGATTCCACTCAAACAAAAATAGTGACATACATACATTGCAAGTTAAATAAAACTTGTAATAAACAATATGTCACAATCACATACATAGGTCCTGACTCCGATGTTGAAGACACTGGGAATAAATGATAAATTAATTAATAAAATGAAATAAATAAAATTTACAAAGATGAGCAAACATTATGTTAGAACAAGGATTAACAGTAAGTATTAAAACTAGGTTCTTATTAGTAATAATATATAGAAAGGGTCTCTTTACTTTAACACTGACTGCTGAGCCCATTTTCTTGTCTAGCCACAGGTGCGGCTCTGCACACCGTCATGTTTTCCCATACAGCTAACACCACGGTTGTGTTTTCCCGCACTCACGGCTAGTTATGAAAAACACCACAGCTGTGTTTTCAGCAGTGAACGTGTTAAGGGGATATTTTTACTTTTACTTTGTTAATAAAATTTGGCTTGATAAAGTCAGACGTAAAACAAAAATATTTATGATTTATAAAGTTCTAAGTTACATCATAACTGTGTCACAGACTATAATTACTACTGTGATAAATTGCGGATTTATGAGAAAAAATATTATGAGCTTGTATATAAAATGAAACACTACATTAAATCTTGTTGTGAATTACATACAAATGTTGTTTCTAGTCTAAATGATTGTTATGTAACTATTCAATTTATATTTGATTTTAATATATAATTGTATATCATTTTGTCTATTAAATTATTATCATAATTAAATCAGCTTCTTTTTTTCTTTCTATTTTTTTTACGCATTTATTACTCTTATAATAAGTACCTATCTGATACGAACAAGTCGTTCACCTGATGGTAAGCGGCACGCCTGCCCATAACAGCTACAGTGCCACCCAGAACCTGTTGCGGCACTGCACTGCGCTTGTCACGTTGAGACAATGGTTCTAAAGTCTCTAATGCCCAGTAATTTCGCTGGAAACAGTGCTCTCTAAACCGGAACACAGTAATGTTTGCACACTACTACTTGGCGGATGAATACCTGGCCAAGGTACCTACTTCCCCAGGCGGTATGTTGCAGAAGAGGTCTACCACTACAAAAAAGCGTATCACGTAAGTTACGGCGAGGATTCTTTTTTAATTAAAAACTTGTAAGGTATCACTATAACACTAGGCGCACATAAGATATAAAAAAAACAAAAGCTGTAGAGAATTTAATCCTCTACAATATTCCTATATATAGAAATAGCATAAAACCCATAGGAAACGAGAATTTTGCACTAAAGGTGTAAAAACATCGATTGTTTTAACCTTTGATCTTGAAATATTTGAGGCCGCGGACACCCTACGATAAGTACGTTTTGAGACAAGCTTTAGGGGGCCTAAATAAAGGTTCATACAAGTTTATAGCCGACTATCTCTCATTCCGAGGTGAAACCCTAATTTGCCTGGACTATTGGGTACCTATCTCATTTTTAACATCTTCGTATGAACAACTTTTGATCGACAAGTAAGTTGAAGCTCATATATTAATTTTTTATTTTCCAGAAAAATCGATCAGCTGACTGAAGTAAATAAGTTTTCATTTTTGTGAGAAGCGCTAGATTCATTGACTTATTATACTTAATTAATTGATTTAGTAAAAAGTAGAAGTTATACAGCAGATTCAGTCAGATTTAAGAAAACAATTAGCAAATAATACCTATTATGTAGTTTTATTTCTAAAAAGAAAGTAGTAGCGACCTGTCACGCCTTTCCCGCTCCTCCGTATGCAAAATGAACGGGAGAAAAAACCATGAGATGACCTACCCTTTGTTTATGGCGAAGTCCGCGAATAAAGGTCCTTCTACAGGTTGGCGCACGCAGCTTGCGCAGTTGCGCCGTTGCGCACCCCTCTTTCAAAGGCTAGGCGGAGGTGGGGTGAGAACCAGTATGGCGATATTTCGTGATTCACTGTTTTGAGGGCGAGTGATTCTACTGATTTATTCGTGACAGCTCTAGTAATCAAGGTATTTGTGTATTTGTAAAATATTCCAAACAAAAAACATTTCAGCTGATATGTATTTATTTTAACGTCGAGTCAAGCATACTAGAATAGTCACCTGCAAGTGACAATATGTTTCGATTTAATAAAGCAAAATAAGAGTATTCTTATCGTCGTTGCTATTTGTTTTTAATGCGAGCCCTGCGTATCTAAATAGTTAAAATAATAATCAAAATTAACGTAAGAAACGCTTCGCTACGTGAATCGTAACAATAATAGATAAAGTCCGGTGTTCTTATGGATGGAGTGCAGGATGGTCGTCCTAATTCCAATGTTATATGCAAAGTCTTTGTTATAAATTGTGTCTCCCTTATACAAATAAAAAATATCAATTGTTTATATTTCAGTCTGCCACATCCGAGCTTTAATTTATGCATGCAGGAGTGCATCTAAAAGGTCATTTTTAAAGTGATCCAAGACATAGATCAAATATACATAGTGCTATAATTTTAGATAGATTTATCCTTCTAAGAAATTCAGAATCAGAATCAGAATCATATTTATTGCTTAAACGTTGAATACAAAGATGGTGAATTGTTTATAATTTTAGAAACAGTTTATCCATTTCGAATGTACAATATTATAAGATATTCATAGATCAGATAAATATAGTAGTCTAAACTGCGGCGCTGCACTATCCTAACAGTTATTGATTTCGACTGCACAATATGGCTGACCACGTAAGCACCGATGGGGAGGTAATGATGAACCACGAAAACGATCAGGAGTTCATGACCAATAACTTAACCACCGATGGGGAGTTAAACACCGACCACGCCAACAGCGTTCAGGAGTTCATGACTGATCACGGAAGCGCAGATGAGGATCTCATGACCAACCATTTATGCGACGATGAGGAGTTCATAACCGATCAAGAAAGGATCGATGAGGAGTTCGCAAGCGACCACGAAAACTTCGATGAGGAGATCGTAAACAACGACGAAAACTACAATGAGGAGATCGTAAACAACGACGTAAACTCCGACGAGGACATCGTAAACAACCACGAAAACTACGATGAGGAGATCGTAAACGACGAAAACTACGATGAAGATATCATAAACAATGACGAAAACTTGGATGAGGAGATCGTAAACAACGACGAAAACTTCGATCAGGAGATCGTAAACAACGATGAAAACTTCGATCAGGAGATCGTAAACAACGACGAAAACTTCGATCAGGAGATCGTAAACAACGACGAAAACTTCGATCAGGAGATCGTAAACAACGACGAAAACTTCGATCAGGAGATCGTAAACAACGATGAAATCTACGATGAGGAGATCGTAAGCAACGATGAAAACTCCGATGAGGACATCGTAAGCAACCACGAAAACTACGATGAGGAGATCGTAAATGACGGCGAAAACTACGATGAGGAAAACGAATACGTCGATGAAATCCCAGCAGATGGTATCGTGGAGATTAGGGAAGAAGTGAGACTTTATCGTCTCAGCGATGTCGATGAGTGGATAGATGCAGGACTGGGGACAATACTTATATACGTTGACGGGATTCAAAATACAACCACTCTAGATGTATATGCGAATTCCGACGGATCTGTGGTTTTCCATGATGATGTAGTACCGGCATGTGACTACAGGAAACAACAACATCGGTTCATTATTTTGACGCAAGGGGCCCACACAGTTTTAGGAGTGAACTTTGAAGAAGACGAGGGTTGTGATGACGTATGGGAAGCAATTTGCCAGGTAAAATAATACATGATTTAATTTGTTATAGTATTATTTAGTGAACTGGAGGCATATCATGACCTCATGTAGCGATTCAATTGAAGACCTAAACTGAATCGCGTCGCATAATCGTACCGTGACGTCTTATTTTTCATTTTTCTGCCATTTCCAACCTAAGCAGGATTCAGTTTAGGTTGAAAATGGCTTATTAGCGAATCAATTTAGGTTGCTGCCATTTTCAACCTAAACTGGATTCATTGAAGGTTGACAATGGCAGCAACATAAAAAATAAGACGTCACAGTACGATTATGCAACGCGGTTCAGTTTAGGTCTTCAATTGAATCGCTATAAGAGGTCATGGTAAGCCTCCTGGTGTATGCGACCAGACTTTTGATGTAGGTACCTACTTATCTAGTCCTACTTACTTACCAGTAGTGATTTTAGGTTCCCTCAGAGATTAAATGTGTTAACTTATAAGTTACAACATTACACATAGCTGGCACAGTGCCGGCAGAGTTGAATTTATTTAAATATATAACGTATTTTTACTTTTCAGGCACTGGGCAGAGACCCATCAGAGGTCGAAGAAATTGAAGCAGAGATGGCCGAACAAGCACAAGCCGAGGCTCTGGAACGAGATACTACTATGGAGTTTGAAGAAATGTTGGATCTCGAAACTATTGTGGTATCAACATATGAGAGGGACATTTTGTCGCAGTTAATTGATATAGTTAACCGACTGGTATCTCCCCAGCTGGCGGATAAGTTAACGACGCCCGATGAGAGCCAGTTACTTGACCTCTGCGCTGTTAGTGAATACTTAACGGATACTGAATTAGAGCAACTGCATGAAATTATATTGTATTTATCGATTCACAACCAAGAAGCACAGTAGGGTGTGTTCCAGAGTTCATGAAAAGCTATAGTATCGTCGAGATTTTCAGCATAACATGATGTGTTCAGTGTAACATCTTTTAGCTGTTCATATTATCTGAATAATGGACTCATAGTACGATTTTGTGTTAATACATACAATTTGATGCCTAGTTAGTTTAACGACGAATGAAATGGTCAGCCCTTATTATTGTAATATTTGATTGTTTGGTCAAGTTGTATTCGAAGTCGTTTTATTTGCTCCTAAATCATGTTTTGGCTCGAAAGCTTTGTGAACCGTTTGGTGAACAAAATAAGTGGACAATTAGTGACGAATTGCTAATTAGGTAGATATGGATTTCGTTTACTTTAGGCATACCTACTACTTTGGTAAATATTGATTCGATAAGTATTTTTTTACTTTTTTTTTATACCTGTCTGCTTTTACGAAATAATATAAGTCCAGAACAGAATATTTGTTAGTTTAAGTGTATCGATAACTACCCTAGTAGGTATGTGGTAGTTCAGTGTTTAAAAAATCCTGAAGTAAGTGTACCCAATCACTATATTTCGATTAACTTTACTGTTAGTAGGAAAGTATATTTCAAATGTAATTTTCGTAGAATAATCAAACGTTATTTAAGTAATTTATAAAACAAAGGAAACTTTTTATCGTAGAAATCAGAAAGAAAGCCATAGAAATTAGCAGCTAATTGAGTTTTCCTCAATAAAAATTAATCAAGGCCAAATTCTCTTAGCAATCAGTTTCAATCGCAATGAATAATAATTATTGGCCGTTGTTATTTGTTATTCGATTTCAATCCATTTTTTTTTACTTAAATTAACTTCTAGAAAATGCTACTTACATTAAGTACTCCTTGTACTCCAATTGTGTGCTAAAGAATAAATAAATAAATAAATAAACTTCAAGTACAATAGGCCCACAGGTAAACCTGTACCACGGTAATTATAATAAGAAAGTCGAAGTACCTAGATACCTAGACAAAATTCTGTTTTTTTTCATAATGTTGTTTTAGATATTTTACCTAGATCCTTACCAATAATTGGAGAAGTTATAAAAAATCACTAACTTGTTCTTGATAATAAATTACCACTAATATTTATAAACACTACTTAATAATATCGATGATATTGCATGTACCTATTGTAAGCACTAACTTACCATTTCAAGCTCTGCAGTCTATTCACTTGAGCCTCATTTAGGTGTCTAACTGTCTTTATACATATAATCTAGTTACAATAGTTATTCATAGATGTAACGCCCCCTCTACACTACTTCCAACGTTTCTAAAATAATAATAACAACTACGATCAACTTCGCGAGTAGTGTTAAGGGTTATGGATATTGTATTAGTGTCCTCACGTTTAAGCAGTATGTATTTTATCTATTAAACGAAATTTAATAAATAAAAACGTGAATCTTATCATTATAAATGCCCTGCTCATAATATAGGTAGGTACACTTACATTGATAAGTACACAGGTTATTTAACCTATTTGATAACATAGGCCTTTACTATGTAGTAGTGCCTACAGTCGCAGTCTTTGCCGTCGCAGCGCTAACAGGCTGTAGTCTGAACCATATTTAGCTGGTAGGGCTGCTAGGGTTGACTAAATGTCAATGCCTTTTGTATAAATGTCTACGTCTGCGTTGGTAAGTGCGCGTATTGATTAAAACTTATGAGTCAAATGTAGTCATCCAAGTCTGTTGTGCTATTCATGTGGGTTCATTCTATATCAATAATTAGAGATTCATTCAAATCACAGGTCTAAGTTGCCCACGAAATTGTTAGGTGGATATGAAGGCTGGGTAAGTGAAGTAATAAATAAAAGGTATGGAACACTAAAAAGGCACCTAAAAGTCTCAGGTACAGAATAAAAAGGCGCTAAAAGAATAAAAAATGAATGTGTTTCTTCGCTCATGTGTGTATGAATGCTAAAATCTTAGATAATACACAAATAAACCTCTATTTTGGCTTTACCATAGTCAGGTATAAAAATGGATAATTTGATTCAATAATTTATTGTCAAATTCTTGGCAGTGCTGTGGCCAACTAAATGCACAAATCATGCGAAGCCAATAAATTACAATTTATATAATGCCAGTATTGTTGGCAGAGCATGAGAGCAAACAGACAAACTGTCACACTTGTCATATAAATAAAAAATCTATTCCATAGATCATTGTCGTCAATTCCGATTCTCATATTTTTATCCAATATCTTTTGGTTTAATTATTATTAACTAAGTAGGTAGCCAAGTACCTACCACACCTATCAAAAGCTACAAGCTAAAAAAAAAACAACTTGTTATCTTCTTGATAAGACCCACCTACTCTACCTAGCCGCACTCGGCGCGGGTGGCGGCGGTTCGAAACATTGATAGGAAATAATTATTGTGTGTTGTGTGAACGTTGCGAACTGTGTTGACGCTTTATCTATTTTGTGGTCCTCTGTTTGTAATCAACTAATCACACGGTATTTATAGCGCATTGCTGCCTGAAGAGTTCTAGTCAGAACAGAAGCGGCAACTCAAAGCTATCTAAATTTATATCTGGACAGCACGCTACTGTTGAAGATGTCTACAAAAGTTGCAGTAGTTACCGGAGCCAATAAAGGCATCGGCTTCGCGATAGTTCGCGGACTTTGCAAGCGATTTGACGGCGCTGTTTACCTAACATCACGAGACGTCGAGCGCGGCAGAAAAGCTGTCGAAGATTTGAAAAAAGAAGGCCTGAATCCGAAATATCACCAGCTTGACATAACCGACAAACAAAGTTTGGAAACCTTCCGTGATTACATCAAAGAGAATTACAGTGGCATAGATGTTTTAATTAACAACGCCGCTATAGCGTTTAAGAATAGTGCTCCGGAGCCCGCATCAGTGCAAGCGGAGCAGACTCTCTTCGTGAATTATTTCTCGTTGGTGTCGGCCTGCGACGTTCTTTTCCCGCTTTTAAAATCTGGCGCGAAAGTTGTCAATGTTTCCAGCTCGGAAGGCCATTTGAACCATATTCCAAGTGAAGAATTGCGAAGGAAGTTTTTGGACCCTAATCTGACTGTTCCCGAGTTGTCAGCTCTCATGCAGAAGTATGTTGATGCTGCGAAACAGGGCACTCAAGTTGAAGAGTGGGGAAAGTCATCATATCGGGTGTCTAAAGTAGGAGTCACAGGCCTGACAATGATTCAGCAGAGAACACTCAAAAATAAAGGTATTTAATTTGTAAACAATATTCATTCCTCAAGTCCAGCATTCATTTTAACATGTTGACTGCTGTACCGGTTTTTACATTACGAATTGTGTGTGTTTTCCAGCACTAGAGTACCATCTGTGTGAGTGTCATTTGTGTAGTAGTGTTAAATATACATGTCTGTGTTTCACCGCACAACCTGCACATGCACTGCACTAACACAAGAGGTCTGTTTTCCTGCACTCGGGTAAAGTTATAAAAAACACAACATATGTGTTTTCAGCAGTGAACGTGTGAAATGTGCGGCATGATGCTGATTTGCTACATTCCAGTGTTGAAAATCACTTCATGTAATGTTCACTTTTGTAACATGATTTATAAGTTTGGAGGTTACTGATTATGTCTTTTAAGGTATTTACTGAGGTGGCGAAAACATCGTCTGGGAATATATTCCAATAGTAAACCACTCTGTTACTGAGGTTGTGGTGCAGTAGCTGTGTTACTTTGAGTACAAATGTTCTAACAAGTGTTTTATTTGTTATAGGCATAATCGTGAATGCAGTGCATCCTGGCTATGTAGACACAGACATGACTTCACACAACGGTCCTCTCAGCATTGACGAAGCAGTGTCTTCCCTTTACGCTGCTTTGGATTTGACAGAATCACTCCAGGGTTATTATTTGTGGTCTAATAAGGATAAAGTTGACTGGAACGGTACAAAGCCAGCTATTTACTGATTCATTTTTAATTTTAACACTGACTGCTGAGCCGATTTTCCAGTCAAGTCACGGGTGTGACTCTGCACACACTATAGTGTTTTCCCATACAGCAAACACCAAGGTTGTTTTCCGCACTCGTGGCAAGTTATGAAATACACAACAGTTGTGTTTTCAGCAGTGAATGTGTTAAAGGTTAATTTTAACCTTCACTTTTTTAAAGCATCAAAATATTACTCGTGATTATAAAATTAAATCACAATCGGAATTATACTGTTATTGCTAAGCTAAAAATAGATTGCACAATGTGTGGAAATGTTATGAAATAAAATCTATTTTTATCTATTACCCAATTTATTTTGATGTACCCAACCATTATTGTAAAAGAGATATAGGCATCGTAGGTTTGAATGTAGTGTAAGTTGATTCTATAACTTGTAGAAAAGTATTCCACAGGTTATAAAAGTAATGGGTGATTGTGATATTCAGAAATAATAAACACAATAAATAGGTAATTTCTTCCTAGTGTCTATTTACTAAACCATTAAACATAACTTAAAAAAATAGACAAAAAATTAGATTTTTATGACTTATAAAGTATAGAATACATTATATATGACACATAATCTCAAAATATACTTTTATAATGAATCTATACAATGCTAATAACATTTGGTACATATGCACTAACCCCAAATATAATAAGATATAATAATATGTAACAAGGAGCATTTTTATTAATATTACTTTATTATATTGATCAAGTTTTTTGATGATTAACATTTTCTCGAGCTGTTGCAAAGTGCCTACTTAACTTGGCTTTCAGAACTTGTCTCACTTCGAACTAAGAAGTCAAGTTCTAAATCCTTTGTAATATTAATAATTATTGTGTTGAACGCGGTCCCATCTAGCCAAGATTTGTGTAAATGCTTAACAATATCAGCTCTAGTTAGTAGCTCTAGTAGCTTTCTCAGTGAATTTTGTTCACCACTTCAAGTGAAACATAGCTAATGCTGGCTACACATGAGCAATTGCATATCTAGGGCCATTATCTGGTGGGGTCTGAACCCTGAAAAGTGTTGTCGGGGACTATTTATTGACTCAACAGGACGGGTGGATCTGACTAAGGTCAAAACTGTTCAGTTCGTTCAGCTACATTTCATAGTGTATGCAGAAATTTGGAACTGAAAGTGCGACCAAAGGCTGCCTGGGTCATTATAAATGGAAATTAAATGTGCATCTGCGCATTCCTAAATTAGTCTCTTCAAATCTGTCTGACCACAGGCTCGGACAGTGTGTACATGTGTAGTCACTTTTCGAGTCAATCAGTTAATTTTCTAGTAAGTTTTAAACATGGACATTGGATCTGCTGCTTTGACCAAAAGTAGTATACCTATCATCAAAAAACTTGACCAGTTCATTTTTAATACTAACTAAATACATTTTGCACCAGCAAATATAAAAATATTGACTATTGTATAATTTTGGAAGATTATAATTTATAACATAGTCAATTCACACGATAAGTTAGGTTACTTTATGATTATGAGATTAAATTTTTAGTGAGCTTAGATAAAGTTAAAGTAAGCCTCGTATTTATGAATTAACAAAGGCCGGCAGAGACCTACAATAATGCTGAATACCAAGACCTACCAAAGCAATCTTCAATATTAACCCTAAATGATCAAAAACATTGCGCAATATTGTACAATATTATTGTAAGTCTAAGAATATAGCCAAGATATTTTTCTTATTCCAAAGTTAGAAAACGGCTCTAATGATAATAATTAGGAAAAAAAATACTATTATTTCTTGGCAAAATTTAGTAAACTTGTTACTTACACAAAACAATATTTTTCTAGAAAATTAAAAATAATCCTTTTTGCATTTGATTCACAGTTTAGAAAGCTAAGAATAAAAATACTATTTACATAGGTACATTATTAAACCTTTATGTTATGACTGACTAAAATTAATATAAACATAAACATCTATTAATAAACTAAAATGTTAATAAAGTAACTAAAATTAAGGAAATCTGCTAAGCCTTTGATAATTAAAATTCTAAAATAAACTAAAAAAAAATAAGTTTATCATAACTTCTTTAATATGACATGAGTTTGTAAAGCAATTCCACAATAAAATTAGTATGTAAAATATATTTCTGATAAAATGAATTAATTAATTTCAATTGCAATCAGTGTACCGATTGCATGTTCCATAGTGGAAAAATAAAAGTAAATAATCTTCATACAAGGGCACCAACCACGGCTTCATGTTGCACGCCAGCACGCTCATACAAGGACATTACTCTGCCACTTGTCGCTACGCCCCAGTGAGTAAAGTTATCCTTGTGTGCACATATACAACCCCGATTGCTATACTTCTATAAAATCTATGAAGATGCCCTACTTTTCTATTTCAACCATGCTTGTCGATTTCATTGTATCCTTCTATATATAGCTATGTCCTGTTTTACTTTGTAGTTATTTCCGTATTAAAGAACAAACGGGCATGGTGACGTGAAAATATAAATTAGTAATTATAATTATTAATATTTCTTACCAAATCGTAGATACACTTTAATATAAACAGTCAAACAATGTTCGATGTATACGATATTACTCAATTCCTTCTTTTATGTAACAACTAACGCTTATTCTATGTCAAATGGGGTAACTTGTGTAAAAATTGAGTAGAAAACGGTTAAGCTAAGTTTGGTTTCTATTTGTAAACAGATTGTCGTTGGTTAATAGTGCAGTGCAGTGCCAATAAGGGCCCCCCTAGACAATAATATTATACAATAATTCGTATTGCGCAATTTTACTGTAGGTCCAGGGAGGACCTAAGATAAACTGAACCCCAATTGCATTATTTGACGTTAAATTTTAATTCTTGACTGTTTTAATATTTAAATATTGAGTGAATTATGGATACTGGTGCCAATTCTGCTGACACAGACTAAACAAAGAATTAAAATGTCAGCTCTTTAATTATTGCCCTCCCTTTCTTTTCCTGAAGGATTGAAAGTGACAGCATTTATTTCAGAGCCGTCTAATTTAGTTTTAGTTAGCAAAATTGACACCATCGACAGTCAAATTAGACATTAGGTTTCGTTGCAGTATTCATTATCAATTTTTAACATGATTGATGGATCATTGAAGAAAAGTTAATTTAATTACCAATATTTCATACACAGTGATACATTTATACACTAAGAGAGAAAGAAGATTCTTAGCATAATATAATATAATATATTTGACCGGGGATCTCTATACTTCACCTGTTTTCATTTATTGCATTCGTAAACTTTATGGTATACCATTTTAGGCACTTACATAAATAATGTTTATATAGTAACGTCTGTTAGAAATATGCATCTATTAATATAGAAAAAACTACAAATAAAAAAAAATTAGAATAGATGTATTTACTTAGGTACCCCGCACACCACTAATCCAAGTTCAACACAAGTCATCGCCTATGAAACTATTCAACGCGACCAAGGTGCGCGTTAGAAGGAACAGATTTACAGAACATCTGGAGGCCTACCATGACATCTAATAGCGATTCAATTGAAGACCATTTTCAACCTCAGTTCAACCCTAAAATCAGTTTAGGTCTTCAATTACCAGGAGGCCTCCTGGTCTAAACGGCCAGTACTATTGGACTTTGAGTAATAGTGTGCGAGGTCACTTAGTAATGTCATATCATATTGGTGTCAATTCTGGGTACACATAACTAAACTTAATCTAACTTTGACAGTTGTATAACTATTTCTGCCTCTTTTGCTCCCTCGAGGAACGAATGGGTCAGCAATAGTTTCTAGAACTATCTTTGGTTATACCCTGAATGTACACTATTATGTTATGTCAGACAGTTCTTCTCCTTTTCAACTTTTAGATGAAATCTTTCATAATTTAGGAAAAAGTAGCGTAATCGATCACAACTCATTTTTTTTTCTTTTCCATTCGTAAATGCATATTTATGCTTTAAGTCTTAAAATTTCAAGCAATGATATGATGATTTTTACTTTAAATATAAATGCATAAAACATGAAATAAATGTTATATGAGTTTCGCGTAATCTCAATTCAATTTCGACGCGTTAATTTTTAATCTTGTATTATCTAAGCCTTTTTACAAACTTGAGGTATATTTAAAGAGACAAATGTTTACTATCGGTCTTACTTCTAACAGCCACTTATAGTTAAGCACGTCATAAAAGTGCATTTTGTGTCTACTTCCACCAAATGATTTGAGTTTTGATTTAAGTTCTACGCAGGACAAACTTGTAGTGTACATAACTCAAATGACGTTCTTTACTTTAAGAGGCTGTTGGCCGCATGTCTTTCAAGCCAATTGTATAAGTTATCTATCACTTAAATAAAACTTAATCTGATATTGTGCGATGGGGTCTAGACCCTTGCCCTTGAGAGGATTGTTTTTACAAACATTACAATATTTTAATTATAATTTTTGGATAATTTCAATATGCACGGTCGATATTCATAAGTCTAATTTATTGGTAATTATTATATACCAACATGTTAGTTAATTATGGTATACATAATTATGAGCTATGCCATACATTCTTTCTCGGTTAGCCAATTACGGTTAAGTTACACATTCATTAGTTAAGTGGCGAGTTAAGGTCCTTTATCATCGTTTGGACAGAAATTTGCCCATTTAGTAGTAAGTGAACGATTAAGTAATCTCTGTCCAAGCGATGGTAAGGACTTAACTCGCCAGTTTCGCAAGTTAACTCTCCACTTTACTAATATGTGTAATTTATATAGTACAAAACAAGCAACTTGAGGAAATAGAAGAAATAAGTGAACTTCACTTGCTTGCACAGAACCGGATCTTGCGTCTCTTTCTGTCGCTTTAAGACGTCGTCTGTGAGAGCGAATGGAGTTAACCCTAAAACCTCTAAACTGATTTTAACCCTCCGTTCGTCGCGTGGTGTTTTTGAAAGCCTAAATCTTACAAATAATGTAAAATTCAAACATGTGCCCTTACTTTAAAGTGAATGTTTACATTTTAATGTGTTTCTAGGCTGTTGTGACTTGGGGTCTTCAGAGACCCCACGAGACGAAGTGCGCTAACATGCGCGAGGGGTTAACAGTAGTTTTTTTTTTATATCAATATCTATTTGACTGTAAACCGAGCAAGTTTTAATTCCGAGTTTTCATGCCAATAAAAGCCTTTCATACTCTATCTCTTTCATATTGAAAGTATCTGAGAAAGACAGCATGTGAAGTAACTTGTTCAATTACATATTTGAGGTCAATAAAAAGGCAGTTTCAGTGAATAAAGCTAAGAAACAGATATACAATACGTATTGTATTAAGCCCAAACGTTCGGTGGGCACGATAAAGTCCTTTTCCTCATTACAAACGAACTTATCGATCTAAATACAGTTTATTGAGGTAATTTGTGTTGATAAGCCACTTTTGAGGCAATCCGTGCTCCGGCATTGGTCCTTGTGTGACAATCTAACTGTGGACTACACAAGGGTGAAATCACAATATTGTTCATCACATAACAGCTATTACTGACTCGATAAAAAAAAAATTGAGATTTTAAATGTTTTTCTACGGTATACTCTGTTTCATGGAATTTAGTTGTATTGAATATTATACAAATACAATCTATGATTGTATTCCTGACAGTGAGAACTCTTATTAGTGGGACCATGGTCCTTTAAGTTTCCAATTTCCCACAGGGAATCCCAGTTACGGGCCAGGATCTATGTATTTGTCACAGTCCAGCACTTTCTAGGACCACGGTTCCTGCTTCCCTACACGGAACCCCATTTACAAGCCAGGATCTATGTGATTGTGATTCGGTCAGTGTAAGACCACAGTCCTCATAGTTCCTCGTAGTTAGGGTTTAGCATGTATATATATGATCGTAGGGCTAAGCGGTATGACCACAGAGTACCCATGCCATAAACTGCATTTAGATCACCGGTCGCACTCGCACGGTGACTGGAGGCTGCCACTTAGCTGGCCGGGTTCTCGTCCAGGAACTCAACGTAGGTGAAGGGGAAGTGGCCCACGCGGCCGTTCAGCTCGCCCTCCCATTGGCCGTTGATGTTGATCTTTGTCACCTGGGAATTATAGACGGCTTGTGGTTAAATGGGTGAGGAGCTTACTGCGAAACGTTTCATTGAAGTTTTGTGCAAACCACTATTTATTAATTTACAGTTTAAAATAGCTTACAGTAACAACCAAAACGCCAACTATTTTAGGAAATCCGTTATGAATACATCTGGATCTACTATTAATGTAACAAAGGTATTTGCTCTGAGTCTGAGGGTGTTTCTACGACCATGTCCTCGCTGTTCCTAGAGTTCCCTATATCTAGGTAATCTAGGTAGGGTGATCGTGACGAGTTATGTCTTTGTATATGGGGGTGGGGGGGTTACCTTGATAATATCTCCCTCCTCTAGCGACAGGGCCGTTTTGTCGTACGCGTTTGGGACGCGCGTCTGTCGCACTCGCGCCAGCGCGGGCAGCGTGCGCTGAAAAAACATTTGTCATAAAATTAGCAAAAGTTATCAAAATTATTAGAACAAAACGAAAGAAGGGCTGAAGTAATAGTGAACAACTTAAGAAGTGAAACTATTCCTTTTTATTTATCTCTCATTCAAACCCGTCAATGCTCTATGTCGAGGCCTTGTCGAAGCATAATGAAAGTAGAAAATACTTTCATGAAATACTCTTTTGATTATGGTTAAAGTCTGTGGTCAAACTGACAACTGAGAAGAGAAATTAATACAAAACCTTTTCGAACCGTTGTATGCTTTATGATGATCTTTTACTCCCAACCCCTCTTATCTCAAACTTCTTTCAATAAACTTTTATATCAAAGTGTCAACCCTTATGTGATGCTCGAGCGGACTTGAGCGTAACAGAAAAGTGTGACGATTGCTTTCACTTCTAAAAAAGTATAGTTATAAGATGCGTCTCAATTACCTGCATGTTGGTGCGCTGTGGGGGGACTCGAGGTAGGTTCAGGGGATCTGATAAATGGCTCGGGGCCTCGGTAGGGGGGTACGGAGCGCCCGCTGGATCCAGAATCTGAAACGCCATGAAAATAATGTTTAACAATCGCCTCCGGGTGACCAACTACCATAGTACTTAGTTTTAGTAACATTGATGTATTAAGACGATATAAAGTTGTGTCCACATCTGTATCTGTGACTCTGTGACCGTGTCACGGTACTCGCTACGCCAAATATTGACGAAGCCTGTCACATTTTACCCCAGCTCCCTCGGGAGACCGCCGAGTAGATCACATCGTGACATTAGGTCGAGACTCTGTAACCGCAACAAATACGCGTGTCAAAATCTGTTCATACTTGTATTTTGACTTGTCACGCGTATGTGTTACGTTCTTGCAGACACAGTTAAGGTCACGGTGACAAGTGTGGACGCAGCTTAACACGAGTAATTTTTGCTTTTCAATTTGGATAAAGCCACCAAATTGATCTATGCAAACCAAAGGTCAAATCATTCAATGTCATTGAATGTCAGCTTATCCTCCCATTTTTACACCTTTCAACCAAATAATACCGCCATACAAAGTCGTTTATTATGTAAACCACGGGACGGACTCTGATGCAATGGGGAAAATACCATAATGCACACCCATCATTGGTAATGCCAGCCTGACCACAAATTGAAAAGGAAATATGAGTGTACCTGCGTTATCAATTATTAAGACCTAAATATACCCTAGTATATCATTGCTAGACTAAAAAAAAAACAAAAAAAAGGAAAAAAAATGGTTGATGATAATTCTTTATTTCGATACTGATGAATATTATACAAATACTAGCTGTACCCCACCACGCTTCGCTGTGGCAAATTCGCATATTCGCTGATATGTCACTGATGAAAAAAATAAATAAAAACAATCCTTGCTGCGGATTATATATTATGCTAAAATTTCAGCTCGATCAGTGCAGAACTTTTTGAGTTTTTGAAGCGTACACAAACCAACATAACATTTTTATATAATATAGACATACCCTTTGCACGTAGGGCACAGGGATGGATCCAGAGCGACCTTGGCTGTTGCGGGCCGTCCACCACTGCTCTTCGTCTCGGTTGATCACCATGAGGCGCTCGCCGCGCCGGAACGGGAGGTCGTCGGCGTCCTGGAAAAGTTTAATAGGGTTATTATGCCATGTGTTATGCCCAAGTACATAAACAGACATAGGGAACATTTTCATCGCTGTTCCGTGTTACTTTTTTTTGGTTCTTTTGCAAACTTTCACTGTTTACTGGTGTTGTGTCGTAACTAAACTCAATTAGCTGTGCGGGCGCACACAACTGGTGTGATAAAATTGTCAATACAGCAGTGCGGGTGCGCAAACCAGGCGTGGTTTCACTTGCTGTAAAATTATAAAAACACAGACGTGTGTTTCAGCAGTGAACGTGTTAAGACAGCAAATAATAAGAATAAGTTAACGTTCATACAAAAGTTCCGACATACACAATTACACATACGTTAAAATATGTATACCCACGGCACTGTACAGTAGTGTACAGCTATAAACTTTGTAATTTAAACGTCTTAATTTTCTAATTTATGTCAACATAAAAAAGCGAAGCGGTGGTAGCCTAGTGGGAGAACGTCCGCCTTCCAATCAGAAGGTCGTGAGTTCAAATCCCAGTGCGGGCACGTACCAATGTGTTTCGGTAAAAACATATGTACGTAATTATAACTCGCTTTTCGGTAAAGGAAAACATTGTGAGGAAACCCACATACCTAACCGATAATTATTTCGGAGGTAAGTATGTTATCCACCAATCTGGACTGGGCCCCCGTGGTGGATTATGGCCTAACCCTCCTCACGAAAGTGAGGAGAGACCCGTGCCCAGCAGTGGGACGCTATGGGTTGATGATGATGATGATGATGATGTCAACATACATTTTACATTAAACAAGTGGATTAAATTATGTTAAATCTATTGCCATAATAAAATTGAAGTGTCTTTCAGTGATTTAAAACGAAATGCCCAAATGTAAGTGAAAACTGCCATTAACAGAATTATATATCTTTCTGTCTGAAAGTTTGACTTGAATGGACTTCGAACGGCTCAACGGATTTAAATTATATGTTAGCGCGGCAGCTAAGCTGTATAGGCTGAGCGCGCCTCCAATGGCGGGGGAAGGATGGCTGGTAGAAGAGTAGTACAAAGGAACTTGGCGACTAACCTGGTCTCCATGCAACTGCAATCACCTCGGTTCGGGTCCGTCTCCAAGCTGCTTGTTCCTTCAGGATGTTATGACGTTCGATGTAGTGGACTGTATTTTTGGCGGTTGGTGCGTGTCGGCAAGGAGCGTTTACGCGGCGGGTTTATAGCGGGTTTTGTTTATATTTTCGCGTCGAATTCACGTGGACCACCACAGAGGAGCAGCAGATCCAGTACTTTGGATTCGGCGAGAGCGGCAGCCGCGAAGGACGAGGGTCGATCGCAGACTACTTGCGGCGGCAAGCAGTTTTCTCGTGGATACCACGATATGAGCGACAGAGATAGTCGCCAAGAAATGATAGGAATAGGAAGGTAGGAAGGTATTATGAGTGCCAATGTAAGTGGCGCGAACATTTGCCCCCGGCCTAAAAACCATTGGTTTTTAAAAGAAAGCGGGAAATAAAAAAAAATAAAAATAAGAGTTAACTCTTAAGCAGTCAACGGGTTAAATATAACATAGCGGTTGACCGGGGAGCAAGGGGTTAAATTATTGGGTAGGTAAGATGCATAAACGGACGACGGGTCTCTGGTAGACGCCGGTCGCCGTTTTTACTGACGCTACTCGACAGATGCCATCGCCGCCGACATGAGTGGCCACGACGACGCCGAGAGGCCAGGATAGCGGGGGAATATTATCAGTGATAATAAGAACAATAGAACCTATTGTAATGGGATTCGAAGGTGTATTCCATTTTCCTCTAGATTGAAGTAAGTGAAGATATTCCAACTTCCACCGTTTGGAAAATGATTGTACCATTTGATCCAATAAAGCGTACCGTTTCAATAAGTGTCCAGGTTCATCGGGAACCGTGCAAGCGGGCAAATGCTTCAGCGGTGCGGTCATTAAGAAATGTGAAGCACTCAGCGCGGTCGGCTCAGACGGATCTTCGCTCAATAACGTTACAGGACGAGAATTGATAACGCATTCTATCTGTTTGAGTACGGTTAACATTTCCTCATAGGTGAGTAACTGTGAACCGATCGTCTTATGAAGATGACTTTTAAACGCTTTCACATATATTTCATAATTCCCCCCGAAGTGAGGACTTCGCGGTGGATTGAATTTCCAGTGTATGCGATTAGCTGATAACTCATCTGAGATAGACTTCTTATATTCGTCGGAATTTAAAAGATCCGTTAACGCATTTTTCGCATTTTTAACGCATTCCGTTAACGCAGAGATGGGAAGGGAGTCAAGGAGCGCGGGTGAGTTACTAGCCCATTTGACGAGATCGAAGCCCCCGGCCTTGAGCGACTCGCGGAGATCGTCTCTGAGTTGTAAACAAGCAGACAGAGTAGGCATGGAGTAGCACACGACGTCCATGTATGTGTTGTCGCTGATAAGAGATGCTGCGAGTGGGAAGCGGGCACCGTCGGCGGCGCACAGCTGTCGCAACACTCGCATCGCAAGGAACGGACTGCTACGTAGACCAAAACAAACGCGGTTGAATTGGTAGGTATCAAGCGGAAAAACGGGATCGAATCGATACAGGAGTTTTTGATATTTGCGGTGGTCCTTATTTATCAAAATTTGTAGGTACATCTGTTTAATATCGGATGTAAAAGCGATTGGGTAGTGGCGGAAATCCAAGAGGATTGTAAAAAGATCGTTTTGTAAATTATCCCCGGTATATAAAACTTGATTCAAGGAGAGGCCTGAGTCAGTTTCAGCACCGGCGTCCAT
Organism: Campaea margaritaria; assembly: GCA_912999815.1. Classification (NCBI taxonomy): domain Eukaryota; kingdom Metazoa; phylum Arthropoda; class Insecta; order Lepidoptera; family Geometridae; genus Campaea; species Campaea margaritaria. The sequence continues at coordinate 973,493 of OU538813.1, read as the reverse complement.
CACCATACGCCATCGAGTTGTTGTTTTTTGTAGTCTCGCAATGGCGTGGTGTGGCACGTAATATCCAGTAAAAGGACTATCATTGTCGATCAGTGAAATGTAACCCTTCTGAATGTACTCTTTGATTATAGCATCGTACTCTAAGCGCAGAGCAGGTGTCGCGGCGAGCTCACGTTCGAGATACATGAAGCGTTTTTTAGCGATAGGGTCAGAATTACCCAGAGAGGTCGCGGGATCGCGGGAGAAAGGTGACGCTACAGAATAGCGTCCCGTAGGATCGCGGGAAACGTTATTTGTAAAAATGCGTTCACATTCTATAGCGTCTGGGCTCAAAGTCGGCGTGCATTGCACCTCTTCAAGCTGCCAGAAGCGTTGGACAAGATTATCTAAACGTGGTCCTTCCGTAAAGGTACAGAGGGAAATATGAGAGCGGCATCTATCTTCAACCAAGGGGTCAGTGATAGAAACAACGGTTTCAATATGAGCGGGCGTAACATGAGCGGGAGTAACATGAGCGGGAGTAACGGGAGCGGTCCCGATTACGATAAAACCAAAAATGGTTTCAAAAGCGGTTGGAGTACCAGGCGGACCAGCGGCGCGGCCTGATAGCAATATTTCAGAAAAGAGCGGCGCGCCTATAAGTATGTCGATCTCGGAAGGCGAAGCGAAACTGTCGTCTGCCAGAGGCAGGCAGTTCAGGTATGAAAGGCAGGATACGTCAATTTTCACTGCCGGTAAATTGTCTGTTATGCGGTCGATAACATAGGCGTCAATTGCAATAAAATTATCATTTAGGCGGGAAGATAAAGTAGCAGAAACTGCTCCCTTGATTGGGTTAGATGCGGAACCTATCCCTTTAACAACGGTGTTCGTCACCTTATTGCATTTTAAATTTAATTTAGCGCAACATTTTGAAGTTAAAAAGTTACTTTGGGAAGCCGAATCAATTAAGGCGCGTACTACATGGCGGCGACCATTTAAATCCGTAGCATAAACTTGTACGGTTCCCAGTAAACAAGTAGTGTCATTAGGCTGCGAAGCGGGGCGTATATTACACAGCGACACCTGTTGTTGTGATGACTGATAAGCAGTTGTAGGTAAGTTCGTCAGCTGAGCGCTAGCGGAGCCCGCGACGGGCGGCGGCGATGCCGAAGGCGGCATGTGATCCCCGGCGGCGGAGAAGTTGCCAGTTCGCGCGCGCGGAGGCGGCGCGTGCGCCTGTGACGGAGCGCTAGGGTACGGGCGATTGTCTTCACGGGAAGATGATACTTTGCGGCATAACATAGAATGATGTTTACATCCACAATAACGGCAATTAAATTTAGAATTGCAAGCAGTATTTATATGCGTAGTGCTTAGACAATTAGTGCAACCTTTGCTTTGTTTTACAAAATTGTACCTGTCGTCGATAGAAAGCTTATCAAATGCAGGGCATCTATATAAGTTAGCGTGATCGGCTTGTTTGCAAAGCGGACAGTGAGTGACGCATGATGCTGCAAAAGACTGCGTAGACCTTGCAGTACGCGGCCTGTTATCACTGCGGCTAAGAGAATCGGTCGTAGTGCGTTCCAATATTTTGCTTTGTTCGCGGATGAATTTTAAAAGTTCATTGTATGTAGGCATAGATTTACCTCGCATGTGCATTTCAAACGACCGTGCAGTACTTGAATCTATTTTCTTCAAAGCGAGCGATAGTAAAATAAAATCAGACATGTTATCGAGCTTGAGAGACTTCAAACTTGACACAGCCGTGCAGAATTTATCTAGGAATAATTCTAAGTTTTTATTCGTCGCGGTGTTAAAAGATTTAAAATCAAGCATTTGATCAAGATAAGCGGAGGCTAGGTTACGTTTGTCGTTATACTTATCGACGAGCGTCTGCCATATGATCGGATAATTATCAGCGTTAGGTACGATACCAGAACAAACTGCAAGGGCCCGGCCTGACAATTTATTAATTAAATATTGGACGCGTTCGTGATCAGTGAGATCGGGATTTTCGTGAATCGTGCGTTTGAATGACTCATAAAATATCCTCCAGGTCATCGGATCTCCATTGAAGACCATCAAATCGAGTTCAGGAATTCTGATAGATTTACGTTGCGGGGCAACATTGAAATCAGCGGTTTTTAAAGGCGGGTTAAGTTTATTATAAACAAACTGACAACGGCAAAACATATCTTCGAAGACGTTTATAGATTGGTAGTTTACCGTGTACGAAGCGTTGAGAGTCAACTCGGTGACATTTAATTTGTTCACAATTTCATTGAAATCGGAGCGTAAACGGTCTAACGAGATCATTCCACATAGAAATAAATCTTTCTCAGTATCATCAGTGAAAGCCTTTAAAGATCGGTTAAAAATATCTTGTAAGCGAGAAAATATAATGTCACGTTTACCTATCAAGGTCAAACGTTCGATCTGTAACGTATCGAGCGCTTTTGCGTCCTCGTATACTTCACTATCTTTGTCTTTTGAACGAGTAGCCATAGCCATCTTAACAAAGTATAAAAAACTAGATAAAGTATGAAATTCCTAATTTACTGCAACTGCCTACAGCATTTACCTGCCACGCGCGCGGCGTATTGAATACCCACGTGGAGACGCACGGGCGGTCGTTAGGAATACCTTCACTTTTTAATAAAAATTAAGAATTACGGAAAAATCGTTATTTTTACTATTTAGGAATGCGGAATACACGAAATAAGTATATAAGAGCGTAATAGGATAGTACAGGGTACTATCTGAACTGTAATTGCGGGCGGGAACACGATAATTATAGGAAATTATCGTTGGTAAAAATACCAATATAAAATTGCGGGCGGTTATAAAGAGGACTATATGAGGCCTAAGAGGGGCCAGAGAATAGCGGGAGGACCAGAGAAGATCCGGCGGCGGAGGACCAACAATATGTTAGCGCGGCAGCTAAGCTGTATAGGCTGAGCGCGCCTCCAATGGCGGGGGAAGGATGGCTGGTAGAAGAGTAGTACAAAGGAACTTGGCGACTAACCTGGTCTCCATGCAACTGCAATCACCTCGGTTCGGGTCCGTCTCCAAGCTGCTTGTTCCTTCAGGATGTTATGACGTTCGATGTAGTGGACTGTATTTTTGGCGGTTGGTGCGTGTCGGCAAGGAGCGTTTACGCGGCGGGTTTATAGCGGGTTTTGTTTATATTTTCGCGTCGAATTCACGTGGACCACCACAGAGGAGCAGCAGATCCAGTACTTTGGATTCGGCGAGAGCGGCAGCCGCGAAGGACGAGGGTCGATCGCAGACTACTTGCGGCGGCAAGCAGTTTTCTCGTGGATACCACGATATGAGCGACAGAGATAGTCGCCAAGAAATGATAGGAATAGGAAGGTAGGAAGGTATTATGAGTGCCAATGTAAGTGGCGCGAACATTATATTTGGTAATAGAATACAAAAGAAACTATAGAATTTAAGTCCTAGAATAGAATAAAGGATACGCTGTATCCCGTAAAAAAAAACTGGTCCTGTGGAATAATAGTCAACGCGGGTAAAACAGCGGGCGCAGAGGGCTAAATTCCTAAAAAAAATATAACAAAAAATAAGACCGACCAATGTGACACTAGTCGTTATATTTGATTTGTTTTAATTTCAAGTTTTCTTTGTTCTGTGGTGTTTCAATAAAGAGTTTATCCATCCATCCATCTACCTGTTTATTTATCTATCTACTAGCTGTACCCTGCCACGCTTCGCTGTGGCACATTCGCACATTCGCTGATATGTCACTGATGAAAAAAATAGATAAAAACAATCCTTGATGCGGATTATATATCATGCTAAAATTTCAGCTCGATCGGTGCAGAACTTTTTGAGTTTTTGAAGCGTACACAAACCAACATAACATTTATATATATATATATAGATTAAAAATATCTAAACGACCGAGCTCGCGACTGTACCAAGTCAATATAACACAACTACCGGTAGGTATGTCGAGGCTCGATTTAATATAAATTTGCGCGGCATACATCTGGAGCGTCATAAAAAGTTTCTTCCGAGTTATTTTTAACGTAAACAGACCGTATTAAATTAGATTATGAGTGATTGTGCCGGTTCAAATGGAGCACGGCCGAAATATCTCTGGACTTATACCTTTGATTCCGACGAAGCATTCTGCGACTGCATGCGTTCGAATAAGACAGTAGTCTCTGAGTTCGACAGGTTGCCTATGTGACTCTGTAGTTTAGAGGGGGGAAATGACATCGCACTGTCCCCTCCGCTACGAGGAGGGAGAGGGGCGTGGGACTTGAAACAACTAAAAACCCCCTTCCGCCAAAGTGGGGCAAGATGGGGTCGCTCTAACTATAGACGCAGGAGTTTAACATTGACAGTTCTAGATTGTAGTCTTAAACATGTTAGTCCAAACAAAACTAAAATAGGTAATTAAACTAGATAATTTTTCCGATAAATTCTTTGATCGCCTAGAGTTAGCAGCTACTTTTAGCGCGTTTACAAAATAGTCCAAATTGCTTAGATCTTTTCGCAGAAACGCAATGTTTACCCAGAATTGATTGGCTGTTAATATGATGGGAAAGTTTCCGAGAAATCGGGCGTAAACTTTTTTATTATGGGAAATTTTTTTTTTTATTTTTTTTATTATCAGGTAGTTTATTACCTGCATTAACACAAACGAGACTTTTCATTCTGTAAAAATACACAGTTCCTGTGGGACCCAAGCTTCTTAAAATATTATCTGCCTACATTGATAAGTGAAGTAAACGAACATTTTAGTTGTTCACTATCGAAAGCCGATAAATTTTTGTGACCCCCCATTTTTACAGTTCCGTACCCAAAGGGTAAAACGGGACCCTATTACTAAGGCTCCGCTGTCTGTCTGTCTGTCCGTCTATCACCAAGCGTGATTGTGAGACAGTTGAAATTTTCACATATGATGTATTTCTGTTGCCGCTATAACGACAAACACTAACAAACAGAATAAAATAAAAATTTAAGGGGGCTCCCATACAACAAACGTGATTTTTTTTGCTCGATATTGATAACGCCAACAGGTAGACGCTTGAAATATGCATAGAATATTTAGTTGTATATTCACTTAATTATATTAAAATAAAACAAATATTTAAGAGGGGCTCCCATACAACAAAGTACGGAACCCTTCGTGCGCGAGTCCGACTCGCACTTGGCCGTTTTTTTTTACACCAACGTCACCCCCGTGTAGTCTTCCGTGGACCCCTGGGGGTCCACCTGGACCACTTTGGGAACTAAGGCCATATAGCAACCTCATTCGACAAGTCAATTTCGGACAAAAATACTGTCGACTAAATTGTCGATCGAAACGCTTTCGATTGTCGACATCGCGGTAGATTTTCGACTGTTTGCATAATCCAATCGTTTCGAATTCACGACGCACAACCGTCATGGTGTGATGACTTACCATGATTTTATGTCAATCATAACAGCACTTATTCAGATTTGGACGTTTGGATTGGGATTGCAGAGTTTTTTTATGGATTGTATGACTATTGTGTATATTTGATACCTAACCAGCGAACTCTACGAGTTGGATGAAGGTAAGTCAAGAGTCGATACGATGTTAAAATTATGAGTGCAAAAGTGTTATGTGAGGTGATTCATAACAACTTATTATTTTTAACGTAGAACCCAAGTCTGTTTCCAGCTTTTGTTTGTTCTTATTTCATTCTTTTGTAAAATTAGGCCTTATATATACAATGTTATAATATTGTCATTGGATTAGATTATTTTTATGTTTTACCTTATGTAGCATAAAAAAATGACATCACGTAGGGTTCGCAATCTTCACTGAAGGGCGTATTTCCGAAGCACTGGTAGAGTTAATAGGAGTTTCCTTTTCCTGTGCGAGATTCGGCCATGAATCACCACTTGAAAGGGAAATTTCCTTGTTTCCTTGTCCAAACTCAAACCGTAATCAGTTACTCATTAGTTTAGTTGATCATGTTTTTTTTTCTATTCATAATTATGAGACTTAAGACTTTGGCTTGTAAAAGTGCATTATTTTATAAGTAAATAATTTGAGTTTTGATGTATAAATACTATATTTTGATGTTTTTTTTTGCTTCGTCAAAGAAATCACTCAAAATCTTTATATCGACTATGGTTCGTCGAAAGGCTGCCTGTCAGAAACGGCTTAAAGCGATAATACCGCTCATTGCACGTTTTTAAGCCATTCAATGGCGGCGAGATGTCGTCACGGCGTTGTCTGAACGCAGCTGTAGAATATTAGAAGGATAGAAGACTTATAATATTACCAGCAAAAAAGAACTGGTTTATTTTTCTACCATACTCGCTTCTGGAAACGCATTTTTCTTGCTTCTATATTCACTCCCTATTTGGTCCCGTTTTTTTTCTCCTATGCTGAAGCGTATGGTTCCATGCGCGGATTCCTCGATTGATGACAAAGCCTCAGGAGTTAGAACAGGATAAGATACTCACATTACCAGCAAAGTCGAACTTGGCAATGACCAGCTCGAGGACCTGGTGGACGACCACCGCGGCCTGCCCCTGCGGCGGCGGCAGCGGCCTCGTCAGCGGCGTGGTGTCGAGGTAATGCAGCCGGTAGAACGACAGCAGGGCGGCCATGTCCGCGAACAGCTGGTCTCCGATACGGAACCGGATGGTACCGTCCGCCGACACCACTCGGTTGATTATGTAGTGGGATACGCGGTCGTCTTCTCTGTAAATGTTTTTATGTTTGTTAATTATCTTATCTTCATCATTATCAATACTTAACAGAACACTGCTGAGCATGGGCCTGTCCTCACTTTCGTGAGGAGGATTATGCCGTAACGTACCACGGGGCCCCAGTCCGGATCGGTGGATAACACACCTACCTCCGAAATAATTCTCGGGTAGATATGCGGATTTCTTTACGATGTTTTTCTTCTTCAGAGTGAAGTTTACGTACAAGGACTTGAACCCACGACCTTCCAAGGAGGGGCCTTGGAAGGCTAATGTAATTCGCAACTGCCTTTGCGCACTATTTTAACCCTTGAAAAAATATAAAATATACAGGTTTTAGTGAACGTTGTTATGCAATACAACCGGTAGTCAACCACATTCAAAACTGGTCAATAATTTTAAAGCATATCAGGCACAAACAATGAGACAAAACTTCTATAATCTATATTTTTCTGTTCTAAACATACCTAAATTATAAATCGTGTTGGTGGACAATAGATTGAACAAATGGTTAAATATAATATTATAATCCCTACTTCCCTACTAATATTATAAATGCGAAAGTAACTCTGTCTGTCTGTCTCTTACGCTTTCACGCCTAAACTACTGAACCGATTTAGATGGAATTTGGTACAGAGATAGTCTAGAGCCTGAGAAAGGACATAGGCTACTCTTTAATGCGAAAAAAGGGTTGTAAAGGGTTGAAATAGGGGATGAAAGTTTTGTCATTTTTTAATCTAGAAGCTTGAAACTTATCATGTGCTTATGATTAGATATAAATAAATATGACACAATGACATGAAAAATAAGGGATGAAAGTTCGTATAGAAATATGTAAGGTTTCGGCTATTTATTGCATGGACATACGTATATACACGCATTTACTCACAAACGTTACCAATTTCTACAAGGATTTTGTGCTAGATTCCACCAATGGATAGCCCGATTCTCGACAAGTTTTGGAAGAAAATGTCTCACCTTACGCACAACACGTAATCTCCGCTGATGGTCTTCGAGTCCCGAACAAGGAACACCCCACTTTCAGTCTCGTTGAGCAGCAGCCTTGTCGCTTCGGCACGCGACAGGTCTTGGAAGTACCAGCTGTGGACAGAGACATAGAGATGAGTAACTAGCCAGCAGAAGTTGGACGAGAAGGAAGAGTATTGGGCAATATGCCGAGCCTTGGGAGACGCCTATGTAAAAACAGGCTGACGACAGCATAGATGTTCACTTTTTTGTATAATGTTCTAGCTTCGTATTATTTGTGTATTCAGTTAGTTCTCGTGTTTATACATTTCAAGTTTGTTTACAAAGCATTCAAAAAGACGAGTCAAAGTCACAAGTTTCACTAATGAAAGTATTGGGCACTAAAATTTTCTGGGTAGTTTTGGTAAGAACACCCAATGACACTTTTTTAAACGTAATTGAACACTCGATGGTTAACATTACACACGAAGAAACACTACTTTGAGAAAAAATACATGGTCAATTTTCGGCCTCCGGCCAAAAGTAATGTCAGGCTGGCCGTCAGACCTTTTTAAACAACAAAAGGCTCCTCACACAGTGTGCCAGAGAAGTGGCATTGGTCTTGTGTCCATCATGTCCGTTCTGCTCTTATTCCATTTGGGCGGAACCAGGGGCATCACCGTCATAATTGCGATCGGTATAGGCATAACTAACTGAATGCGGTTTGAAATTCTTGGGATTGCTAAATTCTTGATTTGGAATTCTTCCCAACGAAAGTTTTTGATATTGAAACCTGCGATTGTTTTTAAGGACACTGGTAGACTGGAAAAGTTGGAAATAAACACGGGTTTTATATAGAATCGGAGATTAACCACTAAACTGACGGCTGTGCGGTCTGCGTTCGTAAATGGGTATACAATTGCGTCATTAATTGTTTAATATTATCCTCGTATGCTCCAATGCACGTCCGATAGAAAGGCGTATGTAAGGATTAACGTTGACCCTACGTGACTGGATTTGAGTTTATTTTATTTTATGATAAATATCAAAAATATGCGTTTTATTCAAATGCATTCAACTAGGTTCTACTACTTCCCACATTTATAGCCATAGCTGTGGCCAGAGCACCACACGTTCACTGATGAAAACACAACTGTCGTTTTTTTCATAACTTGCCGCGAGTGCGGGAAAACACGACTGTTGTGTTTGTTGTATGGGAAAACACTATGGAGTGTGCAGAGCCACACCCGTAGCTAGACAAGCTGATCGGCTCAGCAGTCAAAGTGTTAAGTTTAAGACCTTGTCAAACAGAAAGCGAAGCGATGGGGTTTTTTATTTGAAACAAGTTGCGCCCCGCTGGTTCAGATTTCCCAGGTTAAAAACAGCCCAAGTCACCGCGTAGAAATGCGAAAACGAAACGTTTTGCGATGTATTAAAAAAATTTACACTTCGCCACGCGTTCGTTTCGCTGTTTGAGAGAGCCTTTACAGGCATAGGATAAAATTTAATATATTTATAGTAATTTATATTTAATATAACATAAACAAGTTATCAACTTATTTCTTGCCGTTAACTTCTTTAATTCTTCCTTGTAGTATATTTACTACCGATGAGTAGTATTTTTGTGGATATACGCTAATTTTGCGAGCCTTATAAATTCATGCCTGTTATCCGTTCTGGTGGCCTACCATGACATCTTATAGCGATTCAATTGAAGACCTAAACTGAACCGCGTCGCATAATCGTACCGTGACGTCTTATTTTTTATGTTACTGCCATTTTTGCATTTAGGCTGTCCTGGATACTGGTCACGCAGCAGTATATATAAAGAATTACTAAAGGCACTGTTTCCAGCGAAATTACTGGGAATATGAGACTTTAGAACCGATGTCTCAGGGTGACGAGCGCAGCGCCGCACAAGTTTTGTAATGCAAAGTGGCACTGAACCTGTTACGGGCAGGCGTGGCGCTTACCATCAGGCGCACGACTTGCTCGTCTCGTAATTAGTGACATAAAAAAAAAAAACATTACTATAAAACAGACACATCTTGAAAACCATTTCAAGGCTGAATTAAATGGGTTCTTAAGTGGCGATCAGTGTTTTTGTTTTGTTGACCACTTTTTTGAGTACAGTCAGCTAGAAAAATCACTGAAAAATCATGATATCCAATATATAACACACACGGCCTCCATGGCGTAAGTGGGCGACGAGCCAACTACGCAGTGGAGATTGCGGGTTCGATTACCGCGCAGACCAACGATTTGTGTGGACCACAGGTATTTTCTCAGAGTCTGGGTGTTCTTCCTCCTCCTGATCCTGATTCCCTAGATAAGAGGTTACCAGACTTTTTTCTCATAGACCACTTTCAAAATTTAGCTGGTTCAGGTGGATCCCCCCTGCAGCTACATTTCTACCACATTCCTATTTATTTCCTACCATTATTATTTTTTGTCAAGCCAAAGTAGACCCCTTTCGAGTCTCCCGTGGACCCCTGGGGGTCCACCAGGACCACTTTGGGAACTAAGGCCCAGGGATACAGGGAACCCTAGTTAGAAGACAGGTTCAGTGATCGTGACGAGAAAAAAAAAACATTACACTTGCCATATAGGTATGTATGTAATTACTTATATTAAAAATTGTCATAAAATAGTATGTTGTAAATTTCGAAATGAAGAGCTATTTTAGAGGTTGACTGTACGCGCATTATATGCAGTGACTTTTAAAAGTGTTGCCAGTCGTATGAGAAATAAATAACAACTAAGCCAACAGTACTAGGTCCAAAGATCAGTATACAAACACAAACCAACGAGTAACTTTCTGTTTTGCACTATCTAAATAACATAGTTTATTTGACTGGACCACTGACTTCTCCACCGAGTGGGGCTCCACATTTTGAAAATAGCCAATTACATGGTTTATGACCCCTAACTAAGATTCCCCGATCTAGGGAATGTCGAACGCAGACTCAGAGCAAATACTTCTGATTCACACAAATGAGCAGATAAAAATCAATCATTGTCATGAACCCATATCGGCCCACTGCTGAGCATGTGTCTCCCCCCACTCTCGTGAGGTGGCTAAGACCATATTCCACCCCGAGGGCTCAGTTTTGATTGCTGGAATGCATACCTCCGAAATAATTCTCAGGCATGTTTGTGTTTGCCTCACAATGAGTTTCTTCACCGAAAAGCGAGTAAAAATTATGTTTTACAAGAAACACAATGGTTCATGACTCTCTTATAGGAAAATGGGCGTATTCCCAGTACGCTATTATCGCTTATAGGCGATAACTGCTTTAAAGTCAATAATTGTAATCATAATACATGTTTTGATGATATAATAAATAGAATTATGAGGTTATGGCATAATGATTTGATAATATGAGTCAATAGTTGACACAAAATTCACAAGTTCAACTGTGCCATGGGAAATACCCACTGTATTTCCCATAGTACAGTATTTTAATGTTTATTATTACAACTAAAGATTGATAACATTTAATATAAGACAATTAAACAGTCTTATTTAATTCTTGGACATTCCGCTTGTGGTTTAAATAAGATATTAATTGGCTGGTTACTATGCTAAGTATTAGAGTTGGGAAGAATATATAAGCAGTGTGACAAATCTGATTTATCCTACTGATACTATGAAAATGAAAGTTTGTTTGTTCGGATGTGTTACTCAAACATGCAAAAATTGCTGAACGGATTTGGATGAAATTTGGCACACAAATAGTATATTACTGTTCGGGTGCCCCTGCAGTAGCTACTGCTGCGGGGGCGTCCGAATGATCCAAACATCTTGTGGCATCTGTAAGTTTTGTTGTTATTTTGTTATTATTTATTTCGTCTGGACAATGTGCCAAATAGTTTTGTTTTCTTTTTTTTTTCTCATATCGTTTTTATTATATAGCTTTAGTTTAGTACTTTGTGCTGTACGCTCGATATGTTAATATTTTGTTGTATGTACATATTTTGAATTACAATCCAGATTTTAAGCTACTTTAATTAACTCATAAGTTACAACGATTGTAATTTGTTTTGTGCATCAAATAAATAAAATAAAAAAATAAGAATGGTGTGTGCGGATCCGTACCAGTGGCTAGACAAGAAAATCGGCTATCAGCAGTCAAAGTGTTAAGGTAAATTCAAGTTTAGAGCTAATGTCATGAAAACCAATTTGGCATGTTTATCATCATTATCACTAAAATTAAGGTATGGCTTATCGAAGTGTTCTACGATGTAAAAGAGTTTATTTAATATTTCGTTTTTTAATTTATATTACATTGAATTTCATACAATTCCTAGCCACATTTTTATCTACCTGGAGCATTATCCCAAGGGAACCGTACATTTTGACAGCATAAAAAGAATCCTATTTATTCTATGACTAGAGCCTAAAGTATTTAATACCAAATATCATTGAAATTCGTTGAGCAGCTTCGGAGGCTGTTCAGGAAAAACAGACACAAAGATGGACAAAAATTTGTTAAATCTATATTATGCATTGTATTTAAATGTCAATTTTTGCTTATATACCTATTGTTATTTATTTTGAAATGACCAATTGAAATGTAATTTTTTTTACTGGTATTTGGTTATATATTTATTTATTTATTTATTCTTTAGCACACAAATGGAGTACAAGGAGTACTTAATGCTAAGTAGCATTTTCTACCAGTCATCCTGGAGGTGCAACTGAAATGGTGGTGGTGTGGCAAAACGAGAGAGCAGAGAGAAGTATATTTAAAAGATATTCAGTGACAGAATATTTTATATTGGTATGAGTGGATGAAGTAATTAGAAGTGACAGGTGTGTCTCATATCATGCATAATATTGATGATACGTGATTCGAGTGATAGTAAAACCTATCTCAGTTGTGTAGATATAGCATATGTAATGTCAAGGTAAAACACCTACATTTTACTATTAGAATTTTGTCTGTAGTGGGTGGCCTCTTCTGCAAGAGAACGCCTTGGGAAGTACCACACCTTTGCCAGATATTCAGTAGTTTGCAAACATTACTGTGTTCCAGTTTGAAGGGCATTGTTTCCAGTGAAATTACTTGGCTTTAGAGACATTAGAGCCGATGTTTCAAGGTGACGAGCGCAGTGCAGTGCCGCTCAAGATCATGCAGTGCAAAATTCTGGGTGGCACTGTAACTGTTATGGGCAGGCGTACAGCTTGCCATCTGGTGAACGACTTGCTTGTCTCGTCATTCAGTCAAAAGAATAATAAAAAAAAAAACTAATTATATTTGGTTATCATCTCATTATGAGTTATTATGTCTAGTATCTTATTAGAATAGATATTTTAAGTAAATTGTAAAGGTTTACAAATCAAACTATTACAAGCAAACTTAGTTTAGCACTAGTTGTAAATCTAATAAGTTTTTGATATCTTAGGTTATGTTGTCATGGTTTGTTTACAAAATCTGTACTTAGGGGCCCAGCTGAGTACCACCGACACGGAGTTGATTACAAAACATAGGCTCGAAGGAAATTAGAGGCGAAAATCAGCAGTCTTTATAAGTAGTAGGTCCTTGTGGGTTAGTTTCAAGTAAATACAAACCTGGTCATGTCATTGGGGTCAAAAGCGGCCCCGATCCCGGGGTTCGCCATACTTTTGCCGGGACGTCACTCGCTGTTACGGAGTCACCGAAGGAACCTCATCACGACCGGAAATGCCACTCCGGTCTGACTGTCACTCCCACGGCACCTGCACCACTTCACTAACACCTAACAACTTCGAACACTAAAGCAATACCGATTTAACCCTGTAAAACACCGCCCTACAGTCCTAACGAGAGACAATTAGAATTTGTTGTCATAAATCATCAGTTACTTAAATGTTCACATCAAAACACATGTTTCCGCAATCGTTGTGCGCTGACGGAGCGTCGCATTTCACACGCGCACCTTTACAACTAACTTTGGGACGCGTATGCAAAAGAAATCTATAATTAAAACAGAATTAAAAATAATCTTCCTCGAACACACACGCGAAGTTTCACTGATGATGACGTATAGACAAATTTGTTATTTTTTTTAATTTTTGACGCAGTGTCTTCTAGAAAGCCTTTTGTCTATGATAAGAACCCATTCACAATGGGTAAACTGACGAAATTTCCATCATTTTTTACATCAGTCCACATTTTTTAGCTTTTTCATGTTGGCTTTTCTGATGTCATTTTACACATCATCTTCAAAATTTTAGTCTATGGCTTGTGTCCATTGTTTTTCTACAATGTTATTTTTCTGACTGCTACTGGTGGACGAAAAATTAGTTTCGCTGCGTCGAGTGTGAGTTTTATCTGGTGTTCGTGTTCGATATTGTGATTTATTAGTGATAGATCACGAAGATGTCGTCACCGAGCGCTGGGAAACGTCGCATGGACACAGATGTCATCAAACTGTATCCTTTCTTTGTTATCGTCATACAAAGGCCCTATTGCGTACAGGGCGACCATGTAAATAAGTGGCAGAGGGCCCATCAGCTGATTGTCACTATCCCTATTAAAATCGATATGGGGTGTGATTCTGATGAGGAATCTCGGTTTTCCCATGATCTCGTGAGGTTTGGTTTTGGTTTTTTTATCTCAAGACCTTTGGCTTGATAGGTGCGAACCGTGTGAAGGTGCGTGCATTCTTTGTTAGCTGTTGGGCTAGCGTAGTATCTATATATAACGCGTAGATAAACACGTAGGTGCGTTACGTTCGCTCGGGCTCTTCCGCGTATGCTAGATTGTACATTTCGTAATTTCTAATGTAGGCCATGGTCCCATTGCGTATTTTTTTTTCGACGGCCTAATCGCGTAGCAACGACGGCATTGTATTATGCATTGCAATTCAAATTGTTGGTATCTTATTAATAACCATTGTTGCTTTATGTGGGCGGTTTATAAACAAGCACAGCTTGTAACGGGACATCTATTTTTATAAGAAATATATGTAGGTGTATTTTCTAATTAATCTAATTACACCAATATTAATTGTTCTCAGCTTTTAAAAATATTTGTCATCTTTCTAAAATACGTACGTAGGTAATTAATAATTATACCTAACACTTGTGTGAACATTATAATTTAAACCACCTATTGTACCAATAAAAAAATTTATTTCACTCGTAAATGTCGAAATTTATATGCTTTTTGCTTATAAATGTTGAAATGACAGAAGATTTCTAAAGTCTTATAATTCCTGCATTCATGTAGGTAATGCCTATTTTCTATTTAAATTTCATGTATAATATATCTATTCATATTTTATTTATAAACATTCAATTAAACTTTTTTTTACTTTACCGATAATGTCATAGTAATAAATAGCTCTTTTAGCTGGAAAATATACCAAAAATTATTAAAAAAAACTACTAATGCTATTCAGCATGGCAATACAGACAGCATTCTGGGCACTTTCCCCTCTACTAGTCTTTTTCATTTTTAGAAGTTTTTCTATACATGTTGGCAGGTATAATATTAATATTTATCATTGAAAAGGGAGTGTTTGTTGTGACCTATGTTTGCATGAGTGTGTGTATGTTAATTACCATGTTACATTAAAATCTTTTATTGTGTAGCGTATAATCATATGGTGTAATAGTCTTTAGCCGCATTACCTTATTATCCCACAGGCACCATAATTTTTTATGGGACAAAAAGTGTTCTATGTTATGTTCCAGGGCGTAGACCTATACTATAGAATACTAAATTTCATGAAAATCTGTTCAGCCGTTTTGGCGTGAAGAGAGGACAAACACAAATGCACAAAATCGCATTCGTAATATTAGTGAGATTTATCAAGCTTTTTTTTTCTGAATTTTTCTATACATATATTCTGGACTAGTAGAAGAAGAGAATGTTCCAGAAGAAATCCATGATGGTTGTTTACATTTTTTAGCAAAGGTCAACCATAAACACTTCTAGAAAGGTTGTTGTTCACATCAAATCATTAATTAAATGTATTATTTATCTGTCATTCCTGAATTTTTGAATTTATTGACCTTGTGTTTATTTAACGCGTTCACAGCTGAAAACATGTGTGTTTTTATAATTTTACAGCAAGTGAAACCACGCCTGGTTTGCGAACCTGCACTGCTGTGTTGACAATTTTATAACACCAGTTGTGTGTGTCCGCTCAGCTAATTGAGTTTAGTTACGACACAACGCCAGTAAACACACATGTTGTGTGAAGATTTGCAAAAGAGGCAAAAGAGTAAAACACAGTTCAGCAGTGAGTGTGTTAAAAGTCAATTATTACTTTTTTTCACCGGACTGCCCGAAGGATGGTTATGTTTTTCAGACATATTATGTATGTTGCATGTAAAATTCATATTAGATTTGTCTATAACTACCATTTTTAAAAACCCCAAAATAATTTCCGTCTGTTTTGAATGGATCACTCTAGAATCTAAATTGTCCTGTCCCCTAATTCCCTAATGCAGCCAGTCTTCTTGGCACCATGTCTCATGGACACCCTCTAATGTTGGATTTTGGAGTTTTAGTTAGTTTTCTATTTTATTTAATTATATTATTATTTAAGTTGTGTCGATAGATGCTCATAACAGACGTTTTATAATTAAAAAAAAAACCTTAAAACGTGGTGTGGGGTTAACTTGACAGGTGTCGTGGTAATCACTGACTTGCCATCAACAACTGTCCAATCTATACAAAATTTATGAAGCACTCCACAGCACTTTTTTGGGTACTAGGGGGCTGAAAACCGCGTCAAAAGTAACGTTCGAGTTGCTATAACATTTCTAAACAAAGTTATCGTAGCTCCCCCCGAAAAAATACGAAAGAAAAAATAACCATAACGATATTCGAATCCAATTTTTCTTTCAATGGCCGTGCCTATATCCATCAAATTTCTCATCTAAACACGAGCTTTAGAAAACGAAAAACCATTTGTAAAAGAAAACTTTTCTAATCTGTGGTCATTGACATTTCGTGTCTGATAATTTGGGTTCGTGTTAGGTTCAAGGACCTCTAAAATATATATTACCAGCTGTACCCTGCCACGCTTCGCTGTGGCACATTCGCACATTCGCTGTTATGTCACTGATGAAAAAAATAGATAAAAACAATCCTTGATGCGGATTATATATCATGTTAAAATTCGATCTGTGCAGAACTTTTTGAGTTTTTGAAGCGTACACAAACCAACATAACATTTTTATATATATTGGTCGAGAAAAGGGAGAAAGGATCGACTGACTCACCCGTGAATTCCTTGTAAAGCTTCTTCGATAGTAAAATGGATGGCTGGTTTCGTGGGCGAGTTGTCTTTCTCAACCATTTATGTTGAGGTGCGTTGATTTTGCTGATTTTCCTATATATGTTGAGGTTCTATGCTTGCGGAAAGGATTGCGGCGAAACAGGCTAACTGGAGCACTATTGATCGGCAAAAAACTATCCTTCCTTGGATCCGCGATGTTAACGGTAGCGAAGATGGACGCGCAAGACCGATGTCGTCATAGGGCATCTGTCAGTCGATCGGGATGTGACGTAGGGAGGGAGGATACGGGTAGGTGTACCCTCACATGAAAAGATTGACGTTTAAGTATGACATTCGTACCCTCCATTTACAAGTTGAATGCTGAGGGCTGAATTTACATGTGATTGATGAATTCGTAGGCGTACATTGCACAATAAACCTACCATACCGCCCCCCAAAGAGCTACCTAGCTCTTTCAATTAATTAATATAAGTTGAGGATGAATCTAAAATTCTGTGGTGAGGTTCGAGATCAAAAATGGTGAGCCTCTTAAGTTGAGATTCTAAGTGGAAATTCTAAGTTGAATTTCCTAAGTTGAGTTTCAAACTTGATAAACTAAGTTGATTTTCTAAGTTGATTTTCCAAGTTGAGTTTCAAAGTTGATAAACTAAGTTGATTTTCTAAGTTGATTTTCCAAGTTGAGTTTCAAAGTTGATAAGCCAAGTTGATTTTCTAAGTTGATTTTCCAAGTTGAGTTTCAAAGTTGATAAGCTAAGTTGATTTACATAATAAAATTTAAGTTTTAAGTTGATATTCGACTATAGATTGGCACATGGCATCAAAGGACAAAGTTTCACTGTTGGCCTAAGAAGCGTACCAGATGAAGTTCTGAGCTCAACGACTCTCACCGTACCATCTGTACCTGGGCAGGTTCGAATGACGCGAGCCTTTCGCCATTGAAGCGGCGGCAAGTTGGGTTCCTTGATTAGTACTAGATCGCCTGGCTGCAAGTTCTGGGACTTGTGGAACCATTTGGGACGCTGCTGGAGGGTATGAAGATACTCTGCTTGCCAACGCCTCCAGAAGTGTTGCGTGATTTGGCGAACTAGTTGCCATCGCTTCAATAAGCTTAAGTTCTCTTGGCATGAGTCCTGCTCTGGCAGGGCAAGAAGAGGTTGTCCAATAATAAAGTGGCCGGGCGATAAACTCTCGAGCTCAAGGTCGTTCGGGTCGTTGGTGACCGAAAACATTGGACGAGAATTTAACGCGGCCTCGACCTTTGAGAAGACCGTGGCGAGCTCTTCGAAGACGAGAGAGCGGTCGCCGATGATTTTACTTAAGATGAGCTTCGCGGATCTAACTGCGCTCTCCCACAGGCCACCCATGTGCGGGCTAGCCGGGGGATTGAAATGCCATGAGATTTGATGTCCGACCAAGGATTTTTGTATTTCAGTCTGGGATTCACGTAGAAACTTTGAAACCTCTTTAAGATAGTTGCACGCGCCTATAAAATTCGTACCGCAGTCACTGAACACGTCGCTCGGGAGACCTCTGCGGGATACGAATCTGTCAAAACAGGCTAGAAAGGCGGCCGTTGATAGTTCAGAAACTATTTCTAGATGACAGCATTTGGTGGTGAAACATACAAAAATGCACATGTAGGCCTTTACGCTTTTAGCATTGCGCATGCGGGAAGTCTTCAGCATGAAAGGTCCAGCGAAATCCACTCCGACCCTTCGAAATGGTCGGCACGATGTGACTCGGCTTGCCGGCATGTCGGCCATGAAAGGTTCAATGGATTTAGGCCGCAAACGATAGCAGCGCTAACATTGAAAAATACGGTTTCGAATAACCCTACGCGCAGACAGGATCCAAAATTTGCGCACGAGCAAATTCAGAAGTGTGTTTATACCAGGATGTTGGAACATCCGGTGGTAATGATCCACTAAAAGATGTGTGACGTGATGAGATTTTGGGAGCAACAATGGATGTTTGATATTGAAATCCAAATCAGACTTGACAAGTCTGCCGCCAACTCTGACGAGACCTTCAGAGTCAATGAACGGATTCAAGCGCATCAGACCAACCTTGACAACCTTGTTAGCACGCAACAGTTTCAGCGGTTCTGCAAATTCCGTAGACTGGACTAGTTTGACAATGGTGCAAACACTATCGTTTAGCTCAGCGACCGATAGGTGTCCAGTACGTTTTTGAGCTGGATTGCGCGCGTTATGGATGAAGCGTTTGCACCAAGCTACAGTTGCCTGTAGTTTGGGAAACGAACTGAATCTGGTTAGCAAGTCGGTTGCAGCCTGAACCTGCTCGGAGATTTCCGTGATTTGGATAGCATGAGATGCGAGACTTGAAGTTGCGGATTTCAATCCCGGTAAATCTGCGTCATCAACAAGTTGATAGTTTCCAGGCCATGACGAAGAATCATCTTCGAGCCATGCTGGTGACCACCACAGCGGGTGGTTGACTAATTCTGAAGGCGAGAGACCGCGACTTGCAGAATCAGCTGCGTTTTGAGCTGATGGGACGTGCCGCCAAACAACGCTTGGAGTCAGCGACTGTATTTGGGACACACGATTTCCCTCATAAGTTTGTAATTTGTGAGGCGAAGTTTTGAGCCAGGATAGCACGATAGTGGAATCAGACCACGCTGTCGTGCTGTCCAACAGAATCTTACCTCCTATTATTTTTGTGACATGTTCCAACAAGCGAGCCAATAGCAACGCTCCGTTTAGTTCGAGCTTGGGGACAGTCAGTTTTTGCTTGAGCGGCGCTACGCGTGATTTAGCCAGAAGCAGCTGAACTAAAACGCGACCGCAAGCGTTTTGAACGCGCAGGTAGACGCATGCTGCGTACCCGCGTTCTGAGCCGTCACTGAAACCGTGCAGTTGACTGGACACCAGTTGATCAGTGACGACACACCGTGGTATTGAAATCTGATTTATATTGTGGAAGTCAGACATAAAGTCAGTCCACACATTGCGAATGTCTGAAGGGAGGGGGTCATCCCACCCTGAGTTGATCGACCAAAGCATTTGCATGATGTATTTAGCAAAAAATGTGACCGGGGATAAGAACCCGCACGGATCATACAACCTGGCAATGTTGGACAAGACACCGCGCTTGGTGAGGACCTTGTTCATATCGGAGACGCGGTAGATGAAGCTGTCCTTGTTTGCGTTCCACTCGATGCCCAGAACCTTGAAGATATTTTCGCCATCCTCGACGAACCTGTAAGGAGATTCGCGGTGGTCGACAGGAAAACCTTCCAAAAAATCTTGGGAGTTGCTGGACCACTTGCGCAGAAGAAAACCTCCCTGAGCGAGAATGTCAGAAATCGTTTGAGCAAGGTTCCTGGCAGAGTTGACATCATGAGATCCACTCACAACGTCGTCGACGAAGGTATCCTCCAACAAAGTTTTTGAAGCGGCGGGATGCTTGTCTGCATTGAGGTAAGCTAGCTCGTGTAGAACGCGAATAGCCTGGAACGCCGAACTCGAAACGCCATAGGTGACTGTGGTTAGTTCGAACTGCTTGAGTACGTCGTCAGGAGATTCGCGCCATAATATTGCTTGATATTTGCAGTCATCGTCACGCATGCGCACCTGCCTATACATTTGTTTTATATCGCAGGTGAAAACTACTCCATGCAATCTGAAACGCAAAATGATGTCTTCGATATTTTGCTGAAGCTTGGGACCGGACATGAGCACTTGGTTGAGCGCAACACCCGAGGTACTAGGTGCAGACGCATCAAAAACTGCGCGCAACTTTGTGCTTGTGCTATGCTCCTTCAGGACCCCATGGTGTGGTATATAGTAGCGCTGACCACCAGTCGAACATGGCACTTCACGCATGTGACCGGCTTCAATATAATCCCTCATGAAGGCTACATAAAGTTCACAAAGTCGAGGTTCCCTAACCAGCCTGCGCTCCAAATTATGGAACCGCTTCAAAGCAGTGAGATGAGTGTCACCTAATGGTTTGTGGTTCACCTTAAAAGGTAACGAGACAACAAAGCGACCATCACTATCCCGTTTGTATGTTTCTGTGAAATGCTTCTCACATTGGACGTCCTCGGGATCTTGAATGCGTAGCTTGGGTGGCTCTTCAACCTCCCAAAACATCCTGAGTGCATGATCAAGATCTATGGTGCAGGCCATCGAAGTAGCGGTGTACGTGTACTGCGATGCTGCTGGAGCTTTTCCCATGATGATCCAGCCAAAGATAGATGAGTAGGCAGTAGGCATATTTTCACCTAGACTGATCCTCTTACCATCCAGAATCTGGTCATAATATTCTATACCTAGAAGCAAGTCAATTTGTCCGGGAATTGTGAAGTTACTATCCGCTAAAACTAAATTTTTGCAAAGTTCTAATACTTTAGGATCAACTGGAACCGAAGGCATACGGCCAGTTATTTTCTTTAAAATGATGAAGTCCGATGATAAAATATGTAAATTGTTCCGTGTTGATTTGACATTGCAATGAACTATACCTCGAGTCTCGTGAACAGACGAAGCACCTAGCCCACACAAGCCGCCTGACCTTGCACGAGGCAGCCTCAACCGTTGAGCCAAGGTATCAGTCATAACTGACACTTGAGAGCCGCTGTCTATTAGAGCACGGGCTGTGTGAAATTGACCGTCAACATCCTGCACGCTGATGAACGCTGTACCTAAAATCATGGTGGATGTCACATCGACACCATGTAAGGTCTGAGACTGGACTGCGGAGCTATGTATCGACACAGCAGGCTCAGAGGGGATGGGTGCAGAAGTTGGGTCCGAATGTTGATTTTCTATTGAATTGTTGATGTGTAGCTTGCTATGGTGGCGCTTGCGACACACCTGGCATACACTTGTTGAGGTGCACTTAGAAACCTGGTGAGTGCGCAGACAATTAAAGCAAAGTTTATGTTGAATTACAAAACTCTTCCGTTGCACCGGAGTCATGTTCTCAAATTTAGAGCATCGATATATAGCATGGTTCTCCGTGCAACATGGACAAGCAAAGGCATTTTTGACCTTGTTGTGCTGTTTATTCTCATTAAAAATATTCAATGTGTTATTGCCTGACGCTGACCTAGATGTAGACCCACCAACATTTTCTAAGATCCTAAGTTGATTTTCTAAAAAATTTAGCAATTGGCTGAACGTTGGAATTTTTAAAGTATCAATTGATGATTCAAACTTTGTACGCAAATCCATCGTCAGCTTTTTGAGGATGATGTGAAGTAAAAGAAAGCTCCATGATGTGACATCAAATGTCAAGGCTTGTAACGCGTGTGTATTCTCCTTTACAATGTTGATAAACTTACCTAAAGTTTTACTATTAAGTTGATTAAGATTTGGCAATGACAATAGAGATTCAACATGTTTGTCCGCAATCATCCTGCTATTTTCATAACGATCTGTCAATAACCCATAAGCTATTGCATAATTTTCAAGCGAAATTGGCAAGTGTTTGATTAATGAAAGGGCATCTTTGTCCAAGACACTTAGTAAATAATGCATTTTTTCTACAGAACTCAAATTTGCATTGTCATGGATTAAACTATTGAAGATATTAATAAACCCAGGCCACTCTGTATGGATTCCTGCAAACCGTGTTAATGAAATTTTTGGTAGGTGAAAGCCGGTGCTGATTGTGGGTTTTGATTCTAATGGCACGAAGTGACTTTGGAGAGTTTTGATTGAATATACTTTCTCCTCACAATTGTTGAATTTTTCCTCGATTTCATGACGCTCCGCTTGTTCCGTATTGGCCATGACTACCGAGAAAGCCTTTTCCATTTCATGCCAGTGCCTATCCAAGTCCTTATACCTGGCGAAGAAACGACTCCTGTCTTGATCGGATATCGTCTGCTGAGATGTTATTTTAGTAGTTAAATTGTACAAATCTTGAATGAAACGCGCACAATAATCGAAAGCAACGTTGCTTATCTTAGGATCACTCATGTTTATAAACTTTCACTCCACTTTTCAACTTGGAAACAGTAAATTAAACGAAGTTTGAAACAAAATAACAAAACTTACGAAATGTCAAACATGTCAAACAAACTTGACGTTATGAGGTTAATGTTACCAGTTGACTAAAATAATAAGATTCGCTACACACTTCAAGATGATTTACCAAAGAGATCGATTCGAACTTTTACCACAGAATATTAAGAAAAAGTGAATACAATTCGAAGTGAATGAACGAAACTCAATTTCAATGTGGGGTATATTCAAATATGGCGGATGAAAAATGCTAAGTATACCTACGATTAAGAAAAATTCAGATTGAATTTCCTAAGAAGGATGCTAATAAGATCGGGTTTTGAAGGACCAGGGAAATGGTCGAGAAAAGGGAGAAAGGATCGACTGACTCACCCGTGAATTCCTTGTAAAGCTTCTTCGATAGTAAAATGGATGGCTGGTTTCGTGGGCGAGTTGTCTTTCTCAACCATTTATGTTGAGGTGCGTTGATTTTGCTGATTTTCCTATATATGTTGAGGTTCTATGCTTGCGGAAAGGATTGCGGCGAAACAGGCTAACTGGAGCACTATTGATCGGCAAAAAACTATCCTTCCTTGGATCCGCGATGTTGACGGTAGCGAAGATGGACGCGCAAGACCGATGTCGTCATAGGGCATCTGTCAGTCGATCGGGATGTGACGTAGGGAGGGAGGATACGGGTAGGTGTACCCTCACATGAAAAGATTGACGTTTAAGTATGACATTCGTACCCTCCATTTACAAGTTGAATGCTGAGGGCTGAATTTACATGTGATTGATGAATTCGTAGGCGTACATTGCACAATAAACCTACCATATATAAATAGATGTAGGTATTACAGTCGATCCCAGATTTTTAAATCCAATCTACCTAACAGCGCAGACTTATAAGGCGCGTCTTCCACAAACGATAGCTGTGCATACGCCGAGGCACTTTTCGGGACACAATACAAAAGCTGCAAACCAATATAGAGCTACCCTTGGGAAAGGATACCAGACAGGGTAATGGCCAGACGGCAGACGAAATAGGTTCAAAATGGTTCAAATATTAATGGATCTAGGGGCAGATTTAGGCACTAGTTACTTCGGTCTAGGTATCGTCTAGCCGTGGTTAGGTATAGATATTTGATTTCGTATACGATGTTTTGTCTGTTTCCGATAGATTTTTCGTTGAGACATCTTTTGATGGATTTTTTTATCAGTAGGAACAGACGTAAGGTTCATTCGGAGCTATGATTAAACTTACCGATTTTATTTATATATGTACTTAAACATTATTACAAAATACAAATAGGAGAAATTTCTTTTTTAATGTTTTTTTATTTTTCGCATATTCGTAAATCGCGGCGCCTTAACTGGGGTTCGCTGTATCTAGGAAATCGGGAACTTCGAGATGAAGATCAAAAATATGTTTATCACATAACTATTTGCCCCGCGCGGAAATCGAACTAACAACCAAATCAACTTACGCCATGGAGGCCGTGTAGAATGCACACTGACATCAAGTCGATCCTAACTAATATTGTAAATGCGAATGCGAGTTTGTTACGCTTTCACGCATAAACCACAAAACCGATTTAAAAAAAAAAAACAACTCCTATTGCATTATACAATTCTTTGCATAAGGCGCTATTTGAAAACCAGCCATATCCGAGTGTATTTTTTTTTCATGAATATTATTCATAACTATGATACCATTGATTAATTTATAGTATAATCAGTTATTATGACTATTTTTCTTCTATTTTTAATCTTGACAGACAGACAAACTGACAACGATGTGATCCTATACCAACTTTAAATTTGCTATCCCAACTTTAAAGTCTAGAAATGAATGCAACGATTGGAAAAAGCTAGGTAGGTAGGTATCTTACTATCGATTGGGTCACCAGTCAACGCTTACATTCTTAATACGACGCGACGGTCAAAGACATGGGTCGTTTGCATAACTACACTTCGCTAGCGGCGCAAATTTCGTTCTACGAATTGAATTTACTAAAAAGCCGGCCAATCGCGAGGCGGACCCGCGGACGAAGGGTTCCGTAGTTAATTTTTAGTATGGGAATAGAATAGAATAGAAAACTCTTTATTGTACACCATAAAAACAGTACAGAAAATGTACAATAGGTCAACAAGGGTGATAATAGTAATTAATAAGGTTTAGGTAGTTTAAATTTAATTATTTATTTTTAAAGTTAATAACAAAACAAAATATTCTGTGACTATTTCAAGCGTCTAGCTGTTGCCGTTATCAATATCGAGCAGTAAAATCACTTTTGTTGTTTAGGAGACCCCTTAAATATTTATTTTATTCTGTTTTTTAGTATTTGTTGTTATAGCGACAACAGAAATACACCATCTGTGAAATGTTCAACTGTCTAACTATCACGCTTCAAGAGACACAGCCTGTTGACAGACGGACAGACAGACAGAGGAGTCTTAGTAATAGTGTCCCTTTTTACCCTTCGGGTACAGAACCCTAAAAACTGCCGCACAAAATAGATCGCGTTCAATAACTTGACCGCTGTTTTATCGCGGGAAATCGGAAATGGACCTTGATTTTATATTTTTGTCTCAAACTCGTGTATCTCCGTGTGTTCAATGTGGAGTATTGATGTGATATTAATCATTAAGTGGTCGTTAACGTGCACGTGTGTGGGTAAATGCTACAAACTAAGGAACGTGTCATATTGTGTCTCGCTCAAAAACTCCCAGGAAGTTTCAGTAAGGCATCCAACACTTGACTATACTATTACAGTCTGGGACTCTAAATTTTAATAACATCATCATCATCATCATCATCATCATCATCATCATCATCATCACCACCATCATCACCACCAACGTCATCATCGTCATGACCAATATCGGCCCACTGCTGAACACAGGTCTCCTGTCACTTTCACGAGGAGGATTAGGCCATAATCCACTGCGGGGACCCGGTCCGGATTGGTGGATAACATACCTACCTCTGTGGGTTTCCTCACGATGTTTTCCTTCACCGAAAAGCGAGTGATAATTACGTACATATGCTTTACAAGAAATTGGTACGTGCTGGTACGGGATCCGAACTCACGACCTCCTTGGAAAGCGGACGTTCTCCCACAGGGCTACCACTGCTTTGAAAACTTAAGATACTATTTTTTTTTTTAATATTTGACTCTTGCCCAATGCACTAATCGTGCGAACTGGATTTGTATTATTATGCGGTCAGACATGAAAAGACCTAAACCCATCAGCGATAAAAAAAAAACGAAATAGAAATTTAAAAAAAAACCGCAGTTCATTTACCTTCTCTATAGATAGACGCAGATTGGGGCGTCTAAAACCCTTATCATCTTAAACCCGCGACCTTTAAAAAATGGTAGACGCAGGGTCATAACCGTTTATTGCTCTGCCGAATAAAAATAAATTAAATAGTTTGTGCAAACCGGTGGAAGAGAATATCATGGTGTCGGAAAAAAAACTTTTTATTTTTCTTTCATTATAGCGGCTTGCTATTTATTTTAATTAAGTGGGTTCGTTTCTGTAATGGCGGGAAATTTAAATTTCAAACAGTTTTTTTTTAGAGCTACACCGGGACACTAATATAAACAAGACTGAATTTCGCGCCAACCGTAAATCGTTCTTTTCGTTTTTATGTTGAAATATTTAGCACTAATGCACCGTATCGCTCAAATATGTCAATAAACCGTCAAACTGATGATTTCAGTGTAGTCTCGTTTATATTAGTGACCCGGTGTAGCTCTAACAGCGAAAAAACAGTTTGAAATTTAAATTTCCCGCCATAACAGAAACGAACCATCTTAAAGTTCAGAATTATGAATACCCCTACCCACTTTATGCAATAAAGTGATTCTACATTATTGTTTTCTGAGGAAATTCGCAAGTTCGACTACGAAATTCAAGGGCGTGCGAGTCTCGGCGAGCGGAACGTAACGTGTTACTGTGCACATGATAATTTTATACAAATTTTGTGTCTGTACAGTAAACAACTAAGGTCACTGAGCTCTACCTTCCAGTTTAGATTCAAGATTTCTCTAGATTGTGAATTGATATTTAGTTATTTTTGTCGCTGACTGTATAAAGATATTTTTTCTCCGTTTTATAATTAAGATTTCACGCAATTTTTTGTCAAGATTATGATTTGAAGGTTTAGTTATTTTTGTAGCTGACTGTACCCCTTTTTTTCAAAGTCTAGAAAAGGTATCCAGAAGGGTTGTTCTCAGAGATCCATAATTTAAAAAATGTTCTGGTTATTGATTTGATATTAAAATATAGTTTAATTTGATGCATATGTTATGTTAATTCTTTCGTAGTAAATTTTTTTTTCCCTTTTGACTAGAAGTTGGAACCAACTACAATTTTTAGTGACAATCAAAAGCACTTGTTTCGTAACGTGGGTAGATATTATCATGAGAATCACTATATGTAACGTTTGCTATCTTATCTCTTCTGTAATATGTGTGTCTTCCTTTAGGCCACAATCAATAAACAGTGGGTAAAGTCAAAAGAAATATAAGTAATAAGTTTGTATTTCTATACTTATGTATAAGATTTTTTTTGACGTGTAAAAGTGCAATATTTTGCCTATTTACAATAAATGATTTGAGTTTGAGTTTAAACTGGATATGAAAAAAATTATAGATATTACCGTTTGAAACGGCTTGGGTACATATCACATTAACGGAGCACCTCCGATAGGTTCCCACAGTAGGGTCGAAATCCGTATTATGAGTACCAGAACTTTTATATGGCAACACTTTTCTTCTTTAACATTGACGATATATTTCGAAGTTAAGCATAATTCATAGCAATTAGCTCTTTTTCAATGGTATAATTCTAATGTTAGTGACTTTAAAACTTCATAAAGATTAAAGGACTTCGCTAATCGTCATGCGAAATTAATTTTATTAATTTTGTTTGATCACGCTAATTAAAATTGATTAAAAATTATGATGCAAAGTTCTCGGTCGCACTGTAACTGCTATGCAGGCGTAGCGCTTACCAGCAGGTGAACGACTTTCCCGTCCCGTTACACAGTCTTAAAATAATTTAAAAAAAGATATTCACACGCTTGTAGAGTGTAGCTGTTTGCATGCTTTCGCTGATTTGCTAAGATTTTAGATGCCAAACAATAATCAACTTAATTATACTGATATCAGATTGAATTTCGTTCAGCGCACGGTTCAGCAATCACACGAACACGTACTTAACACCTCGCGTAATGAACTCGAATGTTTTTTTTTTTAATAATTTATTGTAACATAAACGATAGTATTATATCAGATTCTATTATTTTTCAATTACTTATGTGTGCGTGGCCAATGTGCCCAAAATTTGAACCAACTTTGCCTACTGTTAGGCTGCACTGTGTTTCAAACAACCTTATCTCATACCAACAAACATTGTAAATTTATCTTTTTTTTTCACGTAACTAGATTTTTGATATTATTTTGACCAATTTCTGTTGAATTTTGTAATTTATTTATATTTAGATGAATAGATGACGCGACGAGTGCAAATTACATTGTAATTTGAGTCTTAATTGTGTCAAAATAAGTTTCCTTAGCTACTGCCGTTCAGTATCGAAAGCAAACACGAGGTGACCATACTGGGGGGGTTGAACGAGTTCTGCGTCAAATTCTTCGGCCCTCCGGGAAGTGAGTACCCTTACAACTACAAATATCACAGTTAATTTAATTAAAACTGTAAATATCATCACCATATATTTAATTATATTTTCATCATCATCAGTTATACTGGGGATGTACCACACTTTTGTCCGATATTCATCCGCCAAGCAGTAGTGTGACAACATAGTACTGTGTTTCGGTTTGAAGGGCACTGTTTCCAGCGAAATTACGGGGCATATGAGACTTTAGAGCCGATGTCTCAGGGTGACGAGCGCAGTGCAGTGCCGCGATCATGTTATATGTACAATCATAGATAGCATCATCATCATATTCATCATATAATTAACAACAACAAAATAATATTGACATATATTATTTCAATGGCAAGACGAGCGGATCGTTGGTCTGATGGTAAGCCTGCCCATTAGTTTTAACCAGTAAGTTGACATTGATTTTTAAGTCATATATGCGCCCTGTCTCTGTAGATGTTATGTGACGATGTAATCAAAGGACGATGCAAAACCTAGAATAGAACTGGGTTTTTAAAAACTGATGTCCAAAATTTAAAAGAGGTAAAAAGAAAGAAGTATAAACGAAAAAGAAGAGAATCAAAAAATGGACAAAGAATTTGACCCTTTTTTTTTTTATTGCATTAGGCATACCACCCGGCCCGGGGGGGGGGGGGGTTATGTGGGACTCCCCCGTCAGAACGCGGTCTGACGGGGTTAACCCACTAAAACCCCGGGGTGTTCTCCTCTCCGCATTATGGAGGTGGTCGCGAGTACGATTGGCGCTTCCGCAACCACCTCTGCGGCCGCCCTCTCGGGCTCCCCTCCTGAGGCTTTGGCCTCGTTCTCCGCTGGGTGCGTCCTGGAACACACGGGCCGCACCTCAGCTCGGGACTTCTAGACTTGGGCGTTGGACCCCCCGATCCGCGGCCCAAAAGTCCCCGTTATTGGTCCCTCGCTGTGCCCTCTGCTGATCAGAGGGACACTCGATCAGCGGAGGTTACCTGGCCCGCACCCCTAAAGAATTTGACCCTGTCTTAAGTCCTATCATCTATACAATCTATACTATTATATAAAGCTGAAGAGTTTGTTTGTTTGTTTGAACGCTAGGATCTAGAGGATAGAACTACTGGTTGGAATTAAAAAAATATTTTTGTGTTGAATAGTCCATTTATCGAGGAAGGTTTATAGGCTATATAACATCACGCTACAACCAATAGGAGCGGAGCATCAATAAAGAATGTGGTAAAAACGGGGAAAATATATTGCTTTTAAGAGAGTTATTGCGGGAAAACTTGAATTATGCGGGTGAAACCGCGAGGTGCAGCTAGTTATTAAAAAGAAGGTACTGCTTTTTGATGACTTGATTATTATTATAATTGTTTTTTTTTTTTTTAATTTTAATGCACCGGGCTGCTTCTATTAACAACTTAACCTGTACATTTCAGCCCCTTACGAAGGCGGGGTGTGGCGCGTGCGAGTCCATTTGCCCGACCACTACCCCTTCAAGTCACCCTCAATAGGGTTTATGAATAAAGTATACCATCCGAACATAGATGAAGTCTCGGGGACAGTCTGTTTGGACGTCATCAATCAGGCCTGGACAGCTCTTTATGGTAAGTCCATTGATCGTCGGCCTGTTAAGACCTTAGAATAGAATAGAAAATAGAAAAACTCTTTATTGTACACCAGAAACAAAAATAAACACAGTACAGAAAAATTACAATGGGTAAACAAGGGTAGTACAATGGGCAGTCTTATCGCTGAAAGCGATTTCTTCCAGACAACCTTTGGATGGACAGTAAAAAACATTTTTCGATAGTAGGGTGGGTGGCGTACGTTTGCAGTAATTAATGAACACGATACGTTTTAATAATACACATACACACTATACTTAATAAATAATAAAAAATTATAATAATAAACACATATTTATAATATACTACAAACATCATTATAATATAATATATATACTATTCAGGTAGACCTTCACTGCTGGAAACACAGACGTTGTGTTTTTAGTAAGTTTCCGTTACGTACGGGTGCGGGAAAATACACCTGTTGTGTTAGCGCAGCATACGTGCTGGCTGCGCGGCGAAACTGACGTGTGTGCTTAACACTTTCATTGCTGAGCCGATTTTTTTATTAAACCACGGGTGCGGCTCTGCACACTCCATAGTGTTTTCCCATACAACAAACACAACTGTTGTGTTTTCCCGCAATCGCGGCAAGTTATGGAAAACACGACAGTTGTGTTTTCAGCACTGAAGGTGTTAACGCGGCGCTACTACAGTGCGGCTCACACAGTACAGTGCGGCGCGCCAGTGCTGGAAAGCACACGGTTCGTAACGGTGATGATATTCGTAAATGTATCCTATATTTTATTCCAGGACCTAAACTATAATGTATACTAAATTTCGACAAAATCCGTTCTGTCGTTTCGGTGTGAAGTGAGGATAAACACACAAACTTTTGCATTTATTATGTTAGTACGATTCGAGTAGTCGGTGGTCTTCAACCTCTGAATCAGCCATTTCTTCGTAGCGTCCGTGTGTCACACGTGTGACAGGAATATACACAGACAGACACAGACAGGTGGAGACGTGAATCATAGTCTAGGCAGCTAATACTTAACTTATTCCGGAAAGGACATGCTGCAGATGTCTGACTGTTTCTTTTCCCCGACTGTAGAAAACGAGGTTATGTTTTTAGGAACTAGCCGCTTCCTGTTACATTTTAGTAGTGTCTTTATATTTATCAATATTATACTATCGAAAAACTGTTTTTTTCTTTTTCTGTCCATCCAAATGTTGTCTGGAAGAAATCGCGGTAAGCGATAAGAGCGCTCATTGTCGCCCTTTTATTTACCTATTGCAATTTTTTCTGTATTGTGTTTATTTTTGATGTATATTTTTTTTAAATTTGATTGAGTAAAGAGACGAGCAAGTCATCCGCCTGATGGTAAGTGCTAGGTAAGCGCCACCCATAACTTTGCATTGCATAATCACGGCACTGCACTGCGCTCGACACCCAGAGACAATTCCTTCACCGAAAAGCGAGTGGTAATTACGTACATATAGTTTTACAGAATGACATTGGTACGTGCCTGCGCTAGGATTTGAACTCATGATTCCCTTGCAAGGCCGACTTTTTCCAACTAGGCTCCCACTGCTTGCAGTATATTTAACATATTTTTAAGACAAAAATCGTTTTTGTTTTCCAGACCTGTCGAACATCTTCGAGTCGTTCCTGCCCCAGTTGCTGACCTACCCGAACCCCATCGACCCGCTCAACGGGGACGCGGCGGCCATGTACCTACACAAGCCCGAAGACTACAAGAAAAAAGTATCAGGTAACTGCTGTGCCCCTCCCCTGCCTCTGAGGGCTGGATAAGCTGGAACTAGACTATATTGGTATTGGTTCATCCATAAATAACGTCAAACGAATGCCATGATTTTCTGAGGTAAGAAAAATGCAATGGACTTTGTGAATGACTTTCGACGTTTATGTAGATATATATTCAGCATCCATGCTGCTCAACTATAGGTTAATAATAGCATTAAAAAAAAACTGTAAAACGCCGGTAACCGCTTCAGGCTGGCCACGTAGCATACTCTAGCAACTTTACTCATGCCAAATAAAGACCCGTACGAAACCGTCTCCAGAATACGTCCGGAGATACGCGACCGAGGAGGCGCTTCACGAGAAGGACGCCATCACCGGCATGGGTGGCGCCACGCCCGCCACCTCGGGCTCCAAGCCCTCCAATGGCGCAAATAGTGATACTGAGAGCTCCATGAGTGATTTCAGCGACGACGAGGCACAGGATATGGAGTTATAACATCAGGTAAGGCGGATTTATTATATACAACAATTCAAGATCCTATCGACTGCGCCAACGGGAGTTCGAAGGCCTCTAATGGCGCAAATAGTGATATTTAGAGCTCCACTTGTGATTTTTTTTCATTTATTTGACAGTGCCGAGACGTGCAAGTCATTCACATGGTGGTAAGCGCCACGCTTGCCCATAACAGCGACAGTGCCACCCGGAACTTTCCATTATAAAATCTTGCGCGGCACTGCGCTCGTCACTGAAACATCGGCTTAAAGTCTCATATGCCCAGTAATTTCAATAAATCATTTTTATTCTTATTTCGAGAAGTATATCGGAGGTATGTGATTTGATATACCAAGAGCCCTCGAACCGGACCGGGCCCCCGTGGTGTATTCAGGCTATATCCTTTTTTGCTCACGAAAGAAGTGAGAGCCGTGCTCAGCAACGCGCGTATATGGCTAGTGATGATGAAAATGATGATGATGATGATGATGATGATGGTGACTTGTAATATAACAGCTGATATTGTTTCCAGGTGGATGCCTCGCTCAGCCCAGCCGTGAGTGCTTGATTCGTTCCGAGGTCTAATGTTAGATGTTCGCAGTACGCCTTATTTATAATTCAAGTTTGCTTAGTCCACGTGGCACAGGCGTCTTACAGTAATGTACATAGATAACTGAAGGTTTTGGTAGTTTTTGGAGCGTGCAAAGGGTTAACATGTTAATGTTCCTCTGTCTCTCATAATTTTTAATATTGGTTGGCATAAAATGTTAGGCACAAAGTTTTATGGCATAATATTTTTTTTGTTTTTCTGCATTCTGGTTTCATCGGTATAATTTTTCTTATCCTGTTTTTTTTTTGTATATATTTTATGACCAAATGTGGTAGTATTACTATGTATTGGTAATTAGACCTAAAATGATCTAAAATATTAAACGGTTAATCGTATAACGTCCTAAAATTATTTTCCATTTTAATTGTTCATAGTTACGCCATTCAGAATAATTAGGCATAATCTTTACAATCTTCTTTTAGTCAAATCAAATCAACATTTTAATTTAATAATTAAAATATTACAGTTCAAATATTGGTCACGTTTCGTTCCAAAACATAAACCATACTAAACTTTTTCCTGTCTTCTTTCTTTCTGTTTACAAGTATTTCTTCACTTGTGGGTATCGAAGCTGCCTGATCGCAATAATGATTCTATTAATCCCAACCACTAAGCCATTGGGCTGTAATTTAAAAAAAGTTTTTGACACCTTTTTGTTATCTTCATTTTTTCTATTACACATATTTTTGAAATCTTTTTATAACTATCTGTTCCTAATTAATTTTTATGCCAATTCAGATATATGAATCGAATCAGTTATCTATAAAACCCTGTAAGATATACTTTTTAGAACAGCCATACTCAACCAGCGGCCCGCTGAGCTTATGTGAAAACTAAAATAATAGAAATAACCAACTAATAATAGGTTATAATATACATTTTTGAAAGATTTCTTTTAATGTGAGAAATACAATATTTTATATGTATAAAAAGTAGCTAATACAAGAGATCTCCAAATTTGACATACTCCAAAATTGAATCCATTATACACCAAAACCAAATAGACTAATAGCCTTCAGTTATATCTGGCTGCGATCCATACATAGCCATTGGAAACCGGCTCGCTGTAACACATGACCTTTTAAGAGTAGCATTACAAGGTTGATCCAAAATAAATCCGTTTGTTGCGGCCCGGTAAGAATAGCGCTCATATTTATGCGGCCCGAGGTAAAATAGGTTGAGTATGGTGTCTTTAGAACCTTGAAAAATTCTTGTATAGTATATGTACTTACATACAATTCCTTCACGATTAAAATCGATACGACATCGATGCTTATGCTGGACCATCACTGCCAATGTAGTTAATTGTGTATTCCAGATTATATCGATACGATGTTTAATCGATTCTAATCAATTTTCACCTCAAACGCGTAGTTGCAATATCCAACATTAGACCAGAGAGTAATCGCAATGCCAGAAGAAGCCTCGTTTGCTGTCCGATTGAAAAAAAAAAAACAGATTATATTTATGGACCATGTATTGCCAACATTAGGATTTAAAACTGCTCAGTTTTGGCGGCAACAAAAATACATGCTTTAATGTGGTGATTAATGAACTTTGAAATTGGTGTTTTAAAAATTTTAGGGTGCGCATTGGAGGCGCGGAGCGGGCATCGTTTTTATAAGCGTAGGACAGTGACGAAATCATAATCCGTTTACTATGTAGCCGAATAGCCCTGCAGTTATTGGGCTCGAATTAGTTGTATCCTGATGTCTAATGACGAGGGCAATGCAATGCTGCGCAAGGCCGCATGAGTATTGAGTGGGAATTCAACTTTGTACTTCAAATCTGTTGGCTATTGAGCCGTTAAAGCTGTTAAAGTCGACGATTTTTACAGTATTGTTTTATATATGAAAACTGTCAAAATCGACGACTGCAACAGCTAACAGTTTTGAGGGACTGCAACGGGACAGAAGGTAAAAGTTAATCTCGTCATACGTGATACGCTGATTACACGCTCTCCGCTCCGCGCGTCTGAATACGCACCCTTAGTCGTCGGTGTGTGAAAAATTTCAATGGTTATAAACTAGGAATGTCTCGGCTTGTCTTTGTGTCTCTTATGCTTAAGATTTACCGTGCGATAGTTTTATATCGTCGGACGCGACTAGTACATTAGCCCTCGTACCCACAGGTGGGACATTGGCATTGAGCCATTGTAATTGTTTTTCTTACATGGGTGACCGACATAATCCCGACCCAAATTTTTGTCGCACAGTATTTATCGCTTATTTGACTGAGTGACGAGACGAGCAAGTCGTTCACCCGATGGTAAGCGCTACGCCTGATAATACGTTCTTGCCGCAAATTAGCGAAATGTGCTACTATTATGATCAGTTCTCTGATTAAGGGTCTCGCTTAAGGGATGGTTACTAAAAAAACGACTGAAATTTGAACGTTAATACTTCCATTTAGCTCTTATTTCAGCCTCATCTGGGTTCCATACCTCAAAATGTAAAAACGGAACCCGATCTTCTGATAGTCCTAGTCTTTCGACGAAATAAAACTATCTTACTACGCAGCAATACGATAGGGAGAAACGTGTTCACTACTCGGTGTTTATGAATAGGTGTGTGGACGGAAACTAGGCTGGGATAGCTGTCGGTATAGTAGTGCAACGCTCCAGCCTTACACGTTCCAATTTCACTCCCAATCAGGCGGGACGATAGAGTCCAACTTGGTCGGATTGAGTTTTTATCCCCAACAGTTGGTGTCTCCAATAGATATGTTGATGCTTCCACTGGCCATGTTGGTGGACCAATTAGGGAAGTTGGTGAACCAATTAGGCAAACTAGTGTCCCAACATGTATGTTGGTGTCTATACTAGACAAGTTGGTTCATCAACTTCGAAAGTTCAGTGTTCGCCAATCTGTCGAACGCTTTAACAAGCCAATTGGACATGGCGTCTTTTCGCATGCTGTAAGCTTCAGCTTGACCAGAGGTTAAATAAGGTTGCAGCCCAGGAAAAGTTGCCATTTTAAAAAGAGAATTTAATTTTAATTGTTGAAAATAAACTGTAAACTAATGGTTGCACTAGCTATCCCGATCACCGGTTAAGAATTAAAGTTAAAGTTTAAAGTATAGAAATTATGTAATTGGTATGCTAACATACTCGATACTAAATTGATAAAATGTACTGTAATACGTTGTGTAAGAGAGATCTACGAAATTGTAAGAAATCACATGTTCCATATCTATAAGTGAGCCTTTGGAAAATTCACGAAAAACTTGATTTATTAAAAGTCAATAGATTTTTGTAAGAATTAATAATGTAATTTTGTTGTTCAGTCGATATTGAACATTTAATTTTATGTGATGGTAACATCTAACAGCCAATATCACTTGTCTTATAGCTGGCAACACTACGGCAGTGCGTATGAGTGAGATAGCATTTTGTAAATATTCTAATAAATCTGTCCCCATAGCATAAATCCAATTTTAAATCTATTAAATCGAGCCCGTCGTAACGGACTAAAGTCATCACTTTATTATCTCATAGGTATTTAATGTTTTTTTTAAATTAGTTTTTATTTAAAAAAAAATACGTGTCATGTTGTGTTTTTGTCAGTCTCCCTCTGTGACGTTGCCACTAAATTGTTGAATTTTTTTGTTGATGGCAACATCGAAATAAAATTTAAACTTGTCTATGATTCGGAGAATGATACACTGTCGAATTTGAAATTTCTCGATCTGTGATTCGCTTTCTTCCCTAAGTTTTAAATGAGAGAATGTTATTGTCAATTTTTGTCAAGAGGTTGAGAAAATTGTAATGTGTTATCCATCTTGTACTTAGTGTAATTATTGCTCTGTCTACCGCTTTTAGAGTTTATTTAGCACAATCATTGTTTCTACGCTTTTCACCGCCTTTTTACAATTACATACGCAAATCAACTAATACGTCGGTTATTACGCAATAAAAAAAATTCAAGAATTTTTCCCACTTAAACGTGCAATTTAAAGCTAAATTGCGTTCTCTTGGTTAAAATCAATCATGATAATAAGAGACAGTATGCGCGTAGACGCAAATTAATAACTAGCCTTAACACGTTTACTGCTGAAAACAACCGTGGTGTTTTTCATAACTTGCCGCGAGTGCGGGAAAACACAACTGTAGTGTTAGCTGTATGGGAAGACACGACGGTGTGTGCAGAGCTAGACAAGAAAATCGGCTCGGCAGTTTAAGTGTTAATAATGCCTTCTACTGGCATACTTTTAAAGTTCAATTCAACTCGCCAAAAGGCGGTGTCATAAGCTGTTTTACTTCAGTGTCACCAAATGAAGCAGCATTTCGTTTTTGGATGTACGATTCTACGACTCGACCGCGTCTTGCGATCTACTCGCCAATAATGTTGATTTTGGCTCCTTTTGTAATGTTCTTTTTGCTTTAATAACGAACTTTAGTTTTATAAAGTACTTAATAGATTTTAAATACTGTAAACTAAGTACTACTATTATAGAATTAAATCTCTCAGTTGCGACCAACGCGTGTTAGCTCAATATACTGTTATGGAAATGAGCGAAATGTTATTTGATTATAGCATTATTGCTCGCAAGTTGTTACTGACAAGTTAGTTAGTTATATTGCCAATTGATTTTGATGTATGAATTACACGTTTCTAGTTAATTTTCAGTACATATCAGTTAATGTTTTATGCAAACAGGGCATTAAAATAAGTCAAAAAGAACATTTCAAAATCACACACATAGATCTCTAAAATTGACACATTGCGAACTATAAGTCCTGCAATCGTATCTAACTCTAAGTCTAGGTTAAAACATAGTTATATAACAAGAATATATTAATATAGAAATATTATTGTATCTTCGAAATGATAATTGATAACTCACGCCATAATAATATATTTTGGTATAAGAAGAGTAAAGATTAAAAATTTTAGTTTAATTTTCATTATGTTGGGTTGTCAATTTTTTTTTGGAAAGTTTTTTAGGTAGTTTTTTTTTGAGATGTCCACCCAACTTTTCATTCTGAATATACGACGAAGATAAAGGCTCTCCAGATTTGTAAATTATCATACATTTTAACTGTGATTTAATACGAGTAATTATAGGGGACAACTGAAAAAAATGCAAATTGGGTCTGCTTGGTTGGTCGAAGCGCCCAATTCGATTGGGAAGTTGGGATGTCTGGCGAGCCTTTTAATCGTAATGGCAAAGTTATTGTTGTTGTTATCTTATGCCGGCTGTACACACGGTGCTCTCGTCTTGTCTCGCTGTCTCGCGCCTCGCCTCGGTCGGTCTCGGTCGCTTGTCGGTTTTTGCGCCCGAGTCAAAGGATCTCGTTGGGTTTCGCGAGGAAAACGAATGAGAAAAATAATGTGTGTACACTTGTACAGGTATGCTCTCGTCGATACCCTCATCGCCCAAGGCTCTCGGCGAGGCGTTCTCGACTTGTGTGTACAGCCGTTATTAAACCATTATCGCAAAGATTTTTGATTGTATTTAGCCTATTTTAAGTCCATGACGACGAAATACGAATGTCCACTAAATGTGTGGAATGAAACTATAAAATGGCACATCGCATAATTTAAAGAACTATTTTTCTTTAGTCTCTGGCACGTTTGAAATGTGTAAATGTGCTGCGATAGCCGTGAGTCACGTAGGTTTGGTTGCATCGTTAGATGTGCCATTTTTATTAGCGGGTACTGTATTCCTAGAGTTTAATCTTTAATGTACAGTTGAAAATCTTTGCTCGGATAACAATTGTGACGTCAAATAATGCCTCCAATCTCTAGCGGTGAAATTTAATGTCCAACATATTTTTAAATTTGCCTGACAATGACAACGCTACAAATTGTGACAGACTCGTGTGTCAGACGCGCGCGAGATGTCAAATATTGTGTGGCGCCGTTTCTGAGCGTCATACTTTTGTACTGTCGCGCGCATCTGTCACTCGCTTTAGTCGCAATGGTTGAAAGTCTACCTTAGGATGTGAAAGCAGGGAGCGTGTAAGTTGAACTACTTGTATGACGTCACGATTGTCTGCTCAGGATTAATTAATCACATTGTTGGAATGTAATAAAAAGTTGTACCGAAATATTCTGACCAGTGTGGCATCGGTCATTTTTACATGTAGCAGAATGAAAGTTTATAATTCTATATTTTTATTTCATTACATGTAATAAACTTACGTTATTTTTAAACTAATTTGTGTTTATTGTGTGCGCCCCGCGGTTTCACCCGAGTAATTCCAATGTCGAATTGTGAGTTTATACAAAAACCACAAAGTATGATTTTCACCAATTTTCCAATTTTTTACGCAACTTCCTTAATTTTTGCTTTCATAATAACCGTCTCATGACAATAACAAACAAAAATAAAATGAGCAAAATCTGTCCAGCCGTTCACGCGTGATGCCGTGACCAAGGGAAATAGGAATTAATTTTATATACTATAATAGTTTATTAATTTAAATCAATGTACAGTGCCTTAACAGGTATTTCCAGATTATATTACAGTATTCAGGAAACAAACGCTGGTAAGGGCGTTCCATTTCTTCCCTGTTCGGTATATAAATGTGGATGCAAATTTCTTTGTGCGCATCCGATGAACATCAACCATACACGGATGCCGAGTTCCGTACATCTTGTCCGACCCTATCGCACCCTCCGAAATGTATCACATAAAAAACCGATAACCATAAATTAAAGTAAAAATTATAGGTATTATATACTCAAATTCAACAAATAAAACTCCAAATATGATTTATTAACATAACTCTATTAAAAATAAACGCTTTAACAACAGGCCGTATGTACAACAATAACTATCTACATACACTCATACATGACGCCTAAGGGTGGCTTGCGACTTCGCCCATTCCAGTACATATGAACACTGGCCTTTATCCATGGAATACTAAGGGAAATACGGAACGGTAGGAACTAGGAACAAACTTGGCAGTGCCAACTTTGGTTTACTAATGCCTTGACTTATGTTACTTGTAAAAATATTCAAAATTGTCGCTTTTCGGTGAAGGGAAACATCGCGACGAAACCACGCTCGAGAAGTATTTCGGAGGATTTGCGATCCAATTCGGACCGGGCGCCCGTGGTGAATTAAGGCTTAATCCTCCTCGGAAAAGTGGGATACATGTGTGTTTTAGGCAAACAAGCTATACTTTGCAGATTTTTCACAAAGATCGCGCCCATCCCATACGCCCGGAACAAAAACCCTGCATTTCATTCATACATTTTTTTTTGCGCAAGCAATGAGGCCTGTGTTCTTTAGTGAGCGGATATGGGATGTGATAAGAATTATATTTCTTCAAGTGACTTGTGTATAGATCCCAATTTAGACAGGGTCGTTTAAGAAGATAGATTTTCAAACGAAGGAGATTGAACAGTGATGAATTAAATATCCGGTACAGTGGATTGTCGACCTAAACTGATGCTATGATATAATTAGGGCGGATGGTACTTCGTATAGGTAAAAAAAAAATGACTACCGTCAAGTAGATCGCAATCCATAGATAAGGTCTGAAAACT
This sequence comes from Campaea margaritaria, assembly GCA_912999815.1. Classification (NCBI taxonomy): domain Eukaryota; kingdom Metazoa; phylum Arthropoda; class Insecta; order Lepidoptera; family Geometridae; genus Campaea; species Campaea margaritaria. Next base: position 932,995 of record OU538813.1, on the reverse strand, counting down.
GAACAGTTTTAGAAAGGAGCAGAGGTTTATAACTGGAATGGGTCGACACTGACTCTCATAATACTGTCATTGGATCCTCATTCATCAGTACTATGAAGTCCAGTGACCTTTGATCACCCTAGGAAGCTACTTTGTGCTAAAATACTAGACACAAGCCATGATAGTTTATCATTTCACTCATTTGGGACAAGAACGTGATATCTCATCAACATGTTGAACGTGAGATAAAAAGTTTCTGTCGCCAATGTGCGGTTTGCTCAATAAAATCTATATTCAGTAATGTGATGTTAGAAATATCTAGGTCATAGAGGCAACCTAAATGTCATTTAGTTCCTAGGGTGATTGCGCAAACGACATAAATGCTTACTGGTAAAGTAAGTCGCGTAAATGGTGGTATATTATAAATAAAAAAAATATTATTAATACGTAAAACATTCACGTACAAAACGGAAGGAGAAATCAAATCAATATACATACAAGAAGTACTAACAACCATCCTGTGGTAATAATTAATTAATTAATTTAGGAATATTGTTTAACAGTATTCTGGACTTCGCAATAAAATCTTTGGAATCACATTTTACAACGGTGGTAAAGTATATTTATATTTACTAGACAAAAACGGGACTAATTCATGCACAAATTAATAAAAAAACATAATTTTGACATGCCTCGTTTCGATCAAGTTACATGACCGTGGCCACGAGAAGAATTGAGAATGCGGGTATCGTCGTCGAGAGCGGCGGGTGATGTTTCCAACTACCCGCGTTTGGTCTTGAATTATATAACAGACACGACACACGACACTAACAGTATCCGGTATCGGTGGTAAAGCAATTTGTGGTTAAAGACGTAGCAGTTTGAGTTTATTTTAACATGTTGACTGCTGAACCGGTTTTTACATTTCGGCACCGTTATGAACCGCGATTTCCAGCACTGGCGTGTCATCTGTGTGAGCCGCACTGTAGTAGCGCCACGTTAAACACACTTCTGTGTTTCGACACACAGCCGACACGTAAGCTGCGCTAAAAGGTGTGTTAACACCCGCGAAAAGTTATAAAAAACACAATGTCAGTGTTTTCAACGGTGAACGTGTTAACTGTGCTGGTTAAATATATATAAATCAATAAACCAAGGCACTTTTTAGATAAGAAATATAATACAATTACAATAGACATTGATCTGAATGCAATTTGATAAATCATTTTATTATTCTAACGTTAGGTAATGTCATATTCATTAAGGCACAAATGTTCCGCGACACGCGTCTCTAGAGATGCTGGCTGACGTCCCGAGACATTTTCTAACGCTACCTTTTTCGTCCATATTATTTAGTCGAGCACGATAAAGGTCACGAGACAAGGTCTCTGGCGACGCGATGGTCGCCCAATGTCACTCGACACCACCAGTGACGTGTCGCGAAACATTTGATGAAAACGAGGCTCAATATTTATGATATTCAGTACATATTCAACTTTCTTGGTACGGGTTGCCATAAACCCCATCAAAACTGTCATTTTGGTGGGGAAAATGAAGGACCTATTTAGAAAATTATATTTCCCAAGAAAAACGGCATCTCTAGTAAACCATGACGTTGGTTCACCTTATGGAGGCCTTCCTACTCTACGTCTTCTGTTCCATGGTTGCCACTCGAGAACCTTTCTTCTCCAACAGTTGTCAACTTTACGAGCTACATGGGATGCCTATTACCACTTCAACTTGCAAGTTGAAGAGTTATGTCTTAGTTCTTCTCCGGACTGCATCCTTACAGATTTTATCATGCAGAGAAACACCGAGCATAGTTCTTTACCTAGCTCGCTGAGCAACTTTGAGCTTTAGTGAGACAGTAAAGAGATAACAAAGTCCAAAACACTTACACACACACAGTCAATACAAACTAAAATTAAATTGATGCATTCAAGCCGGTGATTCTAGTATTCTCATTGAGCATTGCGATTGCCCTATAGGATGATACAATGTCTCGGCATTTTAATACCACACCAGCCACTCCCCTAACACCATACACTTCCATATACACTTCGTCAAATCCCATTTAGCCAATGATAAGTCCGCAGCCAAACTTAAACTGCTGTTTTGCCTGGTTCGCCATGCCGGAGAGGGCAAAGGTAAACGGCAACGGCTGGAGTTTCTTTTCGAGGACTGCTCCGATGTTCCAGTTTGAGTCTACCATGCCTGAAATGTAAATAGAACATATCACCAACCATTCGTTACATTACCAATGTTTCAGAGTGACGAGTACAGTGAAACACAGGAATTTTGTAATGCAAAGTGCTTACCATCAGATGAACGACTTGCTCGTATTGTTACTCATAAAGACATAATAGATATTGTCTGTGACTTCGCTTACTATTTATGACGATAGGAAGTATCCCATGTTTTTCTCCAGGGTTAAAACTATATCCAAATCAAATTACTGTATTGTCATATTTGTTACCTCTGAAGACCAGATCCGCTTTGGGTATGTTAACTTGGTATCCGATGGTGCCCACTGATTCCATCCCTCGGAACGACGTGTCGATCTCGGCTACTATCTGCGATTAAATAAAATTTATATCAATATTTTCAAAAGCCTTTTAGCCTATTGGTCTGGTGTTCCGGAAACCAGTCAGGGAGTTGGTGTACTGCTTTCCGCTGGGATCGTACCATGTGGAAAGATGTAGTCTCAGCCTATCCCAACGGGAGAAAAGCGTGACTTTATGTATTTTCAAAATTTATATCATTAAAAGACCTACTGCACCCTCTCGGTCCATATTTTTCATCGACATGAATATAACCACATTTCAAAAGATGAAAACACCTTCGTAAAAGTAATTTCGTCATGGATACAAATAGAATATTATGATTTACCTGTAACTGTTCACTGGCTTGTTTGAAGTAACACAGGTGGAAGTTGGCAGGACTTAGGGTCGCTGATATTTCAGAGTCTGGAAAAAACATAATTAAATATTATTGATGGGAATTGCAAATTACGGTAACTTGTTAGGATGCAGCCAGAAAACAATTTAAAAATGTACTGTCTCTGTAAATGACGCACGCCTCAAGTGATTTAACACATTCACTGCTGAAAATACAACGCTTGTGTTTTTTATAAATTGGCGCGAGTATGGGAAAACACAATGGTGTGTGCAGATCCGTAACCTGGACTAGATAAGAAAATCGGCTCTGTCAACAGTCAAAGTGTTAATAGATAATTGTTGGAAATTTAGGTTTATTTAATGAAGCATTAAGTTTTCATTAACTTGGAGAAGTATTGGCAGATGATACAAGAAAAAATGTGTCAAAAATTGTTCTCTTTTAACTTCAAGGAAGTTTCAAAGCGTCCACCACTTAAGTGAATTGTGACATCAACTAGACTGCTGTGTGTCAATACTCTTGAACATGCAACCACTTGTCATAAGAGTTTCTTGCTCCAGGGAACGAAGTCGTCAAGCATGTGATTCCAGTAAACTTACCATCCATGGTATATCTAGCAGCCCCCGAGGTGAAGGCGATCTCACCGCCCGCCACCCGGGCGCCGGATTGGTAGATCAGCTCGGCGCCTAACGCCAACCGTTTCGTTACTGACTGTGGAACAGTTTGGAGGTCAAAGGGACTGCAAATTCTGACTATTACAACATGTTTGTTTAAGGCAATTTGAAAGTTGGTTCCTTAATGATGCTAATCCTATTTTGAAAAATAGGCATTTGCATGAACAAATTGTTGTATTTAGACCCTTAGTTCCGAATGTGGTCCAGGTGGACCCCAGGGGTCCACTGGAGACTCTATGAGGGTATATTTTGCCATGAAAAAAAAATCTAATATAATTATGGTAGGAAACAAATAGGAATATGGTAGAGATGTAGCTGCACGGGGTGCACGGGAATCAGCTAAATTTTGGAAAAATTTGAGAAAAAAAGGCTGGAAACCTCTTCATTAGACTCTAGTGGGCACTTTACCAAGTCTTAAGTTGGCAGTGACTGTGACTCTGTGACTGTGTCACTTTACTAGTTATGCTACATATGCACGAGGGCAGTGATGTTTTACCACAACCCCCTCAGAAGGTCCCAAAAAGACGATTCCACATCGTGTCTTATCACACATATTTGTTATCATCACAGTCACAGATGTGAAGCCAGCTATAAGTATTAAGGACATAAACTCGAAAATCAATTCACTGCTCTTTCTAATTAAATCTTATGGTAGGTTTATTGTGCAATGTACGCCTACGAATTCATCAATCACATGTAAATTCAGCCCTCAGCATTCAACTTGTAAATGGAGGGTACGAATGTCATACTTAAACGTCAATCTTTTCATGTGAGGGTACACCTACCCGTATCCTCCCTCCCTACGTCACATCCCGATCGACTGACAGATGCCCTATGACGACATCGGTCTTGCGCGTCCATCTTCGCTACCGTTAACATCGCGGATCCAAGGAAGGATAGTTTTTGCCGATCAATAGTGCTCCAGTTAGCCTGTTTCGCCGCAATCCTTTCCGCAAGCATAGAACCTCAACATATATAGGAAAATCAGCAAAATCAACGCACCTCAACATAAATGGTTGAGAAAGACAACTCGCCCACGAAACCAGCCACCCATTTTACTATCGAAGAAGCTTTACAAGGAATTCACGGGTGAGTCAGTCGATCCTTTCTCCCTTTTCTCGACCATTTCCCTGGTCCTTCAAAACCCGATCTTATTAGCATCCTTCTTAGGAAATTCAATCTGAATTTTTCTTAATCGTAGGTATACTTAGCATTTTTCATCCGCCATATTTGAATATACCCCACATTGAAATTGAGTTTCGTTCATTCACTTCGAATTGTATTCACTTTTTCTTAATATTCTGTGGTAAAAGTTCGAATCGATCTCTTTGGTAAATCATCTTGAAGTGTGTAGCGAATCTTATTATTTTAGTCAAGTGGTAACATTAACCTCATAACGTCAAGTTTGTTTGACATGTTTGACATTTCGTAAGTTTTGTTATTTTGTTTCAAACTTCGTTTAATTTACTGTTTCCAAGTTGAAAAGTGGAGTGAAAGTTTATAAACATGAGTGATCCTAAGATAAGCAACGTTGCTTTCGATTATTGTGCGCGTTTCATTCAAGATTTGTACAATTTAACTACTAAAATAACATCTCAGCAGACGATATCCGTTCACGACAGGAGTCGTTTCTTCGCCAGGTATAAGGACTTGGATAGGCACTGGCATGAAATGGAAAAGGCTTTCTCGGTAGTCATGGCCAATACGGAACAAGCGGAGCGTCATGAAATCGAGGAAAAATTCAACAATTGTGAGGAGAAAGTATATTCAATCAAAACTCTCCAAAATCACTACGTGCCATTAGAATCAAAACCCACAATCAGCACCGGCTTTCACCTACCAAAAATTTCATTAACACGGTTTGCAGGAATCCATACAGAGTGGCCTGGGTTTATTAATATCTTCAATAGTTTAATCCATGACAATGCAAATTTGAGTTCTGTAGAAAAAATGCATTATTTACTAAGTGTCTTGGACAAAGATGCCCTTTCATTAATCAAACACTTGCCAATTTCGTTTGAAAATTATGCAATAGCTTATGGGTTATTGACAGATCGTTATGAAAATAGCAGGATGATTGCGGACAAACATGTTGAATCTCTATTGTCATTGCCAAATCTAAATCAACTTAATAGTAAAACTTTAGGTAAGTTTATCAACATTGTAAAGGAGAATACACACGCGTTACAAGCCTTGACATTTGATGTCACATCATGGAGCTTTCTTTTACTTCACATCATCCTCAAAAAGCTGACGATGGATTTGCGTACAAAGTTTGAATCATCAATTGATACTTTAAAAATTCCAACGTTCAGCCAATTGCTAAATTTTTTAGAAAATCAACTTAGGATCTTAGAAAATGTTGGTGGGTCTACATCTAGGTCAGCGTCAGGCAATAACACATTGAATATTTTTAATGAGAACAAACAGCACAACATGGTCAAAAATGCCTTTGCTTGTCCATGTTGCACGGAGAACCATGCTATATATCGATGCTCTAAATTTGAGAACATGACTCCGGTGCAACGGAAGAGTTTTGTAATTCAACATAAACTTTGCTTTAATTGTCTGCGCACTCACCAGGTTTCTAAGTGCACCTCAACAAGTGTATGCCAGGTGTGTCGCAAGCGCCACCATAGCAAGCTACACATCAACAATTCAATAGAAAATCAACATTCGGACCCAACTTCTGCACCCATCCCCTCTGAGCCTGCTGTGTCGATACATAGCTCCGCAGTCCAGTCTCAGACCTTACATGGTGTCGATGTGACATCCACCATGATTTTAGGTACAGCGTTCATCAGCGTGCAGGATGTTGACGGTCAATTTCACACAGCCCGTGCTCTAATAGACAGCGGCTCTCAAGTGTCAGTTATGACTGATACCTTGGCTCAACAGTTGAGGCTGCCTCGTACAAGGTCAGGCGGCTTGTGTGGGCTAGGTGCTTCGTCTGTTCACGAGACTCGAGGTATAGTTCATTGCAATGTCAAATCAACACGGAACAATTTACATATTTTATCATCGGACTTCATCATTTTAAAGAAAATAACTGGCCGTATGCCTTCGGTTCCAGTTGATCCTAAAGTATTAGAACTTTGCAAAAATTTAGTTTTAGCGGATAGTAACTTCACAATTCCCGGACAAATTGACTTGCTTCTAGGTATAGAATATTATGACCAGATTCTGGATGGTAAGAGGATCAGTCTAGGTGAAAATATGCCTACTGCCTACTCATCTATCTTTGGCTGGATCATCATGGGAAAAGCTCCAGCAGCATCGCAGTACACATACACCGCTACTTCGATGGCCTGCACCATAGATCTTGATCATGCACTCAGGATGTTTTGGGAGGTTGAAGAGCCACCCAAGCTACGCATTCAAGATCCCGAGGACGTCCAATGTGAGAAGCATTTCACAGAAACATACAAACGGGATAGTGATGGTCGCTTTGTTGTCTCGTTACCTTTTAAGGTGAACCACAAACCATTAGGTGACACTCATCTCACTGCTTTGAAGCGGTTCCATAATTTGGAGCGCAGGCTGGTTAGGGAACCTCGACTTTGTGAACTTTATGTAGCCTTCATGAGGGATTATATTGAAGCCGGTCACATGCGTGAAGTGCCATGTTCGACTGGTGGTCAGCGCTACTATATACCACACCATGGGGTCCTGAAGGAGCATAGCACAAGCACAAAGTTGCGCGCAGTTTTTGATGCGTCTGCGCCTAGTACCTCAGGTGTTGCGCTCAACCAAGTGCTCATGTCCGGTCCCAAGCTTCAGCAAAATATCGAAGACATCATTTTGCGTTTCAGATTGCATGGAGTAGTTTTCACCTGCGATATAAAACAAATGTATAGGCAGGTGCGCATGCGTGACGATGACTGCAAATATCAAGCAATATTATGGCGCGAATCTCCTGACGACGTACTCAAGCAGTTCGAACTAACCACAGTCACCTATGGCTTTTCGAGTTCGGCGTTCCAGGCTATTCGCGTTCTACACGAGCTAGCTTACCTCAATGCAGACAAGCATCCCGCCGCTTCAAAAACTTTGTTGGAGGATACCTTCGTCGACGACGTTGTGAGTGGATCTCATGATGTTAACTCTGCCAGGAACCTTGCTCAAACGATTTCTGACATTCTCGCCCAGGGAGGTTTTCTTTTGCGCAAGTGGTCCAGCAACTCCCAAGATTTTTTGGAAGGTTTTCCTGTCGACCACCGCGAATCTCCTTACAGGTTCGTCGAGGATGGCGAAAATATCTTCAAGGTTCTGGGCATCGAGTGGAACGCAAACAAGGACAGCTTCATCTACCGCGTCTCCGATATGAACAAGGTCCTCACCAAGCGCGGTGTCTTGTCCAACATTGCCAGGTTGTATGATCCGTGCGGGTTCTTATCCCCGGTCACATTTTTTGCTAAATACATCATGCAAATGCTTTGGTCGATCAACTCAGGGTGGGATGACCCCCTCCCTTCAGACATTCGCAATGTGTGGACTGACTTTATGTCTGACTTCCACAATATAAATCAGATTTCAATACCACGGTGTGTCGTCACTGATCAACTGGTGTCCAGTCAACTGCACGGTTTCAGTGACGGCTCAGAACGCGGGTACGCAGCATGCGTCTACCTGCGCGTTCAAAACGCTTGCGGTCGCGTTTTAGTTCAGCTGCTTCTGGCTAAATCACGCGTAGCGCCGCTCAAGCAAAAACTGACTGTCCCCAAGCTCGAACTAAACGGAGCGTTGCTATTGGCTCGCTTGTTGGAACATGTCACAAAAATAATAGGAGGTAAGATTCTGTTGGACAGCACGACAGCGTGGTCTGATTCCACTATCGTGCTATCCTGGCTCAAAACCTCGCCTCACAAATTACAAACTTATGAGGGAAATCGTGTGTCCCAAATACAGTCGCTGACTCCAAGCGTTGTATGGCGGCACGTCCCATCAGCTCAAAACGCAGCTGATTCTGCAAGTCGCGGTCTCTCGCCTTCAGAATTAGTCAACCACCTGCTGTGGTGGTCACCAGCATGGCTCGAAGATGATTCTTCGTCATGGCCTGGAAACTATCAACTTGTTGATGACGCAGATTTACCGGGATTGAAATCCGCAACTTCAAGTCTCGCATCTCATGCTATCCAAATCACGGAAATCTCCGAGCAGGTTCAGGCTGCAACCGACTTGCTAACCAGATTCAGTTCGTTTCCCAAACTACAGGCAACTGTAGCTTGGTGCAAACGCTTCATCCATAACGCGCGCAATCCAGCTCAAAAACGTACTGGACACCTATCGGTCGCTGAGCTAAACGATAGTGTTTGCACCATTGTCAAACTAGTCCAGTCTACGGAATTTGCAGAATCGCTGAAACTGTTGCGTGCTAACAAGGTTGTCAAGGTTGGTCTGATGCGCTTGAATCCGTTCATTGACTCTGAAGGTCTCGTCAGAGTTGGCGGCAGACTTGTCAAGTCTGATTTGGATTTCAATATCAAACATCCATTGTTGCTCCCAAAATCTCATCACGTCACACATCTTTTAGTGGATCATTACCACCGGATGTTCCAACATCCTGGTATAAACACACTTCTGAATTTGCTCGTGCGCAAATTTTGGATCCTGTCTGCGCGTAGGGTTATTCGAAATCGTATTTTTCAATGTCAGCGCTGCTATCGTTTGCGGCCTAAATCCATTGAACCTTTCATGGCCGACTTGCCGGCAAGCCGAGTCACATCGTGCCGACCATTTCAAAGGGTCGGAGTGGATTTCGCTGGACCTTTCATGCTGAAGACTTCCCGCATGCGCAATGCTAAAAGCGTAAAGGCCTACATGTGCATTTTTGTATGTTTCACCACCAAATGCTGTCATCTAGAAATAGTTTCTGAACTATCAACGGCCGCTTTTCTAGCCTGTTTTGACAGATTCGTATCCCGCAGAGGTCTCCCGAGCGACGTGTTCAGTGACTGCGGTACGAATTTTATAGGCGCGTGCAACTATCTTAAAGAGGTTTCAAAGTTTCTACGTGAATCCCAGACTGAAATACAAAAATCCTTGGTCGGACATCAAATCTCATGGCATTTCAATCCCCCGGCTAGCCCGCACATGGGTGGCCTATGGGAGAGCGCAGTTAGATCCGCGAAGCTCATCTTAAGTAAAATCATCGGCGACCGCTCTCTCGTCTTCGAAGAGCTCGCCACGGTCTTTTCAAAGGTCGAGGCCGCGCTAAATTCTCGTCCAATGTTTTCGGTCACCAACGACCCGAACGACCTTGAGCTCGAGAGTTTATCGCCCGGCCACTTTATTATTGGACAACCTCTTCTTGCCCTGCCAGAGCAGGACTCATGCCAAGAGAACTTAAGCTTATTGAAGCGATGGCAACTAGTTCGCCAAATCACTCAACACTTCTGGAGGCGTTGGCAAGCAGAGTATCTTCATACTCTCCAGCAGCGTCCCAAATGGTTCCACAAGTCCCAGAACTTGCAGCCAGGCGATCTAGTACTAATCAAGGAACCCAACTTGCCGCCGCTTCAATGGCGAAAGGCTCGCGTCATTCGAACCTGCCCAGGTACAGATGGTACGGTGAGAGTCGTTGAGCTCAGAACTTCATCTGGTACGCTTCTTAGGCCAACAGTGAAACTTTGTCCTTTGATGCCATGTGCCAATCTATAGTCGAATATCAACTTAAAACTTAAATTTTATTATGTAAATCAACTTAGCTTATCAACTTTGAAACTCAACTTAGAAAATCAACTTGGCTTATCAACTTTGAAACTCAACTTGGAAAATCAACTTAGAAAATCAACTTAGTTTATCAACTTTGAAACTCAACTTGGAAAATCAACTTAGAAAATCAACTTAGTTTATCAAGTTTGAAACTCAACTTAGGAAATTCAACTTAGAATTTCCACTTAGAATCTCAACTTAAGAGGCTCACCATTTTTGATCTCGAACCTCACCACAGAATTTTAGATTCATCCTCAACTTATATTAATTAATTGAAAGAGCTAGGTAGCTCTTTGGGGGGCGGTATGGTAGGTTTATTGTGCAATGTACGCCTACGAATTCATCAATCACATGTAAATTCAGCCCTCAGCATTCAACTTGTAAATGGAGGGTACGAATGTCATACTTAAACGTCAATCTTTTCATGTGAGGGTACACCTACCCGTATCCTCCCTCCCTACGTCACATCCCGATCGACTGACAGATGCCCTATGACGACATCGGTCTTGCGCGTCCATCTTCGCTACCGTTAACATCGCGGATCCAAGGAAGGATAGTTTTTGCCGATCAATAGTGCTCCAGTTAGCCTGTTTCGCCGCAATCCTTTCCGCAAGCATAGAACCTCAACATATATAGGAAAATCAGCAAAATCAACGCACCTCAACATAAATGGTTGAGAAAGACAACTCGCCCACGAAACCAGCCACCCATTTTACTATCGAAGAAGCTTTACAAGGAATTCACGGGTGAGTCAGTCGATCCTTTCTCCCTTTTCTCGACCATCTTACCTGTAAATAATGTGTGACGAAGACAGCCGATTTATCACTAAAGTCTGGCTTGCCGACTGCCATTGCCAGCGTATAGTCTGAGCCCTTGTATTCAATGGTGCCCTGCGTTGCTGTCAGCTTGCATTCTTGGACCTGAGACATGACGTTAACTAATAATTAGTATTTTATCTCAAATTAATGTTACCATTTCACAGGAGGGAGGGGAGACCTGTGGTCAACTGTGGGCCAATATGTATTACTTACGTCTAAATATTTTTTGATCTCTATTAGTTCAGTTTTCCAAAGTTAAATAACAGATGGACTTCGAAACAAATGAGATTGTCCGGTTAGAAGAATTTCTTCAACATCATTATCATCAGCTCTTACATGTCCACTACTGGACGTAGAGGCCTCTCCTAGTGAACGCCACTGGGCCTGATGTTCCGCTCTTCCCATTCAGTCTTTGCCAGCGGTTTTTCCCAAGTTGTCACTCTACCTAGCCGGCGGGTGTCTATGCACTGAGGACTAAACCATTTATTGACTTTTTTTCTCACTTAACATGGTAATTGCTCTGAGTCTGGATGTTTGTGAGACCATGGTTCTCGTAGTTCCTGATACCCTAGATACAGGGAATCTTAGGTAGGGTTCACAATCTATGTATGTGATTGGGATGCGTTATTGGAAAATACATGTTAGGGGTCAGATTTAAATGTATTATAATTACTAGTCGATGAAAAATAGCTGTGATACCTGCGCAGCTCCCTTAAGCCGGACTTCAGGGGTCAACTGATGAATAACATTGAAGTTGACATTGCCCGAGGGGTCCACATCACCGAGGAGCACGGGGAACGCTTCCGTTGGGGAGATCTGCTTGGTGCCGATGTATGTTGCTCCAAACTTGTAGCCATTCTGTGCTGAACTCATGGTCAGAGTGTGCGACACCTGAAAATTAATTAAATTTTCACATTATCTTTATGACTTTAGATTTGTTTAATTATGTTTGGTCTGTCTGTATCATCAATTGTATGTGTGTATTTGTGTGTGTGTGTGTGTATGTGTATGTGTGTGTGTTAGTAAGACAATAGATTTTTAATTGTTGGATCCGTACCTATGCAGCCATGAAGTTAAAACCCAGGCTAAACAATTGCAAACCTATAAAGCACTAGCTGCACCCTGCGGTTTCACATGAGTTGAATACTATCCCATGGGAGCCGTTAATTTTTACAGGATTATATCCTATGTGGTAATCCAGGTAATAAGACATCTACGTGCCAAATTTCATCCAAATCCGTTCAGTATTTTTTGCGTGAAAGGGTAACAAACAAACATCCATCCATTAATCCTCACAAACAACATTTATAATAAAAGTAGAATAGGATAGAATAGAAAAATAGCCTACTGCTTTTGACAGCAATGTCTGTTAAAATTCAATGAAGTTCTTATCTTATCAGATATTGGTTTCAAGGCCTAAACACATTTACACCATATCTCCGCCTAAGTGCAAACATGGACAGGAAGATTTTAGTGATTCAGCTTTAACCACTGAAATAGTATACATATTACTGTTCCGGTTTGAAGGGCACTGTTTCCAGCAAAATTACCGAGCATATAAGACTTTAGAGCAGATGTCTCAGTGACAAGCGCAGTGCAGTGCTGTGCAAGATAATGCAATGCAAAGTTCTGGGTGGCACTGTAACTGTTATGGGCCGGCGTAGCACTTACCATCACGTGAATGACGTGCTCATCTCGTCACTCAGTAAACAAAATAAAAGTGCCTTAGTGTAATTTTAGAAGCTTTTATTTAATTCATCATGTTATCTCACTAACCTCACTAAAATTCTAAATGCAAAAGTTTGTGTGTTTGTCTCTCTTCACACGGAAATGCCAGAACAGATTTTAATGAAATTTAGTATTCACATACTTTGGGTCCTGGAATAGAAAAAGGAGAAACTGCAGACGCTGCTGGTTTAGTTTAAATGGTTGCATTCAGGTCCAATCTTGTAAGCCATTTTAGACCCAGTTTCTATTGTACAATTGGGTTGAAATTTGACATGTCACTCAGTACAATATAATACGGACAAGCTGATCTGATGGTCGAGACAGAAATTAGACTTAAATCCTCAGTGACTAATAGAAGACTGATGGCGTTTGGACTTTATTCAATCAGCTCACCGTACCGAATATATATTTTACAAAAGATGGTCAGGAAAATATATTTTTCAACAAAAAGCTTTTTTGCAATCTACATTTAAGAAAACCATGCTTTGCTGTGTGCTTGTGTGCTGTGCTGGGACTTACCTGGAAGTGATTAGATAGGCCGCGGTTCACCATTAATTTACCACCTTCAAAGTTTACTGGCATCACATCTGAAATCGAAATCAAAACCGTAAATTTCACCTTTTGACAACTATGAAGTGAACTTCAAATTAGGGGTTTACTTCGGCTTAAAGTTTTTTTTTACAAAGTAGGGAGGGACCTTGCCCAGCAGTGGAACAGTAAGTTATAAAAATAAAAAGTTGAAGTTATGTTTGCAGCTTTGGATTTAGCCGGATTTAAGGTATAATATTTAGAAATTACGAAATACAAATAAATTAGTGTACATAAATAAATCAGTCAATTGAAACTTTAACAAAAACCTATATTTTTTTAAAATTTCGTAATTTTATAATTCAGTCCATGTAGTTTTTTACGTTAATAATTTTTAGTTATTGCAGTTATAGTTTTATTACATCACAAGATAACCAAACTTTTCCGCCGCATTATGATATTGTTTGCCGCGGTTTTCTGACTGAATGTAAAACATCACAACTTATTCAAGACTTCAATTGAAATTTTAAGCGGGACTTTAATGAGAAAGGAGTTTTGGAAAACCAACAAAAATTACCTTTGCTCTTTTTATGAAGCTCATCCAACGTCCCTGGATTCTCTCGTTTATTCTCATTTTCTATGTTTTGCAGATCAACGTTTGTGAGTCCAGAGTTGGACACACGAAACATACTCGTCATAGCACCCATTGTAGTTGATAACACTCAATACTTTCGCTAAATTAGATAAAAATCGATGAACATGTGCAAAGAAACACAATTTTAGCGAATAAAAGACAATCGCTTCTCCGCCTCCGACGTGAAGTTGACAGAAATGAATACCAACATGCCAAAGAAAAATTGAAAAATCATAGACAAAACGAATTTACAGTTCACTACACAGTCAAGCACAGAGACCCTACAGTGTCAGTTTCAGTCAAGTAATTCGTCTGACTAAGGTGATCTTTAGCTGATTTTATTTTTATTTTACATTGTTCGTGTACGGCAGCTCTTTCGTTTAAATCCGTTCTTTATCAGTTGTTGGTTTCTGAATTCTGAATGTATCAATGCTAAATAATATTTGACAAACAAAGTGATTCGGAGATTCGACTTTCTTATCTATATGCCTTTTTGATGAATGAAAGGTGTGTTATTGTCAGTTTTTTGGCTATGTCAATACAATAGTGATTACTGATTCGTGAGTGTCAAAGAGTATGACAGAAATAAAAGTAAAAGTCAAACAAATTGCTAAAAACGTAAATAATTTAACATACGCCATCTTCGCCTAAAATTTCAATTTTATCATTTAATGATCAAGAAATCAAACCCGCAATTGGTTTTTTCCAACAACATCGTATTCGGGAATCATCGCAATAAGTGAAAGAGATCCAGAGTCCTGAGCCCATCACTCAGCAGCCCCACAGCAACTTTTGAATTTGAACTTGTTTCCTTCATCAAACCATGCCGAAGGTAGTGTCTAGGAGTATCGTATGCTCCGATACTAAAGACCAAGAAGAGTACAACGAGACAAAACCGCTCCACATCTACTATTGCATATGCGGCCAGATGTCTCTGATTCTCGACTGCACCATCGACCGGCTGCCTCTACGACCGACGGACGGCGCGCGAGTCATCGACGGCTCGAAACACGCCCACAAAATCACCTCGGACCCCGATGAGACAGTGCACTTAAAACGAGAAAAAGGTATCGAGCGGCAACACAGATTAAAGTGTAAGAAGTGTGCCATTCCTATATACTATAAGCATGCTCAAGACAGTAACGTGTTGTTCATAATGCGAGGAGCTTTAGTCCAAACAGCACCGGAAGGTGGAGTCACTGATGTGTACAAGCAGGTCGCCCTGACGCAGCCTAAGAAGATAATGGTCACTAAGCACACAAAGAATATGGGAAAATTCAGTTCTGTTACCGTTTCTACTATTGACGAGGAAGAGGATGAGATTGAGGCACGTGAGGTTGCCGACAGCTATGCTAATAACGCCAGGATCATTGAGAAACAACTGGAGAGGAAGGGCATGAACAAACGGCAAGCAGAAATGCCTGCGCCAACGAGTGAAAAAAGAGTTAGAGGAACCTTAATTGATAAATGAATGTACTGAAGCTATTTAGAAAACAATTGGTTTTATTTGGACATCCCGTAACCCCTGGGGTATAAGATTTACACTCGAGCTCGGGAAAACCACTGTTGTGTTTGTTGTATGGTAAAACACTGGAGTGTGCAGAGCTGTACCTAAGGCTAGACAAAAAATCGGCTCAGCAGTCAGTGTCAATGCATACAAATATATCTATTCAAGAAAGATCTGCAAAAAACTCAATGCTTCATTCTTTCAAAATATTATTCCTAATAATTTCCATAAACTGATTATAAATAAAATAAAATTACAATAATATTGTGTTTGCCACTTTTTTATTTATATGAAAACAATTTTACAATGTTCATTTTTAAACAATAAATATAGATCATTAATAATGTATCAATATCAACATAGTATGACTGACGGAATAAATATATTAATTTTGACTTATTTTTTTTATATTTACACAATTTATTTACAAATTCAAAATAATGAGTAAAGCTAGCATTCTCGCTAGAATTGTAAAAATGTCCTTAAAATGTCGACTTTTGATGTGAAATAGATATTTTTTACACTATTTACAAATACAGTTTATTAGATGAGTAAAAAAGCAAAATAGGCTCATACATGTAATTATACTTATTGCCTATAACAGCCGATTCAGAGTTATCAATGAATGCTAACTTTCATAGTTTGTTATTACATTTAAATTAAAAGAATAATTGAATTCTTGTTAACGATAAGCATTAATTGACAACTTTGAGTGTGCCAGTAAATCTGATAACAAGGATTTTGGCAGAATAATTTGGAAAATAACAAATAACGTTTATGAAATATCACAATTTTCCAAAATTTATAACCTTGTGTTGGTTGTCTTTTTACTACAATAAGGTGGTCTCTTAATTTTTTACAATAAATATCGGTTTTTTTTAAATTAATTAGTAATTTTTTTTTAATGTCTAAAAAAAGAAAAGTACCACAAGTCAGTTTTCAAAGAAACTCGACTCAAATATTTTTTGTGACGCGATGACTAGTTCGTTTACCTGATAGTGAGCGACACGTTCGCTTATGTTACTACCACTGCGATCAGCCAACTGATTCCGTAGAGAGTGGATATTGAGTTAGCTTCGATTCTTTGTATCCCAAATTCAGTACTAACTACGTGGTTAAACGGTGGCATGATTGCCACGATGCCAACCAGAATTAGAAATATATTTAACGTAAAGAACAGAAACAACAGTTTATCCATTTCAGATAAATAAATTAACTTACTTTGAATATTTTGTTAATTATTATTATTTGATTAATTATTATTAAAACAATACTTTTATTAAAAATGTCACAAAACTAATCAAATATTGAAACGAAGAAACAAATTCAACTGCAACCTTTACGGAACTAGGTGGCACAACTTTGAATTGTAAAATCTTATCTGTGGTGCTCTCAAATAATTATACTGAGCGAAATGATTTTGCTTATCAACCTTTCTTTAGAACTAAAAGCATCATCATCGTATTGACCAAGAGTACCACCTCATTGTGTCCAGATTTATACAGAGCCTTTCTGCTATCATAAAGTTTAGAAAGGTAAGAAAGACGAACTAAATAGGATAATATGAGTATAAATTTCAACAAGGAAGAATTTAGTAAACATTCATATAACGAAACATTCTTGGCACTTGAAAAGAGTCGAAAGGAAGTATCGTTATAATAAGTACTTAATACACATCAAGGAATCAATAATTGATTTACCTATGCCACCATAATAAAGCGTAATTTTATTAAGAAACATACAGAATATTAAAAATCCTCTCAAAAGTCAAGTAAAGGTATCGCGAAAAATGGCTATTAACCTCAGTCAAAGACATGTCGCAAACTCAACTTGAGGTTAAGAGTACTGATACTACTGATGAAGTAGTAAGACTACCTCAACCCGAGGCAAAGAGTACTGAAAATTTAGTAAAACTACTTCAACTCGAGGTAAAAAGTACAAAAGAGGTAGAAATACTACTGCATCTCGAGGTAAAGAGTACTGAAGAGGTAGACTCGAGATAAAATACCTCGAAGGTGTGTAGGTATGAGTATGTAGACCACTAGAAAGACAATATGGTTCAGTTATCTTAATACTAGAGGAATGTGGAACATGGCGATGGAGAGGACATGAACACTAGTTCGCTTTCATCGAAACATTAAAAGGGCACTTACTAGGGGACTTATAGAGCTAAGGAAGGGATGAACACGGACACTTTCATTGAAGTTAAAACGTCGCTATGAAAGACAGACATGGCATTAAGCTATTTTGCGAATAACACGAGAATACCTTATGAAAGTGTCGCTCTTCCACCACATTGATTTGTCTAATGTAAACAAAGTAATATAAGAATTCTAAAATTTACATTTTACATGATCGAATCGAATTTAATAAATGCCACTTCGCACAAAAACAAAAAAGTTACGAAAATTATTTACTACTGTCTTTTATGAATAACGTAATGTAAAATTACATTCACAATGCTTAATCGTGACAAAGTATTATCTCTGCGTATCAGGACGACCGATTCGAAAAGCGAAATAACAAATGGTTAAACTATTACAAGAAAATTATGTTATTTACTTTGAGATACCAACTAAATAAAAAGAATTAAAAAACGAAAATTGAGGTAAACGTGGACTATGAATCTCAAACGGGCTTTTTGTAAAAAACTTTAAATCAAAAATAATATTATACTAAATTGGAAGAAATCTTAACAACCCGAAAGGACATCGAACTAACGAACTATCATACTTTGATTGTTTATACAAAATATTACCTTATAACCTCCCACAAGACTGCTAAGTTTATAATAGTAAGTATACTGAGAAGATGAAAATCAGACTTTCATCTTTTTTACAATTAGGCAAAACTAGAACTACGTCTAGTTTGTATAAAGTGGTCGAAGCTAGGTCAAAGCTGGATTCGTAAAAGAAAATTAACCAACTACCTATCTAACTAAAATAAGTTTCAGATGGTGTGTAAATGATTATATCCAAAAGAAGTTCAGAATAACCCTTCGCGAGAGGAAATTGCCTCATAAACTGTACTTTACAAAAGACTAAATACGACATGTAGCGGTAGTATAGTTAAACTTCTTTTACAGATCCAGTTTATTACACTACACAAAATTGGATTTCCCTAAAATTGAGGTTTGCAGTCACTTCATTACAAGTCTTCCGATTTGGTATTGTCACGGATGCGGTAAAACAAATGAATAAACAAAGCTGGTTTCCTTACAAAAACAACATTTCTCTAATACTGCCGTATAATTTAAGTTAGGCACGACAAGTAGTTATACTAATATTATATAATAATTGGAACTCGCACTTGGTAGATAAAACTTAACGCAACTCAAGCTACTTACTAAGAATAAGTAACAAGAAATGATGAGTATCATCATTATCTCTAGAAATTATTGTTTTAGGAGATAATTATTAATCTCTCTCAGAATTCAAATATTTTTTTTTCTAAATGTAACGTTATTAAATTTTCACTAATATACCCATCATTTAGTTACATTCAGTTCTTACAGGGGTACCAGCCAGGGTACTCAAAGTACAATTTTTAAAATTTTATGCCTCAAGTTACTAAGTACCCTACAAGCTACAAATCTCACTTTTTCTGTGTTAGTCACAGTACTAGAATATATAAGTTACACTTTTGTTTTCTTTAATTTGGGTACAAATAATAATTGAGCATACTCGTATGTTACAATTTAGAAATGTCTTGCACGATGTTTTTCTTCAAAAGATCAGACGTAAAACTGGAGCATAGTAAGTAGAAAACGTTTAATTTTTCACAAGAAACCAAAGTACAATGAAGTATTCCTAATAAAAGCTCCTTATACCAATACTGGTTTACGTTTTCTTTTTCTTCTGTGGTGCGTGTGACGTTTCGCGCCATTTTCGACGCCATGTTGCGAGTCCGCGCGGGTTTTCGCACGTTCCGTTGAGGCTGGTGCTATAACCTCTTGTAAACCGGCGGCGGCATAGCTGCCGGCTGGTGGAACGGGTGGTACTGGCGGGCTAGGATGTCGCCCTATAACCCAAATAGTACCCTATACATTCATCACACGTGTAAAGCTGTTAGTGCCCTGAAAGAAAGTTAGGAAGCAACTGGGGCTACAAGCGATTAGGAAGGAGTGAATACTTACAACTTGCGGTTGTTGGTTCTGTGCTTGTTTAAGATTCTTTTCTTGAATCATGAGTTGATGCGCCGCTCTGCAACAAAATTCGTATTTAATTTATTACTTAAATTCGATTTTCTGGCATCTAAAGGTTTGATAAGTTACCTATCCATTTGTTCTTGTGTCATTTCGAGTGCCTCTTGGAGCTCGTGGGAAGTGTACCTCACGAAATCAGGGTCCGCAGCTAGGCCCTGTTCTGCAAGTACCTATCAAAAGAAAATAAAAATTAATTTTGTCTATTGATCTGGCCCAAGCATACTATCAAATGCCAATGCAAATTATCTTACCCTGGTGACCAAGCTCTCCGCAGATCCAACTATAGGGACCGAAGAGTTGTTACCGCGAGGGCTTCCCGGGAGCGACATCACACTCCGGCCTATGCTATCGCTTCCTGTAACACAGTTTTGTTCTTGTTTACATTGACGATCTTGTTGAAGCAGGCGTGTACGGCTGTAGACCTTAAGTCACCACTACCTTTATGTTCGAAAATGAGACTTGTGTCAACGCTCTTACGGGATCTATTTCATTGTTCACGACAATTTCAGCGGTAATAATATTTATTTTATTTGACAAAATAAAAACTAAGCCTACATATTTTTGTTATTGCTTATATTATTTTACACAATTTCAGTTTTGATCTACTTTCATTCTAAATCTGTTCTAGTTAGTAAGCCTTTTAAAGCTAGCCTAAGTTATGTATTCAAAGCAATGGTTCAATTTGATTGACAAACAAATCTAAATCAATCAGTGTCCTCGTGAATTTTTAGTGATTTACTATCCAAAATGAGCGATCGTGCAATTCAAAAACCAAAACCACTTTGAACCCTTTTCTAAAAGCTTTCTAGTCCTCATCTATTCTAAAATGCAACACTATTCAGCTTTTTAGATGACGTTAATAAACATGCTCTCAATTCCATGTTCGTAATGATTGATAATAAATTTTTTGTATTGATAATTTACTAGGTTTTCGAAAAGTGTTGTTAAGATTAAGAAATATGTAATAAAAAACTTACAAATTATTTACCTGTTTTTATCTCAAAGTGCATAATTTGTGTAAAATTTTCGTGTTATAATAATATTTTTTGTGAAATATTGCGATTTATGGAATTTGCAAAAGCCATGTGTGAATGTGACTATGTGTAATATTATTAGTATTGTGTTATACCCACAAACTCCAGTTCAAGCGGAGCTAAGTGTATTCCTGAAAAGCTTGATATTAAAATTTTATGAGTGTATTCTTTTTCAGAGAGTTTCCTTCAAATAATATGTCAAAGTAAATAAATCCTACCTTATTTTATAATTTATTTCTAAGAAGACTTGACAAAACTTAAAAATACTTACATTATTCAGAAACTAGATTAGAAACAAAATTTGCTGTTTGTATTAAAAAAAAACAACAAAAGAGTTTACTTTAAGATCGATGACATACAAAAAAACTAAATAATATAAACTTCACATAACCATTGATTTAAAAATAGACAAATATGAGAAGGAAACTTTCGCATCGTGCAGACCTGGCGAGTGCGGGCGTTCTACAAGCCGAGCGGAGGGGACATGCGAGCCCGCCGCCCCCGAGGAGGCGCTGCGCACCATCCGACCTGTCACCGCCGGCTTCATCGCCCGCAGGCTGCGCCGCTCCCCCCCACGGCACACTCGCTCTTTCGCGTGCGAGAACGCGAAAGGCAGCTTCGCGGACGCGTTGTATCCATACAACGTCATCGTCTTCGCTTCCGTCGTCGGAGTGCATTCGCTGGCCAGCAGCGGTGATATCTTCGGCTGTATCGTTTCGAACGTGTTTGGGGATGGCGTCTTATCCTCCGGCGACGCCTTCCTCGGTAACGACAACATTTCTTTCGAGGACGTGACTGAATCTTCAGGGTGGACTTTTTGCCGCGATACTGAAGGCTTCGGTCGCTCGGAAGAGCTCTGCTGGTTGGCGGCTTCGCTCGGAGTCGTCAGGTAATTGACGCAGCCGAACGCTAAGCCTATCTGTCCGAGCATTTCGGGGTAGTTCGACTTTTGACTGCTGTTAGTACATACCAGAGTCCACACGGATGCAGTGAAACAAATGTTGTGTTAGAAAGAAATGCAAGTGTTGTTAGTGCGTAGTAATTTGGGATAGGCTACATAAAAAGTTCAAACCACACTAGACTACCTTGTATAGCGTTCTTAAGATCATTTGTGGTTCTTCTGTAATATAATAAGCATTACTAATTTTAGATTATTGAACATGATAATATTATATATTAATTTGAAATTTAATATCTCTCTAGAAATTATGTGATGAAATGATGTTAGATACTTTGATGTAATTATAAAATCAATACTTACTCGAGTACTTGATATATTTTTTCTGATTCCCCGTTAAATATAAGTGGCCTTAGTGGTATTTGTTCTTTCGGTTGTCCATTTGCTCTGAAATAAGTTTTGCTTAAATATTTTTTTCTAATACTGGCTTCTTTCAAGGTATCTTATGTGTTATTCTAAGACCTAGTCTTGTAATCATAATTATACCACATTAAAATCTATTAAGTAGGAGTTTTATAGTATAAATGCACTTTTACTTACAAGTTAGGTGCTAGTGGTCCTCCGGTTGGTCCTAACTCTCTTTGCATTAGAGAACTCAAATGGTTCCCAACATTTTCTGTAAGAAACACAAATGGTAATTGATTATACAATTTTATACTTTACGGCTCTACGCCAAGTAATGCATCTTCTGTTATATGTTTATCTTTAGCAATGTGAGAATTCCTAGCATCCTATCAAGATTGCCTGTTGAGATAAACAGTAAAAATCAATGCAGATATAGCTTTTAGTTGTGTATCATTAAGTTTTATTGACCTTGTGGAGCTTCGCCATTTTTCTTTCTGTGGAAGTTTCTATTCGGTCCATGTCTTCGTATGCTTGACCATACGCCACCGAACAAAGAATGATTTCTCTGTGAACAGAAAATTTATGTTTTCAATTGATTTTCTCCTGTAATTTTTACAGTATTTTTTTCATTAAGACCATACTTATTGATTTCGTCGAACCGTTGACTCTATTAGTTTCCGCTTTCACTTACCCTATGCATAGGTATATCACATTCTCCAGCAATATCATCCAAGTTTCCTGAAATTGCTCTCTTGAGTTCTGGTCCTGCTTCATGCAACGTCCTCAATCCTGCTTGCAGTGTCATCTGGTGGTTTTGCTCGTCACACTGCCTCATCTCTTGCTCCTTCCGCTTTTTGAACCTTGACATCCAGAAAACAAGCTTTAAAATCGATTACATTATCCTAGATTGCACTGTGTAGGACTATTTCGATACTTACTTCGATCCCTTTAATTTGTTTGTGCAACTAAGTATATGCTAAGTATAAAAGTGAAAGACAAAAGAGATTTTTCTAAAGCTTCCATTCAAATGGGACTGCATTGTCGTGTACGATTATGATGTTTCAATAAAATATGTTTATTTGAAGATAGCGTTGTATTTATGATTTTATTTAGATCTACTGTATCGTTGGCGTTGTCGATAGTGATGAATTTGCTAATACTCATATTAAAATTATATTGCTCAAAAACTATAGGTAAGTCTATTGTATTGTTATAGTGTTTCAACGAAATTCCTACACGTGAAAGAAGACTATGTCTATAGGTCCTACTTCAATTCTTATAGGATACAGTAAATAATTACCTAATCATTTACAACTAAATCTAATATAATTATGTATAATATAAATAACGGGATAACACAACAAATAACATCGGGGAACTCAAAACTGGAAAAAATACAAGTATAGGATTTTTCAAAATTCATGCTTCACGGAGAATTTAGTTTATGTAATATGCAAGATGGTTTTAAAGCTCATGATTATATATTTGGGAGCTTTGTTCCATGCAGGGGCTTTCTTTCTAAGTTTGAGCCTCTCTCGGGGAGTTGCCCTTGGTCCACTATTGTTAATTAGATCTATGTGATGTGAAGTTGAGGTCAAACACTAATTAAAAAGGGTATTCCTAACGACATACGGTTTCGTAAGAGGCGTTACTTACGCGTGGTTCCTATGGAATAAAAATATTGGTTTCAGTTAACTAAACCAAAATAAATTAAACATAATACAAATCATACAGAATAGGTAAGTACATATTATTTGAATAAATCCTTTCAGTAAATAATCTAGTATTATCGCTTACCATATTTGAACACTCTACGCATTTTAGAAATTTATACGCTTTGTGAAAACTGCACATAATTACACACAAATTGAAAATGCAATATCTCAGATGAACACAGAAGTACCTATAGGATTATTATTCCGACGAAAGAATAACGTAGAGCAACATAATTTTGTTTTTTTTTATTGTCAGATATATAAAAAATATCCTCACTTATAATAATTATTCCACAAAAAAAAGCCTCGAAGAGTCAACCAATCTATGCTACAACTTTTTTCCACGATCACATGCATACAACCTACCTATATCTTAACCCCTAACTAGGATTCCATGTCCATGGTAAAAAAAGCCATGGTCTCACCAACATCCAGACTAATACTTACCTGTGGTTCACCCAAATATATACCCTGTACGGACATCGAACCCGCATCTTCAGTCTTTGCAGTCACAAACTAAGCCACGTAGGCCAACAAATGAAGTCAGGTACCCACCTTCTAAAGTAGTCCTGTATTAAGAAGGTGGCGTAGAACTTTCCGACGGTGATCTCGTTGGGGTCTCCTGGAGGTGGTACCACCTGGTCCAAGAGTTTGGGAGACGTGCGCTTCCAGATCTTCTTTATCACAGCTCGAAGTTCTGTGTTACAGTCGTCTATGTTGCCTGTTGGATTGGGATAATGTTATTGTATCCAAGCATGACAGACGTGCGATAAGCGGTGGTAGCCTAGTGGGAGAACGTCCGCCTTCCAATCAGAAGGTGATGAGTTCAAATCCCAGTGCGGGCACGTACCAATGTGTTTCGTTAAAACATATATGTACGTAATTATCACTCGCTTTTCGGTGAAGGAAAACATCGTGAGGAAACCCACATACCTACCCGAGAATTATTTCGGAGGTAGGTATGTTATCCACCAATCCGGACTTGGCCCCCGTGGCGGAACATGGCATAACCCTCCTCACGAAAGTGAGGAGAGACCCGTGCCCAGCAGTGGGACGTTATGGGTTGATGATGATGATGATGACAGACGTGCAAAATTTCAACTCAATTGAAACACGGACACTGGATCCGAATTGACTTGAAAAACTTACGTAAACTTACAACTATCCATCCATCCATCTGTGGTTGGCACATTGTATACTTAATTCATCATTTTACAAACGGCGTCGTCTGTTTAAAACGTTCGTTGTGGCGTTCTATGAGGGAGGCTTATGTTCGGCAGTGGACGTCTTCCGGCTGCTGATTATAATGAGATGACACCGTTTGACACTACATGTCACTTTACATCCACACTGACAAAGTACATAATAAAAGCTTGTAAATAGAACAAATGGAAACCTACCCTCCGTCTTGATTTTGAGCGAGGTCCGAACTACGGCGAAGAGAGTGGCATTGAAGAGCACGGTTCCATCGGAGTTGAGGGGCATGTTCATGGAGACCAGCCGCTTGCAGGCCACTCGGTGGGGGCAGAGCTTGCCAAACCCTGGGAGATCGTTCGTTGTTTGTTTGTTTGTCGAATGAGGTAGTGGAGAGTTTGTTAGGCCACCCTAGAGCCTCTCTCTGACGTGGCATAACCTGTCACTGATAACAACCTAGACCGACGGCTCCGACAGACGAAGCGGATGGAATTCAGTTTTTTTTTAATTCTGATACTAGAAGCTAGCACTAACTCATTTGACAGAAAACAACAACAATTTTATTAGGCGTAGAATAGAATATTAATATTTTTTTGTACACCAAATACAGAAATACACAAGTTAAAGAAATACAAATAGAAGGTGTCAGTTGAACTTACCTAGAGGCGGGCTAATTTTCCTTAGTAAAGTCACTACATCTAAATGCTTTATTCTACCCTTCGCATCTGGATCGTATTCACTCCATAACCTGTAAGGCAAAAAAAAATAAAAATTAACGTATCAATTATTATTGTTCCTGATTCCCTGTATATAGGGAATCAGGAACTGCAAAAACCATGGTCCTGCAAACACTCACACTTAAAGCAAATATTTGTGGTTCACACAAATCTATGCCCTGTGCGGGAATCGAACCCACAACCCCATGCTTAGCAGTCGTATCATCACTGACTTATGATACGGAGGCCGCCATTTAATAATACAATACAATAATTCTTTATTGAACACCATAAAGCTTCAGTAGACACAGTACAGTAAACATTAATATTCGACCTTTTGCCTATTCTAGTTTAACACTTTCAGTGCTACAAACCCAACTGTCGTGTTTTTCATAACTTGCCGCGAGTGTGGGAAAACACAACTGTTGTGTTTGTTGTATGGGAAAACACTATGGAGTGTGCAAAAGCGCACCCGTGGCTAGACAAGAAAATCGTCTCAACATTCAAAGTGTTAAATATCTTGCTTATTCTACATTGTCTCACCTTATAAATTCATCTAAGTGGTGTGGTCCCAGGATTGACCAGTCTCTAGTCAAATAGTCGAAATTATCCATAATGACGGCAACGAATAAGTTAATGATCTGAAACAGACACATCAAGTATAATAAAACGTCGTGTGAGATCTTTCTTTAGAGATAGATGTGGCATCATTCCATACTCCATTACACTGGCATAGTGGGATGGTAGACAAATTAACGGAACCTTGGTCAGTTGTAAAGTAGCTACTGTTCCAGCAAAAACACTTTTTTTTTTATTTGATTGAGTGACGAGACTGTCAAGTCGTTCACCTGATGGTAAGCGCTACGCCTGCCCATAACAGTTACAGTGCCACCCAGGACTTTCCATCTAAAAGCATTTGAACTTGTCATCTTTTTAATTTTTTTCTTCTTTTCCTATTTGTTCTTTCTTTTTCAATCATTTTTATTGCCTTACCAAAAACGAACACAGCACATAGAAGGAGATGAAGTATGGGAAGGCCAGCACGCTGCCGCACGAGCCAACGTCCGCATCACTGCCCTCCTCGTCGTGGTAGTTGTGGTCGCACTTCACCTCAGGGTCGGGAGACACTCCCATCATGATGTCCTGCCAGGCCTCACCTGGAGGTAAAGGAACCTCGGGTGAAGGATGGGCGACTTCGAAATGTCCTAGTCGATTGTTTCGATTGTACAAACTTCTCGGATAATCTCGATGGTTCTCGAAATCCAATGTTTTAAAATATCAAACTCAAACTCAAATCATAGATAGAATCCAAGAATATCATAGAATCCAAGTTTAGAACGCGAACGATACGACACGAGAGTGAGAGAGCGAGTGAAGAATGCGGTGAGTCTATCGACCCGGAACAATCGAAATACACCTCGATGTGGAGCGAGATGTTTATAGACTCGATTGTTATTTCGCTCCGAATGCGATTCTTCCGACTGTCGAAGCATCTCGAACTCGTTCACCTCTAGTTTTAAAGTGAAAAGATGATCAAGTATCTCACCAGTAGCAGATCTGAACAGCACGAGGATCGCTTGCGGGAACGTTTGGAAGTGATTGTTTCTTGTAATAGGGCTCTCGTCGTCGATTGCTATTTTGCCAAATACCTTTAAAAGAAACAATTATTTGTGAAGTAGATATAGCTTAGTTAGGCTTAATAAAATTGTTTTGTCGATCAGTGTCCAATGTTCCTTGATAAGATACCTACCCGCTTACATGTTTCTACGAGTTTGATTCTTGCCTAATTCAAACATGACAATGGTTGGTTGGTTGAATTATTTAGTGTTACCAATTTCTTGTGAAGTTATTAGGTTAGGCATCTATGGTACCTGGTATCTATCTTTATCTATTTATGGTATGTTTCAATTCACCTGCATCCCAACAACAGCATAAATGAAGAAAAGCATGAGGATCAGCAAGGCGACGTAAGGCAGGGCCTGGAAGGACTTGATGAAGGTCCAGAGCAAAGTCCTGATCCCTTCGCCTCTGGACAGCAGCTTCACGAGTCTCATCACTCGGAACAGGCGGAAAAAGTTGATGGAAGGGATGGAATGCTCCTGAAAATTGACAAAGAAAAAGGTAAGCTACTTGAAGATGGCGATAGTGATTGGTTAATTGATGTGGGTAAAGATGTAACGGCTGATGGATCATCAACGGATATTTAGCTCGAAGTTAATAACAATACAAGTAGAGGAGTTAATCTGGTTGGAGCTGAACTATATTATTATGTAACTAAGTACGACTAACGACTATTGGCGAGACTATTTGGTAGTTTAATTGAGTTACTCTTAAAAACCAGGAATACAGTCCAATGTTTCAAAACAGGTAAGGTTACTGTCATATTGAGGTTGAAGGCAGTATTTTTATCTTATTGGTGTAGTTACCTCGTTATAATTATTCAACTCATTGTGACTAATGTCGCATTGAATTGCTTCTTACGTTTCTTATGTACGAAGTGCATACTCTTTCTCTTCAAAGCCAAATAGTTTGCCTTAAGAAAAATGCGTGGGATCTTTCACACGCGTACTTACAGCTATTTAAAATTAAAAAGAGACAAGAAAAAAGTGTGGCTTTTAACACCAGTGTTTCTAAAAGTGCTTAAAGTAGTGTCAGTGTATATTGAACAATTTGCTTTTCGAACAAGATTGCGTATCTCAATGTTACTGTCCCATTGTTTCACATTTAAAGCATTTTCGTTATCTATACTTATTTAAGCGTCGATTTAAACAATATACAAAGCTTTTGTTAAATTATTTGTATGTGAGTGCTCGTTCTGTTTTATATACAGATGGTTTACAATTTTAAAATCAGTACCAGGTTAGAATCAGTAACAGAAAAAGCTTGGTTTTATATTTTAACACGATTTGCTTAGGCATTCAACATGTTTAGTTTTATGCAAATTGCGAACGATTTCCAAGACAAATAGTTTCGATTGACAAATTTTTTTGCTATCTCTGTCACTGCAATTGTTTATTAAACTTACAAACGTCACATTTTCTATAAATTTATAACAGTAGGTACCCAAATTCTGTTTCATGAAAAGAGGGAAGAAATAAATTTTCCTATTAGAAAATTTGATGAATTTACTGAAAGTGCAATTTCTATCGCAACTAGTGTAGAGTTACGACGTTTTTGGATAATATTGTTATTTCAAAACTAACTTTATTATCCGCTAGCTATTCATCCACGTCACTGGTTACTTCAATTTCTTCGTAAGCTGCGTTGACTATTATTCCACAGGAATCGTAAATTTCCCCATAATTTTGTAAATTTCACAAATTTTAAAAAGTTAGCCTTTATCACTATCCACCCCTTTATCTATCTCTATTACTGCTACAGGCTTTAATTAATTGACGTTTGTAAGTATAATAATTGTTATTGACAAAGACGTTTGCGTCAAGCCTTTCCCTTACCTTTACAACGTGTGCCTTTACACCGCCAGTGCCCTGAAATCAATTTTGCCGCTCAATTGTGAACCCTCCTCCGTTGGAATAAGAGTGAGATTGCTTAGCGTTGTTATTACAACATCTATCGTCCATGCTGGGGACAGTAACCTTGCTGGTCTGGTTTTGATAAGGCCTTTGCGAATCGGCA
Source organism: Campaea margaritaria (assembly GCA_912999815.1). Lineage (NCBI taxonomy): Eukaryota > Metazoa > Arthropoda > Insecta > Lepidoptera > Geometridae > Campaea > Campaea margaritaria. Next base: position 903,716 of record OU538813.1, on the reverse strand, counting down.
AACTATTTTATTTACATGTGGAAACTAAGTAACGACTTGTATAATAGAACATTTATAGTAACAACATAAAACTATTTCCAAATCCTTTTGTCGTAAAGTATAGAAGCAAGGAACAAAATATACCTAGTGGATAGATACTTAAAACTAATATAATTATAAACCTAGAAACTGAAATAAATACAGTAAACGAATAAAGTAACCATTGATAACAATAAAAGATGAAAATGTTTTGAAAGACTACCAGGAAATCATAAATCAAAAGAACCGTTTCAAGAGGAGATCAAAGTTTTTATCAAAATAAAACAGCGTAAACTGAAGTTGAAACTAGTATAATACTCATTGACAACAATAAAAGATCAGACTGTTTTAAAATACTACCAGGAAAACATAAATCAAAAGAACCGTTCCGAGAGGACTTTAAAGACTTTATCAAAACCAAACAGCGTTAAGTGAAGGTGAAACTAGTCAGTGTAGATAGCAAGTGTTCAGTGGGGGGGTTACCTGGTTCTTCAGTTCGTTTACTTGCGAGAACACTATGTCGATGATACTTCCCAGCACGATGATGAAGTCGAAGGTGTTCCATGCATCGCCGAAGTAGTTCTGGATGACATAAAGTGGCTTAGCATTATACTCACATTACTGTTTATTAGAAAATTATACGTTAAGAAGACGAAACTGTAATGACAATAGTGCACAATAGCTTTCAATGATAATTGCCCACTGTATGACTGTATTTTAGAAATAATTCCAATTGTGTAAAAAGAGTTACCTGTCAAAAATGATAAAAATTGTGTCAACGCCGGTGCACTATACCATGAATAATGAGCTGTTTATTAGCAATCTATGAGGTTAAGACTAAAGCACTTACGATCAATACCTTCTTGCGCCTTCACGTTTCTTCACCTACGTATTTACTGTCGGCCCGGATTGTTACCGATTATACCAGTAGCATGGGTGGCCTGACAAATTCTGACTCTGACACCAAAAAACGTCTCTTCATTCAAGATAGATAGAATGTTGTACAATCTTAGAAATCTCCTAATTGAGCTTATACTAATTCATACCTTAAACCTAAAAGCAGCCAGCTTGAATATAAACTCCAGCGCGAAGACAGCGGTAAACAGCATGTTCAGCATGTCCAAGGCTTTACTGTACTCTGGCGGCTGGTTGTGGTACTTCATAGCGAGAGTGATGGTGTTGATCATGATGAGAACGAAGATGGCATACTCGAACGGCTGTGAGGTGACGAACCACCACACTTTGTACTGGATGCGATGCTTTGGGATGTATCTAGATAGACAATATAATTTTGAATAGATGGAAGTTCACATTTTCAGTTTCTTTGAAATTAAAATATTTTAATGATTTTATGGGATTTACCTTCGTATTGGCTTGGCTTTTAATGCGAATTCTATGCAATTCCTTTGATTCTTATCTAATTCGCAGTTTTTATACTCTTGTTCACCCTCATTTTGGAATGTCACTATGACGAAACCGACGAATATATTAACCTAAAAAATATTTTGTTTTGTTACAAATTTCTACATTATAATAATAATTATAAAAACAATATTTAAATAGTTCGCTACATACCATAAAGAAGGCAATAATAATAATATAAATTATATAGTAAGCCGCAACAATTGGACGGAAGTTAGTGATGGGACCACGATCCTCAGCATTCGAATCAATCGATACATACAACAACCTGAAAAATAAAAGTTGTTGTCGTCAAATTGTAAGTAAAATCGTACAATTCTATAATCGATAACTTTTAACAGAAATGGATTAGTGATTGGCGAGAAAAAAAATTAGGATGTCATCAATGTATGATAAAATTAATTTACCCTGGCCACCCTTCAAAAGTAGACACAGTGAACAAAGTCAGCATTCCTTTCATAACATTATCAAAGTGGAAGTCATTTCGTTTCCATACTCTATCTCGCACCACATAATCTTGATTTTCAAAAACTAAATAAGTCCCCCTGAAAACAATTGGAATTTGGTGAAACCCGTTTATGAAATCTATGTTACAAAAATACTTCATAAAAAAGTTGTACTTACTGACATTCATCCTCTGTCATTTTAGAAATATCATTACACCTAAAAAACTTTCCCTGAAAAAGAAGACTTCCGCGATTAAATCTATGACAGTCATATTTTTTTAAACATTAGTCACAAACATGCCACGACATCTAAAATGGCAGCTAGTAATCATTAGAAATATTAACTAATGCCAATTTAAGTCATCTACAAAAGGTTTATAGTTACTCATTTCTCATGACGTGTCCCATATTTTAATTAAGAAGCTTTTTACAATTGCCAATCAAAATAAAATTGGACATTAATAATGAAATCCAAAAGTCCTGGCATTAAACAAACTTCTAAGCTTTCTAGTAATTTCCGTAACAGTACCTGATAATGACATGCAACAAATATTTATCAATAGGGTTTACTAAACATGCACGTACGATGTTCCAACTTCAGTACATCAAAAGCAGTCTATTAACTAACATCTCTTAGCCACAACTATAAATACATCGATGCAAAAACAAATCTCAAGCTCACCTTAAATAACTGTACACCGACGACAGCAAACATAAATTGTAATAAATACGTAACTAGCATTATATTTCCTATGGTCTTAATTGCTACTATCACACATTTCACCACATACTACAATATAAAGGGCCAGAGAGTGCAAGTTAGTCGCAAGGATATAATGTACGTTACCACGAGCAAGGAATGTTCCAGAAAGTGTCCGGTAACCACGCAGCATCGGAACATAGGGGACAAGCAAACCAATTTAATCACATAGGACATAATTACAGAGGAATCATCTATTGGGGAAAACTTGTTAGATGTCGTATCGGTATTTTAAAACGCCAAGGTAGGGGGATGGTTATGCTTACTAACACTGAACGAGGTTTAGTCATCTAAAAATGGACAAAACTACACCTTTGGGTTCGATGGATGTTAATATTATGTCATGCTTAAAACTAACCATTGTGGCGACCCTGAGATCATAATCATCTAAGGAGCGTAATGACATGATAATTATATTGATACTACCGACGATCAGCCTACTCATGCGAGGTTGTTACTGTTACTTTGGAAAATTCCGTAGAGAAAATACGTATTGAATTTTATCGTTTGTAGTTTCCAGAAGATAAAGTAAAAGATGAAGCCAGACACGTCACAGTAATTTACTTCACAAGAAAAGATAGCGAAGCTCTTCGAATATGTCATAAGATGGAAGCTTCAGCGGCTCAAAAATAAAAGTTAGCTCAAGAGTTAGTTTAAGCTTGATACAAATAGTTTATGAAGGCTTGATATAATAATAGTACTTAAAATAATCATGAGAAATGAGTGAAAGGACAGGACAGAAACGAAGTAATAGGTAGAAGAGATAGATATACCCAAAGGTGTAAATGTTTCAAGATATAAAACAGTGAAGACAGTGTATTCACTGCACAATGTTGTGATGTCACTCGTGATTTTTATCCCGAAATGGTAAGGGAAAGATATTTTGTATTGTTTAGAAATCTCCAGGAGTTGCATATTGAGGTAATAGCCCCCTACCTTGAACATTTGCACTCCCATAACAGCGAACATGAATTGCAGTAACGACGTTACCAATAATATGTTGCCGATCGTTTTGATGGCAACGATCACGCATTGTACAACGTGCTATAATCATGGAAAAAATAGTCAGGAACTTGTCTCCATTAGAAAATAGATGATCATCATACTAATAATAGTTAAATTATTTGCATACAAACAAAAATTCAAATTAAAGTCATTAAATTAGTTGTTGAAGTTTTGAAACCTTGTAAAGTTATTTCTTAATCATAGAAAACATTATTATGATATTATTGTAATATGAGTATTACTGACCTTAAGGCCCTTGGCCCTGTTGATGGCCCTAAGAGGCCTGAGCACCCTGAACACTCGCAATATTTTCACCACAGATATACTACCAGACCTAAAAAACAATGAACTTTGACTTAACATTGAGAATCGTGAAACCAAAGAAAAGATATAAAAATAGAATAACTAAGTAGTTGAGCAGACAGTAGACACCCAACGCTAACGACAAATAAAGTAAACTAAAAACTTATCTATAACAATAAGAATAGGTACTTTCTTTACTTGAGTAGGTATAAAACTATGGTTTATAAACATTATTTATGTATCTAAATAGTGTATATATTTTATTATAATCATGTGTGTAGTATATTATAAATATGTGTATATTATTATTATTATTATTTATTATTTATTGAGTATAGTGTGTATGTGTATTATTAAAACATAAGTATTAAATGTATTGTGACTGTTAAATACTGTAAGTACGCCACCCACCCTACTATCGAAAAATGTTTTTTACTGTCCATCCAAAGGTTGTCTGGAAGAAATCGCTTTCAGCGATAAGACCGCCCATTGTACTACCCTTGTTTACCTATTGTAATTTTTCTGTACTGTGTTTAATTTTGTTTCTGGTGTACAATAAAGAGTTTTCTATTCTATTCTATTCTATAACACTTTTTGTAACAATCTATCTGTATTGTTTTAGTTAGGTTTTTTCATCAAAATTAATAACTAATCTGTCATTATCAGTATCAACATGAGTAGGTTAACATACAAAAGCAAGTGTTCGCGCCACTTACATTGGCACTCATAATACCTTCCTACCTTCCTATTCCTATCATTTCTTGGCGACTATCTCTGTCGCTCATATCGTGGTATCCACGAGAAAACTGCTTGCCGCCGCAAGTAGTCTGCGATCGACCCTCGTCCTTCGCGGCTGCCGCTCTCGCCGAATCCAAAGTACTGGATCTGCTGCTCCTCTGTGGTGGTCCACGTGAATTCGACGCGCAAATATAAACAAAACCCGCTATAAACCCGCCGCGTAAACGCTCCTTGCCGACACGCACCAACCGCCAAAAATACAGTCCACTACATCGAACGTCATAACATCCTGAAGGAACAAGCAGCTTGGAGACGGACCCGAACCGAGGTGATTGCAGTTGCATGGAGACCAGGTTAGTCGCCAAGTTCCTTTGTACTACTCTTCTACCAGCCATCCTTCCCCCGCCATTGGAGGCGCGCTCAGCCTATACAGCTTAGCTGCCGCGCTAACAGCAAGAATACATTTTTATAGAAAATTACAAACTTACTTTAAGTTCATAGAGATGAGCGAGACGCAAACGACAAGCATGTCGAGGACGTTGAAGGCAGATCGGAGAAAGGCGCCCTCGTGCAGCACCAACCCGTAGGTGATTAGCTTGAGGAACAGCTCCAGGGTGAAGATGCCCGTGAAGAACACGTCGAATTGACTGAGTAACTGTAACGGAATGAGTAGAACAATTTGGTTCATCGATAAAGGAAAAAGCTTCCTTTTTAAGCTTTGGTTACCTTAATTACCACCAAATACTTTGCTCCTAAATGGTATTGACTTTTTTTAATCTCTGTTTATTGTTTCTACAGGACAATGTGGTCGCCTAGCGACAAAGTCCTTTAAATAAAAAAATAAAAAATGGTATTGACTATTAAACTGTAAAAATGTATGCATTTAAAATTAGCAATATAAATGAAAATATAGATCTAGATAATAAAAATCAAAAGACGATATTGTCATAACCTAACTTTAATTTTAATAACTTCTTTGTAGTTCTTAACAGCCCTTATAACTTTGCTAACTTTAAAAAGACGGTGAATGGTAACGATGCTATCAACAGCTAGTTAATTATTTCTGATGATTCATGACTCTTACCCAATTTCGAAACCCCTTCTGCGCAGCATCAAGAGGATCCTCAGCAGCCAACATAGCTGATGACAGCATAATGCAGACCAGAATGATGTTACCGAATGTGGAAGACGCAGACATCTTGTAGCAGAGCACCCGAAACCTGACACCAGAGACCATGGTGTTTATTTATTCATTAGTGAAGAAGGAAATGAAGATGAGATGAAGATGAAGAAGTAACCACGTAAGAAATTAATAATGTTCAGTATTGATAACTAATGTAGTTTTAATAAAGAGAAAATTAATTAAGAAATAATTCTCATAATAATTGAGGAGATCAACGAATTGACGTTAAAAATTAACCTAAAAATACGAGTGACAAATCTGAGTCAGCAAATATTACTACGCACAATATGTTCAGTTATCGATACTGCACACGTTGCAATTTATTTTCTCAAAATTCTTTAGAAACAACAGAGATAGAATACACTGTGTATAAAAATGGGTTTGTTAATAAAGTTGCTTTAAATCAAATGTAGGGGAGGGGTAAAATTTAATACAAGGTCAATTTAATATAACCGATAGTATGGGTGTTTTAGTACTATGTAGGTAATCTATAACACGTAAAGCTCACATATATATAGAAGGTAAAGGTAAACATAATCATGTTTTAGAGCGACAAAGCTTATACACATAGACATTAAGAATCTATAATAACCATATTATTATATTTTTAATCGTAATACACATAATAAACATGCACCAAAACATCATGCAACTAAAAATAAAAGAAACAATTCATGCAACACGTTAAATCAAGTACCTAAACATGAATCTATTAACTTTCTTCTAAAGGGATTATACGACCCCATGCTTAGGACAATAACTAGTAAACTATCTAAATCACAACCTATTAAGTCTAATTGGGGAACACCTCAAAGGTACTCAGTACTCATTGCTTCAATTTTGAATTTTGATTATTCCACACATAAGGGTCACAACACTCGTGCACGACGAGGACAAATGGATGATGCTTCGAAGAGTAGGGGGTCCAATGAGATGAGGCCAATCGGAAAGGCTGTAGACACACAACGCCAATACAATGAGACACTGGTACCGCGGCGATGACGTCACCACCATTCACCTGTTCGTCGGTGAGAATACGAAGAAACTACTAGCATTCGGTATCGGCGGCGTTTGGTTGGGCATGTTCAGTTCTGAAACGCGCCGTGGGCGGGCAGTTACTAGCTGCCCCTCCTCTTCATTTTCACCGCCATCTTTGTGAGATAGAAACACATGACCGTAGATTTTGTTCACTACTCTATTATATCTACAAAGTCAATCTATCATAGAAATAATCTTAATCATAATTTAATATCTATTTGTATTACTAGTCCTAATTAAAGTTTCTAAATCTATTAAAAATTGTAGTGTTCCTTTAGAGGCTAGCATTGAAAGTTGAAACGCATGCCTAGAGAAATTGCTGTTAATTTCCAACACCTAAAAACCTACCTATTCTAAGTTGGAAGAAGAAAATTAAATTGCAAACACAATAAAAGTGAGATTAGCTAACAACAGTGTAAAAACAAATATCATAGATATAAAATTAATCGTAAGTATTAAAAAGATTGAAGGCGAAGCTGTCTCTGACGTGTTTAAAACTAATGTGAGGTAAATAAATGAAAGTAACATCTAGTTAGAAATCAAAGCTGATATAGATTTTGTGCTTCGTCCGAATCCCTAACCTGTTGGTTTTGGAAAATATGAAGAGAGACGAAGCGTCAGGGATGGGTTTCTTAGTGTCGCAAATATCGACCTCGGAGAGTCGCCGGGGCCTTGCTGACGAGGTGGTTGGTTTGCGTTTCAACCGCGGCTCTTCCTCGTATTCTGTATTCACTATTTTTGTTGGGTTAGCTTTAATCCTAACTATATTGCAGATGCATTCGTGACGAAACAAATACCATTCCATAACCTGACTCTTAGATATACAAAGAAAATAAATTAACACAATTAAATTATTCATGACGAAATTAACATTCATGTGTGCATTATAAGACTTTAAATAAAACTTAACAAAGAAAATGCTTTGGTTCAATTTACATAAAACTACTTCCTATCTGGTATCCTTAGTAGTTCACATTTTATGTTAAACTAATCTCATCATTGTCATTTTATCCATCATACCTATGTGGTTTCTCTGATGAATCTCTTCTTCCTCTTCTTCTTCTATTCTCTGTTCCTCATCAATCCTCTCTTCGTCGATACCTTCTAGAATACTCTCACCGTCTACTTGGTCCTGTTGCTCTTCCGATGCCGTTTCTTCGTAATCTCTATCTGAGTGGGACCTGCAGAAAACGACATACCATCAAAGAATATTGAATAATATTATAATTAAATTTTATTTATTCGAAAACTAGCTCTTTACGGACTGAATTTTCATGATCAGGAATTATTTCTACCTTTGCTTTGCGATATGAGAAAAAAAAGCAGCAAAATTCATACTATTTACGTACATGTCTGAAGGGTATGCATCATCATCATGGATGTATTCGTCGTCAGTGTCTCCTTGAGCACCATCTGCTATCGCGCTGGCTACTTCCTTCTCATCAGGGGCCTGTTCCAATTCAATATCAATAACACGGTCAATAATACGGTCTTTCGAATATAAATTCAACATTATTAAATTGGTCAGAGATCGTCATTTACATCAACATGAAATATTCACTTAAAGCTTAAAAAAAACACATCTGTCTATAGTAATATGAGTGTTGTATCTGGTGAAAAATTACATATTATAATATTGACAGTCACTTACTCCCTCCTCTTTTTCAATATTTGTTAATGATTCGGCATCTGCCAAGTTGTCCACAGCGATAGCCAAGAACACGTTTAGCAGGATATCTGTAATTTCTAGCTCAGGAATATTGCCGGAAAAAATCAATGTTTCTGATCCTTGGCAAACTTATAGAATTTACTTAATAAGACAGGAGTGGGAACCGTGCAAGGCAGGAGCCTCCCCAAGTGACGTTTTAGTAAATCGATTCCTCAGATTATAAAAATCGCAGATTGAAATGACACGAGGTAAAAAGCTAGTGATGTTTCTACGATGCTACAAGCAAATATTTTATCAATGTACACTATGCCGTTCAGGCTATAGCATGTATCAAAGATACATACACACATCGACCGGAGAATCATAACCTACTTTTGGGCAGTCAATACCAACGAACGTACAACGTACGTTGTTTTGCTAACTGACGAGGCGCTTGTAGCAGAAGGGCTACCACTCATTATTGTAAAGGATACAGTTGCCACAGATGAAGAGGATGATGAAATAGATACAGGCCAGGATCCCGAAGGAACCGACTCCACCGTAGGCCTTTATACCCTCGTACATAACTGCATTCCAATCTTCACCTGTAAGTATCTGCAAACAAACACATGGTAAAACATAATAAGTAGGTCTCTGGTGAAAGAGTCCGCATGAGGAAGTACCACTTTTTCTAAATCTTTAACCAATAAGCAGTAGTGTGCTATGATTACTGGTTTGAAAGACACACTTCCAGCAAAATCACTCACTGATACACAAATATTTTCTTAATCGGAGTAGGTGTAGAGCTTACCATTATGCAAAGGTCGGCTTATCTCATGAGTCAGTTATAAAAAAGCCACTTCATTTAAGCATAAATAAAATTAATGAGATAATATGATAAAATATGATGGAATAACATTTAAAGATAAAGAAGAATACCTGAAAAACGGTCAACAGCGCCTGCCAGAAGCAGTCGAAGTTGTGCCGATCCTTTTCCACTACAGGATCGTAGTTGAACTTCCCACCGAAGACTTGCATGCCCAGGAGTGCGAATATCATGATGAAGAGGAACAGCAACAACAGCAGGGACGCGATGGATTGGATGGAGTTGAGGAGAGAGGCTACGAGGTTGGACAGGGAACGCCAGTACCTGGTGAGAACATTTTGTTAGAGAGTAGCATTTACAGACATGACTTAGGATTTTTGACTGGCATTCAAGTTTTCATTTTGCTCTGGGTGTTGTTGTATCATTATATCTAACTGTTTTTGTCTTTGTTTGTCATTTTAACTATAATTCAAAAATGTTAAAAATAGAAATAAACTACTTAAATTCTTATCTTTGTATTTGCTAGTAACGAAATAATTTCGAAAGTTTTTACGCAAGGATTTATTCTAAGTGTTGTTCTTAGCACTTCAATGGTTAGGGCGTCACTTACTATCAGTGAACAACCAGATTGTGTGTCACGTAAACTGAGCCATATGAACAGGCACAACTGTCCTTACTTGGTAACTTTGAAGACTCTTAGCAGCCTCACGCAGCGCAGCACGGAAATGCCGAGCGGAGGCATCACCTCCGTCTTCGTCAGGACCATCTCACTGATGGAGCCGATTACCACGAAGCAGTCGAACCGGTTAAACAGAGAGACGAAGTAGCCCTGGAAACACATTACGAAAATTCCATGAATCTTTGGAGAATACTACTGGAGACCAGTAAACCTTCTATCCTGATGAGTGAGGAGGTGTCAGGACTATAATTTAATCTGATCTGTGGTTTGATCAGTGCGATAAATGGCGCTGAGGTAATCTATATAATTTGGAGTGGAATTGATTCGGTAAAAAAATTAATCAAGTAACTATTTAAACCAATAAAGTAATATAATTATTATTTACAGTGAATTTCGAGGGATGAATTGATCTAATTAGGAAATTCTAAATATCGAACATGGAAAGCCAAGATTGAGAGTCGAATGAAACGGACAGTAAGGAGAATAAGGAAGGTAAACATTTTATCATTTTGTAAAAATGAGAAAATGGCAATAGAAGACTTACTTGTAAACCTAAACTGTACATCTTGACTAACATCTCCAATGTAAACAGCGCAACAAAAAACGCGTTGCCGTACTCTTGGAACAGATCCAACCAGGTTGGCTGCCTGAAACAAAAAGGAATGTTAAACCTCAGGCAGGACTGGAATGAAAAAATACCTATAGAGTCAGCTGGTTAATCAGTTGTATTAAAAGATCAAGATGGTGACGGTGACGAGACTGTGCATGGAATACTCGTTAAGGCAATGTCCAAAAGAGCTCTTAAATATACCCTACGGCAGACTTTATCACCACAATGCTTGAAAAATTCGATACGAATAAAAAGATTGGATTGTTATTAGATCTCGAGGAGATGGAATACTTACTGATAGTGTTCACTGGCAAGCACCACAGTGTTGAGGAAGACAAGGATGATGATCAGCCAGTAAAAGGTCTGCGACTTAACGGCGCGGCGGCAGGCCCGCTTCATGCGACGGTTTACCTTGGGACAATGAAAATCTATGTTAGTGTTTGTAACTGTAGGGAACATCCTAGGGTACCACTACTAACTGAAAAGCAGTAGTGTGTAAATATTGCTTTGTTATGGGTTGGAGAATATAATTGTATAGCAAAATTATGGAGTTAATACATACATACGAGTGTATTGCGACTTAAAAATCAATGTGAATGTGCACATTGCAGAGCCGCACAAGATTTTCCAATCAAAGTTTTGGGAAGCACTGTAATTGCATTAGGTAGGCGTTGGATTTACACTCAGGGAAACATTTAAGATTGTTTTTATAGGTCAAGGAGGAGACAAAAGATGAACCCTCTATGCCTTAGAAGTGTTCATCTTTGATCTCTGGCTTTTAGCAATATAAGAGTCCAATTATCTAGATAACTTACTTTGTCAAAATCCTTCTTCCATATGACTCCTATAGAGACCTTCTGCACTTCGTTGACTTCCAATCCCAGGTGATCTGTGCTATCGTGCTCGTTATTTGTTTGACCTGTAAATAAATTTCAGGTAAACCGAAGAGCTTTGCTGTAAAAGGTGGACAGGAAGAAAGCTTTATGAAGACCAAGCTGTATGCACTGCATATAGGGGCAGCTGCTTAGGCGGTAGTTTAGTACAGAGCAAGACTTTGTGAGTCAAAGTTCTGACTGGCACTGTAAGCAAGTATTGTTGTTGATAAGCGTGAAGCTTAGCATTAGGTAAACGGGTAGCCCATTCATTCAATTTACGAATCTGGCGTATTTCCGAAGCACTGCTTTTCTCTATGACTTGTGAAAGTAAATTATTTTTGCCTTCTTGCAATAAATGATTTGAGTTTTGAGTTTCATTACAATGGACTTGGCTTTTTCCATTCACTTTTGTTTTACTGGAAAAAGGTGGGCATATAAAATGTGGTTTGAGAACTTTTTAATTAGAATTCTTGGTCTTCCTTCAGTTTCAGGTTTTTTGGACCCCTTTACCCATTGGCGGAACTTGTTACCATTACCCAATCCATATTCCCGTTTCTGGTCCACTGGGTCGTGCTGGTCTGCCAAGGGCTCCAGGTACTCCGCCTGCGTGATCCAGTCCAGGTAGCCCTTCAGATCTTCCTCCAGCTGCTGCTTCTCTCTCAGTTTCTGGAAGTCTCCTCTGTTCTTCGCTTTCTCTCGCTCTTTGGAGAACTCTCTGGAAGAAATGTTTGGGTAGAATTGAATGTTAGGGACTCCTGATTTTGGTCGTGGACTTCATTTGATAATTCTGTTCAATGCAGGTATGAGTTTGTTTTTTTTTATTCTGACTTTATTTTGGTTGTTATTGTTATTGTTATTGTTGTTATTTGGTTGTTTTAATGTTATTGGCATGCCTATCAAATTTGAAGATTTTTTTGAGAAGTTATAGTGCCAAACATACTTCTAGAAAAGGAATTTTCGTATTTTGTCAAGTGAATAGTGATAAAAGGATGCTTACCCTGACAACACACCGAGAATGAGGTTCATGACGAAAAAAGCGCCCAATATGACCATCGATACAAAATATATCCATTCCCAGCTGTTCCCCATTGCGTCTTGTATCTGAAAATACATGATCATCTTCATCATTACTACCTATATCCATGCGCGTGGGCGCGTGGGCGCGTGGGCCATGTGCTGAGCACGGGTCTCACCTCACTTTCATGAGGATGAGAATCCATCAAAATGGATTTCTAATACGCCCTGGTTGAACCATCCAGATGGACAAGCAAAAATCGTCAAAGTTAATGAAGCCTTCACTACAATCCTTCCTTCCAAAACTGTTCCGGATAGTTATATAAACAAAAGCACTCACGTGGTACATAACATCAGTCCAACCCTCCAGCGTGATGCACTGGAAGACGGTCAACATTGACAAGCCGAAGTTGTCGAAGTTGGTGATACCGAAGTTGGGCCCATCCCATCCGTCTTGGCACTCGTATTCGCCCAGAGCCGAGCAGTTAAACCCGTTGATGATGTCGCAAGGGTGAGCGCCTTCCATTATCTCGCCTGTAAAATACAAGGAGTTCTCGTTATTCTTAATTTTTTCACATACCTACATAAATCCTGACTTCTAACTAGAATTCTCTGTATTTAGCGAATAGGGAACTACAAGGACCATGGTCCTACAAACACCCAGTATTAATATTCGTAGTTCACAAAAATCTTTGCCTTGTGTAGGAATTGAACCCGCAACTTCACCTGTCGCATTAGGCTCATCATTCACTACGCCATGGAGGCCGTCAATATTTCTATTTACAAAGAGAATGGAAACTTTTCAATCACTTCCTGTTTTGACTTCTTCTGTCTCCTTCCTTCCTATGTGTTCTTCTGTCTTCTGTTTGTAGTCTCAAATATAACTCTTTGGAGAAAACAAAAACAGTATAATACCTAACTGAACAGTTTTAATCGCCGCATTCTGCATTACAATTTTGGTATTGCTTATGTATTTCAGGGAATGCGTAGGAGCCAATTTTAGAGCTTAAATTTATCATTCAATCACCTGTGCCCCGATGGTAGCAGCTTTTATGCATCTTTCCCGAGAACAGCTCGAGGCCGATGATGGCATATATGATGATGACGAAGATAACCAGCAGCGCGATGTGGAGCAGCGGCACCATGGCTTTGAGGATGGAGTTTAACACTATTTGAAGACCTAGAAGAAAACAGAAATTTGAATAATATTGTTTGGCATTTCACGTGCATTTAACTACAAGAGAGATAAAAACATCCAATAAAACACTCACGAGATAAAACGGAAGAAATTTCCAGAATCCTTGTTTTTCAAACGCAAATACAAAAAAGAAAACTATTCGCATAAATGTTATTGATCCATAGCACATACAGGTCTTTGTGTGTATGGGCGTCTTTGATGTCCCTTTCTCCATCGAGTAGCTGTTGCAGTAACTCTGTAAGTCTAGTATATGGTCGGTCATTGGGTTCGGCTGGTTTAAAGGTATACTTACTAGGAACACCAGACACGAGTCTCAGTGGTCTCAGCACCCTGAAGGCTCGCAGTGCTTTTACATCGAACGCATCTTTGAATATACTTGATAAGACCGTGCTCACCATACTGGAAATAGAAAGAAAATATGAAATAATCTCTAAAGTATGAGTCGGAATGTTCTTAGAGCAAGAAAGAAATGTTACAGATGACACTTTTATGTCTCAAAGTGATGAGGCCGCAATCGTTACATTGCAGAATTAGACTAGCCAAGCTTAAGTAGTGGATGACACAGTTATTGGCTGACATGGTACTTACCGTCATATCAATCTATCTATCTATATATATATAAATGTTATGTTGGTTTGTGTACGCTTCATAAACTCAAAAAGTTCTGCACCGATCGAGCTGAAATTTTAGCATGATATATAATCCGCATCAAGGATTGTTTTTATCTATTTTTTTCATCAGTGACATATCAGCGAATGTGCGAATGTGCTACAGCGAAGCGTGGCAGGGTACAGCTAGCATACTATAATAATATATTCGTGTAAAATGTTGCACGAGGATGCCACGTTAACAAACCTTTACTCACTGATTATAACCTAAAAGAGGACTGGAGACACTTTATGGATGCTGATTTTCCAAATGAAAATGATCTATCTGCAAATCATAATAATTTGTGGTAAGGATAGGTCAGCAGTAGATGCTCACCCAATAACGACGATGGTGAAGTCGAGCAGGTTCCACCCGTTGCGGAGATAGGAACCCGCGTGCATGACAAACCCATATGCAATTATCTTCATCACGCACTCGCCCGTGAAGATCACCAGGAATACATACTCGATCTTTTCCTGAAAATTAAAACTATTTGATTAGTAAATAATATGCGAGTGGGGATTGGAGAGGAAATATGTTCACGGAAAGGTCATTTGAGTATCGGAATCGATCTAGGTATCGAATTTAGACATCGTTTGTCTCCACATACTCTAGACGCGTAAATGCCACCAGATTTTGACCCAGTAACGTAACCTTTTTTTCTGTATTCGTCGACGAAATTGCTTCCGTACGCCTGTTTAATTAATTTATGACTAATCTTCAGCTATGATCTCTATTTCGGTAAATAACTCTGATTATTAGGTCATTAATCCGAGAAAGATTTATATATCCTGGAATTAATAGGTTTGGAATGTTGGGATGAAGTCTCTAGGTTACATTAAATTAGGATGAGCGATCTGCGAATATTACGAAGTATGTGGGCACTTTGATAAATATACCACAGATAACACGGTTACTATAACTGAAGAGGTATCAGCAGAAGCAGAAGTAGATAGTAGTAGAGTGAAGATATAATGAGGATGAAAAACGAACTTTGGAAGACCAGCAGAATTTTCAGTAGGGGATCAATAAACATGGTCATAAGATTTTAGATGAAGATCGACGTACACGAAAGGTGACAGCTGTAATGCAATAGCTAACAGACGCTGCTTAAATATTTCAGAAGCTACTTACAAGAACCCAATTAGTGTAGTTAGAGTCGCTCGAGGGGTAAGGTGTGTAGACCGCCAACGCGATGCAGTTGGCAAAAATGGTTGTCAGGATCATCCATTCGAACGGTCTGGTGGCTGGGTTAAGGAATTACTGTTCAGAGCGTATCCTATCTATTTACATGAAATAAATTAAAATTGATGAGAGTGGGAGAGCGTCCGGCTACCAAGGAGAGGGTCTTGAGTTTAAATCCCAGTGCGGGCACCCACCAATGTGTTTATTGTAAAACATATGGACGTAATTGTCACTCAAAGTGAGGGGAGACCCGTGCTCAGCAGTGGGCCGATATGGGTTGATGATGATAATAATGATGAAATATAAAACTGTGGAATTCACAAGAAGTTAGTACAGACCTGTTGATAGACGCGGAAGGAAGACAATGGGACTCTTCAGTGGCTAGATGATAGAGTTGGGGCTTATTAGACTTCAGCTTGCAGTACCGAATGTACGAGTATCAAAGCTTGTAAAGGTGATATATTCCAAAACAAACTTATTTTATTATCGTCAATGGAATAGTAACACATGACACGGATAGGTCGTAATAATGTGTCAAGAAAACAAAAAAAAACATTTTTAGTTCATTACACATCTGCCAAAAATTGAGGTGCAAGCCGATCCAACTACTGTACGGATGTGTCACGGGCTGGCCTTTGAACTGTCACTTATTCTGTGACCACACTTATGTGTAAATGTGGTATTTCCTCTTTTGTTCTCAGTATCTCCGTCCATTCACACATTCGCGGCATTGTTGGCTATTTGCCAGCATTTTTTATACCCTCGAAATGGAGTTAGTTAGAGTCATGTTGGAACTATGGAAGGTATTTTTAGAGCCGTTTAAATGGTTGTAAATGTCTCGCTTTGATCGGTTGATGTCTCTTTCGAGCGGAGATATTTGGTTGGTGCATTCCGATCTTAATATAGGTTTGAGTTACATTTATTCGTGTTTTATTCGCCTTAAAGTGGTATCAACAGCAATGGCAATAGAACTAATTTGAAGTCGTTGAAATTGATACGGGCAACGTTGACACAAAAAGGAGACCGACAGCTTCCCATACAACCGTTAGCCTGAGATGAAAAGCAGTGAGATATGGCGACTTGGAAAGAGGATTACATGAAAAATGGCAAAAAAGAACCCTCATTAAGACCCTAAGACCAATCATCGACAAAGCCTATTAAACTTCAAAGTTACAAAGAACCGTTGTGACTGCTGTAGGCACACATGGCTGCTCTCGGTTGTAATCTGCCTATCCTATTCTCGTGTTCCGCAAATATGTCTGGTCGTGAATAGGACTCCTGTTGCTAGAGCACTTCAGGCAACAATTCAGGTATTGTGCGGTTTCCACACTGGCGCCTCGCCAGCATAACATCCGCTGCGAATCGAACTTCAATATTGGCTTATATTTATCGATCATCTGTTATTTATTTGTAGAGATTATAAATTTAACTAATCACCATTCAGTTTATTATGTTTACGGCTCACAGATCTTTGCTTTCGCTTTTCGTTTCTTCGGCTTTTGATTCTGCCTCACAGAGATAGGAAAATTAGGAGCATTGTAGGTCCCACAGAAGGAGAGGAACCTACCATAAGTCCTGACAAACCAATGACCAGTGTCGTGTCTCACATATTATTAAAGCAACGCGTCACGATCATATAAATAGATCCTAACCCCCCACCTAGGATTCCCTGTATCTTGAGAATCAGGAACTACAAGGACCTCGCTTCCATAAACACCTAACTATTATACGAGGTTGGCGAATATATATTGTCATCATCATCATCAACCCATAACGTCCCACTGCTGGGCACGGGTCTCTCCACACTTTCGTGAGGAGGGTTAGGCCATAATCCACCACAGGGCCATCCACCACACACCAGATCCGGATTGGTGGATCACATACCTACCTCCGAAATAATTCTCGGGTTTCCTCACGATGTTTTCCTTCACCGAAAAGCGAGTGATAATTACGTACATATGTTTTACAAGAAACACATTGATACGTGCCTGCACTGGGATTTGAACTCACGACCTTCTGCTTGGAAGGCGGACGTTCTCCCACTAGGCTACCACCGCTTCTTATATATATTGTACCTTCATGAAAGGTTCAAAAGACTAGACCTCCATCTACATATGTATATACAAAGGTTGACTGGATGACATCACTGTTGTACCGATATGTTATTGTTGGTCGATTGGGGTAGTACCAGTCTCTGATGTCAGGGCTTGTCAGGCCAGACAAGGGCCCCGATGACTGCCATATATCGACAACAACCCGGAACGTCGGCTTAACGCGACCTCCCTAGCACAAAGCGATGGTAACCAGCACAAAGCAATTGATAGCCACCTCCTTGTAAACTTGACACGTAAAAGTATGCGGATATAATAAACGTTTCCGATTGAGGCTATTTCAAAATAGTCTTCAAGACATATGGCATTCCGTAAATAATACGGGTATAGCGGTATTTCCGACAAAACCAACATTAATGTGGGAGCAACGATCAGAGGCAAGGTCGCGGCGGTTTTAATATCGCGAGTTATTATATTTTCCCTGTTTTAAAGATAACTGTAAAATTAAATTTTCTATGTAGGTACCTCCACTATATTACAATACAATGCAATACAATAATTCTTTATTGACACAATACTTAATAACAAGTAACAATGCAAGTAATAAACTCAGTTATCAGTATGTAGGTATGTATTGATATTTAGACGCTGATGTTAACAAGCTCTACCCTATTTCTGCTCTCTATCTTGTCCATCCAATGGTTGTCTGGCAGAGATCACTTTAAGCGATAAGACCACCCATTGTACTTTTATTAAGGTAGTGTTTTTTTCTCTCTCTGTGTTTAATACATGTTGGTGTCAATAAAGAGTTATCTATCTATCTAAAATCTATCTAATATATTTGATTTAATTTACTTTAATTCAATAAATGATTTGAGTTTTGAGTTTTGAGCTGTTTGGTTATAAATTCATTTTGTGGGTAACCAGGAGCGCAAAGTATTTTCAAAAACCTATGAAAATATAGAATAAAAACTACGTGACATCGGATAATAATTCAGTAGATATAGATGCGCAGCTACTCTCGAATTACAGATGTTCTAAGACGACGCCAAGCGCATACCATTAGGAGAGGCGTCTGCTCATTTGCTATACGAAAAAAGATTTCACATTTATGAATATTGAAGAGTTTCGTCGTTTATAACGCAAGTACCAACCAGAGTAGCATAGGACGTAGCGAGGCCTATATGAGCCAAAAGCAATGTATGTAAGGTGAGATTTGAGACTTTTGATTTCGTATTTATTGTCTTATAAAATACAAAATAGAAAAAACTTAAAAGCAGTTCGACAATATGTCTACCTACATAGCCAGCAATTCCTATTTTCAGCGCATTTTTTATCAATTGAATAGGCGTCTCACAGATGGCATAGAGGAAACGGCATGTCTATTTTTCTTTTCATAAAACGTTCGGACGACGGTTCGGATGTTATTCAAATGTACAAAAAAGTTTTCAATTGAAACTAATGTTCACATAATTTGCAGATTTTATTCTTTGGTGAACGATTAACTACTATTGAATACTACTGAATTCAAGGGCATGCGTTGACAAACTAGGTCAGGATGGTGGCTGTAATGGAACAGGAAACGCTTTCCTTTTTTCTGTCTTCTACAATTAAGTGGTAGCAACGAATTCTTAATCGAACAATCGTGTTGATAATGAAAGGTATTGTTTCTTCTTTCACGTTATTTCGGGCGGAGAATTTGACGTAACAGCCACGTTGAAGTGCGAGCTGACTTGGGCGTTATTTCAATAGTACTTAGTGCGATATTTGTGTTGAGCCGCGTTGAGTTGCTAATTAGGGCACTGTTATCACCTTTCGTCTCCATTCAACATTTCCTACCGCATCTGTCACCACATAGCTGCTTATAGCTCGATTCACGCGGCACGGTTGACGTGACGTGATTCCGTGTTTCGTTTAAGTATATGAGAATATAATATTATAATTCGCTACGAATACGGGCTCGTGTGACGTGTACATATTGTAAGATGCCGCTGAACAGCACTACGAAATGTGGATCAAACGCTAACATTTGGAAATAGAGCTAAAGATCCCAGGTTCTACTAGAATCAGCCACAGTTATGCAGATAGGTATGTCCCGTGATTTTTTGCAATTTTATTTCGTACCCTTTAATAACGTTTGCTAACGGACGAAGCCAAAAGGTAGTATTTCCTTAATCGCCTGTTTACCTACTTCTTTATCACCATTACGTCCTCCGTCCACAGCTGTTTAATCGGCAGTTAGTCGCTACAGCCCCGGTCCTACGCAAACTTTGCTGTTTCGCTTCTTTATCATTTGGCCACAAGGCTACAAAATCACCGGTAGCACAATACGGGTAACGGATCTTGGCTGGCTTGAAGTGAGTGCACGTGTCGGCATTTTAGGTGCTCTAGTGCTCAGAACCTGATGTCGCGAGCGCTTGTCTGATATACCCAGCTTACCCAGTCATTCGCATTGTTTAAAGGCAGATGCGGAGGGTGTATTCAGGGCGACCAAGATTCGTTGCACGAATTGTACTAACGAAGTAACGACACAACTGTACCTGACGCCAGTGTAATTAGGAGATGAGGAACTTTGCACGTTTTGGTAAATAAATGAGTTTGGTGTGGAATGACAGACACCACCTGAGGTATTTTCAAGGCGTTAACATTTTGTGGGGTTTCACCACCGCGGAAAAATGGAATTCAATTCATTTTTCGGTAATTAAACTGAGTTGTTTTATATAGTGATGTAGAGTTTAACGATAGTAGATGGATCATAAAGACTTTTATTGATCCGATATGCAAAATAGGTATTGTAAATGGGTGTTTACAGGTCAGCCACGTGACCCACTCCACGCTTCCCGAACCGAACGTGCTGAAGGCCATAACAATCCACTATTGGAGTTTGGAAGCCAAAACAGAGCAGCAAAACACGGCCGCGATTGACCGCAAAAGCGATGGCGGTACACCGTTTTCACTGGCTGCTAGTACACAATAGTTACCGTCCAGATTACCAGTTGCCTCGATAGCTATTGTCGCCTCTAATGACAATCAAAAAATCATTATCAGTTGCCACCAATAGTTGCGCAATGGAGAACTTGTTGACATTGTTAAAGTTTGATATTTGCCTCGGCAAATGGCCAATTATTTGCTCATGTTCCTACAACAATCCAAAAGAGATCTTAAAACAAGGTAAGCTACACCAGAATGCAACGTGGCTATTGGTATTTTGTAAGACAGATAAATAACAGATAATATAGTTGGAGAAATTATAGACATATCTTGCTCATCTAAAAAGATCTCACAGAAATCTTGCCGGCATCGAAAACCTGATTGCAAGTAATTATTTCAGCGAATCGATGATCAATAAACGGTTTTACCGACAAAGTAGCTTGCGGTAAATCAACTGGTCAGCGAAACGTGATTCGGTGAACAGTTTTGTGAGTTTTGTCGATGAATGAGGCAAACGTTTTTGGGCAAACCGATATTCGGACTTTGGAGATTCAGCCAACATTGATAAAATGGCCGATTCTCACCAATTTCTCGATGGAAATTGGGTATTTTGGTGTAATGTTGTTCCTGGGGAGACTAAAAGATCAACACGCTGCGATAATTTCCGAAAAAGTCGCCCATGTTCATTGAAAAGGATACTTCCACTCCACAATATCAATACACAGCTTCCTCAAGGGGTTCTTCAGCGTGAGGCAGAACATGGCCCGCTTCGGCCTCTCCTGCTGGACCTTGAGGCCACGGCGGGGAGGTTTCCGTGGCGCGGGCGGCACGGGAAGCCCTAGGGCTCCGTCGGCGGGGGTGGCGGGCGTGAGCGGCGTAGCGGGCGTGCCGGCGGGCGGCGCCGGCACCTCGCCGCTGACGTCCATCTCGCTCATCTTGACCTGGAATGAATAGGAGGATGGTTCAGCAATGTTTGGTGCAACTTGACTGCATTTTATTGCGAGTGTAGGTTAGCTATAGAGCTTTGCCTGCCGTTCTTAGATAGGCCTCTCTTTACCCTCTTTGCTGTTTAGACACCAAAACGTCAAGAAAATTATTGGAATTGGAGAAAGAATTGTTAACAATTTATAAACGATTGGTTTAATAGTGTTCAGGGTGCGTAAATAATAAAATGTAATCCTTGACAGATCTATTGGATACTAGAAAAAGCATATTCCCAACTGGTCAACTAACAGGCCCTCCAGTGGGGAAACTGGTAATAAGTTTTCCCATCGCCCCATTAAAAATATTAGAGAGACGCTGGAAATTTGGATTCCCAACGGGTCTACTAACCATCTTAGCATTGGGGACGCTAGTAATTTAAATACCCAACTGCCCTAGCTTAGAATGAAGAAGACTTTAATATTCTCAAGCACGTAGATATACCTTCTAAATAAAAGAAACACTAAACATAAATGCGTCGGCAGAATTCTAAAATTTCTCAAGCAAAAAAATAATACAAAACAATGTGCCGTCAGCATTTTATTAGGTGCTTAGAGACACTCGAAGAGGACTGAATTTGAAGAAATCAGTATCGATACTAAGTGCCTATTGTTTCAAACACCTTGAGAGCGGGACGTAGTCGTTTTTAGAGTTTCTTCTCCAATGGGAAAAACGTAACCCTTATAGATTCGTCCTTTGTACGAGAAAGTCGTTCACCTGATGGTGACCACGCCTTTCCATAACAGCTCCAGTGCCACT
The DNA here is from genome assembly GCA_912999815.1 of Campaea margaritaria. Classification (NCBI taxonomy): domain Eukaryota; kingdom Metazoa; phylum Arthropoda; class Insecta; order Lepidoptera; family Geometridae; genus Campaea; species Campaea margaritaria. The sequence goes on along the minus strand of OU538813.1, from coordinate 881,398 downwards.
CAGAATCTGTTGCTGCACTGCACTACGCTCGTCAACCTAAGACATTGTTCTAAAGTCTCATATGCTCAGTAATTTCGTTGGAAACAGTGCCCTTTAAACCGGAACACAATAATGTTTGCACACTACTGCTTGTCCTGTACGTCCGTCTGTATGTTACACAGGCTTTTTTTAAAGATTACTAAGATAAATTTGGGAGTAGGTATATATAATATCAAATGGCTATCAATGGCGTAAGTAGGTAATGCGAAGCGTTTGGTTACAGGTTCGATTCCCGCATATATGACAAAGATTAGTGTGATTTTTGTATGTCGTAGTTTGTGCTTCCCTAGATACAGGGAATCCTAGTTAGTATCATGAATAATGTATGTGATTGTGACGCGTTTTTTTTTAATTTACGTCGTGGAAGTAGGTATTTTCTGAAAACCGCCGTATACTCGCGTAGGTAGTAAAATTACGCGAAAATCGTAGGTATCGTTAATAAAAAACTACACTAATACAATCTCTAAGGTTATTTGTAATATTTGGTATTTTAATATGAAAATAACTCATTTTCCACCGCCCACCCAACCACCCAAGCACCCGGTATACCGGCTTATTGCGAATCTTACGACATGCTGCGATAGACGTAAATAACGCGTAACATATTTGCTGTCAAGCGGATACAGAGCAGACAGCAATCGACAATCGCAAACATTATTATTCCGGTTTGAAGAACGCTGTTTCCAGCGAAATTACTGGACATGTGAGACTTTAGAGCCGATGTCTCAGGGTGACGAGCGCAGTGCAGTGCCGCGCAAGATTTTGTAATGGAAAGTTCTAGAGGACACTGTAGCTGTTACGGGCAGTAACTACCACAAAGTTTTACGTAATCAGGCCGGTAAAACGGCATGTTTAGAGGTTACTAAACCTATCTACAATGTCTACATGTATTTAGCGAATATGAAACTTTAAGCAGATGTAAACAGCTCACGGCTCATTATTTATGTTTAATGTTTCTAACGCCCTTCGCTTTTTAGGGTTCCGTAAACCACTGGAGAAAACTTTAGAAGTTGTTAAAGGGATTATTCAGAATATGTTTGGTTTGGAATTTATGACTGTGTTATTTATTTGTTTTTATATTTACTTTATTGTTGTAAAATTCTTCCACTTACTTGATTGTATCTTTATATTTTATCATTGTGCTGATTCATAGCTGTATCTTGCATAGGAAAATAAAATTGCCTTTTCAAACTATAAATTAAATCAGTTTATTACATTATTCATTTATCTTCTCTGACGGGCGTATTTCCTTAGCACTGGTAGAGTCGATGGAGTTTCCTTTTCCTGTGCGAGATTCAGGCACGAGTCACCACTTGATAAAGAAATTTCCTTTTCAAACTCTTTCTTCTCAATTGTGACAAAACTGCTTCCTTACATCACCTCTTTAATTCAGAGTTACATTTATTAACTCCAAGTCATCATGCTAACTCTGGTCAAAGGAATATGTTCGAAAATCCCACATTATTTACCTACGGAACCCTTTACCCCTGTAGTCCGGTTCAACCTTTTCAATTTTCACGTTGACTGAACATTGATAGTTGAATACAAGCGCTCCTAAGCAGAACTTTCTAACAAACTTATACGAAGTAGACATTATAATTTGTATCCCGTTATAATTAACTAATAGATAATTAACTATGTAGAGAAATAATTCTTTATTGACACCAAAATGTATAGAACACAGAGATTTTACAAGCTTTTATTTAAATTGCGATTTTTGTATGCATGCTTGTAATCTTGCAACTGAATTTTAAGATGGAACGTTTTGCTTAAGGCGTAAAATTTAAATCTATATATATATATATAAATGTTATGTTGGTTTGTGTACGCGTCAAAAACTCAAAAAGTTCTGCACTCGTACGAACGAACTCGTAGTTATATTATTTGACATTATGCATATAAATGTATTCATTGTATGTTATACCTACGAGCTCCTGCGCGGTTTCACCCGCGCAATTCAAGTCTCCCGCAAGAACACTGCATTTACTGGGTTAAAAACAGCCCAGTGTGATGAACAAAAGAAACAAACAACAGCATATTTAAAAAAAAAAGAGGAAAAACAAACATCAAATCGCGAGTCCACCCAATCCCATAAAAAAACAGTATTTCCCAATTTTCCGGGCATTTTTACAATTTTTTTATTTTCATATGAACCTTGTCCTGACAATAACAAAAGCAAAAGAAATTGCTGAATTGATACAGCCGTTCTCGAATTTTGAGCTTAGCAACACATTTAGCCATTTGTTTTTATTTATATTATTATACATTCCCGGAATCATGGTGAATATTAATTTCACAAATTTCGGTTATCATTCGGTAAGAAATTAAATGGTCGTAATATTTTAAGCTCTCACATGTTATCTCTCATATTACGGAGAATCCTTCAAAGTTCTGAATTCGAAATGTTCCTTTAAAACGAAAGGGTAATGTTATTAGATTCCAACCCATTTTATTGGTCTGATTCGTTGAAATATTTATTGGTGCAACAGGAAAATAATGATGTATTTGTAAGGTAATTACCGGTTTTTCTGAAATGATTTTTCAGTTTACACTAAACCACAAAAAACTGAAAACACGTCAAATACCTTTTCCAAAGTATTCGTAAGTTCTTGGCTCAAACTACACAAGAACTACTACATACTAATTACTTACAATACCTAGTGTAAAGTTTTTTTTTTTTTGATAACATTGTTTTGTTTTATTCCATACATTTTCATCCATCCACCATACAGTCATGTGCAAACATTACGTGTGTTCCGATTTAAAAGGTATTGTTTTCAACGAAATTGCTGGGAAAAAGTGCAATGCCGCGTAAAATGGGTGGCACTGTGACTGTTATGGACAAACAAAGGCCATTACTATCAGGTGGACGACCTGCTTATCTGGTTACTCTGTAGTATAAACAAATATGAACCGTATTAGTTCGTTTAACTTGTGATGAAACCGCTGACCATTTAGTCTTTCCCTCATTTTCGGTAACTGCTTCTGTTGGTGTTCTTTGGTTGTTGTTTGTTTGTTGAATGTGGTAATGCTAGAGTCTGGTGTCAGAGCATATCAGGCGTCCTAGGGCTCATAATAGGACAGACGGCTTAACGTACCCTAGGCTCCAAAGCACGGGCGATGGAAATCCGCACATACCTTATGAAAGTCATCGGTAGCTGACTGTACTTTTGGTATGAATAATTCCTTACTCACCATGTCAATGACTCAAGCGTTAATTACGTTTTTTTTCTAAATATACGGGAGATCTGGCAATGGCCGTCCATAAAGTAGTAATTAAAAGTATTTCTGGCTGTCAGGTGGTTCCAGCACGTTACATCAGAGTTTAATATGGACTCGACTGGACCCAAGGGATATTTCCTCGCCATGGACGAGTCCGAGATGTTTAAACAATCGAAAGAATCGAATTCGGTGTAAAATTGCAATCGAATCTTTAAATGTCACTCTCTGACTGAACTATCGAGATGTTTTCGATTGTTTCGACTCGTTCTCTCTCGCTCGGTCAGTCTAAGCTCGAAGGAATCGCAGTCAGTAGCACTGACCGCAATTACTTCCCTAAACCAGAATGAGATAAAATCAACGAGAGACGTCGAGATGTTTGAAAAAAAAATCGATTAATACCTCTAGGACTCGCCCTTCGCTAATGTTTCCACTTCGCTGGCGACTTTACCCGTGTCAATTTGTCAAGTGAGAACGTAAATTGACAGTCAAGTGTACTAGTAGGTATCTGCCGTCGGCGATAAGCATGTTCTAACTTCCAATTTGGCGTTTACGTATCTACGACAAATAATAAAATTGTGCGTGGAATAGCAAACTGTTTTGACAGTTCGGGCATCGTCAGATCTTTTTGTGGTCAACTGTACCACGTAGATATTTACATACGATATTTACAAACTTTTTTTATTAATTTATAAGTTGACTTTAAAATATTGGTTGTCTGTAAAGTTGGTTTACGGACGATAGTTTAACGTCAACAAAACATTGATGAAATGATTGCATACTTTTATCAATAAAATTGAATCATTTTTTAATAATAAAAAAATAAATACTTGAAATTATACTAGTAATCAGATTTTTAAAATGCAAGATTAATTAACCTTTATTTCCGAAATTGTTGTTGTAATAAGCAATGAAAACCACATTAACTTTTCACTTCACTTTATAAACAGTCGACGAAACAGTTCACGTGTAGATGTAAGTCGTGTGCTGCCGCTGTCTTTCTTCTCCTCTGACGCATAGGCCAATCGAGTAGAAGAGAAATAGATGCGGCGCAAGCGTACAATGAGCTTAACGGGACAATGAGTCATCTCTTTCGTGCATGCAGCCGGCGTTCGTCGATTTATTAGACGAAGTCACGTCAAAAAATTTGATGCTCGTCAGTGAAAATCAATCCATTTCTCCCGTTCCATCACATTCCCCCGCATGAGTCATTGGTTTTAAATAAATCTTAACAAAATATTGTAAAGCTCATTGATAAATCCGGCGAATAAACACATTGTTTCAGTGAGTAGGTATTATTAACGCTTTCAGAGAATGCATTAACCTGATGTGATTCAGGCGGCGGCGCGGCGGCGGGGCAAAGGATAAGCGACTGTAATAACGAGCTTTTACAAGCTTGTATTAAATTCCCCGTTATATATGGATGGATGTATGTTTAGGATAGATCTTGCAAGTCTATTTTGACCCACTTTCCGTTGTTTAATTGAGTTGAATTTCGCATGCCTTTCATGTTTCGATTTCATTGCAATGCTATAGTAAATGCTGGCTGATCTGATGATAGATATGAAAGTCCGCAGAGACTAACTGTAGATTGATAGTTAGACTACACTACATAATTATAGTTATGCGTTTTCCTCATTGAAAATCCCAACTTCACTTTGTGGGAATTATGAGAATATAATTATAAAATAAAATAAAATGAATTAAATAGACCTTTGCCAGATATCCATCCGCTAAGCCGTAGCATGCAAACATTACTGTGTTAAGGGCACTGCGACTAGCGAAATTACTAGGCACTTCAGAACCGGCGTCTCAAGGTGTCAAGCGCAGTGCAGTGCCGCGCAAGATTATGCAATGCAAAGTTCTGGGTGGCACTGTAACTGTTACAAACCGGCATAAATAATAATGAAAAGGTACTCTGTCAATATTAAAATATAGCATGAACCTATAAAAGCAAACGACACGACGCGCGACGTCAAAATATACAAAGTGAAGCATTGAAACACAATAGCGTGTGTGTGAGTGAGGGTGGGAACATTGTCACATCAAAGCTGCCGCTGCTTCAATATTATCCACTATACAATACAACCAATACAACCGTCACCACAGCCGTCACGAACATTCAAGGCTCGGCAACGCTTCCTAGAAACTCCACGGGCAACGCGCCGTGAATAACGGAACATTTTCGGGAATTACATAATGTTCAATGGAATATTAAGCTGGGTTCACATTTGTGACCGTGACTGTAACAAATACGCGTGACGAAACATAATTGTAGACGGGTTTTGTTACGGTTACGCAGTCACGGCCTAATATTATCACGCAGCGATCCACTCAGCGGCCTCCTCAGGAGTCTCGATAAAGCGACACAGCCCTCATCCATGGTTAGCGTAGCAAGTACTGTGACATGGTCACGAAGTTACGGTTACGGTCACGATGTGGGCCCAGCTGTACTCTATTGAATGCATGTCACTTTGTAGAACAGTGAAGAGCTTTCATATGGTAGTTGGATGTTATTAATCATCCTGTCACTTATGTTCTAGCATTTAAAATTGGAACATTAATTTTGCATGTGAAATTCAAAATGGCTCAAGCATTTCTCTGCGGGGCAGAATGTACATAATAAGCAAGTTTACGAAATGTGTATTCTGCTAATTATATAGTGAACTTGTAACGCCCACTGTCATACACAGTCAAGTTTACTGAACGCCGCTTCAAGCCCGCTGCAAACTTGACAGTAAACTGGATCGTGTATGGCCGGCATTATACAGGGCGTCGGTTTTTATTGGTCTTAAATCCGATATAGTTGAAAATGAGCTGAAAACTTTATGTGGTAAGTATTAAGAGATATAACGATGGGTAAAAACGCGTTTTATCTGTTTTTTCTGCTTAAAAATGTGGTATTAACATCTAACCCCACTGATTCATCGCTAACACATTTTTTTTTATATGAATCATTATACGAAACAGGAATTATGTTGTAAGTAACAAATCATTCAAAAGCTTCGAGCCAACAAAATATCTGTGAAATAAAAGTGCGTGGAAACTTTGTTAAATTGCCTTATTGGACACCATAAGAGTAACAATATAAAATATTTGCACTTGCGCTTGTAAAAGTGCATTATGTTTACCTACTTGCAACAAGCGATTTGAGTTATGAATTTTACCAAAAGTACGATGCCAAAATCCTCGAGCTAGGAGAAAAAAAAATACAGGCGAATTTAGAACCTCCTCCTTTTTTAAGTCGGTTAATAAGTTGAAGTAGTCGGTTAAGCGGTGGTAGCCTAGTGGGAGAACGTCCGCCTTCTAATCAGAAGGTCGTGAGTTCAAATCCCAGTGCGGGCACGTACCAATGTGTTTCTGTAAAAACATATGTACGTAATTATCACTCGCTTTTCGGTGAAGGAAAAACATCGTGAGGAAACCCACATACCTACCCGAGAATTATTTCGGAGGTAGGTATGTTATCCACCAATCCGAACTTGGCCCCCGTGGTGGAATATGGCCTGACCCTCCTCACGAAAGTGGGGAGAGACCCGTGCCCAGCAGTGGGACGGTATGGGTTGATGATGATGATGATGAATAAGCTGAGGCTCCTTTTTTTTTTGTGGCCATGGTTATCATATTCTGCCACCTTCAATATCGATGCTTTTTCCTAATGTTTTGTTTTGGATTTTTGCATTTAGCCAGTGTCAACTGAAGCAAGATGTTATTGTTAGCAGAGACGTTGGTTGGCAACAAGGCAAGAAGCGCGCGTGGCCACGTTGATAAATGGCGGGAAAGCTTGTTTTCGGCGGCAACACGTGCCCGTATCGCTGTAAACGTCGCGGTTAACGCGCTAACGTAATTTATCCAATTTGTAAGTTAATTTGTTACCTGTTTACAATGTTAATTGGCCACCCACTCGCCATTAAACTAATTATGTGGTTTTAATTTTGGTTTGTGCAGACATTTTCTATTTGTTTTGAGTTTGTTTTTTTCTTTTTGGCTTCGCATAATTAGTGCATTTAGTCAGTGACACGTGTAATATTTTTAGAGTTTTATAATTATAACTTATGTACCTTTTAAAGCCAAACTGTCGATTTGTAGTCAGCAGGTAGTCCAGTCAAAGTCACGATTTAGTAAAATGGTGGGTATACTTTACTGAAACTTGTTGGGAGTGTCGGAGAGAACGCGATTTAGAACGTTTTTTTGGGTTGATATCATTTGCCCACACCCGTACACGTCAACGAACGCTTAGTGCTTTTAACATCCCACCAATGTTACACATTAAAACACCCGAAAAAATACAAAGAGAAAAAAAAAACCCAAACATCAACGTCACATTTTCTGTTTCCCGCCAAAACTTGTTTTGAATGTTTGTTTTTATGTTTTTGGTTTTCTATTTTTGTGTTCAGCCAGATGGTTAAGGTTGCTATTTTCATAGCAAGGACCAATTACACCAATACGATCGATATCCAATATGCTGTAAAACATGACGTAGCACATCGGCAGTATTCTATTGCTGTGGGAATTCTAATACTGTTTTTTACAAAAGAAATGCCTTTATCTGATTCTAAAAATATAATCTCGTAAAAATATTCGTTTTAAAATAGTCTAAATAAAGTTTATAATTCAATTCATTGTAATGTGTTCATTTGCAATGAGCCTTTCAATTACACTCTAAGAAAAAAAGTTGTTATACTCGCGTTCATTTAAAAATTGTCTCTAAACTGTTGCGATAAAGTATAATATGAATTAATTTGAAATTTCAACCATGCTTCAAAAATGTTTTACTGAAAATACGTTATTTCATTGTGAACGAAATAAAACCATATTGCGATGCAGTAAAGTTCAGAATATTTGAGGCGGATTAATGTATTTATCTGGGTTCAGCTCGAATTCAGGAGCTTTGTTAGAGGGAGAGTCGCATATTTTGTATAGAATGCGTTCCTGTTGGGGTACGTGCGGGGCAGATGGCGCCTTTGATAAATGGCGGTCATTTCCGTCCATTAATAATAAGATTGGAATATAACTAGGCTTTTATGAGTCATTTTATTGTCACAAGCTTTATTTAAGTCAGTGTGTAAGTATGTTATGGATAAAATATTGTTTCTTTAATACCTTATGAACCGTCTTTGTACTTACATAGTTTTTGACAATTTATGTACATATTTTTAACCCCCAACGCAAAAACGACGGGGTGATATTATGTAGTTTGACGTGTGTGTGTGTGTGTATGCATGTGTGTGTGTATATATGTGTGTGTGTGTCTGTAGAATCGTAGCTCCCGAATGAATGAACCGATTTTGATATTGTTTTTTTGTTGTTTGAATGGTGATTCTGTAACTGGTTCAAATTATGTTAGTAGGTATAGACGGATGGTTGTTAAGATCAGATCTCGCAAGTCAATTTCGACTCATTTCCTTTTGTCCCATCAAATGAAATTTTGTATGCCTTTCTTTATGTTACTAAGTAACGAGACGAGCATGACATTCACTTGATGGTAAGCGCCACGCCTGCCCATAACAGCTACAGTGACCAGAAATTTCTATTATAAAATCTTGCGCGGTACTGCACTGCGCTCGTCATCCTGAGACATCTGGTCTAAAGCCTCACATGCCCAGTAATGTTTGCTCACAAAAACCTGGCGGAGAAATCGTAATGATTGGCACGGTTGCATATGAAGTCAAGTGACGATGTGGTGGAAGGTGGTAACCTACCTAAGTAAGCCTAGGATAAGACTGACAATGACAAGGAGCTTCACAATGACAAGGAAATTCAGACCGATGGTGCAGAAAAAAGTTAAAGAAAAAAATAGTTGCGAGATCGAAGTTTCGAACCCGTTGTCATAGGGTGGCAAAGCGCACTAATTAACCGGCTCGTTTGTGAAATCGGTGATCAAGAGACCTCAAAGGAACCGCACTTACCACCAAATAAACTAAAGCAATCGATTCATTTGTTAGTGTCCATTGTGATGGACGACACGAAACAACCAGTATCTTCCCTCGGCAACCAGGTCAAAGGTCACAGGTCAACGGACAGCCTCGAAGGGCCACTCTTAACACCTATGCAATAAGGCTTAGAGTCCTGGAACTATCTGGTCTTTTAGTGCTGATCATAGTAACTATTATTTTCATCTGTGGCATTCTCTTGTTTATCTTTAGAACCTTAAGTTTAAGGTTGTAAGGTTTAAGATCGTGAAGATATTTTGACTGGATGTAGGTCCGGTTTTATGGGCTTTGGCGGCGTTAAGAATGCAGCCTTAAGTTAAAGGAAGTAAGGTTCAGAGTCACGAAGACATAAAAAAGGTGTTTTGACTATTTTACGGAGTAGTAACGCGTTTTCCGATACAGCTCTGAGTCTGAAAAATAATGTTTAAAGCAACGAAAGCGAATCCTACTAATATAATAAATGTGAAAGTTTGCAAGAATGGATGGATGGATGTTTGTTACTCTTTCACGAAAAAACTACAAAACTGATTTGAATGCAATTTGGCACACAGATAGTTTATTGCCTGGATTAACACATAAGCGATTTTTATTCCGAATAATAACTTTTCCCGTGGGTGAAACTGTGGGGCGCAACTAGTAAAAAAATCAGCCGCGACGCTGATGTAATAAAAGCCACTAAAACTATGTACGCGGTCCAACCTACCCCCCTTTACCCTATTGCACACCTTCTGCCAAACACCCTGTATAACTTGATACTGTACACTGGTTGAAGGCACAAAGCGTGCGAAACCAAAACCCATCCATAAGTCCATACAAATTGAATATACAGCCTAATGACTATTAAATGACTTGACATTTATGTTACACTATAAAATTAACTAAACACTGAAAAAATTGAAAATTTTAAGTACTCGACCTTGACCAATCACAAATCCCGCCAGTAGTGCGAAGCCAAACAAAAAAAAGACAATTTTATTACTCACACATATACAAGTACACGCGCCAAATGTGTGTGTCAGTACGGAAATATATACTAAGCGGCCTAAACAAAAGACCATTCGGTAGTATGAAGGTTCATACCAACCGTTTGTCTATTATATTTGGGCGTGTCATATGGCGATTGAGGTTAGAGCTACAGTTGCGTCCGTGGTTGTGCAAGACCCCCAGTGTCCTATCTGTATGAATTGTAATTTTTATATCAAAAAACAGTTTACAAGTACTTTATCTTATTTATTTAAGAAACCCAAAGCATAAAAAGGCAATGTCGCACAAAGTGAGCTGTCAACTATGAGCGACCGTTACGGTGATAAATCGATGTTTGCACGACAGGAAATATCGTTCCTTTCAAAAATATTATCACAGAATAGATAATAGTATTGTTGTTATTACGTCAACTCTTTTAGAAAGAAAGGGTGATATAATTTAAGCCTATAACCCAATTTCAAATGCATACAAAAGTTTTCATAACTTTTTATGAATATTGGAAGCACCCCGAAGGTACATCCTTAATCTTTTCTTTTTTACATGTCCCACTGTTTCGTCTCTACCATTGTTTTGTAGTCAAAGAAGTTTTACTAAATTAAAAGAGACAACAAATACTAACAGATACAAAATGCACTTTACTAAATTTCATTTGTTACTATATAAATGTTTTGTTCACCAAACCGCCCACAAAGCTTCCAAGCCAAAATATAATTTAGACCATAAAATAGAAAGAAGAAGAAAAAAGAAAGAAGAAGAAGAGAAGAAGTAGAAAAATAGAAGTTAGTTAGTTAGTAGCAAATAGACAACCTGACCAATCTCTCTCTCTCAACCAAACTTGAAATAATAAAAACCATGGGAAGTATTCTGTTGCACTCACTCTCGTGTATATTGTATTACTAGATGTGAATAGCAGAGGTGTGAGACAGCTGTTGCCTTTAATCTTACTTGTAAAGTTTTTCGTACTCTAAAGGTAGAGTTGAGAGTTAAGGAAACGAAGTAGACTCTATGCCTCCCTCTCTAGATCGCAATTCGCGCGGAAATACCTACTTACTTAGTCCGTTGTTCAATTGAGACGGACTTTTCTACGCCTGTCAAGTTCCGATGACAATACAATATTATGGCGACATCAGTCTGATCTGATGATAGAGCTAAAGGTAGACACGAAACTCCTCAATAACTATGAATAGATTGATGGTGTTTGAGCTTATTTTCATCAGCTCGTAGTACCGAGAAGTTTGGCCGAAATTAAATATTTTTAACCACAAAATTTTAACCATTGATCTTGGCCCCTACACGCCTCCTTTTTTAAATGTTACTAAGTAACTAGACCTGAAAGTCGTTCACCTGGTGGTAAGCGCCACGCCTACTCGAAACAGCAACAGTACCACCCAGAACTTTCCATTACCAAAGCTTGCGCGGCACTGCACTGAGCTCGTCACCCTGAGACATCGGCTCTAAAGTCTCATATACCCAGTAATTTCGCTGGAAACAATGCCCTTCAAAGCGGATCATATTAATGTTTGCACACTACTGCTTGGCGGATGAATATCTGCTATTGATGTGAATTCCTAAGGCGAAGTCTTACAGAAGAGGCTTACTACTACGATTCGCTGTTTCTCTGTCTGGGTTTTTGTAGGATGGTCCTCGCAATTCCCGATTCCCTAGATACAGACAGGATCGTGACGCGGTATTTATCTTATGATGTACGAGTAACCTCTGAAATATTAAATTACATTTCACTACTTGTAAGTTACCGAATTTCTTGCAAAGAAGGGATTTCCTTATCGACCTCTCAAAAGGAATCATTGGCTCTTAGCTCCAACTTACTAAGGTACAAATTGGGTTACTGTTCGGTATATTCCTTAAACGAAGAGGGAAGTAAATAAAACAAGATAACTAGTTAGATGTGATGTTGATAACATGTCTTGTTACGCAGAGAATATGAATTGGAAATTGGTTTAGTTTTAGTATTCCTGTTACATTCTCAAAACTCAAATAATTTAGTCGTCGGAGGCCTCTTCTGCAAGAGTCCGCTTGGGGAAGTACCACACCTTTGCCAGATATTCATCCGCCGAGCAGTAGTGTGCAAACATAACTGTGTTCTGGTTTGAAGGGCGTTGTTTCCAGTGAAATTACTTGGCTTATGAGACTTTAGAGCCGATGTCTCAGGGTGACGGGCGCAGTGCAGTGCCGCGCAGGATTATGCAATGCATGGTTCTGGGTGGTGCTGTGACTGTTATGGGCAGGCGTAGCGCTTACCATCAGGTGAACGAATTGCTCGTCTCGTCACTCAGTCAAATTAAAAAAAATATATTGGAAGTGGGCAAAACTAAAGCACTATTACAAACTTAACTCTAACTATCATCCTACAAGAATTACGGGATTAAATTTTACGGGATAAAATTATCCCGCAGAAAAAAATAGAATAAGGTATCGAGTATTATCCCTTTACACACAGCAACCCTTGATTATTACGGGATAAAAATTATCTTACTTTCTATTCCAAGATTTAATGTATCTATCTATATATATAAATGTTATGTTGGTTTTTAGATAGATAGATAGATAGATAAACTCTTTATTGAAACACCACAGAACAAAGAAAACTTAAAACTAGAACAAAACCAATTTTACAATTAGTGTCACAATGGGCGGTCTTATCGCTCAGAGCGATCTCTTCCAGACAACCATGCACGGAGAGGAGTAATTAAGACATCGGACGGTGGCTTTCTTTATATACATAGAATAAATAAATAGATACATATACACAAAATAAACTTAAATACATAGTAAAGTAATAGATAAACTTAATATATACCCTAATATAATAAACATACATACTAATACAAATATATTATATACCTACTATTAATAAACATACATACCTACGAATACAAATGTATAATATGCAGCAACTAGACAATTAATTCAGAAGATAATAGGATTTGACACGAATTTTAAAACGAATTTTTTGTACGCTTCAAAAACTCAAAAAGTTCTGCACCGATCGAGCTGAAATTTTAGCATGATATACTCGTATAATCCGCATCAAGGATTGTTTTTATCTATTTTTTTCATCAGTGACATATCAGCGAATGTGCCACAGCGAAGCGTGGCAGGGTACAGCTAGTATATTATAAATTTCATCAAAATCTGAGTAGCCGTTTTCGCGTGAAAAGAGGACAAACAAAGAAACACACACACAAACTTTCGCCTTTAACACTTTGACTGCTGAGCCGTTTTACTTGTCTAGTCACGGGTGCGGCTCTGCACGCGCCATAGTGTTTTCCCGTACAAAAACACAACAGTTGTGTTTTGCCGTACTCATGGCAAGTTATGAAAAACACAACAGTTGTGTTTTCAGCAGCGAACGTGTTAAACTTGTAATATTAGTGAGATTGATGTTATGTTTCATGTTTGATGTGTCTTACTAATATTATAAATGTGAAATGTTTGTATGTTTGGATGTTTGCAAAAACTGAATGGGTTTGAATGAAATTTGGCACACAGATTGTTTATTACCTGGACGAACACATCTAGATATATATATAGATAAACTCTTTATTGAAACACCACAGAACAAAGAAAACTTAAAACTAGAACAAAACAAATTTTACAATTAGTGTCACAATGGGCGGTCTTATCGCTCAGAGCGATCTAATACTTTATATTCCGTAAAAAAGATTCCTGTTGCATAATACTCAACGCAGGGTTAATGCAACCGTACCGATTCGAAACGCTTTAACGCTTTAACGCTTTAACGCTTTTCGTACTTAGATTTAATTCTCTTTCAATGGCGAACTATTAAAATTCTTTCAATTTATCTACCAGCTGCGCTATATCTAAGGAATTCGTGTAACAAATACTATAGAAAACAATGTATTTAAAATTAACGCTTTGATGTAGATTAGAATAGAATCCAGTTACACGATAGGAAACAAATGGTGAGGACGGATAAAGATTGGCTACTGACCCTCAAATATGCAAGAATCTATACACAAATACTATCTTAAGATTGCATAAGTACGAATGTAATTGAGTTTGAAAACTAAATCTACCCGAGATTATTTCAGGGTTTTCTTCGGGATTTGTTCAGTTTTTTTCCCACCCTACGATCGAAAAAAGTTTTTTACTCTCCATCCAAAGGTTGTCTGGAAGAAATCGCTTTCAGCGATAAGACCGCTTACTACACTACCCTTGTTTACCTATTGTAATTTTTCTGTACTGTTTTTGTTCTGGTGTACAATGAAGTTTTCTATTCTATTCTATATTAAAACCAATCTGAATCGGGCCCCCGCGGTGTATTATGGCCTAACCCTCCTCACGAAAGTGAGGGGAGACCCGTGCCCAGCAGTGGGTCGATACCGGTTGATGATGATGATGAATACCGTTGATTTAATTGGTCAATCAACGTCGTAAATAACATTGATTGGTCATAAATTAGTATAATTTATTTATTTACTGCTCAAGTGTTTAATCCAGGAATGTTCCGATCTGATTTTATTTGTTTACATTAGCAACTAGGCCCGTGTTTACGGAGCTGACATCAACATAGCTGTTTAGTTTTATTGGTTTGAGGATGTTTGGGTAAATTTGCTAAGTTTGTAGCACGGAATACGATTTTTAATCTGTGGTTTTAACTTCTGGCGGTGGGCAGTGAGCTTCGTAAAAGAAAGGTATGGCTGCAGAATTCATTTAGGTACATCTCACTAATATTATCCTACAAATATTATAAATGCGAAAGCTTGTGAGTATGGAAAGCTAAATTATCAGTGATTAACATCCCGTTTTCTCACAGGAGCGGGAACTACGCGGATAAAACCGCGGGGCGCAGCTAGATATACATAAATGCGAAAGTTTACGTAAAATATACACTTTTACTTGTAGTGGGAGGCTTCTTCTGCAAGAGTCTGCCTGGGGAAGTACCACACCTTTGCCAGATATTCATCCGCCAAGCAGTAGTGTCCAACATTACTGTGTTCCGGTGTGAAGGGCAATGTTTCCAGCGAAATTACTGGGCATATGAGACTTTAGAACCGATGTCTCAGGGTGACGAGCGCAGTGCAGTGCCGCGTAAGGTTATGCAATGCAAAATTCTACATAGCACTGTCACGGTTACGGGCAGGCGTAGCGCTTACTATCAGGTGAACGACCTGCTCGTATCGTCACTCAGTTAACTTAAAAAAAAATACTGAAACTTATTGTTAAAATCAAAGTAGGAACACATTATAATATTCTTACCCGTTCTGCTCTCTTCTCAACCGTAGAATTTCTTCCAAATCTTGCAGTTCCATACGGCAAGCATTAATTCACTTTTCACCTTTAGTCACTAACTCACTTTACACATAGCTTATCTAAATATTTATTTACGCGATTAGAAACTTTAGGTATAGGGTAAAAATAGGCAGGGTATATTATTGTTTGACTCGCTGTTACAATTTCTTCTGAGGTTGGTCCCCTGTAACAAAAGAAAAAACGTTTTATTTTTTTAATGCGGGAAGTAGACAAAAATATGTCGATGATGATGATGAGCTAAGTGAGAATGTAGAAATTGGTTGCCTGATGATGAGTCATGAGTGCTCTGAAAAAACACACAAGACATAAGACACAGTGTCATGTCATAGGCACAGTGACGTAGTGTGTGTGACATTGTGTCTGTACAAGACATAATAATTATTGTTATTAGCATGGTGTATAATGATTTTCCTGGCTTTTAATTTTTCTTGGCAAGAAGCAATGTCTTACAGCAGATGTAAAAAATATGCGATTGGTGCAGTCATCGCGTCTAGGGATCGAAAGGCAATGTTAAGTTTGTCTTCTAACCTTGTTGTATTTTAGTTAGAGCAATAATGTTATACGGAACCCTCGGTGCGCGAGCCTCACTCGCACTTGGCCGGTTTTTGACGTGACATCGTCTAATAAATCGATGAACGCCGGCTGCATGCACGAAAAAGTTGACACATTGTCCCGTAACGGTCATTGTACGCTTGCGCGGCATCTATCTCTCTTCTCTTCTTGACAGGTTAATTATTCTTGCATTTTAAAAACCTGATTACTAGTATAATTTCAAGTATTTATTCTTTTATTATTAAAAAATGATTCAATTTTATTCATATAAGTATGCAATCATTTCATCAATGTTTTGTTATGACGTTGTCACGTTAAAATGTCGTCCGTAAACCAACTTTAAAGACAACCATTTTTTTATTCACCATTTCTTTTATTTCTAACACTACTGCACTGGATGGAACGATATCAAACACAATGATAACTAGTGCTGTATGTCCTAATATCCATTTTACCATTAAGCTCATACTACACGGGCGGTTCTCCCGCCACGGGAAACCGCACTGGATACAATTTAATACGAAAGTTGTGTACGGCGAGAGAACCGCCGTATGGCTCATAGAACTTTCATATTAAATTGTGCCTAGTGCGGTTAAGGAACGGATTCCCGCAGAGGGAGAACCGCCCGTGTAGCTTTGGCCTTACGCCCGCAAAATACCAACATTTGTAGCAGAAAATTTAGTAAATATGCAATTGAAAAGGACATGTCCAGTGACTTTTAATCGTTGACCGTACTGAAACGAACTTTTACAGAATGTGCCCCACCTAGAAAAGGTTCATTACACCCTTCTATACCAAATATATATATGTATGCTATGGCCAAAATATATTCATTTATAATTTTCCTAATAGCCTATTCGATATTTATAACAATTGGCGGCTTATTTATGTCTATTGCATTCGTTAATGACGCATTTGTTTTGTAAAGAGGTAATAATAGGTCGGTGCGCTTCAGGTAGATAAGGGTCTAAATACCTTAGAATAAGAACGAGCCCTAGAAGGAAGGTTAAAGGCCACAGCGGTCTTACAGGTCTTTTATTCACATCTAGTAATACAGCGTACTTGAGAGTGAGCGAAACAGACAACTTCTCATGGTTTGTAACCGACCTCAAAAAAGAGGAGGTTCACAATGCAATGGTTTTATTTGTTTGTTACCTCATAACTCCGTCATGTTTAAGCCAGGACTGGAAATTCAAATGCAAAATTACGTAATGCAAAGTTCTGGGTGGCACTGTAATTGTTATGGACAGGCATGGCGCTTACCATCAGGTGGATGACTGGCTCGTCTCATTACTAAGTAAAAAAATATATGGAAAGGTAATAAGATTGATCCTATAACAATTTTATCGAAATCGGTTCAGCAGTTTGGTTTTTATTAGTACAATTATATCCAGCTGGAGTCGGTTCTTTTATAGATTCAAGTATGGTTCGCAAGATAGATTGGGCAGGTTGTGTTTATCATCTATTTGCTACTATGTCATGGCTTGAAATCTTGACTGTTTTGTGAACAAAACAAATTAACAACAAGTGACAAGTAGCCAATTTAGTATGGATTCCTTTTAATTCTGTAAAACTTTCCCGTAAAAACTCATAAATGTGTCGAAATCGGTCTCTCCTACCACAAAGGCAGTTTGTCCTCGGCAACTGGAGCGCAAATTTCTTTAGTCGCCTGCTCTTTTACCTACTTCAAATTAACACCTTTTAATGTTTATATTACCTCAAAAGGCTTACCCAATGCCTTACTCAAAAAGTAATGAAAAAAATTTCATTAAATTTATATTAGAGAACCCCGCTGAAGATTAAGTTTTTGAAGGAAAAATATAATAATCCAACATGAAGCAAAAACCCCGGATACGAGTAGATAACGCAAAATAAAAACAAAATGTGAGTTGGGACACATAGTAAAAGTAAAACTTCAACTAAAAAATTATTAAAAAAAAAAAACATAAAAGATATTTAAAAAAATATACGAAACGTAGCTGTCTCTCTGTATTTCTACATTCATTCACTTATATCTCCCTCTCAACTCCCGTTCGCCTCATCGATCACATTTTTCGTAACGCATTCACCAGTTTACTCCCCAAGACAAGCGTGCGTAAAGAAGTTTTACTTCAAAAAATCGATCAATCCTCTGTATCTCTATTCGCAAGTGTCGGAAAGTTTTCGAATCCGATTCCGACGAATTCATTCCCAATGCGACGCAATCGAAAAACGTTATTCACAATTACTATCGGAAAGTCGTTTTTCGAATGCGTCGGATCGGGAATGAATTCGTCGGAATTGGATTCGAAAACTTCCCAACACTTGTGAGTAGAGGTACTGATCTCAAAGGAAGGTTTTTTGTAGTGGGAGGCTTCTTCTACAAGAGACCACCTGGGGAAGTACCACACACCTTTGCCAGATATTCATCCGCCAAGCAGCAGTGTGAAAACATTACTGTGTTCCGGTATGAAGGGCACTGTTTCCAGCGAAATTACTGGGCATATGAGACTTTAGAGCCGATATCTCAAGGTGACGAGCGCAGTGCAGTGCCGCGCAAGATTATGCAATGCAGGGTTCTGGGTGGTGCTGTGACTGTTATGGGCACGTCGTGCAGGTGATCAAAGTGCTCGTCTCGTCACTTAGATAATAAAAAAAAAGGTCAAGCGCCTGCTTAAAGATCCAGGAAGTCCAGTTAATGACGCAAACTTGTCTACATCAATAGTGTAAAACAATTAAGACCCGCCAACCTTCGCCACGATAAGCATATCCTTGGCTCGCTGTGATGTCCCTGTAATACACAAGGCTGAGGGGGATGACCAGCAAAATTAAATTCATCATTAACATCAGCTTTCACATCCACTGCCCGGCGTAGGCCTGTCCTAGTAAACGCCCACTGGATTCCATCTTGGCTCTCCTCATCCGGTTTTCGTCAGATATCTTGCAAGTCCTTACTTGATCTGGTGGCGGGTCTCCTATAATATAAGAATCATCTACCTTGGCTTGTAGTTCAGACCTTTCGTGAAGTAACTTAGTATCACACCCTGATGCTTCACTATTTAACGTCGAGCCGTTCTTGTTTTTTTTGGGTTCATGCTTAACAGTATAATAATTTACTTTTTGATGACACGGGTTCGGGAATGACTTGCCGTTTGCTCACAATAGAGTAGGAGTTCACATATTTAATGAAAAGGGTTAACCTTGGTCAAACGAGCATGAATAGGCATGATACCGCAAAATGAGCAAGGTTTTGCTTTTCACTTTTTTTTTTGTAATCACGGATTAGTGTATGGGATTGCTGCTTCTGTGTTTTCTCATCTTTAGAGGAGCTTTTAATGTCTCATGTTTGTAGAGAGGGATGGATGGATGGATGTATCTTTATGACTAACTTTTTAAGCCAATTCAGTTAAATTGTTATTAAATTGAGTTGAAAGTCGAGGCCTGTCATGTTCCGATGACAATAAATATTATTGTGACAACTAGCTGATCTGATGGTAGGTAGTGCAAGGTAGAGAATGGAACTCCCCAATAACAGTAGATTGATTCTTTCGTGTTGCGATTCAGTTGAGTGAAAAACCAATCTGCCGTATGAATTATTGTATTTATAAGTACACTGTTATAAAGTACATTTTGCCTTAAATAGGCTCACCAACTCGCCACATTAATTCCCCGTGAGTAGCTCTAAGGCGTTAAACCAAAAGGACACTTACTGTCACCTACTCACAGGGGCGGGGGTGTCCAACCCCCTTTACGTTAGCTGAACAGAATACCATAAACTTGAGAACCTAATAAGTAGTGACGCATGGAACTTAAAGATAAGGGTGAATGTCCACTATAACTGGCGAGATACATCGGAGAAAAGTCAATAAACAGGTTCATTTAATTTTCGCTTTAGACACGTGAAAACGTATTTATTTTTAAGGAAAAATTACTTTTACTGACATTCATCATAGATGAGCTTTTCATGGTTGTCGCTGAGGAATGGGGTAAGATCCGCGCCGCCAGGTAATTTTGTCGATGTCGTGCGGAAAACGACTTTATAAACGTATCATCGTCGACATTATTATATACTAGCTGTGTCCCGCGGATTCATCTATCTAATTCCAGTTTTTACCACAAGAACTCTGCTCACCCCATACTACTAAAAACCATAAAAACAAATGTCAATCCCATATCTGACGGGGATTTTTTTATGGGAAATACAAAAGCACTTTCGATGTATTCCAAATTTTCCCATTTTTCGGCAACTTTTTTTTTTATGAGAACCTTCCTCGGACCGTAACGAATATTTAAAAAATAATCCGAATTGGTCCAGCCATTCTTGAGTTTTGAGCTTGGCAACACATTTAGCTATTAATTTTGTATGTATTTAGATGGATACTTAGATAGATAAATGTGTATCCATTAGGCACAGCAAAAATTTTCCATCGTTGCATCGTTGCCTGTCTAGTGTTTTCTCGATAGATACTTCTCCAGTAAGAGGGTGCGACTAAGAAAAGTGCAGCAACGTTCGAAATTCAATAAAACGTTCGAACATGTGAGCATCACTTTATAGAAACAGCTCTCGCACGTGATAGAACTTTTTTATTTCCATTAGTTAAAAACTCTCTCTCTCTTAAAAGTCTCTTAATCGAGAAACATGTTCCGCCTTATTATCGTTGAAGGTCTAAACCTTAGTTTTCAAAGTTCTGGCTGATGGAAAACTCTTATTTAGTTCCGGTCTAATCATTATTGGTATTACGGTGTCGAGACTAGCCATAAGTCGAGACTAACCACAGATAACATTCAAATAAGATGTCTCCTTCATTCGTTAACAAAACTGTTCATTCATAAGTTCCGTTCTACTCATTAATATAAACATAGCAATAAAAAAAATGAAATGAAATGGAAATAAAATAACATTAAGCATTTATTATATGTAAAAAAAAATTATGAACATTTTAAATACATTTGGCTTGATTACAAGACTTACAACTAATAAAGGAACCATTTTTTTCAATAAATACCCACGATCGCAGGACGGAAATATCATGTATAACGGAATGACTTAAAACGATGTTTAACACACTCAACTAACCTCAAATCAAACGTCAAAAAATACAGTGAAATTAAACCACCGCTAAACTAGGTGATTACCTGGTTTAGCGAAAAACCAAGGTTTTGACTTAAACTTGTGACGCGAATACCATTTTTTCTCTAATTCGGGTCTAAAGTCAGGTTTAGGTGCAAACTAAGGTTTAGACCTTCAACGATAATAAGACGGCATAGGTTTAGTACCTATTTGCAAGTATTTGACTGTGGTAGGTGAAGAAGCATGCTTCGCTAGAGACACCTGTCCTTTGTTTCTGGTCGTATTTTGCATTGTTATAACAGTTACGATGTTAAACATAGATTTCCACAGATTTTTTTATCACCGATGCAATGAGAAACCACCCTAGTAGAGTAGACAATCATTCGTTGATATTTTCAGTAATACTGGTAATACTAAGAAAAAACCTAGTCGAAAAGTTTGCCAGTCGTAAAATTGAGGAATTTAGTATGGATAAATCCGAATATTTATCGATGCATGAAATTGAGGTATTCTAAAACCCATCCTTTTAAGTACAGATAAACTGAGATTGTTACGATGCCGGTGGCAATCCAATAAACTTGGATCATAGAGATATATAAACGAATCATCATCATACAATAAAATTAGGAATTTTCAGATATTACATCTTTTTCTAGACATACTTTCCAAAGTACTTATTCGGTACCCCAAACCCCATCAACCTTCTGGGCCCTTAGGATTCGCTATGTCACATAAGATTTCTTACCGAAAACGCGTGAAGTCATAACGCGCTTTAAACTTATTTTCATCCATTCAATTCAATTCATTTCAATAAAACAAATGACTGTTACCTTGCCACCACTAGGCCCTTATTCGAGCGATTCCTTGATGAAAACACGTGATGTCATAATGCGCTTTAAACTTATATGGAACCTCATAACTTCTAGAAAAGCGCTCGAAACGCGCTAGTTTCGCGCATGTTTTTTTGTCAATTCAAAACGAGCGCGTTACGAGTCTAGATGGTCATCGCGATTAACGGCTCTGAAAGGATATTGAGTACCAGTTAACAGAGCTGTTGTTAAGTGCCACCTAAAATACCCGATTGAATAATATAATATTGCCTGTAATGGGGGAGTCCCATTCAGAAAGCCGCTTGCCATGGATCCGCCGACAGCCGGCGCCTCCCACGGTTTCATTACGACCCGGGACCCTACTCTAGGGAATCGATTGATTCATTCGAAATGATAAAAGGGACTCGATTCACTTTGACGTTGCATTCGTTGAGTTCACGAGAAGGCTGGAAAGGTTTCAGAGTTTTAAGCGATAGTAGACCATAATTAGATAACTGTGCTTTTACAAGTCATAAACATAAGTCTTTTATAAATAGAGAAAAACAAAAAATAAGTTAAAATATGATATTTTGTAAAAGTGCAATATATTTGCCAATTAACAATAAATTATTTAAGTTTTGAGTTTTTTTTAATACCTACCCGCCCTACCTATAGAACTGTAAAGCTAAAACTTTTTGGTTGGTACAAAAAGACTAAACTTTTGTATTTATTTTTAATTGTCTGAGCGACGAGCCGGCAAGTCGTTCATTTGATGGTAAGCGCTATGCCTACTCATAACAGCTACAGTGCCACTCAGATCTTTGCATTGGATAATCCTGCACGGTACTGCGCTGCGCTCGTCACCCTGAGAAATCGGTTCTAAAGTCTCATATGCCCATTAATTTCGCTGGAAACAGTGCCCTTCAAACCGAAACAGTAATGTTTGCACACTATTGCTTGGCGGATGAATATATGGCAAAAAAAGAACACTCCAAGAAAAATTAATATGTGTGCGTATCTCAATTATTTAAATGAGTTTGGTGTTAGTTTTTTGGTGGGATTGTTGTTTTTTTGGTGGTTTTTTGTTCTATTCCAGTTATAAAACTGGATCAGTTGTTTCTCTACAATTTTAACAAAAGTGACGGTATGGTCGTTTTTGGCTAACATGCTAAGCCTAGAATGAAAACTCAACGACCGATTACCGGAAGGCAGATTTTCCGATAAACTTCATAATTATCAGTTTTCACACGATAACAACCAATCTGTTGTCCGAAGTTAAATTTCGTACTTTATAATCTCGGTATTAGAGTAGGACCCCGGTTTCTGGAACATTTTAGCGGCACCGGTAGGATTAGGGCACTCTACGTCTAATGTCGAATAACGCGTAGGCTACCAATTTGAGGCAATTTGTCACTCTGGTGTCACTATGGAATACTTTTACCTACCTCCATTACTGGGAGGACTATGTCACCATCGTAGACTTATCAAATCCTAGGTTTGTAGCATTATGAACGTAATTACTGAGCATAATGAGAATTTAAGGCTGATGTCTAAGGGTGACGAGCGCAGTGCAGTGCCGCGCAGGATTATGCAATGCAAAGTTCTGGGTGGTGCTGTGGCTGTTATAGGCAGGCGTAGCGCTTACCATCCGGTGGGCGACATGCTCCACCCAATCAAATAAAAAAAACGACGCTGGCAAAATAATTCTATTTTACTAACTTTAATAAAATCTCGACTAAAAAGCGCACTTTACGAGTCGGTACACTCGCGACTCGTCTACAAAGTTAATTCATTCGATAAATTAGTCTAGGGGTCTGGACGTTGAAATTAGGATGCGAATACACCGACACGATGGCGCTGGTGGTCGCAGACGCGAGAAAAACGCGTCCTTACTCGTAGTTCAAGAAAACTGTCTCTGAAAATTCTACTTATAATTACGTAAATAATGTTTTACAATAAACACATTGGTACGTGCCTGCACTGTGATTTGAACTCACGACCTTCTACTTGGAAGGCGGACGTTCTCCCACTAGGCTACCACTGCTTGTTCCTTCCCTTAATTCCGTTGAATAAACTTGAAATACTAACAGGAGGTCTACCATGACCTCTTATAGCGATTCAGTTGAGGACCTAAACTGAGCCGCGTCGCATAATCGTACCGTGACGTCTTATTGTTTATGTTGCTGCCATTCGACGACGTCGACGGTACGGTACGATTACGCGACGCGGTTCAGTTTAGGTCTTCAATTGAATCGCTATAAGAGGTCATGGTAAGCCTCCAGGCCTTGCATGCTCGCCACTGCCTCGACAGACTTGGCCGGATTGCCCCACGCTCAAGCGTTATTTTTTACAACAAAACTTTGTTTTTCCCTATTTATTGAGGCTCGGAGTGGGGTGGGGGAAGGGACGTCTTGTTTATTTGTTTGTCCTTATTTTGACTGCTACAAGTTGTAAAAGTGGGGGATCTGTACACTTCAAAATGTTACAGGACGAAACGAAAATGGGGAGTAGAGTCGGAACGTTACAGCGAACTTTGTGTCGGATACGCCAACGGGTGGGTCCATTTGCATTTATATTTCCTTTTATTTTATGATTCCTTTATTTAAGACAATACCTAATACGTTTTTCTGTAGCCTGGGTAGGTTATATAGATTTGATAGAGCTTTCTTAGTTTCACATAATAGTACGATGAAACACAGATCGGTTTGTGGACCTCTCTGGATTTGAATCTGAATTTTTTCTCGATTTTAGTTTTTTCTTTTTGATTTTTTTTCTGGATTCTTCGGTTTCTTTCTGGATTTCTCCCTGTATTTATATATTGATTGAAAGTCCATTATATTTATTGTTATTCCTCCCCAATCATGGTTGTCTGAAAGAGATTGCTCTGAGCGATAAGACCGCCTATTTTTACACTGATTGTTAAGTTTGTTTTTTTTCTAGCATTAAATTTCTTGTAAAGTGGTGTTTCGATAAAGAGTTTACCTATATATCTTAAGCGTGTAGTGGTAGGTCACTCCTGCAAGAGTCCGCCTGGGAAAGTGTCACGCTTTTGAAAGATATCCGCCAAGCAGTAGTGTGCAAACATTACTATGCGGTTTGAAGGGCACTGTTTCCATCAAAATTATTAGGCATATGGGACATTAGAACCGATATCTCGGAGTGACGAGCGCAGTGCAGTGTCGCACAAGATTTTGTAATGGAAAGTTGGAAAGGTGGCACTGTAGCTGTTATGGGCAGGCGTGGCGCTAACCGTTAGGTGAATGACATGCTCGTCTCGTTACTTAGTAACACAAATAAACATAATTTTCATTGAACTGGATATAGGTAGCCATTTTAGCATAGGATTACGGTTTGTAATATCTAAGAGCTTTTAAATTACACTATTATTATAAATTGTCATCTCAATAAAGCTAGGTTCCACTCTCATTCATACTAATAATATAAATGCGAAAGTTTGTGAGAACGGATGGATGGATGGATGGATGGATGGTTGTTCCTCTTTCACGCAAAAACTATGAAAAGGATTCTAATGAAATTTGGTACACAGATAGTTTATAACCAGGATTGAGTAATAGGGTACTTTTTACCCCGATAGTATGTTCCCGTGGGAACTACGCGGGTGAAACCGCGGGGCGCAACTAGTGGACTATAAGAACGTATCGTTCAAGATCAACCTACGACATCATAGAACAGCTGAAGACAATCGCTAATTGTGATCGGTGGCTACATTTGACCTATATGCGTTACAAAAATAGTCCCCAAGTACCGCCGCAGTAAATCTGACACGTAAATATAACTGCAATGCTATGTACAGTGCAGTGCTACGTATTCTACAATGCGTTAGGTCATCCTATCGTTGGACTCGATTCATGGGTTGTTTCAAAGAGATCAGGTTTACAGACAAATAAATAAATTTGTCCATCATAAAATCTGGCTCTTTAGTGAAAATATTATAAGCTAGGTAATATTTCATATTTGTAGTTTTGAATTAAATACGGATTTGTGCATAATAACACATGCATTTCAACTATTACAGCACAGGTTAAATAATCATATGTTAAAAAAAATATATTGATATGTTCAACAAATGATTATTCAAAAAAACTTTAATAAAATACGTATGTTTTAGGTCCCTGACTAATCGATTTTAGATAATCGAATCATTTGTTTACACCGAAATATAAAAACGATTAACAAAGCACCCGCAGTTCAAAAAACCCAAAAATGTTCATAAAGGAGATCGAATATTGAGCAGCTGGAGTTCAAAAAGGTTCAAAAGACAGACAAAGAGCTTCCCAAAGACACCCGCCCGTCGATCGATAATGTAAATAAATAGTAATGAAACTCGACCTTCAGCTGACGAAGGCTAGCTCTTGGCATGAATTTAAAATTCGGGAGTGAAATATGAACGTAGGTATTTCGCTTTGAAACGACGCAATAATTAAAAAAAATGCGTTATGATCACATACATAGATTCTGAACTAGGATTCCCTGCAGCTAGGGAATCAGGAACACAGTTCTACAAACGTCCAGATTCAGAGCAAATACAAACATTAACTAACTAACCAGGGGCACCTCAGGGCACCTATAATAACAGTACTATCTATTCTGTGGTTTCACCCGTGGAATTCCTGTTTCTTTTGTTCTGTGGTGTTTCAGTAAAGAGTTTATCTATCTATCTATCTAAGATACTTTTTGTTTAGGCGCCAACGCCTATATTAAACCTCTTTATATTATTATGAAACCTCTTTTGAAGATTTAGTTCCTAAGTTTAATAACAGATGGCAGGTTGACTTGAGCGACAAAGTCCTGAATCGCGCAAGCGTTTCGTTCCGCGAAAACAGTAACCGTATTTAAGATTTTTAAATATAAAACTCATACTTTGCACCTCGATCTGTGTTTGATTTGGAAGGCTTTTTTGGGACCTCGTACACTTTTCATCATCATCATCGACAACCCATAACGTCCCACTGCTGGGCACGGGTCTCTCCTCACTTTCGTGAGGAGGATTAGGCCATAATCCAGCACGGGGGCCCAGCCTGGATTGGTGGATAACATACCTATCTCCGAAATAATTCTCGGGTAGGTATGTGGGTTTCCTCACGATGTTTTCCTTCACCGACAAGCGAGTGATAATTACGTACATATGTTTTACAGAAACACATTGGTACGTGCCTGCACTGGGATTTGAACTCACGACCTTCTGGTTCACTCGCTTTTCGGTGAAGGAAAACATCGTGAGGAAACCCACATACCTACCCGAGAATTATTTCGGAGGTAGGTAGGTGACCCACCAATCCGGATCTAGCGCCCGTGGTGGATTATGGCCTAACCCTCCTCACGAAAGTGAGGAGAGACCCGTGCTCAGAAGTGGGACTTTATGGGTTGATGACGATGATGATCAACCAAACCAATAAGTAACTGATAGTGGTTTGACTTTGAAAAAGGAAGTTTCCCGGTGATTCGGAAACACGCCCGCCCGAGAAGAAAGCACCAACAAAGTAAAGAAAGAGAAAGATAATTAATTTCTTTGCAAAACAAAAAAAAAACAATTTGAAAGTTGTCACAAATGGGGCCCAACGCAGCATGAAGCTGGTTGAGAACAACCAGCGCTGGTCTTCCGCTGGGACCATTCGCTTTTTCGCATTTCGCGGACGTCACGGCACGGGCACACTGCCACAACAAATTATAACAACAATTAAATTAAACACACTGACCAAGAAACTCTACGAGGATGTCAATATTTCAATTTTGTTAAAGAAAAAATGCCACTAACGTTAAATAAACGCCAAGGTAAATAAATCTTTTCTCTCATTAAAAAGAAAAGGAAACCCATTAAAACTAACCAAAATTTATGTCTAAACAGAAGCCTTGCAAAAATACGGAAAAGCGTATTTGTGAAAAACGTGCGGTCTCAACTTCTGTACAGTTTTAATAAATGAATTACGGTTTAAACAAAAAAACAATTAACAGAGCTGAACACCGCAAATGGTTTCATTGCCATCAGTGAGCTTGGGAATTACCGAATACCCACTTAGATTTATATACCTGATTCCATCCGGTCATACTTTTAAATCCAAATATTATACCTTCATTGTTTTTCATCCCATGTATTCGAAAAGAGGCATTTTGCTCCCCGATATGTGCGAACAAAGTGGGTCATTCCCGCGCACTTTATTTTTGGAGTTTTTTCAATAAAGAGTGGTAAATATAAATGAATGAATCAATAAAAATGAATTTTTATTGCCAAATAAAATAAAAATTAATTATAAATAAATACTGTATTTATTTTTGTTTTATTTATATTTTTTTTTATTATATATTTTTTCATTTTATTTTTATTATTTCTGTTTGTTTTTTATTGTTTATTTTCTTTATTATTTACTTTATGGGAAAATGTGTCAACTTTTTCTCGTATGATGAATTTTTAACACGCTTTTATTAGCTTGGGTTGTATCTAACTATGTATGTATGTAACGGAATCTTTGAACTTAATTTTCACCAGTTTCCAGAAGTCTGATTAATTTGAAACTTTGCATACGTATCAAGGACCAATGACAGTGCAATAATTTGATAACAGTTTCATTAAAATAATTCTCATAGCTTGGGATGAAAAGTATCGTGTACCACACGGTAACAAAATTATTTAAGCTCGAGCGAAGTACTTTGACTACTAGTACTACTACTACGCTTAGGATTCTATAGTAGAATCCTTCGCTTCGCTCTGGATTAAAAAAAATAGCTCTCGCCGTAAATACATTATTTTGTTCCCTTGTGATACAATCTGCTATTCCTTCACCGAAAAGCGAGTGGTAATTACGTACATATGTTATGCTTTTTACAGAAACGCATTGGTACGTGCCCGCACTGGGATTTGATCCCTTGGGACCTTTGGAACCTTTGGGACCCTTGGAAGGCGGACGTTTTTCCACTAGTCTACCACCGCTTATAGATTCTACATCGTGAGGAAACCCACATACCTACCCGAGAAATATTTCGGAGGTATGTTATCCACCAATCCGGACCGGGCCGCTGTGGTGGATTATGGCCTAATCCTCCTAAAGTGAAGTGTCCTCAGCAAGGGGACGATATGGGTTGATAATTATGAAGATGTATAAGTATGGGTAACGCGAATTTTATATATTAATCGTTATACATGTTAGCGAGAATTTATGTATTTACCAGCGGCGCCCCGCGGTTTCACCCGCGTAGTTCCCGTTATATCTCACGGGAACATACTACCGGGATAAAGAGTACCCTATTACTCAATCCTGGTTATAAACTATCTGTGTACCAAATTTCATTCGAATCCGTTCAGTAGTTTTTTCGTGAAAGAGGAACAAACCTCCATCCATTCTCACAAACTTTCGCATTTGTAATATTAGTAGGATTCAAAAACCACAGCTCTTAAATAACATTGGGTATAAATTATTATTATAACTTATAGCTAATAATGAATTTACATTAACAGGTAATAGTACTTTTGGAATTATGCGTCGCTTCTTATGCCAAGTTTCAAATTCTAGGGTTTAAATGTTCTGGAAACTGAAACTGGGTAAAGTGTTGATTAGCAGACGGAAAACAAACAAGTCTTTTAAAAATTTAGCAAACTTTGCAAACAACCGCAAAGGCAGAGCCAAGAAATTCCAGAACAATTCGCTTAAGTATGCAGCCTCTCCGAATTCCAAAACAATCTACCACTTCATAATTTAATTCAAGTAAACAAAAGCCGTGGAAGTTGTTTGAACGCCCGCGGATCCCTAAAAAAATAATAAACGCGCCATGTTTACCCGCGAACTTCCCGCCGGGGGTTTGCGTATTCATTCGTTACTAGGTTCCGTGTGTTTCTTCTACACGTGATAGACAGTATGAGCGGTTCATACAAATCACACTTTTGAGTCGTATCCATATTTTTTTTAAATACTGAAGGACTGATAAAAAAAATAATAATCCTACTCCTGCTAATATTATAAATGAGAAAGTTTTTGACAATGGATGGATGGATGGATGTGTGTTACTCTTCCGAGCAAAAATTACAGAACGGACATTGATGAAAATTGGCACACAAATAGTTTATTACCTGAATATAATATGATACTTTTATCCCGTAAAAATTAACGGCTCCCATGAGATAATACTAAACGCGGGACAAAACCACAGGGAGCAGCTCTTAATAAATAATAATAACGTGTAACTATCATATACATAGATCTTGGTCCCTTACTAGAATTCCGTGTATCTAGAGAAGCAGGAACTGCGAAGACCATGGTCTTAAAATACATTAAAAAAAAATTGTGGTTCACACAAATCTTTGTCCTGTGCGGAAATCGGAACTGTAACTTTTCGCTTTGCAGTCAGCGAATCCGTATTTCACTCAAAAAACAGAGCCTTGAATTTCAAAAGTGAAAAAGGTGAACAATTACATTGTTGCTGCACTTGAAGGTAAGACGTACCAATTGACGGTTAAAAAAACTATGAAGACCTTTAGCATGCAGAGAAACTCATACTGTTTCTGCCTGTAGGTCGGCTTTCCGCCGGCCATTAAAATGTAAAGAAATTGGAATTGGGGGATAGTCTTTCGTGGGATCTGCTATATGACTGCAATGCTGCACAAGAAATTACGTATGATAACGTACTTAGTAAAGGAATTTGTTATTTATTGTAGTATTTTGGTATTTAAGTTATTTTAGTTATGGCTAATTCTCCTCACGACAGTGAGGGGAACCCCGTGCTCAGAAGTCAGCCGATATGGGGTGCTGATGATGGTGTTGATAAGTTAGACTTGACAAAGTCCACTTGAGGCCAAGTATGACTCGTCTTTTCCATGATATCTTCAATCTATTTAAAGCGTTGAGATTTGAGAATCGATGGCGCCATAAAGTACAATGTACCATGCCAACCGTCAAAAAATTTAAAGGAGCATGAAATTTTTGATTCCGCCAATCGCAACGATTTGTACGTCAAGAAATAGGTTATTAAATAAGGCAATGATTTTTATGACACTTCATGGAACTACGGTGTACGTTCGAAATTTTACCGTCATGAATATGGCTGTTTCGCAAATCATGTATCTTTTTATCATTTGGTTATGGTTTAACGTTACGACCGGGTTGGAATTGTTACCTAAAATTGTATGTACTTATATATTTCACTAGCATCGCCCCGCGGTTTCATCCGCGTCAACTATATCCAATAGGAATCGTTAAAATTTACGTGATAAAAAGTTTCCTATTAACTATTTAATTAATTAATTTATTAAGATTTAAGCGTGACAAAATAGTAGATTGTATCACAAGGGAACAAAATAATGTATTTAGGGCGAGAGGGATTTTTTTAATCCAGAGCAAAGCGAATGAGGCTATAGTAGAATCTCAAATCCCGAATATTAGCGGACAGAACTTTATTGAAGCGAAGTGATCCAAATTCAAAAATCATTTCGTCACTGTTACTATGTGCGCTGGAATGAGCCACTTTGTTCGCACTTATCTAGGAGGCAACATCCTCTTTTCGAATAGATAGGATGAAAATAAAATGGAAGCTGTCGAACTTTAGTTCCCAAATGGAACCAATCAGCAAAAATGTGTATGGACCCTTCTTGGCTAATATACAATGCTTTTCAACTCCCCAAATCTGGATGAAGCCGTTGTATTGTAAACAGAACTGCTTTGCCACATTGAATGATTGATTGATGGACCGCCCGTCGTTCACCGTTGTTCAATCGATTGCTACGCGTTTGACCGTACCCTTTGAAGTAACTTTTCAGAGCTTTGTTTCATTGAAAATTACAATATGGTTCACATTCAGGTTAAAAGATATTTTATTATGAAACTCAATAGATTTTGAAGTTTATTGAAGGCTTGAATATTATGAGATGAGTTGTAGAGATGGTGAAAGCTTCATCTTGTACTTAACAGGTCTTTAACAGGTGCACTGCTGAAAACACAACTGTTGTGTTTTTTATACGTTGCCGCGAGTATGCGAAAACACAACGGTGTTTGCAGATCCGTAACCGTGCCTAGACAAGAAAATCGGCTCAGCAGTCAAAGTGTTCACACATTCAGTGCTGAGAACACAACTGTCGTGTTTTTCATAACTTGACGCGATTGCGGGAAAACACAACTGTTGTGTTTGTTGTATGGGAAAACACTATGGAGTGTGCAGAGCCGCACCCGTGGCTAGACAAGCAAATCGGCTCAGTAGTCAAAGTGTTATACATCTCGGTTTATAAGTATGTACGTACCTAGTACATTCCATTAGAACAATTTCTCAAAGTGCTTAAAAAATAACGAATGTTAGAATGTAATCAAGGGGTATTCATTTTCCATTTTTATTGCATATAATCTTTATAAATCTCATAGAGAACTATATTGAACTGAATAAATTCACTAGTTTTTTTTTATATTGATAGATATACCAAAAACATAATTAAAAGATACAGTTTTCTTTTGTGACTTTGAGTGGACTAAACCTTAGTTTAAACCAGACTAAAGTTGACTCTTCTCCACTAAAATAAAATTAAATATCATCCTACAAAATGCACAGTTGAATGAACGCTTTTTTACGCTAATTTCATTACCCTGCACAAGGGAAATTGGTGTCCCAGATCGTCTCGAATTTAGAGAAAACAAATGAAATAATTAAAGTCAACGGGAGATAATTCAATCAGCCAGTCGCCGTGCGCTGAGTCTTTACGATGTTATGAGCAATCCCAATTTGTATGGAGATTGTGATATTTACGGCGTTATATGACATTAACGGCATTACCGTTACCACAGCTATTGCGTTGTTAGAGAGGAATTTTCACGTTCTTTTCGACACTCCCCGAGAGTCACTTAACACGTTAATTGCTGAAAACACACACATCTG
This sequence comes from Campaea margaritaria, assembly GCA_912999815.1. Classification (NCBI taxonomy): domain Eukaryota; kingdom Metazoa; phylum Arthropoda; class Insecta; order Lepidoptera; family Geometridae; genus Campaea; species Campaea margaritaria. Next base: position 848,651 of record OU538813.1, on the reverse strand, counting down.
TGTTTTTATAATTTTACGGCAAGTGTAAACACGCCTGGCGTGCGATCTCGCGCTGCTCTATTGTCAAGTTTTATCACACCAGTTGTGTGTGCCCGCTGCTGATTGAATTTAGTTACGACACAACGCCAGTAACAATAACCACACATGTGGGAAGATTCGCAAAAGAGTCAATAAAGGTAAAACAGTTTAGCAGTGAGTGTGTTAAGCGGGTGGCGTACCACGACATCGAAATTTATATGATTCTAAAAACACCCGGCATGATCAGGGCATCTTGACTGCAAAGTCGCAGTCTCTCTTGGCTACCAGACTACTGATCTGTCTATCTGGTCACCAGATATTAAGGCAACCCACCCTCAGGTGGGGCATACCAGGGAAGCGTCTGAGTTGCACCTCCTGAGGGTCCCCCAAGTGGCATTTTACCAACTGCTGATAATTATAAAAACACCCGACGCACCTTGAACAGCTTCACTGCACAATCGCAGTATAGCTGGTTCATATAACCGCGATGCTTCGACAGAATAGTCTCGAAACATCGACGGGAAAAAAAACGGTCTCAGCTTTCCGATGAACAGTGGAATGGTTGGCCTCTTCTGCAAGAACTGAGAAGGTACCTCTAACTTTTCCAGATGTTCACTGTAAATCAGTAGTGTAAATATTACAGTATATCTGGGGCCCAATTCTATAACTTAGAGTAAAGCAACACGCCATTGACATACTATCGACACACTACAGACATTATATTGCAACTGCTGCAAATTTGGCATTCTGCGAAAACTCCAATGGTGTCTCAGTGGTGTCTCAGTAGTGTGTCGGTTGTGTGCCTGTGGTGTGGCTGTTGTGTGGCAGTACAATAGTTTTCAGTGTGGCTAGCAAAAATATTAATTTATAGAATACCAAATGTCAATGACTATCCTATTGAGACACTACCGACACACAATTGATAGGTTAATTATTTTATAGAATTGGGCCCCTGACTGTATCCTGTGAGGTATAAGACTTAAAATGGATGCGTTGGATTTCGCAATCCAAAAGTTTAGGTGGTACTACAATAGGACAGGCGTGGCTGTTATCATCCAGTAACGACCTGCTCATCACAGCGTAACCTTAATTATGTAAACGATTCACTTTGTATTTCGATTTCTTACACCATGTTATTTAGCAAAAAATAATCCTTATATGAAGCCTTTCGAGCGGTATGATAAAGCTACATGATGATTATTTTTCTTGTGTAACGGGTTCGATTCCCGGTTCAACTACGTAATTATTTAAATATTTACGAATGCAGTTTACATTGTTTTTTAAATTCAAATAATGTCTTCTTTCAGTAAAATGTTCCATCTACAGTATTCAAGGTACTTTCCCTCCACGTGGCATATCTGTGGGACACCCTGTATGAAAAAACTCTTTGATAAAGGACTCCTGAGGCGCCTTTTTGATCGTAACAATATTCACTCAATATAAAAAAAAAAAAACACGGCACTAAAACCTACGTTGAAGAATAATACCTATGTTGAAATATTCAAAGCAGCACTACAAATTGTATGTGTTCTGCATGAATTCCACCGATGCCTCTAGAATATGCATTTCGTCACTGGAAACCGCTTCAAGCCCCTCAAAGCTCGCTCGGATCGAATACCTGGAGGCCTACCATGACGTTTTATAGCGATTCAGTTCAGGACCTAAACTGAGCCGCGTTGCATAATCGTACCGTGACGTATTATTTTTTATGTTGCTGCCATTTTCAACCTAAACTGGATATAGGTTAGGTTGAAAATGGCTTATTAACGACTCAATTTAGGTTGCTACCATTTTCAACCTTAACTGGAACCAGTTTAGGTTGAAAATGGCAGCAACATTAAAAATAAGACGTCACGGTACGATTATGCGACGCGGCTCAGTTTAGGTCCTGAACTGAATCGCTATTAGACGTCATGGTAGGCCTCCTGAATTTCACTGGAACGTTCAGACGGCAATTCTCACATATTCGAGTTAATTTGTACGGAATTCAGATGTATACTCGTAATTTTTATTTTATGATATGAGACTGTGAGTTTGTGTATGAATAAATGTACACGCCGAACAGCGAAGGAATGGAACACCTTATCAGCGTCTGTGTTTCCCGAAAACTTTAACCTGAAAGTCATCAAGTCGAGAGTGAATAGGTATCTTCTAGGCAAGCATGCCCCATCCTCGACCGTGTCGACACTTACCATCAGGTGAGACCGCGGTCAAATGTTTGACTATTATGCAACAAAAACAAATTTAATTGAAAAGGAAATTTTAACAATTTTTGTGTTAAAAACATGTGGCAAAAGTTTGCTAACTATAATCGGAGAGGAATCGCTTTTACAAAGTTTTTCATGTGCCAAAAGGTTGGAATTATGTTGAGAATGGTCCCTCAAAACAAAAGTTGCAATTTCTCTCTCCACGATATTCTACATCATTTAAATTTTCAGTATTTTTCAGGGACCATTTCTCTGCAGAGTGGTAGCAAATTATTTATTTGTTAAGTAACGAAGGAACATATTTTTATTCCAATTGCGTAATTATTCGGCACAGACAGAAAGTGATTTTGTTTAGGCATATTTTCGTTCGCTAATTCTAAAGCTTTTATTCAATTTAAATGATTGACAGACAGAAGGACACGGTGGTAAACTTTGAGTGCTTCCAGATAAATTTATTGATTGCTGAAGTGTTATTCCACTCCTAAAAAAAATTAATAGATGAGTGTTGTTAAGGAAGTTAACAGAGGATGTTTAATTACAGAGGAAAAAGGGTTTATGGCATTCCCTTTTCAACGTAAATCACCGCGAAGCAGTAGTGTGCAGGCACGGTGATTCTGTTTGAAAAGAGTGAAATATCTGTGAGATCAAGTCGATGTGGTATTTCCAAAATAAACAAAATTTTGGGAGCCGTATCCTGTAAGTCGAGACATCGTCAGCCTACATTCATCCACTACTCTTAGTAAACGCCACTGAGCCCGATCTTTGACTCTCCTCATCCAGTCTCCACCAGCCACTTTCCGCAAGTCGTCACTCCATCTAGCCGGCTGGTGTCCTACACGTTTGTTTCCAGCGAAATTACTGAGCATATGATTCTTTAGACGAGCGCTGTGCAGTGCTGCGCAGGATTATGCAATGCAGTGTTCTGGGTGGTGTTGTGACTGTTATGGACAGGCACTTACCATCAGGTGAACGACTTGCTCGTCTCATCATTCAGTGAAATAAAAGAAAATACGCTTGTGTTGACTCTTAGGTCATGAATCGCGATTTCTTGGAACTACTAATTAAATTGTATTTTTAAGTGGTCGAACGCGGATGTGGGGCTTAGGGCTCAGCCCCCGGGGGTCGACGGACGACACGCACTGACCTGGCGACCTACATCGCGTAGGGCTGCCTCGGCGGTGGAACGATGTTTTGGATGCAGTGTGATTTTACGGTGAACCAGTTTTCGGATAACCGTTTTTCGGAGAAATTTATTTCGGCGAAGAGACCCCCGGTAATTCGTTTTTCGGTTAACCAGTGTTCGAAGAACAATTTTTATTAAGTACGTAATTAGTTGCTCAGAAAAGACTAATTCGGGAAATAGTACTGCACTCTAACTAACTCTATCGGATCAAATATAGTTGGGTTAGCTCTCTAAACGCGTCCCGATAAAATTAGAGTTAATATCATTTGGTCTTATTAAACTAAAGTTAAAGTAAAGTGTAAAGCCCGAAATAACCAATGACGAATTGGCTCCAATATCACCAACCCAGTGGGCCAGCGATTTTAATGAGAGTATGCTTTATTTGTGTAGACCGCTTCTGTACTCTACACTAGGATATAATTACACGAAGTCTAGCGATGTCCGAGCGCAAGATGTTTTAGTTGATTGTTTCGATTGTTCTCGATCATTTTCTCTCGCATTCGAATATCGGAATCTCGGCGAGTACTACTGACTGCGATGCTTTAGAGCTTAGAGACGGCACGATCGACACTTAGAGACGAGACGACTCGGTTGATTTGAACGATTGAAACAAAACTCGATGATTCGATCGGAAGGCGAAATGTTTACGGGCTCGATTGTATTTTGCACCGAATGCGACGCAAACAGTGGCAGAAGACGCATGCACCACCACCTAAGTTTATCCCACCGGCTGAGGAACTTCCTGCAGGCTGTGACTTGCCGTGGCCCACGTGGAAGTCTCTTAACAGACTCCGAACCCAAGTGGGCCGCTGCAAGAGCAACCTGACTAAATGGGGTTATCTCGCCCCGGACAAGTCACAATGTGACTGTGGCGTTTCTGCGCAAACGATGCAGCATTTGCTGTCGTGCCCTCAGTGCCCTAACACCTGCACCTTAACCGACCTCTATGAGGCTTCTGCCCCCGGCGTGGCAGTAGCCAATTACTGGTCCAAAACAATCTAGCCGTGGATCATCGACACGACGAAGAAGACCGAATGCGACTCTGTAGTTTTTTTTCCTCGGAATCTCCCATTGTTACATTGTACATTGTACACATGCCTTATAGTAAGTAGTGTATAACTGCGTGATTCCGGTTTTCTACGAGACTATGGTCATATCTACCGGCGAAATCTACATGTACCGGAATTGCCGCGACAGGAACCAATATTACCTTACCGGAATGCAAAATTCGAACCTCAATGAAGGTTGTTGTGCCTATTTGAGAAACACTTTCTTAAATATATTTGTTATAGCATTATAGTAACTTTTCCAGAAAATTAACATTTGCTTTTTTATTTTTTTAAGGGATTCACATATCTAATGACTCCCGCGGGGTTTGTCTGAACATCAGTGTCCAGTTCCTAGCACTAGGCAATACTAAACAATGGTCCTTATTGTCACGTTAACAACTGTCATTATTCTAATTTCTCGTTCTTTTTATTTAGCCTAGTGGGAGAACGTCCGCCTTCCAAGGATAAGAGAAAGGAAGTTCGTGAGTTCTAATCCCAGTGCGGGCACGTACCAATTGGTTTCTGTAAAACATATGTACGTAATTTACACTCGCTTTTCGGTGAAGGAAAACATTGTGAGGAGACCCACATACCTACCCGAGAATAATTTTGGAAGTAGGTATGTTATCCACGAATCCGGACCGGGCCCCCGTGGTGTATTATGACCTAACCCTCCTCACGAAAGTGAGGGGAGACCCGTGCTCTACAGTGGGACGATATAGGTTTATGATTATGATGATGGTGATGCTAGTGCCAAAATGACCGTTATTATCTTCTTCTTCTTCTACAATATTAATTTAATTCTTCCCTAAATTTAGTCACTATATTCTGAGATTTTCTCCTTCCGTATCAACTTTGTATATTCCATAATTACTGTCTTTCCGGAAAATCGGACACTCAGAAAAAGGACGGATAAAGCCGCAGAGAAAAGGCTAGTATGTAATAAAGTCCAGGAAAGCCATCGTTATCTAATGGCTTACGGGGCCGCCAGAGGGCCCCGTGGACCCTTGTCACGGTTTATAGGCGCGGGCGAGCCGATGGGCTCTGTAATTGCAGTGTTACTGTGTTATGCTGTGTTTATTGCAAGTTTTAATGGCACTTATTTTTTATTCTATTGGCTTGCGTTTGTTTACACTCGTTTGATACTACACTTACTACACTACACTCTTACTCACACACTCTTACTCTCTCCCTCTCTCTCTATCTCTCGCTATCTTGCTTATTTACTAGTTAACAGAATCAGGCGTTACTTTGCGGAAATCCATAATCAATGAGAAAATGTAAAAATATATAGTCTTAATTCCCCCTAAACAGAAATAAAACTAATAATTAAAACTATATATTTCTACATTTTCTTGTTATTTACTACTCTTTTTTATATATTTTTTTTTACTTTGTTTGTTGCAGTTTTGAAGAAAGCACGAAGTCACACTTTTTTGTGTTTTTCTTAATTAACACGCAGAAATACGAGTTTGAGCAAAAATGCATTATATTCTAGGTACTTCCTACATTCCTATCCTACTTTCTAACTTAATATTATGAATTCAAATGTGAGTTTGTTTGTTTGTTACGCTTTCACGCCTAAACCAAAATTATTTTTTTTTCGTCAATGGAAGCTACATTATCTGCGAGTAACATAGGCTATTGTATCCCTGTATTCCAGGAACGGGAACTACGCGGGTGAAACCGCGGGGCGCAGGTGGTAATATTATAAATGTGAAAGTTTCTGTGGATGGATGGGTGTTTCTCTTTCACACAAAAACTACCGAACAGATTTAGATAAAATTTAGCACACAAATAGTTTATTGCCTGTATTAACATATAGAATACTTTTTAACACTTTCACTGCTGAGACGATTTGCTTGTCTAGCCACGGGTGCGGCTCTTCACACTGCACACTCGATAGTGTTTTCCCATTTCCAACAAACACAACAGTTGTGTTTTCCCGTACTCGCGGCAAGTTGTGAAAAACACGACAGGTGTGTTTTCAGCACTGAACGTGTTCAATGAATAGTTTTTGCGGCATAATACTAAACACGTTAACTGCTGAACTGGCTTATTTTTTTTGGCTCTTTCGCGAATCGTTACACAACGTGTGTGTTTGCTGTTTACTGGCGATATGTCGTAACTAAACTGAATAAGTTGTGCGGCCGCACACAACTGTTGTGATAAAATTAACAATACAGCAGTGCGGGCTCGGAGGCAAGCGTGTCTTCGCTTGCCGTAACGAAAAAACACAAACGTATGTTTTCAGTAGTGAACGTGTTAACGCGGGTGAAACTGCGTGGCGCAGCTAGTCCATTATAAATAGTATAGCATTTTTCCGTCAAGACTCCTGTCAAGTATTTAACGCGTGGCAGCGTGGTGCCGCCGGCCCTGTGTACTCGACACGCGACACGACTCCCCGCCGATGAAATTTCACCAAAAATACTACAAAAGGCCCCAGAAATTCCAACAAACCGCCTGAACAAACACCAATTTGAAATAAAAGTAAGTAAATTTAAAATGTGTGCTTGAAAACAATTAAAAGCGTTGTTTGCTTTGTGTTTCACGATCGGAGGGTGTCTGGTAACCATGCCTCGCCGAATGTTACTCGATCATATAATTATACGGTTAAATTGAGCGTATGATAATAATTGGACGCTTCCATATTGTATTGTAGAATTCATATTTTCTACAGAAAATAAATGGCAAAGGTGGATAGTGCAGGCATTGTAGTTTTTTTTATTTTATTTGACATAACAAAACTTTAACCCGAGCGCAGTACACTGCCATAATGAATAGTTCTGGGTGGCACTGTAGCTTTTATGGGCAGGCGTGGCGCTTATCATCAAATGCACGACTTGCTCGTCACTATTAAAGAAAAAAAACTAGACCAGGAAACCCGTGCTCAGCAGTGGGCGGATATGGGTTGTTAATTTGAGTTGACTATCATCAGTGGACCTGTAAATCTGCCAATCTTTTATGAAACACATATTCGGTACTGCTGATGAAAATAAGCGTAAACACAATCAATCTACAGCTGTCGTTGTCATCGGAGCTAGACATTGACAGGCATGGAACATTGTAAATCAATTTAACAACGAAATCCACTTACCTACCAGAATCTTTCATACTATTTCACACTACCACTATATTCCTTGCACACTACCTACACAGCGTAGTATTTTTTTATTTGACTGAGTGACGAGACGAGCAAGTCGTTCACCTGATGGTAAGCGCTACGCCTGCCCATAACAGTCACAGGACCACCCAGAAGCCTACATTGCATAATCCTGCGCGGAACTGCACTGCGTCACCCTGAGACATCGGCTCTAAAGTCTCATAAGGCCAGTAATTTCGCTGGAAAGAACGCCCTTCAAACCGGAACAGTAATGTTTGCTCACTACTGCTTAGCGGATGAATGTCTGGCAAAGATATGGTACTTCCCCAGGCGGTCTCTTGCAGAAGAGGCCTCCCACTGTAAAACTATTTCACTCAACCTACTTACCTGGTAATTAAGAGTTTTTAAAACAAAAAAGGATTTGTATTGTGCGGGTTTCGACTATTGTTTGCAGTTCAGGATCAAATTACAGTGTGTTGTGAGATTCCACATCTGGCGTACCTCCACGTGTATATCGTGTAGGTAGGAAGGGTTCAGAAACTTTCTCGTTATGAGTGTTCTGAACGAAATGGACTTTGTTAGTAGGTCAGGTCAACCTTTGCGAGTATTTTTTGCTATTTCGAAAATCAAGTAGGTATTTAATTTCAACGTTGCTTTCTGGTAGCGGTTGGTTATAATGTTATAATTTGTTATACCTATTTCTATATATATAAAAATGTTATGTTGGTTTGTGTACGCTTCAAAAACTCAAAAAGTTCTGCACCGATCGAGCTGAAATTTTAGCATGATATATAATCCGCATCAAGGATTGTTTTTATCAATTTTTTTCATCAGTGACATATCAGCGAATGTGCGAATGTGCCAATGTGTGTATTATATTTATTTTACAGGGTAACAATAATTAAATAAAATTAAAACTAAACTATAAAAATCTAACAAAACTGCTTTTAAAATTTACAACATCGGATATTCCATCATAAATGGAAAATTCTACGACGTAAATTTTTATGAAGCTTTTCACGTCAAAGCTAAAACGTCGTTACTTTGCAAGCAAATTAAATTAACCTCGCTGCGTTCAACGCAAGGATGTTTTATATAAAATCTATGGAACTTTATATTGACGCATCCCGTCACCGCTCTCGGTTCCAAAGCGCACCCTGCAGAAAGAAAACTTAACGGAAATTATATTAGGGAAGGACGGATAGGATCTGCGGCACTGCCACCAATCCAGCAATATCCGGTGCTCCGGCATTGCCCCGTCAGTTCGAGCAACTAAGCACCGTTTTCTCGAAACAACTCAATTACCTATTTATAGCGGGGAAAAGTAAATTATAGCTCCTAAAATTTAAAGTTCAAATTCACACGGTTTTTGTGTGACTTTTACGATTGATTTGACTGTCGATATTGGGCGTAGTATTTGTAATTTTATGTAAAGTTCGAGTAATGTAAGTCTTTGATAATTATTTCATATCTTGATATTAGCACGACAACTTAATTTATACTATTTATGTTTGTAAAATAAATATTTAGGCTAGAAATGTAAAAAAAATCATCGCGCTTTATTTTTACCAACTAAGTATATGACAAGGGAGGGTTTTGTGTATCACGCGCATCTTATTTATGGGTTATTTTTTCTTATCTTTTATTATTTAAAATGCCCTAAATATGTTGTATATACGACATTTTTTGAAGTCTTTAGTCCGTGTGTCACCAAAGGCAAGAGCTGAAAATCAGCGTTGTGGTTTGACCACAGCATTATGCTGAGCTCAGACCTTGTCTGACAACACTGCGCGCCGGCTATCTGCGTACACTATTATGTTCATCGTGTGTTTTCATTTTCTTGTCTTGTCTCTAAATAAGTACGTTGTTAGCTGTTGTGTGCAGTTGTATCAGAGTAAATGTTTTTTCTTTCTTCTTTCTTTCTTTCTTTCATCTTTTATGTATATATTTATTTGCTTGTAAATTTCTTTGTTACCCCGTATCTTCCAACAGCTGGATGGATTTCGACAGTTAAGGTATCGTTATATTCTCTTTTTAAAAACCCAAAGGCCCTTAGATTTATTTACTTATTTATTTAGATAGTGGTGGCGGTAGGCCTCTTATGCAAGACCCCGCCTGGGGAAGTACCACACCTTTGCCAGATATTCATCCGCCAAGCGTGTGAAAACATTACGGTTTGAACGGCACTGTTTCCAGCTAATTTATAGGCCATTTGAGACTTGAGAACCAATGTCTCAGGATGACGAGCGCAGTACAGTGACGTGGACAATTATGCAATGCTAAGTTCTGTGTGGCACTGTTATGGGCAGGAGTGGCGCTTACAATCAGGTGAACGACTTGCATGTCTCGTTACTTAGTAACTTAAAAAAAACAGCAATTTTAAAGAGTGTAAGCTCGCGCATGACAATACGCTGTATTTTATTTTTTACTAGCTGTACCCTGCCATGCTTCACTGTGGCACATTCGGACATTCGCTGATATGTCACTGATGAAAAAAATTGATAAAAACAATCCTTGATGCGGATCATATATCATGCTAAAATTTCAGCTCGATCGGTGCAGAACTTTTTGAGTTTTTGAAGCGTACACAAACCAACATAAAAAATTTATATATATAGATTTCACTGAGTGACGAGACGAGCATGTCGTTCACCTGATGATAAGCGCCTGCCCATAACAGTTACAGTGCCATCCAGAATTTTACTTTGCATAATCTTGCGCGGCACCGCACAGCGCTCGTCACCCTGAGACATCGGCTCTAAAGTCTCATATGCCCAGTAATCAGCCTCATACCATCTTCCCTAACATCGTTTCAACTACAAAGGCCGTCCTATCCTTTGTTCTAATAGCACCAAGTTATTAAACAATCTGAGGTGCTCACACACCCCTTGAACAAAGCCGGGTCAGCGGCCAAGCGGGAAATATAATCTTGTGCTGCCGCCGCCGCTTGTACCCCGGTCGCGCATTTCGAAACCTTGTTAGAGACCGGATGATATCTGTAGGCTCTACTTAGCCTAGACCATCGTCGTTAAACTGCGGCCCGCGGGGCTACACGCGGCCCGATGACGATATTTTTGCGGCCTGCGACTAAGCAAACAATTCTAGTAGATAATAAATAATTATACATTTTACATATTTTGCCCATGACATTAACAAACTAGAAGTACGCAAACACGAGTATGGTAGGTATAAATGTCCTCCTGCAACTTTTCTTTTCAAAATCTTTGCGTGATTTTGTTTCTTTTGAATACATTTTATTATTACTATCTATCTTCTATATATATAAAAAAGTTATGTTGGTTTGTGTACGCTTCAAAAACTCAAAAAGTTTTGCACCGATCGAGCTGAAATTTATCATGATATATAATCCGCATCAAGGATGGTTTATATCTATTTTTTTCATCAGTGACATATCAGCGAACGTGCGAATGTGCCACAGCGAAGCGTGGCAGGGCAGAGCTAGTTTATAATATAAATTTGACGGCACGTCTGGTCTAGCGGTTAAGGTGGTTATCTCGTTGCCCCGGTGGGCGTAGGTTCAATTCCCATCCGATACAACTATATGAGTTTTCCAGTAAACTAGATAATATGGCTTAAATGTAGTAAATAATGTAATGTGCCGTTTGCAAAAGTGCTGCCCTACTGCGCCCGTGCTCAACGACCCGAAGCAAAGCACTAAAACTGAGTCTATTAACTCGATGCGCTACTTAAACATGTCTATAGAACGACCTTATGAGCTGTGATTCTATAATCAGTATAATAATAAAAAATTAAAAAAAATATTTTATGGAGTGGCGAGACGACCAAGTCGTCACTCTGAGATATTGGCTCCGAAGTCTCATTTGCCCAGTAATAAAAAAAATTAAAAGAAAAGAAACTCCAGTCAACATCAGCTCAGTACACAACATGCAGCGTTCCGTGCCCAACGACCCGATGCAAAACACTGATAGCCCGTATATACGGAACTAGCTGCGCCCTGCGGTTTCACCCACATAATTCAGGTTGCCTTGCAATAACTCTCTTAAAAGCAATATATATTTTCCCCGTTTTTGCCACATTCTTCATTGATGCTCCACTCCTATAAGTCGTAGCGTGACTTCATAGTGCCTATAACCTTCCTCGATAAATGGACTATTCAACACAAAAATATTTTTTCAATTCCAACCAGTAGTTCCTGAGATCCTAGCGTTCAAACAAACAAACTCTTCAGCTTTATATATTAGTATAGATATGCATTTATTTCTTAATTTATTAATATACACTACCCACAAGTCTTTATAATGATAGCCTGTGAATTATGGAGGCCGTGGTCTTCTTACAAATGAACAGTTTTCTTCCTACACTGTGATACTAACTTAGGAGCAATTGTTTGATCCTTTTAGTTTAACTGACTAACAGCCATATTGGATAGCTTGTCCAAATTAAATTCATATTTACATTTCTAAAACCGGCTTCAATAATTGGGTCTTAACTAGCCAAAGCCGAATTTGATGACATTTCTTTGGCATCAGTCTGAAAGTATAATTTTTCAAATAAATGAGCAATTTCTAAATCGGTCAAAAGTGAGGGCATCTTGAATAAAAAAAAACAATTAAATTGAAAACCTCCTACTTTTTGAAGTCGGTCAAATTGACTATAGCATTAAGTTTTACTAAGATGTACGAAAAACAATTATTTTGAGACAACATTTTTTCGATAAACCTTTGTTCGATAGACGTAATTATATTCTACGACCAAACATAGGGCGTAAAATTTCTTCGACGAACAGTACAGTGTTCATTTCCTTTACTTTAGCTGTTAAGGATAACATCAGCCAACCATTATGGCATGTAATTTCAAAGCTCCAGCAGCAATACCTAAATAATATACGAGTCTTTTACCTTCATACCAAGGTCTTTACATCAAGCTTTGCATAAATGGCCATATGCATAGGAATCTCTCTCGCCAAGGTCACGTCTGCGAACCCTGCATGAGCTAATAAAAATGCAAATATCTGCACTGTTACGTAAAAGCACCTTTTGTAGTATTGGAAAATAGTTTCAGGATGTGACGAGACAACCAATGCATCAGAATAACTTATTACTATTTATAACTAACTGCGCCCTGCGGTTTCACCCGCATTAATTATCCCATCATCATTAGGTGATTGAAAACATCATGAGGAAATCCACGTACCTACCCGAGAATTGTGTCGGAGGTGGTATGTTACCCACTAATCTGGACGGGGCCCCCTTGGTGGATTACGGCGTTATCCTCCTCACTAAAGTGAGGGGAGGCCTGTGCTCAGCAGTGGGATGTTATGTGTTGATGATGATGTGTAAATTAGCATAACAGAAAGCCGTCACAAAAAACTTACATCCGATCTCCATGTCTGAGTAGATATTAATGAAAAAAATCTCAATGTTACCATCTCCATATCAATTTAACTCATTTCGGAGAGTGCGATGGAGTTGCACAACTAGATTCCTCCATCACCTTTCCACCATCGGACAACAAGACGCACGGAAATACGGCATACGTATATGGTTGACATTCCTCCAATCCGCACGAAGCGTTTTGCATCTACCGTTATTATCCGAACAGCGAAAGAATGGGACACCTTACCAGCGTCTGTGTTTCACGAAAACTATAATCTGAAAGTCTTCAAGTCAAGAGTGAATAGGTATCTTCTAGGCAAACAGGCACCATCATCGACCGTGTCGACACTTACCACCAGGGGGGTCACCACGTACTTATTCTTATTCCATGCAGTTCATTTTAAGGCCTTAAACTGAACGGCCTAGATTGGCACCACACACTCATAAATGACAAACGTGACGTAACGTCACTCAAAAATAGACTGCAGAGAATGAGAGAGAAAGAGAATGAGATGGAGCTATATAAACTCCCATAAATGCAAGCAAATAGTTACGATCTTTATTGATAAATGTCTCTGGTCGACTTATGAACGCTGAGCGATATTGGTGGTGACAGTTAGCAGAGCAGTTCAGTTTAAGGCCTTAAACTGGATGGATTTAACTGTTCGTGGTGAGGCCCCAGGTGAGACTGCGGTCAAATGCTTGTCTATCATGCAATAAAAAAAACTGTCACGTTGTCTGCTACAAAAACGTATAAAAATCACTGTCCCAATTTAACTTAAACGGATTCCCTTTATCTCGCGATAGCACTGTTTCCCGGATTTGTTTACGTCCATTTGTTTCCATTCAGTCGCTTTGTAGACGGAATGAATGTTTAGTCTGCCTGGAAGCTGAGTTTTTCTTGTTTTCAGTCGAGACGTGAAAAACAAAGCGAAGAAACCGTTTGATTAAATGACGCTGATAGTATTTGGGTGATAGTGACAGTGACAGCTGAGATTCTGCTGTTTCGTCAGCCCTTCGCAATCACTGTTGTATACGTTAGGGAGTGGCAAATTAGAACTCATATCATTTATTGCAAGAAATCAAAAATAATGCACTTTTACTAGTCAAAGACTTAAGTCTCATAATATAAACAGAGAAAAAAATAAAAATAAATCAAATATGTTTTACGAACGTGATGATTAACTGATTATGGTTTGAGTTTGAAAAAGAATATTTCCCTTTCAGGTGGTGATTCAGCAATTCCTTATTTATTTACGTCATCATCAACCCATAACGTCCCACTGATGAGCACAGGTCTCCCCTTACTTTCGTAAGTAGGGTTAGGCCATAATCCACCACGGGGGCCCGGTCCGGATTGGTGGATAACATACCTACCTCCAATACAATTCTGGGGGAGGTATGTGGGTTTCCTCACGATTTTTTCCTTCACCGAAAAGCGAGTGATAATTACGGACATATGTTTTACAGAAGCACTTTGCCACGTGCCTGCACTGGGATTTGAACTCACGACCTTCTGATTGGAAGGCGGACGTAACTTACAAAGATCGATATCGAAATTCGATGTAAGGAGGTTACATTCTCTACAAAATGTAGAAGCGACACCTCCAACCTTCAACGTATTGACAACCACTCAGCAGCCACTGACAACAATCCATAAATTACGTAATTTTGTAATTCAATAAGCATCAAACCCCAACTCCAGACGCTACGTGTCTTAAAGCTATAGGTATTGGAAGGACAATACGCCCACGAAACCGTCGCGACTCAGACTATTGTCCTGTAACGCCTACTTAATGGAGTCTACAGCACAGAGACATCCCCCGCAATTTCCGTCCCCGCACCTCTACCCGCAATCCAGAGGTGAATTGGGAGGTCGATCAGTGTTACACGTCCAAATGACAATAGACAAACGGGTTCATATTATAGCGGGTTGGCTTTTGTTTTAGTACTTAGGTCCATTATACAACACCTACCTACGTGAATATCGAATACGAGGCGCCAAGGATTACCTCGCATACATTAATGTATGGAGATTCGCACACTTCGCTACCTTCGATACCGTGTAAATGTATGGGACGTACTCCTTGGCGACGTGTTCGAGACTCGCGTGGGTTACTAGTCGTCTGTAAGTATTTTAATGTATGATGGGCCTAATACGCATTTGGCGCGTGTGCAAACGTCATTTTTATATGTGGGAAATGTCAAATCAGTTATTTGTATGCAGTGTCCGGGGTATGCCCACATGCCCGCGGGCGCAGTAAAGAACTGAACCTTTCTGAGGTGACAGCTAGGTATTTCCTGCCGTAACTGTATTTGAAATTGACTAACTATAATTATGTAGCTTTCTAACTTAAGTAGTCGTTTTTTTTTAACTGACTTCAAAAAGTGGAAGGTTCTCAATACGACTGGTTTTTTTTTGTAGTAAGCTGGTGAATGCGTTACGAAAAATGTGATCGGGCGAGGCGAAAGGACTGGTGACTGGTGACAGGTGACCTCTGACATCTAATAGATGCCGGATGACAGCTGACGAATGACGGATGACAGATGACGGATAACGGATGACAGATGACAGATGACAGATAAATGGGCGAGAGAGACAGGTGCGAGCACACATTCTCTTTCTCAAGTTATAGCCGATATAGATTTTTTTTATTTAAAATTGTACTCATCGAAAGTTCATCTAAAACAGTGCAGTAGTTTGGTTTTTAATAGTAAGTAAACAAATTGAAATCGGTTTCTTAATTTTTTTAAATATTTTGATTGCTTTTAATGTATTATGTTTTCTTCTGTAAATAAACCTATTATTATTAAAAGAAAATCGGTCTAAGAAGCTCCCAGCGTGGGATCTAATCTCAGATACAGTCAGTGGAAAAACTCATTGAACATGTCCAAACTTTCAATTTGCTAATGTATCTTCGCCTTGAGTATTTTATGCGTGGGTTGCTAAATTGTAAAACAGGTTAAATCACTTTTGTAGTCGACTGTACTTATGTTAAAGTCAAAGATAGGTTCTTATTGGCCAATTGGTTTTGGCTATTGGCTTTTTGTTTGTTCATTGGTGTTTCAGACCGGAGTGACAGATCTTATTATCGAAGGCCAATACTCATTTATTTGGTTGGTTCTTATTCAGACTTGTTGAATTGTTTACATCATCATCAACAACCCATAACGTCCCACTGCTGGGCACGGGTCTCCCCTCACTTTCGTGAGGAGGATTAGGCCATAATCCACCACGGGGGCCAGATCCGGATTGGTGGATCACATACCTACATGTTTACATATCATTACCTAAATCGTATTATAATCCAATCTAAGGTCTATGTCTTTGTCCAATATAATTTACATATTTTAATGATATATTTTTAAAGATTATTACCATCGTCCGATCTTTTTGTTGCTCTTCTTCTTGCATGGTTGTCTGGAAGAGATCGCTCTAAGCGATAAGAACGCCCATTATGACACTAATTGTTAATTATTTGCTTGTTTGTCTTTGAGTGCAATAAACAGTTGTTATCTTATCTTATTTTTTAGGATTTTGATTAGATATAAATAAATAAATATGACATAAAATATTTTACCCTTAAGGGGGTGAAATAAAAATAGGGGATGAAAGTTTGTATGGAAATACCTATGTAAGGTCTTGGCTAAACCACTACAGCGATTATAAAAATTCTTTCACTAATGGAAAACTACCTTAGCGACTAATTATGAGCAAGTAACATAGGCTATATTTTATCCCCGTATTCCCACAGGAATGGGAACTACGCGGGTGAAACCACGAGGCGCATCTAGTAAAGATATAAAAAAGAGAGGGAAAAAAGTAAAGCAAACTCTCATGATATCCAGTAACCATTTTACTGGAAACCGTGCCAGTGTGAGGTTTTAACATCAGTAACAGTAACATTGCTGACTGATTGCTGACGTCTTTGTCTTTCCGCTATTAGTTTTGTTTGCTTAAGTATCGAGTTCTTTTATTAGTCCTTCTGTTGAGTGAAATGTTTATTCTTCCTTTTCTTTTTTATCTGCAAATAAGCCCGAATACACAAAAAATCAAGAGGTTCGACGCAAACCTCTACCTTGAGTGTCAACTTGATATATCTCGGTCTATCAATCGTTTTCCTGTTACGGGTTTACTTACAACAATGTGTATTGTAGTTCTGTTTTGTTTTGATGTCTTTATTTAAGTTATTCACTTGTTTTTTGTAGAATACTGTTACGTCAGTTGTTTTTGTTATATGAATTTGTTTTTCGTCCATTTCGTTTAGGGTTTTAGAAGTTAATCAACATCTCACCCTTCTATCGAAAAATGTTTTTTACTGTCCATCCAAAGGTTGTCTGGAAGAAATCGCTTTCAGCGATAAGACCGCCCATTGTACTACCCTTGTTTACCTATTGTAATTCTTCTGTACTGTGTTTATTTTTGTTTCTGGTGTACAATAAAGAGTTTTTCTATTCTCTTCAAGACTTTCACTGGTAGATATAAGCCTTTCTCTTAGATCTCCAAATCAGCGGTTGCCAGCTGTTCGTATACTCTCTCGCAGGGCTAGCATCGTCCTCGGTCCCGTGGACCCGTCTATGCTACATCTTCCAGTCCGCGGTCGCCTCTCGAAAACCTTTGTCCCTAACAGTTCTTAGATTTACGCGCCACTGCAACTAGAGATGTGTCGGTAAGGTTAGTTCTTCTGCGGATCTGCTCATTGCGGATCTTATGTCGCTGTGAAACTTCAGCCTCTTCTATAAGTGGCGGTGCGTGAGCCTTCATTGTGACGTTCACTGCTGCCGATTTTTTTGTCTAGCCACGGGTGCGGCTCTGCACACTCCATAGTATTTTCCCATACAACAAACACAACTGTTGTGTTTTCCCGCACTGAAGGTGTTAAAATATATTTATAATACAGAGTGTGCATTAGGATGTCCGGGTTTTCATCGCGTTCGGATTGCGGTTTCATATTACCATAAGTACAAAGTCCCTCCCTGTCTAGTATTCCGAGGCGCCATTTACAACAAAAGACCTTGGTGGCATGATAAATCATTTCATTTAATCCAGATGTATTCGCTCATACATGTATCTAATCTATGGAATTGCTTGTTTTACTCTGTCTAGTGGCGAGATAGAATATTGATGGTTATAGTTTAAAGCGATTATTAATTATATTCTATGTTTATTTAGGTGTGTTTGCAAGGGATAACTTTAATTTAATTGATATAATAACATTTTAAATTACAATACGAAACACGGGTGTCTTGGACATATAACCAATTGTTTTTTATTTATGTGAGCCACGGGTATTTGCTTTGAGAGTATTTTTTTTATAAAATAGGTGGCAAAGAAGCATGCAGCCCACCCGATGATAAGTGGTCACCGCTGCCCGTGGACATCTGCAACGCCAGGGGCATTGCCGGTGCGTTGCCTACCCTTAGTCTGGGTTGTTTGTGGGACCATGGACCTCGTAGTTCCTGATTCATTTCGTTCGTAGTAGTAGAATAGAATAGAATAGAATAGAAAAACTCTTTATTGTACACCAGAAACAAAAATAAACACAGTACAGAAGAATTACAATAGGTAAACAGGGGTAGTACAATGGGCGGTCTTATCGCTGAAAGCGATTTCTTCCAGACAACCTTTGGATGGAGAGTAAAAAACATTTTTCGATAGTAGGGTAGCGGATAGTAGATGCAGGAAATCCTAATTAGGTTTCAGGAACTATATATATAATCGCGACACGTTGCGCATTATTAATTTCTGTAGATAGATTGCCGTTTTGCTGCGATTTGTAACTAGATGCTGAGCCAGTTTTGATAAAGTTTGAGTATTTTCGGTCCCGTCAACAAGCAATGACAAAGCAAGTTCATCAGCATATGCTTAGAAACATTGTAAATCTTACTTAATATTATAAATGCGAAAGTTTGTGAGAATGGATGGATGTTTGTTCCTCTTTCACGCAAAAACTACCGAACGGATTCAAATGAAATTTGGAACACAGATAGTTTATAACCAGGATTGAGGAATAGGGTACTTTTTATCCCGATAATATGTTCCCGTGGGACAAAACGGGAACTACGCGGGTGAAATCGCGGGACGCATCTAGTACTCTATTATTAGTCATATTTTAGAGTGCTTGTCGCCTTCCATCATATCCTCAATTATCAGTGGTCAATTTCTAGTTTGAAAACCTACCAATTGATTTTTTATTTTTTTCTTGTTCTCTAGTTCTGACCTGTTTAAAATTTCAAGTGTCTCCTTCATCGGTAAGTTAGTTAAAAAGCAATTACAAAATGTATATTGAACAGACAAACAAACAAACAGACAGACAGACAAGAAGACAAGTTAACAAAAACGCACTAATAAAAAAGGGTGTGTACACACGTAAGAAGTGAAACTATTCCTTTGTGTTTTTCTCTCGTTCCGACCCGACAATGTTCTATGTCGAGGCCTTGTCGAGGCATAATTAAAGTAGAAAAAACTTTAATGAAATACTCTTTTGATTATGGTTAAAGTCTGTGGTCAAACTGCGAACTGAGAAGAGTTGTCAATACAAAACCTTTTTCAACTATACTCCATGATGACCTCTAACTCCCGAACTCTATCTTATTTCAAACTTCTTTCAATAAAATGTCATGTCAAACTGTCAACGCGACAGTCGAGCGTAACAGAAAAGTGTGATGATTGCTATAAAATGTCTCCAAACAATAAAAAGTTTCACTTCAATAAAATGTAACCTACTTCACAAGTATAGGTCAAGGATAGTCTTTAAAAATCTAGACGAATACAAAAAAGTTATCGCTCTGATAAGAATAGATAGATATCAAGAGAAAGCGGAACGACTAGATATCTACTCATCATCATCATCATCAACAACCCATAACGTCCCACTGCTGGGCACGGGGGCCAGATTCGGATTGGTGGATCACATACCTACCTCCGAAATAATTCTCGGGTAGGTATGTGGGTTTCCTCACGATGTTTTCCTTCACGGAAAAGCGAGTGATAATTAAGTACATATGTTTTACAAGAAACACATTGGTACGTGCCTGCACTGGGATTTGAACTCACGACCTTCTGCTTGGAAGGCGGAGGTTCTCCCACTAGGCTACCGCCGCTTCTACTCGTAGTAGAGTAATCATTCTAGGTATTATAATTGTACCTCGTCTCAAATGACCTCTGAGGCTAGAACTGACCCTTGCACAGTTCGAGGATTATCAGGCTCAATGCGACCTTAATACAACGGATTAGAGGCCAGGTGATACAGCGAAATAGAGAATTTTCTTTGCCTCTTTAGGTTCATTATTCAGCAATATTAGGAGACGAGTACATAAATAAATGTGATAATCTTACATTACGGCGTGGTAAGTTCTCTCCCTCTGTATAATGTACGGTTATCGTCATTCTACAAGTCTATTGCATACAGCCGTGATAACAATGCGTGTAACGCAATGAGTTTAAACAGATGGTCTTATGGGATGCATCCTGCTGACCAGTGCCAAAAGACTGATCTATTAATTTTGAATTAGAGTACGTGCTGTTGTATGTCCGTTATAATTGTATATACTTATAGGGTTTCGAATAGTTTCCACAGTAAAATTACTCGTAAGTATAAAGTTATAAAAATAAATAGAAAAAAATTGTTTTTAATGCTACTCACACAGGGTTATCCAGAGGCGAAGTTTCAACCGATTACAAGAACACGCACAAAACACTCACAAACATTTACAATTGAAAACACTGTCAACAATTATGATTACACTGTGTTCAGCAATGTCCTGAGCGCTGAGGGGAGCATATTGGAGGCTATGTACGGTTTTCCATAAGTTCGCCGCGACTTAGTGCCAGAGCACTAGCTCCCATGATCGGTGTAAAATCGAATTGAAGAAGACTCCTCGATTATCTGTTATTATTTTGTTGAATTTTATTTTGGAGTGGAGGTTTTGCTTGCCAGCGGCGACTGGGGTGGCTGGGCGGGCGGCGCGCGCACTGCTTGCCCAACTTCAGTCAGATGCGCACTGAGAGCTTCAGTTATTCTGCTTTGGCTGCTAACTTCGGGGTTGTGATCTGACCTGGTTTCGAGAGCGCAATGAATTATTTTCGCGACGGCAACGCACTGGACGAATGCAAACCTTTTATTATTGGTACGCGTGGGCGGTCTTTATCATGGCGTGATTTACGAGTTACTTGGGATTTTATCTTGGATTCTAGTTTATTGTGATATGTTTGCCTGTATTAGGGTAAGGAGGGATACGTAAAATCTACACAAAGCTTTGAAGTAAAACGAATGAAAACAACAGTTTTATTATAATTTGAAATTTGATGATTTTAATTAAGTTGTATTAATTCCTTCAAAGTACTTTCTAAGCCAAATCTTTTATGGCAAAGATATATTTTTTTTTATATTCGACTTAGTCACGAGACGTGCAAGTCGTTCACCTGATGGTAAGCGCTACGCTTGCCCATAACAGTTACAGTGCTACTTAGAACTTTCCATGCAAATTATTGTTAAAACAAATAAAATAATAACCTAAAATAAAAAAGCCTAAAATAAATCCTATACTGATCTAATAAACCGCAACTAGTTGGCAACGATCCCAAAATGCTGGCAGCATTGCCACGTTGTATATAAGCCAGCATTTTGGTCACGTGTTACTTCGACCAGAGGTCCAGATAAGTCTAAATTCAATGGGCTCCCAGTCCCAACGACCTCGGCCTCAAAAGATTAAAATTAAATTCAAGGTCTTTATTTTGGGGGAAAGCGGTGGTAGCCTAGTGGGATAACGTCCGCCTTCCAAGGAGAAAGTCCTGAGTTCAAATCCCAGTGCGAGGACGTACCAATGTGTTTCTTATAAAACATATGTATGTCATTATCACACTCTTTACGAAGGAATATATCGTGAAAAACCCCACATAAATACCTATCCGAAAATTATGTCGGAGGTAGGTATGTTATCCACCGATCCGGACCGGGCTCCCGTGGTGGATTATGGTCTAATCCTCCTTACGAAAGTGACAACAATAAACAATAAACCGACGAGTTGAGATTCCATTGACCAACTTAGGTCCAACTTAGTTCCTAGCTTTTAGGTCATCCATAACGCACTAATAAGTACCTAACTAAGTTATCTAGCACTAATTATGCTTAACTCATGACAGCGATTTATCGGAAAGCTGGCGGCTTTATAATGGTGTCAGCCTGCACTTAAAGGGATTAGTGGATGGGGGGTAAATGTAGGGCTTAAGGGGGGAGGTATTAGTATTATAAGCAGTTATATGTACCGCCGTGATCGATATTGCATAACTCGAACTTTGCGATACTTTTTACGAACACTAATATAATATAACATGACGTGTCAGTCGTTTACGTGATGGTAAGCGCTACGCCTGTCCATAACACTTACATATAAGAAAAAGAAAACATTGTCACCCAGAGCTTTATTATTATTTTTAGCCGTGATCATCCCACTGCAGTGCAAAAGCCTCTCTTCCTTCTTTCCACCCAGAACTTTGCATTGCACAAACTTGCGCGACACTGCACTGCGCTCGTCACCTGAGAAAAGTGTGGTACTTCCGGGCGGTGTCTTGCAGTAGAGGCCTTAAGTTATGGGTGGCACTGTGATTGTTATGGCCAGGGGTAGCGCTAACCATCAGGTGAACGACTTGCTCGTCTCGTTAAACAGTCATCATCATCAACCCATAACTTCCCACTGCTGGGCACGGGTCTCTCCTCACTTTCGTGAGGAGGGTTAGGCCATAATCCACCACGGGGGCCCAGTCCGGATTGGTGGATAACATACCTACCTCCGAAATAATTCTCGGGTAGGTATGTGGGTTTTCTCACGATGTTTTCCTTCACCGAAAAGCGAGTGATAATTACGAACATATGTTTTACAGAAACACATTGGTACGTGCCTGTACTGGGATTTGAACTGACAACCTTCTGATTGGAAGGCGGACGTTCTCCCACTAGGCTACCACCGCTTAAACAGTCAGACAAACAAAACAGGAAAATGACATGGCATATGAAAGCGCAATGCAGGATGCCCTTTTTATATCCAAACAAAAACCTTGACCACTTTGGTTGTAGCGTTGCTACGCACAAGGTCTACAGCTACGCCGCAGCCGTAGCACGTAGCAAGACGCTATGGCCTACGAGACCCCAGGGAGCGCCACTTCGTTAGTGAAATTCAGTAAATATTTAACTGCCTTCTGAAGTCGTATGATTTACAGTTGGTTAAGTTTCCTTCGCGTGAATTGAAAGCATTATTTTTAGGGTCTGTTTTAGGCTTTTTTAAGTGAAACTTTTTGATCGACGTAAGGAAAAAAAATATAGCAATCGTCACACTTTTCTGTTACGTATAAATTGACACTTGACGTGAAGGTTTGCTGAAAGAAAGAAGCGTCGCATAATCGTACAGTGTCGTCTTATTTTTTATGTTTTGTTTTAGGTTGAAAATGGCACCAACATAAAAAATAAGCCGTCACGGTACGATTATGCGACGCGGTTCAGTTTAGGTCTTCAATTGAATCGCTATAAGATGTCACGGTAGGCCTCTTGATGTAAATGACTCGCTAAATGGCCTTAAAGTAATGTAATAGACATTTCCAGTCTACAATTCAACCATAATTCAAGCCAGTAAATAAAATACATGGAGGATGTTTAACTAAGCTGCCGTACCTTCGTCACCCCCTCTACCCCCTCCCCACCCCTCCCGCCGCCCCCTACCCCCCGCGGTACAATCGCAGACAACTGTTGTATTATTGGTAGTGATACGGTGGGGCCATGACTGAAGCGTGTGCTTAATTGTTTTTTTTTTTTTATTTTTGTTTTTGTTTATTATATTTTTACTGTGTGATGACTAGATATTTAATTGATGGTAAGCGCTATGCATGCCTTTAAAAGTTACAGTGCAGTTGCCGTCCAGTATTTTTTTTTCAGTAATAAAGTAGCTTCATTTAAATGATAATGATTGGTGTTCTTTAGGAAAAATAAGTAAAAGAACCGACTGTGCTTTAGACGGCTGACGTAAAACTTTTTTAGCTCTTTTTTTTATTATTATTTATCTAGCAACATCCATTCTCCCAATCACACTTCTCAAACTCAAAACTCAAACTCAAATCATTTATTGTAAATAGGCAAAATATTGCACTTTTACACGTCAAAAAAATAATATCTTATACATAAGTATAGAAATACAAAAAAAAAAGTCAAAATATTATAATCTACGAAACTAATGATTATTATCTAATTATGGTTTGAGTTAGAAAAAGGATATTTCCCTTTCAAGTGGTGACTCATGTCTGAATCTCGCACAGGAAAAGGAAAACTCCATTGACTCCACCGGTGCTTCGGAAATACGCATTCACCAGCTCACTCCCCAAGTCAAGCGTGCGGAAAGAAGTTTTACTTCAAAAGAAATCTCGCTAACGCCCTGGCTCGAAACACGCGTCCGTCTGATACTGTCACCTCCCGCCTCGCGTAACGTTTGTTTGCGATTGTATGCACTGATATCTGCCATTAACAATGAACTACGCGTATTTTAACTGTAACACCTGTGATGTGTATGACTGAATGTATATTATGTATGGTAGTGACGGTTAACAGCACTGGCTCCCAAACTTTTGTATCTCATACACTACTCGACATATTTTTAGCTATTTGGTAGACCCTTTGCTTACCTAACATAATTATATTATATTATACTAGCTGTACCCTGCCACGCTTCGCTGTGGCACATTCGCACATTCGCTGATATGTCACTGATGAAAAAAATAGATAAAAACAATCCTTGATGCGGATTATATATCATGCTAAAATTTCAGCTCGATCGGTGCAGAACTTTTTGGGTTGTTGAAGCGTACACAAACCAACATAACATTTTTATATATATATATAGATTTACATTATATATATTTTATTAATTTTTTTTTAATTTCTTTGAGTAACGAGACGTGAAAGTCGTTCAACTGGTGGTAAACCCAACGGCCTGCCCACAGCAGTTACAGCGCCACCCAGAACTTTGCATTTCATAAACATGTGCGGTACTGCACTGCGCTCGTCACCTTGAGACATCGGCTCTAAAGTCTCATATGCCCAGATGCTCATAAATATTATACGTGTTTTAGAATGTGACATGAAAAATTAATATATTTGTGAATATTATGTGTTTTTTATGTACTTATAAGAAAGTATTATGTAAGTTAATAGATACAAACCGTTTGTGTATAAATATGGATTATTCCATTCATGTAAAGCTAAAATCAAGCCACGACCTGTTTAAATGAGATCCATTATTGTGGACCCTCATTTTCTTTCCCGGCTGTCATGGACCCTTCCAGGTCGTGACCACGTGTCCATATAGACCACTTTGAGTATCACTGGTATACGGAAGTGAGGTACATACATAAATTTATGTGTTTATTGGAAGGTAGAGCTTTTGAAACTGCTAATAGAAAAAGCCTCCATGGCGTAGGTTGGTTAAGAGTTGATTGCAAAGCAAGATAAGGCAGATTTTGTTGCTGCACAAGGCATTTTTTTTTATCTGAGTCTCGGTGGTGAGACCATTATTCCTGTACTTATATCTTATAGTAATTTCTATGTATGGAATCCTAGTTGTCAAGTTCGAGTTGATGCGGAGGTTTCGAATCCAGCGTTGGTGGGCTGCAAAGCGCACAGATACTGCTCGCCTACACATGTGCTAAGAAAAACATCTATAATTATAGAGTAGGTTAAGTAAATACGTTTGTTTTTTGTCTAAACTCTACTTTCTCGGTCGCAAAGTTTCCGACCTAGGTCTGGTTATAGCCTCCTTGGCCTAGTGCCTGAAACGGGATACGTGGAAAGTAAATCACTTATCTAATCTAGAAATTATTCTAGAAATTATTTCAACCGGCTGAAAATCTAGGTACAAAAAAGCTAGGAGCTAGTGACGTATGAAATCTTACCGCTTATTTTTATTCTTAAGTCAAGATTTAAATTAGCGAAAATTTATTATGATTCTACAATTATTAGAAATGGCACAATCAAAAAAATTTTTTTTTCTAATTCCCAACATTATGTAGTTTTTATTCCTTAGAATAAGAACAAGCTATACAAGGTTTGTAGTGGTAGGTCTCTTCTGCAAGAGTCCGCCTGGGGAAGTACTACACCGTTTGCTAGATATTTATCCGCCAAGCAATAGTGTTCAATCATTAAACATTACTTTGTCCAAGTTCGAAGGACACGACGAAAGGCGGACCGAGTAAGTCGTTAAGCGCCACTCCTGCCCATAAAAGTTACAGTGCCACTCAGAACTTTCCATGAAAAAAATCTTAGGCGGCACTGCACTGCGCTCGTCACCCTGAGACATCGGTTCTAAAGTCTCATATGCCTAATAATTTTCGCTAGAAACGATGCCCTTCAAACCGGAACACAGTTTTTTTTTGGATTGACTTGTACAGGATCTATTTACTTCAGTATAACGATCGTGTGTTAAATATAAGATAGTAAATATGCGTTGGATATCCTCTTTTTTTGGTCGTTTAATATGTTTACTAATTTCATAAAAACATTGACATTGAATATCAAGGTTTATTATTTATTTAAAGATATCAATAAAACCTTTAGAAAGATTAAAGAAACAAATCTTAGTTTATTACAAACAACTACAAATAGTTGATTCTAATGAAACGACAAGCTTTTCAAAGTACCCCGCTCCTGGACTATTTTAAAAATATTTTTTTCTGAAATCATGTTGAAAGCGAATCCGTTTGATGTTGAATGGCTCAATGATGGGTGGCTTCCGGTTACATCGCGTCGGCGGTTTCAACTAAATGTGAACACAATAAAACAATTTCTTTGGTGTATAGTTATTTCTAACATTGTGCCCAACGGTGGTCTGTATTTAACCGACTAAGACAAACTTAAAAGGAAGGGTTATGTTTTTAGCAGTGTATATAACTAGTATTATAAAAGCGAAAGTTTATGTGTGTGTGTGTGTGTGTGTGTGTTTTTGGTTCCCTCTTCACGCTAAACGAAATAAACATATTTTTTAGAAACATGTCAGGGAAAATATATTTCTTTAACCAAAACGAACCAGCGCCGTACTAACAAACAACACAAACAAATAACAAGGTTACCAAGAACAAATAGAAGAATTTAAAAATAGAGAAAGAAAAAAATAAAGAAGAAAAAAGGAAGAAGAACAAAGAAGACGGTGAAAAAGGAGAAAAAAGAAAAGTTCTACACTTGTTTACCATCTTCTACAACATCGGAATATAAAATTAAGAATAGAATAGAATAGAATATATTTTATTGTAAGTGATCGTTTAATCTCTTAAATACTTAGTTAAATAATGTTCTTTTGAGTTGGTGGAGTTTTGGACACCATTGCTTGGCGAATAAATATCTGGCAGAGGTGTGGTACTTCCCCAGGCGGTCTCTTGCAGAAGAGCCCTACCACTACAGTAATTCTTCTCGAATAAGTATTATATTATATATTTCCATGTATTCATACGACACAGAATATTAAAACAACTTTCATAAATTTCTAAAACCACGCAATAAACTGGTTTCCATAATCAAAAATTATACAGTAATTTCACTAACATATTATAATAACGTCTCTTGCATGACTTATGACTGAAATTAAAAAAAATATTCAGCACGAAAAGAAAATGTGGAGTGATTTTAACATTTTCTCATTTATGTCGACCACTCACTTCAACACCATTAATTACTGTTATTAGTTATCAACGCCATCTATTTTTAAGATGGCGATACATTTGTCAATGTCTACCAATCAATTTTCATCCTTCCATCTTTAAGAATAAGGTCAACATTGCTACACAGGTGAAGTATTTTCGTGGTTGGGTTATAGCTCATACATCGAAATGGTGTTCAGACTTATAAATATGTCAAAATGGTTACAAATGGCGCGCACTTTATGTTTTGTGGTTTCCTTATGTTTTGGTTTCGCGCAATTTGTGCGTTTTTTTTTTATTTGACGAGACGAGCAAGTCGTTCGCCTGATGGTAAGCGCTACGCCTACCTATAACAGGCACAGCACCATCCAAAACCCTGCATTGCATAATCCTGCGCGGCACTGCACTGCGCTCGTCACCCTGAGACATCGGCTCTAAAGTCTATTATACCCAGTAATTTCGCTGGAAAAATGCCATTTAAACCGGAACACAGTAATGCATATAGCTGGAATGTTTTGCTTATATTTTTTTTCTTTGTAATATTTTTTAATTTCGTATTCGTAGTAGGTATGTAGTTATCATTAGCATAATCATCAACCCATATCGTCCCACTGCCGAGCACGGGTCTCCCCTCACTTTCGTGACAAGGCCATAACCCACCACGGGGGCCCGATCCGGATTGGTGGATAACATACCTACCTCCGAAATAATTTTCGGGTAGTGGTTTCCTCACGATGTTTTCTTACACTGAAAAGTGAGTGATAATCACGCACATATGTTTTACAAGAAACACGTTGGTGCCGTGCACTGGGATTTGAATTATCGACCCTCTTCTTTGAAGGCGGACACTATCCCACTATGCTATCACCGCTACCGGAATTGCCATTCGTATCCTAACTAATAGTATAAATGCGAATGTCAGTTTGTTTGTTTTTTGTTACGCTTTCACGCCTAAATCACTGAACCGATTTAAAAAATTCTTTCACCAATGAAAAGCTACATTATCAGCAAGTAACATAAGCTATATTTTATACCCGTGTTCCCACGGGAACGGAAAATACGCGGGTGAAACCGCAGAGTGCAACTAGTAAACTATAAATCTAAGAAATCAAGAAAAAAAGCAATAAATAACTAAAAAGATATATAAGTCTATCCGCATAAGATTATCCGGTTTCACGACAGCGCGTTAAATCATAAAAAAAACGCGAAACTTTTCTAAATGAATTATTAAACAGATTCAAAATTATGTAGAATCACGGAAAGCTCTGATGCGAAACGAACTTTAGTACTGGGAATTTGGTTTTATTACTGGAACCTAAATTTTGCTGTACCAATGTAGAATGAAACTTCCAGAAGCACTAATTTTAGCAATACACGAATTGGATTAAATACGGAACCAATTTTAATGGATTTTATATCAGACTATGTTCCATGTCTAGAGTCATTCAAATCTACTAAACCTTTGAGATAAATGAGGTAATATAACGTAACCAACTAATACACAAAAAAAAATAGACTTCGTGGAAGACTGTCAATGACTTATTAACTGGAAGAGATTGCTTTGCGGCGATAAGACCGCCCATTCTACAGTACTTTTCACAACTTTAGTTCAAAACTATACACTGTATAAAAAAAAATACAGTCGAATTTAGAACCTCCTCCTGTTTGGAAGTCGGTTAAAAAGTAAGAATAGTTACCTAGAAGAAGCCCTTAGCCCTTAGTACCTTGTAGTCATCAATAAATAACTAACTTTATTATGTTGCAGGTAACTATTTATCTACCACAACACGCACAAATAGTTGATTTACCTGTATTTTCCTTAGTATGCATGTTGGCACATTTATATTTGATAAACTACACCCGACTTTCGAACATCACCACTTTCACATTTGTCACAACAAAACACACACGGTCCTTGTTCCAACTCTGGCACACAACTGTACTCGAAGACATTTCATTGAAACTATAGCAATAACTGAATCACGCCCCGAGGACTCATGCTTCGGAAGAAATTACCAAAAATAATTATAACTCACCTCGCAATTATTTCAAAAATGTACGAGTATCATTGGTAATCGCGAAAAATCACAACACTGTGTCACTGAAGCTATCATTTGGGACCGGTGGCGTTTCAATCACTCCATCACTCTACCTAACATATGTAGTCACTGTGTGTATCACTGTACTAAGAGCTTAATCACTGTATAGTAAAATCACTTTGAAGCTTAGTGATGTCTTGATGATGTTGAAACATTGGTTTTTAATCAGTTTAACACAGTGAAGTTCGATAGATTATCAGCTATTTTAATTGATTTAAAACACATAATATAACAAATACAATCAAAAGACCAATAATCAATTTTTAATTTATAATTAGGACTCAAGAAATTTTCGTTTTAAATCCTTTTTTTTGTTTACACAAAATTTTTGTTCGTATTTTTATTCTCGTTTCGGCAAAGACAGGATTCTAGTAACGCGTTATTACGTATTTCTATTTATAATATTTTAAATATGAATCGCACGATCGATCGGAAGTTTCGTTAAAAATACCGCGACGCGTGGCGACGCACGCGCACGCTGCGGAGCGAGTGGTGCCGCGTTAGGGACGGCTGGTGCATGTTATCGATAATTGATTATCTAAATTTATTTCTGACTAGCAGCGCCCCGCTATTTCATCCGCTTTAACTATAATCCTACAGGAACTAGTACATTTTACGGTGACTTAAAGTATCTATTATTATACTAAAATTCCTCAAAATCCTTTCATATTTTTCCGCGTGATGAGAGGACAAACACACAAACTTTCGCATTTATAATATTAATGAGAATAGATACATCCATCAGCTATGCTTGTATTTTGCGGAGGTTTTTTTGTAATATTACCTCAAATGCAATATAATATTATTGAAATTTATTTAGTAGAAAAGTAAGAGACAGGATTTTTTTCGCAGTCAATCTCGAATTTCGTAAACCTTGAAAAGCTTTATTCCAATTTTTACCTGATAAAATCGACGTGAGTAGCTTACTTTTTAATTTTTATGATAGCTATAACAAAGCTGTAGAACATAATATTGTAGTTCAAAAGTCACAAAAGTATCGTTATCCAGTGGTATCGATACAATTTTAAATTGTAACCGGCACGTCACTAGCCGCTGGAAAGCTCCCATTCTACGTATCGTTGGTATTTTCATTGCAGTTTCATCATACGTTATACATTATATACTCGTATGTTCGAAACTACAGTACAATTACATAATATGCAAAAATAAATACTCTGTAGCTTCTGCTGCTTCTTCCATTTGTAGATTAAGGTGGCACGTTTCGATTTTAGCGCGAAATTTAAATTTCAAACAGTTTTTTTAGTTTTTAAATCTTAACCAGTAAATAATAAACAAGGCTGTACTTAATTCACGATAACCGTATAATGTCATTCTTTACGTTATTTCGGAGAGATATTATTTAGTATACTCATGCACCGGATTGCACATTTAAGTCAATGAACTGTTAAACTGCTGATTGCATTGATTAATGTCATTTTTGAGTGATCAGGTGCATATGTCAAATATCTGTACAAAATAACTTGAACAATAATCTTGGATTATGGCGAATTCCATTATAAGTTACTATAGTTACCCGACCTAGTAAAAAATCCGAAAAAACTGTTTGAAATTTAAATTTCCTGCTAATAGCAAAACGTACCACCTTAGTAGCTTGACCACATTTAGGGTGCCACAGTTTTTATTTAATTTTGGCTTCGCACGATTGTGGCCTTCAGTGTCAAGTAAGATAATTCTCGAGATATATATATTTTGAAGTCAAACTATCAAATCCCATTCAGTCAAGGGTCGCGTTTAGTGGTAGGCCCTTTCTGCAAGACTCCGCCTGGGGAAGTACCACACCTGTGTCAGATATGAATCCGCCAAGCAGTAGTGTGCAAACATTACTGTGCCGGAACACTGTGAAGGGCACTGTTTCCAGCGTAATTACTTGGCATTTGAGACTTTAGAAACAGTGTCTCGGCAAAGAAAAGTTTCAGAAATAAGTTTTTAAACCTACCATACTCGTGTTCGTTTTTAATTAATTTCATGTGCAAAATAAGTTTTGATACTACCTGCTAAAATGTTGGCCTTGACGCGGGTCGCAATGATAAAGTCCGCGGGCCGCACGCGAGCCGCGGGCCGCAGTTTGACGATCATTGCTCTAGGGTCAAATAGGACTGCTTCGACCCCATTCGAGCAAAATAAAACCAACCTTGCATCACGGTTATTCCTGGACTTAGGAACGGTAGTAAAATGTATCATTATGCGTCCACTCGCTACCGCGTTTTAACTAGTGTTGTTACGCGTATAGAGTTTGGATTACGGAACTTACGGATAGATACGGCTTTTGAAAAAATTAATACGGTTACGGTATAAATGGTTATGGTAGTCTCCATTTTGAATTAATCATGGTCAGACAGAACAATCAATAAAAAAATATTTAATGTCACAAGAATATCACAACAAAAGAAGAAAAAAACATCATCACCAACCCATATCGGCCCACTGCTGAGCACGGGTCTCGCCTCACTTTCGAGAGGAGGATTAGGCCATATTCCATCACGGGGGGCGCAGTTTGGACTGGTGGATAACATACCGCCGAAATAATTCGTGGAAAAAATAAGTTATAATAAAAATATATACCCACGTAAGTACAAAAAAAACTTTAAACTAAATCATAAACATAAAAATAAAAATTGGAGTTCACGGGGCATGGTGCCAAGAACACTGGCTGCATTCCCGCGGTAAATAGCAATAACCATGTAGATATTATCTACGTGAAATATAAACTAACCATTGATGTTATTTGATCAAGGATTTTTTAATCTGTGGAGTCATCTTCTTGTCACCAGCCGGAGAGACGTCCAATTTCTTATATCTATCGGATATCCGAAACTTTCAATTACGGACATGCATCAAATCCCTAGTTTGAAAAAGGCTTCCTCGGTACTGTTAGCTAACTAGTAGTACAGTCAACTACAAAAACTAGTGAACAAATTTTGTTCCAAAATCATCTAACTTTTTTAGTTAATAAAATGGCATTTCCCATTCAGTAGGTAGTCTAGTTTAAAGTCACTATTCAGCAAAGTGGTGGATGCGTTACTGAAACTTCTTGGGAGTTTTCGTGAGAACACAAAATGGCAGGTTTTTGGGTTTGTATAATGCCGTTAATGGACACATAATGGATAATATTTCACCAATATCACACGTAACACACGTAGAAACATAGGTTTGAGAAAAACACAAATATAACGTCTCATTTTCGGTTTCGGTTTCCCGCCAAAACTCTAGAGCGCAATTAGTAGTATAAAATATGAACAGTTTGGATATATTCAGAGATTTTTGCGGTTGACTGTACAGCCACTAGTTACTATGTGTTATTCTGTGGTACAGTTGTAAAAATTCAACTACAGGCGGTTTACGATCTTTTGAACATAACTGGTACAGCGCGGGACGCCGGATATGGCGTGCCAAGGTTGGGTTAAATTGGTTATGAATCTCAAAAGATATGCTATTTTTGATGGATTTATCAGCACAATCGTGTTCGATTCTAGGCCACAGACGTTCTCGGAGAGGCCATAATAATTTATCATCCTCCATTTTTCTTCTTCTGTGTCATTGTTTTAACCATTGCTATTTTGGTTGATAGGATTAAGCCGTGTCTTCGGCGCGCGATTTGGTCTACACACTACACAAAAACCTCTACACAAGTCATTGTCATTGCGATGTCAATGTCAAACTGCGATAATTTGTATTATAGTCTAATTGCGCAAGCGCTATTCACCCTAGGCCTAGATTTTAGAATAACAGAAATTTTTAATTTCTTATACAACTGATTGACGAGGCGTACAGGTCGTTCGTCTGATCATAAGTGCCATTTCTACTCATAATCATGCAATTAAAATACTTTGTATTGCAAAATCTGGGAGCATAATCGAAGCCGTTAAAAAAATGTTCCACCACGCCGTCCCCAACTCTCTTCGTTAATGTATTATGCCACTAGTCAGTAACTAGTCACCTCTTTAGCAAGAGACCGTCTGCGGAAGTACCACACCTTTGCCAGATATTCATCCGCCATACTGCTTGGCGGATGAATATCTGGCAAAGGTGGCACACTACTGTGTGTAAACATTACCGTATTCAGGTTAGAAGGGCACTGTTTCCAGCCAAATTGCTGGGCATATGAGACTTTGGAGCCGATGTCTCAGGGTGACGAGCGCAGCGCAGTGCCTCACAAGTGGCAATGCAAAGTTCTGGGTGGCAGTGTAACTGTTATGGGCAGGGGTAGCGCTTACCATCAGGAGAAAGACTTGCTCGTTTCGTCACTCAGTCAAATAGAAAAAAACTACATAATTGGAACACAGACAAGTCGATGTGCCACATTTCTTGCAAGGCATTGTAAAGTAGCAATAGATGCAGAGATCTTGTTAGCTTGTTGCCTTGTTAACGTCGTTTCTACAAGAAATAAAGGAATAAAAGTAAATTCATCCATCTACGTATCTATTTATGACAATACTGTATAATTCTATTTTTATTCTTGGACAATTTTATTCTCAGAATAAGAATAAGGTATAGAAGGAAGATTAAAGAGAACAGCTGCCTCACGGCTCTCTTATTCGCTATATTATACAGCGTACACGAGAGTAGGTGAAACGGAAAACATCCCGTGGTTTCATTTTTTCAAGTATGGTCCGCTAGATGGATTGGATCAGATTGGCTACTAAAATGTCATAGCTTGAAAGCTTTGTGTATAGTTTGGTGAAATAAACAAGTGAACAACTAGTGACCAAGTGGTCTTTTTGTATGGATTCCATTTACTTTAGAAAAACTTCTTTGATTTTATCGCAGAATATCAAGAGAAGATTTTATACATCAATTCATGGTAATTAACCTCTTTCCTGAAACGCCAAAAAGTTCTTAATACAAAAATAACAAGCCTTTTTGTAATTCTATGCTGGCCAATTAAAACTTCTGCCAGTATTCAAACGCAATTCCATCTGGCGTATCAATTAACTTTTCAAAACCGTCAAAAAGCAACTAAAAATCGTGAAAGTTATAACAAAATTCCAGTGTTGAAAAATTTTAATCTTACGTTCAAACCTGTATGTTGTATCATTTTGTTTTGGTAGATGTGAATTTGACCCAAATCAGTGCTGTACTTTTTTAATTTTTACGAGGACCAAAACTTCTTTTTTATTACAAATCTTTGAGAATACCATTATTGTTTTTCCACGAAAATCTGATCATTCATATTATTATCTTGCTTAGTCAATGTACTGGATTGGTGATGATTAATTTCAGCGCCATCTTGTGCCAATCATTGTCACTATACCTATCAAACTTAGCGGCGCCAAAGCTTTGAGGTAGGTTACCATTTTCCAGGGGCAGTCCCATGGTGAAGCCATGGTAGCACCATGATACAATGGGTTTGCTGAGTAGGGTGCTTCTCGTCCTGAGTCCGTTCTTTTCAATCCTGGGTCTCGCCAGTGGCTGTACCAAGAAGGTCTACATTGCTTGCAAATCTCCAGCGCCTTGCAGCAAGTGAAAATAAAGGTAAAGTTGATTTGACATTAACCGCACGAAATGCAAATTACGTTACCGAAACTTTATAAAAAAGACCTTAACCTTACCTTATTTACCTTCCTTACCTTACCTTCTTTATCTTTTTACACTACCTTCCTTACCGTAGATACTTTACCTTCCTCGTCTTACCTTCCTTGCCTTAACTTGGTCAGCTAGCGGTTTATCTGGCCAAAATAGTCAACACTACTCCTAGAAGGGACCCATCAAGTACTGCAAAGAGAACTCCTTGTTGCAGGTTCAAATATGGGCTTTGACACAGCCCGGCTCTACTCGATCCTGTTCGCGCTTTTCTCAGCTTTCATCATGGGAGCTTCTTGTTGTAAAAAGAAAATTCCATGTTCCGGGAAAGCCCCCTGTCGCAGAGGTCCCTACCGGCACTGAAATATGCGTCATGCGGGTTGTAAAAGCAGGGGACTTGCTTAAGACAGACAACCTCATTCTGGAAAGAAAGGCAGACGGCATAAATCTTCAACAAGCGCTTAGTTTTGAAAAAATAATGTGTGATTTTTTAATCATAAAACGATAACTTAAAACTAAGTAAAACTTAGATTTTCGAAAAGTTTCGTCTATTCTATATCAGTTATAATGTGGTGGAAGTTCCATTTAAAGTTTTTCTTCTTTTATATAGTTTGACTTGGAAATAATCCATCTTAAAATTGAAATAAACAATGTAAAAAATATTTTCTAGTTTTACTTCTGTCTCTTTTTATTATTTAAGTTTCTTTTTTTGTGTTTTAAGTTTCTGTAGACGGTAAAGTATTGATTTGGGTCAGGTTCCACCTAGTACCTGTAGATTTAACTGTAGATTAGTCAAGTTAGTTTAGTGTTAGTTTTGGTATAGTTTGGTTCGGTGGAAAGACTCAAATCAGTTCTTTTTCGTTTGCAGGAACAAGATGCAAGAATAATAGAAATGGGATTTGAAAAGAAATAATTAAAAATGCTGACGAGAAAGACCTCTCAACTTTGTGAGTAAGTACATTACATCTATCATAAATTTAGATTGGTTTATATACTAGAACTGTAGGACGCTGTAGTTCATATCATTCTAGTCAGCCCGTATCCACCCACTGCTGGGTATAGGCCTCCTCTGTTTCACGCCATTTGTTCCGGTCCTGTGCCAGTCTCATCCGGTCTATCCCGACGTGCTTGGCGATGTCGTCCGACCATCGGGCTGGTGGTCTGCCTCTGCCTCTGGTGGTAGTTCCTAGTTTCTATATAATAGAGTATTAGAATAGAATAGAAAATTCTTTATGGTAACACCAGTTCAGAAATACACAAGGTACATTAGGAATAGAAGGAAAGAAGGAAGGGGAGGGGAAAGGGATAGGAGGGGTATTTATGTGGTATGTGCAGTTGTTTTGCTATTTCAAAGTTTTAGATACTGAAAATTAAATTGTACAATGGTCTAGGTAAGTATGTTCTTGAATAGGGATATTTGCAGTAATTTACTAGTATAGTTACATAGATGGGTATATTAATAGTTAAGTTTTAATAATATACAGTTTAGAATATTAAGGTAAGTAGTGTTAATTGTATGTTTGTAGGGCACTGTTTCCAGCGAAATTACTGGGCATATGAGCCGATGTCTCAGGATGACGAGCGCAGTGCAGTGCCGCGCAGGATTATGCAATGCAAAGTTCTGGGTGGTGCTGTGACTGTTATGGGCGTAGCGCTTACCATCACGTGAACGACTTGCTTGTCTCGTCTCACAGTCTATTAGAAAAAAAATATTTTCTTATGCAATGTGGTTAACATCAGTTGGAAACAGTTCTATAAAAAAATTACACAATTTGCGTATGCTTGCGTGTAGGGTTAAGTAAATTGATTAGGAGCATTAAAATACGATGGAATGATACGTGCGTTTATTCGCTGAGATAAAATAATACTGCCTTATTTATATATTATAGGCGATACGCTAGGAGGAGGAAGCTGCCTTATTTATTACATGGATATGGACTTACTTATGATATTTATTTGGAGTACATGTCGGCACAAAAACAACTCGGTAGTGGGTGCTCATAACTGACCACGAGCGTGCATCGCCAGGAGCTGTTGAGCTGCTGCCATGATCCTGGCGCGGGTGCTGTGGCTCATAGCTGTGTGGATGCTGGACGCGGTCGCTGGCTGCACTAAAAAGGTCGTTTGCAGGAGAGATAATCCACCGTGCACGCAATAGCGAGCTCATTCACAGGCACGACTGCGTGTAATAACTGTGAGTACCCTACATCATAAGTATACATTCACAATTGTCGAAAAGTTTCGGGAGTCCGATTCCAACGGATTTATTCCCGATCCGATGTATTCGGAATACGACTTTCTGTAATTAGATTGCGGATAACGTTTCCCGAATGCGTCGGAGCCGGAATGAATTCGTCGGAATGGGATTTGAAAACTTTGCGGCACTTGTGAATAGGGGTACAGATGCGGGATCATGTCGCTGTTCCTGGGGTTGGCGGCGTTTCTGATGTATCTACTCATCCTGAGGTCACTGCTGGATTTTGAAGAAGAACATGAGCGGCAACGTTTTGCGTATTAGCAATTAGGTCCGTTTTTGCTTTGTTCATCCTCTGCAGAGCACGGGTCTCACCTCACTGTCATGAGGAGGATTAGGCCATAAAACACCATGGGTACCCGGTCCGGATTGGTAGATAACAAACCTCCGGAATAATTCAAAGTTTGTAAAAATAATACCATTAAGGGGGTTAAGGTAAAAATAGGAGTGAAAGTTTGTATGTAAATATGTAAGGTTTCGGCTAACCACTGCACCGATTTTAAAAGTTCTTTCACTAATGGAAAACTACATTATCAGCGGGTAACATGGGATATATTGTATCTCCGTATTCACGCGGGAACTACGCGGTTAAAACCGCGCGGCGCAGCTAGTCAAATTATAAGGTCAATAATAATTATACAATTCATTAAAATAGAATTAAAAATCAGTGACTATACGACGTTTCGCATCAGGATCCCTGGTACAGGACATTGTTCCTCCACACCATGACCCACACCAACCGTCTCTTCCCTCAGTCGAAGAACCCCTGGCAATGGAAACAGCGTTACTCCAAGAAGTGGTGGTGCTGATCGTGACGCTGCTGCTGTCCTATCTGGAGTCTTGCTGCGGCTGCTCCCGCGCATCTTATGTCACCTGCAGTGACAGTGACGCCAGGTGTAAACAGAAGAAGTAACCTGTTATTTTGATGTGTGAGTATCCTTTTAGGTAACTGGACGACCAGGGCTCAAGTCTGCCTTTTTCACACACACACGGTTTCCGTAGAAACGATATCTTCACTAATCCAGATCGGTACCCTATTTTGTAACTCCAATAAAAATGAAAATGGTGTTATTTTGACATTGTGCCCATACTAAAAACGTTAAAATAATCCTATTTTCACATTCTTTGGAGTTAAGTCATAAACGGCTGCGGGCCACCGTGGTGGAATACGGCCTGATTCTCCGACGAAAGAAGTGAGACTGTGCTCGCTCAGCAGGTGGATATGTCTTGATGTGGTAACGCTGTACAACAGCACTTGTAGTACTTGCTGGCCACTTTGACCTATGGATATGAAATCAAAATCTTGCGCGGCACCGCCCTGCGCTCGAGTAGAGACAAATGGATTTTTAAAACCGCTCTGAATAGACAGCAAAAGTGTCCCCCAGCTATTTTTTTTCTCTACCAGCTACAGTATGCCGTTTATAAACGAGTTCTTACTTGTATTCCTGCACATTGCTGTATCTTGGTTGGAAGCTACTCACGCTTGCAAAGCCGGTAAGCGCCGCGGCAGCGTCGGCGGCAGCAGTGTAGGCGCTCGTTCCACGACTTGCCAGCCCTGCTACAAACCCTGCCCGACGTTCTTTAAACCTCCTCACGACTCGGTGAGGGTGATAGTGCATAAGGTGAGAGAATTTGTTCAAGGCTAGTAGTTTAGGCGATACTTACTGGAGAACATAGTTACATTGACTGCTAAATTCAAAACTCTTACTAAACTTTACCGTTGTCTAGTATAAACTGGTGTTTTTTTTTATTGAGACCTCATGCTTATTGTTTGCGGTGGTAACGACCCAACTCTCTGTGGCGTGCGATCCAAAGACGTAACCTGCTGAGCAATTATCGTCTCAATACCTACGTATATGCATATCTACAAAGACTTTTTCAGCCAGCAACATGAAGTTCCGTCGCCATTTGCTGCTGTGGTTATCTCTTCTTCTCTTGATTGCTGCCGTCTCCTGCTGCAAGAGGCACCAGGGACACCTGAAATTTGAACCAGAGCAGATTGCAATCGAACCCTCTCACAAAGTTAGTGTAATTAGTGTTTTATTTATAGGGGACATTGAGTGTAGTTTTACTCGTGAAAATTTGCCTAATTTCGCTGCGAAGGAGTAGGGATTTCAGTGAGTAGAAATGTTTAAGATATGAACAAAAAATGTTGCCTACCCTCAATAGGTAATACAAGATAGGCAAGGTGAGAACATTTTGTTTCGCAGCTGAATATTCATAAATTTTAAACTTAAACCTTGTATCAGTCTGTCTGAGGGCGAAAAGCGAAAAAATTCTACTGTAGTTTCTATGATTAGTGCTTACATACATACAGACGCTGTGAGGAACTTTAATCTATAATATTTAGTAACTAGCTGTACCCCGCCACGCTTCGCTGTGGCACATTCGCACATTCGCTGATATGTCACTGATGAAAAAAATACATAAAAACAATCCTTGATGCGGATTATATATCATGCTAAAATTTCAGCTCGATCGGTGCAGAACTTTTTGAGTTTTTGAAGCGTACACAAACCAACATAACATTTATATATATATAGATAACAACACGTCACGATCACACGTACATAGATCCTGACCCCGGAGGATTCCCTGTATCTAGGGAATCAGGAATTACGAGGACCATGGTCCTACAAACACCCAGCTCAGAGCAAATACTTGTGGTTAATGTAGTGTTTCGATAGTAATGTAATGTGGGTAGGCGGCTAAGTTTAATAAATCAGTCAGCTCTCAACCACGGCCTTTCATTGATCTTCCATTGGCGACGAGTCGATTTCACGCGTGTTTTACAGTGTTTTTCGGTGTTATTTCGTGTGGAAAATGCCTATCGGGAAACTAGAACCCTTTGAGTTGAGTTCTAAACAATGGCCCGCGTATATTCGTCGCGTAAAGCAATATATATTGTTGAACGAAATTAAGAAGGAATTGTGCGTGTCATTGTTAATTACAGTGGTAGGGGACGCAACTTATTCCCTGATGTGCGATTTGTGTTCGCCGGAGCACCCGGAATCTAAAGTGTTTGACGAATTAGTAAAATTAGTGTCAGATCATTTGGAGCCGCAGCGCTCAGAAATTGCCGAACGTCATGTATTTCGTTTACGGAGGCAACATGGCGGCGAATCGCTTACGGAATATTTGCAAAACCTTAAACATCTTGCGACGACGTGCAATTTTGGTTCAACGTTAGAAGAAAATTTACGCGATCAGTTCGTGTCAGGGTTAGCGAACGAAGCGATGCGTTCGCGAATCTTTGCCGAAAGAAACATCCGGTATAAGGAGGCGGTGGAGCTGGCCCTGGCGCTGGAAGCGGCCGAGCGGCACGCGGAGATGAGCGCGGCCACGGCAGCGGCGGGCGCAGGCGCCGCAGGCGCGAGCGGCGGGGACGCAGGCGAAGGCCTGCACCAGGCGAGTGCGAGGCGCCCGGTCTACAACACTGGGCGCGCGGCGGCAGCGGCGCGGCCGGGCCCAAGCGGCGCCGGCGCGGCGGCTGCGCCTCTTCGCGGCTGCTGGCGATGCGGTAAACCGCATCGGGCGGACAAGTGTCGGTTCGCGCGTTACAATTGTGATGAGTGTGGAATGCGCGGTCATTTAAAGGTGATGTGCAAAGAGGTGCGTTCAAGGGGCCGATCGAGCGGACAGCAGAATTACGTGAGTGACGATGGTGATAGCGAGGACTTCTACAACATCCAAGTGGACGGTACAGGTGACAAACCTTACATTATCTCTGTTGAAGTGGATCGTCAATTGTTAGAGTTCGAAGTAGATACCGGGAGTAGAATTTCGACAATAAATGAGACTTTTTATAGACGTAATTTTTCGCATAAGGTGATAAAACCAGATTATTTAAATTTACGAAGCTACGTCGGTACACGTATGGAGTCGCTCGGTTCAATCTCGGTAGATGTAGTGCTCGGGGACGTTATGGTAAACAATTGTCAACTTCACGTGATTCGCAATGGGGGACGCCCTTTGCTCGGGAGAGAGTGGGTACGCGCTCTTAAAGTAAACAATATCGTCATTAAATTGAATGAGATCCAAGACAAGATTGAACCCGTCAACGACCCATTAGTGAACCAATTAACGGCGGAATTTCCACAAGTGTTTACGGATAAGCTTGGAACTTGTAAAAAAACCGTTCAACTACAGCTTTCTGATAGTTCTCCGGTATACGTGCGCGCGCGCCCTGTGCCGCTCGCGCTGCGGGCGCGGGTCGAGAGCGAGCTTGAGCGGCTCGAGAGCGAGGGCACCATTTATCGTGTCGATAGTTCCGATTATGGTACGCCGATTGTACCGGTTATCAAGGAGTGTGGTGATATTAGAATCTGTGGGGATTATAAGATAACGATTAATCCTAAACTGAAACGCGATCCATATCCCCTCCCCCGAATCGAAGAGTTGTTTGCGACGTTGAGCGGGGGGGAGGAATATTCTAAAATAGATCTTAAAAACAGTTATCAGCAACTATTGCTCACGGATGACTCACAGCCATACACCGCTATCACCACACACCTAGGTACATTTGCGTATCGTCGAACCCCCTTTGGTCTATCATGCATACCGGAGAAGTTCCAAAAAATCATGGAAGAGACGCTGAAAGGCATCCCGAATACAGTGGTATTCCTGGACGATATCTGCGTCACAGGGTTATCTCGTCAGACCCATTTAGACAACTTACGAGCGGTATTTGAACGGTTACGAAACATGGGGTTTACGATCAAATTAAATAAATGCTCTTTCTTACAGAAAAGTGTAAAATATTTAGGATTTATCATTGATAAGTACGGGTTGCATCCCGATCCAAAGAAACTGGAGGCCATTTCCAATTCCCCTCGACCGACGGACGTAACACAACTTAAAAGCTTTCTGGGTATGCTTAATTATTACGGGAAATTCATACCCAATCTCAGCATATTGTTACATCCATTACATGCATTACTAAAAAAAGGAACGAATTGGAAATGGGACTCTGTATGCCAAAGTACCTTTAACAAAGCTCGCCAAATACTGACCAGCGAGAAGGTACTCGCGTATTACGAGGAGGGGCGGCCGCTGGTGCTGGCAGTGGACAGCTCGCAGTACGGGCTCGGAGCGGTACTGGCGCACGTGTTCCCAGACGGCAGCGAGCGGCCAGTCAGCTGTGTCTCAAGGACACTGAACTCGGCTGAGCGAAATTACAGCCAATTAGATAAGGAAGCGCTCGCCATTTTTTTTGGTATAACTAAGCATCACCAATATTTATATGGTAGACG
Source organism: Campaea margaritaria (assembly GCA_912999815.1). Classification (NCBI taxonomy): domain Eukaryota; kingdom Metazoa; phylum Arthropoda; class Insecta; order Lepidoptera; family Geometridae; genus Campaea; species Campaea margaritaria. Next base: position 805,917 of record OU538813.1, on the reverse strand, counting down.
ATTCTTATTACGTACGGATCACCAACCGTTAAGTTTTATCTTCGGGGAGAAAGGTGGTATTCCGCAGACGGCCGCGAGCCGTCTCCAGAGATGGGCAGCTAGGTTGGCGGCATATGACTTTTCGGTTGAGTTTGTTCGATCGGAGAAAAACGGACCAGCTGACTCGCTATCGCGTCTGCCGCTGCCACACCAGCGCCCCCCCGCAGTTGCCGACCCGGTCTCATATGTAAACTTAGTGCAAGAGGCGATGCCGGTAGATTTTAAAGAAATTAAAGAGGCAACTGCGAGGGATTGTGTATTAAGTAAGATTATTGGGTATGTTATGTTTGGATGGCCACCATCGGGGTCAAACTGCGAGGATGAAATCAAATCTTATTACGCACGGAGACAAGATATATCGATCGATTTAGGATGTCTTATTTATAAATATCGAGTTATCATACCCCCACCATTGCGCCGTCGGGTTTTAGAGGAAATACATGAAGGGCATCTAGGCGTAAACAAAATGAAAAATTTATCGCGTAGCTATGTTTATTGGCCCAGTTTGGACCAGGATATAGAGAAGGTATGTCGATCATGTGGGGCGTGCTGCATTGTTCGCGACGCACCTCCGCGCGCTCCCATGCATCCCTGGGAGTTCCCTCTGCGCCCGTGGCAGCGGATTCATGCGGACTTCGCGGATTGTGGAGGTAGGAAATATGTAATTTTAGTCGATGCGCATTCGAAGTGGATCGAAGCTGTGGCAATGAGCCGCACGGATGCCGAATCCACAATAGCTGTATTTAGATCGATATTTTCGCGGTTTGGCAATCCCTCGAGTTTGGTCACCGATAATGGCCCCCCTTTTTTATCTGTACAATTTCAAGACTATTGTAAGAGAAATTGTATTAAGCATGTAACGTCGGCGCCGTACAGGCCGCAAGGAAACGGGGCGGCAGAAAACGCGGTAAAGACGGTTAAGAAAGCTATAAAAAAAGCTTTGCATGAAGGGGAAAATGTGCCAAAAGCTCTCAGTCAATTTTTGTTCCAATATCGCAACGTGGAACACGCGACGACTAACGTCCCGCCGGCCGTGGCGCTGCTGGGCCGCCGGCTGCGCGGGCGCCTGGACGCGCTGCGGCCGGACGTGGGCGCCGTCGTGCGCGCCGCGCAGGACCGCCAGCGAGCCAACAAGCCGGGCCGGGACCGGGAGATCCGAGTCGGGGACCCGGTACTCGCGCGTGGTTACTCTGATAAAGCTACGAAATGGGTAGAAGGCAAAGTAACGGAAAAAACGGGACCGATTTCTTATAAAGTCGAGGTAGCTGACGGAGTACAGTGGCGTAGACATCAAGATCAAATGATACCACTCGATCGTAAAAATAGGTATTCCTTATCTAGACCGAGTTTGAATACTAATGCCAAGAGTGAAGAGAATACCTTGCGACCTGCTATCGAGGCCGATGACTCATTCGAGGATGCGACGGGGGAGGAGATGGCGGAGACCGCGGAGCAGGAGGCAGGTCAGAGTGACCATGAGCGGCCACGCGCGGCGGCCACTGCTGCAGGCTCGCCGTCGCCTCCGCCCCCGGGCGCAACGGCCCGTTCGGTACGGGCTTATAATCGTGCGAAAATAAATAAGTAAAACATATATATTTATATTTGATGATTTTACGATATTGTGAAGCGCATCGCAGTTTGCCTAATATTAGTTCACCTTCGATGCCGTATAAGATTCCGTGTGGATGTATACCTACGGTGTTACATGTTTTGTATTCCTACTTAGTTTGTTACTTACTATACATAAGTCTAGTTTTAAGAGAGGAAAGATGTAGTGTTTCGATAGTAATGTAATGTGGGTAGGCGGCTAAGTTTAATAAATCAGTCAGCTCTCAACCACGGCCTTTCATTGATCTTCCAGTTAACACAATTTTTTTTCTCTGGGCGGGAATTGAATCCGCAACCTCACGCTTCGCAGTCAGCTCATCACCCACTACACCACGGAGGCCGTAGAAGATTAGTGATGATGTAAAATGTTTTTTTTTTTAGGTAACAAGTGCTCCAGAAGTTCGGGCGGTTCCCACAGTTAGATGGAATTGTGCTAGTCACGGGAAACCTACCAGGTCCGCCCACGTCTGCCCTACCAGGCCTTCCCACGTAAACCCTACCAGGCACGCTCTGGTGATACCTACCAGGCCCGCCCCGGTGAACCCTGTCCCTGCTGCCAGGCTTACCAGACCCCGTTCCATTAGCCGGCCTAGCATTCAAGGCAGACTCAGCAGACCCAGTATTCAGTTCAACTCAAATACACCAGGCCTGTCTGTGCAACGAAGTGTAAAGCCACTGACTGTCGTAGTGCCGAAGGTGAGTAAGGTATTTTTTTGTTTTGTATTCATTTGATTCGAGTGACGAGACGAGCAAGTCGCTTACCTGTCGATAAGCGCTACGCCCGCCCACAACAGTCACAGCACCACCCAGAACCCTGCATCGCATAATCCTGCGCCAATATGAGTTTGTTTGTTAAGCGTTCATGCCTTAACCAATAAACCGATTTTAAAATTCTTTCACCAATGGAAAGCTACATTATCAGCGAGTAGCGTAAGCTATATTTTATCTCCGTACTCCCACGGGAACGGAGACTACGCGGGTGAAACCGCAAGGCGCAGCTAGTTTATAATATTAGCAGGATTAGTGGCCAGTTGTATATTGCTATATACTACCATTATATTTAGTGAAGTTTTGTTCTGTAAGGACATTGCGTACCTACTTTGTATACTGGTGTACAATGTTTCTATTGTTTGCCATTCTTAGACTGGAACATGAAACTCCACCGATTGTCGTTGCTGCTGCTTTGCTTGCTCCTCTTCATCGTGCGCGCTTCCTGCTGCAAGAGACGACCGCCCCTGCCGCCAGGCTGCTGCCGCGCTAAAGTTGTAAGTGCTTGTTTTTTATCAAAACTCCACGAAACGCGCCTGATACGCGCTAGCTTCCCGCATATTCTTTTGACAGTTCAAAACGAACGCGTTACCGAGTCTTGGTGACATTGCGAAAAACGGCCGGAGCTTGCCACGTGCACTGTGGCTTAGTCATTTTTTTCTTTTCCAGCCATCTCCGCCAAGATGATGCTCCGTCTCCTCGTGCTGCTGCTGCACCTCCTCACCCTGGCTGCGCGGGGGAGGTGCTGCCGGCGGCGCGCGCGCTACTGCCTCCCGTGCACTTACAAGGGGCCTTACATTGAGGTGCTGGTACCAAAACCGGTGAGAAACTATTATGATTTTGTAGTGGTAGGCCCCTGCAAGAATCCAGCTAGGGGAGTACCTTGGCAAGATTGTCATCCGCCAAGCAGAAGTGTGCAAACATCACTGTGTTGCCGTTTGATCATTGTTTCCAGCGAACTTACCGGGCATATGCGACTTTAAACCTGTCTCAGGGTGATGAGTGCTGTACGTACTGTGCCGCGGAAGATTTTGTAATGCAAAGTTTTTCTACTTAGAGCCTAGCAACCACATTTAAAAAAAACACACATAGGAGACATTTACATCTGCATAAAACATCTCTGTTACGCACAAAGACTTTAAAATTATCTTGCGGCGCGAATCGTAGCCGTGGGTATTTCTCTCGCACTTAACACTTTCACTGCGGAGCCGATTTTCTTGTCTAGCCACGGGTGCCGCTCTGTACACTCCAATGTTTCTTCATATACAACAAACACAACAGTTGTGTTTTCCCGTACTCGCGGCAAGTTATGAAAGACACGACAGTTGCGTTTTCTGCATTGCTATAATAATTATGGTAGCCATATTATTATATGTTTATTTACAGGAAAAATGAAATGCTGTCTCCTGCTTTACTAGTTGAAGCAAATTTTCAGCAGCGTGTAACACGATGTTAGTATGTCAGGACAGGCAGACGCCTTGGCGAGATGAACGTACGATTGTGTAGACTGCATCGTCGGTGAATAACCTGATACGACGCCTTCGGTGAATGGCCCTGATATACACTGTTCACCCTTGATTAATAATTGTGGACTAAGTACCTACAAAGTGTTCAAAATGTTTGTATCAATAAAGAGCTTCTCAACATACCTATTTTTATCATTGCTGTCTAATAAAAGTATCGTCAAGAATAGAATAGAATAGGAAACTCTTTGAAAGGGTCTTTTTCTTCTCTATTTTCAAGGTCTGTAAGAAAAACTATTTTGGTAATTTATACAAAAGATTTTATTACCTATTACAACTTACACAATTGAATACATTCTAAACACTATTTAACAATAATCTCTGGAAAAAATTTAACATTTTTTCTAAAACTAAAGTTAAGTAGCATTTCATAAAGACGGAAGTTTGGGCCTTATAAAACTGTACATATTGCTTCATAGCCCGCTCTTTTTTACGATGTACTAAGGCTAATTATCCTATCACACCACACCAGAACGAAGGCTCGACTAAAATACGAAGACGGACGAATTTCTCGTTTTAAGGGACGTATTATAAAATGAATGACAAACGTCTCCTGGCGAATGAGTTTCTTGCCGGTTCTTCTCGGTTGGAGATTTTTTTATTTTTTTTTATTTCAATAATTCAACAGCGTAACAAACATTTTAAAAATATGTTTCGAATCTGGCGGTAGTCAGTGAAGAATTTTCACGAGTGCCCTTTTGTAGCACAGCGAATCAAAACATTTGAGTTTGACTTTGATCTTTGCTGCAATCAAAACTGATTGGATTGTGACATTAGTAACGAAGCTCGATTATTGTTTGTTGTTCTCGATCATTGTTTTTAACACAAGTACGTAGTACTTAACTCTTTGATACAGTTAGGTTTTTACAACACTAGATATATATCTATAACGATTGATTATTGACATGAGTTGTAAACAACATTAAAATCGATTTGTTATCTTGTATAAACCTGTCAAAAATCGAATATAGTTTCTCAATACCGTAACCTACTAAAGAATTTCCTTTTTACAAGCTTTTAGTAAACTTGAAATGTTTGTATGTATGTATTGTAAGGTCAGGTCAAATCTTTTAGGTAAATTTTGACGTAGTTCCCGTTGTTGAATTGAGTTGAAATTTTGCATGCCTGTTTATTTTCGATGACAATACAATATTATGGTGACAGCGAGCTGATCTGAAGATAGGGATGGAAGGTAGACACGAAACTTCTCAGCGACTATCAGTAGATCATACAAGCTCGTCTTTATATTATCAAAAAATTCGTTAGTTCTAATGCCACTAGTGCACGGTCTCTGCCTCATGTCTCCCTTAATTAATATCAGCTTCATGTTAGCTCTTGTGACGAGAAACCCGCCCGGTAACAAAAAGAAAAAACCCAAATATTCCGTTCTATACAACATAGAACGTACACTTATAGCATAATAGAACAATAGATTAAACAATAATGCCAATATAATATATGTATTTACACTCCGATACAATATAACTATTTTTTTAACAAATTTTATTTTATTATCATTAGGAAATCGAAATTAAAACTAGGAAGGCTACTGTAAGTTATTTTGACTGAATATATTTGTATTTTTAATAATAAAGCGTCGCGATCACATAGAACCTGACCCCTGACTAGGATTCCCTGTATCTAGGGAATCAGGAACTACGAGGACCATGGTCCTACAAACACCCAGCTCAGAGCAAATACATGTGGTACACACAAATATTTGCAATGTGCGGGATTAGAAAATTACATAACATTATAGGTAGTTATTATATGAAAAGAATACGTGTTCAAAATCTTTATTCGAGTCATGTAAAGGTTTGGTCCGATAATAAGCGAATACAAAATCGCCACGCGCGCGCACTTGAAAGAACTAAAATCTAAATCAGTTGAGAAAACCATTCATTCATTTCGTTCATTCACTCTTCGATTACTTGTTTGGAGGTCGGACCGAACCGAACTGAAACGAATAAGACCCCCGAACTTAGTTAATCTAAAATACATAAGGCATTCATTTAGTTGTTTATAATTTGTATGGCGTATTTAATTAATATACGTATCGTACTATAGTCAAAATTTCAACCACTATTTATACTATTTATAGCCTGCATCGGCCCACAGCTGGGCAAAGGTCCCCACGTTTACCAGATCCGTCCCACAAGTGGGCAAATCATCCTCTACCTTAATCATTACAAAAAAAAGAACGTACATTTTGAAGACAGGATCCCAATAGCCATTGTCAATTGTTACAAGCAGTGTTGCCAATTTAGCTCTTTTAGAATCTGTATGAAAAATCGTATATACACGAAAACTGAAAATAGACACCAAATTCTATGAAAAGAACTAAGTAAAGAGCTAAATACGATTTTTTTTAAGTAAGCAGACAATACTGAAAAAGAGCTAAATTTAGCAATTAAAGAGGTAAATTGGCAACACTACGTAGCAATTGACAATCGCAATTGATCTTGGGGATCCTGATGTTTTCAACTTCGTTAGTAAATAAAAAACTAACCAGCCGCATATTGATAACATTTTTATTTTAAGGGCAACATTACATTACAACCATTACACAATAAACAAATAATATACAATATAATGGAAGTTCACTTCGCCCCGTGGTCCTGTATCTAAGGGCATGAATACACTGAGCTAGATTTTCACTACAGTGGGTTGTTAACCTAAATTAGGAACCAGCCAGGGAGCACGAAGTTCGTTTCGTCGGAAAACAATAAAAACCGTTATTGCTAAACATTTGGCGACTTACAATATTGGAAGTTTTATGTCCATACAAGCTCGTATAATGATACGACCGAACCGGTGCGACGGCGGCGACAGTAACCTGTTATTTCTATAAACACAGTCTGTAGTGGAGACAGGAGTTGGCGTCGCCGCGCCCGCTACCACGTTGGCTTGTCCGTAAACTCACATTGTCCAAGAACAGAGCATGAACCTTTACAAAATTGTCATCACCGACGCCACTACTGCCTTCGGCTTGTCTGCGAAGCTCGACAGGAATCCCAACTAACCCCCCACTGGTGGGGACTGTGCCTTAAAACCATATATATGCCGCTTATAACACTAGTCCGTACCTTTGGGAAAGTATTTTTGATTACGCTGCGCATACTCATTTGTATCCCTGAGTTGGGATTAACAGGGTTTAATTTCGTATTTCAACTTGCTGTCAATAAACCCTACATCGTACAATCAGCGACAAAACTTACCAACCATGTCCTATCCTAACGTCAAGGCACCAAAAAATCATACATAGTAAATTGTAAGTGGAAATGTTTGGCGATTTTTGCCGTTGACCGTACCAACGACCTGATACAAATTCGTACAACATACGACTTCAAAATACAGTAAATCAGTGTAAAGTCCCACCAGCTTATCTGAAGAAGTCATAATAAGGGCTTATCACATCATCCTTTAACACTTTCGACTGCTGAGCAGATCTTCTTGTCTAGCCACGGGTGCGGCTCTGCCCACATCGTAGTGTTTTCCCATATAACAAATACAGCAAACACCACAGTTGTGTTTGCAGCAGTGAACGTGTTAAGGACATCACTCGAGTTGTCTAGAACCAAAAACAGTAAATTCTTTAACACTGTTAAGGCGCCTGACGCGTCTTTAAATCGCAGTAACTGATATTTTATCTGTGGTATGACTTGAATTAAGAACTACAAAAAAAAAGTATATCGGAAAATATTAAATAAATTATTATTATATTAATTTTAATGATATTATTTAAGTCAAGATATTGAAATTATTAGCCAGAAATATTTTTGTAGAAGTTACTAGGCGTCTGTTATTTTTTCTATCGAGGAAATGTCTTTCTGAATAACAAACTCGAAAATATATTACTTAAATCAACATTATATAGATAGACATATAGCTAAACTCTTTATTGATATACCACAAAAGAAGCAAAACTTAAAAGTAGAACAAAATCAGTTTAACAATTAGTGTCACAATGGGCGGTCTTATCGCTCAGACAACAATGCATGGGGAGGATATATTTTTCCCACTATACCAAGATTTACATAAATAATTCAATAGAAGCATGATTGGGTATAGTCAGCGCCTTAAGTGCTTTACGGTTTTTGCTTCTACACGATTAGTTTTCCTTGAGTCGTGTTTCCGATGGTGTCGCCCCTACCGACTCTCCAGAGAAGTTGGCACTACGATACGCTCACTCTTACGGCCCTAGTAATACAGATGCTATAGCAACGCTCTGATCTCTTTGTGAACGTGGCAGAGGTAGTCCACGTAGGAGGTGCTGCCGTCCACGCCGCGGTCTTCCACGAGGAAGTGCCGCAGCACCGTCTCCAGCTTGTCGTGCTGACGCATCACTGTTAACTGGAAGGGATAAAGACAACTTTAGCATTCATTGGATATGAAATATTTAGAATGACGAGGGAACAGCCCGAAGACTAGCTGTTGCTAAGTTAATAACCAGATATGAGATTGTATGGTCTCTAAGTTGCAAGATAACATATTTTTAATACTTATGTTTTTAAATAATATATGTGGGAAACAAGCATGCGGCCCATCTGATGGTAAGTGGTCACCGCCGCCCATGGACATTTGCAATGCCAGGGGCATTGCCGGTGCGTTGCCTACCTTTAATAGACAGGAATCTTTCAACATTTGCTTTAAAGTTACCTTATTTATATGTAGTTATAATTATAATTTATTAATATATTGCATGTATTTTTCCAATGTGCTTTGTAAAATGTGGTGTTTTTGTAACGTTACGCTAAAAATAACACTAAAAATCTATCGACGGAAGACAGTTTTTTAATCCCACAATGAACGTGTTGTCAAAATGTATGACAATAATCAAATACCCTTAAATGTATGATGGTGTGTGTATGATTTAAAAAAATACATCTGTAAGACGTACAGTCGTAGTAAAATCAACTTTTTTGTTTTAAATATCCACTCAAGAACCGATCCAGGTTTACCCGAACAACCAACCGACAGCCTAAGCGACCAGAGATACAACTCAAAAGAAAACCAGCATGCAAAGCTTAAAACATGCAAAATAAACACGAAGAGTACCGTCACCGAATATCCCAAAACTCAAAAGTTGCGACACAATTCCCAAGAGATGGCACTGTAATCAATTCCCGGCACCTACAGCATATTCTGCACGCGTTTGTGCGTGTCCATGAGGTAGTCCATGTAGGGAGGCGCTCCGTCCGCGCCGCGGTCCTCCACCAGGAACCTCTGCGCCTGCGCCCCCTCCGCCGCCCCTGCCCCCGCCGCCCCCGGGCCCGCCACTGTTAGCTGTGGGAGAGGGAAGTGCGGGAGAGGTGCTCGGATCTCTACTTTATGTCGTGCAATTTAGGTACTACTTTAGAATGGAGTGTTGAGAGTGAGTGTCGGAGGTTCAGCTAGAACGTTCAAGCTATTTTAACATCCGGTGTCTATTGGAATGTCTGTCTTAAGGCAGGTTTATACATTCATTAGTTAACAAGCGAGTTAAGTCCTTTATCACCGATGGACAGTTTTTCCAGATAAAGAAGCAAGTTGACGATAAAGTGATGTCTGTCGAAACGATGGTAAAGATTTAATTCTTTAGTTTTGCAAGTTAACTTACCACTTAACTAATGAATCTGTAAACCAGTCTTTAGGATCAGTGCAGACGGACGAAGTGGCAGCGAAGAGCATTAACGGGCGCCTCTGGTGGCTTTGAGTATCTTTATTTCGCTAGACCAATTACAATCGTATGTAGAAGCAGCTTGAGTTGAATTTAAATTGTTACTGTATTTGTAATTTTGCCGCCTACACTGGCTTGTACCTATAGTCTGGATAGAAAGTGTCGTGTTCAAAAGTAACAGATCCATGTCTGTTCAAAGCCCTAGGGGACAGATATTTCGCGTAACGACACGACATGTCTCGGAGAAATGTTGAGACGAGGTCTGGCGACGTCTTGTGATGTCTCTGGGGAGACGTCTGGAGACATTCACTCCCAAGTGGATACACGGTTTAGCTGTATCTGCTTACCAACAGGCGTAATAGAGAGAATTGTCAAAGCGGCATCTTCTAAAAGCGGTATCTAAGTGTTGAATGGTCAGCAAGGCGATTCAGAAGTTTTCGATGAGAAACCGAATCGATATCGATCGATTCGATTCGATATTATAGTTTCGTATAATTTTTGAGCTATTCGAGACAATCGATCTGTGGATTCAATTCAATTTTGAACCGTTTGAATCGATCGAGAACTAATTTATCGAAAGGATCTGAATTGCTTACCAGGAGGGTCGGTGCTTAGCTTAAAGCTTCTGGGACTGAGTCGTATCAAAACATTTAGGGATAAATTGTAGGACTATACGGGGTCGGTTCAAAAATCCAGCACATGTTGACTCAAAGGGAGTCGGCAGTTCGGTTTAGTTACTACTTATTGTATAAACTTGGGCATCGTTTCCAGCGAAATTACTGGGCATATGAGACTTTACAGCCGATGTCTCGGGGTGACGAGCGCAGTGCAGGATTATGCAATGCAGTGTGGCAGTTCTGGGTGGTGCTGTGACTGTTGCTGCTGTCATCAGGTGAACGACGTGCTCGTCTCGTCACTCAGTCAATAACAAAAAAAACAAAAACTACATACTGCATTGAAACCGAACTGAATATCACTCTATGCGGAAGGAGTACTGAACCGGCCCCGTGTAGGTAATTGTAAACACATCACAGACGCACACATAAGTTGGTAACATTGCAAAGAAACAGCATAGCAGAAACAGAAAGAGTAAGAGCCAAAAAAAAATAAGTGTTTAATAGGTAGTTTTAATAGGTTTCAAACGCGACTTAACTATATGTTGCATTATGACGCCTAAGCACATAAGTCTTAGTACTTAGTATACTTAGTATACAGAATGGCCACTCTCCACCCAGCGCAATCGCTTCCCCGCACCTTTACCCACAATCGGGTGGTCAATCGGGAGGACTGTCTATACTACACGCACAAATGTAATACACAAACAGTTTTGACCTAGTTCCCGTTGTTGAATTGAGTTGAAATTTCGCATGCCTGTCAAGTTCAATACAATATTATGGTGACCACGAGCTGATCTGATGATAGGGACGGAAGGTAGACAACGGAACTCCTCAGCGACTATCAGTAGATTGATGGCGTTTGGACTCATTCTGACCAGCTTCCCGTACCGAATACGGTCGTATTTCAAAAAAGTTTGTCTTGATTTATTTTTTTCCAAAACCTTTTTTTCCTATTAATATATCAATTCGACTTATTTGTACATAGTGTCCGGAGAGTGGCCTAAGGCTGCGCCTTTTTTTTCATTTGACCGAATGACGTGATGAGCAAGTCGTTCACCTGATGGTAAGCGCTACGCCTGCCCATAACAGTTATTTAACTGACACATAGACAATGATTATTAAATTATGTCCTTGTATTTGTGTCCTATACGCACGTATAGGGTGTCCACACACACATGCCGTTTGGTTACGAAGATAATTAACCTTTCTGTTTCTACTATGGAAATAAGAAAAGCATCCGCCGAGGTCGCCAACATACCTCGTGCTCATACGGACTAAATACACGTTACTGCTTCACAAATAAAGTTCAAATTTGAACAAATTTTGAATTACTTACGACTTTTCAGCGATTTCTATGTGACATAATGATATTATGGTGTAACTGTCATACGTACAATATTTTGTTTTTTTTTTTTTAATATGCAGTTGTGTGTTTGGCCAGCATTAGATATAAATAAGTGTCATGCATAGAACTCACAAATAACAGATAGCAAGTTGCATAGACCTGTACCGTTGCATAAGAGTATTTGATATAAAGATTAAAGGAAATGAAAAGGGTTTTAATGAATGTTGCTTCCTCGAATGACAGCTTGTCACTCCCCCTGCTGCTCCACCGCTGGTTGCCTACTCAACCGCCCCCCGTCCCTTCAGCTGCTCCCTGTCCTCTAAGCCGACCCATGTCTGCTTCAGCATCCTTTGTCACTCGGATACCCGTCACCTACTCATGCATCACCCGCTGTTTCACCGTTCTCCTGGTTTATCATCCTGTGACTAGTTCCCCCCCGCCCCCCTGCCCCCCTGGGTAGTTACCCGCATGGCGCTGCGGCGCAGCACGCGCGCGCCGTGCACCAGCTTGCGCACCGCCTGGCTGGCCGCCGTGTCCAGCACCGGCAGCTCCGTCACCTGCACAGAACGAATATCAACTTTATTGTGGTGTCATAAGGTTTCAATTAGCTTCTATGAATGAAACTAATAAATTGTGCGCTTTCGCCTCTTCTTGACGTAATACTAATTAATAAACATGCATTGCTCGAGTTTTTGCGAGGATCCTACTATAATAATTAAAATAAAAGAAGCTACCTGCTTCTGCCTGTTACCTGCGTGTCGATTTGTTGAGGTGAGGATACGCCGAACACGTCGCGCACGAAGTCCGGGTCCGCTTGCGACCCCACCCAAATGAGGATGTGGACGCCGTTTTCTGAAGAGGAAATGAAACATAATGTTAAGTTTGGCTCGCAATAGCTCGGTGCGGGCGGCGCGGCAAGATTCGCAAGAGCCATGGCTTGCCGGGTTTTCGACGTCGATTAAAAGTCGTTGAATTCCACGCGCCGTGTACACGAGTAGAGTCGCATCGTTGGGATCCACGCGCCGTGTACACGAGTAGAGTCGCATCGTTGGGATCCACGCGCCGTGTACACGAGTAGAGTCGCATCGTTGGGATCCACGCGCCGTGTACACGAGTAGAGTCGCGTCGTTGGGATCCACGCGCCGTGTACACGAGTAGAGTCGCATCGTTGGGATCCACGCGCCGTGTACACGAGTAGAGTCGCATCGTTGGGATCCACGCGCCGTGTACACGAGTAGAGTCGCGTCGTTGGGATCCACGCGCCGTGTACACGAGTAGAGTCGCATCGTTGGGATCCACGCGCCGTGTACACGAGTAGAGTCGCATTGTTGGGATCCACGCGCCGTGTACACGAGTAGAGTCGCATCGTTGGGATCCACGCGCCGTGTACACGAGTAGAGTCGCATCGTTGGGATCCACGCGCCGTGTACACGAGTAGAGTCGCGTCGTTGGGATCCACGCGCCGTGTACACCCGTACTCACCCAGCATGTACACGCCCCGCTCGTGCATCTTGTCGCTGGAGGTGCGCAGCGGCGCGTGCGGCGCGCGGTGCAGCGGCAGCAGGCGCGGGTGCAGCGGCAGCAGGCGCGGGTGCAGCGGCAGCAGGCGCGGGTGCGTGTGCGCCCGTACTCACCCAGCATGTACACGCCCCGCTCGTGCATCTTGTCGCTGGAGGCGCGCAGCGGCGCGTGCGGCGCGCGGTGCAGCGGCAGCAGGCGCGGGTGCAGCGGCAGCAGGCGCGGGTGCAGCGGCAGCAGGCGCGGGTGCGTGTGCGCCCGTACTCACCCAGCATGTACACGCCCCGCTCGTGCATCTTGTCGCTGGAGGCGCGCAGCGGCGCGTGCGGCGCGCGGTGCAGCGGCAGCAGGCGCGGGTGCAGCGGCAGCAGGCGCGGGTGCAGCGGCAGCAGGCGCGGGTGCGTGTGCGCCCGTACTCACCCAGCATGTACACGCCCCGCTCGTGCATCTTGTCGCTGGAGGCGCGCAGCGGCGCGTGCGGCGCGCGGTGCAGCGGCAGCAGGCGCGGGTGCAGCGGCAGCAGGCGCGGGTGCAGCGGCAGCAGGCGCGGGTGCGTGTGCGCCCGTACTCACCCAGCATGTACACGCCCCGCTCGTGCATCTTGTCGCTGGAGGCGCGCAGCGGCGCGTGCGGCGCGCGGTGCAGCGGCAGCAGGCGCGGGTGCAGCGGCAGCAGGCGCGGGTGCGTGTGCGCCCGTACTCACCCAGCATGTACACGCCCCGCTCGTGCATCTTGTCGCTGGAGGCGCGCAGCGGCGCGTGCGGCGCGCGGTGCAGCGGCAGCAGGCGCGGGTGCAGCGGCAGCAGGCGCGGGTGCAGCGGCAGCAGGCGCGGGTGCGTGTGCGCCCGTACTCACCCAGCATGTACACGCCCCGCTCGTGCATCTTGTCGCTGGAGGCGCGCAGCGGCGCGTGCGGCGCGCGGTGCAGCGGCAGCAGGCGCGGGTGCAGCGGCAGCAGGCGCGGGTGCGTGTGCGCCCGTACTCACCCAGCATGTACACGCCCCGCTCGTGCATCTTGTCGCTGGAGGCGCGCAGCGGCGCGTGCGGCGCGCGGTGCAGCGGCAGCAGGCGCGGGTGCAGCGGCAGCAGGCGCGGGTGCAGCGGCAGCAGGCGCGGGTGCGTGTGCGCCCGTACTCACCCAGCATGTACACGCCCCGCTCGTGCATCTTGTCGCTGGAGGCGCGCAGCGGCGCGTGCGGCGCGCGGTGCAGCGGCAGCAGGCGCGGGTAGGTGTAGGCCACGGAGGTGCGCACGTCCGCCGTGAGCGCGCGGTACATGGCGCAGCTGCGGTCGTCGCACGACAGGTCCGGCCCTGGGGGAGGCGGACGACGTTCAGAACCGGAAGGTACTCGCATCGCGGGAGGCCGAGTCATCCTCACCGCCGGCTATGGCGTCGGAGCGCAGCATGCAGCTGGTGTAGAGCGGCAGCAGCTTCATGGACTCGGGCAGCACCAGCTGGCCGGCGGAGGAGGGCGAGGCGCAGTGGCGGCGGTAGGCGGCCAGGGAGCGCGCGCAGCGGGTGGACAGGCCCTCCCGCACGGCGCGCGGGCTGTGCTCGCGGAGCATCCACACCGCTGGAACGGCAGATAATAGTAGATTGTACCACACGGGACCAAAATAATGTATTTACGGCGAGAGCGATTTTTGAATCCAGAGCGAAGCGAAGGATTCTATAGTAGAATCCCGAGCGTAACGAGTGTCACGTTGTAGATTTTAGGCAAGGACGAAAAATAACAACGTACAATTAATAGTAAAAATGTAGGTATATTGACTAAATGTCAGATTTGATCAGTATCAAATCTAGGCCGGGGTTCAAGCCGAGGTCAAGTCCAGTCGAACACTATGTACCGCACTTCCCTAGTCCTCAGCCAGCGATCTCCTCTTCAGCCAACGTCAGGAAGGCCCGGATAAGAAGTAAACGGCAACACGGGTGGCGGTCTTCACTGCGGTACTTTTCGAGTCGAGTAGGTAGTTCGACTCCGTACGTAGTTCCCAGTAAGGGATTACACAACACAACAACAATTACGCTGGCTTTGAATCTAGGTTGAATAAACAACCAAAACTAGTAATTACGACCAACGGTTTAGAACTTAAGACTAGCAAGTAGCGATAAAGTAAATACAGCCGTCCGCGAGCTGTCGGAGCGACCGTGTGGCGGCTGCGCGGGACGGCGCGCGGGACGGCGCGCGGCGCGGGCCATACGTTCTACCGAACCGGTACTATGACGTCATCGCGACTACAGTGCGCCGTGCAGCGCGCGCGCACTTGTTGTTATTTATATATTTATATTTATAATTCTAACTATTTATTCATATTCTATTAATTCAGTAATATAGCCTAATTTATGATTATGCTATGTTACAGTACACCCCCTCATAGAAAAGGATTTTTTCGTGGGAAAATCCGACACATTAAGGAATAACCGACTTAGATTATCGGGTAGCTACCAGCTTAAGATCCTTGATGTGCCAAGCGCCAAGGTTCTGTCCCGACATATCTTCAAGGATATACACTAAGGGGGAACGTTTTTGTATAACACGACATTTAGCAAACTTCGGGGCAAGTTTCTTACTGAAATGGGCGTCCTTATCGCTTTGGAAATAACAACGTTTCCAGACTACATCTCCAACATTAAAATCGGCTTCTTTTCGTCGTAAGTTATACCTTTGAGTATTTTTTAAGTGACTTCGCCATAGAACAGCCTGAACGTTGTCAAAAATAGTTGATAAATGCCCTAGATTTTCTGCATAAATATCGCGCGGCAGGTAAATTTCTTCAGAAGAACTATGTTCCGTATAATGAGACCCGCATGTGACCAGTTCTCGACCATGAACCAAGAACGTTGGAGTGTAACCTGTCGTTTCATTTACAGATGTATTTATGCAAAATTGAATTTTCGGCAAATTTATGTCCCAGGTTCTATGATCTTCCTCCACAAATGTTGATATGGCTGTAACGATGGTTTTATTGTATCTCTCAACTGTATTAATTTGCGGCGTATATTTAGGCGTAAAATGAATATCCGGTATTTTATATTTTTCTAACAGCTTATTTAGCTCCTTACTAATGAATTGGCAACCATTGTCCAGTACTATTTTTTTGAGGTATTCCGTGGACCATGAAAACGCCGTCCTCAAGCAACTTAGTTATTGCATCCGCAGTAGCCCTGCGGAGAGGAAACATGATACAATATTTCGAGAAACAGCACGTTATAACGAAAATGTAGCAATGTTGTTTTCTAGTACACGGCAGTGGGCCTACCAGATCTATAGACAAGGTTTGAAAGGGCCTACTGCAGTGTTTGGGTCTTCCCATTTTGCCTAGAATTCCATGAGTGGGCAACTTATAGGCTAGGCAAGTTTCACACTCTGAAATAAAATTGACGACATCCTTGTACATGCCAGGCCAGTAATGACGGAGTGCAAGGCGTTTATATGTTTTGAACACTCCGAAATGGCCAGCAATTGGCTCTGAATGATTTTGAGCTAAGACTGAATGACGGACTTCTATGGGTACGACGGTTTTCCAGTTGAATTCTGTCAATAAGGGGTTCTTACTCGGAATACATCTATATAGTACATTTTGATCGATCATATAGTTGGGGTAGCTAGCAGGAGACGTCTGACAACCCTGATGAATCTTAAGGTACCACTCATCCTGGGTTGATTCCAAAACATTCGTAACCAATGAAATGTCAGCAACCGGCACTGTACGAGAAAGCAAATCAGGCACGATATTATCTTTTCCTCGTCGATGTTTTATAATGAAGTTGAAGGACGATAATCGAATACCCCACCTTGCAAGGCGACCTGTTGGATTGGATAAAGACAAAAACCACTTCAAGGCAGCATGGTCTGTATAAATGGTAAATGGTTGGCCGTTTTCTAAGTAACAGCGCCAATGCTCGAGGGCTGTCAGAACTGCTAGAGCTTCCCTTTCTGTAACACTGTAGTTCCTTTCAGGTTTAGTTAAGGTTCTACTCATGTATGCTACTGGGTGTTCATTTCCGTCAACAATTTGAGCCAACATAGCACCCACTCCGAAATTACTGGCATCTGTATGGACTTCGAAAGGGAGATTAAAATCGGGACAAGCTAGCACCGGTGCCTGTACCAAAAGCGACTTAAGATCACTGAATGATTTTTCAGCTTCAAGCGTCCACAGAAAGGAGGAAGCGGATTTTTTGGTTGTAGTCAAACTATTGAGAGGCCCAGCTACAGTACTGAAATTAGGTATGAACCTTCTGTACCACGAGGCAGTACCCAAAAACCGTTTCAACTCCTTCTTGTTTGTTGGTGTAGGATAACCAACAATAGCTGATACCTTTTCAGGATCAGTTCGCAGCCCTTGTGAATCAACTACATAGCCTAAGTAGTTCAACTTGCTGCGGAAAAATTTTGATTTTTCTAAGTTGATTGATAGATTGGCAGTTTTCAGTTTATTCAGGACTCTCAGTAGGAGAGATACGTGGTCGTCAAACGTCTGGCTTATTATTATTATATCATCGAGATAAGCAAATACCTTCAGTTCAAATTCTGGGCCAAAGAGCATGTCAACCAATCTTTGTTGAGTAGCTGGAGCATTGGTGAGTCCAAACGCTGTAACTTTAAATCTAAAAGTGCCACGGCCTTGGACATAAAATGCCGTTTTGTCTCTGTCTGGTTCATTGATTGGCAATTGCCAGAAAGCTTTTGAGAGATCAATGCTTGACAGAAACTTGGCATCCCGTAGGTTATCGAGGATTTCAGCTACGTACGGTAAACTGTACGCATCCTTTTTAGTAACAGAATTGAGTTTTCTGCTATCTAAGCAAAATCGAGGCTGGCCATCTTTTTTAGCCACTACTAGTACTGGTGATGACCATGGGCTTTCGCACGGCTCAATTACGTCCAGAACAAGCATTTCATTTACTTGTTCGGCAATGAGACGCTGTTTTTCTGGTGATAGCCTGTAGTAACGCTGTCTTATAGGCTCTGCATTACCCGTATCAATTTTATGGCTAATTATGTTAGTCCTGCCTAGTCCTTTGCGTTCAAATGCTATTTCCTTGAATTTTTCATCCGCATTTTTATCCGCCATATCTCTTTGAGACGTATCCAAGTCTTCGTATGAGTGTAAATATTCTACTGAAGGCTGAAATTGCTTACTCGGCTCCGTTTCCGAGTCGGAAATGTAATTAATACTATTAATGTGGTTTGGACAAATGCTAAAGGCCTTCCAGAAATCTATTCCTAGAATAAGTGCAGAATCAATTTCTGGTACCACATGTGCTTTAATAATATTCAGAGAATTCTCATAGAGTATTGGCAGTAATATGTATCCCAGTGTACTGAACCTATGCTTACCAGCAGTACTAACGACAAGTTTGTCGTCAGTGCACATTGATAACCCATTATCAAGCAATTGTTTGTGTGAATTATTACCCAGAATAGTCACCACGGAACCAGAATCAAGCAAACCGAGCATTTCAGAGTCTTCTATATTATTTATTTTGACTTGCACGTAAGGACGAGGGTCTGTTCTCGGAAAATTGTTGAAAATTGAAGCAACTTTATACGTTTTAAAAAAATTTTTAACGGTCAACAACCATTCGTCCCACTCCGAGTCTTTAGGACTGATGGTTGTCGGGCTAGAATTTTCACAGGTTAGTTTTTTGAATTTGTTTCAGTCTTTTTCGCGTTGCATTTTGGGCATTCTGGGGTGCGGTAGTCCTTCAACCCACATTTAAAACAGAAAATCGCTCGTTCAGCAACACACTCCCTCATCGAATGTGTGTCAACTTTACAACGAACACAGAATTTTTTAGTGGCCGTACCGATAGCAAAAGATTTATGATTTGGTACAAAAAATGACTTGGATTTATAAGCAAACTGCGGCGCCAAAGTTGTTGCTGAGGCAGCTGGAGGTTCTTTAAACTGGTCGCTACGAATCTTTACCTGTTCAAATCTTTTACACAAAGTTTGTAACTCCACGATACTTGAGATGTCAGTTGATCTCGTGCCTAGAATGCTATCATAAATTGGTCTTATATTGTGAAGGATTATTTCAAGTTTTTCCTTCTCGGTAATTTTATTCTTTAGCATAGAAAACATGCCATCCATAATGGCTAGATACACAGTAATATTCTCCTGATTTCCTTGAGTTCGGTTTCTGATTTCAATCAGCATACGATAATCGTAATCCTCGATGTCAAAAGCCTCTTCAAGAAGAGAAAGCAGTGCTTTCCAGGAAGTTACAGTAGGTCTTGCACTACGGAACCAGTGACGTGCGTCCCCCTCAAATAAATCTATGGCACAAGCAAGCATTTTAGACTCCGGTATTTCTCTAGCCTGACGGAATTCCTCTACTTGCACGATGAATGAGCGAACGCAACTTTTTCCGTCGTATTTTACTTTCGAAAGTTCAGAAGAGATACCGCGGTCGCAAGTCACCGATACTTTTACATCAGTACAGCAATTCTCTGCTTTAGTGGGAGGAATTTGAAGAGGTTCATCTTCTGATTGATATGCTAACTGAGAGAGCTGCGAGTTTAGTGACTCGAAATGCTTCTTTGCGTTAGTTAACAACTCAATGTTTTCTGATGATTTCGGCGGGGTTATTCTTTGGAACCTATAGTACAAGTGATTTAAGAGGGACCGGGTCCTTTCAAATAAGGACTTCTGAAATTCTACCTTGAGGCTATCGAGATTTGGTTTAACCTTCGTTAATGTGTCGACTATTCCCTGGTAATCTTCACTAAATTCTAAACAAGACTCTAAAACATCTTCAGAAGGGTACTTCTGAGTAACTTTATTTACTTGTCGGCGCAATTCCATAACATTATCAGCTGGAATTTCGCCCCTGATAGTAACTTCATAAGTTAGTTCCGTCTTTTGTAATAGCAAAAATTTAATTGGATAAGCCATTGCAATTTTTTTTTTGTTTTTTGTGTGTTGTGCTTTAAATTATTTTTGAAGCCTTCCCAATACAATATAGGGATCAGACAAAATCAAACAAAAAGCCAAAAGCAGATCTCCGTTCTGTTACATTCAATCCAATTTTAAATATTTATACAAAAAAAACTACTTTTTGCAAAAAAATTATGCAATATTTCTGATCAACCCTGTGTACACAATATGTACCAGAACGATGCAGTCTTACTTCTTTTGGCTTTGCAATAATGAGATAAGAAGCAAAAGCCAAGAATTAATATATAATTAAGCACACAACCAGCACCAGTTAAATAAATTGTTCAATTATACCTGAATTTGACCTCTAAAATCCAGTTTTGGGCGCCATTGTCACGTTGTAGATTTTAGGCAAGGACGAAAAATAACAACGTACAATTAATAGTAAAAATGTAGGTATATTGACTAAATGTCAGATTTGATCAGTATCAAATCTAGGCCGGGGTTCAAGCCGAGGTCAAGTCCAGTCGAACACTATGTACCGCACTTCCCTAGTCCTCAGCCAGCGATCTCCTCTTCAGCCAACGTCAGGAAGGCCCGGATAAGAAGTAAACGGCAACACGGGTGGCGGTCTTCACTGCGGTACTTTTCGAGTCGAGTAGGTAGTTCGACTCCGTACGTAGTTCCCAGTAAGGGATTACACAACACAACAACAATTACGCTGGCTTTGAATCTAGGTTGAATAAACAACCAAAACTAGTAATTACGACCAACGGTTTAGAACTTAAGACTAGCAAGTAGCGATAAAGTAAATACAGCCGTCCGCGAGCTGTCGGAGCGACCGTGTGGCGGCTGCGCGGGACGGCGCGCGGGACGGCGCGCGGCGCGGGCCATACGTTCTACCGAACCGGTACTATGACGTCATCGCGACTACAGTGCGCCGTGCAGCGCGCGCGCACTTGTTGTTATTTATATATTTATATTTATAATTCTAACTATTTATTCATATTCTATTAATTCAGTAATATAGCCTAATTTATGATTATGCTATGTTACACGAGGGGTTCTGGAGTAGAATCCTAAGAGTAGCGAGGGAGTCAAAGTACTTCGCTCGAGCTTAAATAATTTTGTTACCGTGTGGTACACGATACTGTTCATCCCAAGCTATTAGAAAAGTTCATCATACGAGAAAAAAATCTTTTGACGTGACAACGTCTAATGAATCGATGCATGCACGAAAAAGTTGACACATTGTCCCGTAACGCTTATTGTCCCGTTACGCTCATTGTACGCTTGCGCCGTATCTATTTCTCTTCTCTTCTTGACAGGTTAATTATTCTTGCATTTTAAAAATCAGATTACTAATATAATTTCAAGTATTTATTCTTTTATTATTAAAAAATGATTCATCTTTATTCATAAAGGTATGCAAGCACTTCATCAATGTTATGTTACGACGTTGTCACGTTAAAATATCGTCCGTAAACCAACTTTACAGACAACCAATTTTTTTTAAATTTGGATAGCCAATGCCGCGTCGGCATGCGCTGTTTTTTTATTACCGGCCAGGACTTTATTGAAGCGAATTGTGTTCAAACTTTTTGATTAAACAGTGTTCCAAATTCAAAACTCATTTCGTCACTGTTATTAAGTGCGCGGAAAAGACCCACTTTGCTCGCACTTATCGAGGAGCAAAATGCCTCTTTTCGAATACATGGGATGAAAACGTTCATTTTAAATTTGTCCGAGTGTAAATACGAGCGAGCCGAGCCGCCTTGAGCATCGTCCCGACGTACACGGGCCGCTCGAGAATCGTAGACAAACGTACACGGACTGGTCGAACAGTTGATCACTGAGCAAAGTACACATGAAACCGTGCATGTGACTAGACTATAACCGCTCGCGGCGGTCCTGTTCGGCACGTTGTGTTGTTACCTTGCTTGGTAAGGAAGTTGATGCAGGTGTCGAGCTCCATGCTGCGGTAGACGTCCGCCAGCTGCTGCGCCACGCCCAGCGCCAAGTTGATGATCCTCAGCCGCCGCTGCCCCGACCTGCGGGAACACGGCCGCTCAGCGCACGCTCGGTGTGCTCAGCGCGGGAATCGAGCGTACACTGAGCGGGACAGAAAACTCAAGAGCCTACGCATTCTAAAACAATATTATACCTATTCAAATTAGTTTTTTTTTGAGGCAATATAGCTGCGAAATGGCTGAACAGATTTCGATTAGTTATTTTTTGTTTGAAAAGTGACTTCATCGAGCGTTCTTAGCTATGTTTCAAGAAAATTCGTTCTTCAGGATCAATCAGTTCAAAGCATCAATTCTTTTCTAATTGGAAAGGGTGTTAGCAACTTTCACAGGTCTGATCCATTTGATATTTGGTATCCTGTTATTTTAATGGTTGTTATTGCATGATCATGGTAATCTTGATCTGATGCTGCAGCATCATCAGGAATCTGCAGGACATACAACTCCTCAAGAACTTACAGCACAAGTATCGTGTTTGGGCTCATTGGAATTGTCTCAATGAATAGATTATAGATAGATGGTATTCAGGTTAATTTTAAATGTATACTTGTAAGAGTATGTAAAAATGATAATAATTAACCTGTGCGTATATAGTAGAGCAGCTTGTATATAAACACCATCTTCAGCCGTTAATTTGTCGTCATGTTTGATTTCTATTCCTATAGCTTTGTCGGCGTCTGAAATGTAATTTTTAATTATAATGATACTAGGTTACAGTGGCACAAAATAGATACTACATAATAGAATGGACACTCCACTCCCAGTGATCCGCTCCCCGCACCCGCGACCCGGAGGTAAATCGGGAGGTCAGTCAATATTACACGCCCAAATGATAATAGACACACGGGTTAGTATGAACCTTCATATTGGCGGGTTGTTCGAGCTCAAAATAGTTGCCCGCTAGCGACATCTAGGTAGCAGAGTTGTCGCTAAATGGAACTAGATGTCGCTAGTAGAAAAATTAAAACACGAAAGCGTTTGGTTTCGGAGATTTGATGTTATACGAAATTGCGGGAAATTTCAAATATAACCAGCTCAGGATATGTAACGAGCATTTTATATGCGTTTAACGTTATTCCTCTTTAGACACGGGTTGTCTTTTGTTTTGGTCGCGTAGGATGTACACAACTTGTGCGTGTACAAACGTAATTTATGTGTGAGAAATGTGAAATCAGTTATTTGTATGAAGTGTCTGGAGTACGGTCGAAGTGTAAACGAGGAGTTTGTATGCGTTTGGGCGTATTTTTGAAGTGACAACTTCGTAGTGGTGCGTGATATCGGAGGGGAGTGGAGCTGCAAGCATTCTACAAGTAAGAGTGGGGGTAAAGGTGGAGTGGACGTGATGATGGTCCACTTAAAGCGCGTCCTGGCGTCTACTTACTTACGTTTTTAGTTTTAGTGACATCAAAGTTTTAAATATAAAAAAATCAGATTGAAACAAAATAGTATTTAGAATCCTGGGAGAGAGCTGGTGAACTTTCACGAGTACCCTTTTGGGGTGAATTTGAATGAAGATTTTAGACTTTGACTTCAGAAGCGTCTTTAATAGTTAGAAATGGATGGGGGGAGGGGGAGGGCGGGGCGGGCTACGCACCGATGGCGGCGAGCTCGACGTCGGTGGTGTTGGACATGAACATGTGCCCGTAGAAGTCGGTGGCGCGCACGCCCGTGCTGGTGCGCACGCGCATCACGGCGTCGTGCGCCGTGCCGCGGGACACCGTGCGCCGCGCGTCCCACGCCAGCCGCGCGCCGTCCACGTCCGCCTGCGGAGCACGCGCGTGAGTCCGGGGAGCGAGGCCGGCGGGGGCTCCGGCGCACGGTGGATCGAAAATCGGCTTTCATACACTTAGGGATTTCAATTTGCAAGTGCTGGATTTTTTGGCGGATATCGCTTCTATTACTTATTACTAGGTACAAAAATGAGACCCCAGTTAATTTTGCACAAAAACGGAGGAATTATAATTTTTTTACGAAAAATTTGTATGAAGATATTATGAAAAATCTGATTATCTCTAAAACGGCAAGGAAAACCGTAATATCCTTACAGGTGGTTATAGTACTAATTATTTATGATCTTTTGGCATATTCCACATAAAGATCATCGATGCCGTTTTTTTTTTTAAATCGTTGAAATATTTTATTTTATTTTTACATAATGAAACAGTTGCCGTTCCTTTTAGTGTCTAAGTAAAGAACATTAACACAAATAATGACCCAAATATTAAGAATATAATTATATAAATCCATAAAATTAAAATATTTAGAACATATTATTATTTTTATTGATAATATAAGTAAATACAGGTTACAAAAATGTTATTTAAGTACTATAAATAAAATTATATAATATATTTAAAACAATAATTTATGGAATTAATAACTAAATTTATTGGAACAATAAACTAAAATATATGATAAAAAACCGGCCCAGTGCGAGTCGGGCTCGCGCACGAAGGAGTCCGTACCATTATCTATAAAAACGGCAAAAAAATCATGTCTGTTGTATGGGAGCCCCCCATAAATATTTGTTTTGTTTTTATTTAATTATTTATTTTTAAAGTGAATATAATTATAACTAAACATTCAGTGAATCTTTCAAGCGTCTACCTATTGCCGTTATCAATATTGAGCAAAAACGAGCAAACAAATCAAGTACGGGATGGGAGATCCCTTAAATGTTTATTATTATTATTATTTTATTCCGGTTTTTAGTGTTTGTTGGTATAGCAGCAACAGAAATACATGATCTGTGAAAATTTTAACTCTCTAACTATCACGGTTCATGAGATACAGCCTGGTGACAGACAGCAGAGTCTTAGTAATAGGGTCACGTTATACCCTTTGGGTACGGAACCCTAAAAACATAAAAATGTTTCACTATCACTCTCGTTGTCAGACTTCAATTTTCTGAGTCAGAATCCAGATTGGATAATAATAATTAACCTCCATTTTAGTTGAAATATCAATCAAAATGTTCAATATTTTTATTCAAAACATATTATTTATTTCATCATCAACCCATAACGTCCCACTGCTGGGCACGGGTCTCTCACTTTCGTGAGGAGGGTTAGGCCATAATCCACCACGGGGGCCCAGTCCAGATTAATGGATAACATACCTACCTCCGAAATAATTCTCGGCTAGGTATGTGGGTTTCCTCATGATGTTTTCCTTCTCTGAAAAGCGAGTGATAATTAATGAGTGAGTAATTAATTAGTTGAGTGATTATTTATTTAAATATTTTTATTTTATTTATTTATATAATTATATTCTTAATATTTGGACCATCCTTCATGTCAATGTTCTTTAATTAGACACTAAAAGGAACGGTAACTGTTTTATTATGTAAAAATAAAATAAAATATTTCGACGATTTTTTAAAAAAAAAACGGCATCGATGATCTTTATGTGGAATATGCCAAAAGATCATAAATAATTAGTACTATAACTACCTGTAAGGATATTACGGTTTTCCTTGCCGTTTTAGAGATAATTAGATTTTTCATACTATCTTCATACAAATTTTTCGTAAAAAAATTATAATTCCTCCGTTTTTGTGCAAAATTAACTGGGGTGTCATTTTTGTACCTAGTAATAAGTAATAGAAGCGATATCCGCCAAAAAATCCAGCACTTGCAAATTGAAATCCCTAAGTGTATGAAAGCCGACTTTCGATCCACCGTGCGGCGCCTTGGGCACTCACGCTGAAGTAGGTGTACTTGCGCAGCTGGCCGCCGGTGAGGCGCGGCAGCTGGCCCAGCGTGGCCGCGTCCACGTAGGCGTGGCTGCACGCGAACAGCTCCACGCACACGCCGGCCGCCGCGCACGCCTGCCCCACCTCGTTGTACGCCGTCGTGGCCGGGTCTGCGGGCCGGCTGTTAGTTGACCCAACACTCTCATAACTCCTAACTCTCCAAATACGAGGAATCCGTTGATTCCCTTGTGAAATCGCAAAAAATGCGAAAATATGGGACAAAAACGGTCATATCTTTTGACTTACAACTTTGATTTTTTCACAGCTGAAATAGACCGAAAACCTGAATATCCTATCCTACTAATATTATAAATGCGAAAGTTTATGAAAATGCATGTTTGTTGCTCTTTCACGCAAAAACTACTGAACGGATTCGAATGAAATTTGGAGCACACATAGTTTATAACCAGGATTGAGTAATAGAGCACTTTTTATCCCGATAGTATGTTCCCGCGGGACAAAACCGGAACTACGCGGGTGATATCACAAGGCGTAGCTAATTTAATATAAATTTCTACGATACCTTTCCTTATTTATTCCAGAGAAAAAGGTCTTGACAGACAGATAAACGAACAACCAAGTGTTGCCATACAAATTCCTTTTTACTTGACTGCGCGACGCAACGGAGGGTATTGTATTTATCAGTCTTTGTATGTTTGTTCCTATCTGACGATCTAAAGACGAAACGCGTGGGCCGATTTCGATGATTCTTACGTCAATCGATTTGTCTTAACCTTGCGAGTGTCACTAAAGACATGACAGGAATCATAATTTACCACAGGGAAAAGAGAAAATAAAAAAACTCACTCAATATCGTCTTCTCCTTATCGGTGCCGAGCAGTTTCCGATCTTCCCGGTTGATGAGCTTCCCCGGCGCGTTGTAGGTGGGGAGTGACGTGTGGAACACCAGGAGCTGGCCTGATGTGTCGGCTGCCTTCAGGGCTTCCAGCCCAGCCTGGGGGACACCACGGGTCAATTTTATTACATACTAGCTGCGCCCCAGTTAAACGAGGAATTTTGAATTTATATCCTAAATATCTTTATATTAATTAATATTATTATAATATTATAAGGTAGCTGCAGCAGCGCCGCCAGCACGGGCCCCGACTCCTGGCCGTGCGCACTACTGCTTGGTACCTGCACGGCGGGCAGCAGCACGGTCTCGGTCTCCTTGTTGCCCTGGCACAGCGCCGGCAGCTGCTGCAGCAGCGCCGCCAGCACGGGCCCCGACTCCTCGGCCGTGCGCACTACTGCTTGGTACCTGCACGGCGGGCAGCAGCACGGTCTCGGTCTCCTTGTTGCCCTGGCACAGCGCCGGCAGCTGCTGCAGCAGCGCCGCCAGCACGGGCCCCGACTCCTGGCCGTGCGCACTACTGCTTGGTACCTGCACGGCGGGCAGCAGCACGGTCTCGGTCTCCTTGTTGCCCTGGCACAGCGCCGGCAGCTGCTGCAGCAGCGCCGCCAGCACGGGCCCCGACTCCTGGCCGTGCGCACTACTGCTTGGTACCTGCACGGCGGGCAGCAGCACGGTCTCGGTCTCCTTGTTGCCCTGGCACAGCGCCGGCAGCTGCTGCAGCAGCGCCGCCAGCACGGGCCCCGACTCCTCGGCCGTGCGCACTACTGCTTGGTACCTGCACGGCGGGCAGCAGCACGGTCTCGGTCTCCTTGTTGCCCTGGCACAGCGCCGGCAGCTGCTGCAGCAGCGCCGCCAGCACGGGCCCCGACTCCTGGCCGTGCGCACTACTGCTTGGTACCTGCACGGCGGGCAGCAGCACGGTCTCGGTCTCCTTGTTGCCCTGGCACAGCGCCGGCAGCTGCTGCAGCAGCGCCGCCAGCACGGGCCCCGACTCCTGGCCGTGCGCACTACTGCTTGGTACCTGCACGGCGGGCAGCAGCACGGTCTCGGTCTCCTTGTTGCCCTGGCACAGCGCCGGCAGCTGCTGCAGCAGCGCCGCCAGCACGGGCCCCGACTCCTGGCCGTGCGCACTACTGCTTGGTACCTGCACGGCGGGCAGCAGCACGGTCTCGGTCTCCTTGTTGCCCTGGCACAGCGCCGGCAGCTGCTGCAGCAGCGCCGCCAGCACGGGCCCCGACTCCTGGCCGTGCGCACTACTGCTTGGTACCTGCACGGCGGGCAGCAGCACGGTCTCGGTCTCCTTGTTGCCCTGGCACAGCGCCGGCAGCTGCTGCAGCAGCGCCGCCAGCACGGGCCCCGACTCCTCGGCCGTGCAGAGGAACCCCTCCAGCAGCGGCACGAACATGTCGCTCACGTCGCCCACCGACAGCATCTGCGGCGCCGCCAGGCTGCCCTGCGGGAGGGGCGGGGGGACGGTTAGCGATGGCTTCATCTTACATTTCAGACTCGTGACGCGGTTTTACCGCGTTCGACGAGATTTCAAAATTATGTTTTGTCGAATTCATTAATATTTAACACTTTCAATGCTGAGCAGATTTACTTTCTAGCCACAGGTGCGGCACACCGACGTGTTTTCCTATACAGCTAACACCACAGTTGTGTTTTCCTGCACTCACGGCAAGTTACGAAAAACACCATATTTCTGTTTTCAGCAGTGAACGTGTTAAAGTTAGAATGTTCCGCCATAAACGAAAAGTTTCACCTTAAATGAAGTGATGTGTGTGTGTATGAGTGTAATTTTCTTTGTTCTGTGGATCTTAATTTGTGTAGTCTTTACCTTGATATTGTAGAAGTGCACGGTGGAACTGTAGGTGATGAAGCCGACACGGGTCCAACTTTTGCCAGTTTGTTCATCTTTGGGCATCGCCTGGAAACGAACCAACATTGTGATATCACTATTTAATCAGAACATGACCTTGGAGGTGCTATTTTCATTTGATAAATGACAGTTGTAGAACTGAAACTCATCATCATCATCAACCCATATCGGCCCACTGCTGAGCACGGGTCTCCCCTCACTTTCGTAAAGAGGATTAGGCCATAGTCCACCACAGGGGCCCGGTCCGGATCGGTGGATACACCTAACTCCAACTAACATAATTATAAATGAATGAGTGTATAATATTTTTTTTATTTGACTGAGTGACGAGACAAGCCAGTCGTTCACATGATGATAAGCGCTACGCCTGCCAAAACAGTAACAGTGCCATCCAGAACTTTGCATTGCATAATTCTGCGCGGCACTGCACCACGCTCGTCACCCTGAGACATCGGTTCTAAAGTCTCATATGCCCAGTAATTTCGCTGGAACCAGTGCCCTTCAAACTAGAACTCAGTAATATAATTATGTTCCTTATAGATTCCTCAGATCGATTTTTATGAAATTTACTGGCAATATTCTGTTGGTAGCGTACGGAGTTTTTTTTTTTTATTTTACTTTGCAATATAAGCCAGGTACAGTTAGACGCAAATAAAATTGTGCATAAGTCCTCACCGCTATGATATCCATTACATTCTCACAGATGGTGTCGAGGAGACCGCTCTTGATCGAGTTGTAGGAGACATCGATCACGAACACTATCGCCGGGGGGTTGGGCATCGTATTATTCTGTAAATTAAAAAAAAATGCGTTTGAAATATAAAAAATAAAATGGAAAGTGAAGATATGTTCAGCTACTTCTGAAGCCGACTGTACAACGGTACTGACCCTGCAGTACTCCTTGGTGGCGACGATCTCATAAGTCCCGAGCGCCATCTCGGCCGGCATGCGTCCGTACTGTTGCATGCTGTTGATGTACTGCGTGTACTCCATCGGCACTGGAAACGGAAACAACACCATAAAATATTTACAAAAAAAAAAAAACCCGACTCCAAATTCCACTTATTTTGATTTAAAAACCAAACTACTGAAACCGATTTTGATGAAATTTCTATGGGACCAAACTGAAAGTAGATATTTTCAAATAAAAAATAAAAATTTGAAATTCTGACATAATAAACATAATAAAAGAAAAAAATGCAACAGAAATAGAGAAGGTCCTCCTCATTCGAAGTCAGTAAAAAATTAAAAAACACACTAAAGTTACTTCTTACTTTCTTACTATTGTGAATAATGTCAGTGTTTCGTACTGAAACAGATTTCTTTTCTTTTTATTTTGAGTGTTTTCGAACGTAACTACACAAAGACTATTCCGCTTAATATTTTGTGTTGGTACGAGATTATTATGGCCCACGACTTTGGGTTAGCCAACCGGAAGTCAGTCGTCCTTCAAATGCGCGTGCGAGCGCTTGTCGCGTCGCGGTGTTTTGAGCTTTCACCGGTAGCTCCATTTCGTGGACGCCATTCCCATCCTCGGAGACGAGCTCCAGGATTAAGTGTAGTGTGGATTGCCTGATCACACCTCTATCCCGGAGGAAGGTGATACGGGATCAGAAGAAACCGCCCCATCGGCGTCCTATGGATATATCTCTGTGCAACATCATCCCCCATCTAACCCGAAGACAGCGCTGATTACACACCCGAGAGGCCATCGACGGATTTCCCAAGTAAGTTCGTAGGCCATAATATCTCCCCGTAACATTTTTGGTCCTTCGAGCCGGATCTGCGGATTTTCTTTGCTGTAGTCACGTTGTCCAAATCCCGTTATTAGTGCATATTTTCCCATTTTTGGAAACCATCCGAGTATATTTTAGTGTTTGTCGTAGCGGCGTTACGCGTCCCGACAATATTTCCCATTTTTCATCTTGATTTTGCCGATTTTTGATTTTTTGTGTGCGACATTACGTGTCCATTAAAAATGGCGGAACAAGATATTTTCGAAAGAGAAGTTATACTTGACGAAGTCAAACGTACTTTAGAGTTTTACGAACTCAATGAACAGCAATTTAAAGCGCGAGCAAAAGATATTCTTTCTATTCAGAGAAAATTCCTTAAATTGCAAACTAAAATTGAGAAGTCACAAATGAAATTGTCGACATTTGACCGAGAGGAACAGTTACGTATTCGAACTCAATTCAATGATATTTATTACGCAATTGTCAGCCATGTCGAAGTTCTGAAGAAAAACGATGAGGAGTGTAGGCGCATGAGTCGAGTTTCCTTTAACAATACAATACAACCGACTCACGGGGGTTGTAGTAGTAGGTTACCGAATCTTCCGTTGCCGTCATTCGGGGGAGAATTGACCGATTGGCCACCATTTTATGACCTATTTCGCTCCATGGTTGATAATAATGACGCCTACACAGATAGCGAGAAGTTTAGGTATCTCCTTCTTACCTTGAAAAACGAGCCCTATAACTTAATAAAATCGATACCTATCACGGACGAAAATTATACCGTCGCGTTAGATATTTTAATTTCAAGATATGAGAACAAACGAGTCATAGCTTCTCAACATATTGATCGTATTCTGGATATTCAATCCTGTGCCGAGAAATCAAATCAAAGTGTGCGTAATTTGTTGAATATTTACCATGAGAATATAAAAGCGTTACAAGTAATGCATTTTCCTACAAATCAGTGGAGTTTTTTGTTGTTGAATATTTTATTACGTAAAATACCTACTTCCATTCGGATGCGATTCGAGTTAACATTGCATAAACCATCCGATGTACCCAACGTCGACTTGTTAATCGAGTTTTTAGAACGAGAATTAACCGCCAGCGAAATAGTTGAATCTGGCAGTAGAAATATTCAAAATGTAGGTAGTCAGAGGAAAGAGTACGTCGCTCCAACGTTCCGTCGAGCGTTGGCTGCCGGCGTGGCCAGCCGCACTTCGACTCAGGGTGCGAGCGATTCTCAACCTTCTGTCAATACGCGCAAGAACCAGAATTGTGTATGTTGCGATGCTCAACATCCATTAACAAAATGTAATAAGTTTTTGAATTTGTCACCAAGCAATAGGTATGCGTTTATCAAAAATAAAGATGTTTGTTTCAATTGTTTAGGCAAAGGTCATAACGTTTCTCAATGCAAGTCGAGTTTTGTTTGTCGTTCGTGTGAAAAACGTCATCATACATTGATTCACTTTACTTCTGAAGGTGATACTAGCCGTGCGAGTGAGAGAAGTGTTTCTTTACCGCTCACGGAGGAACGGGAAGAGAACATTCCGAGCACCTGTACTCAGCACGCTATGTCCGCGAGTCAAGCGACACAAATTAATTGCGCGTCGTCCAATGCTCCTTTTAGCACGACAAATACTGTGTTGCTTTCGACCGCACTCGTCGATGTATGTGTAGGTAATGAAAAGCGTTCGACTGTCCGGTGTCTTATCGATACGGGAAGCCAGGCTTCGTTCATGACGGAATCGTGCGCACAGCGGCTAGGTATAAAGCGTTGTTATGCGAATGTACCTGTTTACGGGATAGGTGACACCAAACCGGTACGACCAAAAGGAAAGATTTCGTGTTGCATAACCCCGAGAAATGAACTTCAACCTTCTATACCTATTGAAGCTTTAGTATTGCCGAAACTTATTCCTAAAATGCCTAGTGTACCACTGCCTCGTATGGGGTGGGCACACATTCAAAATTTAAATTTAGCCGATCCTATGTTTCACACTCCACAGCCGGTGGAGATGTTGTTAGGTGCAGATGTACTATCTCACATAATTTTAGGAAACGTAATAACGGGTTCGCCCGGTTCGCCGATCGCTATGAACAGCGTTTTCGGTTATTTGTTGTTGGGAAAAATAGCGTTCAACTCTTTGACTCCATCCTCAGTTCAAGCTTGTTTTAGCTCATTATCCGATGACGGCGACTTGAAACGATTCTGGGAACTGGAGTCAGTGCCTGAGGTGAAGGCACTCACCCCCGAGGAACGTCTATGTGAATCCATATTTGAACGTTCACACTATCGTGACGTCACGGGACGATACACAGTAGCTTTACCACGTAAACCTGATGCTACGCCCCTAGGTGAATCACGACATATTGCTCTCGCTCGGTTCCATAAATTAGAGCAACGTTTACAACGGAACCCGAGTCTTAAAATCGAGTATCACGCGTGCTTGCAGGACTATTTAGATTCAGATCATATGGAGTTGGTCGTCGACCCGCCAGTGCTTGGTAACTCCTTCTATATTGCCCATCATGCAGTGATCAAGGCTTCTTCAGAAACAAGCCGCTGCAGAGTCGTGTTTGATGCTAGTTGTGCTAGTTCTAACGGAGTTGCCCTGAATAAAATTCTCTTGACAGGCCCTAAGCTTCACCACGATATAGTGGACGTACTCCTCAAGTTTCGTGTACATTGCGTCGCGCTTACGGCCGATATTAAACAAATGTATAGAAATATACTAGTACAAGAATCTGATAGGGACTTGCAACGCATTCTGTGGCGTACGTCGCCCGATGAACCCCTCCGTGATTATCGTCTGCGGACGGTAACATTTGGTGTAAGTTCTTCCCCTTACTTAGCTCTTCGTACCATTAAGCAATTGGCTTGTGACGAAGCATCTAATTTTCCCCTAGCGGCAAAGGTTTTAACCGACCAAGTGTTCGTCGACGATGTGGTCGCGGGCGCGAGCGATGAATCACACGCTCTGGTATTACAACAGCAATTGTTAGGTATTTGCAAATCACTTGGGTTTGAACTACGTAAATGGCACAGTAACTCGCCGGCGATACTCGCCGCGGTTCAGGCGCCAGAGGTTCATGGTGAGCGGCGGGAAGAGGTGCCCTTTGCTCCCATGGAACATGACCATCAAACCAAAATAAGGGACTCAGGGGGACTTTTACCCTCCACATTCTTACAGAACGACATGTGGTTTCACGGCCCCGCATGGCTCCGTGAGGATCCTACTGCGTGGCCAGTATTTAAAAGTATCCCTAGCACTGGTGAGGAGAAACGTAATCCACCGGTCGCGTCTGCATCAGCTACGCTGATCGACGATGTTGAGGTCATAAACCAGTTTTCAACCTTGAGTAAACTATTGAGAATTACTTCTTATATTTTTCGCTTTTACTATATTCTTAAATCGCGCGTCAACAAGGAAAAGAGTTCCTATCTTAGTTACATCACAGTCCACGAGTATAAACTCACGCTTAATCGTTTCATTTATTTAGTGCAACACCAAGTGTTTCATAAAGATTTTGAAAACATTTCACAGGGTATACCGCCCTCAAACCAATTGAGACGTCTTAATCCGTTTATCGATGATTCGAGTTTTTTGCGAGTCTCCGGACGTCTACATAAATCCCTTTTGTCGTACGAGTCAAAACATCAATTAATTTTACCCAAAAAACACCCTCTTACGATTGTAATAATTGACGATGCCCATATTACGCATCTTCATGCGGGCACTCAAGCCGTTCAATATTTACCTTTACAAAAATATGCGATTTTATCTAGCCGAGACAAATAATACGTAAACAAATCTTTCGTTGTGTGCGCCGCTTCCGTGTGCGTCCGGTACGTCTGCAGCCTGCGATGGCGCCGCTCCCAGCGGTCCGGCTGCGACCCGAGCGCCCATTCATGAAAACAGCTGTTGATTACGCGGGCCCGTTTTACATGCGAGCTAATAGGGTTCGTAATGCTAAAATCATCAAATGTTATGTCGCCGTGTTCGTGTGTATGAGTGTGAAGGCTATACACTTGGAGCTCGTATCGGAGCTATCTACTGAGGCGTTCTTAGCAGCCCTGCGCCGATTTACATCGCGCAGAGGTTTGTGCAGCGACATTTACTCTGATTGCGGAAAGAACTTCCAGGGTTGTCATAACTATTTGAGAGATTCGTACGAGTTTTTAAAAAATGACTCTGTTCAATGTGCTTGAATTATCAAATCTTGAAACAGGGCAAATGGTATAAGGATCGCGGTGCTCCTATCTGTGTAGGCGACATTGTTGTGGTATGCGACGATAATCTTCCACCACTCCAATGGAAACTTGCTCGTGTTCATACACTCCATCCGGGCTCCGATAATAAGGTGCGAGTTGTGACTTTGCAAACGGGCAAGAGTCTATTCAAACGAGCGATCGTAAAAATTTGTAAACTGCCTTTAGAATGATTATTGTTTACGAATTCGTAAAATTAGTTCCTAAGTTTTAATT
The DNA here is from genome assembly GCA_912999815.1 of Campaea margaritaria. Taxonomy (NCBI): domain Eukaryota; kingdom Metazoa; phylum Arthropoda; class Insecta; order Lepidoptera; family Geometridae; genus Campaea; species Campaea margaritaria. The sequence continues at coordinate 771,206 of OU538813.1, read as the reverse complement.
ACCTATACTAGTTGTTTACAACAACCTTAGATCAAGTTTAAGTTTATATATTGAATAACTTTCTGTTCATTGAGTTTTCGTGTTAAAAGAACTTACAGTCTTTTAAGGTGAGCGGCATGTTTCGTACTGAAACAGATTTCTTTTCTTTTTATTTTGAGTGTTTTCGAACGTAACTACACAAAGACTATTCCGCTTAATATTTTGTGTTGGTACGAGATTATTATGGCCCACGACTTTGGGTTAGCCAACCGGAAGTCAGTCGTCCTTCAAATGCGCGTGCGAGCACTTGTCGCGTCGCGGTGTTTTGAGCTTTCACCGGTAGCTCCATTTCGTGGACGCCATTCCCATCCTCGGAGACGAGCTCCAGGATTAAGTGTAGTGTGGATTGCCTGATCACACCTCTATCCCGGAGGAAGGTGATACGGGATCAGAAGAAACCGCCCCATCGGCGTCCTATGGATATATCTCTGTGCACCATCATTCCCCATCTACCCCGAAGACAGCGCTGATTACACACCCGAGAGGCCATCGACGGATTTCCCAAGTAAGTTCGTAGGCCATAATATCTCCCCGTAACAGTCAGTCTAAATGTTTTCACATCCTTGGACCCCAACAGAGTACTCATAAAAGTTCATAGCTGACGGATTCGGAATACAGCCAATTGAGATAAACCGGCAAAAACCTGAGGGCATTTGTTTTTTTCATATTCTCGGAATTTTATTAATTAAACTAGCTAGTTTACACAGGCACAGCTGTGCCCTGCCACGCTCCGCTGTGGCACATTCGCACATTCTCTGATATGTCACTGATGAAAAAAATAGATAAAAACAATCCTTGATGCGGATTATATATCATGCTAAAATTTCAGCTCGATTGGTGCAGAACTTTTTGAGTTTTTGAAGCGTACACAAACCAACATAACATTTTTATAAAAATAAGATTAAACACCATTAGCTGTAAATAAAGGCAACGACCCACCTTCAGTGGTGGCTTTACAGAACGCGCAGTGGAAATGTCGGCCGGCGTCCACGAACTTCATGTTGGGGCAGATGTAGGCCTTGCAACGGGAGCAGCGCACGGGGCCCATGGTGGGGGACCCCGTGAGTGCCGCGAAGTCCAGCAGCGGGGGCTCCGGTTCCGACCCCACCGGCTCCGCCATGGGGGAGAGCTGGGGGAATAGTGAGGTGTTTTATACATAGATTCAATGTCTTAGGGGAAGATTATCGCAAAACCCTTTCTGAGTGGATGCTTACACATCACCAGGAACACCTCCGCAAATGTTGATGCCTCTGAGACCAGCGGTTTCGGCATCACATTTTTCTTAACATAGATCCTGACCATCTGAGGTTCCCTGGTAAGTTCCCTGGTCCCACAAACACCCAGATTCAGAGCAAGCACCTATGGTTCACAGAAATCTTTGCCATGTGCGGGAATCGAACTCGCAACCTCATGCTGTTGGCTTATCACCCATTTACACTAGGTACTGAGGCCGTCACACATTATAACCGGTTATGATCAGGATTTGTGGTAAAAGTATGACTAAAATTTATGTTCCTTGCTAGAAACTTGACCATTAGTCTGAGCGCCCACCTTAGAAACATGATCGTAATCCACCACTTAGCCGGTGCGGATTGTTGGATCATTCCTCTAAATATTGAGGCATATGGGTTTCTTCACGACATTTTTAGAATCAGCTGGAAGACGGCAGATATAAATTGTACCTAATTGTAAACCTCTTTCTTTAACGTTTACAGTATGAATCAATAAGATCTAGGAGTATCTCTTATTTTTAATTGACCGAGTAACGAGTCGTTCACTTGATGATAAGTTCTACACCTACCCATAACAGTTACAGTGCCACCCAGAACTTGGCATTGCATAATCTCCCACGGCACTGCACTGTACTCGTCACCCTGAGACAACGGTTCTAGTATCATATCGACGATAGAAAGCGTAAATGCTGTAACCCTTTGACCGACCCGAAAATACTTTTTTTACATATTTGGTAACAAACCCACATTTCAACGTCCCCTAGGAACTTTAGGATATAACCAAGGTAGCAGTATTGTAGCTTTGTAAGTAACACACCAAATATCCAAACTTTACGTTTTTAGGTCGAGTAGGTAGAATAGAATAGAATAGAAAACTCTTTATTGTACACCAGAAACAAAATTAAACACAGTACAGAAAAATTACAATAGGTAAACAAGGGTAGTACAATGGTACTGAGTAGGTATTGAGTTATGATTTTTTTTCAACAAAATAAAAGTATGGTGAACAATTTTGCGTTTCAAGGTTACAGCGTTTACGATTTCTAGCGTCGATATGCCCAGTAATTTCGCTGGAAACAGCGCCCTTCAAACCGGAACACAGTAATGATGGTATGTAGTTGTACTCACAACCAAACAGAACGGCATGGCAGTCTGCTTCAAAAGATCAGCCGTCACTGGAACTGTGTACATTGAACTCCTGATATATCTTGGACCTGAAAACAGATGGAGATAACAATAAAAACAAGCAATGCAATAAGAGTTAAAGCGAGTGAAACCGCAGGAGCTACTAGTTCTATTACATATCTCAACTCAGTGCGCCCCGTGGTTTCACTCGCAGATGTTAAATATATTAAAGTGTTATTTCAGGACATCATTTACTGTGCCATCCTGAACTTTGCATTGCTAAATCCTGCGCGGCACTGCACTGCGCTCGTCACCCTGAGACATCGGCTCAATGGTCTCATATGCCCAGTAATTTCGCTGTAAGCAGTGCCCTTCAAACCGGAACACAGTAATGTTTGCACACTATTGCTTAGTGGATGAATATCTGGCAAAGGTGTGGTACTTCCCCAGGCGGTCTCTTGCAGAAGAGGCCTCCCACAACAAGTTACGTTAGAACTGTGGTTACTCACTGGCATTCCCCTTGTCGTCGACGGTGAAGTCGGTGGTGACGAGCGGTGGGACCAGGCCCTTGTCGTTGGTGACGAATAGACCGCCGCGGTTGTTCTGGTCGTCAGTCATTACTTGGATCTGAGGGTGAGACGGTACACTGTTTTAGTTCAACTGTCTTTAAATACTTTACGTGATTAAAGGCCACATACGCAGCGGTGTACCAGGCTGGTTTATATTATTGTATATGCGCCCCGCGGTTTCACCCGCGTAGTCCCCGTTTTCTCCCATGGGAACATACTATCGGGATAAAGAGTACCCTATTACTCAATCCTGGTTATAAACTATGTGTGCTCCAAATTTCATTCGAATCCGCTCCGTAGTTTTTGCGTGAAAGAGGAACAAACATCCATCCATCCATTCTCACAAACTTTCGCATTTACAATATTAGTAGGATTGTGGCATGAAAAAAATTAATGACGAAAAGTGCTATCTTCTCTGACGGGCGTATTTCCGAAGCACTGGTAGAGTTAATGGAGTTTCCTTTTCTTGTGCGAGATCCAGCCATGAGACATTATCATAATATAACATTGCGCGAAACCTACCAAAGCCATCTTCAATTTTAATCGTAAACACTCAAATTATTGGACAATACGCAATATTATACTACGTTATAGTAGGTCTAGAAAGGCCCTAAGAATGCACACGTCCCACCAAAAACTTCTAGAACACTTGAAACATTATCAAATATCGCGCCTATGGCCATTATTCAAATAGGCTCAAAGAACGCACACATGAATGGCCGCAGTCAACCAAACATGGCTTGGCAAATGAATCTCGATTCTCGCTGTATCCTGCCTCCTTCTACTTCCTTACCGGGCTGGGCATCTGGTCAGGGTCTAGGCGCTTCTGCGGCGGTGCCGGCTGGTACTGCTGCGCGGGGAAGCTGGGCTGCTGCCCGGGGAACGGTTGCTGATACTGCGCGGGGTAGCCGGAGGGGGGCTGCGGGTACCCTGGCTGCTGGCCCTGCATCGGCGGCATGCCTAGAGATTGGAAGAAAGAAAGTAAAAATTTGATTTATGACAACCCACAATAGGGGTCAAATTTTTTTGGATTCTTGTATATTTGTTCTTAAAATGAATAACAAGGATGTCAATTTAAAAGATATTGTTGTTCCTGGTGTAAGATTTATTATAATTTGTATAACATGTCAATTAGTTCAGTACGGATTTTGTACAAAGATTAACAATTAATTTCTTTCGTAAACGCTAAAGATATTGATGAAAATCGCATGGGATTTAGGAATAAGTAACAATATTATCACATAGATGATTGAACTATGAGAATTATAAAACTTACCACCAGGATATGCTCCGCTAGCGGGCGGTCCAGGGGGTCCAGGCGGTCCAGGAGGTCCACCAGCGGGAGGCATGCCCGGGTACTGCTGCCTCTGCTGTGAGAGCGGCGGTGGCATGTGAGGTAGTCCTGGCAGCGTCTGCTGTTGGAAGCCAGGTTGCGGCGGCAGTCCAGGTTGACCAGGTTGGCCAGGTTGAGGCGGCATGCCCGGTTGCCCAGGTTGCGGAGGGAACCCTGGCTGTGAAGGCTGCGGAGGAAAACCTCCCGGTTGTGAAAGTTGCGGAGGGAATCCTCCAGGTTGTGATGTTTGTGGAGGAAATCCTCCAGGCTGAGAGGTTTGCGGCGGGAATCCTCCGGGTTGCGTGGGAAATCCTCCTGGCTGCGAAGGTTGCGGCGGGAATCCTCCCGGTTGCGAAGGTTGCGGAGGGAATCCTCCAGGTTGTAAAGGTTGTGGAGGGAATCCACCAGGTTGTGACGGTTGCGGAGGGAAACCCCCAGGTTGTGAAGGGAATCCTCCAGGCTGTGGAGGTAAACCTTGTCCGGGTTGACCAAGTTGCGGGGGTAAGCCTGGCTGGCCCGGTTGGGGCGGAAGACCTGGCTGACCCTGTCTGTCTGGGTATCCAGGCTGTTGTGTCCCCTGCTGACCAGGCATTTGCTGTTGCGGCAGACCCTGCCCTGGGAATTGACCAGGTTGCGGTGGCATTCCAGGTTGTGGAGGAAGACCAGGACCTTGCGCAGACCGTGGCTGAGGCATACCTGGTTGACCAAGCATTTGACCAGGCTGTGGAGGCATGCCTGGCCTGGGCGGCATCGGACCTGCCTGAGACTGAGAGGGTAAGCCTTGCTGTGAAGGTGTACCTGGTTGACCTGGCTGGGGTGGAGGCCCTTGACCAGGTTGTGGGCCCATTGGAGGCATTCCTTGTTTCGGAGGCTGACTTCCTTGTGGGGTTAAGCTAGACTGTGGACCTGGCTGTGAATGAGGTGGTAAGCCACCCTGGGAATTAGGTGGTGCACCAGGTTGACTCTGTGGTGGCATTTGTCCAGAACCTGGTGGCATCTGTGGTGGACCCTGCTGCTGGGCGCTAGGTGGCCGCTGTTGCATGGGAGGACCAGGTGGGAATTGACTGTTCAGAGGCTGAGCAGGAGGCGGGCCAAACCCTGAAGGATGTGACGCTGGCCCAGGCGTTGGAGGCTTCGGACCCATTGACGGAGGAAACTGGGGACCACCACTAGATGGTGGTCTACCAGGCATTCCCCCAGGTGGTCTCTGCCCAGGCGGTAACTGCCCAAAATTTGACGTCGGAGGATATGCTCCAGGCGGAAACTGACCCGGCGGTAGCTGTGCCTGCGGAATTGATGGAAAGCCTTGCGGTCCGTTAATACTCATATTTTGCATCTTTTGCGTCATGTCGTTCTGATCGAATGGCTTCTGCATCTGTGGCCCGTTTGTGGGAACCGAGTTGTAGTTAGCATTGACGCCGTTGAAGTCCTGTGAGGGTGGGTACCCCAGAGGGTTCCCTGGTGCATTGTTGTTCTGCCCTGGAGGCGGATACTGAGGGTTCATCATTTTGCTCAAGCCAAATTACCTGAAACAGTAATAATGATTTTAAGAATTAATGCCTACTCTTCATGAACGTGAGTTGAGATCCATGCTTAGCAGTGGGCGGACATAGGTTCAAAATGGTGTGATAAGAATTTATGCTATGTGTTACCATATTAATCAATTGACATGTATGCAATGTTTCAAATATTGAATTAAATTTTTGAAATGTCGCAATCATCCATTCTCAAGGATATTGATTGCCTTTATTTTTTTGGTCTATGGCCAGACTGTATTTAATTAACAAGTTCTTATAATTAACTGTTGTGTTGTACGTCGCCACCACGCATGGACCCTACACAGTTCATCTGGAGTTCCATAAAACCAGTAGAGGGTGTCACTGTGGATGGTGCTGTGACTGCTATGAGCGACTCTCGTCACTCAGTCAAATAAAAGAAATTGAAAACAATTCTGACAAACCCAAAGAATACATTATTTAAAAATTAACAACTATAGTGATTTTGAACACTATGTGATGTAGACGTATCAGCGTCTATACTGATTGTCTATAAATCAATAAATAAATAATATTAGAGACTCTGATAGGACTAATAAATGACAATATATGAAAGTTCACACACTATTGGAACCAAAATTCATCATGACTTGTATATAAGTGGATTCGGCCACTGTTCGGATTTAAGGAGGCATAATTTACAGGAACAAGATTGACTGTGAAAAACTAGAATAGAGTTTGCATAATATGTTTATCTCAAGTTCCCGATTTTACAGCACTGTTGCAAGCTCAATGGTGACGTGTAAACCCATAGTAATACATGGTAAATATCTTGTTTACAATGATAACACTAATGTTAGTGACCATGTTACTTTGAAACTATATGTATAGAATATAATATTCCCATAAAAACCGTGTAGGTAAGTGTGCTGTTTCCTAATATGAATTTTATTTCATAAAAAAAATTGTGTGATCTCACTCTGTAGGTAAATTGTTTGCGTGATTGATTTTTTTATCAAACCCTTGACTGAGAGCATAATATGTGTACATTTCAGTGATTGTTTGTAAGTAAACTGTGTCATTGCTCAAGATAAGGTTGTTAGTACGTATCTATATAAAAACATGAATAATATCTTCAGAAATGTTGGTTGTGAGTGGTCAATTACCTTTTTTACACACGAGAGAGCTTCAATTAAAGTGAAATTAATTGCAATCACGAGAAAAACTCTAATAAAACATTCCTGACGAAGCAAAGAATGTACCAAAAATCTGGATCATCAAGAGACTTTCTCAAAGAAAAAATCACAGCAGGAAGACTACAAGCGTTTATATCACGGTAATTACGTTACATAATTGCGAAACATTACAAAATTATACTAATTTACAACAAAATCTTGTTAGTGGAAGAATGACAGCTGCCACGGTAATTTTAGTATCAAGTTTTTGCAATGAATAAGATGCATTCAGTATTCGGGTTTTTTGTGCACGATAATAAAGGTGTTATCTTTATCTACTTACGGCTTCTGAGAAGATTATTAACGAAAAAACACACGTAAAAATATAAACAAGTCACACAAATCGCACAGAACTTCGGGGCCACGTATTCGGCAGTGTTGTCAGCCGAAAACAGCTTATGTGGAACTTTTGAAAATAATTATAACAGTGCGTTGAACGGAACGTAAATACAACAAAAACAAATTATTTAGTTCAAATGCAGCTTTGAAAATCATTTTTTCTTATCATTACTGCTGCTACATACAAACTGTAATATTACAATGTAGAAATAATGTAATTATGAAAATACTTTTCCCCTAAACATAAACCGATATGAACATTGAAACGGAATGTATCGGATACGATAATGGCAACATGGGGAACAATCTGTCACAATTACAATAAGATATGCGAAAGTAAACTCTCAGTATTTACAATAAGGCTTATTATTGTATGTGTTACTTGGAAATTTATCATTTAAGTACCTTGCTCTTCTCATACAAGTAGGCGCTGTGGTAAGGTTGAAAATTTAATTTGAGCATGTTATTTTACTCAGAGTTTTAGCCCAGACATAACACCTAGTTCGTATAGACTTAGTGTTTCTCAGATCACCATCCACTTACTGTACCCATTACTACAGTGTGACGGATGCTTGCCTCTCCTTAGTTTGGTCGACAGCTGTAGTTGTAGCTGCGCGTCGACTGTAGGTCGGCCAGGTAAAGACAAACGTTGGCTAAAGTTAGCCTCAAATTACCCGGGATGACACGCCCCACGCTCTACGCATGCGTCAGATATTTTCAGGGGATCCTAGTGTAGGGCAGAGCAAATTTTTCTTAAGGCAGATATCGATAATTTTGAAACTCTCACGACACTTTCTTTTACTTTTTTTTTTTTTTTTGCCCGGGGGAATGAACCTTATTCATACCTCGACCTCGGGGGAGGCCGGTTGGTTATGTGGGGCTCCCCCGCCAGCGCGCATCCTAGGGATGCGCGCTGTCTGGGTGTACCCACTAAAAACCCCGGGGTGTTCTCCTCTCCGCATGTTGGGGTGGACGCGGGCTCACGAGTTCCGCACACTTTCTTTTACTTTTTTTGTTTTCCCGGGGAAATGCATTAGGCATACCACCCGGCCCCGGGGGGGGGGGGGGGGGGGGGGGGTGGGGGGGGGGGGTGGTTATGTGGGACTCCCCCGCCAGCTGGTCTGGCGGGGTTTACCCACTAAAACCCCGGGGTGTTCTCCTCTCCGCATTATGGAGGTGGTCACGGGTTGGCACGGCGCTTCCGCGACCACCTCTGCGGGCGCCCTCCCGGGCTCGCCACGTGAGGCTTGGGCCTCTTTCTCCGCTGGGTGCGTCCCGGAACACACGGGCCGCACCTCAACTCGGGACTTCTAACTTGGGCGTTGGACCCCCGATCCGCGGCCCAAAAGTCCCCGTTATTGGTCCCTTGCTGTGCCCTCTGCTGATCAGAGGGACACGCGAAGGACCTCTCCTCGCCAGGTTATTTGCTACGGCCACCAATTCCCCTAGGAGAATTGCTGACCGAACCCCAGGGTGCACCGGCCCAGCTGCTGCCCTTCCCTCCGGATGCAACGCATCAAGAGGGACGAACAACAGCCGGGCACTCGTGGAGGTTACCTGGCCCGCACCCCACACTTTCTTTTACTTAGTCAAACTAACCTTTACGTTAGCTAAGTTCGTTTGTATTAAATTTTTCTTGACCTTGTGTAGACCTTATTGTCATCAATATTTGTTACTTAATAAACAATTAGTAGTTATGGATGCAAGCAGTCCCTTCAAGATGGTCCTTCGAGCCGGATATGGGTACATAGATAAATCTATGGATACTTACACAGAGCGCTGGCTGGTTAGTATTGTCAGTGCATATAAGAATTGTTTGTATAGCTGTAATACTATATCTGTAGTATTATTAGGAGTGGATAAAATTATCGACATCAGGCGCTACGAAGTGTCGCTCATCACTACTCACAAAACCAACCCTCTATCGATTCGCACAACGTCAGCCTAATTTCGCCTGTTTGCCCTGACCAGTTAGTACCAAAACGACATAAGCTCCTCTTCCGAAGAACTTACTTTATGTCTTCTTACCAAATGGTACAAAACATTATCCAGTGCGCTCTGAACAGATTTTGTGGTTAAAAACCGCAAAGAAATGTCTTCGTAAAGTCATTGCGGTCGGTATCATGTTCTTTATTACCTACGTAATACGAGCGTTTTTGCCTCTACTCTGCTGTGAGGTGTCATTTTCAGGCCGACCGTAAAGGGAAAAGGTTTTATTCAGCAAAAGTGCTGTTTTCCTTTAATTTTAAACTGTCTCACATTCGTTTTTAGCTGAAACGGTTACTAAATATAATCTGATTATAGTGAAACAACTGAAAGCCTAAATATTTCGTTTTTGTGGAGTTAGTTTAGTGTTTTAGTGATTTTCAGTGATCGCGGGTGTCTTTATTATAGCAAAACTCATTATGAATTGATGGAGTAGTTTAACCTGTAGAATATTCTATAACCAATTAAGAAAACTCCATGTACGCTGTGCATAGTGAATATGAAACAGTAAAAGGAACAAGCTGTTATCTTCGAAGAAATAATCATTTAGGTAAGTGTCAGAAATTATTTGAAAAGTAATTTTAAAACTACCATGAATTATTATTAATCAATGGACAACACTTTCATTTGTCTCTAATAAAAAGGCAAAGCAATTATCTTCCAGCCAGTTCGCATCATGCTGGCGCTGCTGCTCCTGGGTTGGGTCAGCATCAGCCAGGGTCTACCCCAGAAGCCTAACCTGGACGCGATCTTGAATCGAAGAACTGATGTCTACATCGCAGGGTTCTTTCCTTTCGGGAAGGGCGTGGAAAATGCTAATACAGGTAAATAAGCAAATAGTATTATACGTAACCATAACCTTCTTTTTTGTGGAAGGGTTTATTTGCTTTAATTCATGGGATGGCAGCTGTTAGCTTGGTTTGATTACTTTGAACGAGAATGGAACATTAAAAATTTGTTAGAAGGTACATTTCATAAGCTGCGAAATTTGTCCACCTATTAAATTTAATTTTTTTTTTGGTGATAGCGCCTGCTAATATTTATATAGTAAAAGCCGGTTTGCTATCATTATTTCATCAGGCGCTCCCAAATCTGAGGACACAGCAGTTCCCCCGCTAAGTCGAGCAAACAAAGGCACAGACGGACTATTCTCGTTCTCGAAACCATTCAGCCCATATTCCAAAACAAAATTTGTAAGGAGCATGAATTTAGTTTTAAATTTTGTAGAGGATAATGGACCTACAGCTGGAGATGGTAAAGGAGTATTGTCAAAGATCCTGTGTACTACCTAGGTACACTTTTTTCAAAGTCTCTTCTCCCCAGGACGAGGCGTAATGCCAAGCGTGAAGCTGGCACTGGATCACGTGAACGAACACGACTCTGTGCTCAAGAACTACCGACTCCACATGTGGTGGAACGACACTGAGGTGAGTAACATAATTATATAGACATCATCACCATCTTTAGCATCTTACATTGTTTCTCACTGTCTCAGTGACCTCAGGAATTAAATACTTACTTACCTATATCAGAGGTCGTAACAAAACAGAGTGACCTAATTCTGATTCTTCATTTCCATTTTCCAGTGCAACGCGGCTGTTGGCGTGAAGTCGTTCTTTGACATGATGCACAGCGGTCCCCACAAGCTGATGCTGTTCGGAGCCGCCTGCACACACGTCACCGACCCCATTGCTAAAGCTTCCAAGCATTGGCATTTGACACAGGTGAGCCCTTTTAGCTGTTATAGTTTCTAAGCCGTTAGTTTTAGAGTTGTTTGTTCGTTGATGGATGAGGTGGTACCGACCTCTGGTGTCAGAGTTAGTCAGGCCTCCCGTGAGACTCTGACGTGGCTGGACGACTGCCATCAATCGATAATACGCTTTAGTCTAGTTAGTTCGTTACTTTTATCAGTTTGAACAGGGTAGAGTTATAAGGTACCTAAGTAGGTACCCTTACCCTTACCCTTATTGAAGTCAATAAGGGTTTGTAGCAACTGGGTGAACTCCATTGTTACATCTCATCTAAAAATAGATTCGATACACCATTCATGTTCCTCAAATTTGTCTCCAGCTCTCCTATGCCGATACCCACCCAATGTTCACCAAGGAAGCGTTCCCCAATTTCTTCCGCATCGTGCCATCCGAGAACGCATTCAACGTGCCCCGCATCAGACTGCTGCAGCATTTCAACTGGACTAGAGTCGGGACTATCTACCAGAATGAGCCGAGATACGCGCTGGTAAGGAATCTTATGTACTATCTGAAAAATGGGTGCGATGTGTCGATGATGTCGTAAAATAGAGGGGGAAACATGGATGAGGGTAACGCATCCTTGATTACACTGTTTAAACAGTGTTGTCTTATATTTTCTTGAAAATCAAATAAGATGGCGTAGCGTGGCATCACGAATATTCACATCCAATGCAAGATTCAGAGAAATGCTGCGTTTCAAAGACCATTTTTACTGCTTCAGGCCCACAATCGCTTGCTGGCAGACTTGGATACAAACGGGTTCCTGATAGAAGAGACGCAGAGTTTCGCGTCGGAAGTAAAGACTGCGCTGGCGAAGCTTAAGGAGAAGGACGTCAGGATCATCCTGGGGAACTTCAACGAGACGTGGGCGTTGAAGATCTTCTGCGAGGCTTACAAGTAAGAAGCATTTAATAAATTTTAATTCCTAGATGGATGGTTATTTCCGTCTCAAAGGAATTCTGAGTACTAAATGTATGTCCCAACTTGGTTTTGCGCTAGAAAGTTTTGCTACGCATGTCATGCAATATTTTTTCTGTCTGATGTCAACTCTTGGCTGGTCTGTTTTGTTTCATCCATCTTCCAGGTTGGAGATGTACGGACGTGCTTACACGTGGCTGCTCCTTGGTACATACAGTAACAAGTGGTGGATGCGACGCGCGCCATGCTCCCGTCGTAACCTCACCACGGCGCTCGACACTGCTATCCTGACCGACCTACTGCCGCTGTCTTCTACAGGGGAGCTCACCGTCTCTGGCATCGTAAGTGCTATTTATGCTATCCAGTAAAGTTTTGTATGCCACTGTTGTGTTGTGACATCAGTCTCTGCTCTGGTGAATTACATTTTTCAGACCTCAAAAGACTACCAAGTTGAATATGACAGACGTCGAGGCTTAGAATACTCCAGATTCCATGGTTACACTTATGATGGTAAGTCTTCTGGTGCTTATTAACCTTATCAACATAGTTATGTTCAGCATCGAATCAAAGTTATTGGTAGCTATGTCAGTAATTTAATAGTATATACCTACAATATCTACACAGAACGCCAAATAACCATTAAGAAGCGAAGACTATTGTTAACTACATATCTTGGTACATACCCAATAATACTCTTTTAAGAGCTTCAGATCTTAAGTTTTAATAGTCTATCAGAGGGAATGTAAACTGACTTCGTCTCCAGGAATCTGGGCGATGGCACTCGCCATTCAGACGGTGGCCCAGCGAGTGAAGCTGAAGAATAAAGAAAAGACCGTGCAGGACTTCCGGTACCGGGACAAGGAGTGGGAGAACCTGTTCCTTGATGCCCTCAGCAATGTCACTTTTGAAGGAGTTACTGTAAGTATATTTCATTTTCTTATCTTCGCTTCTGGTAGGATCTGACAGTATTAATGTCTCTGTCATCTTACGAGTACCTATCTAGGTACCTACTCATACGTTGCGTACGATTGACTGCCTTGGTACGTATTCTATTAATCACCAGTTGATTATTGATCATTCTTCTACTTAGGAATTTCATACAATCTGGAATGAGTCTGAGTTAAAAATCAGATGAAGTTAGTTAGTAGGGGGACAAGAAAGTATTCTAAAAATGTAGGATTCTTTACTCCAGACACTGTCTCCATCTATCTATGTAAGTTGTAACTTGTATCCTACGTAATTACGGTTTCCTTTCAGGGTCCTGTCCGGTTCTATGACAACGAACGCAAGGCCTCCATCCTTCTGAAGCAGTTCCAAGGGGAGGAAGTGGGAGAGGTGAAGGTGGGGGAGTACTGCGCGGAGAGGGACCACCTCGACCTCACCAGTTGGGAGTTGTTCAAGTGGATCGGGAAGTATGGACTTCAAGTCTTCTAATCTTATCTGTTTGATGCAGCTCTCTAATCTTTTTTAATGTAGTACAAGTATATCTCTAATCGCAAACTTAAATAAGTAAAAAGATAGGCTGTGTTCAACTTCAAGACCTTGAAAAATATGTAAGTTGGTTACTTATCTACTTTGTTATTTGCATTTTTCAGAAACCCCCCCAAAGACCGCACCCTGCGCCTGATCGAGCACACCCAGGTCAACATCACGATCTACTCCGTGCTGGTCTCGTGCTCTGTCCTTGGGATCCTTCTGGCCACCGCGTTCTTGGCCATGAACATACATTTCAGGAACCAGAGGTTAGGCTTGCTCGGTAGTCTTTCTACTTCTTTCATGTCGATATTTCAACCAATATTCTCTGAAGTGGACCGCTAACATCGTGGTGATTGGATCAACCAAGGAGTAAGCTAGACTGAAATCGAGTGGTGACAGATGTTTTTTTAATCATCGAAATCTATTTCCTAAACCGCCACTTTGGAAGGAAATACTTTTGCTTCGATTACACAGAACCAAAACGATAGAAGTAACTTTTACATCCGTGTCCTTGAATAATCCAAAGTATGGTGATGATCATTTAGAAGGCTTTTTCTGCTCTCTAGGTACATAAAAATGTCGTCACCTCACCTGAACAACTTAATCATTGTGGGCTGCATGCTAACCTACATGAGTGTCATCTTCCTCGGCCTCGACTCCAGCCTCAGCAGCATCGGTAAGAACTTTCGAGTTTCCACCTGGTCTGACTGACCAGGATTCTCTGGACTGACTAACCAGGACTTCCTGGTCTGAAGTGACCAGGATTCTTCAGGGCTGGTCAGAAACAAGCTGGTTCTGTGCTGTTCTTTTATGCCTTACTCACGTTCTCTTTGTGTTTTCTCTTACTTTCGGATTGAAGGTAAACTCATGGTTCATTCAGTTTTGCTGAAACAGGAATTGGCAAGAGTTTATGACTGTACTAAGTTGCAACATTAAAAAAAATATGTTGACACAAAAAGATAAAAAAATATTGGTACGCAAAGCAGCCTGTTAAAATAACCACAATAACATCCAATGCCAAAACGGAGACTTAGAAAATAACCTACAACTAAGCTTACGTATTGCTCTTGCCACTTCCGAATCAGGATCAAAAATAACTAATCAATAAATAATAAAGCAACAAGAACTACGAAGTTAAAGCACATCGATTCGCATGTCGCTGGCACAGTCACCGCTGTTCAGTCATTGATCTCATCGTTACATTCATCCTTAGGTCTTTCTCAGGACGCGCCGCGTGGAGGTAACAGCTTGATTCCACCCCTAAAGCTTGGCTTCAACCCCTGGGCAGTGTGGATCCCGTCAACCAAATTTTGGGAACTTATATTCTGAGAAAGACCTGAGTTTCTAGGTCGCGGCAGACAGCATGTTTCCAAGTTTTGGTTTATTTGTTTGTGCATCATCCGCAGCTTTTGTCGGTCAGTGGTGGCGAGGTGTCGTGGTGTTTGTTGCATCGTCACTTTGATATGATTTCAAGCTGGGTACCCAGAGGATCTTACACTCTTAGCATATTCAAATCTGAGTCAGTAGCATTATAGAAGACGTATAATTTTACTATACTTAACGGCCGGGTCACCCACTTCGAGCCAATTAGGCAGTGACGCCATCAGCGTAGAGCTACTGATTTGATATTGCACTGTTGAGCTCCGACTAACTTATATATTTTATCCCATTGATACAGCTACCTGATGTACGAAAGAAAATCAATGTAAATCATTCATAAGAAAATTTTAGTAGACAACAGAACAATATGTACATGGATGGACTTTAAGAGGCAGCATCATCACTTAACATCTAGGGTTCCTTAAAAATAGCCTATAGATTCCTCTGGCAACCTTTGGGTACCAAGCTTTTGGAAGCTTCTAAACCGGTGTCCTTGGCTTCTTGAATAAGTTTTTTGATGGTTTACTTAATGCTCTTCTTTTTCAGTGCTGTATTTCTATACTTTGCTTCTTTGTTTTCTGTGCATGCTTCTTTCCAGCATTTTGCATAAATGAAAATGTTAAATGATTCCTTAAAATAATTTTACTCAATGTTTTGTGGTTTTAGAGACTGGATGCCGAGGATAGTCTGAGATTTCAGGATGAGTCAAGTTTATTACTAGCATCTGTATAATATTTGCATCATGTTCCCCACCTATTTAACTTCTATTTGAATGAATGCACGATTCTGTCTTGGATCCTCTTGGTGATTTAACATGTATCAAATCCTTGGATGGAATCCTATGACCTTCCATAAGGATCCAAAGTATGTGCCATATATTTTATGCCACAGATATTATGGAAGGACAATTAGTTAGCCTGTGTTTATGCTGGCATGAGGAACGTTGCCAACTTTAAATCAGTTTCCTCGAGTTCTTGTGTAAATACTGTCAGTAGCTAGGCCACACACTTGTATGATACACTGTGATCATGATGACCTGGTCCCTGTGTTGATGCCCTTCTGTTGACGATTCACAGCCGCGTTTCCCTACATCTGCACCGCCAGAGCCTGGCTTCTGATGGCCGGGTTCAGTCTTGCTTTTGGGGCCATGTTCTCAAAGACTTGGCGGGTGCACTCCATCTTTACTGATGTCAAGTTAAACAAGAAGGTTAGTAACTCAATTTTGACAGTAATTTAACTGCTGAGCAATTATTGTACTCTCCATGGTTCCAAAATTATCCAGATATTAATAAATTCAAAGCTCCAAAATTTATAAAATCATTCTTTTTCCACAGGTCATAAAAGACTACCAGTTGTTCATCGTGGTAGGAGTCCTGCTGACCATCGATTTAGCTATCATGACCACCTGGCAGATCGCAGACCCCTTCTACAGAGCAACCAAGCAAATGGACCCATATGTAAGCTGATCTTTCAGATCTTTTCCTATTCTCTTGTTGATGACACTTGGTGCAAAATCTTAGAAGCATCATAATTAAACATTGAAGAAAGTACTAATATTACTGCTTTTAAGACATGTTTAATAGACATCTGCAGTGCAACCTCTTGCAATAACCCTTGAGTGGAAATCAGTGTGTCCTTGGTACACAAAATCTGTTGGTACCCAAAGGTTTCAAACTAATTCAGTTCTTCCCGCAGCCTCACCCATCAAGCGAAGACATCGTCATTGTGCAAGAAAACGAGTACTGCCAATCGGAGAGGATGACCATCTTCATTGGGATCATTTACGCGTACAAGGGTCTTTTGCTTGTAAGTTTCATATTCAGCTTATATATTTTAACCACTCTTTGAGCTGAAACATGTTTGAGTTGCCCACAAATCATACAAGATTCCTGGATCCGTCGATAAAGATGCGTATCTTCTCAGTTCCTATCAAATCTCCTTTGATCCGCTGATAGAGGTAAACTACTCATCAACAATACTGAGCCCAATTTTCATCACATTTATATCAACCTATTCCTTGAAAAATGTGTTGAATCTACGTTGACTTACTTAAATATAATTTGACTCTTTTCCACACGATCACCAAATTCTTCCACAGTACGCATCCTAACCCTTTCACCACTTCCTTTCTAGTACTGAATCATCATTTCACCTGATACAAAGTCTTGCTAACAAAAGAACGAATGCTGGATCTTGGCTTGTATTTATGAGGCGTCGTAATTACATTCCCAGGTGTTCGGAGCGTTCCTGGCGTGGGAGACACGGCATGTGTCCATCCCAGCGCTGAACGATTCACAGCACATCGGTCTCTCAGTCTACAATGTACTCATCATGTGCATCATGGGTGCTGCCATCACTCTGGTAAGTCAAATTGTCCAACTTATTCCACTTTTATTATAGCTGGGTTAGAAGGCGTTTTTATATCACGTTCAATAGAAATTCAGTCTTCAATCAGTTTATCTTTTCCCATCTTCTTTCGTGTGGATGTTCCAAGTATTAGATCTTGAGTTAAGCTGTTTTGGTGGTAACATAATTAGTTAGCAGTAGCTAGACTCTATGACGACGTAGTCTAACTGCTGACCTGACCTGATATTTGGCACTCCTGATATTTTTCCGTGATCATTTATAAAGCTTTTGACCGAAAGACCAAAATTGTCGTTCTGAATATTTCTTAGCAAATATGAAACAACTTTCAGCATACTTCGTTACAAATTTCTTTGAAATTTTTTTCTTTCTTTCTTCTTCTTTTTTTTTTCTTTCTTTGACACATTTTTCGTAATTCCAGGTGTTGCAGGACCACAAGGACGCGCTGTTCGTGCTCATTGCACTGTTTATAATATTTTGCACCACTGGGACACTGTGCTTAGTATTCGTACCAAAAGTAAGTGTCAATTTAACCTTTATAGCATTGGAATAAAAGTAAAAGTAAAATCAAACATCCTCATTTCGAAATAAGGTGACTTCTGGTTCTTGAAGACCTTGAATCAGTTTAATAGCTTGTTAACTAATAGTTATCTTTTCATAGTCCTTGCAGTTGCTGGAGCTCCGCCGCAATGGACAGCCGGGTGGGAACCAGTCTCGAATCCGTGCCACTCTGCGGCCAGCCTCCACACACGAGTGCCGCTCGCCGGGACCTGAGATAGAGAGGAAGATGAAGGAGCTGCGGCAGTACAACAACCGGTACCGACGGACGCTGCAGGCCAAGGAGAACGAGCTTCAGGTAGATACATCATTGAATTTACACGAATTAGTCTCTATCTAGTGACTTCCATGCAAATTGGTCTCCATCTGATATGATGAAGAAGTACACCTAAAGACTGGTAAGACTGGTACCTAAAGACGGTACGATCCTAAGTCTCTAGGAAGAAGGTTAGTAGTTAGGTACAAGTGACTTGAAATAGGTTCCAGTTCACTTAATCTCTTACCACGCGTGCCCGCTCGAAGCCGGAGATAGAAAATAAGATAATATACTAGGACTAAGGGAACGCTGGTGTCTTATGAAAATTACCTCTAAGTCTAAGAACTTTGAGGTTCTGTACCACTACCGTATGAAGGTCAAATGATCAATTGTCCATTCCAGATGCTGCTCAGCAAGCTTGGTGAAGATATAGGATCTGATTCCTCAACTAAAGACTCCAAGTCTCCAACCATAAAGAGAACCAAGCTGCCTTTGCCCAAGGAAAATATCAGCCACGCTGGTAAATTATTTTTCCTGCATTTTCATTTCTTTTCTCTCTTGGCGTTTTATTTGCTCTATCATATCACTCCTTGATGAGGTTCCTCTTTCATGATGTTTCAACCATGTGGAATGGATACATAAATATCCCAGATTAACTGACGACACTTGGCGCTTAAGCCCGCACATTTACAAGATATTTGAAAATAGATAGAGGTAATAAGAAGCCTTACCTTTTCAGAAACCAGTGACATCACTTCAGTTTGCAGCTTAAGTGCGTCCGCCGGAGCTGATGCAGTGGAGTATATCAATCTACAACCTCAACCGCCTCCAGAGAAGTAAGTACCGCTGAGGCTCTTCATTCTTCATTCTGATCTTGATGAACATTATCTTTGTACTTGACAGAACGGGCAGTGATAACAATGCATTAATGGCTGCAGGTCTTTTTGTTTATCTTTAAATCCGACATAATATAAAGGCATCTGCTAATAATAATCTGAAAGGCCTCCTAGTCATAGCGCCTATACAGTTCACAATAAAGCATATTTATAGGGGAAAAGGGCACCGTTGCCTTGTTTCAGGCCTAAGCCCTCAGCGCCACCAGAGCCAGTCCTCAAAGATCCTGCTCCGAAAGAACACAAGAAAGAACAGCAGACCAAGAACGTGTCTTTTAAGAACCACTTGGACTACACCAGCCCGCCCTCCTCTAAGGCTGTTCCGGAGAAGGACCAGCTGGCGAAACTACCTTATGGAGGGTGGAACTCTGAGGTAAGCAAATAGTCGGTAGTTACCCTGGTAAATCTTGCAACAAGCTCGTTGTGTGGGTTGCTCGAGAAACTAAACCTTATCCTGATGTTGAAGATGCTGGGGAATGGGATGCAGAGCATCTGTGGAATGTAAGGCGACCCTCATATCTCTATAACAGTGTTAATAAAAAAACTTGGCTATAGCTAGCGCTATGCTTCCATACCAAGGAGTGGAACGCTCTGCTAGCGTATTTGCTTTCCGATAACCAGAAAATAAGTAATCTGTCGCTTCTTGTCTTCTAGGAACCATTAGAACCGCCTAGGCCAATCACCAAGCCCCATGAGCCTGCCAAAGCCGAAGCAAAGACCATTCCAGCTCTGAAGGCAAGCGATACCCCTGCGGTCAAATCAATGCCGGCTAAGATTCAGGAACCAATGTACACGAAGGCAGCTACTCCAAAGGTCAATAAAGTAAGACGCACTATAACCTTCTTTGTTCCTAAATCCATAAATCTGAAAGGCGCTGGCAGTTCTTCTCTTTTTGTTTTCATATTTTGACCTTTTTGATCCTATTATCAAGCATTAAAATTATTTTATTTTACACAGAATCAAGGGGCTAACAGCTTCTTAAATGGGCTATTTTGAAACATTGTGGTGCCAGGGTTAAACAGCTAATTTAGATGCGCATTTTCGTATGTATACAGATATTTTTGAGCAGCTAAACTCTGATTCTAACCTGCTTTCACAGACCCCAGAACAGCAGAAGAAGGCCGTCAAGTCCCAAGACTCTCTCTCTAACAAAACGACCCCGTCACGAGACCACAAGCCGCGCCACCGCCGCATGTCCAGCGTAGGCCAAGCCACGTTGATGACAGAGCTCATGCATGTAACTGTGGATCAAGAAGATATGGAGCCGTTGCCTTCACCCAGCTTAGAGAGGAAGGTTATAGGTAAACAGCAGGTTGTGTATAAAAACGTATTCTTTTCATGCGAGGTATATAACAAGCCATTGCAACTAGTCCAGAGTTGGCAGGAAGACCTGAAAGGGCTTTCTTGGAGTTGAAAATGAAAGGTAAAGAAGGGAAGAGAACTTCCAATACCGATAGAATATTCGCAGATACACAGATTACACAGTAGAAAGTCGCTGAGGTTAAGTGTAAATAAAAAAGAGCTGCTTTATAGTCTGTGCCAAAAGCACATCACCATGCTGGTAAACTTTTTGTTTAGAACACATCTTTGTTTCAGGACAAGAAAGAGATCCAGTTCCAGTACCAGTGCCTGTGAAGGCAAAACAAGAGCTTGAAGACATTTTGGACATAGATGCAGACAATTACTCGTCTTCTGAAAGAAGAAAATCTTGTGAGTCTTCCATACTCCATCAACTTACAGCGTCAGCTTTCCATGACTATGGTGTGACTTTATGGCGTGAGAAAAAAACCTTTTCTCATTCCAAGAATTCATAACTATCTGGATATTTCTAAGCAAAAGTCCTTGCTATTCCCAGGCCAAAGAAGAGATTCAGAAAAGAGAAAGAAGGAGAACTTCATAGTAGTGCAGAGTGACCTTTGGGACACGAACACGTTCCAGTATACCTGTCAGAAGTCACCACCAGCCAGTAAGGAAAAAAATTAATTTGGACCTGACCAGATTAGTTTCCACTGACGAGAAGTCACTGGCTTCTCAAAGGCTATGCTTAGGTATTTAATAGAAACGGTTTCTTTTTCAGCGGCTACCCATCTCCATTCGCCGATGCAGCGAAGTGTGTCGGAGAAAAGTAGACAGCAGCCATCACCGCACCATCATAGGTAAAATTATCTTTTTCCATGGGGAAAATTGTTTTGAGATCCAAAAATTTAACATCATGTCTTAAATTTTATTGTTTCCAGGGAATCCGACAGCAGAACTATGGAACGACGAGCATCAAACGCCTCCATCAACTATGGTAAACATAATCATTTTTCCATCACCCAAAAAATAGTTCTATTAGTGGAAATTCCCAGACCCAGCAGCAATCTCGCCAGCTCCAATCTATAACTGATGGAATATTCTTGTTTCTTATTGCAGCTGGTACCACAAGAGGAGGTACGCCTGAGGGGTACCGGGAGGCGGAGACCCTGAGGATGACTGATAGGATAGCTAAGGTACAGAACATCTTGGCTGAAAGGGAGGAGTGGAAAAGAATCGGTGTTTTTGAACCAGATCGTCGAAGTTTCTTATCAAACGTTTTGTTTCAGCGTCGAGGGTCAGAGTTCCCGCAACCAGTGAGTACACCTCCTCAGCAATCACAAGCGAAAAGAAGACAATCTTCAGCGCAAGTAAGAGACTTCTAGCCAAAATCATTAGATTTTGCTTGAGTGCCAGCTTAACCAATTAGCCATAGCCGTTATTAATTGTGGATCTTTTGCGTTTGTCTTCTACCTACTTAAAATTATTGTCCTCTTCTTTATGTAATGTCTTCTTTTCCAATATTACCTAATACAATTTTAGGTGAGATCCTACCAAGAAGAAAAGGCTGAAAAGGCGGAGTCCCAACGGCGACATGACGACATACCCCGGAAGCCTCTTCCTGAAACCCCCCAAGAAGTGGAGACCTACAAACCAGACCCTGACACTATCAGGGTGAGCAAAAATCAAGAGTCTCCAGCCAAGAGGCTCAGGCAAGAGGCAGAACCTTTGAAGCGAGCGAAGGGGGTGGGAGACTCCCCCAGGCTGACGCAAGCAACACACCCCCCGCGCCCTGACCATCACAAGAGTAGTCCTAATGTAGCATCGAGGCATAAATCAGGTAAGTTCTGATAAATAACATGGGCATTTCAAGTTTTGCAAATAGTCTCTTTGATACGACTCGTATACTGGAAAATTAAAGAGATTGAAATTTAAATTTATAGTCGACATTAATTTGAGTGAATTTTTGTCGTTAACTGTAGAAAGGTTAATAAGCCTTGATCTGAAACCCTACAAATAGTGTGGACGAAACCAAGTCACGATGGTAATTAGCATCTTCAAATAACTACCTATCATTTTTATAGGGTCACCAGGCAAACGCGAAGAGCGTAAATCAGCAACCTACAGTAGAAGCGAGTCCAAGCGCCAGGAATCACTGGACCAACGCAAGATATACACCGCCAGCTCGGAGTCTGAACTCTTCGAGTGCGCCATCCTGCCCATCTTCCACAAACTCCTCACGGAGAGGCACAAGAGCCAGCCCCACGGCCTCAACCTTACCTATGGCGTTAGCTGTCCCAATATCTCAATTAAGTGCGATATAGTCGAGTACTTGTAACTATGTACATAAGTGCGGTGATGAATTCACTACTTTCAAATAAACTAACAATTAATTTAAAAAAAATACTAAGGTGACGCCTGGCAGATAGTGAAATACCGGAACTTTTATGTTTAAAAAAAGCGCATTAAAGCATCTAAAAAGTTAAAACACCATATTGACACTGGCTGAAAACAAAAAACTGAAAGGTGTCGCACGATTATTGCAGTCCGTCATTAGATATTTCACATCGAACATCGCTTAGTTAGTACACATACGTGTAATAAAATGTATGTAGTGACTTACTTATTAATAATGTTTATTACTTACTTATTTATTACGTAAGTATATGTTATATTATTAAATCAACGACAAGTTCGCTCACGGGTCAAAATTAGATGTGTTAGTACCGTATTTTATCGAAGTACCTACCTATTATTAATTTTAAATGCACCTACTCACTAGTCAATAATTTTAATTAATTTGGTACATAAAGCACAGACAGCATATTATATAGAGTACCAGATACATGCCTACTTAAAGGTTGGTAAAGTAATTATTATGTGGACAAATTAACTATGTACATTACATACCTAATTAATTACCTAATATACTAGTTTAGAGAATCTCTGTGGGTACCTATTCGACATTCGAATAGGTACCTACGTTACTTTTTAATTTCCTTTTACCTACCTTCTTACCATGTAAGAAACTGGAAGTTACTGATTTATCTAATTGTAAGTAAACGATTTCGCACTATTTAATGAAGACTTGATTAAAAATAAATAATATTGTTTGACATCGATATGATCAATTAATAAATAATAATTAAAATTTACCTTATCTAAGAATTTCATTTAATACTTATCTTGATACCTAAGTACTACCTAGGTAAATATGGTATGGTACATATGTGCCAAGGCGGCCGTGCGCGATGTCCGAAGCCAGTAATCAGTGTGGCTTGCGCCTTACAAAATAAATAAGTATACCAACAACATTTCTAAATAATTTACGGCTAGTAACACTGTAACCCGTGTCAACGTCAATATTATAAATGTAATGCGTCAATGTCACTCAGAGTTTCCGCATATTTCATTATGTTGTCGCTTCGCTCGATTTCTGCATTTGTGTACAACATCCACTACTTTGTCTGTACACTAACTTGACAAGCCTAAATCACTAGGTTCGAAAAGGACTAGTTCAGTTTGTCTTGTTATTTTTACTAATTTAATGAAAAACTTGAAAAAAACACAAGTTTCCACTGGCTAAACTAATTGCACAAATCCTGCTAGGCCAAAACATTAAGAAAAAATTCTTGGGGTTCATTCACACCTCACAAGTCATCACATCATTCATTCATTCATTTTGACATTTCTTATTTCATTCATTCAGTATTTTTCTGTCTTTTGTGCAGTTTGGTTGTGTTGCTTTTATTTTGTCAAAATTTTGTGTGAACTTTTAGTTATTTTGTGTTTATTCATGTAAATAAGTGTTTTTATCAAGGACAGCCACAATGCCGGTGTTTCATACGAAGATAATTGAGAGTATTTTGGAGCCGGTCGCGCAACAGGTAGGTCACGTTATTTACTGAGAGAATAAACTGAAATTATAAATAGAATGCGTGTTATGTTCGGCCTAATTTTCTCGTGTAGGTGTTAAATCTGCGATATTGTTTACGGCTAGCGATTACATCGATGTTATCGGCGGATTATGTCATCTCCGATAATGTTTTCGAACCATGTTAATGACCATCTATAGATGTATGCAGAGAATGTATCAGTGATTGTAACCTTGGCTAAGGAGGTATGATTCACAAACTTTGCTCCTAAGATAATTAATGCAGTGTTTCTTAAATTAACTTTTTATATTTCTTTTGAAGTTTGTTATCCTTAGCTAGGCATGTGTTGGAAATTCTTATTGGAATCATTCTGTTCTCCAAAAATGTTTATTAATATCTAGATGCGGACAGATAGAAAATTTTACGTAAAACTTTCATACAAATTCCTACAACAAAATTAATCTCTGAATTTGATATTTATTATGTAAGTATTTATTAAGTAAACAAACAATGCAATATAAGCAAATTATCTCAGATCAAATATATATATTGCTCATTAAAGACTAGAATGTGTTGTCTCCTTAACACATTCACTGCAGAAAACACAACTGTTGTGTTTTTTATAACTTGCTGCGAGTATGGGAAAACAATTGTGGTGTTAGTGATATGGGAAAACACAACAGTGTGTGCAGATCCGTAACCGTGGCTAGACAAGAAAATCAGCTCAGCAGTCAAAGTGTTAACAGTATATTGAGAAGATAATACATTTATTTCCCTTTGGGGAATAGAATAGATTAGAATTTAATTTAAATTTGTAATAGCTTAGTCGAAACTATATTAGACAATGTGATCTCCTATAATTAGAGAAAAACAATATAATACTTGGTACTTGGTGAGCGGGCTTTTTTCCGTAATTAGGCCGTCAATCGGCCCTTTTTGCGTGAGTGGGTGGCTGCTGCTACTCCAGCCACCCGATGTCCTCCAGGAAGTCCAACAGCTTGTGAATCACGCTGTAGGCTTCCTGGTGCTCCCAGGAACTTCGCCCTCTGGGGTGCAACAATATAATATAATAGCCGTACCTACAACATACTAATACTATGCATAGTGTAATCTTTGCTGGAGATCCAAATTAAAAATAAATAAATTAGTGCTATTTCTGACACCGTAAACATTTAAACAACACTTTTACGCCCAAACCAATCGAGCGCAAATAATCTATAGCAAAAAATGAAGCAATAAAGTTCAAGCGCATAAATGATATCATCTCACTGATCTGTGTGATTGTGCCGTTCAACCGTGAAGCGAGTTCAATGACTCGTTTGACAGGTTTGCAAATGTGCAGCCATTTGTACCTGGGAACTAATTATGGCTGTGAATTTAGGTGTGGTGGTGTGGAATTAAAATTCTGGAAGATAGATATATACATAATAATTATATAGATGACTATATACATTATGGCTTAACACATTCACACACTGAAAACACACTCGTCTTGTTTTTATAATTTAACAGCAAGGGAAAACACGCCTGGAGTGCAAATCCGCACTGCAGTATTGACAATTTTATCACACCAGTTGTGTGTGCATTGCTGATTGAGTTTCGTTATGACACAGCACCAGTGAATAGCAAACAAACGTTTGAAGTTTCGAAAAAGAGTCAATAAAAGTAAAACGGTTCAGCAGTGAATGTGTTAAAGCAATCTCTGCCAGACAACATTTGGATGAAGAAGATAGAGAGCAGGAGTAAGGTGGGGTTGGTTGACATAAGTGTCAAAATATGAATTGAGTGGATTATTGGAAATTTGCACATTCCATTCGCACATTATGATATCTAATTCAATGGTATGGGGCCGATGACTTTGTCAGAAGGTTGTAAATCTCATATTACACCTATGTATTAATTATCCAAATATGTTTACTCGCGACAGAATACAAACAGACAATAATTATGACAAAAACAAAATGGTGTAATTTTTAGAACTAGTAAAATGTTTTAACCCAGACCTTGCTTTAATTATGTGCAGCAGACATAGAAGGCCATGCCTTAGGTACCCAAGTACTCTTTAGATTCAGTATTTCGGAAGTTGGCAGTGTCAGATTGTGTAAAAAGGGCCAGGTTCCACCGGCACAGTCATTAGGGCAGGTGCGCGGCCTCGGCGGCGTCCGCTGTGCAGGGCCGGCTATTTGTGGAGCCCTATACCTACTGATCGAGAGGACAAGAGGTTGGAGCCGGATGTGTTGGTTTGCCCCGTTCCACTCCACTATAAACATTCCTGTTCACGAGGGCTAGTCACAGGCAACAGACTCAGATCTGCAGTTCTGAAGTTCTATCATAATTATGTGAAAACTTCATCTGATGAGGTACTTTCAAATTAAATGTGTTCAATTTAAATGTGTGTCGTTGCGACCATGTCTTACTATTGGACTCTACCGTCAAAGAACGTTTGTACTGCTGGAATAGTATCTGTGTGCTACAGATTTTTTTCGTGCTCAGTCGACTGCATAAAAATCAAACAAAGAAACCGAACATAAAATGAAACAGCCTGGGAAATAACAAACATCGTGTAAGGAAATGAACGACGCTCACGAAGTAATTGTCTGCGAATGCGCAGGAAATGGAAACGAGTCCCTTTACGTTATACAAGAGCGCGAATCGGAAATTATTGTGAGTGTTCCGGAAGGTGTTCCGTCACGCCTTTTTGTACTGAACCCAACCGAGAAAGCCGAGAAATCAACCTATTCTGTTCAACATGAACTTTATTTACCTTGAAGACACTTTGGTGTGCTATTTTACCTGTTAGAAAGTGTTGATGCACGAGTGTTTTCGGCGGTGACATATGTTATTCTTGCCCACGAGAGACCGACCCAGTCCACATGTAGTTGATGATTATAGTCTTAAAGACTAAATACCTATTTAACAACTCTTTTTCAAACGAAAAAGTAACAACTCGTCCGGTTCCGTACTTACTACGTTGACTTGCCCAAGTCTGTTAAATCACTGTAACCTCTCCAAAAAAGGACTCCTACGCCTAAAAATGGGGTTTCATTCATTAGGCTGTTCGGCAATTTTGAATATGTCAATGGATGAGTTCGATGACATGCTGAGTCGTGGGTTGAGCTAACCCGATCATCAGGCAGTGAGTGGCAGTGATTCCATCGGTGTCGTCACTGTCAAAACATGACTTCCACTTTTGGCAGTTAAATTTATAATGGAGCCCATAGGTATGATGAAGATGTTGCTGGGCGGATCCTTTTTATTATCACTTTAACATGTTCACTGCTGAAAACACAGACGCTGTGTTTTTTATAACTTTACGCGGTTGCGGGAAAACACACCGGTTGTGTTAGGGCAGCTTACGTGCCGGCTGTGTAGCGAAACACAGACGTGTGTGTTTAATGCGGCGCTACTACAGTGCGGCTCACACAGACGGCACGCCAGTGCTGTAAAACCTTCCGTGACGGTGCCCAAATGTAAAAACCGGTTCAGCCCTCAACGTGTTAACCTTTCCTGGAAGAGTACCACCCAGAACACTGCATTACATAATCCTGCACGGCACTGCACTGCGCTCGTCACCCTGAGACATCGGCTCTAAAGTCTCATATACACAGTAACGGCACGTCATGTCTTTTACCCGTGACGAGTAATAGCAGTGCTACATAGATCATTTGATTTATTTTGTAAATTTTGTCGAATAAAAGTAGGTAATTACATAAAGATAGACAACTTTGTTTCCTGGCATTTTCCTCCGCAGTTCTGCCGGCTGGAACTCACTTTTCCCTTTTATTTCTTTCACTTCAAACGCGATCTGTCCCACATTGATTTACTTTCTCGCCGTCGGCTTGTGCAAGTTGCATGCCAGACGCTATTTCTGCAGAATCGATGTCCACTTCGTTGCAGACAACATTAAGGTATTCCGACACGTCTATAAATAAAGACCCTGCGATGTGCACTGCTTTATTTCAGGCCTCCGCCCTCTTCGAAGTGAATCTAAGCTTGTTTTCAATAAATTGGCTCTTGTTGATTAATAAATTGGACAGAGAAACGTTGTTAACGTAGAGGTGACTTTCGAAGAAATTATACTAGAGTCTGACACGATGCAAACGTGTAAACTTTGTTTAGATAACGTCGTTTGATCTCTTAGAGCTTATACTAAGCTTGAAAGGCGAGTAGAATGATAAAACGATACCTTATGAAGCTGAGTCATTCATCCGCCAAGCAGTAGTGTGCAAACATAACTGTGTTCCGGTTTGAAGGGCATTGTTTCCTGTGAATTTACTGGGCATATGAGATTTTAGAGCCGATTTCTCAGGGTGACGAACGTAGTGCAGTGCCGCGCAGGATTATGCAATGCAGTGTTCTGGGTGGTGCTGTGACTGTTATGGGTAGGCGTAGCGTTTACCATCAGGTGAACTACATGCTCGTCTCGTCACTCAGTCAAATAAAAAAATAAACTCATTTTTTTAGGAATATCGGCTTGACGATGGTTGTAAATTGAACAGGAGGCCTACCATGACGTCTTATAGCGATTCAGTTGAGGACCTAAACTGAGCCGCGTCTCATAATCGTAACGTGACGTCTTATTTTTTATGTTGCTGCCATTTTCAACCTAGGTTGAAAATGGCAGCCATATCAAAAATAAAACGTCACGGTACGATTATGCGACGCGGTTCAGTTTAGGTCTTCAATTGAATCGCTATAAGAGGTCATGGTATGCCTCCAGATATCAAGTTGTTTGACCAATTGGAAAGTCCGGAAGACTCCAACCTAAACCAAAGACGTTTTTAGATTATCAAAGACGTAATTTTGGTAAATGGACTGGAAGGCAATGAAAACTTTATGGCTTTTATCCCAGTTAATGGTGCTCATAAAAGACAATAGGCGTTGGAGTTCTCTATTGTTACGGTTACATTGGACGTTTACTCTTTGAGTCGAGTATCTTGGCTGCTTTGGAATAACAGCTTTCTCCTGGAACATGAACACGTTTCTGCTGATCCGTTTTTTTTAGTTCTTTTGCAATTCTACACACAACGTGTGTGTTTACTGGCGTTGTGTCGTAACTAAACTCAATCAGCCGCGCGGGCGCACTCTGTTGTCAATTATCAATACTGCCGTAAAATTACAAAATCACAGACGTGTGTCTTTTCAGCAGTGAAGTGAAGTGTTAAAGGAATCTAAGGTTCGCCTGGTTTGCTGCGTTTATAGTTGACCTGTCCAGCTTTTGCAAAATTGCAGCTTCCAACTATCGGATTATTATATTAGTGACGGTGTTCTATTTGGTGAAATTTCGAGTTGGTAATGTTATACATCAGGTTCAGTCAGAGTGGTTGATTTTGCAATATCTGTTCACACAAAGGTTTTATATTGGTTCAGTTTTGATACTTGTGTTAATTTGTTCTAAGTGCGTTCAAGGAGATCTTGGTACATTTAATTAGGTCTGTTTTCTATCAACTACTCATTACTTATATATTTATAGGTACGGGGATCTGTATATTGTATCAGTCGTAAATGATCCAATCGGCTTGAAGCACCCATAACTTCCGCAATCTGAATAAGCAATTCCACAGCTGATGAGGAATGACCATCGGGGAAAACAAATTGTTCAAACCATCGCGGACCGATAAAATAATCGTTAAAGCATTTTTTTGTTGCCAGCACGCAAAACAAACAACGTTGCCAGGTGATATAATTCAAAATAGTTCTAATTTTAAACACTGACTCATGTATGTTACTGGCCGGTTGTAATCGTTAGTTTTCGCGCCTTTGGTTGGCGCCTAATATTAAAATTGGAATCGACTTGCGTTTCGTAACTGTGTCGTGTTTTGTTTTATTTTATTTTTGTTTTAATGAAGACGGATGGACGGATGGGTGACGAACTTGATGATTTGTCGAAGGAGATGAGTCATGTGACCAGCAGAACTAATTATCCACTTTCGGACTCAATTACGCTCCGGTTGTTGAATGAGCGTTTGTCACCACGATTCACATTATAGTTTGAGTTTGTGTTAATGAATGTATAATTATACACAATATTACAGAGTTTTTATACCAGTTAAGACTAAGCTTGGTATGTACGGCCGGTTTTGTTTCGGATTGTCTGATCAGACTATCGGAATGTACGCCTTTGCGCTGCTTCCGACTCATATCAACTACATATCAATGTATTGACGTGTATTGAGTGTTCCAATAAATGTATGTAACGAACGCAAGAAAACGTTTTTGAAGAGGCCGCCTGGTGAAGCCTTCACATTTTAATAGTCGGTTCAGACTGTCGGATCCGACTATCGGACGGTAAAATCGGACGTATATTGCCGGCCTATCGACTTACTTATTTACCTACTGTTAGATTTTATCCCGAAAATAATGAAATCATTCTGAGACCCGAAATAATCGACCTCCACGGGTAAAATTATATTGTGTCCACTGCAACAATGTCGTATGACATTGTTGGCGACTAACAACAATCCATAAAAGAGTTCAATACGTTTTTATGTGTGTAAAAGTTACCTCTGTCATCCGCCAGATGGTCAGCGCCCACGAGCGGCCCTGGCTCTGCTTATAGGTGACGAAATAGAAAGATTCATAGTAGGCATTTGCATCTTAAGCATAGCTACTTTAAAAGAATCTATCTTACATGAATCTCTATTTCCCTTGGTCACGTCATAACTTGAGAACGGCTGGACCAATTCAGCAATTTTTTTTTCAAATATTCTTTGGGGTCTAAGAAAAGTTCTTATAAAGAGAAAAATTGGAAAAGTTTCCCGAAAAATTGGGAAATTTGGGAAGTTACATGGTGGTTTTTAACCTAGGAAATGTAGAGTACCTGCGCGAAAACTGGAACTACGCGGGTGTAACCGCGAGGCGCAGCTTGTTAGCAATAAAAGCAGACACGAGCAGGTCGTTCACCTGATGGTAAGCGCTACGCCTGCCCATAACAGTTACAGTGCCAACCTAGAATTTTGTGCGGCTGTACAGCGCTCCTCACCCTGAGACAATCTCATATACTTACCCAGTAATTTCTCTGGAAACAATGCCCTTCATACATAAATAAATAAATACCGGAACACAGTATTGTATTCTATATTCTGAACCATCGATACGTCGAAGAAGAATAGTCAATAGAGACGGTCTATTAGGCTAGCTAGAAGGTACCGGAAGGGCTGGCGATAGATCTTTTCTCTAATTGGGATTGATATATAGAAATGGTAATACCCAGTTCCAAGAATCTTCCTGTAAACCTGCCTACCTAATATCTATCCCACACAAACTCCTGAGATGAAGTAAACACTTCACTTTATTTATGAGTGTTATGCAACGATACTTTATGATAGATGTCCGGAATAGAATCCACGAATAGCTAAGGAAATATTTTTTTATTCGGCGAACTGACGAAATCAGCGTGGGCTTAAAGGTGCAGAACTATTTTTCACAGCTCGGTTAGTGTGTTAGTTTCTCTGTGGGAGATGTTGCAAGGCTCAAGACTCGAAGGCGGAAGAATCTCCGAGTAGAATTGAATGGAGGATATTAGAAATCCAATCAATGCCGCTGGAGCGTATCACAATTCGCAAACAAAACACAATCGTACCGTCATGAAGGAACCTGGACTCTACACCAATGACATTTCTTGAGTTATGTGCGAATCTAAACGCCATGGAAACTGGCATGTCCAAGAACCTAAAGGTTATAAATGACATTAAAAAAAATCAACAACCTGCACTGCCAGCGTAGTGGATGGATCCTTTCCGAGAGAGAGCCTGTGTATAGGTTACTACGTCTGCAGTAGCAGGTCTCTTCTGGAAGACTCCACTTGGAGAAATTTGCCACACCTTTGCCGCATATTCGACCACCAGGCATTAGGGTGCAAACATTACTGTGGTCTGGTATGAAATGTAAACGTAACATCAACATAAGTCGACGTGACGGGAATAAACCAATGTTTCCAGTGACATTACGGTGCAGTATCGTGCAAGATTTCGCAACCAAAGTTCTGGATCGTTTCGCACCAAAAGTCCTCATTCCAAAACGATCGCTAGCACTCTTTGTAGACAGGCGTGGCGCTAACTATCAGGTGGACGAACTCCCCACCTCGACTCGCAGTTTGAACAAGTTACTATATTCTCACTAATAATATCTCGATGATATTTACCAGAACTCCAATCTGTGTCGCTCCAGCAGCCTTGACCTAGAACGTGCGCTCTGACACCGGCTGCCTGATCGCGTAAAACTTTGCAGTAACGACAGCAGTAGCAAAGCAAGAGCATCCGCTACGTGATCGCTAATTAATCATATTACAGAAATTAATTTGGCTATAGCCACTAGCGTCACTGGCGACAGGACTGCAATAGAAGGAAATAAATTAATGATCGTCGATTGCTTTCTGCCGGCGCCGCTGATCCATAACACAAATATAACGTTTGACAGCAAAGATCGCGAGTTGTATCCATCGCAAGCCTGTCGCTAGATTCCTAATGCAGCGGCTGCAGCATGCAAATATATAGTGGGCGTTCTAGCTCTGATGCAACATGCTATCATGCCGAATTGTAAACACTGTGAAACGTGATATGGAGCTCGAGATTGTTTCCTCGGATCTTTTCTAGACGTCAGTCTTTTAGCCTGTGAAATGTTGACGTTAAGGTGGAATGCTGATATGCAAAATTATTATTATACATCAGATGCTAACGGTTGTTTCGTTTAGGTGTTTTAAAATACACTCATCCTGAATTCTTTCATGCGTGAACTTAATCAAGATTTTGCGATTTGCAACTAAATATCAATAAGAAATGAGAAACATTTGCAATCTTGCAACTTATCTGAAAAAAATATGATGAATTTTCAACAGAAAATGAATGGAAAACGTAACTGACAATGTTTGTAGATAGTGACGCCCTGCTTAATTTATTCTAGAGGACAGTTGGTTGATCTTGTAGCAAATAACTACTGCCTCATAACGTGTCACGATTATTTACAAAGCTCCTGACCTCCTAACTAGGATTCCCTATTTCTAAGGAAACAGGAACTACTAGGACCTTGATCCTCGCCATGGTGCCTCAAATCAATGGAGCCATCCTTCATTCTTTTCACACATTTTTCATTAGGTAGGTACTTTGACTGCTGAGCCGATTTTATTGTCTAGCAACGGTTACGAATCTGCGCACACCGTTGTGGTTTCCCGTACCGCTAACACAACAGTAATGTTTTCTCTTACTAGCGGCAAAGTATAAAATACACAACAGTTGTGTTTTCAGCAGTGAACGTGTTAATTCTGCTTGTAGCTCATTCCATTACCATCAGCCCTCAATTCACTAATGTATGCTCCAAACAAACACGTTGTTTGAAACGATGACCCTGAAATTACTACCGGTGTGAACTTGGCAGCCAAAAGTAGCAGCCTATAATCCGACTAAATTACGAAGGTCTTTTTTTGTCATTATGTTTTAAACCTCTGAAAAGCTATATATATAGCTCTTATCGAGTAAATAATAATAATTGGTATAAAAGTCGTTTTGATAAGAAACGAACTTCATTGTTTTACGCAAGAAATATTGAAGGGTACAAAAAATTTTAAAGGGTATTTTATGATAACGCGTCTAGTTACTACTCTCTATCAAAGAAATCAGATTGTTTCAGCATCTTACTTTATGCTCCGATAATGTATCATTCAAATAAATGTATAGGTAACGTGGTTCAAAAATATCTTTACCTGAAAATTTTCACCTGAAAACGGAATTATAAATTTTTTAGACACCATTTTTTGGCTGCTGGTATTTTACAACCTGTAGACCTATGAAATTGTTTAATAACCAGTCCGCGATATGTTCACTGATAAACAGGCTATCATAAAAGCACAAATTGGAAGTGGCTAAAAGCCTATTTAACCCTAAAATAATCACACAAGTGTTACGGTAAAATTATTTTTCATACTAAATTTTCAAAGTGAAAATCGTCTTCCCGGTTTCCCCTGAAATGTGCCATTTAAATCGCTGAATCGTTACACGCAATACGTAAACTTCAAAATAATATGGACCAAAAGTTGGCTAAAAGCTTATTTAACCCTAAAATGATCACACAAATGTTACGGTAAAATTATTTTTCGTACTAAATTTTCAAAGTGAAAATCGTCTTCCCGGTTTCCCCTGAAATGTGCCATTTAAATCGCTGAATCGTTACACGCAATACGTAAACTTCAAAATAATTTGGACCAAAAGTTGGCTAAAAGCTTATTTAACCCTAAAATGATCACACAAATGTTATGGTAAAATTAATTTTCGTACTAAATTTTCAAAGTGAAAATCGTCTTCCCGGTTTCCCCTGAAATATGCGATTTAAGTCAACACAACGTAACAGGCAGATCATAAAGTTCAAAATAGACCTTGCCAAAAGTTGGCTAAACTTCTATTTAACCCTAAAACGTCTCCAAGAAGACAATCGAAAAATTTTCAAAAAATATTTTACTGATCGTGCGTTCAATTCTACATATCTGCTTCTGGAATGACATTGCACAAGTATCTTATTTTATGCTCTGATAACTTACCTTTCAATTGAATGTAATGATAACGTGGTGCAATGATATCTATAACTGAAAATTTTCGGCTGAAAACAGAATTATAAATTTTTATGGACATGATTTTTTGGCTGCTGGTATTTTCTAACCTGAAGACCTATGAAATTGTTTAATAACCAGTCCGCGATATGTTCACTGATAAACAGGCTATCATAAAAGCACAAATTGGAAGTGGCTAAAAGCCTATTTAACCCTAAAATGATCACACAAGTGTTACGGTAAAATTATTTTTCATACTAAATTTTCAAAGTGAAAATCGTCTTCCCGGTTTCCCCTGAAATGTGCCATTTAAATCGCTGAATCGTTACACGCAATACGTAAACTTCAAAATAATATGGACCAAAAGTTGGCTAAAAGCTTATTTAACCCTAAAATGATCACACAAATGTTACGGTAAAATTATTTTTCATACAAAATTTTCAAAGTGAAAATTGTCTTCCCGGTTTCCCCTGAAATATGCGATTTAAGTCAACGAAACGTAACAGGCAGATCATAAACTTCAAAATAGACCTTGCCAAAAGTTGGCTAAACTTCTATTTAACCCTAAAACGTCTCCGAGAAGACAATCGAAAAATTTTCAAAAAATATTTTACTGATCGTGCGTTCAATTCTACATATCTGCTTCTGGAATGACATTGCAAAAGTATCTTATTTTATGCTCTAATAACTTATCTATCAATTGAATGTAACGATAACGTGGTTCAATGATATCTATAACTGAAAATTTTCGGCTGAAAACAGAATTATAAATTTTTATAGACATGATTTTTTGGCTGCTGGTATTTTCCAACCTGAAGACCTATGAAATTCTTTAATGACCAGCCCGCGATATGTTCACTGATAAACAGGCTATCATAAAAGCACAAATTGGAAGTGGCTAAAAGCCTATTTAACCCTAAAATGATCACACAAATGTTACGGTAAAATTATTTTTCATACAAAATTTTCAAAGTGAAAATCGTCTTCCCGGTTTCCCCTGAAATATGCGATTTAAGTCAACGAAACGTAACAGGCAGATCATAAACTTCAAAATAGACCTTGCCAAAAGTTGGCTAAACTTCTATTTAACCCTAAAACGTCTCCGAGAAGACAATCGAAAAATTATCAAAAAATATTTTACTGATAGTGCGTTCAATTCTGCATATCTGTTTCTGGAATGACATTGCAACAAGTATCTTATTTTATGCTCTGAAAACTTACCTTTCAATTGAATGTAATGATAACGTGGTTCAATGATATCTATAACTGAAAATTTTCGGCTGAAAACAGAATTATAAATTTTTATAGACATGATTTTTTGGCTGCTGGTATTTTCCAACCTGAAGACCTATGAAATTGTTTAATAACCAGTCCGCGATATGTTCACTGATAAACAGGCTATCATAAAAGCACAAATTGGAAGTGGCTAAAAGCCTATTTAACCCTAAAATTATCACACAAATGTAACGGTAAATTTATTTTTCATACTAAATTTTCAAAGTGAAAATCGTCTTCCCGGTTTCCCCTGAAATATGCGATTTAAGTCAACGAAACGTAACAGGCAGATCATAAAATTCAAAATAAACCTTGCCAAAAGTTGGCTAAACTTCTATTTAACCCTAAAACGTCTCCGAGAAGACAATCGAAAAATTATCAAAAAATATTTTACTGATCGTCCGTTCAATTCTACATATCTGCTTCTGGAATGACATTGCAACAAGTATCTTATTTTATGCTCTGATAACTTACCTTTCAATTGAATGTAATGATAACGTGGTGCAATAATATCTATAACTGAAAATTTTCGGCTGAAAACAGAATTATAAATTTTTATAGACATGATTTTTTGGCTGCTGGTATTTTCCAACCTGAAGACCTATGAAATTGTTTAATAACCAGTCCGCGATATGTTCACTGATAAACAGGCTATCATAAAAGTACAAATTGGAAGAGGCTAAAAGCCTATTTAACCCTAAAATGATCACACAAATGTTATGATAAAATTAATTTTCATACTAAATTTTCAAAGTGAAAATCGTCTTCCTGGTTTCCCCTGAAATATGCGATTTAAGTCAACGAAACGTAACAGGCAGATCATAAACTTCAAAATAGACCTTGCCAAAAGTTGGCTAAACTTCTATTTAACCCTAAAACGTCTCCAAGAAGACAATCGAAAAATTATCAAAAAATATTTTACTGATCATGCGTTCAATTATACATATCTGCTTCTGAAATTACATTACACAAATATCTTATTTTATGCTCTGATAACTTACCTTTCAATTGATTGTAATGATAACGTTACAAAATTAAATTTATTCACATAATATTTTCACACGGTTATGTATAATACTATGTAACTTCCTTATTTTTCAATTTTTTTCACCGATTACGACGCCCAGCATCCAGAGTAGTTGGCATCTACGTGATTCGTACTCAAGGGGTGTGAATTTTGGAAAAAAAGTTTGAAAATATCATTTGACCCTCGAAATTTCTTCATTACCGGACGAACACCGCAGTACAAGCACACATATTTGGCATAAAAATTGGAGCTAATACTTTAGTGCTGCATATCATCAGACGCGTATTCAGGAGCCCTTCTAGAAAGTGCTTCAGAAATTTTAATTAAATAAACTTACAATTAGTTAGACAATTTATTACAAAATTAAAGTCATTCACATAAAATTTTCACATTTTTATATTATAATACTATGTAACTTCCTTATTTTTCAATTTTTTTCACCAATTACGACGCCCAGCATCCAGTCGACTTAAATAACATATTTCAGGGGAAACCGGGAAGACGATTTTCACTTTGAAAATTTAGTATGAAAAATAATTTTACCGTAACATTTGTGTGATCATTTTAGGGTTAAATAGGCTTTTAGCCACTTCCAATTTGTGCTTTTATGATAGCCTGTTTATCAGTGAACATATCGCGGGCTGGTTATTAAAGAATTTCATAGGTCTTCAGGTTGGAAAATACCAGCAGCCAAAAAATCATGTCTATAAAAATTTATAATTCTGTTTTCAGCCGAAAATTTTCAGTTATAGATATCATTGAACCACGTTATCGTTACATTCAATTGATAGATAAGTTATCAGAGCATAAAATAAGATACTTGTGCAATGTCATTCCAGAAGCAGATATTTAGAATTGAACGCACGATCAGTAAAATATTTTTTGATAATTTTTCGATTGTCTTCTCGGAGACGTTTTAGGGTTAAATAGAAGTTTAGCCAACTTTTGGCAAGGTCTATTTTGAAGTTTATGATCTGCCTGTTAAGTTTCATCGACTTAAATAGCATATTTCAGGGGAAACCGGGAAGACGATTTTCACTTTGAAAATTTAGTATGAAAAATAATTTTACCGTAACATTTGTGTGATCATTTTAGGGTTAATAGGCTTTTAGCCACTTCCAATTTGTGCTTTTATGATAGCCTGTTTATCAGTGAACATATCGCGGACTGGTTATTAAACAATTTCATAGGTCTTCAGGTTGGAAAATACCAGCAGCCAAAAAATCATGTCTATAAAAATTTATAATTCTGTTTTCAGCCGAAAATTTTCAGTTATAGATATCATTGCACCACGTTATCATTACATTCAATTGAAAGGTAAGTTATCAGAGCATAAAATAAGATACTTCTGCAATGTCATTCCAGAAGCAGATATGTAGAATTGAACGCACGATCAGTAAAATATTTTTTGAAAATTCTTCGATTGTCTTCTCGGAGACGTTTTAGGGTTAAATAGAAGTTTAGCCAACTTTTGGCAAGGTCTATTTTGAAGTTTATAATCTGCCTGTTACGTTGTGTTGACTTAAATAGCATATTTCAGGGGAAACCGGGAAGACGATTTTCACTTTGAAAATTTAGTATGAAAATTAATTTTATCATAACATTTGTTTGATCATTTTAGGGTTAAATAGGCTTTTAGCCACTTCCAATTTGTGCTTTTATGATAGCCTGTTTATCAGTGAACATATCGCGGACTGGTTATTAAACAATTTCATAGGTCTTCAGGTTGGAAAATACCAGCAGCCAAAAAATCATGTCTATAAAAATTTATAATTCTGTTTTCAGCCGAAAATTTTCAGTTATAGATATCATTGCACCACGTTATCATTACATTCAATTGAAAGGTAAGTTATCAGAGCATAAAATAAGATACTTCTGCAATGTCATTCCAGAAGCAGATATGTAGAATTGAACGCACGATCAGTAAAATATTTTTTGAAAATTCTTCGATTGTCTTCTCGGAGACGTTTTAGGGTTAAATAGAAGTTTAGCCAACTTTTGGCAAGGTCTATTTTGAAGTTTATAATCTGCCTGTTACGTTGTGTTGACTTAAATAGCATATTTCAGGGGAAACCGGGAAGACGATTTTCACTTTGAAAATTTAGTATGAAAATTAATTTTATCATAACATTTGTTTGATCATTTTAGGGTTAAATAGGCTTTTAGCCACTTCCAATTTGTGCTTTTATGATAGCCTGTTTATCAGTGAACATATCGCGGGCTGGTCATTAAAGTATTTCATAGGTCTTCAGGTTGGAAAATACCAGCAGCCAAAAAATCATGTCCATAAAAATTTATAATTCTGTTTTCAGCCGAAAATTTTCAGTTATAGATATCATTGAACCACGTTATCGTTACATTCAATTGATAGATAAGTTATCAGAGCATAAAATAAGATACTTGTGCAATGTCATTCCAGAAGCAGATATGTAGAATTGAACGCACGATCAGTAAAATATTTTTTGAAAATTCTTCGATTGTCTTCTCGGAGACGTTTTAGGGTTAAATAGAAGTTTAGCCAACTTTTGGCAAGGTCTATTTTGAAGTTTATGATCTGCCTGTTACGTTTCGTTGACTTAAATCGCATATTTCAGGGGAAATCGGGAAGACGATTTTCACTTTGAAAATTTAGTATGAAAAATAATTTTACCGTAACATTTGTGTGATCATTTTAGGGTTAAATAGGCTTTTAGCCACTTCCAATTTGTGCTTTTATGATAGCCTGTTTATCAGTGAACATATCGCGGACTGGTTATTAAACAATTTCATAGGTCTTCAGGTTGGAAAATACCAGCAGCCAAAAAATCATGTCTATAAAAATTTATAATTCTGTTTTCAGCCGAAAATTTTCAGTTATAGATATCATTGCACCACGTTATCATTACATTCAATTGAAAGGTAAGTTATCAGAGCATAAAATAAGATACTTCTGCAATGTCATTCCAGAAGCAGATATGTAGAATTGAACGCACGATCAGTAAAATATTTTTTGAAAATTTTTCGATTGTCTTCTCGGAGACGTTTTAGGGTTAAATAGAAGTTTAGCCAACTTTTGGCAAGGTCTATTTTGAAGTTTATAATCTGCCTGTTACGTTGTGTTGACTTAAATAGCATATTTCAGGGGAAACCGGGAAGACGATTTTCACTTTGAAAATTTAGTATGAAAAATAATTTTATCATAACATTTGTTTGATCATTTTAGGGTTAAATAAGGTTTTAGCCAACTTTTGGTCCGTATTATTTTGAAGTTTACGTTACGCATGTTAAGTTTCATCGACTTAAATAGCATATTTCAGGGGAAACCGGGATGACGATTTTCACTTTGAAAATTTAGTATGAAAAATAATTTTACCGTAACATTTGTGTGATCATTTTAGGGTTAAATAGGCTTTTAGCCACTTCCAATTTGTGCTTTTATGATAGCCTGTTTATCAGTGAACATATCGCGGACTGGTTATTAAACAATTTCATAGGTCTTCAGGTTAGAAAATACCAGCAGCCAAAAAATCATGTCCATAAAAATTTATAATTCTGTTTTCAGCCGAAAATTTTCAGTTATAGATATCATTGCACCACGTTATCATTACATTCAATTGAAAGGTAAGTTATCAGAGCATAAAATAAGATACTTGTGCAATGTCATTCCAGAAGCAGATATGTAGAATTGAACGCACGATCAGTAAAATATTTTTTGAAAATTTTTCGATTGTCTTCTTGGAGACGTTTTAGGGTTAAATAGAAGTTTAGCCAACTTTTGGCAAGGTCTATTTTGAACTTTATGATCTGCCTGTTACGTTGTGTTGACTTAAATCGCATATTTCAGGGGAAACCGGGAAGACGATTTTCACTTTGAAAATTTAGTACGATAATTAATTTTACCATAACATTTGTGTGATCATTTTAGGGTTAAATAAGGTTTTAGCCAACTTTTGGTCCATATTATTTTGAAGTTTAGGTTATGCATGTTAAATTTCATCGACTTTAATAGCATATTTCAGGGGAAACCGGGAAGACGATTTTCACTTTGAAAATTTAGTATGAAAAATAATTTTACCATAACATTTGTTTGATCATTTTAGGGTTAAATAATCATTTAGCCAACTTTTAGTCCATATTATTTTGAAGTTTACGTATTGCGTGTTATGATTCAGCGATTTAAATGGCACATTTCAGGGGAAACCGAGAAGACGATTTTCACTTTCAAAATTTAGTATGAAAAATAATTTTACCGTAACATTTGTGTGATCATTTTAGGGTTAAATAAGCTTTTAGCCAACTTTTGGTCCATATTATTTTGAAGTTTACGTATTGCGTGTAACGATTCAGCGATTTAAATGGCACATTTCAGGGGAAACCGGGAAGACGATTTTCACTTTGATAATTTAGTATGAAAAATAATTTTACCGTAACACTTGTGTGATCATTTTAGGGTTAAATAGGCTTTTAGCCACTTCCAATTTGTGCTTTTATGATAGCCTGTTTATCAGTGAACATATCGCGGACTGGTTATTAAACAATTTCATAGGTCTTCAGGTTAGAAAATACCAGCAGCCAAAAAATCATGTCCATAAAAATTTATAATTCTGTTTTCAGCCGAAAATTTTCAGTTATAGATATCATTGCACCACGTTATCATTACATTCAATTGAAAGGTAAGTTATCAGAGCATAAAATAAGATACTTGTGCAATGTCATTCCAGAAGCAGATATGTAGAATTGAACGCACGATCAGTAAAATATTTTTTGAAAATTCTTCGATTGTCTTCTCGGAGACGTTTTAGGGTTAAATAGAAGTTTAGCCAACTTTTGGCAAGGTCTATTTTGAAGTTTATAATCTGCCTGTTACGTTCTGTTGACTTAAATAGCATATTTCAGGGGAAACCGGGAAGACGATTTTCACTTTGAAAATTTAGTATGAAAATTAATTTTATCATAACATTTGGTTGATCATTTTAGGGTTAAATAGGCTTTTAGCCACTTCCAATTTGTGCTTTTATGATAGCCTGTTTATCAGTGAA
This sequence comes from Campaea margaritaria, assembly GCA_912999815.1. Taxonomy (NCBI): domain Eukaryota; kingdom Metazoa; phylum Arthropoda; class Insecta; order Lepidoptera; family Geometridae; genus Campaea; species Campaea margaritaria. The sequence continues at coordinate 729,228 of OU538813.1, read as the reverse complement.
CATATCGCGGGCTGGTCATTAAAGTATTTCATAGGTCTTCAGGTTGGAAAATACCAGCAGCCAAAAAATCATGTCTATAAAAATTTATAATTCTGTTTTCAGCCGAAAATTTTCAGTTATAGATATCATTGAACCACGTTATCGTTACATTCAATTGATAGATAAGTTATCAGAGCATAAAATAAGATACTTGTGCAATGTCATTCCAGAAGCAGATATGTAGAATTGAACGCACGATCAGTAAAATATTTTTTGAAAATTCTTCGATTGTCTTCTCGGAGACGTTTTAGGGTTAAATAGAAGTTTAGCCAACTTTTGGCAAGGTCTATTTTGAAGTTTATGATCTGCCTGTTACGTTTCGTTGACTTAAATCGCATATTTCAGGGGAAACCGGAAAGACGATTTTCACTTTGAAAATTTTGTATGAAAAATAATTTTACCGTAACATTTGTGTGATCATTTTAGGGTTAAATAGGCTTTTAGCCACTTCCAATTTGTGCTTTTATGATAGCCTGTTTATCAGTGAACATATCGCGGGCTGGTCATTAAAGAATTTCATAGGTCTTCAGGTTGGAAAATACCAGCAGCCAAAAAATCATGTCTATAAAAATTTATAATTCTGTTTTCAGCCGAAAATTTTCAGTTATAGATATCATTGAACCACGTTATCGTTACATTCAATTGATAGATAAGTTATTAGAGCATAAAATAAGATACTTTTGCAATGTCATTCCAGAAGCAGATATGTAGAATTGAACGCACGATCAGTAAAATATTTTTTGAAAATTTTTCGATTGTCTTCTCGGAGACGTTTTAGGGTTAAATAGAAGTTTAGCCAACTTTTGGCAAGGTCTATTTTTAAGTTTATGATCTGCCTGTTACGTTTCGTTGACTTAAATCGCATATTTCAGGGGAAACCGGGAAGACAATTTTCACTTTGAAAATTTTGTATGAAAAATAATTTTACCGTAACATTTGTGTGATCATTTTAGGGTTAAATAAGCTTTTAGCCAACTTTTGGTCCATATTATTTTGAAGTTTACGTATTGCGTGTAACGATTCAGCGATTTAAATGGCACATTTCAGGGGAAACCGGGAAGACGATTTTCACTTTGAAAATTTAGTATGAAAAATAATTTTACCGTAACACTTGTGTGATCATTTTAGGGTTAAATAGGCTTTTAGCCACTTCCAATTTGTGCTTTTATGATAGCCTGTTTATCAGTGAACATATCGCGGACTGGTTATTAAACAATTTCATAGGTCTTCAGGTTAGAAAATACCAGCAGCCAAAAAATCATGTCCATAAAAATTTATAATTCTGTTTTCAGCCGAAAATTTTCAGTTATAGATATCATTGAACCACGTTATCGTTACATTCAATTGATAGATAAGTTATCAGAGCATAAAATAAGATACTTGTGCAATGTCATTCCAGAAGCAGATATTTAGAATTGAACGCACGATCAGTAAAATATTTTTTGATAATTTTTCGATTGTCTTCTCGGAGACGTTTTAGGGTTAAATAGAAGTTTAGCCAACTTTTGGCAAGGTCTATTTTGAAGTTTATGATCTGCCTGTTAAGTTTCATCGACTTAAATAGCATATTTCAGGGGAAACCGGGAAGACGATTTTCACTTTGAAAATTTAGTATGAAAAATAATTTTACCGTAACATTTGTGTGATCATTTTAGGGTTAAATAGGCTTTTAGCCACTTCCAATTTGTGCTTTTATGATAGCCTGTTTATCAGTGAACATATCGCGGACTGGTTATTAAACAATTTCATAGGTCTTCAGGTTAGAAAATACCAGCAGCCAAAAAATCATGTCCATAAAAATTTATAATTCTGTTTTCAGCCGAAAATTTTCAGTTATAGATATCATTGCACCACGTTATCATTACATTCAATTGAAAGGTAAGTTATCAGAGCATAAAATAAGATACTTGTGCAATCTCATTCCAGAAGCAGATATGTAGAATTGAACGCACGATCAGTAAAATATTTTTTTAAAATTTTTCGATTGTCTTCTTGGAGACGTTTTAGGGTTAAATAGAAGTTTAGCCAACTTTTGGCAAGGTCTATTTTGAACTTTATGATCTGCCTGTTACGTTGTGTTGACTTAAATCGCATATTTCAGGGGAAACCGGGAAGACGATTTTCACTTTGAAAATTTAGTACGAAAATTAATTTTACCATAACATTTGTGTGATCATTTTAGGGTTAAATAAGGTTTTAGCCAACTTTTGGTCCATATTATTTTGAAGTTTAGGTTATGCATGTTAAATTTCATCGACTTTAATAGCATATTTCAGGGGAAACCAGGAAGACGATTTTCACTTTGAAAATTTAGTATGAAAAATAATTTTACCATAACATTTGTTTGATCATTTTAGGGTTAAATAATCTTTTAGCCAACTTTTGGTCCATATTATTTTGAAGTTTACGTATTGCGTGTTACGATTCAGCGATTTAAATGGCACATTTCAGGGGAAACCGGGAAGACGATTTTCACTTTGAAAATTTAGTATGAAAAATAATTTTACCGTAACATTTGTGTGATCATTTAAGGATTAAATAGGCTTTTAGCCACTTCCAATTTGTGCTTTTATGATAGCCTGTTTATCAGTGAACATATCGCGGACTGGTTATTAAACAATTTCATAGGTCTACAGGTTGGAAAATACCAGCAGCCAAAAAATGGTGTCTAAAAAATTTATAAATCCGTTTTCAGGTGAAAATTTTCAGGTAAAGATATTTTTGAACCACGTTACCTATACATTTATTTGAATGATACATTATCGGAGCATAAAGTAAGATGCTGAAACAATCTGATTTCTTTGATAGAGAGTAGTAACTAGACGCGTTATCATAAAATACCCTTTAAAATTTTTTGTACCCTTCAATATTTCTTGCGTAAAACAATGAAGTTCGTTTCTTATTGTTCGCGCCACTTACATTGGCACTCATAATACCTTCCTACCTTCCTATTCCTATCATTTCTTGGCGACTATCTCTGTCGCTCATATCGTGGTATCCACGAGAAAACTGCTTGCCGCCGCAAGTAGTCTGCGATCGACCCTCGTCCTTCGCGGCTGCCGCTCTCGCCGAATCCAAAGTACTGGATCTGCTGCTCCTCTGTGGTGGTCCACGTGAATTCGACGCGAAAATATAAACAAAACCCGCTATAAACCCGCCGCGTAAACGCTCCTTGCCGACACGCAAAATACGTTTGCGACAGCCAGAGGATCGAAAAAAAACCGAAATAGATTTTATAAATTTAATTAAAATAGTGAAATTACAATTAATTACTTAATTCTAAAAGTATGGTTCCACCTCGAAGCGGGAAAGTGGAATGCCAATTACATTCTAACAATTGACACTATATGACACATGAGCCGTCGCGATTGACGTCACGCCGCGTTCGCATAGCGACCGGTGCAACTGCAACGTCGGCGGTCTTCATAGGGAAGGATTCCATAATTCCTCCACCCTTAGAACGGCGACTATTTTAGCACGTTCAGTGAAAATGTTGCCGGGACGTTGTCAGCATCTTCTTTCTTCTCCAGGATTATGGTCGGAGGCTGCCAGTCCTTTTTTGTAGTTCTGCTGCATCTGAATAGGTAGCGCCGGGCCATTACAATGATGGCAAGTACAACTACACTTAACAGTACTGTATAGAATGGTACTGTGGTGTGATAAAAGACATCTGTTTGCACGGTGTCTATTTGTAGAGGGGCCTGGAACATGATTCTATCTTGGATGCTGTGTAGCCCTTGGAGATTAACGGAGTTCAGGTTGATATGTGTAGCAGTTGTTCCTTGCTTCTCAACGTCGTAGGGTATCTTCGTTAGTTTGAGAGGTTGTCCTTTAATTTCGTCGTTGTCGTTTGCGATGGTGAACTCTTCGGTCTTCAGTTTGCAACCCACGGGAATGGTGGTGAGGAAGCTTCCTTGCAGCAGTGTGTGGTCCTTTTCTTGACAGATGAGCTGTACCTTCGTTTGATGTGGGAAGGACAGGACGTAGTGCTGGTCATCTAGTTTCTCCATGGCTTCTCTCGTTAGGGTGACTGTCGTGAGCTGGCAGGATTCCTGTAGGACTTGATTGGTGATCAGCTCTTGGATGCAGTCAGATCTGGTGCGGATCTGATGGGTGATGCCCTTCTCACAGAGGTACCAGTTTTTTAACTTCGGGCATTCTGCCTCTATGTACACGAAAGACATCTCGTTAGTTGCTATGAAGGGAAAGGATGGGATAAGAGCCTGGGCGTGTCTGTTAGGTACTATTGATAACTTATATAAATCGTAACTATCCTTAGAAATTATTGGGAATTTAAAAACAAAAACTATCTGTCTGTTAAAATAGTATGATCCCGGTTTTATAATATCATAGTATTCTCTAAGTTCTAAATCTAAAATCTCCTCTCTGCCATATATAATATTTAGCTTATTAACCATTGACTCTAGAATCTCTATATCTATCATAGAATGGTGTGTACTAGAAACACGGATAAAAGCTAAACTATTTTCTATTCTAAGTAATTCTTGAGTTAAATCTTCTACATTTTCGCCTATTACTTCTAGAAGTTGGGCAAACTTAGCGTATTTAATTAAACTGTTTTCTCTCAATGCATCACTGCTTAATATTAGTTCTATGGTAGTATTAATTTTGCTTTGATTTTCTATTATTTGTGCAAGTACGTTACTATGTTTAAACATCCACTCTTTACTCATGCTAATGTGTTCGTTGAACTCGGTTACTATTTTATTTTGATTGGTTTCTAATGTTTTAATTGCTTCGTTAAATTGTAACGCATCAGTGTGATCTAGGTTTCCAGTTATGCTTTTAATAACTGAACCTAGGCCATCTATAAGACCTCTTTTGGCTCTATTGGGTAAATTGGGTTCTAAAGATTTTAATTGATTTACAACTTTGCCAAGCTTGTTAGTAATATAATCTATCTGAATTTCGTATAGTAAGTAAGTTTCATTAGTCATTCGTTGTCGGTAACTTAGTAGTTGAGTCCGTAATGAGTGAACGTTGTCTTCGATGTCATTCAGTTGTACGTACTGTAGGAACGTATGGTGGTGAGTAGTTAGTCTCATGGGTCCAAGTTTGTAAGGTAGCAGTCCTGGTCCGTCATCAAGGCTGTCAAGTTTTATTTCTTGAGGTCGAGTCATTGGAAGGGTCACTATTATCAGGATTCTGTAACAAATTAGCTGCTTTAGGGATACGTTTTAGTCTGGACTTTGCCACGGGGCCTCGTTTCTTAGAGGTATAAATGTGGATTGGCAGGTCAGCTAAGACTGTGTCCTGCGTATAACGTGGGGCAGTCTTCTGTCGACTCGCTAGGGGGTTCTTTATAAAAACCTGCTGTTGGGGTGCATATTCCTTCTCAGGTTCGCGAGTTTTATTTCTGTTTTCGATTAATGCGGTACGGTTAGCGTTAGATGCGGAATTCACTATTTCATAGACTTTCTTCATCTGGTCTCTGTGAGTTTGAACATAGTGTTGTAATAGCTGTTGTGTCACGTCGAAGTCAAGGCAGTCTCTAGGGTCAAAATGTCCGGTCAGTAAGTCAAAGGGTCGGCATCTTGTAAAGGAATGTATAGAACTATTATAAGCTATAATAGCGTAGGGCATTAAGTTAATTATGGGTTCATCCTTATGCTGTAATTTAAGGATCCTGAGATGTTCAAGAATTGTAGAATGAAACCGTTCTATATTGCCGTTATCATTAGGAGAATGAGCTAATATCCTATGGTGATTGATTTTATGGAGCCGTGTAAACTCCATGAACAGCTGATTAGTAAATTCTGTCCCGTTATCTGTAATGATGGTCATGGGGACGCCATGGTGGGTACAATATTGCAAAAGAGCTTGTAGGATGCTAACAGCTGTTCCGTCACGTAGATGATAAGCTTGACCGTACTTAGTGAAAACATCAATGAAAGTCACATATTTCTCACTTTGTGCGGTGAATAAATCCATATGGATAATTTCGAACGGCTTAGTAGCTGGTGGTACAATATTAAATTGGGGTCTAACTGGGTTCCTATCGTATTTAGCCTGTCCACAGATTGTACATTCACCTATGAATCTAGTTATTTGGTCCTTCATCTTTGGCCAGTAATATCTGCGAGATAGGGCTTGGTGACATTCGTTGATTCCGCGGTGGTTGGTTTTACCATCGTGATAGTGGCGGATAATCTCCTGTTGACGCAGATATTCTTTGACGTTTTCCAACTCAACTTTAGATAGCACAAGATTCATTGACGAACTTCTAAACTTGTCCTGCAAGATTGGGATAATTGAGAACATAGCCAAAGGTGGATTGATTAAAATAGCTGTTTTGACTTTCGGGTTAACGTATTCCTTAATTGCATTTATAACGTCTTCTTCTAAATTAGCTTCGGATAACTGAATACTAATACGAGTGTGGGTGTCAAATGGTTTAGTCACTGTGGGTCGTTTCTTTACGTCATTAACGAGGGTGAAGTATATCTGTCGGTTAAATTTATTGAGGGGTTCGTCTGTTATGGGGATCTCTAGAATGGGATTCTCATTACTAGTATGAACTGTTTCAGTAGAAGAATTCGCTGGGGCAAGTATTGAGTCAGATGGATTGCCCATTAACGAATTTAGTTCGTCAATTTCATCTATCAAAGACATAGCCTCTTTGGTGTGGATTTCTACACGGGAAAGAGCGTCAGCGTTAGTGTTAGTCTTGCCTTTCTTGTAAATTACAGTAAAATCAAATTCGCTCAGTCTAAGTCGCCATCTTGTGAGTCGTGAATTTGGCTCCTTCAAATTCATCATCCACTGTAAAGGTTTGTGGTCAGTCAAAATCTTAAACTTTCGTCCGAATAGGTAAGGCCTGAAGTATTTTGTGGCCCAGACTATGGCAAGAAGTTCTTTCTCGATGGTACTGTAATTCATCTCGCTCTCGTTTAAAGTTCGAGATGCATAACATACCGGTTTATCCGATCCAATCGGACCTTGGGATAAAATAGCTCCGATAGCTACATTTGAAGCATCTGTAGTGAGATTGAAATCCCTACTGAAATCTGGGTATTGCAAGATGGGGTCGTTAGTTAAGAGAATTTTGCATTTCTCAAAACAGTTGACATACTCATTGTCTAGAGTGATTTTTCTACCTTTTTTCAGGCATTGAGTGAGTGGCTTGGTGGTACGGGCGAAGTCTGGGATGAATTTTCGGTAGTAACCGAGAAGACCTAAGAATTGTTTGATCTCCTTTGGAGTCTTAGGGATGGGGTACTTTTTAATAGCGGAAATCTTATCAGGATTTGGCTTTATACCATGCTTGGTGATGACATGACCGAGATAAGCTGTTTCAAGCTTTAGAAACTCAGATTTATCCATTTGGATTTTAAAATTGGATTCTCTAAGTCTCTGAAAAACCTTTTCAAGGTTAATCATGTGTTCCTGAAGGGATGTGCTGAACACTATGATATCATCGAGATATACGAGGCATATCTCGTTTTGAAGCCCTCTCAGGACATTGTCCATAACACGCTGAAACGTGGATGGAGAATTTTTAAGTCCCATGGGCATTCGAAGGAATTCAAAATGCCCATGTTCGACATTAAATGCGGTCTTCTCAATATCCTGTGGGTCCATCTCTACCTGGTAAAAGCCACTGGCCAGATCTAGGGTCGTAAAATACTGGCACTTGCCTAATTTGTCAAGAACGTCACTAATATTCGGAATAGGGTATTTGTCGTCAAGTGTCTTTTCGTTAACCTTACGAAAATCAACCACGAGGCGCCATTTTTGTTTTCCCGAGGCGTCTAATTTTTTTGGCACTACCCAAATGGGTGAACTCCACGCTGACTCGGATGGTCGTATTATACCCTGATCCAACATTTTCCCTATCTGGTCTTGAACTTCCTGGCGGTGCACGAAAGGATACCGGTAACTCTTAGTGTGCACTGGCACTTCGTCGGTGGTCCTAATCCGGTGTTTAATTTTGTTGGTGAAGGTAAGTGTTTCACCTTCAATATAAAACACGTCCGGGTAACGAGAGCAAAGGGTCAAAAGGTTAGCCTTTTCCTCTTCGTTTAAATGGTCTGTCCGTAACCGTGAAACTACTTCCTGCGCGCGTGGCGTCGCTGATTCAGTGGTCTGACTGATCAGTGTGCACTCATTATTGAATAATTCCGCGTGCGCTGGCCGGTCAAGTGAGAATATGATGTCATTTGGTGTTGGATTCTCAACTTCCAAATACCCACGGTTATCGGTAACGGTGGTAATACATTCGTGAACTAAACAATTACAGAGAACTTGTTCTCTAACGAAAGCTTCGCCGTCTGTGGTGTCTACGGGAATACGGATGATTTTAGAAGTTCCCGCTGGAATAATACCTTCGTATAAGTTCACGTTGCACGAGTTATACATATTTATCGGATTTGACGCAGTTCGAGTCAACAATTGACCTTCCCTTAAATCTATGCGGGCTTCCCAATTACTTAACAAATCTAAACCTATGAGCCCATCGAAATAATCGTGAAACCGATAGATGAATAACTTCATACTATCAGCGTCGTTAAACTCTGTGAAACACGGTAAGGTAATAGAATAATTGTTTCTACTAGTCGCGTGTATGTTGGTTACCTCAAAGGGGTCGAAGTTAAGAGGAAATTCTGCAAAGTATTTCTCGACGGCCTCTGGGCTAATAAAGGATTGGTTAGCGCCAGTATCTATAAGGAATTTTAAAGGCGGGTCCGCTATTTGTATGTATGGCAATTGCCGCTGCGTCTGGAGATTTAGTTCTATGTTCGTTTTTGTGAATTCGAAACCTCCTGAAAATCCTGCTCCTCATGGCTAGGTCCTGCCTGTGGTTGATAATCGTCAGGCAGTTGATGTTCTGTCGTCATGTCGAAATACGTTGGCTCATAAGCGAAACCGGGGGCAAAACCACTATCGCTATAGTCAGTATAGTAATCGGATTCCGGCTGATAGTAACCGTAATATGAGTCATTATACGCCGCGCACTCGTTCATATTCATTTCGCGGGTTTTAAAATAGTTAGTGGGCTGCGGGTTGCCGAATTTACTCCAATCATGGCCCGTTATCATTTTGGTATGGGGCAATGGTTTCGGAGTAAAGCGTTGAACTCCACTCATGGGCTGAGGGCCTTGAGGCTGTGGAGGACTATTGCGGGGCGGTAATCTAAAAACGTTGCTACGGGGGTTGTAGTTTGGGGGTTGTGCCGAGAACATTCGTTGGGTATTTGAGGGCATACGGTATTGGTTCTGTTCCGCGAATTTAAAAGGTTGAGGCGAAGGCCGCATGGGGCGTTGACCCATTGGGGCGGGCCAGTTAAGGCCTGGCGGTTGAAAATTAAATGGTCGCGGGGGCGCAAATGGTATCTGCTGAGGTGTGGGGTTGACCTTAGGGGTCATGTGATTTTTAGGGGTCTCGTTGCGCGATTGCAGGTACATGATATTTAGTTCTTCCTGCACGTACTCAAGCGCCTTCTCTATAGTAGCGGGGCGCATGCAACGTATGCGGGACCCTAAGGGGTCCTTTAAACCGCGCACATATGCTTGCATAGTGACCTTCTTATAAAGGTCACGTTTCGCTTCGATTGTGGTTGGGACACCTTCATGCAAAGTCACATATGTCATTATAGTACTAAACAAGGTTTGGCAATGATCGTAGAATTCTTGCGGTGTTTTATTACATTGAGTAGCTAAGGAGAGGTCATTATATAGGGCTGTCTCATCACGCTGATCCGAAAAGTTATTTATCAGGGCAGTTCGAATGCCCAGCCAACTCTCTGGTATCCCATTAGAGTTAATGGTACATGCAGCTGTCCCGGTAATTTTATTTAATATTCCGTTCAACAAACACAAATTAGCAAATTCACTACCGGGCTCAGGGCTTAAGTATTGTGTGGCTAGTTGGTCACATATCCTAATGAACCGCGTGAGTATGTTAGGGTTACCATCAAATTCTGGGACAAGGCGGAGGGCCTTAAATATTGTGTCCGGGTCATGAGCCATTTTTAACTTAAATAAAATATCTAAATCCAAATTGTCTAAATCTACAATATTTCTACTTCTATCAGCTACTCGTCGGCGAGCCTGGCGTGATTCAGGCTCCCGCGAACTAGAGGCTCTGGGGTGATAAATCTTGAATTTAAGATATGAATTAAGGATAAGGGAAGCAACACGAGAGTGATTCAAGTGTACTTACATATAATACATTATCCGGTTTTCCTCCGTGAATCAAGGGTCGGATTCTCCTCCTGGGCTGCTGCAGGTCCGTAGATTCAGGATATCCGTTGACGGTGCTGGAAAGCCACCCGGGTAGCTCGAGACGAAATTATCGAAGTACGATGTGTCCCGAAATCTTCCCGCGAATATCCTACCGACTGCGCCAAATACGTTTGCGACAGCCAGAGGATCGAAAAAAAACCGAAATAGATTTTATAAATTTAATTAAAATAGTGAAATTACAATTAATTACTTAATTCTAAAAGTATGGTTCCACCTCGAAGCGGGAAAGTGGAATGCCAATTACATTCTAACAATTGACACTATATGACACATGAGCCGTCGCGATTGACGTCACGCCGCGTTCGCATAGCGACCGGTGCAACTGCAACGTCGGCGGTCTTCATAGGGAAGGATTCCATAATTCGCACCAACCGCCAAAAATACAGTCCACTACATCGAACGTCATAACATCCTGAAGGAACAAGCAGCTTGGAGACGGACCCGAACCGAGGTGATTGCAGTTGCATGGAGACCAGGTTAGTCGCCAAGTTCCTTTGTACTACTCTTCTACCAGCCATCCTTCCCCCGCCATTGGAGGCGCGCTCAGCCTATACAGCTTAGCTGCCGCGCTAACACTTATCAAAACGACTTTTATACCAATTATTATTATTTACTCGATAAGAGCTATATTTATAGCTTTTCAGAGGTTTAAAACATAATGACAAAAAAAGACCTTCGTAATTTAGTCGGATTATAGGCTGCTACTTTTGGCTGCCAAGTTCACACCGGTGAAATTACTCCGGGCTGTTACGAAATGACTCCATACTTATAAATAACAGCTGACGACCACCTTAGTGGCCAAATAACTTTCATGGTAGATTAGATAATGAAAGGAATGGGATACTGTTTTGTTAAGAGTAAGAGACGGAACGAACGGTGAGTTCAAATCACAATGCGTACCAATCTGATTCTTGTATAACATAATATGTACGTAATTATCACTCGCTTCTCGGTGAAGGGAAACACCATAAGGAAACCCACACACGTACCGGAGAATTATTGAGGAGAGGTTCGTATGATATCCACCAATTCGGATCGGGCCCTCGTGGTGGATTAGGACCTAATGTCTTATGTGCACAGCAGTATGGTATGGGATGATGACGATGATTACAACTTAGACAGTAAAATAAGTTAACTACGAGAATCTCTCAAAATAATTTCTATTCATATTATATTTCTTCAGTTTTATATATCGACCAGCTGTTAATGACTCATTGCCTTAAACGTTGTTCACTGTAAAACAGGACATTAACTAAAAGTAGTTATTTGAAATTGTTATCTTCAAATTTCTAGGAGCCAAAGTTCTGTTTCTGTGATGGATCACGTGTTTTCCTCATTGGTGACTAACGATTCTACACTAAACATGGCTTAGATTGAAGCCAGTGACTCAAAGGCTCGTAAGCTACTTCTTACCATCGCCAGGGGAATGTGACAGCTCTATTTATGTAACTTATAAGCTTGGATGGTGGTAACTGTTAACAGTAACATGTAGAATAGAATAGAAAACTCTTTATTGCTCTTTATTCTTAGTACTAGCTGCGCCCCGCGGTTTCACCCGCGTAGCTCCTGTTCCCGCGGGAATATGGGGATAAAATATAGCCCATGTTACTCGCTGTCAATGTGGCTTTCCAATAGAGAAATAATTTTTTAAATCGGTGCAGTTGTTTAGCCGAAACCTTACATATTTCCATACATACTTTCATCCCCTATATTTATTTTACCCCCTCAAGGGTAAATTTTTACAAACTTTGAATTTCTAATTTATTTATATGTTATCAAAAGCCAAAAAAATTAATTTCAAGCTTCTAGCTGCAAAAATGACGAAACTTCCATACAAACTTTCACCCCCTATTTCAAACCCTTACAATATTTTTTCGCGATAAAAAGTACCCTATGTCCTGTCCTAGGCTCTAGACTATCTCTGTACCAAATTTCATTTCAATCGGTTCAGTAGTTTAGGCGTGAAAGAGCAACAGACAGACAGAGTTACTTTCGCATTTATAATATAAGTAGGTATTTAATGTGTAAACGTGTCAAAATCAGCAAGTTAACGCAGTGTAATGCCATTCTTGGCATTAATACCTGTAATAAAAATACTCTAGGTTCTATTTCAGGGCCTAAACCATCTATATACTAAACTAGCAGCGCCCCGCGGTTTCACCCGCGTTAACTACTATCTTCACGCCAAAACGACTGAATGGATTTTGATTGAATCTAGTATTCTGATACTTTAGGTCCTGGAATAGAACTTTACAGTTCCTGTGCGATAATGGTTACCGCAGGTGAAACCGCGGAGCGCTGCTAGTAATAAATATACCCTATAAGACATTCCCTTCCTCACGAAAGTGAAGAGAGACCCGTGCCCAGCAGTGGGACGTTATGGGTTGATGATGATAAGACATTCAAAAATAACGTGACGTGCTATTGGTATTGAAAGAATTTTTTAAATCGGCTCTGTCGATCCGGAGATTACCCCCTACGACCTCAGAAACTTTACCTCATAGATTTCACCAAAATCAAAAGCCGTGAAGAGAGGACAAACACAAATACTTTCCCTTTTACACTTTTTTTTTTTATACTTTTTTTTTTTATTGTGCGTGCCGCAAAAGAGTGGAACTCCTTGCCTGAGTCTGTGTTTGCCGATAGTTATAACCTGGGAGTCTTCAAGTCACAAGTGAATATAGGTAAACGTATACCATCGTAGACCGCATGGTCACTTACCATCAGGTGAGATAGTGGTTAAACGCGAACCAATTTAATTAATTTAATTCTCATCATTATCATTATCAACCCATAACGTCCCACTGCTGAGCACGGGTCTCCCCTCACTTTCGCGAGGAGGGTTAGGCCATAATCCACCACGGGGGCCAGATACGGATTGGTGGATCACCTACCGAAATAATTCTCGGGTAGGTGTGGGTTTCCCCACGATGTTTTCCTTCACCGAAAAGCGAGTGATAATAACGTATATATGTTTTACAAGAAACACATTGGTACGTGCCTGCTTTGGGATTTGAACTCACGACCTTCTGATTGGAAGACGGATTCTATTTATTAATAAAAAAATATATAATATTGTTAGCGAGATTGAAGCCATTTGTAAGCTGGGGCTTACGAACGCCGAGGGAGTTGGATGCACTATTTCTGGACAGTGTAAACATGTCAATATTAAAACAGAGTTTACACAACACACGGATTTCCCTCTAAACTCGTGGTTAGCATTTGTTTGTACAGGCATTGTGATTTACAGTCTACCTTAGATGCGATTGATATGAAAATTAAAAAAGTTTAGAATATTCGTCAATTTTATACGATTTCTGATAACCTTAAATTTTACTGAGATACTGACACATCGGTTCTAAAGTTTCATATGCCCAGTAATTTCACTAGAAACAGTGCCTTTCAAACCGGAACACAGTAATATTGGTACACTACTGCTTGGCGGATGAATATCTGGTCTCTTGCAGAAGAGGCCTCCCACTACTATGATGATGACTGCATTTTTCGGTCACCGGTGAACAGATCGATTAGTTTTTCAGCTATGTCCTAAAACCGCGCCGATTTTTAGTCTCTATATTTCACGCGAAGGTCACTGCGGCTAGACAAATGCCGCGCCCTTTCTACCCAGCCCCTAATGTGGGGCCGTGACGGCTGCGGAAAAGTCACGCCAAACTGGGGCTTTTACATTAGATTGGTCAATGTTTGCGATGGATTTGACTTGGCTAATGGGATTGTGTTCCTTATTGCTAGCGAAATTTGAATTCGGCTGCCTTATCCCGAATCTCACGACGGACTTGCTACAGACGTCTAAATCTCGTAACAGCTGTCACTTTTGAAAAACTGAAAAGAAAACTGCGATTATTTGTTTCCTTCTATTGCAGTCCTTATCACACTCGCTTTTCGGTAAAGGAAAAACATCACGAGGATAACCCACATACCTACCCGATAATTGTTTCGGAGGTAGGAATGTTATCCACCAATCCGGACCGGGCTGCTGTGGTGGATTAAGCCCTAACCCTCCTCGCGGAAATGAGAGGAGAGCCGTGCTCAGCAGTGGGACGTGGGTTCACGATGCTGATAATGATGATTGCAGTCCTGTCGCTAGGTGGTAATATCTATAGCCGAAGTGCATTCTACAACAGGCGCGACTGTAAGCCAGTGATCGGTTTCCGTAATGATGATATCTAGTGATATTTTGTTACCGATCGCGTTGTGATTGATGTCGCTTTGCTTCTGCAATTTTTTTCGTAATCATGCTGCCGGCGAGTAATGTTCAAAACTGTACTATAATAATTGTACATGTACGATTGTTGAATGTTACCGTTTTATATGTTTTTTTAATACTATAGCCATTATTCTGAATTGTACGATAAATTTGACTAATTTTTGGTCCGTATAAGTACGGTAATTCTATGGCTCTGGTACGATAGGTGCTTCGCCTCAGGTTGTGAACACTGCCGGAGAGCATCTATGAACAGACTCATGGAACCGGAAGAAGCGAAAGAGGTGCGCCAGGATCGTAGCATGTGGAACTCTTTAAGAGTGCGTCCGATTGGCATCAGTGTTCTTTACCAATCAAATTATGCTAATGAACGCTTCAGTATCTTGTAGTTGAAGTATTTTTTTCAAAATCATATAATTCTTTAACTAATTCCCACCCCAGCCGCTACTCACTATATTCCATCGAAACCGAAAGTCTCCTATCAACACGTCCTTTACGACGTGTCATACATTCATACAAACATGGCCATAGACAAAAAGTATGAATGGTCGCACGTCCTTATCGGGCGATCGCTCGCGCACCCTATACGGCGGTGGCATTGAGAAGTGCCGGTGCGGCTTAAGAGGTCTAATTCGATGGTAATTCTGTTCATTAGAGAATTAGGTGCTTAATTAAAGTAATTGGGGATGATTTTAGTGAGTTAGTCATGGGGTTTTGGAAATGACATGTAGGTACATATCCTGGAATCTCTTGTCATTTACAGGGATAATAGACTTCTTATTGTTGTCTAGCAGGATTCGTGACTTTGCATCCTGTGTGTTAACTAAGATTCTCCCTGTATTTAAGGTATCAGGAACTTTCAGAACCATTATCCCATACTCAGACTTAGAGCTAATACCTGCGGTTCACACGAATAATCAATGTGTTTCTTGTGTAACAATTAACATATGTAGTTGTAATGATCACTCACAAAAGTAAAAAACCCCAGATACTTAATGTTCGTGAAGTTAGCAGAACATTTCCCAGCAGATCATAAACAAATGAGAGTTCTCTTCGCATGCAGGTGAGTTCTATAGTTCCTGATACTTTGCAGCGATAGTTCTGGCTATTTTACTGAAAAAAATCCGATTGAAAAAATGATCTGCCAACTTCCGGTAGCAGATCAATTTCCAGCAAATCAAAAAAAAAGTTGTTTTATTTACCCGAGAATTATTTTTGAGGTATGTGTTCCACCAATCCGAACCGGGCCCCCGTGGTAAATTACGGACTAGTCCTCCTCGCGAAAGTGAGGGGAGGCCCGAGCTCAGCGGTAGGCCGATATGGGTATCTACCCATATCGGCCTACCGCTGAGCATCATCATCAGATGATGATGATGATGATGCAAATATTATCCTTGCGTGTGGATCGAAATTCACGACAACCATCAACACAACATCGACATGAAAGAAAATAACAAGAGTAGTGTACTATAGTTTTACGTAGAGACTAGTGTGAACGCTCTATAAGGAAAGATTACGTGACCGCGTATGCTTAGCTGTTTTTGGTAGGGTTAGCAAACATGCAGAGTTAAATGAACGCTTGGAAAAGGACGGATTTTACAGCTCTTTGGATCTTTAATCAATACAAGAGACGGGATATTTCCATGTTTCGAGTTTCCGATATTTAATAACCTTTGCAAGCACCACATGGCCACGGACCAATACAATACGAGAACTTCTAAATACAATACCTATCTAACAAAATATTGTCATAATTACACGCTTTATGTTAGCTTCACTTGTGTGTTTGTATGTAACCGACTCATTTGGACGCTATTTTGACCCACTTTAAACGTTCAGATTTCATTCAAATTTTGCACACCTGTCAAAGACCGATGACAATGCAATAATTCGAAATAAATTTAAAAGGGAAATAAATAAAGTAAAAAAAATTATTAATTAATAATAGGTTACAAAAACTAAAAACCACGCATTATATAGAAAACCAAACAAAAATATAGAAAATAAATTTTAATAGTTTTGAATTAAGAATAGTGAAAAAAATTCTAATAAATATCAATGAATAATAGTGTAAATAAGAAAAAAAAAATTAAAAAAAAGCGTGGGGTGCATGGGTTATAAATATTTCATTGACAGATATGAGAAAAAGGATTATCATTTCGGTAATATCTTAAAAAGCACCCCACGCTTTTTTTAAATAAACATGTTTTTTGAAATATATTTTCCCACTGCACACGCTTATATTATAGTATACATATTCGGTACTGCAAATGCTTCGATTTTTCAAGGCTTGTGTCAATCACATATCCGAAATTCGTTAAAACTTCCAAGCGGACATGGCAAGTGGCAACCCTACTTGCTCTAAGCGTGTACTACACGTTTTTATGACTTCCATTGTTGGCTGGCGCCTCCTTATCTCACCGTGAGAACTGCCAGTGAAAGTGGACGTGAACGTAATTGTTTAGTTGGAGATTAGTTGGTCTGAAAGCTTTTAAAAGCTTTTATAAACGTGATGGTGGCTGAAGTTAATTTTTAACGTGTTCTGTTCCAGGTCTCCCGACTGGTGATCCTCCATGAAGAGGCCGAAGATGGCAACGCCATGCCGGACCTGGCACGGCCCGTGCAGGCCGTGTCCCTCGCCGTCAACAATCTCGTCAAGGTAATCACTTTTTACCCAAATTAGGTTCTTCAATGTTTCTTTTGGCGCATCATTTAGCCTGAACGGCGCTATGGATTTTGATGAATGAAATGTCATCTGATTTGTGTTAATCTTCAAATGTTCATAGGATATTGTAGGAAGTATCGCGAAATCGCACCTCGCTGCTGCCATATTGGTTTTCAAGAAGACGATATTGAATTGAAATTTAGGAGGGTCCATTACCTCTCTTGACTTGGAACCAAAGGTACCTCACGAGCTTTCGTTAGAAATATTACATACAAACAAACATACAGTCACGCCTTTTTCCTGTTGTGATAGGCAGGGACTACATCCTTCCACATGCTACGATCTCAGCGGAAAGCAGTAGGTACACCAACTCCATGACAACCTCTACTAGTTTCTGGAACTCCAGACCAATAGGCAGTGTAGGGTCCATGCGTGATGGTGTCAAATCATTTCCGCCCGATCTCATAAAAAAGAAGAAATATTGGAAAACTGGTACTGGTGGTGGACTGGTAGATATTGTTAAAGTATATTAATTTACGAGTAGCTACTTTATAACAATTCTAGATGCTAGATAGAAATCTATATCCACGTATCTATAGGTGGATCAAAACGACGCCATTGGTCGATGCTAGTGTGTGTACTGGAGCGAAGAAGCATAGTTGACTGGCTTCGTAAACAAACTTAATCTCACTATCATTATGGAGTCTTGTCAAGTAAATAGCCACAAACGAGTGTAGGCCTTTAAATCACCTGTGAGAGAAGTGTTCGAATGACCAGACGTACGCTGATGCACCACATGCATAACACGGTAGACATTTTCCACCTTTACGCACGAAGCGATGTGCTTCTACATTTATTATGCAAAGAAGTGGAACTGCTTGCTTGAATCTGTGTTCCCCGATAGTTACAACCTGGGAGTCTTCAAGTCACAAGTGAATAGGTTACTTCTAGGTAAGCGTGCACCATCGTCGTCCGGTGAGATAGTGGTCAAACGCGAATCTAAGATGTTATGTTTACCTTATGTAGACCTTTTCTACGAACTTTGCCAGGTAGGTCACGAGACCATCGAGTCGTCAGACGACGTCGTCTTGCGCCAAGACATGCCGGGAGCCCTGCACCGCGTGGAGACGGCCGCCACACTGCTGCAGCAGGCCTCGGATATGCTGCGGTCGGACCCTTACTCCGGACCTGCCAGGTACGAACAGATAATTACCATCGGGGTTATCTTGGTGTTTCTGGGACCATGGTCCGTGTAGCTCGTAACTCCTGGATTCTATTCAGATTAAGGGCAAATATCGGAGTTCCTACTCGAGCATACTTCTGCTTCTAAGGTCGTCTTTTCACTTTTTTAGATAGCAAATATACATTGAACTATTTTAAACCGTTTATCGGATTTACCTACAACATTCGTGGTTATGGTATAAGTTTCGATATGTACTATTCGTTACTAGTAGTTTCAAGGATAAAGCGAAAAATGGTCATTAGTGCCACATCTGAAAATTCTAATAAAATGTTTTCTTTTGTAGGAAAAAACTGATCGAAGGATCCAGGGGCATTCTCCAAGGCACATCAGCTCTGCTGTTATGTTTCGACGAATCCGAAGTCAGGAAAATCGTTAAGGAGTGCAAAAAGGTACCTTACATTGCTACTGCTAGAGTATTTTATTATTTGTATTTGATTGCTCTTGTAGTTGACACTTAAATTTAAAGGAACGAATGAAAAAAAGTTATTGACCAATAGCATCGCTTCATTGTCCTCTCACGACACAATGAAGTGATCCCATTGGTTAGATATCCAAGCGCCACTTATTGCTTTGTTGGTAGAATTGATAGTGTTCTTGTCCATAGGTGCTAGATTATCTAGGGGTGGCGGAAGTCATCGACACCATGGAGGATCTGGTGCAGTTCCTGAGGGACATATCGCCTGCGCTGTCCAGGGCTGCCAGAGAGGTAAGCGAGATAACGATTAACTAACTAATGTATCTTTTCTTATCTACTAGATAAAGGCGGATTTAATTCGCGCACAAATTTGATATTTCAAATGTTAGTGAGTGAGAATAGAATAGAATAGAATAGAATAGAATAGAAACATTTATTATCATAATTTGTACATAGTATCATTAATTATATTTTTATACAAAATATCAACGATGGGTACAAATAATTATGACTCGTCAAAAACATACATGATATAAGCTTTCTGAACAACAACTATGTTCTTAATAACCACTATGGCAGAGATGCAGTGTCTAGTTGTACTAAAAATTTTGTATAATTCATTTCTTCAGTATATTTCATATTTAGCTGTAGAGAGAGAGAGAGAGAGTGTGAGTGAGTGAGTGAGTGTGTTCAGGGCAAAGCTCCTGATTCTCAGGGTATTCTAGCTAAGGGTCAGGATCTAAGAATTAGAACGAGACGCATAAGTTATTTTCATATCTTTCATCAATACATTTATTGATGATGATGATGCCGTAGGTGGCGGCGCGTGCATCGGAACTGACGCACCCGCCACACGCGGAGACACTCACGCAATGCCTGGAGAGTGTGAAGCAACTGGCGCCAGTACTCATCTGCTCTATGAAGATCTACATTCATATACTCACTGAAGGTATTGAGCACAGATCTCTTTGGTTACATCGCATAATGTCCACTTCGTAATACGACCACTTCTCGAAATTACCACTTTCCTAATTGACTACTTCCTTCCCAAAATTATAACTACCCATATTGACCGCTTCCCATAAAGAACACTTCCATAAAGTCCACTTCCCAAATTAAGAAATTAAAAGACTATTTACTTCACAATGAATAGTTTCCAATTTGTCCATTTACCATATTAACCACTACCGTAACGTCCCATATCTTATCATAATGGCTACATCCCAAATTGACCCCTAATTGATCATTTTCGATTCTTTAACAACCACTTTACAAATTGTAAATTTTACAAAGTCAACCATTCAACCATTGTTTTTTATATGAATCATGAATTAGAATTTGACCACCACTGGTGTAAGTGACGATAAGGTGGTAAACATGCTCAGCCTAGAATGAGACTGGCTCTCAAGGACCAAAAAAAGTGGTCAATGCTATAATCACTAAAATATACAATCCAATATACTAATATGATGTACTTTCCAGGTGGCAAAGGTATTGAAGAAGCTGCTGAGAACAGAAACTATCTGGCTCAACAAATGGCGGATGAAATTCATGAAATAATTCGGTAATAATGCAATTCTTGTTATGTCAGCGACTGTATAAAGTGACGGATTTTTTTCCAATTTACAAATAAATATGTCCACATTGACCAAGGTAAATGAAACTCTAACTGCTACAGAGTAAAGTTTTCTTTTCTTCCAGAGTGCTCCAACTCACCTCATACGTGGAAGACGGAGGCGAAAAGGACAACATTGCGGTGTTGAAGGCTTTGCAAACGCAAATACACACCAAGATGGGCGCCGCGCACGAGTTTTTGAATGTGAGTTTGCGCCTTAACTAGACCCATATCCGGCACCATGCCCGGTTTGAATGTGGATTTCAGCTTAGATTTTATTGTAACAATGTTTTTTTTGAATGTTATGGGAATGCGTTTGGTTTCGTAGGATTCCTCCGCCCTCCGCAACACGGTCGGCGAGCGAGCGCTGCGCTCCGTGCTGACGTCGGCGCAGCGAGCGGCCGAGCACCTGCAGCCGACGCACGCCGACGCCGTCAGGAGACACGTGCGGTGAGTGCGCCGGCTCCCCGCGCCGGCTCCCCGCGCCGGCTCCCCGCGCCGACGTCGGCGCAGCGAGCGGCCGAGCACCTGCAGCCGACGCACGCCGACGCCGTCAGGAGACACGTGCGGTGAGAGCGCCGGCTCCCCGCGCCGGCTCCCCGCGCCGACGTCGGCGCAGCGAGCGGCCGAGCACCTGCAGCCGACGCACGCCGACGCCGTCAGGAGACACGTGCGGTGAGTGCGCCGGCTCCCCGCGCCGGCTCCCCGCGCCGACGTCGGCGCAGCGAGCGGCCGAGCACCTGCAGCCGACGCACGCCGACGCCGTCAGGAGACACGTGCGGTGAGTGCGCCGGCTCCCCGCGCCGGCTCCCCGCGCCGACGTCGGCGCAGCGAGCGGCCGAGCACCTGCAGCCGACGCACGCCGACGCCGTCAGGAGACACGTGCGGTGAGTGCGCCGACTCCCCGCGCCGGCTCCCCGCGCCGGCTCCCCGCGCCGACGTCGGCGCAGCGAGCGGCCGAGCACCTGCAGCCGACGCACGCCGACGCCGTCAGGAGACACGTGCGGTGAGTGCGCCGGCTCCCCGCGCCGGCTCCCCGCGCCGGCTCCCCGCGCCGGCTCCCCGCGCCGACGTCGGCGCAGCGAGCGGCCGAGCACCTGCAGCCGACGCACGCCGACGCCGTCAGGAGACACGTGCGGTGAGTGCGCCGGCTCCCCGCGCCGGCTCCCCGCGCCGGCTCCCCGCGCCGGCTCCCCGCGCCGACGTCGGCGCAGCGAGCGGCCGAGCACCTGCAGCCGACGCACGCCGACGCCGTCAGGAGACACGTGCGGTGAGTGCGCCGGCTCCCCGCGCCGGCTCCCCGCGCCGACGTCGGCGCAGCGAGCGCCCGAGCACCTGCAGCCGACGCACGCCGACGCCGTCAGGAGACACGTGCGGTGAGTGCGCCGGCTCCCCGCGCCGGCTCCCCGCGCCGGCTCCCCGCGCCGACGTAGGCGCAGCGAGCGGCCGAGCACCTGCAGCCGACGCACGCCGACGCCGTCAGGAGACACGTGCGGTGAGTGCGCCGGCTCCCCGCGCCGGCTCCCCGCGCCGACTCCCCGCGCCGGCTCCCCGCGCCGACGTCGGCGCAGCGAGCGCCCGAGCACCTGCAGCCGACGCACGCCGACGCCGTCAGGAGACGGCGCCACCGTTTAATCGCAATAAACCGTGTGCATCGAGAAAATTGCAGTGTTGCTAGCGTTGCTAGTTGGCCAGCCCGCGTCCGTTAATCGGCCTGACAAACTGACACTAGAGGCTGACGCTACCTAGTTTTATAAACAACGGCATAGAAAAATGACATTTCTGTTACAGATCTGGCGGCATCAACGCAGACCACCTCTGCGACGAGCGCCAGTACGGACGCGGCAAGGAAGCTAAGGTAACATTATAGGGACTGGGAATTACTAGAATGTGCCAGTTTATACCTTGTTAAGCTTTTGCACGTGTTTATCCAACTCCAAAAAAGTAATAAAAAAAGCAACAAATTATAGCTTAAACGATTTAACCAAAGGACCACGCACACTCGAGCTAACCCCTCTGCAATGTTTTATGATCGACTGTTCGTAAAACGGTAGTAAATCCGCGATTTTTGTTTTTCTCAATCACTGGTGTATGAATTCCTCGCGACCCCCGCCATAACTGAAAGAATTTTTGTTTGCAGAGGTAGATACGTGCCAGGTCCAAAAATTTACAGGTCCTAGATTCCTAGGCCTATATATAAAACGTCATTCATTTATAGCGATATAAAAATAGATTTTTGTTTATCTATAGACTTAAATTTCACGTTTTGTGGTTATTTATAGTAGTTACTTAGTTAGTTAATATACGTTATTTTTCCACAGGCTCTCAATCTTGCGTCAGATTTGAGGACACAGATAAATGAAGTAGACGCCGTTGTGAACGAAGGTGTCAGAGCTGCCGAGAAGCAAGGCGGGAAGACCATGCAGGCCAGGTACATAATCAATGACACTACAGACCAAAGAAAACTCCATCCATCCTCGCTAAATGTCCAAACCTTATAGTAATCAGTTTAGAACAATATAACATAGAAAATTTAAACCCGTAGAGTGCTTCGGTGCTATCTTCTCTGACGGGTCTATTTCCGAAGCACTGGTAGAGTAAAAGGTGATTCAGCCATGAAAGGGAAATGTCCCTTTTCAAACTAAAACCATATTCAGTAAATAATTAGAACCTCAAACAATATTTTGTTAGTAATTAATTTATTATATTTGATTTATTTTCTATTTTTATCTATGTATATGAATGAGACTTAAGTGACTTGTAAAAATGCCATATTTTTGGCTACTCGCAATAAATGATTTGAGTACCTAGTAGTGAGATGATGGTGATGACGATGATGAGGATGAGAACCCAGGATGCAGCTGTAACGTTCCCCGGCAGGCTGGAGGCGGCGCACGCGTGGCTGCTGCAGGCGGGCGGCGCGCCGCAGCTGCGCCTGGAGGGGCAGCGCGCCATCAACAGCATCGTGGCGCAGGGCCAACGGGTGCGTGCACGCCCTTATCTTACCTCCTGCACCGCAAGGTTTCACGCGTTAATCGGGATAAAAAGTACCCTATTACACAATCCTGGTTATAAACTATCTGTGTTCTAAATTTCATTCAAATCCGTTCAGTAGTTTTTGCGTGAAAGAGGAACAAACATCCATCCATTCTCACAAACTTTCGCATTTATAATATTAGTAAGATTAGTAGGATTGAGATTGAGATTTTGTTTTGCTGTGCAGATCGCGGATGGCCTCCAAGGGCGAGAGAAGGCAGAAGTCCTCCAGCTATGTTCGGATGTCCAGCGTCTGTCCGACCGCCTCGCCGACCTGTGTGCGTCTGGCAAGGGCAGCAGTGAAGAGGCGCGGGCTATCACTAGGTAAAAAAGAAAAAAAAAGTCTTTTAAAATTTTCTATGCTGTAATTATTACCTCATTTTCTACAAATATAGACCTTTTTATGAAACTGATTCCATTTCCCGTGCGATAGTTATTTTTTAAATCATTTTTAAAGATTTCAACCCGATGAGTCGCTATCAGCATAATACCATTTAGTGTC
The DNA here is from genome assembly GCA_912999815.1 of Campaea margaritaria. Taxonomy (NCBI): domain Eukaryota; kingdom Metazoa; phylum Arthropoda; class Insecta; order Lepidoptera; family Geometridae; genus Campaea; species Campaea margaritaria. Next base: position 705,226 of record OU538813.1, on the reverse strand, counting down.
GTTGCTAAAATAAAAAAATAAAACTAGATTTCATCTGTGGGCTAATGAAATTACAGATAACTTTTTTTTGAGTGCGCAAGGCATGTTTGCCGCTTGGGTAGATATTAACCTAATGCCAATGTTGACGTCATCACTGGCAAATCAAGGTCAATCATATTGATTTAAATGTATTCGAAAATATAATTCTTTTTTAATAAAAGCTGTTGTGTTGTGATCAGTGAGTCTATTGCTCGAAACGGTTTTGCAAAATCAATCCTTAAAAAAATCAACAATATTCAATGGAAAAAATTATTGTCAATTTACAGGGAGTTTCTTAATTTTAGCTTTTGTGGCGTTCAAAAGTTTTCGTAGAAGTGTTGTTTGTTAGCTCGCTAACGCTCTCCCTCCCGTTACAGGGAGCTGACGGACAAACTGCACGAGCTGACGCGCGCGACGGAGCGCGCCGTCGTCAACCGCGTCGTGGAGGAGTTCATCGACGTCGCCGCGCCGCTGCGGCACTTCACCGACGCCGTCAACGCGCCGCTCGGTGCGTACCGCTGCGCCACCCATTTCTATACCTCCAGTTTGCATCGGTCGTTTCATAACTATGTGCAGAGTCGTCATCGATAATCCATATCGTCTCACTGCCGAGCACGGGTCTCTCTTCGCGCACGTGAAGAGGGTTAGGCTAGAGGGTTAACCCATCGCGGGGGCCCGGTCCGGATCGGGGGATAACATACCGACCTGCGAAATAATTCTCGGGTAGGTATGAGGCTTTCCTCGAGATGTTTCGTTTTACTGAAAAGCGACCGGTAATTCTTTTTATTTAAACACATCGGGACGAGGGATGCGATTTGGCGGGGAGTTAAATAATACCCTAGATAGAACATATATATTACTTTTGAGTGAAAATTTGTTAGTTTCGGTTATAGCATAGTGAGTCTCCCGACAGGCGCGGAGGGGCGCTCGGCCACGTTCGCGGCGCGCGCGGGCGCGCTGGCGCAGTTCAGCCGGCGCGCGGGCGCGGCCGCGGGCGTGGGCGCGGCCGCCGCCATCAACAAGCGCCTCGCCGACCAGCTGCACAACAGCGCGCAGCAGGTGCGCCTCCGGCTTCAACGGCAACGTCTCCCACCAAATCTTGCCCATATGAGACTTAAGAACCGATGTTTCAGGGTGATGACGAGCGCAGTGCAAAGCCGCGCAAGATTATGCAATGCAGACGTTGATGGCTCTGTGACTGTTATGGGCAGACGTAGCGCTTATCATCAGATGGACGACGCTCGTCTCGTTACCAAATGAAATAATATATAAATAAAAACTACGACAAAACATTAAAAAAATGTTGTTACATATAAATATCACATTCTTCATATTTTTAACGTAACAGTACACCTCAAAGGATTTCACTAGAAATGTATCCTACCGACTGCGCCAAGTTTTTTAATCTTCTAAAAGCATACCCATAATGGATTTCAATGGAAATGTATCTGCATGAATCCTACCGGCTGCGCCAAAAAAACTTGCCAAATATTTAAACTAAAATAGACAAGAGTCTTAAAGACTAGTAAAATCTAATTATTATAGTAAAACCAAGTTTAATTATGTTCCAGGTGGAAAAACTGTCTCCTCAACTGATCGCAGCCGGTAAAATTCGCCTGTATTATCCTGACAGCAAGGTAACAAAACAACTCTTTTTTTTTCTTATTTTGTTTGATCACGTACATTCATCCTTACTCCTACCTAGGATTCTCTATATTTAGGGAATTAGGAACTACGCGGAACATAGTCCTACAAACATCCAGACTCAGAACGAATACTTGTGGTTCACACAAATATTTGTCCTGTGCGGGAATCGAACCCGCAACCTCACGCTTCGCAGTTGACTCATCACCCACTACGCCACGGCAGCTGTCAACACAAGCGTAAAAATTTATTTCCCCCAAAACTGTTTCATTTTTCATTTTTATTGCTCAAAGGGGTATCGATGTCTCAAAATTACTAATTAAGGTATTGCTGTTGTTAAAAATTGTATTCTAAAAGTATGAAAATAAGACGTAATTTAGGATGCCGAGGCGACCAAGAGGCGCGTCCCAACCGACGCCATTCGGCTTGTTCTAAATTGCGCTTTATTTCGGTACTTTTCGATTCAAATTTGAAAGCCTTGCACATAGAAAGAAATTTAAAAAAAATAAAGAATATTAACATGCTTTTACATGTAATATCAAGTTGTCAAGGACCGATGACAATGCAATAATTAAAAAAAATTAAAAAAAAAAAACATACCTACTAACAAAAAAATAAATAAATTATAGTTATAAAAACATGCTTTAATAGGAAGCCCGATTAAAAAGTAGAAATAAAAATATAAAGTAAAAAGAACCCCACGCTTTTTTACCATAAAATGTTTTTTTAAAAGCTAGACCCCGATGCCTTTAGGTAGCGGAGGAGCACTTCACGAACCTGCGGCGGCAGTACGCGGAGGCCGTGCTGCGCGCGCGGGACCTGTGCGACCAGGCCGTGGACCCGCTGGACTTCGTGCGCACCGCCGGTGCGTCTGACACTTCCCCTGCTGGGCCGATTTACTTGGAGGGTTTCTCCCTACAGCTAAAGCCACAGTTGTGTTTTCCCGCACTCGCGGCATATTATGGAAAACGTCACAGTTGAATTTTCAGCAGTGGACGTGTTAAAATAACATCCCTGTACAGTTTCTCGGTGATATCTACTATGACGGGCGTATTTCCGAAGCACTGGTAGAGTTAATGCAATTTCTTTTTTCTGTGCATGAGTCAGGCATGAATCACTATTAAAAAAAAAGAAATTTTTTTTTTTGAACCCGAAATCATAATCGAAATCGAAATTATCAATTAACGTTTTTTAGTTCTAATTTCTTATCATTACAATTAGTGACATTATTTTCTAAAATTTCCAGGTGAATTAATGCAGAAACACACATACCTATGCGAAGATGCCATTCGTCACAACGATTCTCAGAAAATGGTTGACAACACTTCCGCCATTGCAAGGTATGCTGTGTATTTAATTTTTCATGTATAAATTATGTCCTTAAACTGTCTCCGGCAATCAATCGATCTATTGATGAAAACCGAATGAATATGGTGTTCTTGGCTCTACGCCTGCGGGGAGGTGACCTGAACCACCGCGGCTATCTCCGTGACGTTTCCGTGTGCGCAGGCTGGCCAACCGCGTGCTGCTGGTGGGCGGCGCCGAGCGCGACAACACGGAGGACGCCGCCTTCGCGCGCGCGCTCGCCGCCGCGCACGCGCGCCTGCAGGCCGCCATCGCGCCCGCCGTGCAGCGCGCCAAGGCCGTGGCGCGCGGGGACGCCGCCGCCGCGCCCGCCTGGAGGCACGCCAACGCAGAGGTCGCATCCCCCACGATACTATTTCCATTACATTTTGGAAGTAAAACTTCTTTACTCCCGCTTGACTTCGGGAGTAAGCTGGTGACTGCATGAAGGGAGCGTTACGAAAAGTGTGATCGGACGAGGCGAACGGAAGTTCAGAGGGAAATAATAAGTTAGTGAATATATTACTGTAGGAGCAAGAAAGAGAGGTGCGAGTTCACATTTTCTTTCTCTCTTTCTCTCGTAGCTAATTAACATATATACATACATATAGATGGAGCTAAAGAAGTTTTACTTCTATCGTGTGGTCTAAAGCACACTCATTTTTTTTTAAGAATCATAAATCCACATTATTAGGACAATAATCCAAATGTATCTGACTCCAGATAATTAACGCGGCGACCGAGGTCGAGACCGCCTTGGGGCGGCAGTACGCGCCGCCCCCGCCCCCGCCCGCCCTGCCCGAGGCGCTGTCCCGCCTCCACGTGTCGACCTCGGCGGAGCCCGCCCCGCCGCGCCCGCCGCCGCCCTCGCACGCCGCCCCCCCGCGCCCGCCCCCGCCCTCCGACACCGACGACGAGGGAGAGGATATCTTTAGGCGGCAGCCGCATCCCAGCCAACCTATACTGGTATGTGTAGCTAGGCTACTTCCGGCGTAGCACGTGTAGTACACACTTGCATACAATATATTCTCAAGAAGATCGGTTAGCCTAGATACAGTGGTGACGTGTACACACTAGTTACTGGGCTAACGAAGTTACGCAAAGGATTGCGGTGGCTTTGTAAGGTCTTGCGTTGTTTGCTAGTTGTCTTGGGTTGTGTGAACTCGTAGCACAGAGCGCTCGCTCACTCATGCAACTGGTTGTTATTTGCTACGTCATCGTAGCACTCGTAGCGCTGATTTCGTTTCACTCGATTTTCTGTCAGTTCTTCGATACACATGTCGTATCGAATCGTATCGAATTTTATCTCAAAATTAAAAAGTTTTCAAACGACATAGCCTTAACCATCAACCCTTCTGGGGATCTTAAGTACTGTTCTGTTAACCGCCCCCTCCCCCTCCCCCCAGGTGGCCGCCCACAACCTGCACAAGGCGGTGCGCGAGTGGTCGTCGAAGGACAATGAGATCATCGCGGCCGCCAAACGCATGGCCATCCTCATGGCGCGCCTCTCCGAGCTGGTGCGGTCCGACTCCAAAGGTATTCACTATCTCTTTCTTTCCTGCAATGTGAGATAGAGATGCAAAAGTTTTTTTTTTTTTTCGATTTTTGTATAGTTGTAATAGTTATATTCCAGTTAATGCTTCCTGATCGTAGCAACGCCATGGCGCATAAAAAAAAACAATTTTTTTTAACGTAATATACCCACTGTAATCATGCTAGCACTGTATTATTATGTAATTATATGCCATAATCACTGTAATATAATGTTTCCATCTGCTTGCTCGGATAGAGGTCTATATGAACCTCAGTGGTAAGTGCCTATACACATTTAGTTATATGCTACTAGCTGCGCGTGGTTCCCGTTCCCGTGGGAATACGGGAATTAAATATAGCCTGTGTTACTCGCTGATAATGTAGCTTTCCATTGGTGAAAGAATTTTTAATATCAGTTTCCTTTATTTATCCTTAATTTATATTAGTTTAGGCGTGAAAGCGTAACAAACAAAAAAAAACTCACATTCGCATTTTATAATATTAGTTATGATTAGATGTAAAGGTTTTCTTGCTTAGAAAGATTTTATCTAGAAAGTAAGACGCCTTCGCCAGGTGTCGGCTGGCAAGCAGTAGTGTGCAAATATTACTATATAATAATTAAAATGTTTTTTGAAATTTATATTTTGGAAGCACAAGATTAGCTATCTATGTTTTTCTATTTTATGATTTTATATAAGTAACTAAATGTATTATGATCAAATGCATATGGTTTCCTACAATAGATTTTACATTTGAGGGTATTCAAATAATATGTTCAGAAATATAAAATTAACTTATTTAGCTAGTACCACTTAATATATTTTTATGTAGGAATTGTGGAAGGTCAGCCTTCCACGAGAATTTGTTAGGGGTTGATTTGTCAACAATTAGGGGTTGGTCGGTTGTGCCCCCGCTGTCCGTGGCAGCTGCCGACTGTGAGTTGTGTGCAGGCAGCAAGCGCGAGCTGATCGCCACGGCGAAGGCCATCGCGGAGGCGTCCGAGGAGGTCACGCGCCTCGCCAAGAAGCTGGCGCTCGAGTGCACCGACAAGAGGATCCGAACCGTGAGTCTGCCGTTTTGCTTCAAGACTTTCTTAACACGTTCACTGCTGAAAACACAATTGTCGTGTTTACCATAACTTGCCACGAGTACGGCAAAACACGACTGTTGTTTTTGTTGTATGAGAAAACATTATCCCGCGTGCAGAGCCGCACCCGTGGCTAGACAAACAAAACGGCTCAGCAGTCAAAGTGTTAAGCTGCGTTGTGATTTAAAATTCCAAAAAAAAATGAAGTTAGAAAGAGACAAACATACATCTACAGGATTAACGTGCGAGAGAATGAGTAAGAATACATCATAGTGTTGCTTGCATTTTTGGAGGTAAATTCAGCACTATTACAAAAACATTTTTAACTCTAAAGTAAAGTTCTTTTTTATAGAATTTTCTACTTTTCTAAAACTCACGTAGCAATGGACAAACGTAATTGACCGTCCCGGGGAGACAAAACTCTTTATAATATGATGCTCAAAAAAGAAAAATTAAAATATCGATGTAAAATAAAAATATTAAAAAAAAAACACCACAGAATACGAAAACTTAAAACCGATACCAAACCTAACTTAACAATATGTTGCAAAAAAGTGAAAATTGTGCCCAATTTGTTTTCAGAACTTGCTGCAAGTGTGCGAGAGGATTCCGACGATCGGCACGCAGCTCAAGATCCTGTCCACTGTCAAAGCCACCATGCTGGGGGCACAAGGTACGCACAAATATCTTATAAATTGAACATGAACTATTTCGCCCTTTTAGTGCTCTAAGCTACTTAAATGTAAACCGTAGTGAGAGCTATTGAAACTAATATTTGAGGAGTTCCAGAACAATACATACCACACATGCATACACACATACCCAAACTCACACCCACACACACACACTCACAGAGAGAGAGAGACATACACACACACACCACACTCTAACTTTTACGGGTTAAAAGGTATCTGATCTAGTAACCCAGGTAATAAACTATCTATGTACCAAATTTCATCCAAATCCGTTCGGTAGTTTTAGCGTGAAAGAGTAACAAACATCCATCCATCCATCCATCCATCCTCACAAACTTTCACATTTATAATATTAGTAGGAATTAGTAGGATTATTATTATTATTTATAATTATATATAGGCTAGTAATGATTCGCTTTATGGCTTCTAACTGTATATTTCTGGCTTTCTAACAGTCGGCATGCCGGACTACAAAGGTAAACTAGAGGCTTCTGTCGTGGTTAACTGCTTTGTAGACTAGTAAGGATTTGCTCATAATATTCTCGTCTTGCGGAAAAGAGACGGAATTATATGTCTCATCATAAACCCGTATCGTCCCACCGCTGAGCGCGGGTCTCCCCTCACTTTCGTGAGGAGGGTTAGGCCATAATCCACCACGGGGGCCCGGTCCGGATTTGTGGATAACATACCTACCTCCGAAATAATTCTCGGGTAGGTATGTGGGTCTCCTCATTATGTTTTCCTTCACCTAAAAGTCAGTGTTAATTACCTACATATGCTTTACAGAAACACATTGGTACGTGTCTGCACTGGGATTTGAACTCACGTCCTTCTCCTAGGAAGGCGGACGTTCTCCCACTAGCCTACCACCGCTTGCATTATATGTCTGCAGAGATATAATTTCCCTCTCACGTCTTCTAAAACGTTATTATTTTCTCGCCGTTTCTTTGCAGATATAAAACTTGGTATCTTTTTCTCACCACGATAAATTATCACAGTTCACCAATACTTAAACTGAGGTGAAACCACAGTTTATTTATAAAGATAAATAGACAAGTTCAATTCCCGAACACTTAGAGGTTTTAACACTTTGACTGCTGAGCCGATTTTCTTGTCTAGCCACGGTTACGGATCTGCACGCACCGTAGTGGTTTCCCGCACCGCTAATACTACAGCTGTGTTTTGCCGTACTCGCGGCAAGTTATAACGTTAGTTAAGGCAAGTCAGTTTGTGTTGTCAGCAGTGAACGTGTTAAAAGAATAAAACCACATTTCAATATATGACATTAGTTCAAATATCTCTATTGCATAGTATAGATGTTATACTGTGTGTTGATGTTTGTGTCCTGCAGGAAGCGAGGAAGACCAGGAGGCGACCGAGATGTTGGTCGGCAACGCGCAGAACTTGATGCAAAGCGTGAGTATTTTTAAATTAAACTTTTCTGAACGTTTTGTTTCAACGTAATGTTTTTCTTTAGCATTTTTGTGATTCGTGATTTTTTGCTAACCCCCCCCCTCCCCCCCCCCCCCTCCCCCGTTTAATAGCCTCACGCGAGGGAAAAATAATTCCCAGCGTACCCGCTGGTGGGCCCGCTGGGAATATACCAAATCGAATCGCGCGATCAATCACTACAGACCATAGAGTAATTCAACACTTGGTTCTCTGTGCCAACAGGTGAAGGAGACGGTGAAGGCGGCAGAGGGCGCTAGTATCAAGATACGCACGGAACAGGGCGGGTACAGGCTCAGATGGGTGCGCCGCTCGCCTTGGTACCAGATCTAAACTGTGGCGCCGTGGTGCCACTGTCGTCCATGGTCCTAGGGGCTGTGGAGCTTGAGGAGTGTGGAGCCATGATCCTAGGGGCTGGGGAGCCATGGATTTATGTCATCAAAAAGCATTGGACCTCCGCTGTTTAGCCATGGTCCTAGGGGCTGTGGAGTTTGAGGAGTGTGGAGCCATGGAATTAAGTCAAGGAACCATGGATCTATTGATATAAATCTTGGAAACATGGTTATATCTGTTAATGGAGAAGAAACTTAAGAGCACCGTATATGTTTTCATAGTTTCAAAAATTTACCAGCCGGAGAAACAAAAAGCTGGTGCTTATGTATTGGTTCTATTTGTTAAAACAACATTAAATGAAATATATAAAGAAACAAGACTCCAAATGACCTACCTCCTTAATGAGGCCTATTATAACACGCGATACTCGATACCGTGATCCGATATTGATGAAATATTGACTTTATTGACGGTATCACAATGATACTGTCTTGATTGTATTGACGATAATATCACAAAATCTGGATCATAAATAATATTGAAAGTGTAATTTGGCCGATTTAAAGGTCACTTAGTACTGCGCAGTACAATCTTGTCGTCACTTAGTACTGCGCAGTACAATTTTATCAAACGTCACGTAACTTTTTATGTAGGGGGTTCGACTTAAGAAAGAAATCAACATACAATGCTGGATCTCGGATGGCTTAGTTGGTAAAACGATGGAATAGTATTTCTAGAGTCGCCGGTTCTAATTCCGCTTTGGAGTCATGTTTCCTTCCTAGAAAAAAAAATACATAATCGGTATTACTTATAAACGCCCCTTAAAGTTAACAACGGCATTAGAGTTATGAAAGTCATCAAGTCGAGGGTAAATAAGAATCTTCTAGGCAAGCATGCTTTACCGTCGACCGCGGTGACGCTTACCATCAGGTGACATTGCTGTCTAATAATAGTAAATACAAGCCGCCAAGCAGTAGTGTGCAAACATTACTGTGTTCCGGTTTGAAGGGCACTATTTCCAGCGAAATTCCTGGGCATATGAGACTTTAGAGCCGATGTCTCAGGATGACGAGCGCAGTGCAGTGCCGTGCAAGATTATGCAGTGCAAAGTTCTGGGTGGCGCTGTAATTGTTATTAGCAGGCGTAGCGCTTACCATCAGGTAAACGACATGCTCGACTCGTTAAACAGACAAATAAAAAAAAATACGCAATTAATAAAAATCTGCGCAACTCATTTTTCTACTGCGCAGATATTAAATGACGTCCTTAACTTTATAGGCGTTTATAAGTAAAGCCTAATGTTAAGTTACATAAAGTTTACAGTAAAACTTTTAAGTTCAACTAAAATATTATTTGTTTTAATTATTTGTTCTCACAACGAATATTTTGGTTTATTTTATTAATTAAGTGAATAAAAAAGAGTGATTGAGAAAGTAAGTGCCATGTGCTAGTGCTTTATAACATAGGCTAGAGTTAGGTCTTAACTTATAGGTCTTAAGCAGTTACCTATTTTGTGCACTAGAACAGCCTTAACCCTATAGAGTTAAAAAAATGTATGAAATACTATAGAATAGAAAATGCTTTATTCTTGTTAACGTTGATAGAAATATTATAAAATGCACAAATATTCTAACAACTTTGTAATGTATAAAATAACTTGAATTTAATGTAATAGCAAACGTAAATTGCTATCTAAAAGACTAAAATCAGACGCTATAAGAAAATAGTATCATAGAAAAATAATAATCATATTTTTGTACCCTATAATAATAATAATTAATAACAGTTAATATAACAACTGATATCATTCAGTAATAAAAAAAACATGTCAAATGTACAAGTGGAAAAAAAAAAATAAGATAAACATCTGATAATAAAGTCTAAAAAAACTACGCGTGTTTAAAACAAAACATTATCATTTTTTAAAACATATCTTGTATGATATGAAAACATCAATCATTTTCAAAAAAGAAAATTACAATATTGACAATGTTTTGTGTAGTGTGTAGACTGAAACACGAGACACGGCTATAAAGAAACAATATTTAAAACCTTAAACGATGTAACCAAAGGACCGCGCACGCTCACTCTTACCCCGCTGTCAAAGTTATTTGATCGACTGTTCGTATAAAGATAGATAACACGCGAACTCCGTTCATTATAATCGGTATTTGATTTTCGCAATCGTTGTAATGTATCTGTCGCGATCCTCGCCGAAACTGACCGAATTTCTGTTCGTAGAGTTTGATGCGTGCCGTGTCCATAGAGAATATTAAACGTTCTTAGTTAAAACTAATGGAATTTCCTTATTAATATTACAATGAATGACTTATTTATAAAAAAAATATTCGTTTACTCATCAAATATTATAAGCATACTATATTATGATATATTTTACAAGCTATATATTGTATTTTTAGCGTATTATATTCGTAGATTTAATATAATTTTTCCTGTTGGCCTTTGTATGTATCAAAAGTATTAAACGCAGCAATAATGTAGTAGAAAAATTAAATAAAAAAATGGCCAATCTGCCTTTTAGATGATAAATTAGATTTATGATATATATTATAATGATATCAGGATACTTTATAATCAGGATAAAAACTTTATAATTATACAGTCACGAGCTTTAAAATGTAAACTTACAGATTTTCAAACATTGGTATTTTCCATAAATGATTGAACGGAGATCTGAGCTAAAATTTTACATTATTAAATGGATGACGCAACAACCCAAAATGAGTCTTCGCCTTCGATAATAAGAGCCGCCATTACGGCCGGTCTTGTGCCATTTGTCAGTCTCCCATCTGGAGCTCGCGCAACTCACACACACACAAACACACACACACACACACTAACACACACACACACACACACACACACACTAACACACACACATAGAGATAATTTTGAAAATAGAGTTCGTTTCCATTTTTATCTTGACTGTGTTAAGGTTCCATACATAAACCTGTATGTCGTAAAGGGCAATATATTATATATTTTTTTTTTTTTTTTTTCATATTAATCATAATTCACTTATCAGACAATTAGAATTATTGGTGAATGTCATGTATGCAGCTAATCAATGCTGTGCTTGGACAAAAATTCTCCTATTGTCCCTGGTCTGGTCTCTCCCTCAATCAATTCTGCCTGCATTCGCTTGATTGTCTCTTTCATGAAGTCTGTCATAACCCATTCTCGAGATGCCATGAACTTAGCCCACTTGGTAGGAGAATTGCTTCTGATTGTCAGTCCATCCCTTTCTGTGTCTGAATTCTCTCCTGCCACTTTTACGGGTTCTCCACTGGCTGTGAATTGCAGACCTTGAACATGGTTTCTCTTGTGTATATAGGCCACAAGAAACACATTGGCCACTGTTCCGGAGACTCCATATTCCAGATTCATCCTTGCATTTTTGGACCTGTCCAACCCGAGCAATGCGCCTACCCCATGAACAAAAAAGAAGTATGAGGGGTTTATGACTGTAGAGTAAGCTGATTTCTTTACCAGCCCCATATCAGACTGGTATGGGAAGTAAGATTCTCCCTTCGCAGCTTCCTCCCCTACTTTTGACATCCTGATCATGTTTAGGGCAATTGGTTCATATGTAATCCAAGCTGGAGCATCATCTAACTCTTCTGACCCGATTATGTGAAGAAAGAATCTTATGGACAGCAAAGATGCACAGTCTCTGTATCTGGATGATATGGTCCCTACACGGGCTTGTGAAAAGGTTGCCTTTGGGAATCGGTGAAGGAACATGTCTATGCCAGCTATGATTTTGAGATAATTGACATCATTCAGCCAGGAACCTACAAGTGCTATTAGGGCATCGGGTTTTGGTATATCTTCTGGGATTCCGACGGCTTGGGACATGATTCTATCTGACACTTGTCCCAAGTATCCTGAATCGAATATACAGCCCATTCGGTAGATACTGCAGAAGATGACCAGCAGACCTACATCAGATGCCTCTCTTTCGCTCGTGACTACAGCCTTGGATGGGACGTTTTGTTCCTTTATCTCTACATCAAACAGATCCCAGACTGTGACATGCTCTCCACGACCTGCAATTTTGATCCCGAATGACTCCCAATCATCTCGATTTTCTGCTGGTTCAGTTTTGAGGAATAAATATGCAAACTCCTTTCCTGCATCTAGATCTGGGGTGGATGAACGTAAACTGTTTATAAAAGCATTCTTTGCCAGTCTTAGATCTTTGTAGATGGCTTTTATAATCAACTGCGGTTTCTTCCTGTCCCTGAAATACTCAGAAGGATACTCGAATTCTAAACCAGATGATGGGGCCTGGACTGCCAGAGGCTTCTTATCCTTCACAAATTTTAGGGCAGACATTGTCACTCAATTATGATTCCTGTTGTATTTATATATATATATATATATATATATATATATATAAATACATATATATATGACGGGTGATCAGATCCAAGTACCTTTTTAAAAATAGTGATGTCAGCATTGCTGACATCACTATCACTATCACAAGCACTATCATCATGGTGATCACTCATTCTCAATTTTTAAGTAAAAGTAAGGTGAACAGTTTATAACTTATTTATTCAACAGAGTACGTAAAATGAGGTGTAAAGGAGGTCCGAACGGTTCGACGGTTCGAGCCAGAATGAGGCGTGCTCTGTCGGGTGCCCGTATTTATACTAAAACCTGGGTCCTACCCGCAATATTTATAAACTTTATAAAAATGACTAATATTCGCCCAAGTTTAAGTTTAAACCTCTAACAATGTTTTGCAGTTACTATTAATTGATTATAAAATGATTTTGACAATAAAATGATTCGTTATTCAAACTAATATTAATCAAAACGTTTTATGACAAATGATTCATCAAATAAACAAATCGTGGCTAGTAAATAGTTGTTAAAGAATCAAATCTATAACCTAATTATTTAATTATTATTATTATAGTTTGTTATTGAAGCTTCATAACGGCTTTGCGCCGATATATATATATATATATATATTTGTACCCGTGTGATTGTGTATACATGATTGTGATAGTTATATAGTTGTAAATAATATAGTAGCTTATGCTTTTTACATAACTTTGCCAATGAATGGTAGTTGCTATTCGCCTAAAGCCTACACCCACTGACGCGTCGCCAATTGTGTTTACATTACATTTTAGTTTGGTCCTGTCAAATGATTTGCTGTCGCTTTCCAAGTTCACGGAAAAGAAAGGGATGGCATTAGCTGACTAATTAACTTTTAGTTTGACGATGTCGCATTTTTTTGCGATATCGGTTTCTTTTACATTTTGTCGCCGTGATAGGAGGACGCGAAACGCATTTTCGCTGCGATTATTATCGAATTACAACATAGCGCCTGTGTGGTGGAGGCCCAAATAGTGCTGCTATGTAGTTTGTACTTAGATTCGTGCAGGCCTAGTCGGTAGGTTAGTTTCCAAGTAGTATTTCAAGTTTGCATGTATGTTAATCATATCACAAATGACAAGATATTGTAGTTATATAAATTCTATAGATACATCACGGTTCCAAAACTTGTATGTAATATTTTTACATAAAAATTAATCCATATTTTCTTTGGTCACGGCATCACGCGTGTACGGCTGGACCGATTTCGCTAATTCTTATTTTCAAATATACGTAAAGTTTCGAAAAAAAATGGAAATATTTTCCGGAAAACAGGTAAAATTTGGGAAAAACTAAAAATTTTTTTTTTTATGAACTCACGATTTGACATTACATTTTTTTAAGATATTAGGCTATTCCTAAGTAACATGGTGGTTTTTAAACTGGGAAATGCAGAGTTCTTGCTGGAAAACAGGACGCGGGTAAAACAGTGGAGCACAGCTGGTTAATATATAAAATATATAAAAAAATAAGTAGCGAATCTCGGAAGGAAAACTGCGGACCTGTTGGATTGAATGATTGTTCCAAACGTAAGGAAAAAAACAATGAACAATGATTAATCCCAGTTTCCTTAACTACTGATAGACTTTTTATTTTATTTGACTGAGTGACGAGACGAGCAAGTCGTTCACCTGATGGTAAGCGCCTGTCCATAAGAGTCACAGCACCATCCAGAACCTCGCTTTGTATAATCCTGCGCGGCACTGCACTGCGCTCGTCACCCTGAGACATCGGCTCTAAAGTCTCATATGCCCAGTAATTTCGTAATTTTGTAAGAATATATCCAAAACGCTGGTAATTTGTGAAAAAAAAAGAAACTAGCTGACGATACATTTTCCATAAAATCCCACATACAAGTAAAAATACTTGCGAATCCCGGTGCGGGCATGAACCAATGTGTTTCCTGTAAAGCATACGTAACTATCACTTGCATTTCGGTGAAGGAAAACATCGTGAGGAAACCCACATGCCCAAGAATTATTTCAGAAAAGCACAATATTAAAATCGTTTATTTGCAAGTATACAAAAATAATGCACTTTTACAAGTTAAACACTTCAGATACATAGAGAAAAATAAAAAAATTACAAATATGATCTACTAAACTAATGATTAACTGATTATGGAATGTGTTCCTCTGATCCGGACCGCGCCCCACGAATAATGGCCTACTCCTGTTTACAAAAGGGAAGTGAGACCAGGGGCCTACCATGACATCTTAGAGCGATTCAATTGGAGATCTAAACTGAACCGCGTCGCATAAGCGTAACGTGACGTCTTATTTTTGATGTTGCCGCCATTTTCAACCGAAACTGGATCCATAGGTCTTTAATTGAATCGCTATAAGAGGTCATGGTAGGCCTCCTGTGCTCAGCAGTGGGCGGATATGAGTTGTGATGATGATGAACGGTACATGCAAACATTTCAAATTTAAACAAAACTTGCAAAATATAGTTTTTATTAATTTTAATAGCTATTATCTACTGATCGTGTTGTGAAATCCGACTAGACCTAATTTCAACTTTACTGCTTGATTAGAGAAATTAATTTTATTATAGGTTTTAAAAATTACTACGGTATAATTTTTTGCAATGTAATCGTGTGCTTCTTTTTGCCTTATACACTTTATATTTTTGTTAATATTTTTAGGTACTCATTTATTTATTTTAATAAATATTTTTACATATTTATGTCTGTTTTACTTTATTTAATTTCGATATGTTTATTCATACAAAGTAATTGTAGTTTATTTCACAAGTATTTTAATTTTATTTTTATAATTTTTATTATAATTGGATGTATAATTATGAATTAAACGTGCTATAATATGCGGTTTATTTAATATTTAAGGAGATTATACTCTCGTGAATTATTATCGTCTTTTTTCAACTTTTCATTATTAAAAACAGCTGTATTTTTATTTGGATTTATGGTTAGAAAGTTTAGGTCCGACGAAAAACTAACAAATTCACTGTGTTTCTCTTCATAATAATTTAGATATTTTACAACGTAAGGTAAATTATCTAAAGTAGGTTCTAAATTAAATCTATCAATGAGCAAGTTTCCATTTTGGCCTAAAAGAGTAGACATATGTCCAGTACGACAAATTAGAAAATAGTAGCTTAGAATTCTGATTAGTTTTGATCTGTAGAAATATCTAGTAAACTGTAGAAGTGTAGTTGTAACTAGTAGAATTGGATTTGAAATTTTAGCACATACTTTTCAAACCACTGTTACACAGACGCGGATGACAAGGATTAAAAAAAAATAGTATTTTTTTTTTACACGAAATTAACTTTGGTTTTCCGGTAGTTGAAGCTCTTAATGAACTGTTGCCTTCATTGGAACTTCATAACTTGTGTGCCTCGAAACCCAACGCGCTCGGTTCGATCCTCAGTCGCGCCGTATGACTTCTATTGTAAAATATGTGCAGAAGTCATGACTGGCCACTCTTCAAACTAGGGATGTTACGGAGGTGATTTAATCGGAACCGAAGTCGGAGTCGGAGTTTTTAAATTTAGTTCGTCGAAGTCTTAGTCGGAGGTGGTGGCAGAAGAGACTTTACAAACATTATTCAATCAGCCTGTTTAATTTTAATCAGACAATAATAAACCTACGTGACATAGGCAAAAAAAGTTGGCAAATTAAAGCAAATAAATTTACTCCCAAAGTAGCAAGACCTCCGATTAAAACCTCCAATTTAAAAATGTCGGAGCCGAATTCGGAACCGGAGGTTTAATATCAATCGGTAGTTCCGACTTATATCGAAGTCGGAGTCGAAGCTCCGTAACATCCTTAGTTCAAACCCCGGACGATCCATACAAAAGCTGATTTTGTGCATTTGCCAAATGTACGCACATTTACACATTTACACGTACGCAAACACTACGCGACCAAAATAAAAGAACTCGCTAGTATGAATGTTCATACTAACCGTTTGTCTAATATATTTGGGCGTATTGCATTGATTGTCCTGGTGGAGGTGCGGATTGCACGGGGTGGAGGGTGTTCATTCTGTATGTACTATCTTCTCTGACTACGCCCAAATAACGGCTTCATCAACAGTTTTGGACAACGTAGTGGGTGGCCTTTTTTATGCTAAAGCATGTCTTCATATTCTTCAAGTTTACAACTAATAGATACTAATTACTAAAATTATGTGCAGAAATGTTAAAGTTAACGAACATTAGCTTAGTAACAATATTTTTCTAGCAGCATATTTTCCTACTGGATATTTAGAGAAATAAAAATTTAATATTTTTGTACAAAATGTTGTTTTATTTAAATGTCCTTGTCTGCGTTCAATATCCTTTGATCCTTTAATACATACCCTTAAAAAACTGAAATAATTGAAGAAAATTCAACCTCTACATTCGACTGAAAATAAGCTATAGAATAGAATAGAATAGAAATAGTTTTTTTTTACTTTTTCCTCTCTCCCCACTGTTACTAAACTAGTGGAAAAAAGGAAGAAGCGTCAGCCCAGTCAAATGTGCGTCGATCAAGAATTTATTGCTGCTTTGGCCTAACTGTAAATTAATATTGTATAATGTTATCACATGTTTAAATACTTAATTATTGTATGTTCGAAATGGACAGGCTGCTGAACCTTTTTTTAAATTTTAAGACCACAATATTGTTTTGTACCTACACAGTTTTTAACAATAAACGTATTATTATTCTATTCAAAGAGAGTGAAGTGACATTCACACTTCTGCCAACCCAAGCGCACAGCGAGATGTTAGGGAAGTCCACTGAGTTTTAATTAAAAAAGGATTTGACCTTATTTACCCGTAAAACGGCATTTAATCACGAATCGAAGCGGAAAACATGATTGTAGTTGAACCGCGATGAAGTCATTATACCTATATTTATATTTAATTTCACATAAGGATAATTGTTTACGTATTAACTGTAGTCGCTGGATGTGTAAGGGTGTGGTGTTCACTGTTCATGGATTTTGTGATTTTTAATTGGTAAGTTGAAACTTTATTTTCATTAGTAGGTACCTAGCTCATATCCGCTTTACAGCGAAACTGTGACGCTCGTCACTCTGAGACATCGGCTCTAAAATCTCATACCATGCCCAGTAATTTCGCTGGAAACAGTGCCCTTCAAACCGGAACACAGTAATGTTTGCACACTACTATACTTGGCGTATGAATATCTGGCGGTCTCTTGCAGAAGAGGTCTACCACTACAGATGTTTAGATTCGAGAGCCCAGCGTTCAGTTTTAATAAAAAAAACGTAATGTGTGCTGGGACACAGTGGAAGTAAAACTTCAACAACCTACCCAATTATTTCAGAAAAAAAAATCATAATAGATATTTTGAAAAATATACGAAACGTAACTTTTTCTCTTTCTATCTTCACTAACTTATATTTCCCTCTCAACTTCCGTTTGCCTCGCCCGATCACACTGTTCGTAACGCATTCATCAGCTTACTCCCCAAGTCAAGCGTGCGTAAAGAAGTTTTACTTTTTAAAGCTTCCACAGGATTGAGACGCGCGACAATCTTGGCAGCTCATGATCATGTTCTTCTTCAATTCAGAATAGAGATGGCGCCACTATCACTGAAGATAGTGCAGGACGACGGCGCCGTCACTCGCAAGGTGAAGCTGGAGCCGACCCTGACCGTGCGAGAGGCCACCAACATTGTGAAGGAGAAGGCGAACCTGCCTGCTGACGCTAAAGGTAACCTAGATAGGTTTGACATGAGGTAGATCACGGAGAGAGCTTTGCCAGCGCGCCTGGACAGTATTATAGTAATCGCAGGTTCAAATCCTGCTCTGTCGTTTGCCGGAACACTGAAAGCGAAAAACTTGGACCACGATCCTCGTAGTTCCTGATTCTATGTATCTAGTAGAATTATTACTATTACATTCTGATATAGGGAGGTAACGGGCTGGCGACCTTCCACCAAAGTTTTGTTAACTAGGTAGGTAGGTATTTTTTCCTTCACCGAAACTCATGTTCAATTTGTACGGTTAGTTGCCTTTAAACCCTGGGTTCGAAAAACCTTCCATTACTGAACAGTTAGGTGGTAATTGTTTAAACAATGCCTTACGATTACAAACTTAGATCTATGGGTAGTTCTCAAAAAGTTGCCGTTTTTCGGTTACACAGGTTAATTAGAAAATTCAATTACAAACTTAAATTCGAGTTCTCAACTTTTCTTTGGAATTGTGTTGGATGTTGGCATCGATGCAGCTAGACTCCTTCCAACTATCCTAAGAGTTACTTTGCTCTAGGTATGTTATCCGCCAATCTGGACCGGGCCCCCGTGGTGGATTATGGCCTAACCCTCCTCAAGAAAGTGAGGAGAGACCCGTGCCCAGCAGTGGGACGTTATGGGTTGCTGATGATTGATCTACCTACCCAGACCCTGACTGCTAACTAGGATTTCCTATAGGTATCTAAGAAATGTGCGGAAATCTAACGCGAAACCTCACGCTTTGGGCCCCACGGGTAGTTCTCATTCTGCGGGAATCCGCTCTTGAACCGCTTTAGATACAATTTAAAATGAAAGTTATATAGGAAAAACTACACAGGCCGTTTTCCAGCTATGCACCGTCTACTTGCAATAAGTGATAAGAGTTTTGAGTTTCACCTTCAAGTTTTTCTAGCGGGAGGCCTCTTCTGCAAGAGACCGACTGCTCAAGTGGTACCACACTTTTGCCAGATATTCATCCGCCAAGCAGTAGCGTACAAACATTACTGTGTTCCGGTTTGAAGGGCACTGTTTCCAGCGAAATTACTGGGCATATGAGACTTTAGAACCGATGTCTCAGGGTGACGAGCGCAGTGCAGTGCCGCGCCAGATTATGCAATGCAAAGTTCTGGGTGGTACTGTAACTGTTATGGGCAGGCGTAGCGCTTAATGTGACCACCAGGTGAACGACCTGCTCGTCTCGTCACAAAAAAAAAAAACTTTTGCTGTTGTTTCAGCATACGCCCTCTTCCTGCGGTCGTTGGACAATGACTTCTCAGGGATATGGCTGGAGGATGACCGGACGCTCGCCTACTATCTCCTGCGAGATGGAGACAGGATTGACTATATGAGCAAGATTCGGAACTTGAGGCTGAGAATGTTGGATGGTGAGTACTTGTTTATTTATTTCAATACACAGTGCCTTAATTAACACGTTCACTGCTGAAAACACAGCTGTTGTGTTTTTATAACTTGGCACGAGTACGGGAAAACACAACTGTTGTGTTTTCGGTATGGGTGCGGCTCTGCACACTCCATAGTGTTTTCCCATACAACAAACACAACAGTTGTGTTTTCCCGCACTTGCTGCAAGTTATGAAAAACACGATAGTTGTGTTCTCAGCACTGAAGATGTTAACAGGTATTTCCAAAGCGACACAGTACTTAGTAACTAAGAACTAAAACATTTAAGTCCCGTAAATGTCACCAAAGTACATGTAAAAATTTTAATGTCAAGATAGTTCTACTCTAGAGCTGAATCTAGCTTAGGAAAAGGAAACTCCATTAACTCTACAAAAAGAGTAAAATAAGAGTAAAACGAGAGTTTATTATAGTAATTTCTATTCTATTCTATTCTACCAGTGCTTCAGAAGAATAATCATACTAGCCGTTTATCTATTACCTACATTTTGGCGTGTAATATTGCCTGTCCTCCCGATTGACCTCCCGATTGCGGGTAGAGGCGCGGGGAAGCGGATCGCGGGGGGTGGAGTGGCCACCCTGTACGTAGTAGGTATTACTATATGCTTTCTACGCCAGGGTTTATACTATCTCTACCTTCATAATTATATTTTTTCTAAATATCCCTGGACAATGTTAATAAAAGCATATTCTTTTGTCCAGACACCGTGAAGACCTTCCAGGTGGACCAGTCGAAGCTGGTCAGCGACCTGATGCTCTCCATCTGTTCCAAGATCGGTATAACTAACCATGAGGAGTACGGACTGGTAAGCTTTGCTTTAGCAATCAGAAAATAAGAACAAAACTGTCTGTCAATACTGTTCCCGTTTAAAAGGCACTGTTTCCAGCGAAATTACTGGGCATGAGACTTTAGAACCGATGTCTCAGGGTGACGAGCGCAGTGCAGTGCTGCGCAAGATTATGCAATGCAAAGTTCTGTGTGGCACTGTAACTGGTATGGGCAGGCGTGGCGCTTACCATCAGGTGAACGACTTGCTCGTCTCGTCACATAAATTGTCTTTAACTTATAACTTCGAGTATACTTCGGGTTCAGACTGATCATTGAGAGTTATTTGTTTCCCGCCAGTGCCTCGACCAAGGGGACGAAGTGGACGAGAGCAAAGACGGCAAGTCTGGTGCTGGCAACACCGGCACACTCACCCTCAACAAATCCCAGCTGAAGGAGCGGGATCTGGAGTTCGAGCAGCTCAGCAAGAAGCTCAAGACGGATGATAATGGTGCGGGTATATTTCGACGTGGATGAGGATGAATTTCGATGAGAATTTGCGTTTTCGATGAGAATGGGGATGGGGTTTAACGAGAATCTTTAGGAATTCTGATGAGAATAAGGAAAATAAATCGATGGGTAGTGAAAACAATAAGGAGAAAGTCGATGATTAAAAAAAAAAGAACTCTGAGAACTTTGATGAAATTCATCAAATTGTTTTGCCAGTATTATGAAAAATGTATGTCACTAATTATGTGTGAATATTATGTGTTTTTCTATGTATTTATAAGAAAGTATCGTGTAAATTAATAGGTATATATCATACCATCTGTGTATAAATATGGATTATCCCATTCATGTATAGCTAAAATTAAAGTCACGACCTGTTTAAATGAGATCCAATATCGTGGACCCCCATTACCATGGACCCTCCTTTTTTCCCGCTGACATGGACCCCTAGCAGGTCATCGCGTCGACCACTGAGGGTCGTTCCCCACTTTGTGTATCACTGGGCTAGACTAATCACTTCGCTATTCCCAACAGTGGACTGGATAGACTCCCACAAGACGCTCTCCGAAGCCTGCATCTCGCCGACGCAGGCCCTGCTGCTGAAGCGGCGGCTGTTCTACACCGACCGGAACGTGGACTCACGGGACCCGATCCAGCTGAACCTGCTCTATGTCCAGGCTAGAGACAATATACTCGATTCTAGGCATCCTGTGACAGAAGATAAAGGTCAGTGGTGAAAGAAAACCTCCTCTGATACCGTAAAACTTAAGTAGTGCGAGGCTTCTTCTGCAAGAGACCACCTCGGGAAGTACCACATCTTTGCCAGATATTCATCTGCCTAGCAGTAGTGTGCAAAAATCACTGTTCCGCTTTGAAGGGCACTGTTTCTAGCGAAATTACTGGGCAAATGAGACTTTAGAGCCGATGTCTCGATGTGACGAGCCCAGTGCAGCGCCGCGCAAAATTATGCAATGCAAAGTTCTGGGTGGCAAAGTAACTGGTATGGGCAGGCGTGGCGCTTACCATCAGGTGAACGACTTGCTCGTCTGGAGTTCTCATTGAAATATATTTTCCCTATCGCCAGTAGATTGTGGGGATAGACTTGATAAGTAGACATTACAATTATTTTCTATTCGACGTTTACAATCCTTGTCAAAACATTTAAATTAATAATTAATTTAAATTAATTAAATTCAAAAACATTTAAATTTTACTATAAGTAATTTTACTTAAACTTTGTATTATTTTTGGTACTTAATTTACCACGAACGTGCAATTTTTATTTTATTGTGGTGAAACGTTTGGGTTGTAATACGTAAAAAGGAACGCAAAAGCGAGACGAACGACCGAATCACGACGATGCGACACGAACCTTCCGATACGATGCGCGCGACGCCCCGCGCCGCCGCCCGCCTCTGCGAAGCGACGTTGCCCATCTGTGCATACTTTACACTACGACACGATCGATCGGTGCATCGGAACGGGCTTTACTCACGTCTGTGGCGATTATCCCAATAGTTATTTAGTGAAAATAAACACGGCAAGATGCAGAGAGTGTTCTCGGAGAAGTTGGACGTAAAACTAATCAGACTTGTGAAGGAACATACAGTGTTGTACGATTACAATGATCCTAAATATATGGACTTTAATGCGAGAGAAGTCGCTTGGCAAAAAATTGGAGATGCGCTTGAAAAACCAGGTTCGTAATCGTTGTCTGTGATTGTAAATAGCTTTTTGTTTTGTTTGTATAATCGTGTCGTGTGCAATGATTTAAATAGTCGTAAACTTTTTACATTTGACGACATACAATTACAAAATATTGTCCGTGATTACCACGGTTCCTGAACTCACTGAATTCTCGAACTTTATATCGAGAGTAAAATATAATCCTTTTGATTAAAATGTACATTTTCATTGCTTTCAAATTCGAATTCTTATAAATAACATAGAAGTTACTAGAGATTATGTAAACAATATGAAACATTATTTTTCAGCTGCTGATTGCAAAATAAGATGGATCAACATTAGAGATGTACACCGCAGAATATTAAGAAAAACGATATCAGGAGCAGGGCGACCAAAACGCCCCTACAAATACGATAAGCACCTTGATTTCATGAAAAACTTTTACAAAGAAGTTGTCTCGGCGGGTATGGACGATGAATATGAAAACGACGACACCGACAAAGCTTCCGAAATAGACTCTAGTGCACCGTGGAGCGACGTTGTCATAGAATACGACAATGATGACGTTAGTTCGGATGATACAGAAACGAAACCGTTGAAAAAACGCAAAACTGTTATCAAACCGTCATCAAAACTCAACAGCTTTGAAGAAGTTCAAATACCTGCATCTAGTTTGAATGATTCCACGCAAGAGTTTGACGTTAAAGATCCAGTTGACGCGTTTGTTGTTAGCATCTTGCCAACATTGAGACGATTATCGCCGTATCGCTTGAATATAGCAAAAAGCAAAATTTTTCAAATTGTCCAAGATTTAGAATTACAAGAAATCGTGGAACACCAGTCCAGTCGATCAGACTCTATCGCTATTTCTACCGACTCGCCAGTCTATTTTCAGGGCTAATATAGAAAACTAGCTGTGCCCTGTGGTTTTGTCTAAAAGAATCCTACGTGGACTTGAATTATCCACGGTTAAATTTTATCAAACGTCAAAACTTATTCAGCCGTTTCAGCGCTGAGACGTAACGAGTATACAAACAAAACTTTTGCATTTATTATATTAATTAGTATAAAGGCAGAGTTAGTAAAGTGTAAAACAATCTTTTAATATTCTGCAATATTACTTATAAGCGCAGTAGTTTACTATGTTTGAGTTGTGAACATGCCCAAATTTTTTTAACATTCTAGAACATTTCATGAACATTAAATTTATTTTATACATGTCTCAAAAATTACACAAATCCGTTATGACAATGAGTTCGTAATAAACAAAGTATAACAAAAGAAAAATAATTTCATATCGCCTCATGTAAAAGTGTGGGGTCAATGCGAGTATCGAGTGAGTTTTAGTAGTAGATGTTACAAAATAATAGTAAACAAGGTCGTTGGTCGATAGTAGGAGCTTGTGTTTCCGTCTCGCTTCCACGGTCGGCACCTGTCGGTGGGCGGATTGGACAACTCCAATGGCGTAGTGATGGACTAGCTTTGCCGTAAAAAAGGAAAACAATAGTTCGATTCCGTGTCAATAATAAAATTTGTATGTACTTCTCTTCCTGTTTTTGTTTCAATTCTGGCGAAATACTTTTTTAATTTTACTAGTGCAATATAATGCAATTTGCAGAATTGCATATTATGAAGAGTGACTAAAAGTGCTACTCTCAACCCCGGCCTTCGTCTCCAATATAGTGTCCACTGTCCAGTGCAAGTCGTTCACCTGATGGTAAGCGTTACTGCACTGCATAGTACAGTGCTCTACATCATGTAATTACTGAGACATTAAACTAATTACGAGCGCTGTGCAGTGCTGCGCAGTATTAAACAATGCAAAGTTCTGGATGGCACTGTAACTGGTTATGGGCAGGCGTAGCACTTACCATCAGGTAAACGACTTGCTCATCTCGTCACTCAGTCAAATAAAAAAAATATAAATGTATTCGGCATTACTGGAGTTCTCATTGAAAGACGTTTTCCCTATCGCCAGTAGTTCGTGGGTCTAGAATTGATAGGTAGACATTAAAATTATTTTTTATTCGACGTTCCGTAATTTTTTCAGTAAAATGCTTGTAAAATGCATGAAAATATCTCTAAACTCTACCTACCTAAAGCCACAGACTAGATAATTATTACCGCATGGTAGATACGACGCCATTCCGTGTTACGAACAATGTGTAAGTTGGCTTGAAAATTGCATCGGCCCTGATCCGAATGGGCCCGGGACCGCGGCCGTGCCGTGTGACGTCGCGGGTACCACGTCCGGTCCGGGCACAAGGAGGTCCGGATCGAGTCGTAGACGCGACGTTGCCGTTCCGTGCAGGCGTCACCGGGCTTGCCAGTGATGCCCCTAGAGATTGACTAGCGTTGAAACTCGAACATTCTATTCGATTCTAAGAATAATAATCGATTTATTTACATTGTTATTTGTTTTGGAATACAATGATTAATCATATACCTTTTTGTGAAATTCAGTACAAAAATCTATATTACATAAAGTGTATTATATCACTTGTTTTATTTCAGACACGATACTTTTATATTCAACGTAGTTTCAAATTGATACTCGTACCTACCTATAATAATAGATACATAATTATAGATAGATAGATAGATAGATAAACTCTTTATTGAAACACCACAGAACAAAGAAAACTTAAAAACCTTATTATATAATAATATAAGCAACACAATGCCGTTTTAAATCCGTTTTGGCACCCCTAAGAAGTAAGATAGCCTATATCTAGCTAGTTAATTATAGTGAAATGTGCTAAATTGAATTTTCTCTAAGTTTAGTTTCCAATAAACTTTGTTAAGTAAGGTCAACAACCAAAGCCGCTGAACATTAAATTTTTATCAATTTACTAATCGACGCGAAATTTCAGTATTTTTCGTGTGTGTTGCTAAATTGGAAGTAAAGGGATATTAAACTACTTCTGAGGCAAACTGTGTCTCTAATATCTTACCTAACTAAACCGTTAATTATGCCCAGAAAAATGCAACCTACTTATAGAATGAATACATGACTTCAGTATTTAATCGATAATTTCACATCGTGAAGTCGCATCTCTACCCCGGACCGATCCCCGTCCCGTCTTGGCTCAGTGTTAGTCGTCCACGTGTCTTGACAAGATGGCGTCCGCATTCGGTGGCCCCTTAGACCTGAAGCTAATCGAACTCGTGAGGGAGAATCCGCTTCTCTTCAAACCTTCGCATCCGAAATACTCTGACAGTGATACAAGAGAACGCGCCTGGGAGACTATCGGAGATGCTCTGCATAGGCCAGGTAATTTTTTCATTCGATAATAATAATTTAGTAAATAGAATATGTGGGTCACGAGTATAAAAGTGATGTTCGTGTTTCATTGTCGATATCGATATATCGTCGACAATGACGACATAGCTGTCTTATGAATATGTATTTTGCTAAATAAGTCACCGATACGTTGAAGTAAATCATCGATTTATTTGATTGCCTAATAATTACTAAACACTTAATCCTTTTGTGAGTTTGTAATATTGATGAATTTTAAATGTAAATGTTGCGTTTTAATCATTGTAAAGTGTATTTTCTTTTAGCGCGAAGATGCAAACTACGTTGGGCAAACATAAGAGATATGATGAGGAAGAGAATCAGAGATCGTCGTCGTTACCCAGAACAAAACTTCAAAAGTTATCGATATGAAGAAGAAATGTCGTTCATGATACCCTATTTCAAAGAAGGCAACTCGTCCAATGATCAGTATACAGATATATTGGATGACAGTACAGAAGTTGAAATGCCATCAGAAGTTTTCATCGATGAATCTTTGAATCTAGAAGATGATGAAGTCGAAGTGAAACCGATATTGACATTTCGGAAACGAAAACGTGACGCTTCGAGCAGCCGAGATTTTGAGTCTTCGTCTTGTCAAGAGCTAAATACATCAGATCCCATTGACGTCTTTCTTATGACCATAGGTAGTACGCTAAGAAAATTCACCCCATATTATTTGAACCAAGCAAAGAGTAAAATATTTCAAATAGTGCAAGAGTATGAGTTAGAACATATTATTAAAGACAATCAGATGCCCACGAGTTCTGGAAGCACCAGGTGAAATTTGCGTCTCTATTTTCTGTTTAAATCGTATGTTTGTAATGTCAATAAAATTGTTATAGTTCGTGTATATTTCACTTAAGACGCACCCCTCTATTGTAATTCTAAATTAAGTTATTGTTAACTGCAACAGACACAATATATCGACAGAATCATGTACATACCTTTGTATTGTTAAAGTAGTGGATTTGTGTGTTGGGCTCCGTGATGGAACAATTCTTCGGGAAATGCACGAATTGCATTGTGATTAATTGAACTTCCCTTCAACAGTCACACAAGTTACTATAGCTGTTATCGAGTTTGTGTTCGGAGTGAACGACATACTCGTCTCGTTACGTAGTAATAAAGAAATTGGAAATAAGTTACTTGCTATGCTAAAACGTTCAAGTTGGTGGAAATGATTCTAAGAAGAAATAAAATGAGGAAATAGCACAATTTACCACCAATTGTCGCAACGTCTAACACTCGGATAAAGTTATCGATGTGGACGCTCCGATACGGAACTTGTCCCATCCTTGGCCCGTCCGACCCCGCGTCCCGCGGATTCCCGCGCCGCAGTCGGCCCGGTCACTGATCACGGACGCCATGCCTCCGCTGTCGTTTAGCTTAGATTCAGATCAGAAACTGATCAAGCTCATCAAAGATAATCCAGTTTTGTACAACCTGAAGCATCCGAAGTACTCCAACTGCGACGTTAGAGAGTTAACGTGGCAGAAAATAGGCGACGTGCTGGGAAGGCCCAGTGAGTATGAATTTGTTTATTTCCTCCAGTGACGTCAGGGCTCGTCAGGGCTGGGTACGGAAGTGGGTGTATAGGAAGATTTCGGACGATCCGTGCTTTCTTATATACAAGTAGAGTTTTTCTCAATACGTTTACCTATCGTACTGATAAAATCTAACATGTTATACTCTACGTAACTCAGAATATTATTAGTTCGAATATCGTTATTATTTTTCCTTCGTGTAGGTCAAGCATAAGTTTGATATTTAAAATCGCACAGACCTTAATTTCCTTATAATTTATTTTTGCACTATAAAGATTGTTAATGGATAAATTTTAGTTATAACTATATTTTTCCCTATACGTAATACCCATTTGTTGACTTTATATTAGAAGGTTGATTAAAATATATCTAGTTAATTCATTTGCAGTCGGAAACCAAATACGTACAGTAGGTAGTTAGAGTTTGGATGGGTTAGGGAATTTTGAACATTGTTCTTAGATGCATTGAGTGCAATTCGGTTGCACGGGCTAAGTGTAATTGATAACGCTTCGTTACAGCTTCTAGCTAGGTTCATAGTTTGGCTTAAGTGTCTTATCCATGAACTGTCTCATCACCTGCAATCTGATTTCAGCTCAGAGATGCAAATCACGCTGGCTAAACATCCGCGACCAGATGCGTCGCACGCTGCGCCTCCGTATGCTCTACCCAACAGAGTACGAGAGGAAATATCGCTACGAAGACGAATTAGCATTCATGTTACCACACTTCAAATTACCTAACAGACCCAAAGACTTAGAAGAATATCTCGAGGACAGCACCGAGATCGAAATACCAGAACTGGAAGACAGCTTAGAGCTCGAATACAAACCGAATGTGTACCGAAAACGAGTCGAGGAACCGGACCGGAATGAGATCGAGAGCGTGTTTCCAGAATTGAACCCCACGGATCCGTTGGATGTTTTTCTGATGACGATCGGGAGTACCTTGAGGAAGTTTAATCCTTATTACTTGAACCAGGCGAAGAGCAAGATCTTCCAGGCTTGCCAGGACTATGAGCTGCAGCAGATCACGGATAAACCTGGCCAAGGGGCTAGTACAGTTGGCGATAAAATTCGATGAACTTGTAAAGTTTCATTTTAATATAATATCCGTTGATAGAAGCCGCGCAGGACCTTAGGCAGTCTGAATAAGGGACGCTAGAAGACCCCACTATCATATTCGAGATCCCTCATTCATTGACATCAGCTCAACATTTTAGATCTTTTTCGTTTGTAAAGTTAAATATAATTATCTATGATATTTTCAGTGATTTTGGTTGGCTTTACCTTTCGCTGGCTGTACCTGCCTACGAGTGAAAAGGGCGACATTTTGAATGACTAGGATAAGAGGGAAGAGGTAGTATCAAATTTATCTTGAACGAAATATCTGTAATATTTCTATTGTAGGCTGAAAAATACATTGGGTTTGTTGTTTCATTATAATAGTACTTAGTACCTACAAGTTGTTTAATCTAAAACCTAAGGTTTATAAGACAAATAGGCACATAATCTTAAGTTAGGGCACAACAGTAACTATGTCACAGAATACCCATTTATATCACATGAAGAATTGTCATGAAATATTTCAACGTGTTGGAACCCGTTTGTAGAATCGTTAAAAATTTACAACAGCCTGCTGGCGTGGTTAAACCGCGGCAATAAAGCGAAACGAAGGGGTTTTTTTTTGGTTTATTGTCACTGATACATTGCCGCCCATGCAGCAGGTGTAAGTGCAATCCATGCTGGATTTCCCAATGCAAATAACACGTCCACGCCGAAAACACAACTGTCGTGTTTTTCATAAGTTGCCGCGAGTACGGCAAAACACAACTGTTGTGTTTGTTGTATGGGAAAACAATATGGCGCGTGCAGAGCCGCACCCGTGGCTAGACAAGCGTAACGGCTCAGCAGTCAAGTGTCGAACCGTGTAGACATTTACATGGCTGTAGAGTACCTACCGCCTTTTGTTCTTTACCATGTTAAGTTAACATCATTTTACTGTATTTTGTTACTATTTGCTACGAAATAAAAATTCTTCTATACTATTATAAGAAATTAGTGTATTAAAAAATGAATAAATTGTTATTATAAAAATTGTTACTCTGAATACCAACCCCTTTAAACATAGACGTTTGATAATTGTAATGGAACTAAGTCGCCCTCCTCACGATAGAGAGGAGACCTTTGCTCAGCAGTGGGCCAATATGGGTTGATGATGATGATGACGATGAATGGAGTAATTCCCTGTCTCCCCCACCAGCTTTGTCCCACCAGTGGGAAGAAATTGAATTTTCAAGAAAGTATGGGCTTTTTCCCTGCTATGGATTAAACTACAGTGTAAACTCTTTATAACGTTATCCTTTATAACGATAAATTCCCTATAACGTTGAAGTGAGCCCAACTGTTCTTGTTCACTCCAACTTGTTCACTCAACTTGTTCACTCCATATAGCGATAACTCTCTATAACGACAAAAAATGCTCAGTCCCTTGAGTTTCGTTATAAAGAGTTTACACTGTATTTGCAGTTTGGAAAAAGAAAAGGCATTACATATAGTGTTTTTATTTTGTTGATAACAGCTGCTGAGTTCGCCGGCATCCAGTGCCACATTCAATATGGAGAATACCAACAAGATAAGCACAAGCTTGGTTTTATAGAGAAGTAAGTATTCCAGACGCAAGCTATTCCTGGTGCAAACGAGAGTCATGCAAGCGAGGTTAAGGTAGAATTTGACGGCCTCCGTGGCTTAAGTGGGTGATGAGCCGACTGCGAAGCGTGAGGTTACGGTTTCGATTCCCGCACAGGACAAAGATTTGTGTCAACCACAAGAATTCGTGGGTCTGAGTCTGGGTGTTTGTAGGACCATGGTCCTCGTAGTTCCTGATTCCTTAGATGCAGGGAATCCTAGTTAGGGGTCAGGTTCTATGTGTGTGATCGTGACGCGTTATTTATTATTATACTATATTATTATTATACTATTGTATCCCGTAAAAAAATACGGGTCCTGTGGGATAATAGTTAACGAGGGTGAAACTGCGGTGCGCTGCTGATGCGTAATAAATCTTACCATCGAACCCTTTATCAAACGTTAAAAGATTACGTTGGTTAGATTCAACCAGTGTTTGTATTGCCTACTTACATTTTGTAAGGCCAGTCATATATGGACAAATTGAGCAGTTAATCGTCAATTACCATACATAGACT
Source organism: Campaea margaritaria (assembly GCA_912999815.1). Classification (NCBI taxonomy): domain Eukaryota; kingdom Metazoa; phylum Arthropoda; class Insecta; order Lepidoptera; family Geometridae; genus Campaea; species Campaea margaritaria. The sequence goes on along the minus strand of OU538813.1, from coordinate 674,563 downwards.
GCCTGAGCAGTCGGCGCTAGCTACTTTAACAACTTCCCTGTCCAGTGAGTCACATGTGACTCAGACAAACGTAATACCATACGTTCATGAGTCACAGGTGAACATTTTTATATACAACTTCAGGTACATTTTTTGGTTTGAACGTGACGTGATATTTTATCAAACCCTACGTGAACGTATAGCAATAAACCTAATATTTTGGAAAATGAAATAAAATTTCCTGATTTTTTTTTTTTTGACATTTAATCACGCCAAGAAAATTGCAATAAAAAACTAGAATACTGAAGGAAAGTTTTTATTTATTCGTAATAATAATAACAAAATTAGAGGAAAGAATTATGTTTAGAATGTTTTAATGAGAAACAGAAGCATGTTTCTCATGAAAACATTCTAAACAGAATGCTTTTTCACACATTTTACATTCAGTGTGCACCTGCTTTGCTTTTCGAGCCAATAAACCTGCTGTTTTCAATTTTATGTAGCATCCACTGCATCTTTTTCTGATAAGTTTATTACTGGCATTTCGTGGCATTTCCTGCAGAAAATGTCCAGAATTGCTGGAAGAAGCAATTGACGAGCTACCGGAGATTGAAGGTCTTTGAGGTATATATCTTTCTGTGGTCGTTGCTGCAGGTCCTAGGAAATGTCGGACTAGTTGTTCTTGGACTTGTAAAACTGTTAACTTAGGTCCGTCTGCGATCTCGTTGTAAATGCATCTGGCATTGACAATGGCGACTTGGAATAATAAATCTACTGCTATCTTTTTATACCATGTTAAACTTTTACGTAACGGTGAATGAAATGAAGCAAGTTGATCCGAAATATCGATACCTTTTTTGGCCTCATTATAGTCTATTATTGCATTTGGTTTCATAACGTCACCTCGCTTGGTAGTCACGTTAGACATACCATCTCCATGACAGGTCGAAATCATTAGGACGTCGCGTTTATCATGCCACTTGAGAACGGTATAGATATTGTCTTTTTGGCGAGCTATTTGTTCCCCCCTTCTTAGCTTTGCTTTTACCACTTCTTCTGGCAAATGTCTTTTATTTTTACGGAGAGTGCCGCACAAATCAGTATTACGACCTTTTAGATATTCGGCCAATGGTAAACTCGTGTAATAGTTGTCGGCCACGACGATACGACCTGCATCTAAAAGCGGCTCTGTGAGCTGAACCACTGTCGAACCGGGTTTATCTAGACCTTCTATTTGTTGCGAGAGTCCAGAATAAATTTGGTAGGACCATGTATAACTATTTATTGTGCAGGCCTTATATATTTTCATCCCATAGCGATCTGTTTTAGCAGGGTTATATGTTCTTATTATCAACTTGCCATGAAATTTGACCATTGACTCATCAACGACAATAATCTCGGAAGGTACATAAAGACTACGAAAATTGGCCACCATTTTATGTACAAGTGGGTCTATTTTATGAGTTCTTTGTTCTCCTATAACACCTATTTGAATTTCTGTAAAGTGCCAGCATCTTAGAATGGAGGAGAACCTATTATACGACATATTTATTCTGTGCATTAGAGGATTATAGTAAAGCACGTCCAATTTCCAGTAGTGCTCAATTGACGGCTTAGGATTGAGGCCCATGTAAATTATTACTCCAAAAAATGTTTTTAACTCCTCCCTAGAAACGTCTTTCCATCTAGTCATTCGACTAAATTGTGCGGTACGTAATTCTTTCAACAAATGAGCGTAATTATTTGTATGGACGACCATTTCTTCAATTAAATCATCAGGTACAAAATAAGAATAAATTTTAGTCAAACTTACTCGCCCATCTTCAGTAATTGCGTCTATGTTTTGTACGCCGTGATCCCCTATAAACGTTTCCCTCCCTAAAGGCAAAATATCACTTTTCCATGGAGTATCAGACGCATTGGATGACGTTGAAGTTGTTGGTGTTGGTAAAGGATTACTACTCGCTATAAAGTTTGCAATTATTTCGGTGTCCTCGCTGTCATGATCTTCATCATTGGGCTGATAATCATCATCACTTCCATCACTAAATGGTTCTTCATCTTCTAAATACCGCAATATTTGTTCGCTAGTATATCTACGATTAGCCATTTTCACAATAAAATCAATTTATAACCTCAAATAAACATCAACTATCTAATCTAATTGAAGTTATGACATTAGATTGACATTTGACTAATGACGAATCGTAATTGTCACTCAAAAATGTAATTGTGTGCGTGTGTTTACATATGACTCACTGAACTTGGTATAAAGAAATTATCGCCCTACGTTCATGAGTCACATGCGAGTAAAAAAAAAAACAACGGAAATGAAGGTAATACGTAAAAAAAATATATATGTATATATTTTTAGAGGTATATAATAATGTCTATTAGCTTTATATTAAAAAAAAACAGTGGACGTGGGACATAGTCAAAATGAGTTGTATGGGGACAGGGAAGTTGTTAAGCAGTCGCTGCCGACTTCTCGAGCGATCAGTTTAAACAATAAAACAAAAACAAAACGCTGAGTTAAACACGACCTCAGAGAAATCTACATTTCGAAAAGTCGAGAGCTCTTGACAGCAACTTCTCGAGTGATCCCGTAATGGCTGTCTTAAAACTGGTTCGCTATGCAGTCACTGCTTAAACTCCTGCAGCTTGATTCAAGCAGTCCGTTTACGCGTGCCCTAAGTAAGTTTTAAGTTTTGTACTCTTCTCTGCAGTCTTAGTGAATACCTCCCGGCGCAGTACACCAGCTCCTGGGGCATAGAGAAGAAGATCCTGAAGGAGTACAGTAAGCACGTGGAACTGAACGAGCTGGAAGCAAAGCACCTATACACTAAGACCGCCCGAGAGCTGCCCACCTATGGAGTCACTTTCTTCCTCGTCAAGGTAAAATTAACGGGTAACCGAGTTCTAGAGTGGAGACCGCGTTCAGGCAACGTAGTGTAGGGCGCCCGCCGGCAGGTGGAGTGACGACCTGCAGAAAACGGATCATATTCCTGTTTCTATATCTGTCTTCAGGAATATATTCCTGATCGTAATTATGACTAATTATTTTATTGGCTACAATCGCTAGCTACATTTATGTATTTTATATTTGTCAGAGGGTTACGATGTTAATTTATGGCTGACCACTGTCACTGATTACGCGTGCGTATCCACCTACAGCTGCAATCAGTCGGCCTTGCGTCTATGTTAGCGAACTACACCTTTGCCAGATATTCATCCGCCAACCAGTAGTGTGCAAACATCACTGTGTTCCGGCTTGAAGGACACTGTTTCCAGCGAAAGTGCTGGGCATAGGAGACTTTAGATACGATGTGTCAGGGGAACGAGTGTATTGCAGTGCAGGATTTTGTAATTGAAAGTTCTGAGTGACGCTGGAGCTGTTATGGCCAAGAGGCATACCATGACCTCTTATAGCGATTCAGTTGAGGATCTAAACTGAGCCGCGTCGCATAATCGTACCGTGACGTCTTATTTTTTATGTTGCTGCCATTTTCAACCTAAACTGGATATAGGTTAGGTTGAAAATGGCTTATTAGCGACTCAATTTAGGTTGCTACCATTTTCAACCTTAACCGGATCCAGTTTAGGTTGAAAATAGCAGCAACATAAAAAATAAGACGTCACGGTACGATTATGCGACGCGGCTCAGTTTAGGTCCTCAACTGAATCGCTATAAGACGTCATGGTAGGCCTCCAGGTGCGGCGCTTGCCATCAGATGAACGAGTTGCTCGTCTTGTTGCTTCTACCAATGTTATTTATGTAGAACGCTCACCGGCTTCTACAGATTATTTGGTCTGTCTTATAAACGCACACACGACCGCTCCGTCAGTCGGTCGATCGGCAAGACAGTTGCATTATGCAAGTCCAGCCAGAGCAAGGTGGTAGCGGGCGCTGCAGCGATAGCTATCCGTACCTCATACGTTGCCGATACTGTAACAGCCACATGTAAATTAATAGACTGTTTTAGAAAGTTCATAATGTCAAAGCATATCTCGCAGGAGAAACAAAAAGGTAGGAAGAAGCTCGTGCCGCGCCTCCTCGGCATAAACTCCAACGCCATCTTACGGCTGGACGAGACAACTAAGGAGATACTGCAGCAATGGCCGCTGACGCACGTCAAGACTTACTTCGTGGGGAAAGGGGAGACTTTCACCCTTGACTTCGGGGATTACTCGTAAGATTTGATCATACATTTCTTTTTCTTTTTAAACACACACAAACACCCTGTAGTGGGAGGCCTCTTCTGCTAGAGACCGCTTGGGGAAGTACCACACCTTGGCCAGATATTGATCCGCCAAGCAGTAGTGTGCAACATCACTGAATCCCGGGTTGAAGGACATTGTCTCCAGGGAAATTACTGGGCATCATATGCGACTTTAGAGCCGATGTCTCAGGGTGACTAGCGCAGTGCAGTGCCGCGCAAAGTTATGCAATACAAAATTCTAGGTAGCACTGTAACGGTTATTAGCAGGCGTAGCGCTTACCATCAGGTGAACGACCTGCTCGTCTCGTCACTCAGCCAAATAAATAAAACCTCCCCATACTTGCAGATGAGGTCTACCACTACACATTACCATTGCGTTTTCAGTGAAAAAGACTATAGTGTGAAAACCCGGCACGCGCTGCGCATCCGTGACATCCTGGAAGGGTACATCGACCTGATACGGAAGCGGATGTTGGCGAACTACAACCAGTCGCAGACCGAGTACGGCTCCATCAGCCAGGACAACGTATCTACTGGCCAGTAAGTTAAATTATACTTATTTAAGGTTGATTCGTTTCGCTGATAACAATATAAACATTTATTTCATATATAAAAATTTATACAAAAAAAAGAAATAATTAACAAAATACACAATATAAACAAAATAATAATACAAAATACAATTAAATGTCTGAAATTAAACTACAAATTATACCTAACTAAATTGTAAACTTAATACATAAATAAGTCTCAACTATCGAAATTAATGTTTATTTTCTTCTATGTAACGAAACGAGCTTGTCGTTCACGTGATGGTAAGTGCCACGCTTGCTCATAACAGCTACAGTGCCATTCAGAACTTTCCATTACAAAATCCTGTGCGGCACTGGACTGCGCTCGTCACCCTGAGACATCGGCTCTAAAGTCTCATATGCCCAGCAATTTAGCTGGAAACAGTGCCCTTCAAACCGGAACACAGTAATGTTTTTACACACTTGGTGGATGAATATCTGGCAAAGGTGTGGTACTTCCCCAGGCGGTATCTTGCAGAAGAGCCCTACCACTATAGGATGTTCTTCTATTACAGGGCTGGCATGCTCCAGCTGGTGTCGAACAGTCCGATGCAGGTGGTGGAGCAATCGTGCGTTGGACCCAGTCGGATCCTGCAGTATGAACCAGGTATCAACCGATTTTAGGGTTCCGTACCCAAAGGGTAAAACGGTACCATATTACTAGGGCTCCGCTGTCTGTCCGTCCGTCACCAGGCTGTATCTCATGAACCGTAATAGTTAGACAGTTGAATTTTTCACAGATGATGTATTTCTATGGCCGCTATAACAATAAATACTAAAAATAAGAATAAAATAAATATTTAAGGGGACTCCCATACAACAAACGTAACTTTTTTTGCCCATTGTTGCTCTATATTTATAATGGCAACAGGTAGACGCTTAAAATATCATTAAATTAAAATATATTTAAGGGGGGCTCCCATACAACAAAGTACGGAACCCTTCGTGCGCAAGTCCGACTCGCACTTGCCTGGTTTTTTTCTATTCTTAATAAAAATATAAATTGAGTCTCAAGACGTTGCCGTTTCCTCATCACATGTCTTCCGTCGAGGCCGCGGAAGGCGTTCTACGCACCCGAAGCCCTAACAATAGGCGTCCCGGTGGAACACCCTGGGGTTTAGTGGGTATACCGTTAGAATAGCTGGTGGGGAGTCCCTCATAACCACCTGGTCCTACCTCGGGCCGGGTGGTATGCGTAATTCATTCCCTAGGTAAAAAAAAACCATCATAATGTTCTTCGTCCACTGCTGAGCACTTCGTGAGGAGGATTAGGCCATATTCCACCACGGTGGCCCGCTCCGTATTGGATGGCTTTTTACGTGTGATTTTGTGCTACATACCACCATGAATTACGTTTGCGCGCGTTACCGAATTCCTAGTTGGAGTATTACTTCATCATCATTATCAGCCCATATTGGCCCACTGCTGAGCACAGGTCTCCCCTCACTTTCGTCTGGAAGGTTAGGCCATATCCACCACGGGGGTCCGGTCCAGATTGGTGACTAACATACCTACCTCCGAAATAATTCTCGGGTAGGTATGTGGGTTTCCTCACGATGTTAATTTAACCATGCTTCAATGTATTGTCGGATGTTTGGGATACTACTGCGGTTCTTCATTTAGATCATAGAAAGTATCTAGCTACCAACTCTCGTAATATTGTTTTCCAGGTCAAAAGGCGACGGAAGGCACGCAAGTATGCACGGTACAACAAATATTGACTTCTGAATTAATCAAAAAACTGAGTCAAGGGGTGGTAAGTAATCTATCTTCACTTTACGCATATAAATCCCTCGAGTGTCGCGCGCACAGCTTTTCGAAACCCAGCCTTTTCGAAATTTGCTTTCTCATCCTACTAATATAATGAACGCGAAAGTTTGTGAGTACGGATGTATGTTTGTTACTCTTTCACGCAAAAACTGCTGAACGGATTTGGATGAAATTTATAACACAGATAGTTTATTACTTGGATTAAGAATAAGGAAGTATAGAATAAGTAAATGAATAGTTCTTGCGGGATTGTATTTACCGCGGGTGAAACTAAGGGGGTCCTGTTTGAAGGGCACTGTTGCCAGCGAAATTACTGGGCATAAGAGACTTTAGAGCCGATGTCTCAGGGTGACGAGCGCAGTGCAGCGCCGCGCAAGATTATGCAATGCAAAGGTCTGGGTGACACTGCAATTGTTATGGGCAGGCGTTGCGCTTACCATCACGTGAACGACTGATTCCCTAAAATGTTTTTTGTGCAGAAAAGTGAAGTTCCGGTTCGTACAGACTTGAGCGTACCATTTACGAAGCGGCTGAACCGGATGAACTCTAACTCTGTGAAGGTCGTCACTCTGCTTACTGGTAAGGCATCGCTATTATTGGGGTGGTCAGTAGGGACGTTGAATATAGACTAAACCATTTGTCAAGAAGCAATGTCTTACAGGACACGTAAAAAAAAAAAACAATCTAATGACCATAAATTGGTAATATAATGACAAAAAAGCGAATTTACTATTAAAATCGTTTCAAGGTGACGAGCGCAGTGCAGTGCCGCGCAGGATTATGCAATGCAGTGTTCTGGGTGACTGTTATGGGCAGGCATAGCGCTTACCATCAGGTGAACGACTTGCTCGTTTCGTCACGCAGTCAAATGAAAAAAACAAACTTATTTTTTGCGGTTGGTGCAAACTCAAGGCAAAGCTAAGTTTGTCCTTCAACCTCGTGTCTTTTAGTTCGACCAATAATGTTAAATGCTTTCTTAAGACCTACAAGTTTGTACGGAACCCTAAGTGCGCCAGTCCGACTCGTTTTTGGCCGGTTTTTGATCTAATAGGAACTATCGCCCTTTAGGTCTTGGGACGCTGGGTAACTACCCAGAGTGCCCAGTGCCTAGGAAGGGCCTGATGAAGACAAAGCATTCCACTTAATTATGTTTACATGATAGTGATTTTTACGTCCAAAACGTGCATTCTATAACTGCATAGTTTCTTTATTAAATTCTTTTTTTTTTCCTCACCTACTCGATATAATATATCCTTATCTATTTTATATTGTATTTATTAGTCTATTATAACGTTATATATTTAGTTGTATTCAAATAAAATACTCTATCACTAAATATCTTTTAAATATACTTTTCTCTGCTCTCTCGTTTTGCCACACCACCACCATTTCAGTTACACCTCCAGGATGACTGGTAGAAAATGCTACTTAGCATTAAGTACTCCTTGTACTCCATTTGTGTGCTAAAGAATAAATAAATAAATAAGTTGTCTTAGCATGGCATCAGGATCAACGGTATCCTCTAACATCGCCTCGCCTCACGACCTCCATGTAATTTCAGAACCTTCGCAAGCCAAGATTGAAGACGCGCAGAAAATAGTCGACGAAATGAACACGGACATGCCTTTCATAAGAGACGGTACGATTTATATCAAATTCAGATCAGCTTGTGTATTTTAAACCTGTGACGTGTCACATCAGTCCACATCCGTCCACTGCTGGCTTTCGTGAGGAGAATTAGACTGTATTCCACCACGGGGACTTAGTTCGGATTGGTAGGTCACATCCTTTCGAAGTAATTTTCGGGCATTGGGGTTTTCTCACAATGTTTTCCTTTGTCGTAAAGCGAGGGATAATTACATACATGTAGTGTAAGTTAATAGTGGGAGGCCTCTTCTGCAAGAGAGCGCCTGGGGAAGTACCAAACCTTTGCCAGATATTCATTCGCCAAGCAGTAGTGCGCAAACATGACTGTGTTCCGGTTTGAAGGACACTTTTTCCAGTGAAATTACTGGGGATATGAGACTTCAGAGCCGATGTCTCAGGGTGACGAGCGCAGTACAATGCCGCGCACGAGAATGCGATACAAGGATCTGGAGGCCTGCCATGACATCTGACAAGGTTGAAAATGGCAGCAACATCAAAAATTTTACATCACAATACGATTATGCGACGCGGTTCAGTTTAGGTGTTCAATTGAATCGCTATAAGATGTCATGGTATCCCTCCTGGGTGGCACTGTAACTGTTTTGGGCAGGCGTAGCGCATACAGTCAGTGAAATAAACAAAATGTTTTTGAGAACAAACACATTGGTATGTGCCCGCACTGGGAGTCGAACTTACAAGTCTGCTTGCAGGTGTGAAAGAGACAGTAGCCACCCGGGCCACTGAAGAGGAAAAGAGGAAGCTGCTAGATCAGCTGAACAGTCTGGAAGAGCTCATGAAAACGTTGTCCCAATCCTCGAAGTCTGGTAGTGTTGTGAGTATAAACTCAAGATTTATTAATTTAAGGTTCGACATGTAGATAGATAAATAAATAACTCTTTATTGACACTACCAAGTACAAAAAAAGCAAAAAAAAACTATCGTGAAAGAAAACTAAAAAACACGCTTCAATAGCAAGGCTAAGAGACTGTCCATTGTGAGGGGGTCTAGCAAAAATCACGAAACATCACAAATATGTAGTAAGATAATATCACTTGTATTTATTTTTTCGTCAAACACGCGATTTCTAAACCGAAAACAGCATATTCTTAAGATTTAAAAAAATATAATATTCTAAAAATTTTAAGATTCTTATAGGTACTAAAAATACACGTGATTGGGGGGGAGTCTTAAACGTCTCCGCATATCACCGGTGGGTTGTGTTAAAATATAAGAAAAAATATCTCGTCATTACGGATGTGTTTACGTAGGATAGACGGCCGGCCCTGAACTAAAAAAAATTGATCAAAATTATGGTAAAAAAGCCTTGTTGTTATGTGTTGTTGTTGTAGGACACGAGCGAAGCCGACGATGCAGCGAAGCAGATAGCCGACCTCACCACTCAAATGTACTTCGCCATGGACCCTAACTCCCGCAGACGCAGCCGGATCCTCAGCGTAAGCTCATCTTCAGCGCCGCCCACCAATATCGTCCCACACCTCTGTACGGGTCTCCACCACGGGGGCCCGCTCCGGAATGGTAGATAACATACCAACCTCTGAAATAATTCTCAGGTAGATATGTGGGTTTCCTCACGATATTTCCCTTCACCGAAAAGCGAGTGATAATTACGTACATTTGCTTTACAGAAACACATTGGTATGTGCAAAGTTAAACGTCTTTACAGTGCGTATGAGTCCTTTCCGGCCTCTGTCCCCCCCCTGCACAGAGTGAAAGAAAGCCATTTTGACTGCCGCACCAGCGAGAAGTCACGCATGTGGCTTATTCGACCTCATAATGCAGTGAACGTGTTAAATAGAAAAGCTTATCTGTAGAAGTATACTTTCTAACAAAATCAGATTTGCTTCCAGAAATCCCGCAACAGTTTCATAGCTGACGAGAACACAGAGCGGAACTTACGGCGTGCTTCCTTTATCGCTGCCACCGCCACGGCTAACCACGCACTTGACAACGCAGAGGAATTGCTCACAGAAGTTAGTCTTCTTCTTTATCATTCATGTTAAAAAGACCGAAAGAAAAGACAGATCAAATTTTTAGGCAAATGATACACGAGGAATCGTAGATACGGCAATGTGAAAGAAGGCCTATAATGTCAGTGGACGGAATAAGGTTGATTATGATGGTTATGACGCAACACTAGTGTTCTGTACCGTGTCATACCCTATTGCATTTTAAATTGCTCTTAGGAATAAACTAACATAACAATATTAACTATCTCTATTCTTTTATCTATATATATAAAAATGTTATGTTGGTTTGTGTACGCTTCAAAAACTCAAAAAGTTCTGCACCGATCGAGCTGAAATTTTAGCATGATATATAATCCGCATCAAGGATTGTTTTTATCTATTTTTTCATCAGTGACATATCAGCGAATGTGCGAATGTGCCACAGCGAAGCGAGGCAGGCTACAGCTAGTTTTTTTATAAATACTCTTTGGTATTTTTCATTTTTTAGAACTACAGTGGGCCGGGATTAGACGCCAAAGGGGTGGCAGAATTGGAGAGGTCGGCCGTTGATAAAATCGGCAAGATTAACGCAGCCATTGCGCATTACGTGCTGGCGCATTCAGGTAGAAACACTTCATTCATTCATTCATTTGTTCTTTCGTTCATTAGTGCCGGAACTTCCAATTAAAACTGATGCCCTAACTCATTATTTGTTGGCGCATTCAGTTAAAAACAGTTCTTTCAGTCATTCATTCTTTCATTCGTTCATAAGTGCCCGCAACTTCCAAATATAAGTCATACCATCACGTATTACTTGTTGGTGTATTTAGTTAGAAGCCCTTCATTTTATCGTTCGCTCATTAGTTTCGCTACTTCCAATGATAAGCGACGCCATCACGCATTACTTGTTGGCGCATCAGTTAGAAACACTTCATTCATTCATTCATTATTTTGTGATCGGTTTTTATGTCAGGTGATTTTAAAATAAGTTGCTTAATTACAGACCCTCAGAACATAGATTATGGTGCAGCCATCAACTCCCTAAACACCATACACGAACTCGTGCCAGAGTTATCTAAAGGTAAGAAACGTCACTTACAAAGCAAACACTAGTTCATTGAATTATTGATTTTTTTTAAGATTCTGAATTGCATAATATGTGTAATTGACTTTAGTATTAAAATATGTTCGCGCCACTTACATTGGCACTCATAATACCTTCCTACCTTCCTATTCCTATCATTTCTTGGCGACTATCTCTGTCGCTCATATCGTGGTATCCACGAGAAAACTGCTTGCCGCCGCAAGTAGTCTGCGATCGACCCTCGTCCTTCGCGGCTGCCGCTCTCGCCGAATCCAAAGTACTGGATCTGCTGCTCCTCTGTGGTGGTCCACGTGAGTTCGACGCGCAAATATAAACAAAACCCGCTATAAACCCGCCGCGTAAACGCTCCTTGCCGACACGCACCAACCGCCTAAAATACAGTCCACTACATCGAACGTCATAACATCCTGAAGGAACAAGCAGCTTGGAGACGGACCCGAACCGAGGTGATTGCAGTTGCATGGAGACCAGGTTAGTCGCCAAGTTCCTTTGTACTACTCTTCTACCAGCCATCCTTCCCCCGCCATTGGAGGCGCGCTCAGCCTATACAGCTTAGCTGCCGCGCTAACATATTGTTGGTCCTCCGCCGCCGGATCTTCTCTGGTCCTCCCGCTATTCTCTGGCCCCTCTTAGGCCTCATATAGTCCTCTTTATAACCGCCCGCAATTTTATATTGGTATTTTTACCAACGATAATTTCCTATAATTATCGTGTTCCCGCCCGCAATTACAGTTCAGATAGTACCCTGTACTATCCTACTACGCTCTTATATACTTATTTCGTGTATTCCGCATTCCTAAATAGTAAAAATAACGATTTTTCCGTAATTCTTAATTTTTATTAAAAAGTGAAGGTATTCCTAACGACCGCCCGTGCGTCTCCACGTGGGTATTCAATACGCCGCGCGCGTGGCAGGTAAATGCTGTAGGCAGTTGCAGTAAATTAGGAATTTCATACTTTATCTAGTTTTTTATACTTTGTTAAGATGGCTATGGCTACTCGTTCAAAAGACAAAGATAGTGAAGTATACGAGGACGCAAAAGCGCTCGATACGTTACAGATCGAACGTTTGACCTTGATAGGTAAACGCGACATTATATTTTCTCGCTTACAAGATATTTTTAACCGATCTTTAAAGGCTTTCACTGATGATACTGAGAAAGATTTATTTCTATGTGGAATGATCTCGTTAGACCGTTTACGCTCCGATTTCAATGAAATTGTGAATGTAGAAGGATTTTGTTTACATTTTTTTTGTTTTGTTTATGTTTTAAGTGCAGAGCCATCTGTCGAATTTATTGGTTTATTTGTAATTCTATTTAAGTTTTTATCGGATGATACTAGATGGCGATCTTGTCGCCCATGCGAAATCCTGCATCGCGCAAGCGTTTGTCGCGCCGTGTCGGGGGTGTTCGGGTGAGCAGGTTACGATCGTTAACCTTCGGTCACTAACGTTAAAGTGCGTTCCGAATTAAAATATTCATCTGGACTCTGGACTGGTGTTTTATTTGTCGTTGTACAGTGAACAAATTAAATGTCACCGAGTTGACTCTCAACGCTTCGTACACGGTAAACTACCAATCTATAAACGTCTTCGAAGATATGTTTTGCCGTTGTCAGTTTGTTTATAATAAACTTAACCCGCCTTTAAAAACCGCTGATTTCAATGTTGCCCCGCAACGTAAATCCATCAGAATTCCTGAACTCGATTTGATGGTCTTCAATGGAGATCCGATGACCTGGAGGATATTTTATGAGTCATTCAAACGCACGATTCACGAAAATCCCGATCTCACTGATCACGAACGCGTCCAATATTTAATTAATAAATTGTCAGGCCGGGCCCTTGCAGTTTGTTCTGGTATCGTACCTAACGGTGATAATTATCCGATCATATGGCAGACGCTCGTCGATAAGTATAACGACAAACGTAACCTAGCCTCCGCTTATCTTGATCAAATGCTTGATTTTAAATCTTTTAACACCGCGACGAATAAAAACTTAGAATTATTCCTAGATAAATTCTGCACGGCTGTGTCAAGTTTGAAGTCTCTCAAGCTCGATAACATGTCTGATTTTATTTTACTATCGCTCGCTTTGAAGAAAATAGATTCAAGTACTGCACGGTCGTTTGAAATGCACATGCGAGGTAAATCTATGCCTACATACAATGAACTTTTAAAATTCATCCGCGAACAAAGCAAAATATTGGAACGCACTACGACCGATTCTCTTAGCCGCAGTGATAACAGGCCGCGTACTGCAAGGTCTACGCAGTCTTTTGCAGCATCATGCGTCACTCACTGTCCGCTTTGCAAACAAGCCGATCACGCTAACTTATATAGATGCCCTGCATTTGATAAGCTTTCTATCGACGACAGGTACACTTTTGTAAAACAAAGCAAAGGTTGCACTAATTGTCTAAGCACTACGCATATAAATACTGCTTGCAATTCTAAATTTAATTGCCGTTATTGTGGATGTAAACATCATTCTATGTTATGCCGCAAAGTATCATCTTCCCGTGAAGACAATCGCCCGTACCCTAGCGCTCCGTCACAGGCGCACGCGCCGCCTCCGCGCGCGCGAACTGGCAACTTCTCCGCCGCCGGGGATCACATGCCGCCTTCGGCATCGCCGCCGCCCGTCGCGGGCTCCGCTAGCGCTCAGCTGACGAACTTACCTACAACTGCTTATCAGTCATCACAACAACAGGTGTCGCTGTGTAATATACGCCCCGCTTCGCAGCCTAATGACACTACTTGTTTACTGGGAACCGTACAAGTTTATGCTACGGATTTAAATGGTCGCCGCCATGTAGTACGCGCCTTAATTGATTCGGCTTCCCAAAGTAACTTTTTAACTTCAAAATGTTGCGCTAAATTAAATTTAAAATGCAATAAGGTGACGAACACCGTTGTTAAAGGGATAGGTTCCGCATCTAACCCAATCAAGGGAGCAGTTTCTGCTACTTTGTCTTCCCGCCTAAATGATAATTTTATTGCAATTGACGCCTATGTTATCGACCGCATAACAGACAATTTACCGGCAGTGAAAATTGACGTATCCTGCCTTTCATACCTGAACTGCCTGCCTCTGGCAGACGACAGTTTCGCTTCGCCTTCCGAGATCGACATACTTATAGGCGCGCCGCTCTTTTCTGAAATATTGCTATCAGGCCGCGCCGCTGGTCCGCCTGGTACTCCAACCGCTTTTGAAACCATTTTTGGTTTTATCGTAATCGGGACCGCTCCCGTTACTCCCGCTCATGTTACGCCCGCTCATATTGAAACCGTTGTTTCTATCACTGACCCCTTGGTTGAAGATAGATGCCGCTCTCATATTTCCCTCTGTACCTTTACGGAAGGACCACGTTTAGATAATCTTGTCCAACGCTTCTGGCAGCTTGAAGAGGTGCAATGCACGCCGACCTTGAGCCCAGACGCTATAGAATGTGAACGCATTTTTACAAATAACGTTTCCCGCGATCCTACGGGACGCTATTCTGTAGCGTTACCTTTCTCCCGCGATCCCGCGACCTCTCTGGGTAATTCTTACCCTATCGCTAAAAAACGCTTCATGTATCTCGAACGTAAGCTCGCCGCGATACCTGCTCTGCGCTTAGAGTACGTTGCTATAATCAAAGAGTACATTCAGAAGGGTTACATTTCACTGATCGACAATGATAGTCCTTTTACTGGATATTACGTGCCACACCACGCCATTGCGAGACTACAAAAAACAACAACTCGATGGCGTATGGTGATGGACGCCAGTGCTGAAACTGACTCAGGCCTCTCCTTGAATCAAGTTTTATATACCGGGGATAATTTACAAAACGATCTTTTTACAATCCTCTTGGATTTCCGCCTCTACCCAATCGCTTTTACATCCGATATTAAACAGATGTACCTACAAATTTTGATAAATAAGGACCACCGCAAATATCAAAAATTCCTATATCGATTCGATCCCGTTTTTCCGCTTGATACCTACCAATTCAACCGCGTTTGTTTTGGTCTACGTAGCAGTCCGTTCCTTGCAATGCGAGTGTTGCGACAGCTGTGCGCCGCCGACGGTGCCCGCTTCCCACTCGCAGCATCTCTTATCAGCGACAACACATACATGGACGACGTGTGCTACTCCATGCCTACTCTGTCTGCTTGTTTACAACTCAGAGACGATCTCCGCGAGTTGCTCAAGGCCGGGGGCTTCGATCTCGTCAAATGGGCTAGTAACTCACCCGCGCTCCTTGACTCCCTTCCCGTCTCTGCGTTAACGGAATGCGTTAAAAATGCGAAAAATGCGTTAACGGATCTTTTAAATTCCGACGAATATAATAAGTCTATCTCAGATGAGTTATCAGCTAATCGCATACACTGGAAATTCAATCCACCGCGAAGTCCTCACTTCGGGGGGAATTATGAAATATATGTGAAAGCGTTTAAAAGTCATCTTCATAAGACGATCGGTTCACAGTTACTCACGTATGAGGAAATGTTAACCGTACTCACACAGATAGAATGCGTTATCAATTCTCGTCCTGTAACGTTATTGAGCGAAGATCCGTCTGAGCCGACCGCGCTGAGTGCTTCACATTTCTTAATGACCGCACCGCTGAAGCATTTGCCCGCTTGCACGGTTCCCGATGAACCTGGACACTTATTGAAACGGTACGCTTTATTGGATCAAATGGTACAATCATTTTCCAAACGGTGGAAGTTGGAATATCTTCACTTACTTCAATCTAGAGGAAAATGGAATACACCTTCGAATCCCATTACAATAGGTTCTATTGTTCTTATTATCACTGATAATATTCCCCCGCTATCCTGGCCTCTCGGCGTCGTCGTGGCCACTCATGTCGGCGGCGATGGCATCTGTCGAGTAGCGTCAGTAAAAACGGCGACCGGCGTCTACCAGAGACCCGTCGTCCGTTTATGTATCTTACCTACCCAATAATTTAACCCCTTGCTCCCCGGTCAACCGCTATGTTATATTTAACCCGTTGACCGCTTTAGAGTTTAACTCTTATTTTTATTTTTTTTATTTCCCGCTTTCTTTTAAAAACCAATGGTTTTTAGGCCGGGGGCAAATGTTCGCGCCACTTACATTGGCACTCATAATACCTTCCTACCTTCCTATTCCTATCATTTCTTGGCGACTATCTCTGTCGCTCATATCGTGGTATCCACGAGAAAACTGCTTGCCGCCGCAAGTAGTCTGCGATCGACCCTCGTCCTTCGCGGCTGCCGCTCTCGCCGAATCCAAAGTACTGGATCTGCTGCTCCTCTGTGGTGGTCCACGTGAGTTCGACGCGCAAATATAAACAAAACCCGCTATAAACCCGCCGCGTAAACGCTCCTTGCCGACACGCACCAACCGCCTAAAATACAGTCCACTACATCGAACGTCATAACATCCTGAAGGAACAAGCAGCTTGGAGACGGACCCGAACCGAGGTGATTGCAGTTGCATGGAGACCAGGTTAGTCGCCAAGTTCCTTTGTACTACTCTTCTACCAGCCATCCTTCCCCCGCCATTGGAGGCGCGCTCAGCCTATACAGCTTAGCTGCCGCGCTAACAAAATATTTTGAAAGTAATGTTCATTCCCAATGTCCCCGCTGATGGGCCAGTTAGCGAAGCCGTTGGGAATATAATTTTTTAAGAGGACATAGTTTTTTTTGTTGTGGAGTAAGTTCCTAATGTAATGCCTGTCACACACCCTAGAGTTTACCTCACTGGTTTATCTGTATAGATAAATCATAAATTTAAATGTTCATAAAAATTTGATAAACTGAAGTTAGAAGATTTCTTTATGTTACGAAGTTTTTTTATTTGTATGAGTGACGAGACGAGCAAGTTGTTCACCTGATGGTAAGCGTCACGCCTCCCCAAAACAGTCACAGCACCACACAGAACCCTGCATTGCATGATCCTCCTGCGCGGCACTGCACTGCGCTCTTCACCCTGAGACATCGGCTGTAAAGTCTCATATGCCCAGTATTTTCCACTGCTAAATATAACTTTAGTCGTTCATTATTGCCTAGAATAAGCTGTTTGCAATTGGCAGCTGCAATTATGCGTATAATGTGTTCCACAGATGGGCGAGCTCTGGGCAGCGTGCAGGACGGGCAATGCCGCCAGGCGCTGCTGGCCGACATCAAGGAGCTTTGCGCCGCCGCCAAGCACGTGTGTGCGCTGTCGGGGGTGGAAGACGCAGAGGTAAACCTGAAGAAGTTTAACTATTGAACCGCGTTATGTATTTCCAACGTGTTAAGAAGATATTCAACCGCCAAGCAGTAGTGTGCAAACATTACTGAGTTCCGGTTTGAAGGGCATTGTTTCCAGCGAAATTACTGGGCATATGTTATGATAATTTAGCGCTGATGTCTCAGGGTGACGAGCGCAGTGCAGTGCCGTGCAAGATTATTCAATGCAAAGTTCTAGGTGGCATTGTAACTGATATGGGCAGGCGTAGCGTTTACCATCAGACATGACATGACATTAAAAAAATGTTCACAGAAGCTACAAGAGGCGTCCGCTAAGTATGCCGATGTGGCTGGCAGACTGGTCTTCATATTCGGCAGAGGATCTAAACCGAGAGTTGACAAGGAAAACGAGGTATGCAATCCTGGGACCCTTTCATTTCCGTTCGAAAACTTCTCAGGCGTTTTTTTTTAGTTTTTGTATGAAAACAAATGCATGAAGCATGAAGGAAGGTTCGTAATAACCCGTTTTCCCACCCGATTGCGGGAAGAGGTGCGGGAAACGGATCGGGCGGGGTGGAGAGTGTCCATTCTACATACTATGGTCTTTTGTGACATGCTTATCATCATCGTCAACCGGAAGACGTCCACTGCTGAACATAGAACTGCGTCCCCATAGAACGCTACAACGAGCGGTTGCGATAATGTCACTGTGATATAAATGGCACGTGGTGTTCTTACGTCCTGCTATTTTGCACACACCTGACGTCACCTTGGTGACGTTATCAACGGCAACGACGTCATCGACAGGCGACTCTGTGGTAGCTGTAGTGAAAAATTGTTAAACTATGTCTTTCGCGGTTAAAGGTGATCAAGCTGGCCAGAGCAGCGGGTGAGCAGACGTCGCTGCTGCTAGCGTCGACGAAGGCGCTGGCGCCGCACTGTGCCGCTATGCCCGCCGCCACCATGGACGCCGCCTCCGCGCGCACCGCCGCCGCCGCTAGGGATCTACTGGCACAAGCTGAGGTAACAACGTGACCAATGACAGGCGTGGCGGGTGACACAGGCGTGGCATATGACACAGGCGTGACATATGACACGGGCGTGGCAAGTGACACAAACATTGTAGATAACACAGGCGTGACAGGTTACAGTAACCTGAAGTTTGACAGTGAAATTACAAGGCAGCTGAAGTTACAGGTCTACTAAATTAATAGGATATAAGAGGTTAACTCCAAAGAGGATTCAGGTTATAAAAGGTTCCCTGTTGCCAAAATTTATGGGTGAGCCAAAGTCAATAACTTACAGGGTAGGTCATCAACTTATAACCTAGGTCATCGACTTACAGATAACATAAGATCCTTGGCTACGCACCAATGACTTATTCTCTTATGTTCTGTGCTTCGGAGGGTACATTTTGCTGTGGATCCCGGGTGTTATTCATTATTATCAGTCTTTAAAAACGTCAGAGCAGCCTGACAGACTCTGACACTAGAGGTCGTCTCTCACCCTAATAAACAAACAAGAAAAGAGGTTGCAATCTCAGTCTTATCTCGTCACCAGATATCTCTAACCTCAACCAGCAATCATAACCCATCTGTATTCGATGTGGCTGAAGGTGAAGCATGCCTACTTAGAAGATACCTTGATAAAGATACCAGATTCACCCCTGCCTTAAACGCCCCTTATCCTTGTCTCTCTAGTGACTTGTGAATTACCCAATAGTACAGGTCACCGATACAAACTAGACCACAAAACACGTAAAAGTGTTAAAAAACTAAAGAATACCGTCATGTCCAGCTAAACGCTCCAACAATCTCCGAGCCGCACTGCCAGAGCGCCCTTACGGCCGCCTCCGAAGCCCTGTCGGCGTCGGCGCAGACCCTGGCGATGATCTGGAGGCCGCTGGTGGAGTCCCCTGCGCTGCACGAGAATGGGGAGATGCTGCACAACAGGACCATGGACCTGGCTAAAGCGCTGGACAGGCTGAGGGATTCTTATGCTCATTTGGGAGGTGTTCAAGGTTGGTGCCTTTTCTATGTTGTTTCGATTTGTACAAAAATGTAGAATAGAATGGAATGGAGTGAAACGGAGCGGAACGGACTGGAAAAGAACGGAACACAATGGAATTGAACAGAATAGAATAGAGTGAAGTAGAGTGAAGTGGCATAGAATGGAACGCTCTTGATTGATAACCAAAAAGAAATAATTTTACAATACAATAATAAAGATAGTAATGAGTGGCATGGGTAGTGGGCGGTATATTTCAAGATGTTTCTTTAACTTAGTCAAAAAGTTCAGTCAGAGAGTGAGTAAGGCGTAAGACAGATCAATGCAGCGCGCCGCAGGTCGCATGCTGCGCTTATTTTGTCTGGCTTACCGCTAATCTAGTTCTAGAACATCGTAACAAGGAGATTATTAACACTTCTGTGTTCATTCTCAGATGCCACTGATGCTCCTAAAATCAGCAACGAGGCGCAGCGGTTGGAGTTCATCAAGAGTGTGTCCAGGGTTGGTGGCAACATGCAAGCAGTTGAGGATGACCTCAAAAAGGTAAATGGTGATATTAAGTCGGTTACTGAAAGACAGCACTTTTGCTGGTAATTGTTACAGGCAAACAGAGAACACACAAATCAGACACACACACACACACTAAGAAGTTGTGGTAGGTCTCTTCTGTGAGAGGCCGCCTGGGGAAGTACCACTCCTTTGCCAGATATTCATCCGCCAAGCAGTAGTGTGCAAACAATTCTGGGTGCCGCTTTGAAGGGCACTTTATATGAGACATTAGAACCGATGTTTCAGAGTGACGAGCACAGTGCAGTGCCGCGCAAGATTATGCTATGCAAAATTCCGGATGGCACTGTGACTGTTATGGGCAGGCGTAGCGCTCACCATCAGATGAATGACCTCTCATCTCGTTAATCAGTCAAATTTAAAAAGAATAAATTACAACTAGAATTTCATCTGTTGAAATTGGTTTTTGTACAATTAATATTATTTTTCAGCCTGTAACTTCACAAGTAAAGGCAACCGAAGCAGAAGAAGCGGAGCTGCGTCTGGCGAAACGGCTCGCACAGCTGAACGCAGCTGTCGCCTCGCTTCTAGCTGCCACTTCCGGTCAGTTACTCCATCATCACAATGGGGATCCTTACACACTTTGACTGCTGAGCCGATTTTCTTGTCTAGCCACGGTTACGGATCTGCACACATCGTTGTGCTTTCCCGTAGCGAGTTTACAATATTTTAGCTTCAAGTTTTCTTGTGTCAATAAAGACTTCATTTGTATATTGATCTGGAGGCCTACCATGACGTCTTATAGCGATTCAGTTCAGGACCTAAACTGTATCCAGTTAAGGTTGAAAATGGTAGCAACCTAAATTGAGTCGCTAATAAGTCATTTTCAACCTAACCTATATCCAGTTTAGGTTGAAAGTGGCAGCAACATAAAAAATAATACGTCACGGTACGATTACGCGACGCGGCTCAGTTTAGGTCCTGAACTGAATCGCTATAAGACGTCATGGTAGGCCTCCTGTTTGTTTTTACTGCAAATAAGAATCGCTACATCATATAACCGGATTACGAAACAATAAAAAATCAATAAAAAAAATTACTTTCATTAATCACTATTACGTACCTTGGGCGGCGCGATGGCGTTGCAATCTCTGATACCAGAAATTGGCACTATTTTATTTGACAAACAAATACTGATATATACTAATACAGTATTATTTTTCCAGCAGACCACGAGCACCCCGACTATGCTACTGCAGAACTTGCTGTCCAGACCATCAACGAATTAATGCCAGAAGTTGTTAAAGGTAAGAAGAAGAAAAGGTACACACCATCCACTTTTGTCTTCTACCTTTAGATGATTCTACCATACATAAATTACGGAGAGTGTCAACAAAGTGTGACATTGTGTGACAAAGGGTCATACATATGGTGATGTCTCGTTTCAAAATCTAGAAACATATTTTCATCATCATGAACCGATATCATCCCACTGCTGAGCACTGTCGTGAAGAGGATTAGGCCATAATCCGCCATAAATCTTATTTCCGTAACTATTGGATTAGTTGGTGAGCGGTGGTAGCCTAGTAGAAGGTCGTGAGTTCAAATCCCAGTGCGGGCACGTATCAATGTGTTTCTGTAAAAACATATGTACGTAATTATCACTCGTTTTTCTGTGAAGGAGATAATCGTGAGGAAACCCACATACCTATGGTGATATAACTGTCAGTGAAAATAGAAAGAGTTACGTTTCGTATATTTTTAAAAATATCTTTTATGAATAATTTTTTTGTTGAAATTTTACTTCTATTATGTGTCCCAGCATAGATTTAGTTTTATCATTTTTCATATTTCTAATACCATGAGATTTATTTCAGATTCTAAAACAGCCACGGCGAACCTGGGCGAGGCGTCGCGCGCGGCCCTGCTGGACAACATTAGAGCATTATGTGCCGCCAGCAACACCATCTGCGCGAGCTCCTACGGCGTGGCTCCACCGGAGGTACTCGTCTACACAGAAGACATCACACTACACATTATAAAAGCCTAAATTTGTGTTTTTCCTTTCTACACACCGAAACGACTTTGAGGAAAATTTATTAGAAAGAAACTTTAGGTCCTATAATAGAACATTGAATACTTTATACCCCGTAAAAATGTTAACGCGGCGAGGTCGCCTGTCGCAGCTTGTATAGTATATATAGTGCTACATACAGAATAGACACGGCACCCCGCGCAATCCGTTTCCTCGCACCTCTCCCCGCAATTTGGGGGACAACCAAGAGGACAGTCTAGATTACACGTCATACTTAGCGGGTTGTCTTTTGTGTCTGTCGCATAGTATGCTTGCGTACCTGGTTACCTACAGACACATTTGGCGCGTGTAGAAATGCTATTTACATGTGTGTCTCGTGAGTGCGTAGTAGTGTGCCGCTGTGTGTGGTGGGTCTTAGGGTACTTCTCAAAAAATTGCCGATTTCACCTGCCTGAAATGTAAAGTTGTGGTAACTTTATTTTCTGATTTACGACAGTGTTACTTTTAGGATAGTTGGAAGGAGACTAGCTGCATCGATGCCAATATCCAACACAATTCTAAAGAAAGGTTAACTCGAATTTAAGTTTGTAATTGAATTTTCTAATTAACCTGTGTATGCGAAAAACGTCAAGCTTTGAGAACTATATTTGATATACCACTAGCTGTACCCCGCCACGCTTCGCTGTGGCACATTCGCACATTCGCTGATATGTCACTGATGAAAAAGTAGATAAAAACAATCCTTGATGCGGATTATATATCATGCTAAAATTTCAGAACTTTTTGAGTTTTTGAAGCGTACACAAACCAACATAACATTTTTATATATATAGATTTAGGGTTTCACTTTACATGGTTTAGCCTTACTTTTTTTTACAGGAGCTGAGCGACGCGGTGACCAAATATACCGACACGGCAGGCAAATTGACATACGTGGTCAACAAGCGAGCCAACCCTAACAAAGAATCAGAGGTGAGTTTTCCCCGAATCGCAGAATTTTAAACAGACTGAATGGATTGAAGGAAAGCGGTGGTAGCCAAGTGGGAGAACGTCCGCCTTCCAATCAGAAGGTCGTGAGTTCAAATCCCAATGCAGGCAGTTACCAATGTGTTTCTTGTAAAACATATGTACGTTATTATCACACGCTTTTCGGTGAAGGAAAACATCGTGAGGAAACCCACATACCTACCCGAGAATTATTTCGGAGGGAGGTTTTTTCGGAGGTGATCCACCAATCCGGATCTGGCCCCCGTGGTGGATTATGGTGTAAAACCTCCTCACGGAAGTGAGGGGAGACCCGTGCTCAGCAGTGGGCCGATATGGGTTGATGAAGATGATGATTATGATAGCTATTTTGGTGTAATTGAGTAATTACTGGGCATATGAGACTTTAGAGCCGATATCTCAGGTTGACGAGCGCAGTGCAGTGCCATAATGGATAGTTCTGGGTGGCACTGTATCTGTTATGAGCAGGCGTAGCGCTTATCATCGGGTGAACGACTTGATCATTACGTTCGCTAATAATATTTAAAAAAAAAAATAAGCAAACAAACAAACCTCCATACTTAAGTAAGATCACTTCGGATTACTACTCTTCTAATTTCTGGTATTCCTTCTATTGTTCAACGACGGCTTACGTTCTTCTCTATCCTGGTTGGTAGATCATAGCCGAGGCCACCGCGGCCAGCAGCCAGGCCGGCCTGCTCCTGGGCGGCGTGCAGCAGCTGGTGGCGGCGGCGGGCGGCGCGGGGGGCGCGGGCGGCGCGGGGGGCGCGCGCGGCGCCGCGCTGGACGCCCGCGGCGCCGCGCTGGCGGACGCTGCGCAGTCACTAATTACTACTGCTCAGGTTTGTTGTCTGGAATTGTGGGTAGTAGTTGAATTGGTTTTTGTATTTTGTGTAAATACTCGTAGATTAGTTAAAAACTGGGAACATTTTTATTAAATACGTTTAAGGAAATGTTATTGTGCTATACCTCATAAAAAACAGTATATTTCTAAGCTCCCCACTAACCGACCTATATTGGAGACGTTGGGAATTACGTTTCCCAGCAGCGGAAACGATAATTAAACGATTAATTATTTTTAACTCTAATGTTTATTCCACAAAAAACTCTTTGTGTTCCTAAATTCCTAAAGATCAAACTAAATCCAGTTGACAGCTGCCTCAATATCCGACCCCCGCTGCCAGTCCGCGCTGCTCTCCTCCATCGACAAGGTGGCCTCATCGGGGAAGCAGCTGGCGGACTCCTGGGCTCCGCTGGCGAAGGAACCGAAGCAGGAGATGCGTGTGCAAGCGCTGAAGGGAGCGCTGAAGCAGCTGAGTGCTCGTCTGGAGAGACTCAGGGCTGCGTGTAATGTACCCGAAGAAGGTTAGCATATTTTAATTTGATTGAGTAACGAGACGAGCAAGTCGTTCACCTGATGGTAAGCGCTACGCCTGCCCATAACAGTCACAGCGCCACCCAAAACTTTGCATTGCATAATCTTCCGCGGCATTGCACTGCGCTCGTCACCCTGAGACATCGGTTCTAAAGTCTCATGCCCAGTAATGTCGCTAGAAACAGCGCCCTTCAAGCCGAATCAGTCATGTTTGTACACTACTGCTTGGTGGATGAATATCTGGCTAAAGTGTGGTACTTCCCCAGGCGGTCTCTTGCAGAAGAGGCGTACCACTGCAATAAAATGACCTCCTTAGCATCATCAGTAAATAGGAACCCTTTGCTCAAATCTTTCTCATTGCGTTTTCTCTTTATCATTGCAGAAGTTCAAAATATCCAAAGCTCTGAGCTGGTGCAGAGCCAAGATGCACAGGAACCGATGGAGCAACAAAAACTACAATTCATCATGACGATGAAAGGTGCTAAGGGAAGACTAATTAAAGCACAAAACGAATTGGATAAGGTTTGTTTCATCATCAGTACTCATGCCCAACAGTGGGCCGATATAGGTGATTATGTGATTATGATGATATATTAGCCCACTGTTGGGCTCGGATCTTACTTCACTTTCGTAAGGAGAAATAAGCCACACTCCACAACGGGGGCCCGGTCTGGATTGATGAATAACTTACCTTACTAATACTCGGTAATGTGGGTTTTTTCGCGTTTTCATTTACTGAAAAGTGAATGATAATTACGTAACATGTGTTTTACAAGAAACACTGGGATTTGAATTCACAACCCTCTGCCTAGACGTCGGATGTTCTTCCACTAGGCGATAACCGTATATTTAAATCAAATTTTCGTTTTTCTATTTGATACATCCCGTTTTTGTCTAGTGAGTGATTTGAACACAATGTTTGCGTAATAAAACTAAAACCCCCAAATAATCAATCATAATTAATTCTTTTTGGCGTGTATGAGTGCAGAATCCTGGGGCGTTATTCGCTAAGACCACCTGCTACTCGTAACGCGCATGTTAAGAACTGTCAAAATAACGTGTGAAAAGTAAGCGCGTTTAGAGAAGCTTTGTGGTTCAAAATAAGTTTAAAGCGCGTGATGAAATCACGCCTCTTTGGCTGAGAATCTGTAGCAAACAAGGGCCCTTGGCGTAACATCCATGTTACGGCACGTGTTAAAGCCTCTTATTCAACCATTCCAAATTAAAACCTTCCCGCCCTTTCATTCGTTCCCATTATGGACGTTCAGTCCTTTCTACACATTCACTCTACCAATCCCTTTCATTCTTTGACACTCTTCCAAAACTCTAACGAACCGACACGGTGCGTCGCTCCATCAAAAACATGAAATAAAATATAATCAGTGAATAACCATCAGTGTACCATCAACAATTAGCAAAAGGGGGCCCCCAACGACGCCTCCAAAGGAAGTTAAGTGCCGACCACCGGTGAGTTTTTTTCCAACCAATTTTCCTCTTCATAACCTCAACAATCCCTAGATACAGTCCACTCGTCTTAACATCATTTTTGGTCCTCGTCGAACCGGATTTCGACTTAGAATCGGTTTCCTATGCTCAAATCGTAAACTCGTTTCAACTTGTGAAAATTTTAGCGTCATCAAGCCGCCATATTTGCACACAACAACCAAATTGCAAAACCTATAATTCGAATTATTAGCATCATATCAACATATCGATCACAACGCATATCATATTTTGTGTTTAATTCATCAAACAAACTCAGTCATTCATTTTGTGCGAGGAACTTTGCAAAAAGTTGGTGTAAAAATACCTACACTTTGTATTTCACCGATCTGCGCACACGCGCTGGAGTTTAGGTAGGTTGGAAGTATTGACCTGTGTTCGTTCTGTGGGTGAGTCCAACTTCATATCGTGTCATTGGGAGAGTCCATTTAATCAAAACATTTGTGTTCGTGTATTCAATTTTGTGAAATTGAACATTAATTATCATTTCAATCGTTGTTTTATGTGTAACATGCGACACTTAATAATAACAGCTTATCGTGATAAATCATTAAACGATTGTGTTAATACTTACGTGTAACATACAGCGCCTAAGTAACTCAAGCAAAGATTGTGTTTGTTTGTGTGCCGACAAATTGCGTTTGTGTGCCGGCAATACGAACAAACCGAATCAAATTCGTCGATGTTCGTTCGATCATTTCATACGGTCATTCTCATAGTGTTTATGCTGTGACTTTTGACAAACAAGTGACAGTTTCGTGTTCGTTTCTGTTTGAAAACTATCAAACTCCATCGTAAAGTGTGTTTTATAAAAGTTTGCGCGATAATAAGTTAAGTTTAGGCGTAAAATTTCTGCTAAAAGTGATAACAACTAACAAATTTCAAAATGAGTGAGACCGTGATTGCGCATTGGGAGTCGAAACGCAGCCTGTCGCACAAGCGGCTCAGCGATGCACTTTTGTGTGCACGTAATTGTGAATCCGAACCGAAACTTATAACGCGGTTAGAGACATGGTGTTCCCGTTTAGACATTATCTTGGAGGGCTTTAACGATGCCCACATCAATTTGGTTTGTGAATTACAAAAGGCCGGTGTAGATGATAAAGAGTTGCAAGGGCAGTCCGTGTTCCAAGAGCAAGCTGATGACATGTATTTCGAAGTACTCGAAGCAAAACGTAAATACTTGAAAGAATCAAAAGTGGAGTTCGCTTCTCCTTCTCAACCGTGTCATCAACCCAAGCCAAAGACTAAACTTCCACCGATTAAATTACCTACATTCACAGGTGAGTTCAAAGATTTTCCGGGGTACATTGACCTCTTTAACACACTTGTTCATCAGCGAACAGATTTAACAAACATAGAAAAGTTTCAATACCTAATCACAACATTGTCCGGGGAACCCATAAATATAATTCGTGCTTTTCATGTGTCTGAGGCTAATTATATGAGCGCTTATGAAGCTTTAGTGAATCGATACAACAACAAAAGGTATTTAGCATTCATGTGTTGGGAACAAATTAATAATTTAAAGGCCATGCCTTCTGGTTCAGCCCAGAGCTTGCGGAACTTGCTTGATGTCTACGGTGAAAACATAGCGATGCTTAGTTCACTGGGATTACCAACTTCAGAATGGGACTTTGTGTTATTTCATTCGTTGTTAACAAAATTAGATAAAGCATCTCGTGAAGCCTTTGAGTTGTCTAGCACAGGCAAAGATTTCCCAAGCTTTAATGAATTAAAATCATTTTTACTGGACCGATGCAGTGCACTAGAACGCTCATTATTCTCAAATGAGAATAACAAATCAGTAGTTCAGCAACAAAATAATTATCATAACAAGCGTGTGAATTCAACCAATCAACCAAAGTCAACACCAACAATGCTTTTGGTTCAATCAAACAATCAATCATGTGTTTTGTGTAAAGAAAGCCATGCTCTTTACTCATGTCCAAACTTCTTATCAAAGACCCCACAAGAAAGGTCTCAAGTGATTAAACAATTCAAATTGTGCTTCAATTGTTTGCGTTCAAATCATATAACAATAAATTGCAATTCAACTCACTCATGCAAGACATGCAATCAGCGACATAACAGTCTGTTGCATTTTCCTAAGAGGACAGAGACTGGTGGTCCTGTCAACCCCCAACATAAACAAGCAAGTGCTGCTTACCATCAAACATCTTCGTCATCCTACTCTAATGTCAAGGAAGGTGTGATCACTCCAGTTACATCATTGTCAAATGTGTCTTCAGGTTCATCATCAGGTAGTCATTTTGTCATGCTTGCGACTGCAGAGGTGGAGGTAAAGGATGGCCAAGGTACTTTCCAAAAGGTGCGCATCCTGCTGGACCCAGGAAGTCAAAGTCACATTATTACCAAAACATGTGCCCGTCGTTTAGGCTTGTCCCAATACAAGACTCAAACACCTATGTCTGGAATTGGTGAGGTTCCTGCATGTTCTACAAGCAAAGTGTTTCTGGAAATTAGACCAGTTGGAAAAGTGGAACCCACATTCACAACGGAAGCAGTGACTTTAGACAAAATTTGTGGTAACATGCCCACCCATCTGGTGAATGTTCAAAACTTTGAACATTTAGCAAATCTGAAACTAGCTGATGAAAATTACCATTCTTCTCGTCCGGTGGATATCCTCATTGGTGGTGAGATATTCCCACAAATTTTAATACCAGGAAAAATTGACGGTGGACATCATGCTGCGACGGCTATCAATACAATATTTGGATTTATTCTTATGGGAAAAACGTTGACAAATTCATCATTCCCCACTCCTTTATCAATCAATCATGTGTCAGTGGACACCAACCTGGACATTGCGGTTCAGAAATTTTGGGAGTTAGACAACATACCTACTGGAGATAACAAGCAATCTCACTCCGTGGAAGATATTCAATGTGAAGATATATTTCAATCAACTCATAAACGGGATGTTGCTGGGCGATACATCGTTAACTTGCCCTTTCGTGATCAATCACCACCATCATTTGAAAAATCATTCAGAAAACTTAACCCATTTTTGGATCAAAATCACATTTTGCGGGTGGGGGGTAGGCTCTCTCAGTCAGATCTTAGCTACGAATCAAAACACCCAGCTTTGCTTCCTCGCAAGCATCGTTTGACACAACTTATCATTCAGTGTACTCACAACGAAAATTTTCATCCTGGTTTACAAACAATGCAGTTCTTACTACTTCAAAATTTTTGGATTTTGTCTCCAAGACGAGCAATTCGTCAAGTTATATCAAATTGTTACCGTTGTTTTCGTGTAAAGCCCCATAATTTTGAACCTGAAATGGCAGATTTGCCACGTTCTCGTGTTACTCAGATCAAAGCATTCCAGTCTGTAGGTTGTGACTACGCTGGACCGTTTAACATAACTTTTCAACGTTATCGTGGTACGCGTTCTGTGAAGGCGTATCTGTGCTTATTTGTGTGCTTCGCTACCAAAGCAGTACATTTAGAACTTGCTTCTGACCTATCAACAGAAGCATTTTTAGCTGCCCTACGCAGGTTTGTAGCAAGACGTGGTCGGTGTAATGTGATCCACAGCGATTGTGGTTCGAATTTTAAGGGCGCACAGTCGCAACTGATAGACCTCATGCGCGCCGCGTGTGAAACGGAGCGTATTGAGTTTAAATTCAACCCACCAGGAGCACCTCACTTCGGAGGACTTTGGGAGGCGGGTGTTAAGTCCGTAAAAACACATTTGTATCGCGTTGTTGGCACACAAATTCTAACGTATGAGGAACTTAACACGCTTTTGACTCAAGTGGAGTCAATCCTGAACACAAGGCCCCTCTGTCCACTTAGCTCAGATCCTTCAGATGTTTCAGTTTTAACCCCAGGACATTTCTTAACATTAGCGCCTCTCACAACAGTGCCATCTCTTGATTATTCCAACATAAGCATGAACAGACTTACACGGTGGCAACTGTTGCAAAAAATGCACCAAGACTTTTGGTCTCGGTGGCATAGTGAGTATCTTACCACTTTATCACAGCGATTGAAATGGACTAAAGCATCACCTCCAGTAAACATTGATCAATTCGTTATCATAAAAAATGAAACTACTCACCCACTGCGATGGCATTTTGGTAGAATAATTAAACTACATCCTGGGCGTGACGGTATCCCTCGATCTGCCTCAGTCAGGACTGCACAAGGTGTTTTCGATCGACCTCTTGTGAAGTTGTGTCCTCTACCAAATAATGACTAGTTTGTGTAGACATCATTTCATTATTTTTTTTTAATTTTTATTATTATTTTTGTGTGTGAAAATATAGCAATTATACATTAAGTTCATTTCAAAACAGATCATTAAATCATAATAACACTTGACATCATTTTATAACAATTATCATATGTCAAGATTTTTGCATTGGTGGTTGTGAACAAATTTTAATGTGTTTTAGACTTTTCTGTCTCATCAATTCGCCAGCGGGGGGGAAGATAAATGTTAAAGCCTCTTATTCAACCATTCCAAATTAAAACCTTCCCGCCCTTTCATTCGTTCCCATTATGGACGTTCAGTCCTTTCTACACATTCACTCTACCAATCCCTTTCATTCTTTGACACTCTTCCAAAACTCTAACGAACCGACACGGTGCGTCGCTCCATCAAAAACATGAAATAAAATATAATCAGTGAATAACCATCAGTGTACCATCAACAATTAGCAAAAGGGGGCCCCCAACGACGCCTCCAAAGGAAGTTAAGTGCCGACCACCGGTGAGTTTTTTTCCAACCAATTTTCCTCTTCATAACCTCAACAATCCCTAGATACAGTCCACTCGTCTTAACAGCACGCGCGAATTTGAACGCTATTACAAAGAGATTTCGATAAATTTTTGTACTGGCACGCGGTGGCTTATTTTTGCTATTGTCCAATTGCAGCCTACTGTGACTGCTAAAGGCGCAGACGTTGAAAAGGTCCAAGATCGTCTGTCTCTAGGGCTGGGGCAACTGAACGCTGCCATTGCCACACTACTCACTGCTACTGCAGGTAAGCCTCTTCTAATTCTATTCTATTCTATTCTTTGGAGGTTTGCTTGTAGAATGAGATAGTGTCGCCCTCTGGCGTCAAAGTTTGGAAACCTTCCAATATTTTTGTAGTAGTAGGCCTCTTCTGCATGAGACCGCCTGGGGAAATACCTCTGCCAGATATTCATCCGCCAAACAGTGAGCATACAACACTGTGTGTGTTAAAGGGCATTGTTTCCAGCTAAACTACTGGACATAATGAGACTTCAGATCCGATGCATCAGAGTGATGAGCGCAGTGCAGTGCCGCGCAGGATTTTGCGATGCAAAACTGGCACTGTAACTGTTACGGGCAGGCGTAGCGCGTCAGGTGAACGATATGCTCGTCTCAATGAAAATGAATTATTAGGTATAGCGTCAGAGAGTTGAAATTCGTCTGGTGTACCTTTCAGATAGTGACAGCACTGATTACGAAGCGGCAGAGAAAGCGGCGAACACCATCGCAGAGTTGATGCCACAAGTTATACTTGGTACGTTCTCCTACTAAGGCTTTAACTAATTTCATTTCATTTATTTTTCTTTTCATTTATTCCCAGGAGTTTCGGTCACGAGATGTGTTCGTTTATCGATGTGTGTTGTTCGATTGTGTTCGATGAAGTGGGTCTTGATTAGCTGTCTATACTTCTAGACACGAAGACGGTAAGCGCGTGTAAGGAGGAGCCGGCGCGCGCCGCCATGTTGGCGCAGATCAAGGAGCTGTGTGAGGCTAGCGAGGGGATCTGCGCTAGCTCCTATGGAAGCAACCCGGAGGTAACAGACATCTCCTCTTTTCAGGCAAACTTATTTAAACCCCCTACTTGGAAAGTACTGTTTGACTCTAATTTCAATGCTATAAAAATGGAAATCATTTGGCAGGGTCTCAACGACGCCGTGTCCCGGTTCACCGACGCTTCAGGTAAACTGGTGTACGTGGTCAGCCCGCGAGTCAACCCGGTCCGAGAAGAACAGGTCAGTTTTGATAATAGTGTCCGCATGGAAAAACAACAGAATCCTCTTCAAAATTAAACAAAAGTAAATAAAATTGAAGCGGTGGTAGCCTAGTGAGAGAACGTCCGCCTTTCAGAAGGTCGTGAGTTCAAATCCCAGTGCAGGCACGTACCAATGTGTTTCTGTAAAACATATGTACGTAATTATCACTCGTTTTTCAGTGAAGGAAAACATCGTGAGGAAACCGACATACCTACCCGATAATTATTTCGGAGGTAGGTATGTTATCCACCAATCCGGACTGGGCCCCCGTGGTGTGTTACGGCCTTACCCTCTTCACGAAAGTGAGGAGAGACCCGTGCCCAGCAGTGGGACGTTATGGGTTGATGATGATGATGATGAAATAAAATTGACAATAATGCATGACATGATGTAGCTACATGGCAAAATGAGCATTTTCATCAAACTAAAGCACCTGCTGTACTGTGACTGAACGGTAATTCTACTGCTGGCCCTAGGTCTTAAGTCTATTAGCTGTCAACGCGTCTTATTTTGACAGGTTTCGTACAAAAAACCTGTCAAAATTGGTGACTTCATACTACTATGTCTTCAGTGCTTAACGCCTAGTCATTGAGATAACGTATCTTGGTCTCAGATCGTGTCCTTGTCGAGTGGTGCGTGTGGGCAGACGTCTGCCCTGCTGACGAAGGTGGCGCAGTTGGCGGCTGCGGTGGGCGGGGACAAGGGACAGGAGCTGGACGACAAAGGCGGGGCGATGGCGGATGCAGCCAACAGCATGCTGCAAACAGCTCAGGTATGGACGCATCGTCAGTTCCAGCTGGAGTCTTCAAGTCACCAGTGTATAGGCTACTTCTAGATAAGCGTTTACCATCGTAGACCGGTAGTCGTCAAACGTTAGAATACTTAAAAAAATCTATATAGTCGATCCGCTGTTGGATCGACTGTGATTAAAACAGACGCAGATGGAAAATTAACTTTATTCGAGCTGGAAAGGGAAACTTTCCTTTCACATGCTGATTCATGAATGAATCTCGCATAGAAAATGGAAAAACTATTACCTTTAACAGCGCTTCGGAAGTACATTTACGCGAAGACACACTAAGAATCACAAAGCCTATTTTATTTCTACAGATAACAGCTCCATCCATGGCCTCGATGGATTGCCAAGACACGTTCCTCTCTTCCGTGGATAACCTCTCCGGCGCTGGACAGCAGCTGGCCGCTTCACTCACGCCGTTGAACACAGACCCGAAGCACAAACAGCAGTCGCAAGCGCTGAATGAAGCGCTGCAGCAGCTGGAGGCTCAGCTGAAAGTGCTGAGGAAGACCTGTAAGGCATCTGGTATGTACAATTTAAGTTCCTATAGTCTTTACTCTTAGCGTGTTTGGGTTACTGTGGAGTTAAGCCCCTTCCTCTTTTGATGGAGTTGTAATTTTGCATACCCGACGGCTTCCGTGGCCTAAGTAGATGATGAACCGACTGCAAAGCGTTAGGTTGCAGGTTCGATTCCCATACAGGGCAAATATTTGTCTGAACTACTGGTTCTTTTAGTTCCCGATTCCCTAGATACAGGGAATCCTAGTTGGGGTAAGGATCAATTTATGTGATAAAAAAAAGTTTTAATGACGAAACAATATTATGGTGACAGTGAGCTGATCTGATGATAGAGACGAGATAAACCATGTAACTCCTCAGTGTCTAACCGTGATGATGTTTGGACTCATTTTGATCAGTTTCCAGTATCGCTGGGATCGTAGCATGTTGGAAAGATGTAGTCTCTGCCTATCATAACGGGAGAAAGGCGTGAATGTGTGTTTGTGTGTTTGTTGGACAAATAAACCGAATACTTGTGCGACTCATTAAAGGAATTCCAGAATTTACAGCTATAGATTACATTACAGAAGGAGACTTGCAGGACCCTTCTCAGCAGCAGAAACTGCAGTTTATCAAGTCCATGCAAGGCGCTAAGGGCCGGCTGGGAGATGCTCATAAGGAACTGAATAAGGTTTGTCCAAATCCATCTTATTTATAATTTGTATTAGGTAAATGGTTAAAAAGATTTAACAACTAGGATGGCGAAACGACCAAAAATAAGTCTTGGCCTCGTGAACGGAACTATTGTTGTATTTCTAGCCCACAAAGCCAGTGAAAGGCGCGGGTGTGGAAGAGGTCCAGCAGCGCTTGTCAGATAGAATGGGTCGACTGAACGCAGCCATTGCTGCACTGCTCGCTGCTACTGCAGGTCAGTAAAGTTTAACGACAATGCAGTTCAGTAACGTTTAACGACAATGCAGGACAGTAACGTTTAACGACATTGTAGGCCAGTAACGTTTAACGACCATGCAGGTCAGTAACGTTTTATGAAAATGTAGGTCAGTAACGTTTTATGACAATGTAGGTCAGTAACGTTTCATTACAATGCAGGTCAGTAACGTTTAACTATAATGCACGTCAATTATGTAAGTAACTATACAATTATATTATTTGTTCTATACGAAGGTCCAATTCCTAATGACTGTGAGTAATACTCCCCGTCCTACGTCCTAAAAGTCAGACGCTATCTTAACCAATCTAACCAAAAAGGCCACGCACGCTCACGCTTTCCCCCTCTACCAAAGTAATATGATCGATCGTTCGTATAACAGTAGTAAACTCGACCTCCGACCATTTAAATAGATCTTTGTATGAACAATCATAAGTGTAATATGTCTTAAAACGTCCTCGGATATTATGTTAAAATTATAACATTTTCAGATCGTCAAAGCCCTGACTACTTGACAGCGGAAAAAGCCGCTACGACTGTCGCTGACCTAATGCCTCACATTGTACAAGGTATTGTTTTTGCCATTCCACTCAAATTCACTCATTTAATACTATGCCCATATAAATGACTTAATAGTCAATTATAGCGTCATATGAGTATCCTTAAGGACATTGCAAGATATTGGGTAGGAGCAGACAGATTCCAGGAATCAAATATGATCTTTATCTACATCCAAACTATACTATAGTCTATGACGTAATACAAAAATAAGGTTTTAACTGTTTTGGTAACCTAAATATAAAAAAAATTGATAGGTCAGAAAAAGCATCAATTTATTCGTGATAATAACGCCTGCAGGATTTCCGTACTCAAACCAAACCACCTGGTAGATATCAAATTTCAAATGATTTTAATCATACAGACACGAAGACGGTAAGCGCGTGTAAGGAGGAGCCGGCGCGCGCCGCCATGTTGGCGCAGATCAAGGAGCTGTGTGAGGCTAGCGAGGGAATCTGCGCTAGCTCCTATGGAAGCAACCCGGAGGTAACAGACATCTCCTATTTCGACGCGTTTTAAATCTGCTACTTGGAAAATATTATTTGGACTCGAATTTCAATGCTATTGCAATGGAAATTATTTGGCAGGGTCTCAACGACGCCGTCTCCCGGTTCACCAACGCGTCTGGTAAACTGGTGTACGTGGTCAGCCCGCGGGTCAACCCTGTTACAAAGGAACAGGTCAGTTTAGCTATATTATTGTAATCTTTTTTTTAAACCACTTCTCCTAATATTTACATAAATTTCGTTGCTTCAGATCATCGGCCTGTCGACTGGCGCGGGTGGGCTGACGTCCCAGCTGCTGTCGGGGGTGGCGCGGCTGGCGGCGGCGGCGGGCGGCGACAGGGGGCGGGAGCTGGACCACAGCGGCGGGGCCGTCGCGGACGCCGCACAGGCCATGATACAGGCCGCACAGGTGCCAACTGTCATCAGCGTTGCTGGAACTTATTATTGCTTTCTTGTCTACGATATTTTCTCTCATTGTATAAAATTTATAAACGATTTCCCATCCTACAGATAACAGCTCCCTCCATGTCCTCCCCGCACTGCCAGGAAGCACTCCTCTCGTCAGTGGACAATCTCTCCGGCGCTGGACACCAGCTGGCGGCTTCACTCGCTCCGTTGAACACAGATCCGTCGCACAAACAGCAGTCGCAAGCGCTGAAAGAAGCACTGCAGCAGCTGGAGGCGCAGCTGGAAGCATTAAGGCAGGCTTGTAAGGGAACCGGTATGTACACCCTTCATTTTTACTCATTGACTATTTCTAGAAGGCCCAACGTCAAGATAAAAGAAGCAAGAAAGACACCATCGTAACAAATACGATGGTGTCTTGCATGCTTCTTTTATAGAAGGAGTGTAAGAAAGAGGGTTTTTTTTTACAGATGATGGACAATCGCAGGATCCCGATAAGCAGCAGCAGCTGCAGTTCATCAAGACAATGGAAGCTGCTAAGAGAAGAATGGGAGATAGTCAAAAAGAACTGGACAAGGTACGCAATTAAAGTATCTTCTTCCTATGCAGTGCTGGTGTTGCATTTACTTTTTTTGGGATTTACTTTTATTTACTTGAATACTGCATCTCTATTATACACTTATGTTAATAAATAAGCGAAGTACAAGTTTTTAACCTGCGCTACTTAATACTAGTTTGGACTGTACAGATTTATTAATTTCTAGCCGACAAAGCCTACAAAGGGATCAGACGTGGAAACAGTCCAGCTGCGCTTGTCGCAGAGATTGGGACAACTGAACGCAGCCATCGCGTCACTGCTCGCCGCCACCGCAGGTCAGTAACGTTTAGCGACAATGCGGGTCAGTAGCGTTTAACAAGATTGCAGGTCAGTAACGTTTTAGGCTTCAAATGTAAGCTATTTATATTTTGTAGTAATATTATATTGTTTGAATGCTTATCGATTTCTAGATCGTGAAAAGCCTGACTGCGCGGCGGCTGAAAAAGCAGCCAAAACTATTGCAGACTTGATGCCACACGTTATACAAGGTTTGATCGACTGTATTTTGGAAAACTTCACAATAAATAAATAAATAAGTTGATTAAGTCCTCAATAAAATTTTGATGGATATTTCCAGACACGAAGACGGTAAGCGCGTGTAAGGAGGAGCCGGCGCGCGCCGCCATGTTGGCGCAGATCAAGGAGCTGTGTGAGGCTAGCGAGGGGATCTGCGCTAGCTCCTATGGAAGCAGTACTCAGGTAATAGTACTGACGGTCGAATGCTTAATTGAAAAGTGAACAGTCCCGCAAGAGTAACATTTGAGATAGAAACTTAATATATATAAAAGTTTCAATTCAACTATTGCTAATACATATCTTGTGAGTGTTCAACGGTTTTTTTGTGATTTTTCATCTCTTAACTCATAACTCAAATCGTCAATTATTATTGCAGGTTGGCAAAATAAATGCACTTTTAAAAGTCAAACACTTAAGTTTCATAATAGGTATACACAGAGTAAAATGAAATAAAAATTAGCAAACATGATCAAATAAACTAATAACGTGACAAATATAGACCTGATGCAAGATCAGGTACATTTCTTCAAACATTCCGTTGTTAATGAAAAATAAAAAATGCATTAGATACAGTGTCCGGTTTCCAAAATATTAACTTTGATTATGCATCTTTTTGTTTCATATTGACAGGATCTTAACAACGCAGTTGCAAAGTTCACGGACGCGTCAGGTAAACTGGTGTACGTGGTCAGCCCTCGGGCCAACGCACAGAGAGAAGAACAAGTGAGTTCGCAGTAGCACTTTAATATGTTTTAGAGATTGGAACTATTAAGTCCTGAAGTTAATTAAAACACATTGTGAAATGGAAATCGTGTATTCAGCTAGGTAGCCATTACAGAGAAGTGAGGATGCCATATGGTTTTATTACTACCCACATAATCAACCTTATTTATTAATAAAGTAGAAATGTACCTTCACACTAGCTAAATCTATCTTGATAAATAACCTACCAACATTGACATATAACATACCTCCCCCATAAGTATGATATAACAATCAATAACAATAATTAAATAATAATATACATATTCTTGTAACAAAAAGTAATTTAACTGTAGTTCCTCAATCACCATACACTAATATACCAAAATAAATATCCTAACATCTCTAGCACAAATAGAGGTTATCTTTCTGTCTTTCATATGGAGTTTTAGAGTGCAACTCTAACTTATGTTTAATTTTTCCTGGTGCGGTCGAAGGTGTCTCTGGTGGTATCCCTAACAAATCCGCCCATTTGCCAGCATCTGGAATCTCAATAATGATATCTGATTCATGACTATCTGGTATATTAGTCTCGTCATTTCCAAATTTAATGTCTGACTGTATTTGTCCATCTGTCACTGGATCTGCCTGTATTATCTCTCCCTCTTGAGGCCTGGACTCTGCAGATGTCTTTTTTATTAGTTGGTCGATGTGACGGTTAATCATCGTACCATTCTCTGTTTCAATCCTATAGCTTGATGGACCACTTTTGTCAAATACTTTGCCAGGTAACCACCTAGCACCCGCTGTACTAAAATTCCGATACATAACATTCTGGCCAACATTTGCCTCTCTAGCTTTTTTCTCGCTGTTATTGTTTATCTGTTTCTCAGTC
Source organism: Campaea margaritaria (assembly GCA_912999815.1). NCBI lineage: Eukaryota > Metazoa > Arthropoda > Insecta > Lepidoptera > Geometridae > Campaea > Campaea margaritaria. The sequence goes on along the minus strand of OU538813.1, from coordinate 636,209 downwards.
CTTTTATGTTGCAGATTGTCTGGGTGTATAGTGTCCAGTAGTGTGCGTAAGCGTCTGTTCATCAGCAATTCTGCCGGTGTCTTATTTGTTGTAGAGCATGGTGTGACACGAAGTCCCAGCAGCAGATTTGGGATTCTTATGTCCCATGTCATGTCGTCCATTTTTCGCAGTTTATCTTTGACAGTTTGGACCATTCGTTCCGCCAACCCGTTTGTAGCTGGATGATATGGTGCTGTAGTCACATGACGGATATTATTAGCTTCGAAGAACTGTTTTGTCTCGCTAGATACGAAACTTGTGCCATTGTCAGACACCACCACATCACACAGCCCGTGTGTAGCAAACACCATTCTCAAGTGTTTAATAACTGTGGCCGAAGTGGTATTGTTTACCATAAATAATTCGGGCCAACGGGAGTACGCGTCCACAATAATCAAAAAATTTCTATTGTGGAACGGTCCAGCAAAATCTATGTGGATTCTTGACCAGGGTCTCGTTGGTGTTATCCATTCGTGGGTGGTCTTCGGGGGCATGTGACGGTGTGCTAGACATTTAGTGCAACTGCCTACCAGAGATTCGATGTCTTCATTGAGGTATGGCCACCACACATAGCTCCTGGCCAGCGCCTTAGTGTGAACTATTCCCGAATGTGTTCTGTGTAGCATTCTCAACACCGCTTGGCGAAGTGAGTTAGGCACCACCACACGACAGCCCAACAATATACAGTCGCCTTGCAGTGATAGTTCCAAACGATTCAACCAAAATGGTCGTAGGTCATTGTCGGTTACTTTAGCGGGCCAGCCGCGTTGTACGTAGTAGATGACTCGCGATAATGTCTTGTCACGCTTCGTTTCAGCTGCTATGTGTTCCACGTCGTAAGGGAAGTCCTCCGGTGTTTCAGCCATTAATAAAATTTCGCTGAGCTGTTGTTCAGGCTCCTCCGGTACTGGTTGTGGCCAGCGACTGAGACTGTCTGCAAAACCAATTTGCACTCCCGGTTTATATGATATTTCATAGCTGTGAGATGTCAAAGCGATGGCAATTCTAGTTAATCGCGGTGATAACATATTAGGCATAGGCTTTTTAGGATCAAATATGCCCAATAATGGTTTGTGGTCGGTCACTATACGGAAATGTCTTCCCATAAGATAATTATGGTATTTGGTAATACCAAACATAATAGACGTAGCCTCTTTATCCAGCTGAGAATAACGCCGTTCATGTGAATGTAGTGTCCTTGACGCCATAGCTATTGGACGTTCCTGTCCATCATCCATCTCATGAGACAACACTGCACCGACACCGTATTCCGAGCTGTCGCACGTAAGCACTAGTGGCTTCTGTAAGTCATAGTGTACCAGCGTTAAGTCGAATGTGATGAGACGTTTCGCCGTGTCGAATGCCTGTTGTTCACGTTCTGTCCACTTCCACGTCTGTGCTTTCTCCAACAATCTGTGTAGTGGCTCTAATATTGTCGCTTTTTGCGGTACGAATCTTTCGTAAAAGTTGTATAGGCCGAGAAATGCTTGAAGTTCCTGTTTGTTCTTGGGCTTGGGAGTGTTCGCGATCGCTTCCACTTTGCTTGGTGCGGGGTGTATGCCTTCTGCGTCGATGACAAACCCAAGGAATTCTACCTGCTCTTTAGCGAATCTGCATTTGTGTTTATTAAGGCGTAGCCCAGCACGACCGATGCGTCTCAGTACCGTGTCCAGTCTTTCCTGCATTTCCTGCATCGTACAGCCACTCACAATAATGTCATCAATCAGGACCGCTATTCCTGGGATACCAGCTAACAAGGATGTCATTAAACGCTGAAATATCCCCGGGGAGGCCTTCACTCCAAACGCTAATCGATGTACGGTGTACAGGCCCTTGCAGGTGTTCAAAGTTAATAGCTTTGACGCGTCTTCATCGACGATTACTTGGGTGTAAGCACGGTCCAGGTCCAAGGTTGAGAAAAATTTTCCTCCGGCGACGGTAGCGAAAACTTCATTTGCTGTCGGCATAGGATAGGTATCCGATTCGGTCGCTTCATTGACCGTGCTGCGGTAGTCACCGCACAGTCTAATCTCCCCCGATTTCTTCACTATCGGCACAACCGGTGTAGCCCACTCCGAGTAAGAAGTCGGTCGTAGTACTCCTTCACGTTGCAGTCTGTCTATCTCTTCTTCTACTCTATCTTTGATGGCGTACGGAACAGGCCTGGCTTTTAGAAATTTCGGTATCGCGCCCGCTTTTAGATGAATCGCTACAGGTTGACCACGGTAAGTACCGAGTCCGTCTTGAAATACTTCCCTGTGACTAGTCATCAGTCGATCGATTTCGAAGTTATGTTCATTCGCAACGAAGTTAATCTTCATGGTTATGTTGAGCGGTGTGAACCAATCGCGGCCCAGAAGGTTTGGCCCGTTTCCTTTAGCGACGATGACGTTGAGGTCGCGCACGACTGTATTATATTGCACCGGCAACGATACTTGTCCCAGGAGACAGACGGGTGTCTCGGTCCAGGTGCGCAGCGATATCCCGGTGGGGCGCAGTGTACCACGCCCGCGCGGCAAGCGGATGCGCAGCGACTGCCAAGTGCGTTCGTTGATGATAGAGAAACTAGCGCCCGTGTCCACCTGCATGCGGACCGGCATGCCTGCGAGCGTCACCGCCACTTCGTAGGGCGGTACACGGCTGGTGCCCTGTACGCAGTAGACTCCGTTCAAATGGTATTCCGGCTCAGCAGCAAAATTCACGTCTCGATTAGAGTTTCTTCTCTTGCTCAAACATATTTTTTCTAAGTGTCCCTTTTTTTTACAATACCGACACACTGTATTCGCAAAACGACATTCTCCAGCGTGGCGGTCACCGCAACGGTAGCACAAGCGAGTGATGTTCTTCGATTGAACCGCATTAATGTCCATCGGCTCGGCAGCGGCGTGCTGCGTAGTGCTCGGCGGCGACAACAAGGGCGGCGAGGCGCCGGCGCCGGCGCCGGCCGCGTTCTGGATCATACGGGCGTCGCGCCCCGCGCTCTCAGCTGACAACATAGCGTCCACCACACACTGATATGTTAAATTGTCACGTTTCAATAGTTCGTACTGAAGTTTATCATCCCGCATACCGCAAACCAGTCTGTCGCGTAACATTCTCTCTAAGTCTGCAAAATTGCAGCCCGCACTTAGTTTGCGGAGTTGCGCTATATAGTCCGAGGCGAATTCGTCACGTTTTTGATCCCGTTTGTAAAACTTAAATGACACTGAGATTTCGTTCGGTTTTGGGCTAAAGTGTTTCGTAAGGATTATTTGTATTTCCGCAAAATTCACATCACTGGCTCGTTTTGGCGTGATCAACGCGAGCAGAGTTTCGTATACTCGCGAACCACATACTGTGAAGAAATTAGCTCGTTTAGCGCCATCCAAAACGATGCCGTTCGCCTCGAAGCAAAATTTCAAACGATCGAGATAAATGTCCCAATTGTCCGTTTGCGGGTTAAACTCATCAAATTTCACTGCTTTACTGTCCATTTTTAACACTTTTTACCAAACGTCGCCACTATTAAGTCCTGAAGTTAATTAAAACACATTGTGAAATGGAAATCGTGTATTCAGCTAGGTAGCCATTACAGAGAAGTGAGGATGCCATATGGTTTTATTACTACCCACATAATCAACCTTATTTATTAATAAAGTAGAAATGTACCTTCACACTAGCTAAATCTATCTTGATAAATAACCTACCAACATTGACATATAACAGGAACATTAAGAATGACTTTTGTAACGTAATAACCTGAATCAGCTTCCTCATTTTATAATCTTCATACTCTTCTAAAAGCCACTATTTTGTGAAATAAATACTTTTTGTGTGCATTTCTAATAATTTTCATCTTCATTTATCATAAGAACAGCTCGAAATGGAACTCTTTACCGTAGACAAAAAAGGCGAGGTAATTTTTTAGTCAAAAATCAATAGGCATTTACTGGATAGGATTTAAGGTGGTACTCCTTCGATCGCATTTTGCATCAGGCGAGATCACGATCAAACGGGAACGCAGCCAGATATTTGTATGCTGATTTGTTAAAGTTGTCATGAACACCTGGTTTTCAGATCGTGAATATCTCAACCGGTGCGGGTGGGCAGACAACCCAGCTGCTGTCTAGTGTGGCGCAGCTGGCGGCGGCGGTGGGTGGTGCCAAGGGGCAGGAGCTGGATGAAAGGGGCGGGGCCGTCGCTGAGGCCACACAGGTCATGGTGCAGGCCGCACAGGTATGGGCTGACATCAGCGTTGGTAGAGCTTATAAGTGTTTACTTGTCTACGATATTTTCTTTGCCATGCTACATAAAACATTAATTAAGGATGTTTTTACCATCTTGCAGATAACAGCTCCCTCCATGTCCTCCTCGCACTGCCAGGAAGTACTCCTCTCTTCCGTGGACAAATTATCAAACGCTGGACAGCTGCTGTCCGCATCACTCGCTCCATTGAATACAAACCCGAAGCACAAACAGCAGTCGCAAGCGGTGAAAGAAGCGCTGCAGCAGCTGGAGGCTCAGCTGGAAGCGCTGAGGAAGACCTGCAAGGCACCGGGTATATAAACTCTTCATTTGTGTTCTTTGAATCTTTTTAGGAAGCCCTGAGATAAGATGTGAGAAGCAAGCACTTTTTTGTGAAGGGTGAAGGACAAGGGCTTATTATTTTTTGCAGAAGTTGGACAGTCGCAAGTGCTTGATCAGCAGCAGAAACTGCAGTTCATTAAGTCGATGAAATCGGCTAAGGCAAGGGTGGAAGAGGCTCAAAAGGAACTGGACAAGGTATATAATTATCTATTTTCTTCGTTTACAATGCTAAGTATTTTAAAACGTGTTGGTGCGTTCAAAGATTTGATTAAGCTATTAAGCTTGCATATAGATGTTAATTATTACTATGCTAGTATATTTTAATTATACTTTTTATAAATAGATTGAGTGCTTACTCAAAACTTTATTTGAAATATTGTAATGATTTTTATAAAAAAGAACTTTGTTAATTTTGTTGATTGATTTTAATAGACCAATGCAGTGACATCATATTATGCGAAATCATGCATTATTGTGTTTTCTTAAAATTAATATTGCTTACATTTAATTTTTAGTTTCATTTTTTATTTTATTTTACTGAGTGACGAGACGAGCAAGTCGTTCACCTGATGTTAAGCGCCACGCTTGCCCATAACAGCATGATCATCATTTATCTGTAGCTTAGATTTCTACTTTCAGTAAAAAAAATGCATGTTCTATCCTGTGCTACAGATAACCTTGCTCAAATTTCCTTACTGTATTCTACATATTTTGAATTTTTAGCCGATAAAACCTGCAAAGGGATCGGACATGGAAACAGTCCAGCTGCGCTTGTCACAGAGATTGGGACAACTAAACGCAGCCATCGCGTCACTGCTCGCCGCCACCGCAGGTCAGTAACGTTTAAGATAAGGGAGGTCAGTAACGTTAACGACAATGCAGGTCAGTAAAGTTTAACGACTATGCAGGTCAGTAATATTTAACGACAATGCGGGTCAGTAACGTTTAACGACTCTTACTCACTATTTCACAGTTAGTTCGGTATTAAACCACTATACCATAAAATTTTGACAAAATGTTTGATTATTATTTCGATGTACCTAAGAATCAGAACATTTTTAGCTGTAGTTAATCATATAAATCGGTAGTTATATTGCTTGAATGATTTGTAAGTATAGATTTATTCTCCACTTCTAGATCGCGACAAGCCTGACTGCGCGGCGGCGGAAAAAGCAGCTAAAGTAATTGGGGAATTGATGCCACACGTTATACAAGGTATAACTTATGACTTTAAAACGAAAGGATGAATAAATTCAGTTATAAAATTACGGTGTATATTTCCAGATACAAAGACGGTAAGCGCGTGTAAGGAGGAACCGGCGCGCGCCGCCATGTTGACGCAGGTCAAGGAGCTATGTGAAGCTACCGAAGGGATCTGTGCGAGTTCCTATGGGAGCACCTCACAGGTAAAAATATTCTATCAGTTGTGGTATACAGTCGAAATTCCAATGATATAATTTGTTTTTGACATGCCTGTCAAATTTCGATGACAATACAATATTATCATGACTTAGCTGATCTAACGACAGACATGTAACATAGACAACGGGAATTCTCAGGATAGTAATTGGGGTTATTTTGATCAGTTACTTTATACGCATTTTATAAAAATTAAATCTGGAAAAGAATTAAAAACAAAAAACCCACACTTTAATAATAGGTTTCCTGACATAGCTAAGGATGCTTTTCAATTGAGTAATACGGCAACCTTTTTACAGGGACTTAACAGTGAAATTGCAAAGTTCACCGACGCGTCAGGCAAACTGGTGTATGTGGTCACTCCGACTGCCAACGCAAAGAGAGAAGACCAGGTGAGTTTATAGAATCAGTGCCGGATTAACTACGTAGCAATTGCCAGGCCCCGCGTGAAAGGGGGCCCCGCATATTTGAACCCACTAATTTCTGCCAGAGCGTAATTTTTAGAGCGAAACTTATTAAGATGTGGAATATTGAATTTACTTTAAGTCACAAAAACGTGAAACGTTACAACTTATCCTACTAAGACAATTGTTTTTTTAACACTTTATACTGAACCCACAGTATATCAAGGGGTCTTTGAAAGAATTTGCTACGGGCCTCGCGCTTGCTTAATCCGCCACTGTATAGAACCAATACATTTAGACACTCCATACAAATAAGTTCACTTGAGCACTCACACATATAAATGACGTTTGTATATGTACCAAAAGTCTGTGTAAGTACACATTCCCATTACGCGACCAAAACGAAACACAACCCGCTAGTATAAAGGTCCATACAAACCGTTGGTCTATTACATTTGGGCGTATAGTATTGACTGTTCTTCTGATTTTCCCCCGGTTGCGGTTACGGCGAAGTGGATTGCGCGGGGTGGAGAATGACACTGATGGGGTGTTCAGGTAGTAGATCTTGGCAGTCACATCTCTGGTTCCAGATTGTGAATATCTCCACTGGTGCGGGTGGGCTGACGTCCCAGCTGCTGTCGGGGGTGGCGCGGCTGGCGGCGGCGGCGGGCGGCGACAGGGGGCGGGAGCTGGACCACAGCGGCGGGGCCGTCGCGGACGCCGCACAGGCCATGCTGCAAACAGCTCAGGTATGAGTGTGCGTGAGTGCGTGCGTGTGTGTCATGTTTTTGTTGCCTATTTTGCGACGCAAAGCCTACTCGCATTTAGTTTCAATTTGGTTTAAAGATACCTTGTATTATTATCATGAAATTAGTCACACAAATATAGATTGGGTGGTAATACTCTACGCAGATAAAACCATGGTTCCCAGCTGGTGTTATACTCATTCCTCTTTATCTCACAGATAACAGCTCCCTCCATGTCCTCCCCGCACTGCCAGGAAGCACTCCTCTCCTCTGTGGACAAGCTATCGAGCGCTGGACAGCAGCTGGCCGCTTCACTTACTCCGTTGAATACAGATCCAAAGCACAAGCAGCAGTCGCAAGCGCTGAAAGAAGCGCTGCAGCAGCTGGAGGCGCAGCTGGAAGCGCTGAGGCAGGCTTGTAAGACAGCTGGTACGTAAGGCTGTTCGAATCTCTTCTGGGTAGATATAATAGGCAGTTCTATTATAGGATTAGCGTGCTTACCACTGTAGAGTGGATCGTGGTATTCATGGTTCACTCCAGAAGGGCCTCTAATATTCCGGGCCGTGTTCCGAATGAGCTCTTTCGGAGACAGCTGTCAGAGTGTTCTTCGTAGGAACTTCTATATGCACTTCGGATAGAAGATAGTTCGTTGCTCTGCCGCTAGGTGCTGGGTTTTTATAGCTGATTCTTCTTGATTAGCTGTGTTCTGAATCCGTTGATAGAGTCAGCGAACTTTCGCGAGTGCCCTGTTGGTGCCCATTTTTGACTTTGACTTTGCCGTCTGTAATATTTTTTAATGCTAAAAGTAGGGTCTCATTCCTGATAAAATTTTAATTGTATCTATTTTAGATGCCCTGGATTCGCAAGGACCTTTACAGAAGCAAAAACTGCAGTTCATCAAAACAGTGCAAGAGTCCAAGGGACGATGGGCTGATGCTCAGAAAGAACTGAACAAGGCGAGTTTGTTTACTTTCTAAAGTAGTTTTTTGAGTACCATAGAATATATTAGAGTTGACTACTCCAGTATCTTCAATGGTTATTTTAGTATTCATCTGGTTAGCTAAAACTTTTAATAAAAAATGTTTATACAAGACTTTCAGGGTGTTCCGACTGCAGTTGGTCATTTCCATTCTAGGTTTATCATCTTCAACACCATTGTCACTTACTAAGTTATTACAAGTAAGATAGAATAAGAACGTGGATTTCCTCACGATTTTTTCCCTCTTTTCCATCTGGACCGGGTCCCCCTTGGTGGATTATGATGATGATGATTGTTCTATTACAGCCCATGACTGCTGCAAAAGGACAAGACGTGGAGAAGACTCAGCAGCGGCTGTCGCAAAGACTTGGAGAACTTAACGCTGCCATCGCAGCATTGCTATCTGCCACCGCAGGTAAGTGTGAATGCCGTGCTATTATAGTTCTTATTAGTAGGGAATACAGCAGTTGCAAGTTACTCAACCCAATTCTACTTCACTACCACCACGTTTGGCATAGTCTACGTCACGACTCAGTAAAGCGGCAGATTCTTTACGCCCTACTTCATACTATGCTGGCCGTATCGGCTTCATCTTGAATTGGAATAAAAACTCAGCTTAAAATTGTAAATCTATAAATGAAAGAACAGCCCATATCGTCCCACTGCTGGGTAAAGGCCTCACTCTTTCCATATTTTGCGGTCTATTGCTTGAGTTGACCAACCTTTAGAATAGGCGTCAAGCTCGTCCTTCCACCTCCGTGTAGGCTGGCTTCGTTGCCGTTTAACTTCCTGAAGGGCATAGTATATAATAACCGGACTCGCTGCAGAAAGGCTTATAATAATACTCTATTTTATTTTTCAGATCGCGAGAAACCTCAATACGCGGAAGCGGAGAATTCTGTCAAAATTATCACGGATTTATTACCACAACTTGTACAAGGTAGGTCTTAACTTTCATAATCCATACCGCAAATGAGTGGAACTCCTTGGCGGAGTCTGCTTCCCGGTAGTTACAACATAGGAGTCTTCACTTCACGAGTGAAGAGGTTACTTCTAAGTAAACGTGCACCATCGTAGACCGCATCGTCGTTTAATATCAAGCGAGAACCTATAATTAGAAAAAAAAAACATGGTTTTCAGTGCTACATATTTTCTTTTGGTTCTTGCGTTTCTTTGTTCTTTTTGAAGTGACACTTTTCTATCGACTTATGGGAGACATTTTATAGCAATCGTCATACGTTTCTGTTGCGCTCGGTCGTCACGTAAGAGTTGACACTTTGACATGAAGGTTTATTGAAATAAGTTTGAAATAAGACAGAGTTCGGGCGTAACAGGTCGTCATAGAGTATAGAAACATTTAAAAAGGTTTTATATAGACATATCTTCTCATTTCTCAATTTGACCACAGATTTTAATCATAATCATAAGAGCATTTTATGAATGTTTTTTATACTTTTTTTCTACTTCGATAAAACAGCGACATAGAACATTGACGGGTTGGAATGAGAGACAAATAAGAAGGAATGGTTTCACTTCTTACTTGTGTACATTAATACACACATCCTTTTCTTAAATAATCCGTTTATCTAATCCTTATTTCCAGACACGAAGACGATAAGCGCGTGTAAGGAGGAGCCGGCGCGCGCCGCCATGTTGGCGCAGATCGAGGAGCTGTGTGAGGCTAGCGAGGGAATCTGCGCCGGGGCTGCGGGTAGTAACCCTGTGGTTTGTAATTGTCCTTATGTGATAGACATTGAATTATATGAACATTAAGATGAGCATATTCTTGCCTATTAGTAGCTATTAATCTACTCTATTGTTTAATTTACTAATAAATAGCAATATTGTACGCCCGAAATGGGAAAACAGCTGATACCATACTGAAATTACATGTAAGACCGTTGTAAATAATTATTACACTAAAAATATATAAAAAAAAAAATAGTAATAAAAAAAATAAAAAACAATATATAAACTAAACTATATTCTATATTATTCATAATACTAAAATGCATTCTATTCAAGTCTGGCTAATATAGTTAGTTTTTTATGATAGGGTCTCAACAATGCTGTGGTGAAGTTTACCGATGCATCAGGGAAACTGGTGTACGTGGTCTGTCCTCGAATAGATCCACAGAAGGAGAACCAGGTGAGTCTACAAATACTACCATTTTTTTTAATTTGACTGAATGACGAGATGAGCAAGTCGTTCACCCGATGGTAAGCGCTACGCCTGCCCATAACAGTTACAGTGCCACCCAGAACTTTCCATTGCGTAATCCTGCGCGGCATTGTACTGCGCTCGTCACCCTGAGACATCGGCCTTAAAGTCTCATTATGCTCGGTTTTCACTTGTGGTAACCGATTTGTGAATACAGACAAATATTTGAGGTTTAACAAGCGTTTTAAAAAGAAGTTGTCAATTTTACTCTACCTTTTTTAAAGTAAATTATTGAGCAGGCGCAGAGAGACCTCGGAGTCTTCTGGGACCAAATCGGCGTTTCATTGTTCGACGATAAGTTGCGTACTGATGATTCGTTCTTTTGAACGTTGTAGGCTAGTAGTTCATGCGAATATCATTTTGATCTCTCTAATATTGTAAATTAAAAAGCGGCGGTGGCCTAGTGGGAGAACGTCTGCCTTCGAAGGAGAAGGTCGTGAGTTCAAATCCCAATGCGGGCACGTACCAATGTGTTTATGTGAAAACATATGTACGTAATTATCACTTATTTTTCGGTGAATAAAAACGTCGCGAGGAAACCCACATACCTACCCAAGAATTATTTCGGAGGTAGGTATCTTATCCGTGGTGGATTATGGCCTAACCGTCCTCACGAAAGTGAGGGGAGACACGTGCTCAGCAGTGGGACAATATGGTTTATATCATTTTAATAGTAAATCTCACTAATATCTTTTTATTTCTAAGATCATCGGCCTGTCGACTGGCGCGGGTGGGCTGACGTCCCAGCTGCTGTCGGGGGTGGCGCGGCTGGCGGCGGCGGCGGGCGGCGACAGGGGGCGGGAGCTGGACCACAGCGGCGGGGCCGTCGCGGACGCCGCACAGGCCATGATACAGGCCGCACAGGTGACAACTGTCATCTGAATATTAGATATGTCTACAAAAGCGAAGATAGACTATTAGGGCAACGTCTGTATTGCATAATCCTGCGCGGCGCTGCACTGCGCTCGTCACCCTGAGACATCGGTTCTAAAGTCTCATACACCTAGTAATTTCGCTGGAAACAATGCCCTTCAAACCGGAATACAGTATTGTTTGCTCACTACTGCTTGGCGGATGAATATCCGGCAAAGGTGTGGTACTTCCCCAAGCGGACTCTAACAGAAGAGGCGACCTGATACTCCTAAAGAAAGTGAGGGGAGACCGGTGCTCAGCTCTGAGCAGATATGAATTGATGGGTCTATAGCCGCTAGATTTGTAAACAACATCTAAACTTACACAGTCTTATAATCCATTCTCTCTGCAGATAACAGCGCCATCTATGTCCTCACCACACTGCCAAGCCGCGTTAATAAGCTCAGTGGAACAACTCTCATCATCAGCTCACCAGCTCTCTACCTCCCTCGCTCCATTGCTCGAGGACCCGAAGCACAGCCAGCAGGCGAGGAAGCTGCATCAAGCGCTGCAGCAGCTGCAAGCGCAGTTGGATGCGCTGAAAAAAGCCAGTACTGCTTCCGGTATGTACACCTTTAATAATCGCGGTTTACCGCGACATTTCATCATTATCATCATCAACCCATATTGGTCCACTGCTGATCACGAGTCTCCCTTCACTTTTGTGAGCTGGATTAGGCCCACCACGGGGCCCAGTCCAAATTGGTGGATCACATAGAAATAATTCCGTAATAATTCTCGGGTAGGTATGTGGGTTTCCTCACGATGTGTTCCTTAATCGAAAACCGTGCGATAATTACGTTTACGTGTTTTTACAAGAAACACATTGCTACGGGCCTGCTTTAGAATTTGAACTCACGACATTCTCTATGGAAAGCGGACGTTCTCCCACTAGGCTACCACCGCTCTTGACACTGGCTTAATGCAATAATCGTGCGAAGACAAAATGTAAAAAAAAATGCTCAAACAAACCAATTAAATCAGTGTTAAGATTTATGCCCGTTGTTTATGTTTTGTCTCAAACTTTTCCCAGACACCGCACCTCCAAGCGTGGCCTCCAAGCCTACCGCTGGGCCTGACGGGTCCCAGTACACGGTCGCCCACGCTGTTCCCAACAGGACCAGTGCTGACGTCACGCAGGATTTCTTGCAGAGAATGCGCCAGGATGAGGTTATCGGTGAGTCTGCAGTCTTCAGCCACCCAACCTTGAGGTTAAGTTAGTTGACGCTGACTCCAATATCTGACCATGTTACACAGATGTAAAAATAAAAATTGAAACCAAGTCAAAGTTATTGATCCTGATATCGAGGTCATTGACTTTCTAATTTTATTATTATTACAAATTTCATCTAAATTCGTTCAGCCGTTTAGGTGTGAACAACCCTTTATGGCGTGGGTGATCTACCACGAAATCTTTTTCTGTCGACATTGCCCACCAAAAAAATTACACAACTCTATTAAAAAGAATAATTGTCCTCTCTCCAGCCCAAAACCCACCATCATCACCGAAACCCATCACTACCACCGGCGCCGCAGTGGTCGGCAAGGTGGAGAAGGCCAAACCACCGCCGCCGCCGGTGCGGAAGACTCCGGACGACGAGAAGCAGCGGCAGCAGTTTGTGGCGCTGGTTGATAATGCTCAGAGAAACATCAAGGAGAACAAGGCGAGCTTGGTTAAGGTACGTAGAAGTATGGGGGCAAGATGGTGAATGCTTGGGGTAAGATGGGGTTCATTGCTCCACATAGACAAATAAAAAAATGCCCATTATAAAAATAGACCGGTTTTTTTATTATATGATAGTATGGCAAACAAGCTGACGGCCCACCTGATGGTAAACGCTGCAGACACCCACAACTCTCCAGATCTCTTAGCCTATGTCTATGATATGATAATTTATGATTTACCAATATATTTATTTCTAGCTCAGTAACCAGGAAACCAGCTCCGGTCCAGCTCTCAGCCAGAGCGACATGATGAAGAAGCAGGTGTCGCTGCAGCAGAACCTGGCGCTGGCAGCCGTGGAGGTGACGCAACTGGTGGCTGCTAGATGTGAGTACACTAGCAGCTAGAGTGATCGGTGATAATTTCTAGAGCAGACAGGAGATATAACAAAATGTTCTGGTAGACGAATGACGGGCGGAGAATTTAAAGCCAGGGTGCACCTTGGACATTCCATACAAATAAGCTGATCTGGCAACTCACACATAAATAATAAATGTGTCTTGTATGAAGGTTCATACTAACCCGTTTGTCTATTGTCATTTGGTCGTGTAATATTGCCTGACCTCCCAATTGTCCAACCGATTGCGGGTAGGGGTTCGGGGAAGCGGGTCGCGGGGGATGGAGTGTCAATTCTGTATGTAGTACTGCCTTCTGTGGTCAGATTGCAGAGGACGGCTTTAGAATCGATTATCTATTAGCGAGATATCGATTTGTAATCGATTCGCGGAAGCTAATTGTTCTGTCTACAGCGAGCAGTCAGAATCAGAATCAGAATCATATTTATTGCTTAAACTGTGAATACAGAGATGGTAAATTGTGTATAATTTTAGAAACAACAGTTTATCCATTTCCGATGTACAATATTATAAGAACTTATTACAAAACACAATACTTTCTTAAATTTTAAAAATTTCGTCGTGATGGTGATGACATTTCGTTATAGTCCGACTGCCAAACGTGAGATTGCGGGTTCGACTCCCGTGTATTTTTCATTTATTAGGTATAGTATGTACGTGTATTATTATAACGTAAGTATTTATAAAATATGTAAGTACGCCACCCATCCTACTATCGAAAAATGTTATTTACTGTCCATCTAAAGGTTGTCTGGAAGAAATCGCTTTCAGCGATAAAGCCGCCCATTGTACTGCACTTGTTTACCTATTGTAATTTTTCTGTACTGTGTTTGCTTTTTGGGTGTTTAATAAAGAGTTTTCTATTCTATTCTATTCCACAAATATTTTTGTGAACCTCATATTTTTGCTCTGAGTCTTGGTTTTGGTAGTTCCTGAGGTACAAGGAAGCTTATATAGTTAGAACCTATAATATTTGATGTATATTTCTTATGGTGGGTACAGACCAACCGAACATGAGCGAGCGAATGGCCACCAATTGGTGGCCACCGAACGGTACCGTTCTCGCTCGCTTTCGCTGTTGTGTCCACACCAAAGCACGGCCGAAGGCAAGCGAGGGCTAGCGAAAGCAACCGATGGGGTTCGCTCGCTCTCTCCAGGACGTCCACACTAGTTTTTGCATTCGTTCTGAGGCATTCGCTCCCTCGTGTTCGCTCGGTCTGTACCCAGCATTATGCTTTCTTTATTTTTCAGACGAAGATAAGATTGACTACGCAGCAGCCTCAAAGTCCGCCCAAACATTACCTTTGTTTGTGACAAGCATCGTAGAAGGTAAATACTAGTAGCAAGCAACATTCAGCCGCTAAGCAGTGGTGTGCAAACAAAACCGTGTTCCAGTCTAAAGGGCACTGTTCCCAGCAAAACTACTGGGCTCAGGGCTTGTCTCAGGGTGACGAGCTCTGTGCAGTGCCGCGCAAGATTTTGTAATGGAAATTTATGGGTGGCACTAGCTGTTATGTGCGGGCATGGCGCTTATCATCAGGTGAATGACTTGACCGTCTCGTTTCTAAGTAATATGAATAAAATATATAATTAAAAACTAGCGTAGTGTAAGCTGTCATTAGACGAGACACATTGTTAGTGAGTTACTTCAAAGCGTTGTTTTCCAGATGGCAAACAGCTATGCGATAACGTGAACGACATGGCACGGAAGGCGTTCCTGTACGACCTGCTTCAGCTGTGTGACTCCGCCACGAGCATCTGCGACGCGGCCAAGACGGACCGACCGGTAACTTTCTAACCCCTAACCCAAACAGGGGTATTATAAGATGGCCATGTGTGAAGATTCGTTTGTAAAACGTTCTTTGTAAATGGACCTTAGCATTATCAAAAAAAAAAAAAGAAACCTCAACTCTCTTTAAATAAGCGGTAGTTGTTAAAGCCTCTTATTCAACCATTCCAAATTAAAACCTTCCCGCCCTTTCATTCGTTCCCATTATGGACGTTCAGTCCTTTCTACACATTCACTCTACCAATCCCTTTCATTCTTTGACACTCTTCCAAAACTCTAACGAACCGACACGGTGCGTCGCTCCATCAAAAACATGAAATAAAATATAATCAGTGAATAACCATCAGTGTACCATCAACAACTAGCAAAAGGGGGCCCCCAACGACGCCTCCAAAGGAAGTTAAGTGCCGACCACCGGTGAGTTTTTTTCCAACCAATTTTCCTCTTCATAACCTCAACAACCCCTAGATACAGTCCACTCGTCTTAACATCATTTTTGGTCCTCGTCGAACCGGATTTCGACTTAGAATCGGTTTCCTATGCTCAAATCGTAAACTCGTTTCAACTTGTGAAAATTTTAGCGTCATCAAGCCGCCATATTTGCACACAACAACCAAATTGCAAAACCTATAATTCGAATTATTAGCATCATATCAACATATCGATCACAACGCATATCATATTTTGTGTTTAATTCATCAAACAAACTCAGTCATTCATTTTGTGTGAGGAACTTTGCAAAAAGTTGGTGTAAAAATACCTACACTTTGTATTTCACCGATCTGCGCACACGCGCTGGAGTTTAGGTAGGTTGGAAGTATTGACCTGTGTTCGTTCTGTGGGTGAGTCCAACTTCATATCGTGTCATTGGGAGAGTCCATTTAATCAAAACATTTGTGTTCGTGTATTCAATTTTGTGAAATTGAACATTAATTATCATTTCAATCGTTGTTTTATGTGTAACATGCGACACTTAATAATAACAGCTTATCGTGATAAATCATTAAACAATTGTGTTAATACTTACGTGTAACATACAGCGCCTAAGTAACTCAAGCAAAGATTGTGTTTGTTTGTGTGCCGACAAATTGCGTTTGTGTGCCGGCAATACGAACAAACCGAATCAAATTCGTCGATGTTCGTTCGATCATTTCATACGGTCATTCTCATAGTGTTTATGCTGTGACTTTTGACAAACAAGTGACAGTTTCGTGTTCGTTTCTGTTTGAAAACTATCAAACTTTCGTAAAGTGTGTTTTATAAAAGTTTGCGCGATAATAAGTTAAGTTTAGGCGTAAAATTTCTGCTAAAAGTGATAACAACTATCAAATTTCAAAATGAGTGAGACCGTGATTGCGCATTGGGAGTCGAAACGCAGCCTGTCGCACAAGCGGCTCAGCGATGCACTTTTGTGTGCACGTAATTGTGAATCCGAACCGAAACTTATAACGCGGTTAGAGACATGGTGTTCCCGTTTAGACATTATCTTGGAGGGCTTTAACGATGCCCACATCAATTTGGTTTGTGAATTACAAAAGGCCGGTGTAGATGATAAAGAGTTGCAAGGGCAGTCCGTGTTCCAAGAGCAAGCTGATGACATGTATTTCGAAGTACTCGAAGCAAAACGTAAATACTTGAAAGAATCAAAAGTGGAGTTCGCTTCTCCTTCTCAACCGTGTCATCAACCCAAGCCAAAGACTAAACTTCCACCGATTAAATTACCTACATTCACAGGTGAGTTCAAAGATTTTCCGGGGTACATTGACCTCTTTAACACACTTGTTCATCAGCGAACAGATTTAACAAACATAGAAAAGTTTCAATACCTAATCACAACATTGTCCGGGGAACCCATAAATATAATTCGTGCTTTTCATGTGTCTGAGGCTAATTATATGAGCGCTTATGAAGCTTTAGTGAATCGATACAACAACAAAAGGTATTTAGCATTCATGTGTTGGGAACAAATTAATAATTTAAAGGCCATGCCTTCTGGTTCAGCCCAGAGCTTGCGGAACTTGCTTGATGTCTACGGTGAAAACATAGCGATGCTTAGTTCACTGGGATTACCAACTTCAGAATGGGACTTTGTGTTATTTCATTCGTTGTTAACAAAATTAGATAAAGCATCTCGTGAAGCCTTTGAGTTGTCTAGCACAGGCAAAGATTTCCCAAGCTTTAATGAATTAAAATCATTTTTACTGGACCGATGCAGTGCACTAGAACGCTCATTATTCTCAAATGAGAATAACAAATCAGTAGTTCAGCAACAAAATAATTATCATAACAAGCGTGTGAATTCAACCAATCAACCAAAGTCAACACCAACAATGCTTTTGGTTCAATCAAACAATCAATCATGTGTTTTGTGTAAAGAAAGCCATGCTCTTTACTCATGTCCAAACTTCTTATCAAAGACCCCACAAGAAAGGTCTCAAGTGATTAAACAATTCAAATTGTGCTTCAATTGTTTGCGTTCCAATCATATAACAACAAATTGCAACTCAACTCACTCATGCAAGACATGCAATCAGCGACATAACAGTCTGTTGCATTTTCCTAAGAGGACAGAGACTGGTGGTCCTGTCAACCCCCAACATAAACAAGCAAGTGCTGCTTACCATCAAACATCTTCGTCATCCTACTCTAATGTCAAGGAAGGTGTGATCACTCCAGTTACATCATTGTCAAATATGTCTTCAGGTTCATCATCAGGTAGTCATTTTGTCATGCTTGCGACTGCAGAGGTGGAGGTAAAGGATGGCCAAGGTACTTTCCAAAAGGTGCGCATCCTGCTGGACCCAGGAAGTCAAAGTCACATTATTACCAAAACATGTGCCCGTCGTTTAGGCTTGTCCCAATACAAGACTCAAACACCTATGTCTGGAATTGGTGAGGTTCCTGCATGTTCTACAAGCAAAGTGTTTCTGGAAATTAGACCAGTTGGAAAAGTGGAACCCACATTCACAACGGAAGCAGTGACTTTAGACAAAATTTGTGGTAACATGCCCACCCATCCGGTGAATGTTCAAAACTTTGAACACTTAGCAAATCTGAAACTAGCTGATGAAAATTACCATTCTTCTCGTCCGGTGGATATCCTCATTGGTGGTGAGATATTCCCACAAATTTTAATACCAGGAAAAATTGACGGTGGACATCATGCTGCGACGGCTATCAATACAATATTTGGATTTATTCTTATGGGAAAAACGTTGACAAATTCATCATTCCCCACTCCTTTATCAATCAATCATGTGTCAGTGGACACCAACCTGGACATTGCGGTTCAGAAATTTTGGGAGTTAGACAACATACCTACTGGAGATAACAAGCAATCTCACTCCGTGGAAGATATTCAATGTGAAGATATATTTCAATCAACTCATAAACGGGATGTTGCTGGGCGATACATCGTTAACTTGCCCTTTCGTGATCAATCACCACCATCATTTGAAAAATCATTCAGAAAACTTAACCCATTTTTGGATCAAAATCACATTTTGCGGGTGGGGGGTAGGCTCTCTCAGTCAGATCTTAGCTACGAATCAAAACACCCAGCTTTGCTTCCTCGCAAGCATCGTTTGACACAACTTATCATTCAGTGTACTCACAACGAAAATTTTCATCCTGGTTTACAAACAATGCAGTTCTTACTACTTCAAAATTTTTGGATTTTGTCTCCAAGACGAGCAATTCGTCAAGTTATATCAAATTGTTACCGTTGTTTTCGTGTAAAGCCCCATAATTTTGAACCTGAAATGGCAGATTTGCCACGTTCTCGTGTTACTCAGATCAAAGCATTCCAGTCTGTAGGTTGTGACTACGCTGGACCGTTTAACATAACTTTTCAACGTTATCGTGGTACGCGTTCTGTGAAGGCGTATCTGTGCTTATTTGTGTGCTTCGCTACCAAAGCAGTACATTTAGAACTTGCTTCTGACCTATCAACAGAAGCATTTTTAGCTGCCCTACGCAGGTTTGTAGCAAGACGTGGTCGGTGTAATGTGATCCACAGCGATTGTGGTTCGAATTTTAAGGGCGCACAGTCGCAACTGATAGACCTCATGCGCGCCGCGTGTGAAACGGAGCGTATTGAGTTTAAATTCAACCCACCAGGAGTATGGGTGCGGGTGCTCAATCAAAGCGTCCTCTTGTTTAAATAGTTTATTCGGGTATAGAAGGAGTAAACAGATGGGTGAGCGTGTGACACAGTTATCGCCAACTCGTCTGTCGCTGACTGAGGGCTAGCGCGGGGAAGGCCCGGGTCGCGGCGGCGGCAACCGGTCGCGAGCGGGAGACGCGCCCGAGCTCAACTACTACCGCGTAATCTGTGTCGCGCGAACCGTAGCACAAACAAGGTAGCCAGAGGAGGCTACCGCGGATTCCAATGCGCTTACCATCAGTGTCATAATGCATGTAAATATTATTGTGTTATTATTGTAAGTTGCGTATTTAGTTATATAGGTTTAGTTTAGGTGTATTATATTTTATGTTTATTATGAGTAATTTATGTATTGTTAAATCAGTGTATTATTTATTATTTATTTGTATAAATGTATTATAGATATTTTATAGTAAGTAGGGAGATATATAGAATTATATATTTGTTGTATGTATATGAGTAGCCCACATCACCCCCCTTTCAGAGTCCGTCACTACGGACGATAGTAGTTAGGGAGTCGCACTTTACGTCCATAGCGAGTCTCCTTTACTACATCCTGCGCCGGGACTGGGATTAAATTGTCCTGTTGCTGTGTTGGAATGGGATCGGGTAAGACAGTGGGAATGGGGGATGGGGTGGGGGTAGGAGTTGGATCAACCAGCATGTAGGCCGGCTTGAGCCGATCTATAGACACGGTAACAGTTTTACCCTTGACAGATAATTTAAAGGTTTTGTCACCGCGTTCGAGCACTTCGTAGGGGCCGGTGAAGGGAGGCTGTAAAGCGCCTCGCACTGCATCGTCCCTTAAGAAAACGTGGCTGGATGATGTCAAATCTTTGAAAATGAAGATTTTGGCTTTAGTGTGACGAGAAGCTGGTGAGGGCTTCAGCTTAGCTGCAAAATGGCGCAGGCGAGTGGTGAAGTCTGATATGTCGGTGGAGTCTGGCACTGTCGCCTGGAAAAATTCTCCCGGCAGACGTAACGGCTCGCCATACACCATTTCTGCTGATGAAGCTTGAAGATCCTCTTTAAATGAGCTTCTTATGCCTAAAAGCACCAAGGGTAATGTATCAACCCAGTTGTTGTCAGCGTGACACATTATCGCTGCTTTTAATTGACGGTGAAAACGTTCCACCAAACCGTTACACGCTGGATGATACGCGGTTGTTCTGCGGTGTTTGAATCCGATCATTTTTCCAAGGTATTGGAAAAGTGCCGATTCAAACTGACCGCCGCGGTCAGTCACAATGTCGGTTGGACATCCAAATCTGGATATCCACGACATCAACGCCTTGCCAACAGTTTCGGCTGTCATATCTGCCATTGGCGTGACTTCGGGCCAGCGTGTAAAACGGTCCACTGCTGTTAAGCAGTACCGATGGCCTTGTGATGAAGGCAGTGGTCCGATAATGTCCACGTGGACAAAAGCGAATCGGGCGCGAGGTAAGTCGAATGTGCTTAATGGAGATGACACATGGCGACTCACTTTAGCGCGTTGACAGGCCAGGCACTTTCGTGACCACTCTCGGCAGTCTTTGCGCGCCCCCGGCCAAATAAATCGCTCTGCTATCATTTTAGCGGTTGCGTTTGCGCCTGGGTGGCTGAGATTATGAAGGCTATCAAAGAGTGGTTTTCGAAATGGTTTCGTAATGAAAGGCCTTGGTGATTCTGTGCTAATGTCACAGTAAAGTTCTGTGTGGGTGTTGGGGATTTTCAACTTCTTCAGGCGGAGTGAAGATTCACCACCCAGAAGTTGAGCGAGCTCTTGGTCAGATGCTTGAGATGTGGCGAGCAAGGTGAAGTCGATTGATGTCTGCAGTTCTTCTATTCTGGACAATGCATCAGAGACGACGTTATCTCTGCCTGAGATGTGTCGGATATCGGTAGTGAACTGCGAGATATAATCGAGGTGCCGGTACTGACGAGGGGAACAGTTAGCTTTTCTTTCGTTAAAAGCATAACTGAGAGGTTTGTGGTCTGTATACACCACAAAGTGTCTTGCCTCCAACATGTGCCTGAAGTGTTTTATACTTTCGTAAATGGCTAACAGCTCGCGGTCAAAGGCTGAGTACTTCTGTTGAGAAGGACTGAACTTCCGTGAGAAGAACGCGAGGGGTTGCCACGTACCATCCACAAACTGCTGCAGAACTGCTCCCATCGCCAAATTTGACGCGTCTGTTACCAGCGCGAGTTTGGCTTGACAATCTGGGTGAGCGAGCAATGCAGCGTTAGCCAGGTTTTCTTTGCATTGTTCGAAGGCCAACAGTGTATCACCAGACAGGTGGATTGGATGCGATGCTTTTACTGATCCAGTTAGTAAGGCGTTTAGGGGTGCTTGAACTTTGGCGGCGTGCGGTAAAAATCGCCTGTAAAAATTTACCATCCCCAAAAATCGTCTCAATTCACGGACCGTCTTTGGTGGGGGGTAATGCTTGATGGCCTCCACTTTTGATTCCAGGGGCTTCGTACCGGAGGCTGATATTTTGTACCCCAGAAATGAAACTTCGCTAGCTCCAAAGACGCATTTCGCTGTGTTTACGAGGATGCCATATTCCTTCATGCGGGTGAAAAGCTGCTGAAGGTGGGCTTCATGGTCTACTTCTGTGCGGGAGTAGACGAGGAAATCGTCCAAATAACAATAGCAGAAGTCGAGACCTCTGGTCATCTCGTCGACAAACCTTTGGAATGTTTGACCTGCATTTCTTAACCCAAAGGTCATGAATGGAAACTCAAACAGTCCGAAGGGTGTCGAGATCGCGGTCTTCTGTATGTCATCCTGGTAAACCGGTATTTGGTTGTAGGCCTTAACTAGGTCTATTGTTGAGTAGACCTTACAACCAGCGATACT
This sequence comes from Campaea margaritaria, assembly GCA_912999815.1. Classification (NCBI taxonomy): domain Eukaryota; kingdom Metazoa; phylum Arthropoda; class Insecta; order Lepidoptera; family Geometridae; genus Campaea; species Campaea margaritaria. The sequence continues at coordinate 614,042 of OU538813.1, read as the reverse complement.
TTGAGCGAAGTCTTGTATGTGTTTTATTGGATAACGGTCTGGGATAGTGCGTGCGTTGAGCATTCGATAGTCGCCGCATGGTCGCCAGCCGTTATCCTTTTTTGGAGTCAGGTGTAAGGGCGCGGCCCAGGGACTGTCAGATGGGCGCGCTGTACCATTACTAAGCATCAGTTCAAATTCTTGCTTAGCAATTTTAAGCTTATCGGGAGCTAGTCTGCGAGGTGTGCATGATATGGGTGGGCCGGGTGTAGTGCGGATGTGGTGTTTGGTGGTGTGCTTTGGAATCAGCGGTGTGCCTGAAGGGCGGGTAATTTCTGGAAAATTATTTAAGATATTGTGATACCTTGTGTCACCCGTCCAAGCCTTAATAGAAAATACATCAGTCTTAGCAATAGAAGCATTTGAAAACAATGTTGTGGTGTTATCAATTAAACGCTGATTACGGCAATCTACTATCAGATTATAAAAGCTAAGGAAATCAACACCAATAATAGCTTTAGTAACATTTGCTACAATGAAGCGCCATGGAAAGCTACGCCTTAAGCCTAAATTTAAATTTAGCTCTAAATAACCGAAAGTGTCTATTGTAGTTCCGTTAGCCGCGCACAGTTGGTAGTCGGTCTTGCTGCGACGTTCCCGAAGTGCAGATCGAGGGTATACGCATAGGTCACTGCCGGTGTCCACCAGGAACTGGGTGCTCGAACTACGGTCGGTAACGAAGAGGCGACCTGAAGAGGCAGGGCAATCGTCAGCCGCCATTAGCGACTGCCCGTGAAGTTTCCCGCCTTTTTAACAAAGTCGCATGGCTTGACACAGGAGCGTGCGTCTCCTCCGTGCTTTGAATGATACCAGCACAAAGGGTACTTCCGGTAGCTGGAGTTGGATCGCGTCCTCTGGGTCTGGCGTGATCCTTGTGATGGCGATTGACGTCTCTGTGGTCTGGAACGGTTGTTATAGTGTGAGCGATTCGAAGTGCGCGTGTGTTCGTCTATTTTCAGCGCGAGGCGCTCCACCATCTTCCTGAGCTCCGCAATCTCACTAAGAGGGTTAGTGTGTGCGATATTTGTCGATGTTGATGCGACATTATATGGCGAGGTCAGTTCGTGAATACGGTCGGCTAAGTCAGATAGCTGGTCTAGCGGTTGGGTGGTCTGTGACGCTAATACTGTCTGAATATTATTCGGTAGGCGGTTGCTCCAAATTGTTTTGATGAAGTCTTCGGGTACGGAAGGTCCGGCCAGATCCTGAAGATGCCTCAGGAACTGTGAAGGCTTCCGGTCTCCTAGTTCTTCATGAGTTAACAATTGTTTAACCTTTTTTTCGTGTGAGGCGGACAGGCGTCTAATCAGCTCAGTTTTAATTTTTTCATAACGGTGTCTCGCTGGAGGACAGACAATAATATCTTTAACCGCTTTTGCGTGCTGCATGTCCAAATTTACTATGACGTTATTAAATTTAACTGAGTCTTCCGTAATATTAAAATTTTCAAACTGACCTTCGAGTAATGCAAACCATATCTCAGGATCGTCCGGTGAAAAGGGTGGCACTTTAAGATTCATCCTACGAAAGTCGTGTTCGCGTTCCGCGGAGACACGTACTCGTTGGGCACGGCGCACAGTTACGTGCGGTCCGTGCGGCGTACTTCCACTAGCGCCGTCTTGAGCCGGTATCGCTGTTTTCACACTCGAATCACTACTATCACTCATTCTGCTTGATCTTCGTGTTCTATTAGGGGTCACCAGTTATGGGACGCGGGTGCACAATCAAAGCGTCCTCTTGTTTAAATAGTTTATTCGGGTATAGAAGGAGTAAACAGATGGGTGAGCGTGTGACACAGTTATCGCCAACTCGTCTGTCGCTGACTGAGGGCTAGCGCGGGGAAGGCCCGGGTCGCGGCGGCGGCAACCGGTCGCGAGCGGGAGACGCGCCCGAGCTCAACTACTACCGCGTAATCTGTGTCGCGCGAACCGTAGCACAAACAAGGTAGCCAGAGGAGGCTACCGCGGATTCCAATGCGCTTACCATCAGTGTCATAATGCATGTAAATATTATTGTGTTATTATTGTAAGTTGCGTATTTAGTTATATAGGTTTAGTTTAGGTGTATTATATTTTATGTTTATTATGAGTAATTTATGTATTGTTAAATCAGTGTATTATTTATTATTTATTTGTATAAATGTATTATAGATATTTTATAGTAAGTAGGGAGATATATAGAATTATATATTTGTTGTATGTATATGAGTAGCCCACAGGAGCACCTCACTTCGGAGGACTTTGGGAGGCGGGTGTTAAGTCCGTAAAAACACATTTGTATCGCGTTGTTGGCACACAAATTCTAACGTATGAGGAACTTAACACGCTTTTGACTCAAGTGGAGTCAATCCTGAACACAAGGCCCCTCTGTCCACTTAGCTCAGATCCTTCAGATGTTTCAGTTTTAACCCCAGGACATTTCTTAACATTAGCGCCTCTCACAACAGTGCCATCTCTTGATTATTCCAACATAAGCATGAACAGACTTACACGGTGGCAACTGTTGCAAAAAATGCACCAAGACTTTTGGTCTCGGTGGCATAGTGAGTATCTTACCACTTTATCACAGCGATTGAAATGGACTAAAGCATCACCTCCAGTAAACATTGATCAACTCGTTATCATAAAAAATGAAACTACTCACCCACTGCGATGGCATTTTGGTAGAATAATTAAACTACATCCTGGGCGTGACGGTATCCCTCGATCTGCCTCAGTCAGGACTGCACAAGGTGTTTTCGATCGACCTCTTGTGAAGTTGTGTCCTCTACCAAATAATGACTAGTTTGTGTAGACATCATTTCATTATTTTTTTTTAATTTTTATTATTATTTTTGTGTGTGAAAATATAGCAATTATACATTAAGTTCATTTCAAAACAGATCATTAAATCATAATAACACTTGACATCATTTTATAACAATTATCATATGTCAAGATTTTTGCATTGGTGGTTGTGAACAAATTTTAATGTGTTTTAGACTTTTCTGTCTCATCAATTCGCCAGCGGGGGGGAAGATAAATGTTAAAGCCTCTTATTCAACCATTCCAAATTAAAACCTTCCCGCCCTTTCATTCGTTCCCATTATGGACGTTCAGTCCTTTCTACACATTCACTCTACCAATCCCTTTCATTCTTTGACACTCTTCCAAAACTCTAACGAACCGACACGGTGCGTCGCTCCATCAAAAACATGAAATAAAATATAATCAGTGAATAACCATCAGTGTACCATCAACAACTAGCAAAAGGGGGCCCCCAACGACGCCTCCAAAGGAAGTTAAGTGCCGACCACCGGTGAGTTTTTTTCCAACCAATTTTCCTCTTCATAACCTCAACAACCCCTAGATACAGTCCACTCGTCTTAACAGTAGTAGTATTTTAGTAGTGTGCAAACATTATTGTGTTTCGGTTTAAAGAGCACTGTTTCCAGCGAAATTACTGGGCATATGAGACTCTAGAGTCAATGTCTCAGGGTGACGAGCGCAGTGCGGTGCCGTGCATGATTATGTAATGCAAAGTTTTGGGTGGCACGGTAATTGTTATGGGCAGGCGTAGCGCTTACCATCAGGTGAACGACTTGCTCGTCTCGTCACTCAGTCGAATAAAAAAACACCAGTCACAGGAAAAAAAAACGCAATTTCTGTTACTTGGAAGACATACGTTCTCCATCTATTTTGATTTAAAATCTAACTAATGAACCGATTTTGAAGAAGTATTATAACCTCTCAAATAAAAAAAAAAATCGAAATCGGTTGATAAGTTCTAGAGTTCTTAGGTAACAAAAAAAAGGATAAATACAACCGAATTGAGGACCTCTTCCTTTTCGAAGTCGTTAATTAGTTCCCAGCGCCCCCACTGGTGGGCCAGTTAGTGGTGCAGTTCGGGATAAACCGTTGTGCCCTTCTAGAAGCTGAACGAGGCGGCGGTGGAGTTCGGGGACCGCTCCACCAAGCTGCTGTACGTGGTCAGTAACGACGTGGACGCCGCCTTGGAGAAAGAGGTTGGTTATTTTATTTTATTAGGAACTGTTGCTAATTTACTAGTAATAAACAAGTCTAAAACAATTTAAAAAGTTTATTTTGTATGTCGCAATAAGTGTTCCACCTGTTATAGATGTCTCCAGGTGTTCCAGCTATTTGAGACTTTAAGTTGACTGTGTTATTTTGTTTAGTTACATTTAGTCACGCCTTTCTCCCGTTGGGATAGGCACAGACTATATCTTTCCACATGCCACCAGCGGAAAGCAGTACACCAACTCCCTGGCACGCTCTACTGGTTTCTGGAACTCCAGACCTAGGCTGTGTAAGGTCCATGCGTGATGGTGTCACTACTAGCGTGCTCTAATTTCCCTAAGTAATTTTTCTAATATGTTAAATGTTATTTCCTTGTAGATCATCTCTCGCACTAAAGCGATAGGTGACAGTGCGTTTCGCTTGGCAAAAGACGCTGACGGCGTCGCTACCGCTGCTTCCGGCAATGCCAGCCGGGAGATCTGCAATGCGGGCACTGCTTGCGTCGACGCTGCCGTAAAACTCGTCTACACTGCTAAGGTAAAGCTATCTGCCTGATATTTATTTTTAAGTTTTTATATCATCATCATCATCGTCATTATCAACCCATATCGTCCCACTGCTGAGCACGAGTCTCCTCTCACTTTCATGAGGAGGATTAGGCCAAAATCCACCACGGGGGCCCGGTCCGGATAGGTGGAAAAAAGAACGAGAAGAAAACTTTATTGTTATTTCTACCCCCTTTGTTCAAACCCCTTTTTTTATAAATCGGATCGCGTTTGACCACCATCGTACCTGATGGTAAGCGACAATGTGGTATACGATGGTACATGCTTACCTAGAAGTTCCTATTCACTCGTCACTTGAAGACAGTATCCAGTTTAAGGCCTCAAACTGTACTGCCCTGCTAACTGTCACCACCAATATCGCTCAGCGTTCATAAGTCAAACCAAGACATTTACCCAAAGAGATCAGAACAATTTGTTTGCATTTATGGGAGTTTATATAGCTCCATCTCATTCTCTTTCTCTCTCATTCTCTTAAATCTATATTTGAGTGACGTTACGTCACGTTTGTCATATATGAGTGTGTGGTGCCAATCTAGGCCGTTTAGTTTAAGGCCTTAAAATGAACTGCATGGAATAAGAATAAGTACGTGGTTACCCCTCAGATTATAACTATCGGGAAACACAGATTCAGGCAAAAGAGGTTTTTATATATTATAAAAATAGGGTCGAGAGTGACTTTCGTCTTTACATCGTTTCAAGGTATGTGTATAATATTGGATTAACTTCCGCATCATAGCAACTGACGCCGTTGTCGAATTAGACCAGCTCGACGGACTGGTTTCCCTTGAAACGACTGACCCCGAAGGAGATATGTCAAAGGTAGCATACATGCAAACCTACGGCGAAAACTTCGTTTGCGCGATGCAGGACTTTCGCTAATAGCTTCTTTCTAATAACACTTTCTGCATTTTTTGTTCTGCAATTTGAATTGGACGACACATTTCAATGTTATGACAAATAAAAATGTTTGAATAGTTGGTCTGGAACGCGAATAAAGGCAAAAGTTGTGATTTTTTTGCTTATTCATCTCAGTAGCGACATCTATCCAGGATTGCCAGCGGCTCGGGAGTAAAACGGAGGGTCAATCAGACCTACACGTCCCTAGAAACACAAGGGGTCGCGTCCCGGACACTCGGTACAAATAAGCTGATTCGACAACTCACAATAAATAAATGACGTTTATAAACAAACGTACTGCGCGACTAAAACAAAAGACTGCTATTATAAGGTTCATATGAACTGTTGGTATGCTTATTACAGTTGGGCGTGTAGTATTGACAGTATAGGCGGTTAATTAGGGGTGCGGGGACGTGGATTTCGTAGAGTGGCCATTCTTTGCGTTGTTATTTAATTATTCTGTGACAGGGGTCAACCGTATTTGTTCGGCTTATACTTTCAAGAGAATAATGTGCTGATTCCCATTGGGAAATTTCTAATATTAAAATTTTTATATAGTACTAGCTGCGCCCCGCGGTTTCACTCGCGTTTAGTGTTGCACAGGAACCGTTAATTTATACGGGATACAAAGTATCCTATATGCTAATCCAGGCAATAAACTATGTATGTGCCAAATTTTATCCGAACCCGTTCAGTGGTTTTTGCGCGAAAGAGTAACAAACATTTTCACAAACTTTCACATTTGTAATATTAGTAGGACTATTAGTGGCAAAAATAAAGAGGAAAATTAAAAAAAAAAAATACATCCCGACAAAGAGTTTCATAGAAAAATTAAATAACGTACCAATATGTTTCTTTTAAAACATAATTATGTTAGGTAATTATCACTCGCTTACCCGAGAATTATTTCGGAGATAGATCTACCAATCCAAACCGGGCCCACGTGGTGGATTATGTGCTGTTCCTCTTCACGAAAGTGAGGGGGACCCGGGCGCTGCAGTGGGTCGGTATTATAATGATGATCATGATGATGATGATGAAGTAAGTGTACTTTGTAATAGGACGCGTGTGATCACCCCGTACACCAGGTCTTCATCACCCTTCTGTTCCGCAGCTGATGGCGCCGTCCATCTACGAGACTCCATGCCAGAACGCGCTGGTCTCCTCTACCGAGACTCTATCCACCAAGCTGAAGAGCTTCTCCGACTCCTGGAAACTTCTGTCTTCTGATCCTCAGCAGGTAAGTTTATAATGTTTTTTTTATTTGACTGAGCGACGCGACGAGCACGTCGTTCACCTCATGGTAAGCGCTACGCCTGCAGTTACAGCATCACCCATAACTTTGCATTGCATAATCTTGCGCGGCACTGTACTGCGTTCGTCAACCTGAGACGTTGGTTCTAAAGGCTCTTATGCTCAGTAATAAATCTATATATATAAAAATGTTATGTTGGTTTGTGTACGCTTCAAAAACTCAAAAAGTTCTGCACCGATCGAGCTGACATTTTAGCATGATATATAATCCGCATCAAGGATTGTTTTTATCTATTTTTTACATCAGTGACATATCAGCGAATGTGCGAATGTGCCACAGCGAAGCGTGGCAGGGCACAGCTAGTTTTATATAATTTATTAGTTTATTTTTATAGTAGACTAGCCGCGCCCTGCGGTTTCACCCGGGAAATTCCCGTTTTGTCCCACGGGAATATACTATCGGGATAAAGAGTACTCTATTACTCAATCCTGGTTATAAACTATCTGTGTTAGAAATTTCATTCGAATCCGTTCAGTATTTTTTCGTGAAAAAGGAAAAAACATTCATCCATCCATTCTCACAAACTTTCGTATTGATAATTTAGTAGGATATGAATTTTTATTTTCTTATATTTTATTATTGTTTTGTCATTGGTACTTGATAAGTGTACAAGGTTTCAATTTGAGTCGACGTTTTGAAATGGGTGAAAATCTCGTTCAAAAACTGCGAGATACCAATACCAAGCTAATAAAAACGCGTTAAGAACCACGAAATGTTATATTAAAAAATCTCACAAACCTTTCATCTATAGGTGAAGACGATCAAGGAGTTGACTAGAGAAGCTGAAAACCTTGAGAGGATCCTGGAGGGGTTGAGGGGTGACGTGAAAGGGGGGAGGATCGGGAAAAGGAGGGAGATGGAACAGCTGGTAGTGGAAGATACTCCGATGAGGCAGCTCACGGTCAAGATCTTAGATGATGCCAAGGTATGCGCTGGTAGAGTTAATTGAATTTTCTTTCCTGTGCAAAGTTCAGCCATGAACCAGCACTTGCGGTTTCATGCGTTATTACCGATTTCCCGGAAGAATTCTGTATTTTCCCGGGATAAAACATATCCAATTGGACTCAGGGATAATGAAGCTTCTTATTAAAGGTAGAATTTTCAAAATCGGATAAGTATTTCCAGAGAATGTCTCGCACCAAGGCACACGGTGAAATCCAAAAAGTAACCTACAACCTTGACGTTTCAATCCTTACCTAGTTCTAATCTAGTTCTTTTTACCCGCCAGGTGTACGCTGAAGCGTCCGACCTGCCGGCGTCGCAGAAGATAGAGTACGCCGCGTATGCCGACAAACTGAACAACGCGCTGCGAGCGTTGGATCTCGCACATGCAAGGTGCAAGAAGATGCCTCATGTAAGTTTTTTTTGAATGACAGATTAGGTAAGCATTGAACTGCGGTCTCATCTGATGGTAAGTGTCGACGCGGTCGATGGTGGAGCATGCTTGCCTAGAAGATACCTATTCACTCTTGACTTGAAGTCATCCTAATTATGGTTATCGCGAAACAAAGACTCTGGCAAGGTGTTCCATTCCTTCGCTGTTCAGATTATAAATGTGAATGCTAACCAAGTCAAGTTCCGACGACATTACAATATATTATGGTGACAGCGAGCTGATGGAATTATAGAGACGGAAGGTAGATGACGGAACTCCTCAGTGACTAACAGTAGATTGACGGTGTTTGGACTCATTCTGGTCAGCTTACATTAACAAATATTTTAAAAAAGTTTGTCTGGAAACATACCATAGATATTATTATGCGTACAACGAAGGAGGGAAGCTACTTGCTTGAGTCTGTGTTTCCCGATAGTTATAACTTGGAAGTCTTCAAGTCACGAGTGAAATTTACTTCTAGGTAAGCGTGCACTATCGTAGACCGCACCGTTTTTTTTTTTTTTTTTTTTTTTTACCTGGGGAATGCAATTACGCATACCACCAGACCCGGGTGAGGGCCGGGTGGTTATGTGGGACTCCCCCGCCAGTCTGACGGGTATACCCACTAAACCCCAGGGTGTTCCACCGGGACGCCTTTGTTGTCGGGGCTACGGGTGCGAGAGTGGACTTCCGCAGCCCCGACGGCGTTGGTCCTCAAGGGAGAACCCCATCCCGTTGGTAGGAGTGGAGAGGAGTGCTCCACTCCGTCTAACTTTGTGAGTGTGGCGCGCGGGAACACCGCGCGCGCCGCCTCGAGGCATACGAGTGGGCGGCGGACGTACACCCGGTCCGCCGCCCAAGCCTCTGTTATGGGGGCCGGAGCAGGGCGTTGAAGAATACTCTTCTTCGACGCCCCGCTCGCCGGCTGCGGAGGGGAAGTTCGGAGGTGATCTCCCGTTCCCGCTCCGCAGCCTCCTTCTGCGACATCACCTCTTCGCAGAAGGTTTCTCCGGCTTGCCAGGACCTCTCGTCCCCGACCATTGACTTAATCAAGGTCGGGAGCGAGAGGTCGGCCCCCACTGCTGCGACGAGTTCACGGCGCTCGCTTGCCCAGCCTGGGCACTCCTCAAGCGTATGCTGCGCCGTGTCTTCGTCGCAGCCACAATGGTGACACTTGGGTGTCGGCTCTCTTCCGGCTATGCGGTGCAGGTACTTCCCGAAGCACCCATGCCCCGTAAGCACCTGCACCAGCCGGAAGGTGAGAGACCCGTGAGCCCTGTCCAGCCAGTCCTGGAGGACCGTCGACAGTCCTTAGTCCTGCTCCAGGTGCGGCCAGCCTTTCTGACCAATTCCGGAGTAAGGACTGCCGAGCATGGAACTTCCACACTTCAATCGCCCTTGGCGGGGGGCTTTCGCCTTGGAGGCGGAGGTTCATGCGCCACTCGAACATGTCGGCATGCATTTCCGCCTCCAGGTCCCACGGAGGGGACCCCGCCAGCAAGCACGCCGCCTCGCAGGAGACGGTGCGATATCCACGGATGACCCCGACGGCCATCACCCTCTGAGCTTTCCTCAGCAGGGTGATGTTCGGCCTTGTCAGGGCACCCGCCCATATGGGAGCCCCATACAGGGCCATGGACCGCACCACCCCCAGAATCGTAGACCGCACCGTCGCTTAACATCAAGTGAGCTAATAGTCAAACAAGAAACTATTCGTTAAAAACATTGCAAATAGTTAATATAATCAGACGTTATTTTGCGGAAATCCATAATCAATAAGATAATCTAGAAATATATAGTTTTAATTCCGCCTAAGTTGTCTGATGAATGTATGATAGGACTTTGTTGGATGACCTAACCCCTTTGACAAATCTATCCGTTTAAAAATCTAGGTGGAATTAAAACTATATATTTCTACATTATCTTATTTTAACATTGCAAATATTTTGTTTCAGGATACAAATAAGCGTAGGCAGCTGGAGAATGCAATACAAAACCTACAAATGATTTTACTGCAGTCGAGGCCTAACAGAGGTGACAAAGGGAAGACAAACATCGTGGATTTGAGGGTAAGAAGTCCACGTTTTACATTTTCGTAATATTTCCTAAGCCTTCACGTTGCGTTGTGAAGCGCACCTCGCCCCTGTTATCGCTGGGCCATCAACGCTGGTTTCAATGATGTAACTTTTTATAATTTAAAAGAATATTTTAATACTTGTCTAACAGTTTGTAATTATAAAATGCTATTACTTGGAACTTTTTGAAGTAAAACTTCTTTACCCACGCTTGACTTGGGGAGTAAGCTGAAGAATGCGTTACGTAAAATGTGATCAGGCGAAGCGAACGGAAGTTGAGAGGGAGATATAAGTTAGTGAATATAGAAAGAGAGAGAGAGAAACAGTTACGTTTCGTATATATTTTAAAATATCTTTTATATTTTTTTTTTTATGTAATATATAATTTTTTTATAATTTTTAGTTGATGTTTTACTTCTACTGTGTCCCAGCACACATTCCTTTTTTTTATTTTTGGGGCCATTATAATTTTTTGTCAATAAACGTATTCTATTCTACTCTTTTCTATTCAGGATTTCATAGAAGAAGTATCTTCGGAAGCCAAGAACTTGTCAGCGACTGCAAGCGGCGTTAATGTGCCAACTGCTCAAGACAAGCGGAAATTAGAGGTAACGTAAAGCCGTAGAGGCCCTATAACTTGGCAATTCTTTTTTCAGAAATATTGAAAATATGTCTCAGTGTTTAGTTTAAACATCTGTTTTGTCGTGTTATTTCGCTCCCATACTTATTTGACTTACATTTCGTAAAATAATATGAATCTAAAATTATACAAAAAGTAGTGACAAAAGAATATACAGGGCGTTACATAATACCCTATAAAGAACCGGGGCCGGGTATTCGGGTATTTCCGGCGCACGTCTGTCCGACAGACATGGTTGGATATTCATACCTACCCACTTTTAGGTGTGGTGCGATAGTAGGTAAACAAACATTCAGGGTCGTCGCAATTTTTTTAAGATAAGCATAATTATTCTTTTGTATGGGAATTTTAAATACGATGTTTCAACTTTTGCACACGTAAAACAATTCACATGCTTGATCGAAATAAGCCTGCTGAGTACGTTAAAGGCAATTGTGTAACACCCTGTATGCTTATCTCTAGATGCAAAGCGAGCAAGGGCAAAATATCAACCAATAAAATCACTCCAATATGTCGTGATTTGTACATCACGTCATCATAAACATCACGTCTTCTATTGGCCAGCACTGACTGAAACCTTCTTTCGCAGGATATAAAGGAGAAATGCGTAACTATTGAAAAGAAGGCTTACAATTTGATGAATGTGGACAGCCGCACCGACCTGGACTCTACCTTCAACGACATACTAGAAGTGGATCAGTTTGGTCAGGTGAGCTTCTGATTTATTTTCCTTTTGATGTGTAACATTTCGTGAAAAGGGACGGAAGTGTGTAACAAGAAGCTGGGAAGCGCGCGCTATTTGATTTGACCAAAAGCGCGCGCGAGATGATAAATGTTACACATCATATGCGTCTACTGTAAGGTTCGCTCGTTTTTTTTACTAATTAACGAGACGAGCAAGTCATTCACCTGATGGTAAGCACTGCAGCACTGCACTATGCTCTACAATCTGAGAAATTGGTTCCAAAGTTTCACAGGGTACTTCGAATCGGAACACAATAATGTTTGCACACTACTGCTTGGCGGACACTACTTCCCCAGGTGAACTGTAGCGGAAGAGGCCCACCACTATAAGAACTCTTCTACTCTTCCATGTTATTTATTCCATTTTCTGCTCTTAATCGGTCCATTCTTTTCACATCCTTTCTTCTTTTTTTTTAATTTCACGTTCCCACTGCTGGGACTCAGCTATAAAAAAAAAACTAAAATAATATATTTTTTACAGGAATGCGATGATATAATAAGGAACATAAACAAAGACCTGAAAGAGATGGAGGACGTGAAAGCCAAGCGGCTGATTCTTTCGCAAATTTTGCCTTTATCTGAAAGCTGCAATATGTTAAGGTAAATCTAATCTTATACCCAGTAGTGCGTCCCGAACTGGACCTCGCAATACCAATCTATCTATCTATCTAAATATATATATATATATATATATATAACTATCTATCTATATATATAAATGTTATGTTGGTTTGTGTACGCTACAAAAACTCAAAAATTTCTGCACCTATCGAGCTAAAATTTTAGCATGATATATAATCCGCATCAAGGATTGTTTTTACCAATTTTTTTCATCGGTGACATATCAGCAAATGTGCCACAGCGAAGCGTGGCAGGGTACAGCTAGTATTATAAGAAAATATAAAGAAATCACTATAATATTAATCTAAAATTCTCTTGCTGTTCAACGTGGAAATGCAGCCAGTGTTCTTGGCACCATGCCTCATGGACACCGTTTTTTGGTAGATTTTTATGTTTCAGTTTTAGTTATCAGTTTTAGTTTTCTATTCAATTTTATCTAATTTTAGTTTTTTAAGTAACGTAAAGAAAATAATTATGTACTTTTTAAGAAAAAAAAGTTCTAGTAACTATACAAAAATTTTAACTGAATTCTTTCAACATTCAGGTTTGCCACAAAGAGCGGCATTTCTACAGAAGCCAGTGCGACCCTCGACGCCTCCCTCGATGACCTCGACGACATCGAGGCGCGGGTCATCACATCGATCGTGCCGGAGGTCGCTGAAGGAGTCGTTTTGGTAAGCAATAACCACCAGTGGCAATATAGAACCTCTTACAAACCCCTAACTCACACCTACATAAATTATCTTGGTATATGCGCCATATATGTGTACCCAATGAAACAAATGACCCCCTCCCCCCGCACCGCTTCTCTTCTTCAACAAATGAAACAAAAGACAACCCGCTATAGTATTAAGATAATACGTTTGTCTATTATATTTGGGCGTGTAACATTGACTGTCCTCCGGATTGTCCACTTGATTGCGGGTGAGGTGCGGGGAAGCGGATCGCGCGGCGTGGAGATTGGCCGTTCTGTACGTAAGCACTATTTATGCTCCTGCCTATTTATGACCGCTGGAGCAGTCAATGCAAGCAGTAATATCGCACTGGTGTGGTAGTGGCTTAAATGAATTGTAATTTCTAGCGTTCTAAGCAACCGCGAGCAGTTAGCAATTCCACCGCCGCCATCAACCTCTGCCGCGAGGTGGCGTCGTCGTCGGCAGGGGTGGCGCCCTCCACCGTCACGGCGTACATCGCCGAGGCGGTGGCCAAGACTGATACCGCCAACCCTGAGGAGAAGAACAGGTAAGATTGGAGCTCTACGTCTCTTTCGCGTTCTTATCGAGTTTGAATGAGATGGATTCTTTAAAGGGATTGATTTTATCGTTTGTAGAATGGCTTGTAGACAAATTGAGATATAAAAGCAGATGTGAGAACTGTGATACCTACTCTTTTGCTGCACCTCGTGGTCTCTGCGTAATTCCCATTTTCCCGCGGGAATTTGCATTTTCCCGAGTTAAAACCTAGTCTATGTTCCTTGGGAATAGTGTGGAATATTATCAGAATAAAGTATGACAGAACAGAATACTCTTTATTGCACACCATAAAAAATATATAAATAAACAAAAAAATAAAATAAAATTAAGTAAAAAAGAAAAATAAAAAAAAGAGAGTAAAGAGTTTATCTATCTATTTTAAGGCGTGACAATGGGCGGTTTGATCGCTCACAGCGATTTCTTCCAGGTAGCCTTTGGATGGACAAGAAAAAAAGTTATAGAATTTCCAAAATAAGATCGGTAGTTCAATGACCAATACCTCAGAGTGACGAGCGCAGTGCAGTGCCGCGCAAGATTACGTATTTGAAAGGTCTATGTAGCACTGTTACTGTTATGGGCAGGCGTAACGCTTACCATCAGGTGAACTACGCTCGTCTCGTTACCCAGTCATATAAAAAAGAAGTTCTACAAACTCACAAAGTTCATCTTCTTCAAATATTAGTAAAGAACTATATATAGATCAAGATATAATATATAATGCTGAAATATATGAACTGATATTGATTCCATGCATTATTTCAGACTCCTGAAACACCTGTACAAGCTAGTGCACCTCCTGAAGACCCTGACGGTGACCACCAGCCGCCGCGCCGCCACGTGGCAGGACGTCTCCGCGCCGGAGGTGGCCACTGTCACGGAACAGATCCTGAAGGTGAGAAACTGGAGCCTCTAGTTAGCATCAACCTACAACTTACTTAACCCTGACCACGTATCTTATAATGTAAGAGAAACGAAGCGATACGATAGCAAATAAATGCCAATATCACTCGTAACAGAATAACAAATCGATTAAGGTGGTTCGTTTCTGTTATGGCGGGAATTTTCAATTACAAACCTTGTTTTCGTTTTTAGAGCTACACTGGGTCACTAATATAAAAGAGACTGTATTTTGCGCCAACCGTAAATCATTATTTTCGTTTTTATCTTGAAATATTTACCACTAATGCACCGTATCGGTCAAATATGTCAATAAACCGTCAAACTGACGATTTCAGTGTTTATCAACATATTTGAGCGATACAGTGCATTAATGCTAAATATTTCAACATAAAAACCAAAATAATGATTTACGGTTGGCGCGCAATACAGTCTCGTTTTTATTAGTGACCTGGTGTAGATCTAAAAACGAAAAAAAAACTGTTTAAAATTTAAAATTTCCGCCATAACAGAATCGAACCACCTTAACACCTCATACATTAAAATCGGATGAGTGGTTTAGGCGCATACATACATACATACATACATACATACATACATACATACATACAGATGCAGACTGCTAAAATATGATCCTCGAGAGCGGTGCGTGATGTTTCCAACTACCAGCGTTTGGTCTTGAGACCACCCATTGTGACAGTAATTGTTAAACTTGTTATGTTCTAGTTTTAAAGTTTTCTTTGTTCTGTGGTGTTTCAATAAAGAGTTTATCTATCTATCTAACACTCACAGCATCCGAAGATATACTCGAAGATAAAACGCGCCGAAAACACTTCTTAATTACCCGAAAGTATAAAAATGTTTTTTATTCGTCTAGGAAATACACAATCCCGAGAGCAAGTTCGGCGCTAAAGCCGACGAGACGAAGAATAAGATTCTCGACGAAAACGACATCGCTAAACTACTCATACCCTCAGCACCGAAGTTTTTGGGCGACCAAAAGTAAGTCCTTACATTTTTTGTTTGAAATCTTAACAAAAAGAGTTCAAAAAACCGGCCAAGTGCGAATCGGACTCTCGCACGATGGGTTCCCTACTTTGTTGTATGGGAGCCCCCTTTAAATATTATTTTTATTTATATTAATTATTTATTTTTAATTTGAATATATAACTGATTATTTTGTGAATATTTCAAGCGTCTACCTCTTGCCATTATCAAAATCGAGCATTAATGGGCAAAAATATCACGTTTGCTGCATGGGAGCCCCCTTAAATATTGATTTTATTCTTATTTTTAATATTTGTTGTTATAGCGGCGACAGAAATACATCATCTGTAAAAATTATAACTGTCTAACTATTACGGTTCATGAGATACAGCCTGGTGACAGACAGAAACACAGAGCGCAGAGCCATAGTATTAGGGTCCCGGTTCACCATTTGGGTACGGAACCCTAATAAGGTTAAAAGAGTTGAAAGTTCAAAGAAGTTGAAAAACTCTTCGAATACTGGCACTGCATTGCACCGTGAGACATCGGTTCTAAAGTCTCATATGACCAGCGATTTCGCTGGAACCAGTGCCCTTTAATCTGAAACACAGTATGTTTTCACACAATAAGGATGTAAATCCCCTCTCTCTTCCTCTACTCTATAGTGTTCAGTGAGGGAGTTCTAAAATTTTTAAGGACTTAGGTTATGTTGAAAGTAAAGACGACAAGCGTTAATCCACTAAATATCGGTCATGTATTTTGGAACATGTCCCATCATGTTTGATGTTGACGGTGCATCCACCTCCGTGGCAGGCAACAGGAGGACAAGCTGGTGCAGCTGGCGTCGAAGCTGAGCTCGATGTGCGCGCAGGTGCCGCTGGGCGCGGCGAGCCCGGCGGCGCTGGCGCGCTCGGCGCACGCCGCCGCCGCCGCCGCCGGGGACCTCCACGCCGTCGCGCGCGGCTGCAGGACGCAGGTAAGCTACCTTCTTCTATCTTCTATAAAATAAAAATGAACCGCTGAATGTGTCGGAAACCATTTTTCTCCAGAACAGCTGAACCGATTTCGCTAATTCTTTTTTTTAGAATATTCCTTTTATTACGAATATGGTTCTTAAGCAGAGAAAAAATTACAAAATTGCCTGAAAGTGTCAAAAAACAACACTTTTCTATACTCCCATACAAACGATTCAAGTGTTAGTGGAAAGGTTCCGGGAAGGCAAAACAATTGAGTGACTTTAGTCGTATACTAATATTAGTATCTATTTATTTATTTATTTATTTTATTCTATGTATATAAGGAAAGCCACCGTCCGATGTCCTAATTACTCCTCTCCGTGCATGGTTGTCTGGAAGAGATCGCTCTGAGCGATAAGACCGCCCATTGTGACACTAATTGTAAAATTTGTTTTGTTCTAGTTTTTAAGTTTTCTTTGTTCTGTGGTGTTTCAATAAAGAGTTTATCTATCTATCTATAAATGTGAAAGTTTGTGAGAATGGATGGATGGATGTTTGATGAATGGACGCAAAAAATGCTGAACGGATTTGGATGAAATTGTGCACACAAATAGTTTATAACCAGGATTGAGTCATAGGGTGCTTTTTATCTCTATAGTATATTCCCGTGGGACAAAACGGGAACAACGCGGGTGAAACCGCGAGGCGTAGCTAGTACTCATATAATTTTCAATTCTTATGCTCGAAAAATATGTCTTTATTATTATCTCAGCGTAGTGGAACTAAAGTGTCTTAGTTACGTCCTACAGATTAAAGTGATTTTTGAAGTAAAACTTATTTACGCATCCTTGACTTGGGGAGTAAGCTGGTGAATGCGTTACGAAAAGTGTGATTGGGCGAGGAGAATGGAAGTTGAGAGGGAGATATAAGTTACTGAAGACAGAATGAGAGAGTTACGTTTCGTTCGTCTTCGTTATTACTGTAGGGGTAAAAGAGTCCTTCACATGCGGTTATGGTATATGCATAATCAATACACAGCTGAAGGTAGCCCATAATTTGCGTCATAATACGGAAAATTGAACGTCTCGAAGAACGAGGAACCGTGAATTGTATTTCTTTCATACATGTATACGTGTTCATACGTAAGTATTAAATGTATCGTGTTTATTAAACGCTGTAAGTACGCCACCCACCCTACTATCGAAAAATGTTTTTTACTGTCCATCCAAATGCTTGTTGTCTGGAAGAAATCGCTTTCAGCGATAAGACCGCCCATTGTTTACCTATTGTAATTTTTCTGTACTGCGTTTATTTTTGTTTCTGGTGTACAATAAAGAGTTTTCTATTCTATTCTATTCTATTCTATGTATGTCAACAGAACCGCATGCAAAGCAAGAAGGTCGACGAAGCTGCCAAAGAGATGTCATTCGCTACCTACAACGTATTGAAATCTGCTGAAAATGCCTGCCAAGTAAGTGACAGTGGATCTCTGAGTGGAAGCAAAGAAAAAAAAAGCTTATCATAAAGCTAATAAGCTAATTATCTTTTAATTGAATTTTTTGTTTCATTGATGTTGTTTTTTTGAAATTTAGAGAAGAAACTTGATTTTTAACACGCTTTTATTTATGTTTGTATGTATGTATGTAACCGACCCTCTTTGGCTCAATCTTGGCCACTTTGAACGATCAGATTTAATTTAAACTTTCAATAAATTTGGATTAAGAATAGTGTAAATAAGAAATAAATGTATTTTATTGGAAAAAAGCGTGGGGTGCAAACTATTGACACTATTTATTAAATTTTATTTCCTAGTTTTTAGTTGGATTTTTATAAAAGTGTGATTTTTTAGTTTTTTTAAACTCTTATTTATTACCACACATTTCGTGCCCTTATTTGTTGTTTATGAAAAATCGTATGCAGCGACTTCTCATACATTTACATTATGTTTTTCTGTCAGGATCCGAACAATCCAAGTTTGAGGAATAAATTAGTCGAAGCCTGTGAGAGGCTCAACCTTTGCATTGATAAATTGGTAAGTTCATAAGCTATATTGGTTAGTATTTACTTTTATTGACGCTTTTATAATTTTTTATTTTATTTAACTGAGTGACGAGGCGAGCAGGTCGTTCGCCTGATGGTAAGCGCTACGCCTGCCAATAACCGTCGCAGCACCACCCAGAACCTGCATCATATAATCCTGCGCGGCACTGCACTGCGCTCGTCACCCTGAGACATCGGCTCTAAAGTCTCATATGCCAAGTAACTTCGCTGGAAACAATGCCCTTCAAACCGGAACACAGTAATGTTTGCACACCACTGCTTGGCGGATGAATATCTGGTACTTCCCCAGGTGGACTCTTGCAGAAGAGGCCTACCACTATAGGGATGCCGTGTTTCCGTACGTCATGTTGTCCGAAGGTGGAAAGGAGATGGAGGCAATAAGTTCTGCTACTTCATCGCACACTCTAAAATGTATCCTATAGAAGACTGATAGACTGGCGACTTTGCGTTAATGCTCAAGGTTTTTAAGTCTAGTCTATAAATAGTTGATTGCAATTAAAGAATTGCCGGAATTATCCAGCTGTCAAGTCAAATCTACAGTAGGAATAGTGATTAGCTTCAATAATTCAGCCATTGTAACCTATTCCCAGGTGTCGTCATCGTCGTCAGCGCCCGCGCTGCAGCAGCAGTGCGGCGCGATGCAGCGCAGCGCGGCACTGCAGCTGGCGGCAATGGCGCCGCGCGCGCCCGCCTCAGTGCCAGCACACCGCGTTGCCGCCGAACTCTCCGAGCAGAAGGAACACATCTGTAAGTAGTATAGAATTGACTGCGATTCATCCATCAAGCCAAATTGACTGCGAATCATGATCCATCCGTCACGTTGAATCGACGGCACAGCGTGATTCAACTCACGCTGAACTGACTGCGAAGCGTAATTCAGCTGCCATGCTTTGCAGTCGTTTCATCACTATTATAAACCAAATCTTTCCAATGTCATGCCAGTTAAACAGTCTGACTTATGCTCGTCCGCATATTAAAAAAAAACTTTGTTTCTGTAGATAAGCTGAAGAGCACGCAGGCAATGCCGCGGCAGGAGTTCATGCGCGGCCTCGATGACATCAACGCCGCCGTGCGGCGCAGCACGGACTGCGCCGCGCACTGCGCGTACTATGTAAGTACCTTTATTAAACTTTGCGGTCGGTGAGTTTCAAAGCTGTTTCCCTTGCAACTCTTGCAAGCCGCGATTTTAAGCAAACCCCGCCTGTTATACTCCAAACCAGATAAATTTATTAAAAAAAAAATAGGTCTTACTACCAACGGGTGAAACTTAATTTTTTTAAATGACATTAATGCAAACTTTTTACCGCAGTCTCGCCTGATAGTAAGTGACAATGCAGGTGGAGCTTAGAAAACTGACTTCATCCAAAACAGTTAAGCACGCCTCTTAACGTTGTAAATGTCCTAAGCCTAAGCTATAATTTCCTTCAAACTTTGCGCCCATCTTCCATTCCCCGTTGGGTCAGGCAGAGACTACACTTTTCACATGCTACAATCCTGACACACCTCTTTCGCTTTTTCCACTTTCATGAGTTCCTACATGTTCACCGTTACAGGAACTTCTGACTTGGCCTTTCTTTAGTACGTCCTCGATTGGATCGAGGTACGTTCGCCTACGTCCACCCCTACCGGCCAGCCCATTCATACTAGACCCATAAATCTGTTTCGTCAATCTTTCTTACACTTATGTGCATGAAGCTATTTTTTATTCTTATCTACAGATAGCGGTGTCGGAGCAGCACAAAGACATTGCGAAGTCGGGCCTGGTGGACGTGCCCCAGATCCAGAAGTACATCGAGTCCATCCAGGACTCGTGTATGATTATCATAGGGTCTTCGAACATTACTCAGGTACAGCGGTTGCGTTTCGTCGTTTCTACAGGAGATTTTTGGATGGTTTTAATAATGAAATCCGCGGCATTGACTGCGTGCTCTTCAGATTGTAGAATAGAATAGAATAGAATAGGAAAGTCTTTATAGTAGGTAGACAAAAAACAGTACGTGCGGTGCGTGGCGCGTGGTGGTATGGGCTAATCCTCTTCACGAAAGTGAAGGGAGATCCGTGCTCAAGCTTTAACGAAATAAATAGAAAAAGTTGCTTAGAAAATTGGAAAATTTGAGAAAAACTGGCAGTTCTTTTTTCTTTTACTTTAATTTTTTCTCTACAGTTGGTTATTTTCATGTGTGATATGGACCGTTTTTTTACCTGAAATGCAAAATTTTTGCGGGAAAACTGGAATTGCGCGGTCGAAACCGCCGGGCGTGGCCAGTACAAAATTAACAGACAGATAGAGCGAGATGCGACATACGTGTTACGTTTTCTTAGAGTAGCATGGACAGTTTCATTATAGCGGTTCGCCTTGTCGGTGGTACTAACAGACTCCTCTCATCCCAGGCTAAGGAAGAGAAGGAGGACCTCGTGCGGCGCGTCCAGGACCTGTCCGTGGCGCTGGATAAGGCGCACGTCATGGTGCGCGACGGAGACGTCAAGCGGACGCTCGTGCGCGCCAAGAGCGTCGTGTGTGACGCGGCCGCTGAACTGGAGAACGACCTGAAGGAGGGAGGGGATATGGTGAGATTATTAAATAGATAGACAGATAGTTAACTATTCAAAGTTAAGTAAGAAGTAAAATATCTTTACTCACACGGGCCCCAAGAAAGTTAACCGACTCAACCACCGTACATATTGTCTCCTAGATGTACGGTGTGTGTTGTAGCGGTAAGCGTTTTCTGCAAGAGTCAATCTGGGGAAGTACCACACCTTTGCCAGGTATTCATCCAGTTTCCAGCGTAAATACTGAGCGTTTGATACTTTAGAACCGGTGTCTCAGGGTGACGAATACAGTGCAGTGCCGCGCAAGATTATTCAATGCAAAGTTATGGGTGGCACTGTAACTGTTATGAGCAGGCGCTACGCTTACCATCAGGTGAACGACTTGCTCGTCTCGTTACTACGTAAAAGAAAACGTTGTTGAGTATTTGTGTGTTCTGAGTTTAGTTCTAAAACATTGTTTCCCCAATAATTACATGAGATCAGATCATGCAATAGAGTCTCCAATTGCAGGGTAAAGTAACACCGAAGGCAGTGACCCTCCTCGAAGCAGTGGACAAGGCCCACAGCATGATAGAGCAGTGCCCGCTCGTCCCACGCGTGGGCGACATGTCCCCCGCCACCAAGGCCAGCTGTGACGAAGTCATCAACCACTCCAAGTAAGTCAACGTTGCAAGTTGACGCAGTGCAGTGGTTTTTTTGCTCCTAGAGGTTGCAATGAAACTGTAACAAAACATATGTCCCAACGAAGTTTTGTGAATTGTGACGTCATAGAGTGAAATTTTATGTATTGAAATAATAGTTTTGGGCGAATTGTGTATTAATTATTACTGTGTTCTGGGTTGAGGGACACTGTTTCGAGTGACATTGCTGAGCATAATAATATGAGACTTTAGAATTGATGTCTCAGGGTGACAAGCGCAGTGCAGTGCCGCGCAAGATTTTGTAATGGAAGATTCTTGGTGGCACTGTAGCTGTAATGAGCAGGCGTGGCGCTTACCATCAGGTGAACGACTTGTTCGTCTCTTACTTAGAAACATAAAAAAATATACACATATTAATTCAGAACTGTTTTTTTTTTGTATAAACAAAATTGTTTTTATCAAATGAGTTTAAATATTATTAAAATAAAATAACTCTCCATATGGTAAAAATTTCGTTGAAAAAATCTTGCGAAAGAACAAATCTTAACTATCTACTATTAATGAAACCATTCAAATCGAAGACATTATGCAACAAAAGTCGCGTTGCGTTTTTGTTATGTTCTTTTTGAACCAAATGAGAAGCGATCGTAACCGTAACCCTTCCGTCCCCAGGAGCCTGTTGTCCAGCACGATGGCGCTGCTGAAGGAGGTGCAGGCGGCGCCGGGCGCGGGCGGCGCGGAGCTGCTGACGTGGGTCACGTACGGCTCCTCCAGCAGCCGCCTGCTCGACGCCTACGACGCGCTCGTCCGCGCCGTGCAGTAAGTGCTGCTCCGCTGCGCACTGCGCCAGCAGTCACGGCATGCTAGGGCATGATGGGACAAGCGGTGGGTGGCGGCTACTGAGCATTGCAATCCGAAGGCACTGGGTTCGAAACGTCACTAACCTTAACCGGTAGCTGGATAAGATGATGGTTGAGTCGGTCATCATTGATAGTAATATTTCAGGAATTTTACCCCAAATTTAATGTCAATAGAAGAACACAGAACACAAATAAGCAGACCTCTGCCAGATATTCATCCGCCAAGCAGCTGTAGTGTGCAATCATTGCTGTGTTCCGGTATAAAGGGCACTGTTTCCAGCGAAATTACTGGGCATATGATATTTTAGAACCAACGTTTCAGGGTGACGAACGCAACGCAGTGCCACGCAAATAATGCAAAGCAAAATTCTGGGTGGCACTGTGACTGTTATGGACAAGCGTAACGCTTACCATCAGGTGAACGACTTGCTCGTCTCGTTACTCAGTCAAATAAAAAAAAAAACAAGACAAGAAAAAGACACTACAAAGATAATAGTGTACGCAGATAGCTAGCGCGGAGTGATGCCAGAAAAGGCCTGAGCTCAGCATGATGCTGCGGTCAAACCACAACGCTGATTATCAGTCCAGGACAACGGAACTCCTTAGTCACTAACAGTAGATTTATGGTGTTTGGGCTCATTTTGATCAGCTTGCAGTACCCAATACATAATCCAAATAAAAACTTATAGAAATGGTTGATATGAAAAATAAATGGATTTAAAAAAAATATCAAAATTTTAAAAATGGCATACCTGTTGAGTTCCTAGGTGCTATCTTGTCTGACGGGCGTATTTCCGAAGCACTGGTGGAGTTAATGGAGTTTCCTTTTCCTGTGCGAGATTCAGGCATGAGTCTTTCTTTTATTCTTCTCCATGAAAAGCTTCGAACGAAAATCCATAAAAGGAGACTTCAGTGTTGATCTTGCAATATTAAGCCTACTTGTAATAGGTGATTTGAGTTTTGATTTTTGACTTAATTAATCATTATAATGAGTCTAATTGTTGTTTTCCTTACTTCTAGGAAAAATGGCCACCGCGCGGGCATTTTAGAAAAGGCACCCGAAGAAGAAAAAGAGGTAATATACCTTGAACTCTTATTAATTATCATTTTGAAGTAAAACTTTTTTACGCGCGCTTGACTTGGAGAGAAAGCGGCGAATGCGTTACGAAAAATGTGATCGGGCGAGGTGAACGGAAGTTGAGAGGGATATAGATTAGAAAGAGAGAGAGAGTTACGTTTTGTATATATTTTTTTGACGTTTCCTTTTTAAATGTTTTTTTTTTAAATGAAGTTTTACTTATACTCTGTGTCCCAGTACACATTTAGTGTTTTTAAATATCTACATTTATGTTTTTTTTTTATATATTTGCAGGAAGTCAAGAAGAGTTACATAGAGATTCAGTGAGTATTCTACCGTTTTTCAAAATCAAACATATTTATTTATAAATATGGGCCCTAAAAGGGCACTCATAGAAGTTAACTAACTTCATATCTAGAATTATACTAGACATACATCCATCCGAGAAGAACCGACAATAAATCAAACTCAAACCATAATTAGAAAATAATCATTAGTTAAGTAGATCATAATATTAACTTATTTTTTACTTTTCTCTATGTTTAAGAGACTTAAGTTTTGACTTGTGAAAGTGCAATATTTTTGCCTACTTACAATAGATGCTATTTTTCTTAAATATTATCTCACTAATACTATGAAGTTTGTGTGTGTGTGTGTTTCTCCTCTCGTCACGCCGAACCGGCCGAACGGATTTTGATGAAATTGAGTGTACAGATACTTTAGGTCCTGGAATAGAATATAGGATACTTACTACATTTCATGAAAATCTGTTTAGCCGTTTCAGAGTGAAGAGAGGTAAATCACAAACGCAGAAAGTTTCACATTCTTAATTAGTGTTATATTAATGTATCTGCATTTCTAAAACCTCAAAGGAATCATCTCAAATCCAATTAACTTCATAATTGCAGAGTGGATTTGGCGAACCGATGGCTAAGAAGTTCTATATGCAAGGTGGAAGCCAAAGATATAGGACAGCAAGCGGTACGAAACGTCGTCGATTTGGCTCGACAGGTAAATACTATCACACCCCGACACTCCATACAGAACCTTATTTGACAACTCTCACGTTTTTATTTCATTTTACTGAGTAACTTGACGAGCAGGTCGTTCACCTGATGGTAAGCGCTACGCCTGCCCATCACAGTCACAGCGCCACTCAGAACTTTGCCTTTCATAAGCTAGCGCGGCACTGTACTGCGCTCGTCACCCTGAGACATCGGCTCTAAAGTCACATATGCCCAGTAATTTCGCTGGAAACAGCGCCCTTCAAATTGGAGCACAGTCTCTGCCTACCCCAACGGGAAGAAGCCATGACTGTGTGTATTTATGTGTGTACATATAAATGACGTATTAAATATTGTAATGTTGTTTGCTTTAATTTTAAATGTCTATGGATAGATGTCAGAAGACCTCAAGGGAAGCGAGAGGGAAGAAGCTCTGAACATCATCAGTGAAACGGAAGAACTGCTGTCTGAGTGCAGCAAGAAATATGACCACGAGAAGAACAGGCAAGTTGCTGAAGAACCATCCACTTCTTAGCATTATGCCTCCGTGAAATATAATATCTAGATGATGAGTAGAAAAAATTATTAAGCATTTAGTAATGCATAATGGATTATGGCCTAACCCTCCTCATGAAAGTCAGGGTAGACCCGACCCGTGCTCAGCAGTGACGATATGGGTTAACACTTTCACTGCTCAGCCGATTTGCTTGTCTAGCCGCGGGTGCGGCTCTGCACATTCCATAGTGTTTTCCCATACAACAAACACAACAGTTGTGTTTTCCCGCGCTCGCGGCAAGTTATGAAAAACACGACAGTTGTGTTTTCAGCACTGAACGTATTAATGATGATGGTGAATGCACAATGTGTGCAAGGACCTTAAATAATCTAACCAATGGACCTCGCACGGTCGCGTTTACCTCTGCCAAAGTTATTTGATAGACTGTTCGTGTAATATTAAAAAACGAGTGTCCATATCGGTCTTTCTTATTCGCAGTCACTAGTGTAACGTGTCTTCCGCCTTGTCTTTGTCAAACGAACTTCACATGCAAGCGAAGTTCGATTATTATTGTAATAATATGAAGAGCGATTAAATAATCGATTTGTATAATATCGATTTTTTAATCGATACAAATTTAAAAGCGATTGAATCTACCTATGATAAAAGGATTATTTAGTAAACTTACTCATCGTCCTGTTTCTTAAGAATGGAGCTAAGAAATATAATTTGTGTACTAAAGTATAAGTTTATTTACCTAGGTACTGTTATAATTAAGAATGAACCTTTCCAGTGTCCTGATGGATCGTGTCAAGGAGCTGAAGAAGTCGATCCAGAGAGGCGTGGTCACGCGCGTGGTGGAGGACTTCATAGCGGACGAGGACCCGCTGGCCGACCTCGACGTACTGGCGGACACTGAGACAGGTGAGTTCGCCGACATTAATTTACTTTGCTGTTTGACCACTGCTGAATAGGTAGCTCGAAAAAGGTATAGTAATTTTGTTTTTTATTTGTCTGAGTGACGAGACGAGCAAGTCGTTCACCTGATGGTAAGCGCTACGCCTGCCCTTATGGGCAGGTAGAAGTAACATCTTCACTCGTGACTTGAAGACTCCCAGGCTGCAACTATGGGGAAACACAGACTCCGGCAAGGAGTCACAAGTTAAGGTTACATCCTGAAACATCGGTTCTAAAGTCTCATATGCCCAGTGATTTCGCTGGAAACAGTGCCTTCTATACCGGAACACAGTAATGTTCGCACACTGCTTGGCGGATGAATTTCTGGTAAATGTGTGGTACTTCCTCAAGCGGTCTCTAAACATAGTCAGTTATTATGGTCCTGAAATCTTCCACTTTTGCTTGCAGATGAGTACCAACGCAAGTTTATCTTGGAACGCAAGATAGCGTCCCTTCTCGCCCAGCTGGGCCGAGTGACCAAAACAGCGAGGTTCGTCGCCGGCGCCAGCCAGCATCTGGGCATGGAGCTGACGCAGTGCAGTGACCAGGTAACACATTACTAAGATAATAGTCACTCAGGTAACAGACACTCAGGTTACACATCATTTAGGTAACAATCACTCGGATAAGTCATTCATATAACAGACGCTAAGGTAACAGTCACTCGGGTAACAAACACTCAATAAGGTAACACAGTTAACAGTCACTCAGGTAACAGGCGCTAAAGTAACAGTCACTCAGGTAATAGTGACTTAGGTAACAGTCACTTCGGTATCAGTAACTTAGGTAAAAACCACTTACGTACTTAGGTAAAAGGCGCTCAAGGAGCTGCCACTCAGATACCAGTCACTCAAATATCTAAGTGGTTTGTAAAAAGCGTTGAACTTATCAGGTGCAGTGTTTAGGTAACTCGGCAACTTATATAGCGTAGGGATAGTGTAATAAGGTTCATTTTATGTTTAATTTTCTTATGATATTTTATTTCAGACTGAACTACTCGCGCCGATGTTGGTTAAAGCCGCGCAACAGAGAATTGATAATCCTGATAATACGGTATTTGTACATTGTTTTTATTTAATTAAATTTGGCGTCTTTATTTCTAACTGCATTGCATTTACCAATTAAAAAAAAAATCAATTAAAACTACCAAGTGAAAAAAAAGTTTGTTTTTCTAATATTAAATCAGATTTTATTAACTACTTTGAATAGTTAATAGAATCAGGCGTTATTTTGCGGAAATCCATAATCACTAAGATAATATAGAAATATATAGTTTTAATTCCGCCAATTTTTAATTTACGACACGTGTTTCGTCGGTTCGGTGCAGAGACGAAACACGTGTCGTAAATTAAAAATTGGCGGAATTAAAACTATATATTTCTATATTATCTTATTTACTTTTGAATATGAAACCGACAATGCCCCTGACGTTGTTGCGGGTGAGGGTGACCACCTACCATCAGGTGGGTTCTAGAACGAGGGTGGGTCCCTTGCTTTTTTGCCATGTATGATATTAAAAAAAAAAACACATCGCTCACGACGTATAATTATATTTTCAGGTGATAGTAGAGAACTACAAGGCTCTCCTGGCTCAGTATGCGGAGTCTATATCGAAAGTGCGTGACTTGTGCGACCGCGCGGTCGACCCCATGGACTTTGTCCAAGCGGCAGGTAAACTATTAGATAGATAAACTCTTTATTGAAACACCACAGAAAACTTAAAAACTCGAATGAATGAATGAATGAATGAATGAATGAATGAATGAATGAATGAAATCATACACATTCATACGATAAAGTAGAAGTACAGTGGTAGTGTTATTAGTACTTATATCTATGAAGTGATTTATTTAATTTCATCAAAATCTATCCATCAAAAAGGACAAATGCATAAACACAAAGTTTTGCATTTTTAATAATAGCGAGATTCTTATTAATATATCATGAAATAGATACGATAATGTAACGTGGATGTTTCAGGTGACACTATGCAACGCATGCGAGAGGACATGACACAACATAACAACGACCCGCAGAAGTGCGCACATGCTTCTTCAGCTATTACCAGGTACGTTTAACTTTTTTATTGACGTATGACGTTTCCGTTTCATGCGATCTCTTCGCTTATTCTTGTTAGATTTCTTCGCTCGCTTCGCTTAGTCTTGATTTAATTCATTCCCTGGTCTCGTTTAATCTTCATCTGGTTTTAGTGTGCGTGAGCTCGAGAGCTTTCTACGACGAAGCGCACACATAAGATTATATCTGTCTGGACACGTCACTACATTTTGGACTGAGCAGTGTCCGTGATATAAAAACAAAAAGCAACTTAATTTGTTTACATTAGGCTCGCGAATCGCGTGATCCACGTGAGCATGTCATCCAACGCAGTGCAGAGCGACCCCGAGCTGCAGACGGCGCTGGCGGCCGCCGAGCGGCGCCTGCGCGCCGCGGCGCCGGCGCCCGGCGCGCGCGCCTCGCGCCTGCCGCACTGGAGGGACACCACGGCCGAGGTCTGCACAGCTCTCACCTCACCTTCGCGAGGAAGATTAGCCCACGACTCGTATTAAAACGATAGTTTATGTAGATAATCCTCTTGAAATTCGCGTTGTGGTTTGCAGATCCTCAACACGACTGCCGAGGTGGAGTCCGCTCTCGGAGGAGAGAACATCTTCAAGAAGCAGCCGACGACTGCCAACCAACACATATACGTAAGCGTAAGGAGGACTTCTCTCTCCTCGAAACCCCCTCAAACAGAAAACTAGTAACTAGTATATGTTATGTTGCAGAATGGTGCGGTGGAACTGCACAAGGCGGTGGCTGGGTGGTCGTCGCATGGCAACGAAATAGTCGCTGTCGCGCGCCGCACCGCTGTCCTCATGGCGCGCCTCTCGGAATACATGGAGACTGGTAAGTTTGTCATTCTTTATTCGATCTATACAGGGTGTCATATAAGGAGTGGATAATCCTGACGGTGCGTGTGGGAGGGGTCAATCTTGTCAAACTCACAGTTTGACGTTTGTTTTCACATATGTTTGTTTCGTGGTCTTTAGGCAGGTTTTAGTGCTCGACCGACCGTCGGTGCGGACGTCGTCGGTCGAGCTTGTCTTTGTATAAAAAATTAAGAATTATCATTATCAGTATTACATACTTTTGGACTGTTGGAAAAATTCCTGTCGCCAAAGAGCCTTATTCCAGCAATCCTCTGCGGCAATTCCCTGGGAATGAAGATTTTTATCCAAATATTCTCTTACCGCGCCCCGTGCATATCGAAGGGGACAAAAAGTCTAGAAATCCCGTTCGACGTTTTTTTTCCAAGGATTTCTACATTTTCTATTCCAATTTCAGACAAGAAAGAGGCTCTCATAGCGACGTCCAAGTCGATAGTGATGGAGTCCCAAGAAGTGGCCGAGTTGGCCAAGAAGCTGGCCCACGAATGCACCGACGTCAGGATAAAAACAGTCAGTTTATTTCCTAGGTTTTTAGCAAGCGTATTTTCTATGGTCTATAAGTATTTTCTACACTCAGTATAATAATAAAGCTTTAAAAGATAAAAACTCTCTATCGCTCATTTGCGAGAAGAACGTAATTAACTCTTTATTTAGTTTTATATGGTGTCTGTCAGACTGTCTGTTTACAAAATATATGTATTAAGATTTTATAAAGAAGGGAAAAGTGAGACAGAAAGAGGTTTGATAAAAATAGTATTATATTATTATATCTTACTTTAAAGACTGTGTAATGAGACGAGCAAGTCGTTCACCTAATGGTAAGCGCTACGCCTGCCCATAACAGTTCCAGTACCACTCAGAACTTTGCATTGAATAATCTTACGCGGCACTGCACTGTGCTCGTCATCCAGAGACATTGGCCCTAAAGTCTCCTACCTAAGGCCGGTTTCGGTACTCGACCGACCGGTGCGTACGTCGGTCGCGCTTGTCATTTGTATGAAAATTCCCAAGTCGTGCTTGACTGACTGTACGCACGCATAGATTGCTTAATTTTCATACAAATGACAGCGCGACCGATGGTACGCGCCGACGGTCGGCCAAGCACTAAAACCGGCCTAATACCATATATTCTAACGAAATTCAGATTCCATAATTGTTTTGTTACTTCAAAGTATTGGTTGTACAAAACTAACTGACGATGTCTGTCGCAGAACCTGCTGCAAACCTGTGAGAGGATTCCAACCATCAGCGGGCAGCTGAAGATGCTGACCACCGTCAAAGGATCTTCGCTTGGCCATCAAGGTAATCATCATCATAGGCTGCTCATTCAACCCACTGCAGGGCATAAGCCTCCACCCTCTTACGGCATTCATCTCCGCTTTGAGCCGATCAAGGTAATACTGTGTATATCCACCGATCCGCACCGGGCTCCCGTGGAGGATTATGGCCTAATCCTCCTCACGAAAGTGAGGGTAGACCCGTGCCCAGCAGTGGGACGTTATGGGGCGATGATGATGATATTGATAATGGCATTTAGTTCGGATAAGTAAAAAGGAAGTAGAATTAGTGGGACAGCTAGAAGAGTTGGTAATTTGCGTGTGTTGCTACTTGATACGTTATCTCAATTTACTCCGAACATGTGCGTTGCTCACCGTGCCTGTGTGCACGCAAGATCGCGGGTTCGAACCCTCAAAAAATGCATCACTAGAAAAATTGAAATATCTAGGGTAGGCCTAGGCCGTAGCTGCCTATGAATTGTGGAATAATGTTTAGTTTGTTAACAGGTTCCGCTGAGGATAAAGAAGCCATGGACATGTTAGTTGGAAACGCACAGAGCTTGATGATAAGTGTAAGTACCCTTAGAGACAATAGGAACGTCAATGGTGTTAGAAATTGTCCTTCTAGACTCTCTTCTTCTCTTTTTCTTTTTTTCTCTTCTCTTAGAATAGAATACAATAGAATAGAAGACTCTTTCTTTACTCTTTAACCCTTTATTTTTCTCTATCTCTCTTTTCATTCTTTTTCTTTGTCTTCTCTTCTTTTTTTCCGTTTATTTTTTGTTTAATTACTTGTTTTTTTCTTTTTAAATACTTATAAGTATAGGATTAGACAAGCGGTTGGTCTGCGATTTTTCACATCAAAGAGGTGCATTCTTTTACTGCATTTACCTCATTTTTATTTACCTACTCGACGTTTACGGATGTTAATAATTTTTAGAGGAAAAACGTATTCAAACCGGTATTTTTTTCTCTGCCTCCGTTTTATTTGCACCTCCAGGATGACTGCTAGAGAATATTACTGAGCATTAAGTCTTGCTTGTACAGTTAGCGTCAAAAGTAAATTATGTTCTGACAATTTTCAAAAACCTTGACCGGTATTCAATTATTTTGATATTTTGACTTTTTTCTTTTATTAGATTCAAGAAGTGGTAAAAGCGGCCGCCGGTGCGTCCGTCAAAATAATGTCTCAACGCGGGCCGCGGCTGCGATGGGTGCGCAAAAACCTATATTAACCAAAGCACAGTGGAGACAAAGGCGGTGGTAGCCTAGTGGGAGAACGTCCACCTTCCAAGGTTAATAAAAAAAGGAATAGGACAAATTCAAATCCCAGTGCAGGCACGTACCAATGTGCTTCTGTAAAACATATGTCCGTAAATATCACTCGCTTTTCGGTGAAGGAAAAAATCGTGAGGAAATCCAACATCTACCCGAGAATTATTTCAGAGGTAGGTTTGTTATGCACCAATCCGGACCAAGCCCTCTTGGTGGATTATGGCCTAAACCTCATCATGAAAGTGAGGGGAGACCCGTGGGCCATTATGGGTTGATGATGATGATAATGGAGACTGGGATATAAATACCCCATTGTCCCCACTAACATCAATAATGGGGACGTTCCGAACGCTTAGGACAAAATTCTTACTTCCCCACTGGTGGGGAGCTCAGTGAAGAATAAACCCCTTTTTATAACATCTATGAATTCTGTAGTGTTAGATAATTTACTCTATGAAAAGTTTTAGTTTAAGGATAGGCTATTTTATGATAAAATTTGATGTTTTACTTTTTTAAATTCTATATTTCATTAGAGTCATATAATAATTTAGAATCGAATTTATTTTGTATTTTTTTAAAACTATGCTTAGTATGTAAAAATAAATTTCTTGGTATTTCATAACTTTTTTATTATGCAATGTTTTTTGCAAGGGTTGTTTGGGGAGGGTGTTTTTTCTTAATTATTAGTTAATTAAGAATTTAAGAATTTTCTTAATTATTAGTACATTAATCTGACAACTTAGGCGGAATTAAAACTATATATTTCTACATTTCCTTATTGATTTTGCCACATCTGCTATGTTTTGATTTTCTGTTTGTTTGCTGGGGCATTTTTGATCCAATTTTTCCCATTCATTAGTGCCATTTTTCTGCAGTTTAGGTTGGATTTTACTTAGAAAAACAATTTTTTTTTTGTTGCAAAATATCTCGAATGCCATTCAATAGCCTGTTTAAACACGAACACGATGTTGCCAACCATAAAATATTAACCGCCAAGCAGTAGTGTGCAAACATTCTTGTGTTCCTGTTTGAAGGGCTCTGTTTCCAGCGAAATTACTGGGCGTATGAGACTTTAGAGCCGATTTCTCAGGGTGAAGAGCGCAAGTTTTTGCTTTGTAAAGTTCTGGGCGGCACTGTAACTGTTATGGGCAGGCGTAGCGCTTACCATCAGGTGCGCGACTTCCTCGTTTCGTTACACACAGTTAAATTAAAGGAAAAATGAAATTATTATTTTTTTGTTTTTTTTTTGTTTTAGTAAATCTCTCTCCATTTAGGTAAGACTTAAAATATAAAATTAAACCCAATAATTATAACATAATTCGTTTATTTCTAATACAAATGTAATGATTACGTTATACAATAGGTGCCTTTTCAAAATTGAATTGGCATCAAATATAAATAAAAACAGTAATGTCAGTGGGTAATAACTAGTGAATTGTGTGCGAGCGAGACGCAGATATAGATATGTATAAGTGCATCTCTCTCGCACAGCTAAATTATAAAACTAAAGGTATTTTGGATTTTTGTTCCACGTCGGTTTACTTGCGTCTGCGGGCCTGGAAAGAAAAAAAAAACATTAAAATTTAAATTTTATACTTTCCCACAGCTGGGAATAAGTAGGTTTCTCTCACGTAATATGGGCCATTATCTACTGAGCCAGTAAGTAGCAAACTAGCAAGCAGGGCAGAGTTTCGAACCTTGTACCATCTGATTGGAAAGCGCACAGGCTACCGTTCACCCATCATCAGTCATATAAAAAAGGTAAACTTACCACTTCTTTCCTTGTCTTCGTCACGCATACCGAGCGAGCAATGAACGGGTCAACGTGTGCGCATACGCAGGACTGCTCCAGGGTCTCATGTAGCAGATCCTGGATGATGGCGTTGGAAGCCGTCTGAATGAACTGCTTCTGCTGCCCAGGGTTCAGGCTGTTGAAGTTGGTCGACGAGAAGACGAGGCCGCCGGTCTGAAGAAGAGAAGAGAGGTTAGTTTTCATACTAACAACTAAGGAAGTATATCTGTTCGAAATACCAGGGTAGCATAGGTAGCGAGAAGGCCGTAAGCACTCACTCAGTATCAGAGGAGGTCAGGCCTGCTAGCGGTATGCTATGTTACCCTGGTAGGGACTTCTGGTATAAATTATGTTGGCTCTAAAACACAGAAATTCTGGACGGCAAGATAAGTTTGGTGGTGGTTGGTTGGTAGCTATATGGTGAGAGAAACACTTACTTCTTTGGTAAGGTCAATGCAACCATTAGCAGAATAGTGGAGGGTTGACTTCAGTGCTTCGGCATCCTTGCCTGGCTTCTTGTCTCCGAGCATGATCACTCTGCGTCTGTCAAATCCTGTTGAGAAAGAGAGAGTTAAGAGTTCTTAAAATGATAGACATTAGATGCTCACATAGAACAGATCAAATAAATGTGAGGCCACACAGATGGCTCATTGCAGAAATCCCCTGCTAAGGGGATTTTAGTATTTTATTCAGAAATCCCCTTAGCATACAGGAAGGGGATTATTTCGTGAATAACGTATATTAAGATTCAATCTAAACAATTTTCGTAAAAGGCACAAAAAGTTAGATATTTTGAGATACTGTAAAATTAACTGAACTGAATTGTTTGAGCGGTGTGGGCTTACTATCAAGTAAAAACCTGATTATATAACATCACCTAATGAAGGCTTAGAGCAGTAAACTCAAAAAAAAAATTTTTTTTTTTAATTGAATATTTAGTTTTTTTAGACCGTTCTGGTTTTGGTGAGTTCGGAGACTTACCAACGACGTTCTGAATTGTCTTGCCGTTGCCAATGACGAGGCCGTCGGTGACGGAGACCAGGGAATGTGTGAAAGCCGCGTTTTCTATCCACAGCTCGAAGAAGCCAACCTTGGCGGCTGACAGCTGGAAAAACATATTGGGGTTATTAACTGGGCCTGATGTTAGAGAGAGAGCATGCGAAGAGAAGCATACACGATTCTATGTATTAAACCACTCGACTTTCTAGTTGAACTAAGCAGTCTACTAAAGATTAGAAGAATGTAAACCAGCTTTTAGGCATAAGCCACATAGACACAGGCGTGGCGAGTATAGCGTTGTCATAGGCAATATGCCATTTCCTTGACCAGCAGTATGAATTGAAAATGCCACGCCTACGCCCATTCTTTGTGGTTTACGCCTTACACCGCTTATTTAGGGTTATTCAGTAAATCCCCCATGCCGTCTCCTTCAAGGGGGATTTCCAGATTTTTATCCCGGAAATCCCCCTAATATAATCTAGGGGGATTTGAGGAAAACAGATTCCTGAAATCCCCTCTCGTAATATCCAGACTAAAGGTGCATATTGCTTTTTTTAAATCAGTAGAAGGAATGTTTGGTATTTAGAAGAAAGTTCTTACAAGGATAAATTCGTGGAAGCAGGACTCTCCCACAACTGTGATGGCGTGCTTCACCGCACCGGGACGGAAGGGCAGCTCCATGATAGTAGAGTAACCACCTTCGACGTTCGTGATACCTGGAGAGGACGTAGTAGAAACAAAAATGTAAATTACCTACGAAACTCAAATCATTAATTGTAAAACACTTTTACAAGTCAATACTTAAATCTTACATACATAGAGAAAAAAATAACAAATGTGATCTACTAAACTAATGAGCAACTAACTGATTATGGTTTGAGTTAGAAAAAGGACATTTCCCTATCAAGTGGTGATTCATGCCTGAATCTCGCACAGGAAAAGGAAACTCCATTAACTCTACCGGTGCTTCGGAAATACGCCCGTCAGAGAAGATAGCCCCAAGAACCTCTCCGGGGATGTATATTTTTCTCAATTTTGGTTGGTACCTAACCTGTCGTGTATATGTGCGCACCTTGTATGCATATAACACATAGGGACAAATAGCTACAGGGGCCAGAATAA
This sequence comes from Campaea margaritaria, assembly GCA_912999815.1. NCBI lineage: Eukaryota > Metazoa > Arthropoda > Insecta > Lepidoptera > Geometridae > Campaea > Campaea margaritaria. The sequence goes on along the minus strand of OU538813.1, from coordinate 578,601 downwards.
CTGTGTTTGTGTGAGTGCTGTATGCGTGGTGCGTCGGCTTATTTGTAACTGTTCAGGGGGTGTGACGAGGCCACAGCAATGGAAACTTACCCAGAGTGACCTTCAAGGTGTTGAGGAGTTCCACGAATTTCGCGATGACCTGGTCAGCCTTGTCAACTCCGGTTATGACGGGTTTGATGAAGTCGTAACGACTTTCGTCGTCGAATGGAATCTTTGCCTTTTGCAGTTTCACTGTGAAAGTAAGTTGTTCCGTATTATAATTTTTTTCACTAGATTCTGATCTTGGTAAACAGGCACGAAACACCCAAAGTTAGAGCAAATATTTGGTTCACCCGTACTTTTGCCCTGCGAAGGAATCGAACCTGCATTTCCGCTCTTCGCAAGTAACTTAACAACTACGACACGAAACTCCCAGGAAAAAAATTGTTGAAAATCACAAAACAGTGATATAACCACAGCAAAAGTTTGTGTATCTGTCTGTCTTCTCTTCACGCCCGCCGCAACGATTGAACGGATTTTGATGAAATTTATAATAATTTTAAGTCCAGTTGGATAAGGTTATAGTGGGTGAAACCGCGGGGGGTGCGGGCCAGGTAACCTCCACGAGTGCCCGGCTGTTGTTCGTCCCTCTTGATGCGTTGCATCCGGAGGGAAGGGCAGCAGCTGGGCCGGTGCACCCTGGGGTTCGGTCAGCAATTCTCCTAGGGGAATTGGTGGCCGTAGCAAATAACCTGGCGAGAAGAGGTCCTTCGCGTGTCCCTCTGATCAGCAGAGGGCACAGCGAGGGACCAATAACGGGGACTTTTGGGCCGCGGATAGGGGGTCCAACGCCCAAGTTAGAAGTCCCGAGCTGAGGTGCGGCCCGTGTGTTCCGGGACGCACCCAGCGGAGAAAGAGGCCCAAGCCTCACGTGGCGAGCCCGGGAGGGCGCCCGCAGAGGTGGTCGCGGAAGCGCCGTGCGAACCCGTGACCACCTCCATAATGCGGAGAGGAGAACACCCCGGGGTTTTAGTGGGTAAACCCCGCCAGACCAGCTGGCGGGGGAGTCCCACATAACCACCCCCCCGCCCCCGGGGGCCGGGTGGTATGCTAAATGCATTTCCCCGGGAAAAAAAAAAAAAAGGGTGAAACCGCGGGCCGCAGCTAGTTATTTATATACTCACGGTCAGTATCATACAAGATGGGGTAGGGGAACTTGGAGGTGACTCCCACGAGGTAGACCTTGATGTCAGTGATGCGCTTGGCCTTCAGTCCGTCGATGATCTGGGAGATCAGGGGCACCACCAGCTCCTTGAAGGTCTTCTCGTTGGTCTGGTGGAAAGTGGAAATTTGAATGTAATGTATCGATGGATCTCTTGTAGTGGGAGGCCTCTTCTGCAAGAGACCGCCTGGGGAAGTACCACACCTTTGCCAGTTATTCATCCGCCAAGCATTAATGTGCAAACATTATCGTGTTCCGATTTGGAGAGCGCTGTTTCCAGCGAAATTGCTGGGCATTATGAGACTTTAGAGCCGATGTCTCAGGGTGCAGTACCGCGCAGGATTATGCAATGCAAAGTTCTGGGTGGCACTGTAGCTGTTATGGGCAGGCGTAGCGCTTACCACCAGGCGAACGACTTGCTAGTCTAGTCACTCAGTAAAATAAATATAAAAAAGCAACACTCAAAATAGATGGTCGATTGCGTCAGATAGGGGTCCTTGTAGAATTTACTATGCTGGGGACCCAGCTACTCCTACATGACGGAGTAGTCACAAAAAAGTGAGTTTTAAAAACTCACTTTGGTAGTTTCAACAGTGATAAGGATGTCAGCCTGTTTGTTAGGCAGTTTGATCTCGTAGGTTTCTCCGATGGCCCTGGGCTTGTCGTTGTCGGTGCACTGGAGGCAGACGTTGGGCAGGACCGCCGGGAGCAGGCCGGTGATGGCGAGCGCGGCGTAGCCCCGGCCGAGGTCACAGGCTTGGCGGAGCGCGTTGGCCTGGTCGGCGGCCACGGCGTGGATGCACGCTTGTCTGTGGAAGATAGTTTATGATCATCACCACGTTCATTAGTTGTGCTCGGCATAAACCTTGTAGACCCCTCTTTAAAAATTTAAGAAGACATCCTCGAATCAGGACTACAATTGGTTAGTACAGTTTTATCGCTCTGCCTTCGAGGTATTCGTGGTTGACATTTGCAGGTTTTTTAAGTTCGAATCGATACAGATGATAAATGTGATAGCAGCTGCAGAGAAACATGTGGGTGCTCCAGATTTACCTCTTAAGAAGACCTCTTTAGTGGTTTTAAAGAAGCCGTAACGATTTCATTTTAAGGCACCAATATAGTAGAGATTGAAGTTCTCACCTGAAGGGAGAGATGTCGAGAACCAGAGCCAGATTCTTAAGCGGCGAGCTGCCTCCGAAGACCTTCTCGCAGGCCTCCGGCAGCGGCGCGTGCAGCTCGTGGTGGCTGTGCTCGGGCCCGCGCGCCGCCGGGCAGCTGCGCGCCAGCCGGTACGCGTTGCCGAACTCGCTCTCCGACGTGCACACCTGGGGAGCACGAGGTTACATCAAACGACAGCCCATCTGGAGAAGTGCCTTGGCTATACACCATTATTCCTCATTTTCAGTGAAAGCAAGCGATCGATATGGAAGTCAGGCTTTTGCTACTGCTTAAACCCCAACTTCTTAAAGGACTGGTTTTGCTAAAGCAAAGAAAAATTAAAGTAGAATGATATCCTTTCCAAAGTAGAATGATATGAAAACAATTCTAATCGTTAGGTTCCGAAGTCCAGCAACAATTCCCCCAAACTAGGCTACGACTTTATTTAGAAACCCAGTGTATTCTATCTATAAGTACATATAAGTAGTAGAAATTAAACTAGAACAAGTGGTAGCGTGATAAAAGTGGACGGCATGTAACAAATGTATCTTGTCAAACAAGTACTTATTTCAAAGCGGTTACCTTTCCGTTGGGCAGCCTGAAATCGTCATAGGGTTCGTTGTTGCCGTCTCCGAGAAGACCACGAAGCTTACCGAGGTAGAAGCCGTTCACCTCCACGTAGCACACCTGGAAATTATTTAGGTGAGAAAATTGTACAATTTTATGGTCTTCATGGCATAGTTGGTGATGCAACAGAAGGTTACGAGTTCCAAACCCCCTCTCCGCTGACGGAAAACGGGGGCTGGCGTTGAAAAACACTTTTCTCATCGCCCTGTTACAACCCCCATAGCAGAGACTTGGGCGGCGAACTTCTCGTGCGCCTCTCACTGATGGACGGAGTGAAGGATTCCGTTCCACTCCTGTCAATGGGTTGAGGTCCCCCTTAGAGGATCAACGTCGTCGGAGCCGCGGAAGCAGTTCTACGTGCCCGAAGCCCCTATAAAAGGCGTCCCGGTGGAACACCCTGGGGTTTAGTGAGTATACCGTCAGGCAGATGTAGGGGAGGCCCACATAATCACCCGGTCCTACACCGAGCCGCATGGAACCATTAATGCATTCCCCAAGTTAAAAAAGAAGGGATCAAGTCCTTTTTAACTTCAAACCTATTTTACTAACCTCGAGTTTAGGAGAACAGTAAGCCATAAGTCCGTACAGGGTTCCGAGGCCGATGCGTCCGTTGGCTTGGCGGAAACCGAAAGAGTCTCCAGCTTCCACTGGGTATCCGTGGTTGGCGCCGTTCAGGGTAGCCTGTAACAGACGGAGAGTTAATTTTGAGGTCAATGTCAATTGTAAATGAATAATATAGTGCGGGTATATAACGTCAAATGTCTGAATCACAAAGCTCCTAAAAGCTTCGAGGCACTCACTTGTCCATTATCCTTCAGCTCGATAAGGTTTCCCTGCTTGTCTTCCAACACCAGGGCCTTGGGTTTCCCGTCCACCAGGTGGATGAGCAGGGTGAAGTTGCGGTCGACGTGGTCGTGGGCCAGGACGTAGCGGCAGGATCCGGGGAAGGTCAAGTGGCGGCCATCGAACGTGAAGATATGCTGTCCGTTTATTACTACTGCGCGGACTGTAGACGGAAACTTTGGTTAGGAATATCATGATCCACTTTCTTGAAGGTTTGTGATTAATGAACGTAACGTAACGTATTTAATACTAGGTATAGTAAATAACGCGACAGGATCACATAATTATATAGATCCTGACCCTAACATGGATCTTGTGTTAAAGGAATCAGGTATTACGCGGACCAGTGTTACGCTAATACCTAAAGTCAGAACAAGGGTTCCTTGTATTTAGGAGTCAGGTCCTACAAGGATAATTGTTCCACAAATACCCAGACTCCGAGCAAATACTAATGGTATATTTTCTATCAGAACCTTTACGCCAATAGATTCTAGCTTTACGGGTACGCAAAAATCCAGGGCATGGCCCATGATTTGGAATTATCTTGTTTAAAAAGTTCTGCTTACTGCAGTAGCTAATAACTTAGTTATAGGTTTGAGATAAGCTAAAAATTTTCTATATCCAAGAAAGCAGTCTCACATTCTCTGAGTTCTACAATCTAATCAAGATAAACTGATGACCGATTGGCAGAGCAGTTGGAGGTGTTTTGTGGAGCAGCCTGCAGAATCAAAGATGACTTACGCTTAGCCGGTACTTCATCGAAGGGGTTGAGGCTGCGCGGGCGGTAGGCCTGGATGATAGACTGTAGGCTTGGCAGGTCTCCTGTGATGAGCTGCCGGATGAAGCTGACCGTGGTTTCTCCACCGAGGGACGGGATTGAGCCGACCGCGGCTGATGGGGTGAAGCCGAACTGGAAAGTGAAGTTCTAGGTTAGAAAGGGTCTCCGGGCCAGCCAGTTTGACTTCTGTTAGTATTGTGTTCATTTAGGTGGTTTTTTAGTTGAATACCACTCAACGTTTTACTATTAACTTCTGGAACTGCTATAAACATCTTCTGCAAAGAGAATTGTTGAGAAAGGACCCATAAATGTCCGTAAAGAGTGTTCCGCAGCCACGTCCACTTACTGCGTTGATGTTAGGGCCAGTGGGCACGCCGTACTCTCCGAGCTGGTTGCGCACGAACTGGATGAGCGAGGTAACGGCGGTGATGAGACGTTGGTATACCACGCGCAGCTCCTTGGAGTCGTCGCACTTCTCTTTGCGGAGTTTCTATGAAAAAGAAAGCTGTTATTGAGACCATTTACTCCGCTAATTAGATAATAGATAGTGGAAATAGAGCTTCCAAGACCAGTGTGAAAACTACTGGGTAAAGACAATCCATACCAAAAATAGACGTCGAAAGATAAATAATAGAAGTTAACCAATTTTTATCTAATCTTTACAACAAACTACCAGTTAGTTTTATAAAATACTGTCTACTGAATCAACAGTATTTCTCAGTAACTTCCTTTTTAGAGTAACTTTGGGTTCCACCTGTAAACGTTATTATCAACTCACCTTCTGAACATAGTCGTTGAGTGCATCAGCGAACTGCTGAGCCTCAGGCGTGGGCAGCAGTGGACGGATGGCGTCATGGGCTTGCTGAAGAAGTAGGACCACCTGATCGGGAACTGCTAGCTCAGCGTACTGAAGAGAAATAATAATATTATTGTTTGATTCTACTAATTGCATTTGGATTGATCTTAAATGAGCTACTGGCTTTTGTTGTGAGGGTTTGTAAGGCTATCCAAGGGCCTTGCATAACGACTGCGATACATTGATAACTGACGAAAATATAATAATTAACGTGCTCTTCGAAGTACGGAAGTGCTCAGATGTTCTACCACCAAAACGGTTACCCATCCAAATGTGTCATTGCGAATGTTGCATATCTTTTGTTATCAGCTAAGATCACACGGTAAAAGAAACTGTAGATGCAAAAAATCCTCTTTGGAACAGATTTCGACGATTTCTGATTGTGTTGTTGTGTTTGCGTCTGCGAAGCTTACCTTCTCCTTGATAGCAGCGAAGAGAGGAAGGTCCTTCAAGTAGTTGATGAAGCCGTCCAGGATATCTCTGAGCTGGTTGCGGTATTCCTTGAGGTGAGCCACGATCAAGCGAGTCAGGTCTGGTGGAGAAGTGAAGTTGGTTTATGAGAAATTGCTTGGATTAACAAGAGGGATGATGTGGACGAAGTTGTAGAAGTTAATATTTGTTCTAGGATTTTATTACAAGTCGATAGAATCAGGTGTTAATTTGCGGAAATCCATTTTCAAAGTACTTTAAAACAATTATTTGCATTTAGAAGTCCACTGCTGGACATAGAACTCTTTCTAGAAGCATGTCGTCGTAGAAGATCAAACAGGTCTATTTCCATATGTTTCGAAGAGGTTTAAAAATGTGGTTCCATCACTTTACTGAATAGTTTATGTCTACGAATTGACTAGGTTACCTGAAATTTTGACTATTAGATACACAATTGATAAAATGAATAAGGTCACTAACTTGTCACCATTTTTATGATGAAGAATGCCCATTCTCTTCGAAAGTCCAAAGATGACACTTACCCTTGAAGATCTCAGCGATGGCGTTAGTCAGTTCCTTGAGCTCAGGCTTGTGCTTCTCGAAGAAGTCTGTGACCAGAGCAGTCACGTGGGCGACCAGTTCAATGACGCCTTCCAGGTACTCCTTGAGGACTGTGGCTATTGTTTCGTACAGCTGCTTGATTTGCGGCTCGATCTGGAAGTTACAGGTTAGGTCATCATCATCATCATCAATAACCACAATTTTTAGGGCACCACCAACTTTTAAGATCGTTATAAGACTTCTTGTTCCATCTACCAAGTTGGAAGGTATTTAAATGACGAAGAGCAACATATAACTTCTTTTTTTTCCTTGAGTGTCATTTCAAGATCATTCTCTATAAATCTCAAGATATCCAGCACATAGCAGCAAAAAAAACGCGGTCGATTCGCAGAGCGCATCTAGTCATTAAGTTTTTGAGAAATGTAGCTGATAATAATATTGGTGGCTGTCATTATTTTTTAGTGGACTGTTCGACTTGACTATGACTTCAACAGCTGAAATTATACTCCATCCTCGTCTTCCATCCTTACCTGCTTAGAGTAAAGTTCTCCAATCTTGTTGACGGTGCTAATGTACATCTCGTTAAACTTGTCAACGATGGGCTTGGTGGCTTGGATCACCTCATCGATCAGCTTGGCGACGTAAACGGCGATGTCGTGGCTGTAATAGAAGTCTTTAAAATAAGTGGAACTGACCAGTTTCAATCACAATTAAATGTTAACTAGTAGCTAGGCGGTGGTAGCCTAGTGGAAGAACGTCCACCGTCCAAGGAAAGGATCGGTGCAGGAAAACATCGTGAGGAAACCCACATACTTATCCGAGAATGATCTTGGAGATAGGTCCGCCAATCGGAACCGAGTCCCAGTAGTGGGTTATATCCTAATCCGTCCTACGAAAGTGAGAGGAGACTCATGCTTAGCAGTAGAAAAGTTCTCAGCAAAAAAGTAGCTCGCTGATTGTTGGACATCCACCACGATGTTTCAACTAAAGTAGCCTATCTACGGACACAATATTATCGAAACGACGAAAGGAGCAGATTCTCCGTTTATGGTAAGCGCTACGCCAGTTCATAACAGTAACAGTAACAGTAACAAAGTTTTATTCACCCTCCTTTTCTGCGATTCCATACATCACGTATTCTCTTGAAACAAGAAGTCTCTTGGTGGAGAAAACACCATGCTAGCCTGCTAGTATACTGACGTAAATACAGGAAGGAAATTATTGCAAAATCTACTCACAAGGCCTGGGACAGCTCCTTCAACACTTTATCATCAGCGATCTCCTTGTAAATCTTGCTGAAGTCGTCACTGTATGCCTGTTGCAGTTTCTTCACGGTGGGCTCGACGCGGCGCGTGATGTCCTTAAAGTCTGCGCTGGCTTTTTCACCGAGCTGCTTGACGCGGCCTTCCAGGTCGTTCAGGTCCTTGGTGAGAGCTTTCTGCAGGAAGAAATTAGGGTTAGGTCAAAATGACAATGTGAGAATATAATTATATTGTAGCATTTTTGCTTAAGCTGTTCTCTCGCTCAATAATGGACCCTTGACGAAACCGAAGACTGGTTGGTTACTATAGAACTTACCAAGAAATACTCGCTGTTCGGCTTCGACAGTCCATAGTCGCTCTTAACGAGGTTGTCCTCGAGGTACAAAGCTCCATGGGCGATGTTCTTCTTCTGCCCTGATAGGAGGATGTCAGCAGTGAAGTCTATCCTCTTTTCAGGGTCGATGCGGCCAACGATCGAAAGCTTGCGGTCGCCTTCAGCTGATGAACAAAGTTAGTTAAGAACTGGTCTGCGAGTTGAGAACTTTGTTTTAAGAAGCTGACTGATGGTTTTATTTAGCGTAAGGGCTATTTACAGAACAAGTAAAAGATACCCTAAAACTAACCTTAAATCAAAGCGTTATATTTCTAAAATGCTGGCAGTATTTTATTTGCATGCTGTTTACGACTGATCAGCCTGGTAATAATTTGAATCTATTCTGCGCAGTGGTTGATCATTTTGACCAGCTCTACAGTTCCAACTATAATTTTGCCTTTAGATTTAAAGGGTCCTGGACTGGATTCTCTTACGGGTTTTGGCTCCACGGATCTATGTGCATCTAAAAAACGCATTTATTTTCTACGGGTATAAAATTTACCATCAAAAGCGTATAGTCACCAATATAACCTGTAGTCAGTTCGTAATACTGGTAGTCCTTGACTAGTCCATTGACTTGGACAGCCGGGCTCTCCAGCAGTTCGAAGCGGAGCTCGCCCTTCTGGATCTTGTCTTGGAGCACGGCCGTGCCTTGCAGGTCGATGACCTTCACTAGAGGAGTGTTGATCTGGAAAAAAGAGGTGGAGTTAAAAAAAAAACTAATATCGTTTGAATTTCAAGGGTTTAAATGATAATTAGGTTGTTAAATTTAAAAATGTTTTAGTTTTTTTTTTTCGAAAGTAAAGTTTTTAGTACCAGGTTCAATTTCGTAAATATTCATTCACGTGGGCCCAAAGAGGGCACTCATGTAAGTTAAATGACTATCACTATATTCGGAAAACATGCATTTGAAAAGAACTGGGCAGCATCATACTGTTTATACTGCTATGGAATAGTTCCATCTCATTTATATAATTTGAACTAACTAAGGTAGGTAGGAAGTTCAAAATTATACTTTTAAAAATCAATTAAGTTTCATAGCTCCACGTGTTACTATTTTTGATGTTTTAGACTTACGAAGAATTTGAAGTGGGTAGGTGAAACCTCGAACAGGATTTTGCCTTCACGGTCCTGAAATCAAATAATTAAATAATATTACACAGATGGCCTAAAACAGAGTTTACAGATACTCCTAAAAAGTTTTAAATGCAGCTTCATAAATATGTTAAACTAGCTGTACCCTGCCACGCTTCGCTGTGGCACATTCGCACATTCGCTGATATGTCACCGATGAAAAAATAGATAAAAACAATCCTTGATGCGGATTATATATCATGCTAAAATTTCAGCTTGATCGGTGCAGAACTTTTTGAGTATTTGAAGCGTACACAAACCAACATAACATTTTTATATATATAGATAAGATTATAAATGATGACACTTCCATACAAACAATCAAATGACGGTCTCAGTGGGGAAAGTTGGTGATTGAGAAGAGTAAGGTTGGGGATTCCATTCCCGCGCAGTGAATCAGTGAAAATTGGAAAAGCAGAAAAAAGAAGGTAGAAGGTACTTACACGGCCCAAGCAGGAGTGTTTGACGACGGCAGTGGTCTCGATCTTTATGTGGTTATCGCCTCTGGTGATGGCGGCACCTTCCACTTTGATGAGAGCCTCCTGATTACATACATGAATTATTTAACAGATTTCAATCAACATAAAATAGAACGGATAAAGAAAAAAAGAAAAAGATAGATAAGTAAGTTATGATGCTATTCCACAAGATTATGTCGTTGACGACGTTAAAGTTAGGCTTAATTTTTACTAACAAGAGCCAACTAAACTGCAACGCTATCTGGTTTAACATTGGACTTAAAATGTTAATAAAAACCCCTCATGTACCTCCATCGTACTTGTTACTTACCCTGTCAATCTTAGGATGGCTGAACGCAAACTCAGCAACAGCAGTCTTGGTATTTTCATTCTCGACATTCAAGTCTACAAGGAATCTGGCTGCAGCCTTGTGGCCAGGCTTGGTCTTATCCAGGTCGAAGACCAGTTCACCCTTGATGGGGAACGGCAGGACCTTGTTCGTGGGGTAGGAAACGGAGTTCTCGAGCAGCATGGTGCGTTGCGGCAGTTGGATCCTGATGCCTGATTTGCAGTCTGGAGAAAAAAAAAACAAAAAAATTGTGAATTGCTTGTTGTGAAAAGCTTTATTTCTAGTAAGCAGTCGTTACTGCGAAATCAGTCCATAATATAAATTGTCTATATGGAAAAATTCAATATTATCTCATTGAAGCTACTTCCAATTGATTTTAATCGTTGATAAAGTTGATTTTTTATACGGTTTCTCAGCTGAGAAAATCGGGTTCCGTCAAATCCTAATTCGACTCAATTAAATAAGATTTAGTGTCACTATATAGTAGTCGCCAATGAAGTAGCTGGACATGTTTCAACTTTTAATATACTCACAAACTTGACCATCTTGGATGCTCAAATTTAAATAGAAAAGCATGTTCAGTGAGTTCAATCGCCTGTTCCATTACTTACGTCCATAAACAGGTGTGCTGTAGACGTGGAGATGGTACTTCCTGTCGTCCTTGTTGGCGTGCAGGTCCAGGGTGTACTGCGGCAGCGCCGTGGAGGAGACCTCGTCGCGGATGATCAGACCCAGTTCTGGCGCTACGCCAAGTTTGCGCAGGTCGAATCCGGCGTTGATAACGTTGGCAATTACACCTTGTTCTGTTTGAAGTAAGGATTATTTTCAATTACATTATGAGAGGAGGTTTGGAGACAGAAAGCTTGTTATTAAAATTAAAGGCATAGAAGTAAACAGTACGAAGGGCAGAAGAAGAAGTTTACAGTAATAGGCTAGTTTTACATCAAAGCATCTCTCTGTTTCTACATAGATGGCATCCTTATTTTGTTTTGTACAAGATAGCCAGTATTCCAAGGAAGCCTTCAATTATTGCTCTTCGCTTGTAATATTCTTTATAGGTATTTATGAATTTTTTGAAGCTGATAACTTCGTCATTGAATTATGGTCTAGTCCACATCGATGCCTTTTTATTATAAAGGGAGGTGAACTCACTGGAGATGTCAATCTTGGATTGGATCTCGGCATGTGCGCATTGCTTCTTCTCTTCACAGTAGACGTGGGAGTTCTTGTATTCGAAATTGGTGACGCGTGATTCACCAACGTAGCTACGGTCGCCGAGGGCGACGTTGAAGAACGTCTGCAAGGAATAGAACACTTTATTAGGGTACGCAAAGAAAAAAAAAACAATTATAATTAGGTACTCTACATTTTCAGACCGGCATGATTGTACAGATATGCTCAATATAAATTAAGGTCGGGAATTCGAAACAGCTGTGAACATACTAGGACAATACTATCTAGAAAATCAAACGAGTATTAATCAGAAAACAACAATTACATAGGTACTAAAAGATTCATAAAAGACTCAAATCCTTACCTCGACACCCTTCTCATTGCCTTCAGTGAGGATGGTGCGGATGTACTTGAAGTTGGCAGACTTCGGCTCATCCTTGATCTTGACAGACCCGGAACCTTCGATGATGGTCTTCGGGCCTTCCTGTTTGCTGATGAACGAGGTGCTGTGGGGGAAAGACTTATTTTAATTTACCTACTTTGAATCATTGCATGAGCTTTATCTTATTTCACAAGGATAATAATTCAATATTGTATTACAAATTTAAAAAGTATAAACAGTGAAAATTTTGATTTAGTAATTAAAAACTATTGGTATTATTAATCTCAGTAGAAAATTTACTTCTTAATTATAGTTAGAAGTAAGAAATTACGGCTTACCTTCCACTTAAGACGTTCTTGCCATTGTTGGTGGACTGGAATTCCAACCTCTTGCCACTACCAGCATCCTTGCTCGTGATCTCTCCGACGAAGTTGTGGAAATCGAGTTCCTTTGAGTTTGCCCGGACCTTGAAGTTGACGTTGTCTTTCTGGACGCTAGCCTCAGAAACGAAGTCAAGGCTGATGCTGCGGACGTTTTCAATGATGACCTCAACCTTGCCTTGGGTGGAGCTGAGAGAAGTACCCTTGACGTAGATTCTGAAAGAAAATAAAAAGTTAGTGACCATAGAGACATCATAAACATAATATTGATCAGGCCCATGCCAAATATGGCATGTAAAACTATAAAAATGTCTTAAAAAGTTAGATACAATGAAAATTTATCATTTTTTTATGTTTACTCATTGTTACCATAGGATTTTGCCAACTTACTTGCTAGGCTTAGGGATGCTAGGGCTGGTGTATTTCAAGTCGAGGATGGGGTGAGCCTTGGACAAGACGACGGTAGATTCAGATTTGTAGATACGGCCGTCGGCATCCACAATCACGGAAGAAGAATAGGTGTCGGGTGCTGGGTTCTGATAGGGAAACATATTGATAAGATTTTATACAAACATGATAAAGGAATCGGTGAAATAACAAGCATTTGATAAACAGACGAAGAGTTGCATACAAGGAAACTGTTTAGTGTAGGTATTATGGATGTAGAACGATTAAGATATATATCTACCAAGAACCGAAATGCTATAAAAGTATCAGAGAACAGAATGCATACTAAGAAGTTGTCACCCTATGTTCACACACGGTTTTGTTTTTTATAACGTAACGGCAAGCGAAAACGTGCCTGGCGTGCGGAACCACACTGCTGGATTGTCAATTTTATCACATCAGCAGCTGTGTGCGCCTCGCACAGCTGATAAATTTCATTACGACGCAAAACCAGTGCTAGTAAACACACACGTTGCGTGAAGATTCGCAAAATTTCCAAAAAAATCCGGCTCAGCAGTCAACGTGCTAATGAAGTTATTGCTGCAGTTACAGAAAACTAATTTTGGCATTCTTGCTAGCAAAAAATGTTGACGTAATGCTTGACTTTTTGTCGTTAGTAGAAATCCATGTAAATCATTTTCCTCACCTTTGAGTGCACAGTGACTTCGAGTTTCTTCAGCTGTTCCATTTGAGGAGCGCTAGACTTGAACACAACGTCTTGGCCGTTGGGGGTGACGGTAGTGTCGACGGAGAACGCAACGTTCTTACCCTTTCCGTATTTGGCTTTGAGTTCTACATAATTCTCGAGTCTATCATCTGGAGAGAAGAAAGGTCTAGTTTGAACAACGTTAATACTCGGTCTTCTCGTCACCAAGGTCAATCCAACTCGATCAAAACGTCGAGGTTTCTCCGAACTATATTTTGATATTAACCTCTGCGTTTATAAGACCCGTCTGTGTTATGAAAATATTAATACTAATATTAGCGACTATGTTACTTTGAATCTTAGTAATGTTCATATTGCTCTTGTTTATTGAAGGGTCCTTTAATGAATTATCTTCATCTTCTCCTGAAGTGGCGGCTCTTATTATTGGAGGCCAAGACTCATTTTAAGTCATTGCGCCACCTTATTTATAAAGTACGGCACACGATAAGGGGGGGGGGGGGGGGGGGGGTCGACGAAGTGTGACATTATGTGACAAGGGGTGAGAGGGGTTCCAAGTTTCGTGATGTCACATTAGAAAACCCAAGACATCTAAGTGTTCAAATGCCAAATAAAAAAAATTTAGACACTGCTGTTTTAATTTAATAATTTCTAGATGTAAAATTGATAAATATGTGACGTTACACTAGTGGGGGGGGGAGGTCTTACAAATGTGATCAAGTGTGACAAGGATAGGAGAGAGGTCAAAAAAATCACGAAATTAGTGTCACGTACGTTATGGATGACCCCTAAACGGTCGTGTGTCGGAACTGCCAACTGTAAGGACTGAACTTCTGTTTTTAGGATATAAATACACTTACTGCCTTTTTTGTTCTTGTAGTTGACATCTAGTATCACCGGATCTACATGGGGCACGAGGACCTTGACGGTGCCAGAGCCGAGTTGAGGCGATAGCTTGCCGTTAGCATCAATCTTGTACACGTCTGCGTTGACTTGCACTGACTGGATGACTGTGAACTGTGGAATCATAGCAGTGGTTAACAGCATAGTAGAATTAATTTAATCCTGTTTCTACTCTGACATAAGCTTTGTATTAGGAGCTTAGAGGGATGAAAAGTTGGTTTTATTAAGTACTAAGTTTTTATCATCATCATCATCATCATAGTCAACCCATATCATCCCACCCACTGCTGAGCACGGGTCTTCTCTCACTTTCATGTGGAGGCTTAGACCATAATCCACCACGGGTGCCCGGTCCGGATAACATACCTACCTCCGAACTAATTATCGGCTCTTAGATAAATTTTTGAGAAAGGAGATTAATGGTTCATAAAACAGCGAATATTTCTTTTTTTTAATTCGTTTATTCGTTTGTGGGTAGAATTTCAAGCTTTTGGTAAAGTGGCATTAGGTAATACTCACTTCAGCAATATCCTTTCCATTGGGCAGATGATAGAGAATAGTGCTGACATACTTGATGTCATGAGCCTTCTCAAAAGGTAGTCGTACGTTGATATAATAGTCGTCTAAGTACCTAAGAAGAAAAAAAGGTCTCGTTAATTCATAGCTCGTGAACTGAAAACGGTGACATAGGCAGAGCAGTGATAAGCATTACTGTGACATCTCAATTACTATCACAGTTTGGAATTTCAAGAACTAAGAATTAATTAACAAACAAAGATATAGAAGAAATTTATATTATAAACCGTCAATGATGAAATTTAAAAAACATTGCCAAATTTAATAAAGTTGGAAACTCCAGTATAGTAACTAGACTAGTTGTTAATAATTATAAACAGATGTAAGACATACAATTAGAAGATCCAAGTTGGCATAATCCTATTAAACTACACGTACAAGTAAGGGAATCACTCACTTATTATCACTACCCTCAGAAAACTTGATCTCCCAGACACCAGCGACTTCGACGCCGATATCAGATCCGTAGTTGGCCTTCAGACTGTAAACGTCGTCAGTGGTCGTCAGAGACTCCAGGTAAGTGACGCTGGTAGTGAGGGCAGCAGGCTTCGGGAGTATGTTGCCATTTACTTCGGTCTAGAAGAATATGAGTAAAGTGTTTAAGAACAAAGAAGAGACATAAATAATGCTGGCGTGAAGGTTGTGAAAGCGATGGATTGGCCTCAAATAAACAAACAGTTTAGGCTTCAAACGAATTTGACAAATATCAAGTATTGTTTGGACTCAAGAGGTAAACAATAAGACCATTCTCCGATAGTATCTTTTCAATATTACGGTAACAATGTACTAAATCAATAGTAAATTTGGCGCAGTCAGTAGGATCAAGATTTAATAAATACTTTTTGGGTTAAATGAACAAAGAAGTACCTTAAAATCAAACTTGAACTTTTCTCCCTCGGGTGCGTTCTTCAAAGTGAAGGTGTTCTGCAAATTCTTGCCATCCTTCAGTCTCAGGTCGATCTGGCCCTCGTAGTCGATGGTTGATTTGTCGAAGTCTGTGTTGGAGATCTTGCCGCGGTAGGTGATGGTAGAACCGCCTGCGCCGCGTTTGGGAGCGTCGGAAATTACAACTTGAGCGTGACCGTTATGGATCTGGTGAAAAAAAATTATGATTTCGTAAATACAAACATGCTCTATCAAGAAATGCAATAATAATAGATTTAAAATAGATTGACCTGGTGACAGTTTATTGAAAAACCTCATGCAAGAGATCAGTCATAGAAAACCAAAGAATAGTGACTAAAAATTATTTAAAGACAATGGCAATGAAAAAAAAAGAGAACACTTACTCCGTTGTTTTCCGTCATATCGCGCTCAACCTTGAAGCTCAGACACCTCTCAGTGGGCAGAACGATCTCGATGTTAGCATTAGTCTTGCCATTAGCGGCATAAACGCCGTCTTTGTGGACGTTTACCTCTGTAGTCTTACCGGCGTATTCGAGTTTGTTTCTGAAAAGATTAAAATAAACAATCTAATTAGGGCCAAAACAACACAATGTCAGTGCATAATTAGTAGTTGTGACATCGACACAAATAAAATACAGCCGTTCTTTAAAATTTTCAACTGTTCAGAGATTGTAACAGACAAGGTAGAGTTTGCAACAAGAGCAACAACAACTGAAAGATGCTTACTTAGAATCGATATCCTTATCAGTGAGCTTGGTGTTGGTGGTGAAGCATATCTTGTCATTGTTGTCCTTCTCGTAGTTTAGATAGACGTCGAAGTCAGCGTTGAACACTGGTGCCTTGGCGACAAACTTAACATCGGCCTTGAGCTTGCGTTGAGACTGGAATAATTGTAAAAAATTGTAGATCAGATTTATGTCTTAAGTCTATGCCCAGGAGAATACAAGTATGAAAGCATCTAGCCGAAATTGTTATTGTAAAAGATTAAATCCAGTGTGATCTAAAAAAGAGAATTTTGAACCGATTTTGAAAACTGAAAGCTATGCAAAAAGCGAGAGTACAAAATTTGCGACCGGATTGACTGTATCAATAATATCGAACAAATTATTGTAAACTACATACCACAGTAACCAGGCTTTTAAATAGAATGAAATAAAGTACCTTTTTGAAATCAACGATGATCATTCCATTGCCCTTGCCATCGTTGTCGGTGACCTTAAACTGGCCTTGAGCTGATATGGCGTCCTTGAGGACAAACTTGAGCTGACCGTTGGGGTTGGCGCCTCGGTTGAACTTCAGCAGGTAGTCCAAGATCTCGCCTTGACTGGCGGCGACCTTCGCGTGCGAGGAGTACAGGTTGGGGTTGGTGATCAAGCCGACGTCGAATCTAGTAAATAAAATGAGAATGGTTAGGAGGTAGAAGTCGAAAAAATAGTTGCTTTGATTGTAAAATTTTTAGAAAAATTTAACTTGCAAGCAAAATAACAAATAAAATATCGTAACGTAATCGATTCCTTCTAAATTCCTAACCTAAGGCACTTACTTGATGTCTTCACTCTTTCCACCAGTGATCTTCAGGTGTCCAATAGCTCCAACATTGGAATCCTTAGCATTGTTCCTGTGTAGAACTACTCCAGATAGCTCGTATTTCGCAACTCCCTTGATGGAAATGTAGTTCTCAAAGTTTGACTTGTCGGCGTTGATGAGATCTCTCTTCGAGAATACCTCAATCTCGCCCTTATTGGCGGAAGCAGTAAACTTGAAGCTGTAGTCTTCTGGTTTCTTGATATGGGTCCGGGCTTTGAGATCGGCGCGGGCGGTCTGGCCGGGGGATGAGAACTGGAAATCGGCTTCGATCTTTTTGGGGTCTACGTCTGCGTCAAACTGGATCTTGAATGGAACGCTGGCGATTACAACTGAAATTGAAATCACTCGTTAGATGAAGGATGGGAAGCTCAAGAACAAACGCCATAAGGTCACTCAGGTTTTAAAATTGCATTAAATTTCAACTGGTTCAAGGGTAATGCCTAAAAACGCTAAGCTAAATATGTCTTTACTTACACTTGTTCTTAGTAATAACGTTAAAGATTTCAGGCTTCTCAGCATTATACTTCAGATACTGGCTTATGATCACGCGTTTGCTCTGATCTCTGCAGTCACCGGAGTGCACGATGTCAATTTCGTTTTTAATCTGTAAAGATACACTATATTAAAAAGATCATTTTTTTAAGATTTCATGAATTTTGAGTAGAGTAACTATTGTCTATACAATTTTTTTTAATAGGTGGAAAACAAGCATGCGGCCCACCTGTAAGTAAGTGGTCACTGCCGCCTATGAACAATTTTCAACGCCAAGGGCCTTGCCGATGCGTTGCCTACCCTTATTAGAAAGGATTCTTAACTTTTGTTTTACAGGTATGAAATACGCCGATTACTTACCACATCACCAAATTCGGAATGTCCCTTCAGTCTGAAGTTGATGAGCTGGTTCAGCGTGTTCATGAACTCCAATTCCAAGTCGTTGTTCTTCAGGTTACCCTTTACAGATAAGAACTCAGTTTTTAGCGACCAGTCCATGTTCCTGGCGTTAGACTGGCTCGAGAAGAAACCTTCGATGCTGATTGGTTCTTCGCTGCTGGGGAGCTTCAGCTTGATTCCATCGAAGCTGTACTTCGTTACAGGGCCATTAGCCTCTCTGATGACCTGTCCGTCGATCTGGACGGCGTGTTTCCCTTGTTCATCAGGAAGTTGATACTCGAAGACGGGTTTGTAAACGCTGCGTTGCTGGTTTCCTTGAATATTGAACCCAACTCTTGCGTAGTATTCTTGGGCATCGATCTTGGCACGAACTAACGCAGCCAGTTCATTGGGAGTCATGCGAGCGGAGATCTCTCCAGAGAGCACCTTGATTGGGGAATCCAAGGCGAGTTTCAGGCCTATTTCGTTGTTTGTGAAGATTCTTTCTCCCGAGAGTTGGGTGCGGCGGTTCTTGGACCCTGATGATAATAAGACGAGTATGTTTAAATAAAGAACCAAATTATGCAAAAAATTAAAATAATTACTTTCATTTTATGTTCTCTTACCTTCAGCGTCGAACAGCAGTTCAAAGCTGGATTTGCCATTGTCCTCACGCACAAGTCCTCGGACGTGGTAGCCCTTCAAGTCATTCTTTTCTAGAACCAGTTTGACTTTGGAGATGCCGGTGATTGGGTAGCGGGTCAGGTACTTAGCAAACGAAGCTTGAGTTTCAGGTCCTGTGATAATAAATAACAGTTTTACATTAGTACAATTTAATTGTAAGTGTTGCTAAATTAACTATTTAAGATGTTCCATTGAATCATCAGCACTCACCATTGACAGAGAATGGCAGAGAGATTTCACCACACAGGGTCAAACCGAGCAAGCCAGACAGCTGGTCAAAGCACCCGGCGTATTCCTTCTTCTCGCCTTGAGTCACAATCTTAGTCTGCTTCTCCTTAAGCCCTTTCTCAGCCGTGAAGTAGACCAGGTCATTGGAGGCAACCACGATCTCTTGCTTCTCAACCGGCAGACCAAGCTGGAGGTCAAAGCCTCTACCGTTCTCCAAGACCTTAGCTATCAAATGAGCACCAGTCGAAGAGTGCAGGTTGGTGATGACCTTGAGACCGGTGGCTACCGCGTCAGCATCAACGAGTAAGACTCCAGTGATTTCGATGTCAGTGCTTGGGACGAATTTGATGTCGATCTTGGCGTTCTGGGGGTTCTTGATGCACTCGCTGATGTCAAAGTTGGAGGCGAGGTCAATGCGGGCGGTCGCAGAGCCGGTGAGCTCAAGTCTGAGAGGCAGACCGGTGGAGGTGGGGTACGCAAGCTCAGCATCGATGAAGAGTAGGTGAGTGCGGAGCTCATGCTGCAAAGACAATTTGAGATTTAATTTAATTAAGTAGCTAGTGGTGCTTTAGAAAATGACGAAGTGTTCTTGACTAAAAGGTAAGAAACATAATTATGAATAAGGAATGCGTTTTGACTTACTGAAAAGTGCTTGACACTCTCACTTGCACCAGTAAAGATGGTAATCAGCTGGGAAATAGCATCATCAAAGTTGAAGCCCCTGCCGTTTCCTAGAGAGAGGAAGACGGCGTCAGTGCCGAAGAGCTTCAGGTAGACGTCTAGATCAAGTTCGTTGTCATACGCTGTGCCTTCGGCCTTCAGCTGAAATGAAGATTTAAATTAAATTATTTTTTTTGTTACATAATAATTATATCCTTTGTAATAGTTTGTGCATAAATTTGCTCATGGTTTTAGTTGATAATTTTGTTGGCGAGATTGATCATAAATGTTAAATTCATGGAAATTTTTTTGGAATCCTGGACACTATGTAATCCAAAGCAAGGAAAGTTTGGATAGGTTAAAATGTATCTACTTATAACCGAATAACATTTGCTGAAAACTTTAATAGCAAAACCATTTTGAGCCTGTACTTTAGTAGGTACTCACGTTTTTATCAAAAGCATCAATTTCGCTCTTCACACTCCTCCTGCCCCTGTTCAAAGCAGCCTTGACCTTTTCGCTGGACTTGGCAAAGGATTCCTTGAAGGAGTCGTACAGGCCCTGGGCCCCCTTGGTACGCAGGATACCCTTGGGTCCGAAGAAATGCTCGAGGACCAGGTCGAGGTTGCCTTGGCGACCACCGAACTGAAAAATAGAGATCGAGTTAGAAGTTGTAACTTAGGTTTGAAAGCCTTGATCGTAGAAGTAATGAACGATTTTAGGAATTTATAAAGGAATCGAGGGTAATACATGGCGGTATGGTGTTACAACTATTCGCGGTAAACCAGTTCAAGAGGTTAAATTCATAGTTTTAGGTTTGGATAAAATTATGTCTAAAGTTAATCGATAAACCAACCTCCAAAACATTGAAACGATGTCCGAAGATCTGAGCGGTCAAGTTGAGGGCAGCCGAGCGAGGTATGAAAGAGTCCTGGGAGAAGACCACGGACTCGTCTACTGATCCACCAACTCCGAGAGCGTCAACGTTGAAAGACTGCTCGCGGAAGAACGAATATTTCCTGAGGAAGAAAATTATGTTTGATGATTGACTAACGAAGGAATAATTGCAGTCCAAATCATGTAAATTACATACAATATAATAATAAAGCTAAAAATAAAGACAGTACAAGATATCACAAGGTAAGAAGAGGTACCTGTCATCGATGTTGAACTTGTACGGGATGCTAATCTGTCCGTAGTGCTGCTTGGCGAGATACTTGTCGGGGTTGGACGACGAGCGGATAGCGCGCAGAGACGACGTGATGAAACGACCGACTGCGGACAAAACAAACATCAGAATCAATCATATAGCAGTAGATGTGCTGTTCCCAGTGAAATAGCAAAATTAATATTTAGCAATAGTAATATTTTGTTTCTGGTGTACAATAAAGAGTTTTCTATTCTATTCTATTCTAATAGCTGAGCATTATGAGTCTTAATAATCAATGTCGTAGCACAAGTGACAAACGCAGTGCGCGCGTTAAATTTTGCATTGTATAGTTCTGAGTGGCAATGCAACTGTTATGAGCTCGCGTGGCGCTTGTCGTCAGATGACCTTCCGGATCATCTCGTTACTTGGTAACTTAATAAAAAATGTGCAGGAGAAGAGTACGAGTTGGAAAAACCATGTTTATTTGCTTGAATATTCATTTTACTGGCCATAACATTCCAGGAGAAATCTCAGAAGCACCAAATATGAGGTCAATAGAATTCAAAATAGTAGCAATAATACCTTGATGGACAGGCTCAGACGTCAGCAGGTTCTTGATTTCGTTAGCGGATCTGCCGCAAGGGCAGGCTATCACGGCAAGGTAAGCCTTGATGCGGATCTCGGAGTCGAGGTTACGGTTCTTCAAGAGGTCCAGGGAAGCTTTCTTGATCTGGTTCAAACAGACAGAGTTAGGACAAATTTTCAATTAAAATAAAAAAGTGCTTGGAAAATCAATATAAATAGAGCTGGCTAAGTTGATTATCTACAACATTTAAGATACTTTTCCTAACATTACAAAACTGATTTGTAAAAATTTATACTTATGTGAACAGGTTTACTTTAGGCATTTGTTAACCCGATATCAAAGAATATACAACTTTCTTCCTAGACCTTACCATGCTGACCATCAAGCAAGGTAATAATCAAACGCCTGAATAAAATTTTCCTCACCTTAGCACTGCAAGGGTCAGCAAGGAACGCCTCGAGGACAGCAGACTTGACCCTGGCCTTGACGTTGTGGTCACCAGCGGAACGCACCAGCCGGTCAACGAGGGGGTCCTCCAAGTGGCGGATGTTGCGGATACCCTTGAGGATTGCTACCGTCTGAAATACGAAAATTGATCAGTTGAATGAGAGTTGATTGGAAACAGTACAAATTACCACCCGCTTGTCGCAGAATGCGCTATGGCTATAGATTGTAGCGCTACCAGTGCAACTGCAAGATTGTTTTGACAGCTTATAAAAGTGATTTATGACGGCAATTATTTCGAGATTAACGACCGTCGCAAGCCCGTAATGAGATTCTTAATAAGGCAAGCTGGTTGTCATTGATAGATATATGTCAGAGGCCTTTGGGCACCCTGAAAAACTGACATCAGGGGCTGGCACCCTGTTATTCCTCAATCAAACATTGTGAGCTGGATCTGACATAAATCAGGTTATGTAGGATATTTACCATGTGTTTGTTACCGATATTTCAGCACTATTGTAGTACATGATTTTTTGAACTATCATTAATTTTTATCCTAAAGGATTTTATAAAGATCGTATCAAATGAAACATAAAACGACAAAGAACTATGGAAGTGCTGCTTTACTCACAGTGTCTTCTTCTATTTTGTTTTTGGGCCTGCAGTTGCCGAGCTTGCCAGCTAGTTTCTGGCTCAGAGCAGCGATGCCTTCAGACTTGGTGGAGTGGCACTGGTGCTGGCGGCAGTAGGCGCCTGCGAGGGCGCCCACGCCGAGGTACACTTCCTTTTGAGGCTGGTCTAGAAGGCTCTAGAAGAAGCAAAGAGAACAGCTCTAGTGGAAGAGTATGGAAAGGTTTTATAGCAATTTTGTTACAAAACAGGATTTTCTACAATTGGGAATGAGATTGAAAACTATTGCAAGACTGATACATTAGTAGATGAAAGTATTTTAGGTGTTATGCAAATATCAAATGTCATCAAACATAAGTGGAAACATTACTTATAATTTCGATAAAGAATCATGTGTGACTTCTCAAATTGCGAGTTTGAGCCCTTTGTCATTTTCAACAACCACACAAATTCCTCTCTAATTTTACAACCAAAAAATCAAAGATCCTTACAATCGCTGCCTTCAAAGCTTCATCATTGACGTGCCTCGCGTTGCCAAGAGAGATGTAAACGAGCTGTTGCTCCAGCTCGCTCAGGAAGTGGCCCTTCAGGATCTGGATGGAAGCCTCGATGGAGGGTCCGGTTCCGGTGCGAAGAAGAGCGTCGAGGTATACGCGCCTGTAATTGGATAGCTTATCATAGACGATCTGGTTGATTGTTGCATTGACATTCCAAAACGTGGAATTTTTGAACATGACAATGCGAAAAAAAGAGTTGATGCAATTTAAACTTACTTTTCCAATTGGTTGTTCTTCACTTGGTTGAAGACCTTGATCAGATCATCCTTGCTGGTGTAGCGGAATATCTGCGAGGAAATACAAACATTAAAAACTCGGCTTAAAAATGTCAATCAGATATTACTTTAACGATAAAAATTACTATTGAATTGAAGTTTGAAAACGTTGATGTTTAAGTTGTCTAAAAAGATTTTGCAGCTTTTAAAAAAGAAGCCTAAGGAACTAAGGTGACATACTCTGATGAGCTGAGCAAAGCTGCCGGCAGACTTTTCGCTGGCCTCAGTGCTGACGGTCTTGGCGGTTTCCTTGACGGCATGCAGCGCGTTGTTGACGTTGTTAGGAGCCACGGAGTCTCCATGGGGATTCTCGAAGATCACGGTGCGAGGGACGGTGCAGTGGCCTGAAGAGGGAAAAGAATACATAAGAACATAACATCAAAGACCAATTTTGCTTTCTATAAACGAGCAGTTATTGCTCAGCACAGCCACTCAATGGTACTTACTCTGCGGGCCACCAGCAGACTTTCCGGTGAGGGTAAGCTTGGTGTGAACCTTTGCCCTGGCTCCATTCTCTCCAATAGCGAAGGGTCTGTAGAGGTACTCCTCAGCAGCAGACACCTTCTCAGGAATACCGTTGTTGACCTTGGATTCCACGTTCAGGGTCGACTGGAGGATCTGGCTTTCCTTGATTTCCTGTGAAGTTGAGGTATATTTTAGAGATTTTGCGATTAAGTTTATACTGTTTGACCGATATAAAGTTAGTTGTTATCACAGTATAGTTGGATAGTCGTGTCTTTCCAATATTTCAACCATAACAGCCTACAATTATTGAATAATCAACATGTCAGAATATATTGTTACTTACTGCGCCAGGGTTGAAAACTGAGACCAGGTCGCTCCTGCCTTGCTCGCGGTGAGCGCAGCGGGAGAGGTCACGCGCGCGGTGCACCAGCACGGCACCACCCTCCTGCGAGTGCGAGATCTCGGTGGGGCACGCGCCGAAGATGTCATACTAGAAAGGGAAAAACGATAAAAATAAATACATAAGGACCTGAACCCTGACTAGAATTAGCTTCATCTAGAAAATCAGAAACTATAAGGACCGTGCCCTTACGAACTTCCAAACTTAAAGCAAACAGCTGTGTTTCACACAAATCTTCACCCTGGGCAGGAGTCAATCCCTCAACCTCAAGTATTGCAGTAGGCTCATCAACCACTACGATTAGACTTTTAATGAGATCTCTAAGATCGTAAGTATTCGTGTTTTGGATTTTGGATTTATAATTAGCAGAGGTCGTGTTAAAGGAC
This sequence comes from Campaea margaritaria, assembly GCA_912999815.1. Classification (NCBI taxonomy): domain Eukaryota; kingdom Metazoa; phylum Arthropoda; class Insecta; order Lepidoptera; family Geometridae; genus Campaea; species Campaea margaritaria. The sequence goes on along the minus strand of OU538813.1, from coordinate 554,219 downwards.
ACGACACCTTCAGCTTGCTATGGGTTAAGTCCTTCTCATTATCATATTCTTTTCTTCGCAAATAGAGCATTATTTTCTTTGTTCTGCTCTTGGTGCTTACCTGAGTGCTGGACTTGATCTCAGTCTGCAGCAGCGAGATGATGGCTCTCTTGATGTTCAGCGAGCGGCGGGTGTCTCCGTCTTCGATGCAGATCTCGGCGCCGAGGCGGCCGTCTTGCAGCGAGAACTGGATCGGCTTATCGATGCCAGGCGGGCTTTGGTATTTCTGGAAGAAGGTAGAAGGGATGTTAGCATTTTCAGTGTTAGTCAGTCGTGGCCACCTTCTACGACCTTTTCTATGGTGACAGTGTTACTTTTATCGTATTAGATATTTCCTATCATTTTATCCTCTATTGTTATTTATAATGTCCGGTATACTTTTACGGTGGTTTAACCAAAGCAACTACTTTCAAGGCACAATAGTAGAAAACTAGACACAAAGAAGACTACGAAGGAACACAAGAATTCTACCAACTTTGCCATCAGGGCCGGAGATCACCAAGTTCTGCACAGCCAGCTCATGACCACAGTTGCCGATGGCAGTCACGGAGACCTGACCCAGAAGCTGGACGCGGGTCTCCTGCTTGTCTTCAGATCCTGTTAGGAAGACACTGACGGTGCCTTCCACGCCATAATTGTACTTTTGTCCGGGGGCGAATTGCTGTGCGCTTGGAGCTGGAAATGTGACGAGAATTTAGTAAAGATATCTTCAAATGTGACTGAACACATATTTTATAATGAGAGATTTATGAGAATTGCTCACAGTTGTACAAACTGTGTAGAGGATACTAATAATCGTGATAAAGATTGAAATATTAGATACAGGTTAGTAAATACTGAAATATGTAAATAATATTTCTCATAAAAAAAAAAAAAAAAAAAACTATTTCTTAAACCAATTAAAGGTTCGCCCCATGAATCAAAAGTAAATACTTACATCCTTTACATGCTATCGAACATTTTTCTGAAACAAACAAAGTAATTCACGTCAATAATAATTAGTAAGTACACAATAAAGTACAAATAAAATTAACATAAATAATAACAATAAAGAATAACGAACTCGTTAATTTATTATAACTGATATTATTTATGTTAAAGACACGCGGAGTGCTAATGATAATGATATTACTGAGCAAATTGCCATCAATTACAAAAGAAATGAGACAACTTAAAATTTGTCTTAAGAATATTACTATGCTCGAGAAATATTTAGAAATCCTAATAGAATTCAAATCTTAGGAAAAGCACCGAAGGAAAATAAAGAATCGTAGTCTTAAGAAAGCTAAATTAATGTAAGTTCATTACAAAATAGATCGCGATAAGAGAACAGGACCACACAAACGCTTATCGGAGTTCAAAGTCAAGAACCAACAACCGACAGTTATCAGCATTCAGAGCAAATAATTAGAAATTAATCAACAAGGGTCAAGGATTATATTCAACTAAATAATAACGATATTATATTAGCAACATAGTTAGTATCCGGATCAAGGGGTCGAGATGGTAAGTAGCTATATGAATCAGCTTTGTTGACTGTAAAGGAACCTACATGAGGATTTTCCTTATGAAGGAAATACATTATGAGAGATTAAATTCTAGAATTATTTAAGAGTTTCGTCGAGATATGCGTGCTTTCTGGAGTCATTCTTGAGCATGATGTTGAGTCAGAGACAATAAACAGCAAATACGTCGATTGGAAGTCAGTTTCATGCATCCACATGCTCTATAGAATTGCTTACAATAAAATATCTATTGGGACTGATATTGCGGATTTTACACGAAATTTTAATTGGCACTTTGTATGTTATGTTATGTTATGTTATTAGCCACGCTTATCCCACTGCAGGGCAAAGGCCTCTCTTCCCTCTTTCCATGCACTTTGTATATGTCAGAAATTACTATTGTGCGAAAATTGGAGCTATTCTGAAAACAATCTACAAGTATGATACTAAAAATCATCTTAACCTAGGTGACACCAAAACTTCTTCAAATAAGCAAGATATATCTTCCTATATTTTTCAGGAAACCGAGCATAAAATGTAATTTCAAATCATTGACACATTTTAAATATCCCAACGAATAATGACGTAGGTAATTTAGAAAAGAATTCTCTAGAACTACACACAGTTGCACTGGGCCAGCGAACTCAGTTTGATGATCCCTCCACTTAGAGTCCAAATTGAGTAATTGCTCAACCGCGGGGGACCCGTGGCTTTGCTGGGAGATTTGGTTGGAGCTTAGTATTATCATTGGCAATGGAATATTTACCATATTGGCTTCGAGTTCCCGATATTTTGTCTTCGGTGCAAGCGCCCTAATCACGGGTAAACCAGTTTTTCATGTTATCACAATAATACTTAGTGACCAATGACACGATAAGTTAAAAGAAATGCGCCTATGAACATAATTGAATCGTGAAACAGTCGGAGACATCACATTTCATTTTAATTTTTGACTGCAATGCCTTAGATTGCATTTCACGTTTTACTATTGTTTGCGGTGGGGGTTTTGTTCCTTAATTCATTTTTTTTATAAATGTTTATGCGAATTGAAAAATGAAAAGAGAAACCTAAAGAGGATTTTCAAAAACCCCACATTCATATAATAACGTACTGCATAGCGAAAAGCAGTGATGCCCTAGTGGGAGAACGTCCGCCTTTCAAGAAAAAGGTCAAATCCCAGTAAGTATTACTGGCTTGTCAGTAAAGAAAAACATGCCCGAGAATTATGTTGGAGCTATGTGATCCACCAATCCGGCCCTCGTGGTGGATTATGGCCTAAACCTCCTCGCGCAAGTGTCCACTTGCGCCCTGACCTGTGCTCAGCAGTGGGCCGACATGGGTTGATGATGATAGCACTGATATTGGTTTAAAAGCCTTAGGAACGTTACGGAAATGCCCTTTAAACCAGAACGCTAGCTTCTTAGCAGATGAATATCTGGCAAGGGTTTGATGCAAAAATTCTACTAATCATTGCCATCCATATCTGCCCAATGTTAAGCACGAGTTTCACCTCACTAGGAGAGGACGAGGTCTTAATCCACGACGGAAGTCTGGTCCAGTCCGAACTATTTACGAGTAAATAGAATGTTTCGCCTCTGCAAGTTTCCATCCACTTAAAGCCCGCGATTCAATAAACACATCTATTATTCACAAGCATGTCAATGAAGCATCGTTCAGTGGTTCAATTGCGGCGACGAATGTGTACGGATGCGTCGTTTAACTACGATTAGTGAATGTATCAAGTCGTTCGTTCCAGCGAGGGAACCGCTGTCCGCAGTGGGAACACGTTCAAAAATTATATATTTCTTGAAGTACGTACTTTTCTTACTATCTACTTGGACTACCTACCCTGGGAATATTGTGACTCGTTTTTCCTGTTGGGATAGGCTGAGACTACACATTTCCACATACTATGATCCCGGCGAAAAGCAGTACACAACTCCCTGACACCCTCTACTGGTTTCTGGAACCCCAGACCAATAGGCTGTGTAGGGTCCTAACGTGGTGTTGTCACATCCGCCTGGTCTCATTCACACAAAGAACATCAATCCGTCTTTTACTCATCATCTCGCATCATGGTTGTCTGGAAGAGATCGCTCTGAGCGATAAGACCGCCCATTGTGACACTAATTGTAAAATTTGTTTTGTTCTAGTTTTAAGTTTTTTTTGTTCTGTGGTGTTTCAATAAAGAGTTTATCTCGCATACTTTCTAAATATTATCTTTCATGTCTCCTGTAACATTCATCGTAGCAATATTGGGTATATTGTAGGCTTAATTATAATTACAGAGGGTCTATATCGCTGATGCTAACCCTTCCTTGGTAAAATTGGTCATCGGTCCTTGACAGGCACGCAAAGTTCTACTCAACAAAACAAAGGGAAAAAATATACTTCTTTAAGCGAAAAAAAAATGTCTGAAATTTCAACAAATATATTCCACGAATTATTCCACAGGCAATTTCTTTGTAGGATAATGTTCTTATTATCAATGTCAATAATAAGTTCGCTGCTGATAAGAAGGCAGAGGTCAAAGCGATTGTAACAAACCACAAGGAGATAGCTGGGGATGGTCCACAGTTATCAACGAAACTCACTGTCAAGGCAACCGGTGGCTTAAAGAATGAAATAGGTCACGTGGATTCAAAGGTAGATCAATTTGATGAAATTAGCAATGGAAACTATAACATAACTATAGTTATAAGTTTAACGCTTGTATTTGTCTTTTTTAATTTACTAAGTAACGAGGTAACAGCGTTAAAAAACTGCCAGGCTGAAGTGAGATTGGGCGGGCCACATCTGCAGGATACAGCCAGGAAGGTGGGCCGTCGCTGCTACTCAGTGGACGCCTGAAAACGGTCGACGTCGCCGAGGAAGGCCCAGAAAGCGACGGCGAGACAATTTGAATGCATTCTTGACCGACCGGCCACAAAAAGCAATGGGGCGAGATCAACGGAAGGAGATTTCCCAACAGGTAAAAGAAATCTAATGGAATTCAAATTTGGCCCAATTTTGACAGAAAGAAAAATGTATTACAAAGCATCGACCGAATCACCACCTATACCTAGTAAATGTTGACATTCAGATAACACTATCTAGGTTCAGAGTTGAACAACTATCTTTGTTGGCTGCAAATAAACAGTATAATAGCTTACAGTAAGTGTTCCTTATCGCGTTGACAACAACACGTATGTGATAGGGAAAAGTAGGTATGCTTTTAAATTATCTTCAATATAATATACTGGGAATATAATTATATTGGACCGAGGCGGATCCAACCAGGGGGTAAATCGGATCACTAAAACTCAAATGCAAGAAAAAATAATGGACTTTTACAAGAAAAACACCTTAGTGCCAACATAGAGAAAATTAAAAAAAAAACAAATATGTATGATCTATTTAACTAATGATTGACTGATTATGGTTTGAGTTAGCAAAAGAACATTTCCCTTTCAAGTGGTGACTCATGCCTGGATCGCGCACAGGAAAAGGCAACTCCATTAACTCAACCAGTGCTTCGGAAATACGCCCGTCAGAGAAGATAGCACCAAGAAACTCTACGGGAATGTCATTTTTTTTATACATTTTTTATGCCAGATATTTGCTTGTATTTCAAAATCCGTGCCTAAGAATTACGCGGGTGAAATTTCAGAACGCAGGTAGCTTTACAAGAAAAATAAGCAGTATTAAACATTACTGACACTTCTGCTGATACTTCTGTTATAATATTATACCATTATAGCAAGAAATTCTCTAGTTATTCAAATAATAAACTGCAGATAAGATGTGATTCAGCTGATTTCATAATGAGAATAGTTACATAATATACTCGTAATTGCCTAATTGATAGACGAGAGAAAGGTTAGTGTGTGACAAGACAAGCTTTAAAATATTAAGAGAAACAAAGCTAGTAATTGTACATACATTTTTGGACATTTGGATGGGTCGTTCCCACATATCCACAGTTCACTCGGTTTCTAATAATCAAATATTATACCTATAAATAACTACACGTAGGGAATTGTAGCAATAGATTTTAGTTCTAGATAAAGTTTCATGTGCTTATTATGGATGTGTAACATCTTTCCGCTTAAAGAAACGGAAATGTGTAACAGGGAGCCGGGGAAGCGCGCGCTATTTGATTTGACCAATGAGCGCGCGCAGTGGCACAGATGGCCGTCAGATGGTACCAACTCAGTTTTAGACCGCCATGTTGGCACTACGTCTCATTTTAAAATAGGAAAAAGACAGAAACAAGCGACATCAGAACGAAGTTAGGTGGTATAACCCAGCAAAAAAATACCTAATTACGACCTTATTTAATTTGAAGATCATGAGGAAACCCACATACCTACCCGAGAATTATTTCGGAGGTAGGTATGTTGTCCACCAATACGGACTTGGCCCCCGTGGTGGAATATGGCCTAACCCTCCTCACGAAAGTGAGGAGAGACCCGTGCCCAGCAGTGGGACGTTATGGGTTGATGATGATGATTTAATTTGATATGTATCACTTTTAAATTTATTCGCTAGCACACAGGTAGGAAATGTCAAAGTCATAACTAAAAATTTAAAAAATGTTTGGTATTGAATAGAAAACGTGTGTATTTCATTATTAATTACCTGCAAAAATAATAATTGAACCATTTTTTTCAGGATATAATGTAAATGTTGCTTATTACCAAGGTGTCAGATGTTTACAAACCATATGCGAGTACTTTTTTCCTACTTTTTTTGGGTGTTTTCATGCTGTTTTCCGCTGGGATCGTAGCATGTGGAAAAATGTAGTCTCTGCCTATCCCAACGGGAAAAGGCGTGGCTGTATGTATGTATGAATAAATACTATTATTTTCTCTAAAGTTTCTTCTTTTTCTATTATCTTAACACCTTCACTGCTGAAAACACAACTGTTGTGTTTGTTGTATAGGAAAACTCTATGGAGTGTACAGAGCCGCGCCCGTGGCTAGACAAGGAAATCAGCTCAGCAGTGAAAATTATAATAATACTATGAACTTACTTGAGTGATGGATGGAACTCGTTATTAATTCAATAGGTGGGTAATATTAGAGACGCAAAAAAAGTCTATTCAAATATACTAAAGAAATACATTCTTAGCCTAGTCTACTAAGCCGCTTACCAGAGGGCTAATTCCGAAATTAATCGTTCATGAATAATTTATATCTCCTTCTAAGAAGCTATATTAATAAAAATACTAACTATTCTTGTACTTCTGGCATGTTAAAACAAAAACCTACAACAATCTTACGTGTACTTTTTTAATTCTTTTGTCGAAAGAATAAAGGGCATTGTTATATGCAAAATAAACCATTTGAAGTACTGTTTATTGTATTTATAAAACAGTGTTAATACTTCTGCGAATGATGAAAGGTATTTAGTTTCTTATTCGGACGGATATAGAAGCTTTTTATTTCGTTGCTTGGGGTCGGGTTGTCAGGCGTTGAATCGGATCCCTTGGAATTTAAACTGGCTAACAAAAGTCATTAATATAGAGATACTGGGACATCCTGGTATTCCGGAGCCTCTGTCGTGCCCCGGAGTAATAACCCCCTCGATTAACAACCTGAGTAATGGGTAGAAGCCCCTATGCCCAAAAGCACCCCTAAGGGGCCGGCGGAAGATCTCCTAATTAACCTTAAAATAAAAAATAAAACTATATAACTAATGTGGGCATCATGTATGTCTGTTTTAGTCTTTTTCTAATGGGTTTTCATCATTATAATCAACCCATAACGTCCACTGCTGGGTACGGGTCTCTCCTCACTTTTGTGAGGAGGGTTTGGTGGATAACATACCTACCTCCGAAATAATTCTTGGGTAGGTATGTGGGTTTCCTCACGATGTTTTCCTTCACCGAAAAGCGAGTGATAATTACGTACATATGTTTTACAGAAACACATTGGTACGTGCCCGCACTGGGATTTGAACTCACGACCTTCTGATTGGAATTCGGACGTTCTCCCACTAGGCTACCACCGCTTCTAATGTGTTTTAATTGGTTTTAATTTTTAAGTAGGTAACTTTAACGATGACTATGGTTTTTGTAAGCAGATGGTAAACATTGAAAAATAAACATAATCAAAATCGGTTCATCCGCTCGGGAGCTACGATGCCACAGACACACACACACACACACACACACGTCAAACTTATAACACCGTCGTTTTTGCGTCGAGGGTTAGAAGAGAAAGAGGATACCTACTGAATTATCATTGTGGTTTGCTAAAGGGTTAGTTGGTAACTTTAAATTAGGTAAATATCTGCGTAATATACTAACGAAATATACGTTGTACGTTTTAAAAATATCTACAAACTTCTAGAATAGACGAAAATTAATAATGTTTAAAATTACACATGACTACCCGCAAAATTAAGTTCTTATATAAAAAAAAATACATATTCCAACCAAAAGGATTATCCAATCCAAAGCTATTGGCGACACTGCAATTGTCACAAACAACGTGGCGCTTACCATCAGACGAACAACGAGCTCGTCTCATTACGGACTTGGATCGAAAATTCTTTGCAAGTCTATGTGAATTTCGTCCAATTTCTTTTTGGGTTACCCTTGTTCGAGCAGTGACCCCGATGGGGGATAGCATAGCAGGCTTAAATGGGTTAACACAAAAATAGAAACACCATAAAATCATATAAAAATAATTAAAAAAAAAAAAAAAACTCACCGTTACTGTAAGCGGGTTTCCATAAAACGGAAATCAATAATAAAACACTAAATAAACTAATACTACTCTTCCCCATTTTTACAGGGGTAAAAGTAACACTTAAAATTTAAGGAAGTCAGTCTCCGGTCCTTAAGCTAGCAATACTATGATGTTGCGTCCGCGAGTGCCCGCACGCAAATGCCGTTGGGGACTCGTGCGCACCCCCTTAAATAGACGCGGAGGTCGGCCAATCGGCGCCCGGGATCGGGTTCGAAATTCAAAGATGATTATTGTGTCAGTTAAATGAACTTGTATACCTAGGGGTGCCACAAGGAGTTCTTTTTTATGAAATATTAGCCATTCAGTTTGGTTTCGAGTTCGGGCAACAGATTGAAACGCACAAAACGTGACATTTCATGTTGTCACCATGATTTTTTTGAATTTTCAGTACTTAATTGTGACTTAATGGGACTACTGATTACCTGACTGGCATTTTGAATATAAATCTCACTATCTCACTAGTATTATAAATGCGAAAGTTTGCGTGTTTGTGTGTTTGTCCTGTCATCACGCCGAAATGGCTGAACGGTATTTGATGAAATTTTGTATACAGATGCTTCATGTCCTGGAATAGAACATAAGACACTTTTTATCTTGTATAAATTAACGGTTCCTGTGGAATAATAGTGAACGCGGATGAAACCGCAAGGCGCTGCTGGTTAATAATAAAACTTAAGACTGCACTGCCTAAATGTACTAAGAGTACTAGATAGATTGAATTATGCAAAATTATAGATATGTTTTTTTTTTGAGCAATTAAAACTTTATTCAAATTTAACCTTTTTTTAAAAAGAGGTCTATCTCAATCGACTGGTTTTTTTTTGTATGTTATTGTTAAATAAAAAAAAAACCATTTCGAACCAATTAATCCGTGGCAGCCCTAGGATCCGATGTGTCAGGGTGATACGCTGCACACTTTTACACTTGAAGTTCTGGTTGGCACTGCGATTGTATTGCACTTACCATCACGCATACCAACTGCACATGACTCCATTTAATTAAAGAAATTAAACTACCTATTCACTAGCTACTAACATCATCATTGACCCATTTCGTCCCACTGCTGAGCAAAGGTCTCTCCTCAGTTTCACGAGGAGGGTTAGGCCATAATCCACCACAGGGCCCCAGTCCGGATTGGTGGATAACATACCTACTTCCGAAACAAATCTCTGGTAGGTATGTGGGTTTCCTCACGATGTTTTCCTTCACCGAAAAGCGAGTGATAATTACGTACATATGCTTTTTACATAAACACTTTGGTGCATGCCCGCACTAAGATTTAAGTTTATTTTGTGTATAATATGTATCTATTTATTTATTTATTTTATTCTATGTATATAAGGAAAGCCACCGTCCGATGTCCTAATTACTCCTCTCCGTGCATGGTTGTCTGGAAGAGATCGTTCTGAGCGATAAGACCGCCCATTGTGACACTAATTGTAAAATTAGTTTTGTTCTAGTTTTTAAGTTTTCGTTGTTCTGTGGTGTTTCAATAAAGAGTTTATCTATCTAAGATTTGAATCCTAGTGAAAATGACGAATCCAATGTTATCCTCATTTATCAAAATTCATCAAGCCATTGTCAAAGAAACATACGACCGGTAAACATAACCCCCTTATGGACAGTCGGGTAAATAATATATAAACTCCTAGTTATGTCGGGGTCAACCCTGTTGAGCATTATTTATAAGTCTATCACCAACTTTTGTTTTAGCTAAATAAATATAATAAGCAAAAGTTTTGTTGTTGGTAAACAAATGCCATCGGTAGGGGTGTATAGCACCCCTTTCTCTTCATATTTTACCCCTACGTACTGCTGAGATGGCGCGGAATGGGTATTTATGAACGTAGTCAAGCTGTATGAACTCTGGACCGAATAGAAAAATATATTGGAATTATTCATCTATTCTTACTATTTCAATAATAAAATTTAAGTGTCTAACTGTGATTTTTAAAAAATACCATAATATAAGTGAAAACTGCAATATTGGTGCCTAATATAAAGGTGGTACGTTTTGTTTTAAAATTAAAATTAAAAATAAATTTTTCGTTTTTGGAACGAGACCTAATTAATGCGCTAAATATCACCCGAAAATTACATACGGAATGATCCTTGTCGCAAATGATACTATCATTTACATGAAATAATTACCCTGTCTATCTCCAAAAACGAGAAACTATTAGAATTTAAATTTCATGGACGAGCATAATTACTGGGCATAAAAGACTTTAGAGCCGATGTCTCAGGGTGTCGAGCGCAGTGGAGTACCGCGCAGGATTATGCAATGCAAAGTTCTAAGTCGCATTGTAACTTTTATGGGCAGGCGTAGCGCTAACCATCAGGAGAACGACTTGCTAGTCTCGTCACTCAGTCAAATAATAAAAAAAAGCGAAACGAACCACCTTAAATGACTGTTTCTAGTATTTTTGTTCGTCTGTCTAAAAATTTGCCTCGAATAGGCTTGAAAACCGCTGTAATGATCATTTGTGTCTCATGACCTGTGTTCCAGTTTGAAGGGCACTGTTACCAGCGAAATTAATGGGCATATGAGACTTTAGAGTCGATGTCTCGGGGTGACGAGCGAAGTGCAGTGCCGCGCTAGATTATATTATATTTGCTATGCAAAGTTCCGGGCGGCACTGTAACTGTTATGGGCTGGCTTAGTGCTTACCATGTATCACGGTTTGCTCGCCTCGTCAAATAAAAATATTGTTTTTATTTTGTTTTTGACCCATGCTCAGCTGCATGGCGTCCCAATACAAAACCAATTACTATAGTAATTCTTTGTATCAATTACTGACTGAGTTACTATACGGGTAAACATGAGAAATTCTACATGACTACGAGGAAAAAATAACAAAAATACTAGAGCTATCACGTGACCTACGATATGGCCGGTAAGGTTATAAGCTGACTGCGTGAGGTTGCGGGTTCGATTCCCGCACAGGGAAAAGATTTGTATAAGCAAATACTTGCTCAGAGTCCGGGTGCTTGTAGGACCATGGTCCTCGTAGTTCCCGATTCCCTAGATACAGGCAATCCTATTTAGGGGCCAGGATCTATGGATGGGATTGTGACGCTTTACTATTTATATTTTTTAATACTTTCTTCCTTGTTTTTAAACCACGTGCTATATTTTTTTGTTTCACTAATTAATTATGTTTGTTTACGTCGAATCTCATAAATTTTGACCAAATTTCCGTCGTCTGTTTTGCATACTTGTGAAATTACGAAGACAGTGCAATATTATTGTGCTAGCCATCTTGTCTGATGATAGAGACATAAGGTAAACAACGGAACTTCTCCATGACTAACCGTAGATACCCACTGCCCCTGAAGACGTCCACAGCTGAACATAGGCTTCCCCATGGAACGCCACAACGAGCAGTTGCTAGCTGTTTGCATCCAGCGGCTCCCCGCGACTCGCACTGGGGGCCTCACAACGAACAGTTAAATCCATCCAGTTTAATTAAGGCCATAAACTGAACTGCCCTGCTAACTGTCACCACCAATATCGCTCAGCGTTCATAAGTCGACCAGAGACATTTATCCAAAGAGATCGGAACAATTTGTTTGCATTTATGGGAGTTTATATAGCTCCGTCTCATTCTCTTTCTCCCTCATTCTCTGCAGTCTATTTTTGAGTGACGTCACGTCGCGTTTGTCATTTATGAGTGTGTGGTGCTAATCTAGGCCGTTCAGTTTAAGGCCTTAAAATAAACTGCATGGAATAAGAATAAGTACCTGGTTACCCCCCTGGTCGTCGGTCCACTTCGGGGGTCTGGGGGGCCATTCTACGTTCCGTCTTCCCACTCAAATTACCCCCCTGTTACTAAACCAGTTCATAATTTTTCAATGTATTTTCTAACTATGCTTTAATAAAAACGTGCAAAGATCAACGAACTATTTATCAATATTTTATAACTTGGTTAGTTTCATTGACATTGGCAGATATGTTTTATAGGTAGGTTTGTATTATCATACTTAAAGTTTTTTTTTTTTATTGATTGAGTGACGAGATTAGCAAATCGTTCACCTAATGGTAAGCGCTACGCCTACCTATAACAGTTACAGTGCCACACAGAACTTTGCATTGCATAATCCTGCGCGGCACTACACTGCGCTCGTCACCCCGAGACATCGGTCCAGTAATTTAGCTGGAAACAGTGCCCTTCGAACCGGAACACAGTAATGTTTGCACCATTACTGCTTGGCGGATGAATATCTGGCCTTCCCCAACTTGTAAAAGTGCATAATTGTGTTTGCTTGCAATTGACCATTTGATTTAAGTACGCTTGTTGACATAGCTTCACTGATGGGTTCGCATCGAAGATAATGTTTTTGTTTTTACTAAATTAGAGAGGCGTTAACCGATTGTTATTCCCAGAAAATCACTTAACCATTTTTTGGATGCTTAAAATGATCACATTTCCTCTTCCAAGAATTTTAGCCAACAACAGTTAATTAAGTAACTGTTAATTAATGTATTATTGATAGTGTATGTAGGTATATATTTTAATATTAATGTTAATTTATGTTCATCATATTATTGTATGATCATAATTATTACGTTAATCTTTTATATTATTATGTTTGTACTTAGTAATGTACCTTTCTGTTTATCTATATATATAAAAATGATATGTTGGTTTGTGTATGCTTCAAAAACTCAAATAGTTCTGCACCGATCGAGCTGAAATTTTAGCATGATATATAATCCGCATCAAGGATTGTTTTTATCTATTTTTTTCATCAGTGACATATCAGCGAATGTGCGAATGTGTCACAGCGGAGCGTGGCAGGGCACAGCTAGTTTATTTATATAAACGGTAAACCGGTGAAGGAATACATCGTCAGGTAACCCACATACCTACCCGAGAATTATTTCAGAGGTAGGTAGATGATCCACCAATCCGGATGCCAGATCCCCGTGGTGGATTATGGCCTAGCCCTCCTCACGAAAGTGAGGGGAGACCCGTGCCCAGCAGTAGGACGTTATGGGTTGATGATGATGAAACGGTAAACCATCGCGCGATCTTTTTGTTGCTCCTCTCCATGCACTGTCTGGAAGAGATCGCTCTCAGCGATAAGACCGCCCATGTGACACTGATTGTTAAGTTTTCTTTGTTCTGTGTTTCAATAAAGAGTGTATCTATCTAAGTCAAGGCGGTCTATTAAGTAGGTATTCATTATTGAACTGCTAATTAGATAGCTACAATGTAATTTGAATCAAATAGTCTAAAGCTTGCATTTTCTTATCGCCATTGGCGGATGTTGTTCTGCACGTGTGATTTTCTACTGATTAGTTTAATTTATATAATTATTTGTGGCAATTTGGATTTCTAAATCATTTATTATTGATGTGTCGGAAAGTTTATTAATTTTCATTCGCATCATTATTTTTGCCAAAATGAAATTATTTTTAAATAATTACATAGATAATGTAGCTTATTAGTTTTATACTGAAAGCTTATTATTTTGATCTGTTTTTTTTTTCATTAAATAAATATCAATTTAGAAATTCGTTTAATTTTCGTCAATTAAAAATAGACTAATTATTTGGAGTTTTAATAACTAACTTTTTAATAGGTGTCAAAGTTTATAATTATGAAACAATAAACAATTAGATTTTTGATTGGACACTTCGCACTTTTTTTTTTGGTAAATTGCGGGTTATCAGTGGACATGCAACAGGGATATTAAATGTGCGTTGGCGTTTTAGATAACCCTTGCCTCTTTCAATTATAAAGGTGGAATTTCAATCCAAATTATTTCAATGAAAAGTCTGATATTGTGCTCTTACACAGCGCTTGAAAATAATTCGCTCCAAATTTATTTGACTTTATTTTTTTTTGTGAAATAAAAAAAAAATACGATTTTTTTTTAATAACCTATACTGTCCCACTGCTGGGCAAAGGTCGCCCCCATCTCCCTCCACATGTCACGATTGTTTGCCACGTTGGACCAACATGGTAACAATGATATTAACAATTAATTAAATTATTATGAATTTTTATGTTTTTTTTTTGTTATTTATAATAAATATTTTTTTATAAAGTTTGTGTCAATACATAATCACCATTCTAGAATTAAAACGAAGTCAATGAGTTATTGCTTGCAATTTAGACATGACTTAGTAAAATTTCAATCTTCGTTATAATTTTTAAGTCGAGCAAGTCGTTAAAACCTGATGGTAAGCGCTACGCCTACCCATAAAAGTTACAGTGCCACCCAGAACTTTGCATTGCATAATCCTGTACAGCACTGCACTGCGTTCGTCACCCTGAGACATCGGAAGCGGTGCCCATTGCTTGTTACGCTTTGCCCCTTTACCGCCACTTAACCGGTTTTAAAAATTCTTTCACCAATGGAAAGCTACATTATCAGCGAGTAGCATAGACTATATTTTATTCCTGTATTCCCACGGGAATGGGAACTACGCGGGTGCAACCGCAGGGCATAGAATAGAATGGAATAGAAAAACTCTTTATTGTACACCAGAAACAAAAATAAACACAGTACAGAATAATTACAATAGGCATAGCTAGTATTAAACATGTTTTATAGTTGGATATTCAACCAATTAACCCTTGATTCCGAGTAAAGGTATTCATAGCAAAGGGGTTGTCAGGTTATAGACTATCGTCTGACAAGCGGGTCAGGGTGAGTCTTTATTCACATTTTACTTAGAAATAAGTAATATTTCCACGGCGGTGGCTAATTGGATTCTTAGGTACAATATAGAATAGTAGATTGTATCGCAAGGCAACAATAACAAGGGATTCTTTAGTAATATCCTAAGCGTAGCGAGGGAGTCAAAGTACTTTGCTCGAAGTTAAATAATTTTGTGACCGTGTGGTACACTATGCTTTACATTCTAAGCTATGAGAAAAATAAATTCATCATACCAGAAAAAATAATCTTTGTTAATAATTTGGATAGCCAAAGCCACGTCGCTGTTTTTTTTATTACGGACCAGGACTTTGATGAAGCGAATTGCGTTCAAACTTTTCAATTAAACAGTGTTCCAAATTCAAAAGTCATTTCGTCACTGTTACTAGGTGCGCGGGAATGGCCCTCTTTGTTCGCACTTATGGAGGAGCAAAAAGCCTCTTTTCGAATAGATGGGATGAAAAACTCTTTATTGTACACCAGAAAAAAAAAAACACAGAACAGAAAAATGTCAATAAATAGGTAAACATGGGTCATAGAATATTATGTATACCTTACTGTATTAGTTAGGTTTAACGACATTTATTATTTTTAAATAATACCTAAATTTAAAATAAATTAAGTTATAATTTAATTTATTTTAAATTAAATTATAAGCGGTGGTAGCCTAGTGGGAGAACGTACGCCCTCCAATCAGAAGGTCGTGAGTTCAAATCGTAGTGCAGACACGTACCAATGTGTTTCTGTAAAAAATATGTACGTAATTATCACTCGCTTTTCGGTGAATTAATTAATTATCTCTCTCATCTCATCAACAACCCATAACGTCCCACTGCTGGGCACGGGTCTCTCCTCACTTTCGTGAGGAGGGTTAGGCCATAATCCACCACGGGGCCCAGTCCGGATTGGTGGATAACATACCTACCTCCGAAATAATTCTCGGGTAGGTATGTGGGTTTCCTCACGATTCTTTCCTTTACCACTATCGATGTTTTTCTTCACTGTCTATGTACTGTTCTGTATGTGAGTAGGTAATGTTTGTTTGTTTCTTTAATAATTGTTATTATGGTAGCTGTTCTTGAATTGACCTTTAAAAAAGTATTATGTATTAGATATTAGAAAAAATGCCAATTAACGTTCCAGATAACAGACATCGCGCAGGAAATTTCGTATCTTTCTATCGTGACATTATTACTAGGGAAGATACAATAAATATCTAAATTCGTATCCGTAACATCGCATGTCCGAGATAAAAATTAATCTTTATCCGGAACCGAAATAATTATTTTTGTTAGTTTTGTATAATTTAGTTAATTATGTTTGTTGTGTGTGTGTGTGTTTTTAATTAATAATGTACATTGTCAAACTTTAATAAGTATCCACTAATTTAACTAAAAATAGAAATCGATTTAACAAAAATCTCGATTTCACAATCACAATAGTGGGAGAAATAGTATAATTTTTAGTCATTAATTATTATTATGAGACCATATTTATACAAAAGTTCACAAATAAAAATATTCCACATAGTTACCTGAAAATATCCAATAATTCGAAAATAAATAAATAAAAATAAAAAGCCTTTTTTTGTTCTTAAATAGCGGGTTACATAATGTTGCCTTCTAAAGGCCTCTTCCAAGAATGCCCAAATTTCTCTATTTTGAGCTAAATCCCGAAACACGATAGTAAAAAAATCGATACGTCCGGTATCCGATGTTTTCAAATATGCGTCACCTATTTATCCGTAATGTATAAGATCTCTAATTGTTTATTACTACCATTGTATATATTGAAGTTGTATAATTATCTGCGCAATTTATTATATTATAGCGTAGATAGGGTTCAATGTCGTTCATATGCTATTTTTCTTCATTTTTATCGATGCCCCAGACCGTATCGGGGGAGATCACGTGGCAGATGTCAACGACTCATGCACCTATGAACTACCGTGTCACATTTGGATTAAAATTGGAAACGGGATATTTAACATTGAAACCTTGGCCATGAGCATATAATTATTATATAATTACTCATTTTAGTGACCATGTTACTTTAAAACGGATTTTTCCTGAAATCCCTTGTGATTTCTCCCGCGAGGGGGATTTTCGGACTTGTTGTACAGTTATTCCTTTTAAGGGGATAATTGGTCATAATTTCCAGAATATCCTTTTACACTTAAGTTTTTTTTTTAAATGCCAGAAAAAACCTTTAAAAATTTGGCTGAGCGGTTTTATTCACTATTGGTGGTTCGTACCTATAACCGGTTTCCGCAGAAACCCTTCTTATACAAACATAATAATATGAACATAACATAGCCTACGAATCAACATAGCATTTGATAGCAATGTAGGTAACTTTCCATCTGTGAAATAATTTTCGAAAACGGATTAGTAATTCCAGGTGAAAAAAGGTGCTATTTGTCTCAAATAATGTATCTCGTGTTTTTCCTTGTGATCTACAGTATCTCTTTATAAAATTTTGTCGAAATCCATTCAGTCACTTAGCCGTGGAAAGGGAGCAACTGACAGAGAGTTTATTTTTTTGGCCATAGAAGAGCTAATGGAGTTTCCTTTTCTTGTGCGAGATTCAGGCATGAATCACCACTTGATAGGGAAATTTCTTTTTCATCCCATGTTTTCGAAAAGAGGCATTTTGCTTCTCGATAAGTGCGAGCAATGTTATAAAAATGAGTTTTGAATTTGGAACACTGTTTAATTAAAAAGTTTGAACGCAATTCGCTAGAATAAAGTCCTGGCCGGCAATAAAAAAAAAACAGCGCGTGCCGACGCGGCATTGGCTATCCAAATTTAAAAAAAATTGGTTGTCTGTAAAGTTTGTTTACGGATGATATTTTAACGTGACAACGTCGCAACATAACATTGATGAAGTGATTGCATACTTTTATGAATAAAGATGAATAATTTTTTAATAATAAAAGAATAAATATTTGAAATTATACTAGTAATCAGATTTTTAAAATGCAAGAATAATTAACCTGTCAAGAAGAGAAGAGAGATAGATGCGGCGCAAGCGTACAATGAACGTAACAGGACAATGTGTCAACTTTTTCGTGCATGCAGCCGGCGTTCGTCGATTTATTAGACGTTGTCACATCAAAAGATTTTTTTTCGTATGATGAATATTTTCTCATAGCTTGGGATGAAAAGTATCGTGTACCACACGGTAACAAAATTATTTAAGCTCGAGCGAAGTACTTTGACTCCCTCGCTACGCTTAGGATTCAAAAATCGCTCTCGCCGTAAATACCTTATTTTGTCCCCTTTGATACAATCTACTATTTTCAAACTCAAACCACAATCATCAATTAAGTATTTTTTTATTTGACTGAGTAACGATACGAGCATGACGTTCACCTGATGGTAAGCGCTACGCCAGCCCATAACCGTTACAGTGCCACCCAGAACTTTGAATTGCACAATCCTGCGCGAGACTGCAGTGCGCTCGTCATGCCTGAGACATCGGCTCTAAAGTATCGTAATTATACCCAGTAATTTCGCAACATTACTGTTTGGTACTTCCCCAGGCGGTCTCTTGCAGAAGAGGCCTCCCACTACAAGAGATCAGTATAGATCATATTGGATTTTTTTTTCTCTCTTTTCTCTAGAATTTAAGTGTGACTTTTAATAGTGCATTATTTTTGCCTACTTACAATAAAATATTTGAGTTTTGAGTATTGAGTTTACCTAAATAAATTGCATAAATTTATAAATAGTGCAAAAAACAGAAAAATAAAATCAAATAGCCCAGATATCCAACCTACACCAGCCAGCGCATTGATATCAAAGTGCAGCTGGAAGCCACCAATACAAAACAATAACAAGGATGTTCCACTATCAGTGTAATAAGCTCACTGTTTACCATCTGTTGAATAATTAACGGGCTGGGCAAAATTGTTAAAGGAAAATTAACCTGGGGGGTCACCACGTACTTATTCTTATCCATGCAGTTCCTTTTAAGGCCTTAAACTGAACGGCCTGGATTGGCACCACACACTCATAAATGACAAACGTGACGTGAGGTCACTCAAAAATAGACTGCAGAGAATGAGAGAGAAAGGGAATGAGATGGAGCTATATAAACTCCCATAAATGCAAAGAAATTGTTCCGATCTCTTTGGACAAATGTCTCTGGTCGCTGTCTGAACGCTGAGCGATATTGGTGGTGACAGTTAGCAGGGCAGGTCAGTTTATGGCCTTAAACTGGATGGATTTAACTGTTCGTAGTGAGGCGCCTGGACTCCGAAGCACGGGGCTATGGACTAACTAGCATCTATGTTTCCTACTAATAATATAAAAGTGAAAGTTTGTGTACTTTTTTTATTTTATTTCACTGAGTAAGGAGATGAGCAAGCCGTTCACCTAATGGTAAACGTTACGCCTTCTCATAACAGTTGGAGTACCACTCAGAACTTTGCATTGCATAAATTTTCCATTTGCATTGCAGCGGTTCTAAAGTCTCATATGCCTAGTAATTTTGCTGGAAACAGTGCCCTTTAATTCGGAACATAGTAATGTTTGCACACTGCTGCTTGGTGGGTGAATATCTGGCCTTCCTCAGGCGGTTTCTTGCAGAAAGAGTAAAAAAAAAGAAGAAAAGGAAGAAAAAAAAAAGGTTGTTTGTTTGTTACGACATCACAAAAAAACGGCTGGACGGATTTGGATGAAATTTGGCGCACAGATAGTTTATTATCTATGTACACGTAGTTTGGTGTCAGATTTACTATTTGAGGATGGTAGGTAACTGACCAGTGACCAACGAGGTTTCACAATATATTCCTTGCCAATGTTTCCTTAGTTTCGAACCCACCCCCTGCGATGCGAAGTTCAGCTACTATGGCCAGGCAACTAAGCGAGCTATCATACCTTCAAAAGTATATATTTTGAGTTTTTCGTTTCGAGCTTCATAAGATGGAACTAGTTATTTTTCATGTTTCATGAGAAATGAAATAATGTAAACTTTAACAGTAGCTAAGGATGTGCTATTTTATAATTTAGTCACAAATTTAGTTTAATATTGACCAGTGTCAATGCCTCAGTATCTTCGCTTCTATTTTAGCGAGTTGGAACAAATTTAGTTAGAGTAAAGTAAATAGATGCAAGTACAGTGGAAAACAGTACTCGAGTTTGACAATGGGGTCAAATAAGAACTCATTAGCATAAATTATTGGAATTTTACGATCGCCGAAGTTTAGCAACGTTCCTAGAACCCATATTTTACTCGCAATGTCAAACTGTCGAATTCTTGGTTGTTACATTTTTTTTTATTTTAACCATTGTTTAGATTTGACTGAGACCCTAGGGCGGCATAACGTTCACACGTTAACGACAGCAGAAGATGGTACTATATCATTCGACAAACTATCAACAAAAATGCGAAAAATTGTATGCTTGCGTTTGTTACCACTTATCTCTGAAACAGCAGACCAGATTTAAATTAAATCCAGTACAAGCATTCTTAGATCCTAAAATAATTCACATGCAATAATGAATAAAAGCCATATTCTTAACATCATCCACAACTCCTCATCATAAATCAATGCGGATGAAACCATGGCCGTGAAACTTAATTAAGTATTGCATTATTTTCTGTCTCAAAGTAGTATTATACTTTCAGTCTAGTCACACATTTTTTGTAGCTATTTGCAACTGCATCAGATGTCAATGTGGAGAGAATAAACTCAAACACCGAAAAGTGTTTAATTTTTTTAGTAATTTTTTGATTCAATTTACAGAAATGTAGCAAGTTTACGTACCGACGCGTATCAATACTGTGCCGTATCCATAACGGGCGTATTGACTTGTGCACTCGGCTGTACCCGCTTGACCTTTGGTGCGTGATAGTGACGTGTACTCGAGATAAGATGTTGCTAAGTTTGTTCTGGGTATTTTCCTTCGGGGTTGAGAGCTAATTTTCTTATTCTTTTCTCTGGTAATTTAATTTTTGCTATCTGCTAAAGGACTTTCTATTTTGGTATTCCAGTTTAAAAGCCACAGTTGACTTTGAACACCACACTGCTGAAAACACACACGTCTGTGTTTTTTTTAATATTACGTCAAGAGAAAACACGCCTGTCATACGAACTGTATTGTCAATTTTATCACACCAGCTGTGTGCGCCCGCACTGCTGATTGAGTTTAGTTACGACACAACGCCAGTAAACAGTAAACACACACATTGTGTGAAGATTCACAAAACACCTGGAAAAAGTAAAACGACTCAGCAGTGAACATGTTAACTGTTGTTTAATAATACTTTATTTATTTGGTAATGTAACCAGCCTTAGCCGACGAAATTATTCAACTATTATATTATTTTTAACTTACGAGTTACGAATTGATATTTTATCTCACCTTTCTTTTAACATCAAAATTACAACGTTCCCTAAACTTACTTAAGTTTTTACTAGGATTTTTTTATATTAAGATACGTGTAACTAAATTAGCCTATTATTGCAAGGCCTGAAGTTAGCACCCGCGCTCGGGTGCAAAACATAGACAACTTAAGTCAGGAGTCACGTATTACAGTTGTTGTCATAAACCCTCATTTAAGTCACGCTTTTCCGTCTAAAAAAGGGCTATTTAAATCACGGAAAAGCGTGACTTAAATCCAGGTTTAGGTCACACTGTGCTATAAATACTTAATCTTTTAAACATAAAGGTTGTTCCAGAACTATCGGCAAAAACTGAGTGTCAGTGCCTTGCGCCTTATTTGTCTTTTCAAGGCTCTGACTTAAAATATAGCCTTTTTCCGACAGAAAGCCTATAACTGGTGCATAAAAGTATCTTCCGCCCGTATTCGTCCCCGTCTTGTTTTTGGCCAGTAACTGAGAGATTTAACTTTTAAATTTTATTGCCTCAGAGAAAACATAATTTTTGAAATATGATCGTCGTCGGGGCCTTTGCTATGCGCAATAATTATAAGCTTCTGTGCCAACGAAGAGCTGCTTAGGACAAGAGTACAATATTTATATTACTTCTTAGTATAACTGCGTATTCAGTATAGTGGTAGGCCTTTTCAGTAAAAACCCGCTTGGGCAAGTACCACACATTTGTCAGATATTCATCCGCCAAGATAGTGTGCAAACAATACTGTATTCCAGTTTGAAGGGCAATGTTTCCAGTGAAATTGCTGAGCATCTCAGAATTTGAAGAAACTTATTTTAAAGTGATGTGCGGATTTCGATTGGTACAAACTTTGGAGAGCACGATAAACCGTCGATGTTATGGATTGATAGCCACAATTTAGCAACGTTTACAACCCTTGGGCGACCTGGCGCGCCTCGACACTAGAGGCCGTCACGACCTCGTTCGACGATTAACAAAAACATTTCAACTTGATTATCTCATTCGATAAATCTGGTGCCAAATAAAATAAACTTGGCCACTGCATTAAAAAAACCACAGATCTGTGACACAAGATTCTAAGTGTATTAAGAATTGAGCGACCTCAAAATGTTAAAAAACGCGAAATGTATTCTTATGTAGAAACTGCAGGCCTTAAATCGGCGCCCTGCGCCGCCCAGGCTGGCCGCCGCCCAAATATCCGCCCGCGCCCATTGCATAACCACCGTATATATGAACCACTTTGCAGTGGTGATGGCCGATTCCGAGATGTTGGATTCGATTGTTTCGACTGTTCAAATATTTCATCCTCGATGATTATTTCTCGCAGTAACCCCCTTTCAGGGGACACTCGCGGGGGATTTCTGGGATAAGCCGAATAATTAAGTGAATCTGAGTTGTTTTTAAATGATCGAAAGAAATTAATCGCGAGTGGCGATACCAACTGTAGTGGTAGGCCTCTTCCTCAAGAGACAGCCTGGGGGAAGTGCCAGATATTCAGCCACCAAGCAGTAGTGTGCAAATATTACGGTGTTCTGGTTCGAAAGGCATTGTTTCCAGCGAAATTACTGGGCCTTTAAGACTTTAGAAGCAATATCTCAGGGTGACGAGTGCGGGGCAGCGCTGCAACAGATTCTGGGTAGCACTGTAGCTGTTTTGGGTAGGCGTGGCGCTTACCATTAGGTGAACGACTTGCTCATCTCGTTACTTAGCAACATAAAAAAACTGCGATTCCTTCGAGTTTATACGGCGCATGGTACAACACGAGCGAGAGAGAGCGAGTGTATAATGCAGCGGCGAGTTAATAGAATCGAAACTATCGTAAAACATCTCGATGGTTCAGTCGAAGAGCGAGATGTTTTTAGACTCGATTGTTATTTCGCATCGAATGCGGTCCTTTCGATTGTCGAAACATCTCGGAGTCGCCCATCGCTACTTTGCAGAAACCGGATAGGCGGTTAATCGGGAAACGATTGGGAGTATCGATTTTTGAATTCTTCCTTTTTTGAGTGTCAAGTGTTTTGTTTTTATAAAAAAACTTTTATATAACTTAACTCACTGCGCCCCGCAGTTTTGCTTACGTCAATTTTAATCTCAGAGTGTAAAAAGTATCCTAAGTTCTAAAGACCTAATTCTAAGACTTGAAGTGTTTAGATTTATCAAAATCTGTTCAGCCGTTGCAGCGTGAAGATAGGACAAACAAACACACAAACTTCACATTTAAAATATACGTCTGATGTGTTTGTTATCTAAGGTTGTGTGCCAGTAATTTCACCAGAAATAGTGACCTTCAATCCGGAACACAGTAATGCTTGCACACTACTGCTTGGCGGATGAATATCTGGATTAATATAAGAATACCTGAGCCTTAAAAGATTTTTGTGGAGGTAGGGCCTCTTCTGCAAGAGACCGCATGTGGAAGTAACCTTAACCAGACATTCATCCACCAAGCAGTAGTGTGCCAACATTCCTGTGTTCCGGATTAAAGGACACAGTTTCCAGCGCGTATGAGATTTTAGAACCGATGTCTCAGGGTGACGAGCGCAGTGCCTTGCCGCGTAAGATATTTTAATGTAAAGTTCTGGGTGGCACTGTGGCTGCTGGGCAGACGTGGCGCTTACCATCAGTTGAACGGCTGACTCGTCTTGTTCTCGTGAATGTGAATATCAGTAGGTAAGACAGCGTCAACGACCAGATGAACAAACAAGAGATATTATAAATATAACTCGTTTATCGAGGTTACATTAAGCTTTTTATTAAGGCGACGTGTAGGTAGCTACTCAAGAATATAGTCCCTATTCTCTTGTAGGGGTAAATATGGTATCATTGCATTCGCCTTTAGTTTTTTTTTTTGGTACTGACAGTAGGTTGATAGCGCATGCTCATTTTGATCAGCTTTCAGCACTAAATCCATTCTAACCTACTAATATTATAAATGCGAAAGTTTGTGAGAATGGATGGATGGATGTTTGTTCCTCTTTCACGCAAAAACTACTGAACGGATTCGAATGAAATTTGGAACACAGATAGTTTATAACCAGGATTGAGTAATAGGGTACTTTTTATCCCGAAAGGATGTTCCCGTGGGACAAAACGGGAACTACGCGGAGTAAACCGCGGGGCGCAGCTAGTAATTTATATAAGCTTGTTTGATAGGTAATGAAATGTATGGTGAAATCTTTTTTTTCTTCTTTCTATTTATATCCATACTTATATCCTTTCAGCCATTTCAAAGTGGCATATTATGTGGCAACAAACTGCGAAATTACTGGGCGTATAAGACTTTAGAGCCGATGACTAAGGGTGACGAGCGCAGTGCAACGCCGCGCAAGATTATGCAATGCAAAGTTCTGGGTGGTGCTGTGACTGTAATAGGCAGGCGTAGCGGTTACCATCAGGTGAACATCTTGCTCGTCTCGTCACTCAAGTAAATTAAAAAATAAAGAAAAAATTAGGTACCTAACTACTTGTATGCTTACACACACATGCTTGTGATAAATAGTTAAGAGCAATTAAAAAAAAACTCACCAGCATTTTAATGATTTCGTAGTCATTTTTGACTCCATTTTGCAACGTTGATAAAGATGTGCCACCATCACCAGATCAGATGTGTCACCCCTTCAACCTCTTCATATCTGAAACAAACATAAATTTGAAAAACAACCCTCTTTTGGCCAGTTAAGTAATAATAACACGCCGCGTCTCAATTAAAATCACAAATCCTAAAATTTAATTGAATTTTCTTGTATATAGGAATTCAAGAACTACGAAGATTGTGGTCCTTCGTGCTATATTTATTTTAAGAGGTTATAGGTAAAAAAAAGACCTCCCAAAACATGAATATCTAAGAACACTCTTGATCAAGCTACATTCCAAACAGAGAAAAACATAATCAAAATCGGGCCATCCGTTTGGGAACTACGATGCCCCAGACAGACACACAGATACACACAGCAAACTTATAACACCCCTCTTTTTCATCTGGGGTTGACAAATGTAGTTAAAGGGTAAAAGGGTTTTTTTACTTACATTTGCAAATTCCATAATTGTATGACAGCATTCATCTGCAATCAAACTCATGCAAAAGACGGTTTTTTTTATAAATCATTATAATAATTATGTAGCTAATTGTGTTTTTAAGTAGCATACCTACAAATTAGTTGGTAGATAAGGTACGAGGTTGGTACGAGTTATCTAGAAGTACATTATAATAACAATAACAAAAACATTTTATTTTATTTAATAATTTCATTATTTGAATGAAAAAAGGCAAGATGGGTCATTTCACGTATTAGGCAGTAGGTACATAACAATAACAAATTCTAGCAATATCAGACGTCCGTCAACAATATAATAAAAATATATGACTTATATCTACTTAAGTCGAAGTTTTCCGGTCAACAATAAATAAAAGCCTATTAAAGTTAATTCCCCATTTATTTAAACTATAAAAAAACAACATTTTTTAAACAATTTTTATCAATATTGCTTACCTACCCTTTATTAGGTAACGGGCACACGAGATGTATTAATAGTCTACTAAATAAGAGACATATAAGTCATTTTTGATGTTAAAGGAAATTGTAAACATAAAAGTGATAACAAGGAACTCAAAGAATTGTCAGCCAATAATTCAAAGAGTATCCTTATCAACACAATCGTTTAGAAAGTCTAAAAATACTTCAGCACTTCACTCCTATTGAAAAAGAAACATGGTAACTAGCCGACGGGACGTGTATTGCTATAATTTGTTAATCAGGCGCTAATAATTAAAATTGAAAATTAAATCGACAAAAACATGGAAGTTACTTCGTTAACTGAACATAATCACGTGTTCAAATGGGCACACGAACGGATTCACATCAGCGGACGCAGAACACCAGAACACGTGAACAACTTTTGTCAGCGAAAACCTTTAAAATTTGGTCGGCATAAATTAAAACGGGGTTTAAACCTGCTGAAGAATTTTGAAGAGATCATAGCTTACTTGGTATGCCGATTAAACGGTATTTCCTTATCCATTTATACAACTACATTTCACATGTTAAACCTAGCTGAATTCACTTCAAATACCTATTATTAATACAGACATTCTATCTCACGAAACTCGTATATATTCCACCCGTGTGTATTTATATTGATGTTGCGAACGTATAATACACGAATTTATCCACTGATAATTGATAATTGCGCCTGTGTGGAGAGCTTTACTCACAATGAGCACATATTGACGGTCTGTCTGTACATGTCACTGCTATACATATTCTGGGCTAAGCTGTCTTCGTAAATTCCATTAAATCTGTAACTCTTTTCAAGTGTAAAATGTATTCCAGTGGTGCCAAATCTTTGGACAAAAGCTTAGTACGAGTATAAAGCATCGAATATAAAGTGCAGATCTATGCCAATGCGGTTGTATATTAGTTCACTGTGTGAAATGCGCATGTATTTTGTATGTGCGAGTTGGTGCACTGTGTAGGGACTGGGTGGGACAAAATGTAGGGGTAATGTATAGTAGGGGTTGAGGGACTTCTTTTTTTGTGGTTAATGCGGAAACTGGTCAGCTTCGCCCGCCTTTTATCCTATTTTTAATTATATCTAGTGGGGACACTTTTAAAACGTTGTCTTTTTTCTTTGCTTTACTTGGCAAGCTTTTTGAGAGGTAAGGCATGCTTGCCGCTTGGGTAAATTTTAACATAATGCCAACGCGGACGTCATCACCGTTAAGTCAAGATCAATCATAATATCCAAAATCTTCTCGCCTGTTAGTACTGCACAGAATAATATTGTGTACGCACCACAATTATTACGTTACATAACTTTTTATGCATAAGGGGCAACAACAAAAACAACTTCTGAAATAGATCTACTTAAAAATGAGCTATTAAGATCAGTTTCCACTTACGTGAAATTCCGACATAAGTATAAACAATTTTAAGTTCACTGCAGTGAAGTAAAAGCACTTATAGTTGCAAGCGAAGATACCGCAACGTTGTAACCAGCTCGAAAACTTCTCAAGTTACAGCCGCTGAGTGTAACGTTCACAGTATAAACAGTATGGGTCGTCAAGCGAAATGGATCAACGGAATTATCAGTCAGAGTTAGTCAGTCTGTGGCGAATGTTTCATAAAAGAATAACTTAGTATATTCAGTCTGTGGTGAAAGTGTCTTGGAAGATTAAGATCACAATGTCTCATAAATATAAAAGTGAAACGTTGTCAGTTTATGGGAGCTTCACGTCAAATTATCTGTTGGCTTTTACATTATAGTTTACATTGCAGATTCCGAATAAATGAAAAATAGCAAGTCGAGAAAAAGTTTGAAATCAAAATATATGGCAATGTGAGCCAAAACCCGACCGTACGTGACTTTAACTTTATGCTGATAGAATATAATAGAAGACTCTTTATTGTACACCATAAAAAATGAACGCAGTATATAAAAATCACAATAGGTAAACAAGGGAGATAATAAAAGGGGTAGATACTTTGTGAATGAAGTTAATCATGCATTATATTATAACGTCTAAACGCCTGTAAGTAGTTAACGTTACATAAATAATGTTAACCACAAGGGCGAAGGCCTGATGAGAATTGCTGTCAGTTTATTTGTTTAATTTATTATGTCCATTATTTTCACTAAAATTTCGTATTAGTTGCTTTTAAACTTAAATTTGAATGATAAATTGTTTATGCATTGTTTTTCTTAGGAAAGAGCATTGGGGCTTTTATTCGACAAAGTCGAATGGTGGGACGTTATGTTTTGCCCATACTGGTTGTAGGTACTATTCTTTCAGTTTTGAGCTCAAATGTGTAACTAGTAAATAAGAATGTTGAAAACAAAACCGCAAGGGTATCTCTTTATGTTGATAGTTTTATGCTAAGAGTCGTTTTGTTTCTATGCTTTGTGCATGTGCCATACAATAATGTTCGTTATTGCTTCAGATTTCAGTTATTTACACATATACACGCATATCCTAATACGTTTATATGTCTGTACACAAACACTCTAGGTGGAACGGTCTTCGTGAAATGCAACATCTGTACTTCTATACACTTTTGAACCGTAGGCATCCTACCGACTGCGCCAACTTTTTTCTCATACTAATTCTCATTGTAACCCTGTTTATCGTTTACCTGTTCACAGTTTACCTCTATGTGCTATCGCGATGACTTCCCGCATCGCGTGCTCGTTATCGTGCGCGTCCGGCGCCGGGTGCGGGTCGGCGGCGCGTGCCAGTATCTGCCGCACGACGTCGCGCGGCGGCGCGCCCAGCGGCATCGGCCGCGTCGTTAGCCCCAGCTATGGAGCGAATGCAATGTTTTTTTACAAAGAAGGCACAAGGGGGAAATAAATTAGAATGTCACCAATTCGTCGGCGTCAAATTGACTGATGTGACATTAACGCGAACTTAGTTGGCCGTTGGTCGTTTAGATCTATGAAAGACTCGTGGGCCAATGCTGTTCTTACAAACTAGTTTTAGTTTGGTCCTGTCAAATGATTTGTTGTCACTTTTCTTCTTTATGAAAACGAAAGAGATGACAGTAACTTTAGAGTTGTCAAATAAGTTTTAGTTTAGTATTGTGCCAATAGGGTTGGGACCTCTGTCTACTAATTCAAATTTTAGTGTGGTACTCGTATTTCGTTGCAATCGTCACCCTGAGCGATTTTTTTTTATTGTTTGGAATTAGTTATGGCCCAAGTCGAGTTATTATAGTCGAATGATTCGATTATCCAAATAACTCCATAATATCGAATGACTGTCTCCTTCAGACAAGTTTTTGAGTCGTAGACAGCTAAATTAGTTCCGACTTTTGGAGTCGACTCGGAAAGTTTATAGTCGATAGAAATTTTACAACAAAGTCGAATCATTCGATAGTTGAATTTGCTCGGAGTCGCCCATCGCTAGTCGGATTGGAACGTACCTTGGCTAGAATCTGTGATTTGATGCGCTCAAGGCGCGCGGGGTCAGCATGCGCGTGCGCGGCGGTCGCTCGGCACGGCGCGAGCGCGAGCGCCGCACACACGAGGAGCCAGGCGCGCATGGGCGCCTAGCCGACGAGCGCGCTCACCCTGCGCCATCGAACCCGCGCCAACGCGACATCTCCGCGCCTGCGCACAAAAACTTCCCTCAGAATACAAATACGTCGTCCGCATCATTTGTTAAATTCAAATTCAATCTTCTATGTAAATAAAAATGTTATGTTGGTTTGTGTACGCTTCAAAAACTCAAAAAGTTCTACATCGATCGAGCTGAAATTTTAGCATGATATATAACCCGCATCAAGGATTGTTTTTATCTATTTTTTTCATCAGTGACATATCAGTGAATGAGCGAATGTGCCACAGCGAAGCGTGGCAGGGCACAGCTAGTTATTTATAAGTTTTTAAACGACTTCAAAAAAGGAGGAGGTTATTAATTCGTCTGTATTTTTTTAAGTAAAACTTCTTTACGCATGTAATCTGGTGAAGGCGTTATGAAAAATGTGATCGGCCGAGGCGAACTGAAGTTGAGAGGGAGATGTAAGTTAGTGAAGAAAGAAAAGCGAGTTACGTTTCGTATTTTTTAAAAACAATCTTTTTTTTTTTATTTTTTGAATAATGTTTTAGTTGAAGTTTTACTTTTACTGTGTCTCCCAGCACTCATTTCGTTTTTTTTTTATTTGACTAAGTGATGAGACGAGCATTTCGTACACCTGATGGTAAGCGCTACGCCTGCCCATAAAAGTAACAGTGCCATATTCAACCTCTAGGGCATTGCCGTTTATTAGGTAAGAGTAGACAGATTGCAGTAAATAGTTAAAATTAATCAGTAAAAAAATCGTCCAAACTGGTGGTTACATTTTTAATATTCTCTTCAGTCTATTCTGAAGTAAATTATCTTTAAATCATTCGCAACATATTATTTTGTCTTTGTATCTAGACGCACTGCACTGCGCTCGTATTCTGTATTATTCATGCCCAGTAATTTCACTGGAAACAATGCCCTTTAAACCGGAACACAGTAGATATGTTCGCACATTACTGCTTGGCGGGTGATTATCTGGCAAAGGTCTATACTTCCCTACAAAAAAGATCAAAAAACGTAAAATAGAACATCATAAAACCAAAAAATCCAACAGTAACATCTTGTTAACGACAAAGTTGAAAATATAAAACACGTTTCGATGTTTCCAGCTGATTTATTAGCAGATACGGCAGGGGTGGGAACCGAGGGGATCACACCCATGACGGGTGCAAGTTATAAGCTGTAGAGAGTAAAAGAACCTACGCCAATAACTGAAAAAAAAATTTAAATGATGCAATGCTAAATTTAAAATTTTATTAATTATAATTATGTCCAAAATGTTATAAATGTAAATTGTAAACTAGTAATTAACTGTAGTGAATTTATGTTAAAGCATCGAACTGAACTAAAATCTCTAAATTTTGTAAGGATTCATCAGCAAACCATAACGTCCCACTGCTGGGCACGGGTCTCTCCTCACATTGGTGAGAAGGGTTAGCCCGTAATCCACCACGGGGGCCCAGTCCGGATTGGTGGATAACATACATACCTCCGAAATAATTCTCGGGTAGGATGTGGGTTTCCTCACGATGTTTTCCTTAGCGAGTGATAATTACGTACATATGTTTTACAGAAACAAATTGGTATGTGCCTGCACTGGGATTTGAACTCACGACCTTCTCCTTGGAAGGCAGACGTTCTACCACTAGGCTGCCACCACTAAATAAATGCGAACCGATACATTAATAAAAAAAAAACTTAACAGAGATTATGGATATGACCTTGAGATTTAAACGCATCGGAGGTTAGCATCCGGTGTGCTTGGAAGCCAACCGTTGCACTAACCAAGTAGGTAAGAGTTATTTAACTTGGCTCGTCTCCAAACTCAATTCAAGGTTTTTCAAAGTAGGTGAGAAGATTCACGATTAACATAATATGAAAATGACCTGTCTCCATATAAATGATATGATATCTAAACTTAGACAGTAAGATTATTAGGCTGGCGGCGCAAGGACTTTTTATTTATATTCTATGGACCTGGCGCGGATCTAGACCTAATCTGTATAATCAGTAGGTATAATCAACAATAGAGTAGAATAGATTTTTTTTAGGTACATACCTAGCTGTGATATCTATATATATAAAAATGTTATGTTGGTTTGTGTACACTTCAAAAACTCAAAAAGTTCTGCACCGATCGAGCTGAAATTTTAGCATGATATATAATCCGCATCAAGGATTGTTTTTATCTATTTTTTTCATCAGTGACATATGAGCGAATGTGCGAATGTGCCACAGCGAAGCGTGGCAGGGTACAGCTAGTATTTTACAAGCTTAAATTATAGCGGATTGACTACATTAAATTTATTTTCATATTGAAAACATTGGGATAGCAAGCAGTGAAAGGCGTTATTCCGTGTTCCCACATTAAGTATCCGTTATTGCATTCGCTTATGCCTTAGACCGTGACGAAAAAAAATAATGCGAACGTTTTATCGCCTCCCCGCGAAAACTTTCACCTAGGTTGCACAGTTTAACTCTAGTTAGTGATCTTATTACAATTTTTTTACTACACTTTAGGAAAATGATAAAACTGTACTCTGCTCGGTGCTTTATTTCCGAAGTTGGTGGAAGTTTTCCGGTGATTTGTCGTGTGTAAGCCCCTTTTGAATGTTAACTTTGACACGTGTTCTCGAGTTTTCGTTGAAACTTTTTGTAGGTTGCACAAAGCATGGT
The DNA here is from genome assembly GCA_912999815.1 of Campaea margaritaria. NCBI lineage: Eukaryota > Metazoa > Arthropoda > Insecta > Lepidoptera > Geometridae > Campaea > Campaea margaritaria. Next base: position 522,163 of record OU538813.1, on the reverse strand, counting down.
TTTATGGTTTAGAATGTGGAGCAACCAACTTTATGCTGTATTGGCATCGTTTAGCTTACAATTTCTATCAGCAAAGTGTGACTAATGGCAAAGGAAATAAATAAAAATAAAGGTTCCGTCCCCGTATGCTCTATGAAAGTCTACTGGGCAGAGTTCCTTACTTTTGCTAGTGTTATTTTCTTACCGGCGTATTTTCTAAAATATAATAATGACAAAGAAAAATTAAAAAAAAGTTAAATATAACGTCTGCGTATACTCGAGAAAACTACGGCGTAGAGTGTCTTGTCGGTATCTTGATAGGGCCTTATGGATGGATTATGGCCTAACCCTCCTCACAAAAGAGAGGGGAGGCCCGTGCTCAGCAGTGGGACGTCATGGGTTGATAATTGCCTAACTTGCACTTTGACTTGACTTGGAAAAGACACGGGTCTGTATCTTTCTAGAAAAAATCTGTATATTTTAATGTTTTGCATTCAAATTATGCATGGCTATGAAAGTACACGAACATGCTGTATTAATTGTGATTTTCGTCAAGTTTTCATAAGTACATAAAACTTAAAAGTTATGTCAAATATTGTAAGTAAATAAGTAATTGTGATAAAGAGAAATTTCAAATACTTTTTTTTTATTGAGTGGCGAGAGGAACTTTTCGTTCACCTGATGGTAAGCGCTACGCCTGCCCATAACAGTAACAGTGCCACCCAGAACTTTGCATTGCATAATCCTGCGCGGCACTGCACCGCGCTCGTCCCCTGAGACATCAGCTCTAAAGTCTCGTATGCGCAGTGATTTCACTGGAAGTGCCCTAGTCAAGTATATAAGAAAAAGTACCCAAGTAGATACAAAAACCTTTTTTTTTTTTTTTTTTTTCCCGGGGAAATGCATTAGGCATACCACCCGGCCCCCGGGGGCGGGGGGGGTGGTTATGTGGGACTCCCCCGCCAGCTGGTCTGGCGGGGTTTACCCACTAAAACCCCGGGGTGTTCTCCTCTCCGCATTATGGAGGTGGTCACGGGTTCGCACGGCGCTTCCGCGACCACCTCTGCGGGCGCCCTCCCGGGCTCGCCACGTGAGGCTTGGGCCTCTTTCTCCGCTGGGTGCGTCCCGGAACACACGGGCCGCACCTCAGCTCGGGACTTCTAACTTGGGCGTTGGACCCCCGATCCGCGGCCCAAAAGTCCCCGTTATTGGTCCCTCGCTGTGCCCTCTGCTGATCAGAGGGACACGCGAAGGACCTCTTCTCGCCAGGTTATTTGCTACGGCCACCAATTCCCCTAGGAGAATTGCTGACCGAACCCCAGGGTGCACCGTCCCAGCTGCTGCCCTTCCCTCCAGATGCAACGCATCAAGAGGGACGAACAACAGCCGGGCACTCGTGGAGGTTACCTGGCCCGCACCCCAGATACAAAAACCTCACCTTACTTGCCCAAAGTGAAACTTGGAAACTTGGCGGCAGGAAATAGTGGAAGAAACCAGCTTTTTACTAAAACTTTTGTAAAAGATTTTTCAAAGGAAGTTGTAACTTTGAAAAAGTATTTTCTTCCATACAGGTGGCAAACTTTATAAGCCGTGGTGAAGAAAGATAGCTTAATAGAAACAAATAAATAAAAACAGAAAAAAACGAAATGTGTGCTGGGAAACGTAATTCTCTCTTCACTAACTTATATATCCCTCCCAATTTCCGTTCGCCTCGCCCGATCACATTTTTCGTAACGCATTCACCAGCTTACTCCCCAAGTCAAGCGTGCGTAAAAAAGTACTACTTCAAAAAAACAATGTGACAACACGCAACACACACATTCTACAAGCATCTCTATAAATTTACAATTTGAATACAAAATATAAAAAAAAATATAAGTTATAACATCTCACTAATATAATAAATGCGAAACTTGGTGTTTGTCCTCTCATCACGCAAAAACAGCTAAACGGCTTTTTTATCTCGAACATAAGATAATTTTTATCCCATAAAAAGTAACGACTCCTATGGAATTGCGGGTGTAGCCGCGGGGTGCTGCTAGTTACTAATATAAGTACGTAGCTAGACTTTCCATTCAAAGTAGTAAGCATTTAATTATTAGTAATAAATTAGTCATTGTGGTAGACCTTCAACCACACCATCAGTTTTTTTAAGAAATATTATTTGTAACACCTAATTTTTTTGGCAATAAAAATTAGTTTATCATTTATCACTTACCATCAAGCAAGACCGCCAAAACTCGCATAGAATTTAGTAGAAAGAAAGAAAATATATATATTTTGCAACACTAAAAAAAATCAATGCAACATAACAAAAAAACATTTAGAAAGTAGTCACAAAATGTAGTACTGATAGGCCTCTTCTGCAAGAGTCCTTCTGGAGAAGTACCTACCACGCCTTTGCCAGATATTCATCCGCCAAGCAAACATTACTGTGTTCCGGTTTGAAGGGCACTGTTTTAGAAAAAATACTGGGCGTATGACACTAGCATCAATGTCTCAGGGTGACGAGCGCAGTGCAGTTCCACACAAGATTTTGTAATGGAAAGTTCTGGGTAATACTGTAGCTGTAATGGGCAGGTCAACGGCTTACTCGTCTCCTTAAGTAATATAATAAAAAATCGGCATACCAAAACTTACATGTTGTTTCGCAAATCCAAATATAAACTTCACAGCACAATAATAATTTTAAAAGTCTTAACAATTTTAAACAACACACTTAAACCTTTCAGAGTTCAAAATATAAAGCCCTTTGCGCAACCCCTTTTTATAGTACCACGATAAAGACAACCCGTTCACTCTCCCGTTCAGTTATAACTGAATGGGAGCCTTCTGGATTCGAAATATATATACCGGGTTGATTGTGAGCCCACTCCTCACATTTACAGGCTAAAAATACAGCACATTATGCTAGGAGAACTCAGATGTAGTGTAAATGGATGTGACATCGGTTATTTCATCATCATCGACCCATATGGTCTCACTGATGAGCACGGGTCTCGTTCTTTCGTGAGAAGGGTTAGGCCATATTCCATTACAGGGCCCGGTCCGGATTTGTGAATAACATACTAACATCCGAAATAATTCTCGGGTACGTGTCCGCACTGGGATTTGAATTTACGGCCTTCTCCTTGCAAAGCAGACGTTCTCCCACTAGGCTACACGACTACATAGAACTACGACTACTCACTACTCGATTACATAGAATGATTTTAATGAGCGTATTGAGTTTTTTCTTTAGAATGACTAATGGTTTATCAAGTAAATTCAATAAGAAAAATAATTGAATTTAATTAAAAAACGACCGAGGACGATGGATTAAGTATTTTCTCATTTTTCGTAACTTTCATTTGTTTACAGTTATGATTTTCATTATTATACTGGTAATGGACTTCCACAATGTATATAAAAAAAAAAAACAAAAATTCAAGTCAAGTTTTAAAATTTAACAAAAGTTAGTGCTTTACTTAGTACTTTCCCAACAGTGGAACTTCTCGTGTATCGTTTGGTCTACCGGGGTACGCTCAAAGCCACATCTAGTCTCCATATTTGTGACCAGGATCGCAAATCTCGTGGGCGAACTTGTTTAACGAGATGATGCCTATAATATAACCTTATTACAGTTAAAGAAGCAGTATAATGGTACAGAAATATTTATTTTAGAAATTGGAATCTTGAATGAAATTAGGATTCAGCCCTATACTTAGGTTAAATTAATATTTGCTACGCAAGCAGACTATCGAATGTGTGTAATTTTAGAGAAAATTTTTAGACAACAAATGTTTCTGGATATAAGAGTTTTTTTTTTTAAGGTGGCAACTGGCACTGCATAGAATATTGCAGTTTTAAATTTTAAGTGACGCTGCCATTGCTGCACACATCTTATTTAAAATCAAAGTAGAGTAAATTATGTGGGAAACATTCTAGGTTTTTTTTTCTTCTCACAAAGGTCTTTTATGTTTTTGGTAATTATAATATCACCATTGTATAGACAGTAAAGTATTTTGAATAAATAATAATTATGCATAAAATATTCACCATTACGATTGCTTAGATTCATAATGAACGTCATTACTCACAATACTACGTGTAATTTTCTAACAAACTGCAGGCTTCATTACATCTACGCTCAACATTATCCGTAAACTACGCTACACGTCGTGTCACATCCATTTTGCATACGTCCATGTAACGTGGGTAACGTGCATAGAAATCCTGTATTTCAACAGGATAAAAAGTTTTCTATATTCTATTCCAGGACCTAAAGTATCTATGAACTAAATTACATCAAAATCCGTTCAGCCGTTTCGGTGTGAAGAGAGCAAAAACACAAAAACACCGTTATAATATTAGTGAGATACCTACATTGCTTTGCTTAGGCAGGCTCGTTTAATGTTTCGTCCCAACGCCGAACGCGGGTGAAACCGCGGAGCGTCGCTAGTAAACTATAAAAAACATCTGTTGTTTTTTAATCATTCGTTCCTCATCATCATCATCATCATCATCCCATATCGACTCACTGCTGAACACGGGCCTCCGTTCATTGTCGTGAGAAGGATTAGGTCATAATCCACCACGGGGGTCCGGTCCGGATTGGTGGATAACGTACCTATCTCTGAAATAATTCTCGGGTAGGTATGTGGGTTTCCTTACGATGTTCATGCATTACTAACTGATATTTAATTTATACAATTAGAAGATATTGGGGCAAAGTTTATATATTCCTAAAAATAACTTGCAACTTATCCTTTTCCTTAAAAAAATGCAAATGTATGATAAACACAATTTTTTCGGTCCTCAACTTTGATCTTTATAACGTTTTTTCCTTTTCCAGAAATACACATATTTTTTTGTATTTCCGCCAACCATCGCCTACGAATTCACAAAAAAAAACGTTTCGTTAACCACAGATTAAATAAAATTCTTTTGAATCAACGTAGAATTTGAAGTTATCACTCGTAGAGATTATAAGGGCCTTTACACATGGCGCCTGATTACAGTGCAGATGTTGCATTACGGCGGAAGAAAGAGACAAATGACCGTCTATCATTGTTACACTATTGTAAGTGTAAAGTCTAAAGAGCGTGCCTTGCGTTGCACGTATTTAAAATGCAGTTATACGTTCCCTTTGTAGGCAAAAGTCTAATACCAATGGATAGATAGTTAAAATCAGGAAAAAAAAACCGCACGACAAAAAAGCACCGTGTATCACATCTCTTAATCCTTGAGAGTATCCAGCTGAGATTTATTGAAGCATGTCTCTGATTGCCGCTTAATAGAAGAAAGAATCAACGAATTCCTTTGAAGGAAGCATTTCAGGATCGGGGTCACGCCTACGCTGGGAATAACACCTGGGAATAGGTGGAAAGATCGCTATAATTGGATAGGTATAGCGATGAGCAACTCCTAGATGTTCAAACAATCGAGAGAATCGTACAAGTAAAGTTACAATCGAATCAACATCTCCCTCTTCGACTTAACCATCGAGACGTCTGTCTCGCGGCTGCGCGTATTTTTTTTTTAGACGCGCTGGTCATCCTTCCGATATTAAGTGCTACGCCTGCCCACAACAGAACTTTGTATTGCATAATACTGCGCGGCACTGCACTCCGCTCGTTACCCTGAGTCATTGGTTCTAAAGTGTCATACGCCAGTGCCCTTCAAACTGGAACACAGTAATGTTTGCACACTACTGCTTGGCGGATGTATATCTGGTAAAGGTGTGGTACTTCCCAGGCGGACTCTTGCAGAAGAGTCCTCCCACTACAAAAGTTTTGGTCGTGTTGCCCCTAACTGAACCATCGATTTATTTGTCGATTGTTCCGAGTTGACTCACTCTCGCGGCGTTCTTCGCTCGCTTTCTCTCGGTCATATCGTACCGTGCGTAGTCTAAACTCGAAATTGCAGTATGTGGCAACAACCACGATTTTTCTCTTTCGAATGTTTAACAACAACTCGGATTCACATAAATTTGACTGTGAGAGAAAATGATTGAGAACCATCGAGATGTTTAAATAATCGATTAAATCGACTAAACCATCTCGGACTCGCCTATCACTATCAGGCAGTAGGTAGGACTTAGACCTTATTTTTTCGTATTATCATGCGGATGTTTCTATTATTACTTTTTATATGTATTGTTAAGTAACAAGACAAGGTCATCCACCTGATGGTAAGTACCACACAGAACTTTGCATTACAAAACTGCAATGCGACATTGGTTTTATATCTCATAATCATCACATCACTACCCCCTGATAAGCACAGGTCTCAGGATTAGGCCAGAATCCACCACGGTGAAAGTAAGTCTTGTAATTGTATGCCTAGTAATTCCCCTGGAAATATTACTCTTCAAACTGGAATGCAGTAATGTTGGTCAGTTGGCACTTCAACGTTAGGCACTTTCAAACATTAGTGTTTCGTCCCACTGCGCGTTTGGCTCAGCAGCTTTTCGTTCCATCCCTTTTTAATTAACACGATTTTAATATATTAGTCTTATAAACTATTTTTTTTTTCACGTATTTTTAATCAAACGTAATGTCTGCAATATAATGTTCCATAATCAAGGTAAATAAATATACATATACCAGGGCAACATAAGTAGCAGTAGGATAATGCAATGCAGTGTTCTGGGTGGTGCTGTGACTGCTACGGGCAGGCGTAGCGCTTACCATCAGATGAACGACTAGCTCGTCTCGTCACTCAGTCAAATTAAAAAAAAAGTATTAGAGAGGCCTTAACTCTTGTGCCATACAGCATTAGCCAATTTATGCAGTTACATAGTTAGAAAAACAGCTGAAAGTTCGCGTCTCATTGGCCGAGTTCGGAGCTGACTGCATGAATAATGACTGCAGTTCCGCAGTCTGGGAGTACGGTAACTGATTACTGTTGTTGTTGTAAATCATAAGTTGTTCAAACTGTGTTGCTTTGAGAATAACCATAACTTTTAGAGTGGAAATCGATCTGGTCTGAGGTGCGGCGTCATTTTATGAGCAAATTATAATAAACATTATACCTTATTGAATATTAAAATAAGACAGAGTGACAGTGTAGTGCCGCGTAGGATTATGCAATGCAAAGTTCTTGGTGGCACTGTAACTGTTATGGGCAGGCGTAGCGCTTACCATCAGGTGAACGATTAGCTGGTACTGCTTCAAATACCTTCGAAAGAATTCCTTCACTGAAAAGCGAGTAACAATTACCTACTCAAATGTAACAAGAACACATCAGTATGTGCCCGCACTGTGAACTCACAACCTTTTCCTTCGAAATAGGTTAAATTCAGTACCAAAAATTGGTTGTCTGTAAAGTTGGTTTACGGACGACATTTTAACGCGACAACGTCATACCGGAACCGGAACACACGGTAAAGCGGAACACACGACTGCTTGGTGGATGAATATCTGGCGAAGCTTTGATCCAAATGCGAGGACTAATGATATACAGTTATAAATATACTTCTAATGTCAGAGGTAATTCTACTTATAACCACTAATAACATTTATAACACTGGCCTACAAAAAAAAATGTTTTGGTGCAGCTCTATTCGCATCTGTAGTCGGTAAAGTAGGTAGTATGAACTACATTGCTGCTACTAGATGTCAGCTGACAGCTCTGTGGGGCTATGCAGCACGGTGCAGATCAGCTCGAGTTCGTTTTATTCTGACGTTTAATTGCCACTGGACTCGTCATTCGTATTGAAATGACGAGTCCCGTGGCAATCAAACGTCAAAATGAAACGAACTCGAGCTGATCCACACCGTGCTGCATAGCCCCGCAGGTTCGGTTTCATTCAAAATCAGTCCATGTTATAACTACTTTTATGACATTAATCGTATAAATTTATGATGGAAAGTAAATCAAGAAGTTGCATTAACGATCCTGATATGTTTTGTTACATATGCGGTGAGTATATAATGAAAGATCAACGGAAACCGATTAATGACACGGCAGTTCGCTTGTATTCTGTATACTTTGGTACTCATGAACAAGAGCTGATATGAAAAATGTGACTAGTTTTGTCGTATCAGCTCAAATAATATACCCAAAATCAGGTCTAAAATCTTAGACACCAAAATGAGTGTAGGCCAGTGTAATAGTAGGAAGTAATATCCCTTCCCGCTAATCTTACTATTACAAATGTCAAAGGTTGTAAGGATGATGGATGGATGGAAGTTTGTTACCCTTTCACGCAAAAACTACTAAACGGATTTAAATGAAATTTGACACGCCGATAGTTTATTACCTGGGCTACCATATTATGGTACTTTTTATCCCGTAAAAATTAACGGTTCCCATGGAATAGTACTCAAAACTCAAATAATTTATTTCATGTTTGCAAAAATAATGCACTTTTACTCAACGCGGGTGTAACCCCGGGGCGCAACTAGTATGCTATAAATACGAAAGTGTGTGTATGTGTGTGTGTGTGTGTGTGTGTGTGTGTGTGTGTGTGTAGGTCTATTCCCTCTTTACGCCAAAACGGCTCAACAGGTTTTGATGACAATTGTTTCGAAATCCTTGATTTTTGACAAGCTGGCTGAATTAGTTTTAATTTAGGTATGGATAAATGGATTTTGTTGTTCAAATTTTATATGCTATTTTGGTCTAAATTGATATGGAGAAAAATAGAGATAGAAAGAAATACAAATAATTAAAAAAAAAGTAAAAAAAAAATGTCCAAACTAGACAGTCAATATTAAGAAAAAAGCAAACACGAAACCTGCATTATTTTCCTTTCTCTACCCAATACGTCCCCAAATTCAGCAGAACATTCATTAGTCGAGTTACGTTAGTTACGCCAAGTTACGTCAAGTTACGTAAAGGTACGTAACGTAATGGATAGGTGTCGTTGCGACTGTATTTACGGCACTTCTCTGACTTGCGGTGATGGAATACAATGATGGGCTACTCGAAAAAGCTGAGCTTGTAACGTTAAGTCAATGGCATAAGGTTTAAGTTTCAATGGAAAATGTGGAGATTTATTGAGTTGTATTTCAAGGGGGCAAGGTTTAATTTGTGGTCGCATGTTTTGATGGTAAATTTTTTTATGATTTTGAACTCTATCTGTAGGGTTTAAGGTTAAATATAAATTGAAGGTTTGCTGCATCTTAGGCCGCTTGTCCGTTTAATTTTCGATATCCGGAACCGATTTGCCCGTCCGGTAATAATGTCGGATGACGGTTTTTTTACGTTACCAGTCGGAAAGAGGTTAGTATTCATTATGAAATTTACCTTAATTATAATGACAAAGCGGTGGTAGCTTAGTGGGAGAACGTCCGCCTTCCAATCAGACGGTCGTGAGTTCAAATCCCAATGCGGGCACGTACCAATGTGTTTCTGTAAAACATATGTACGTAATTATCACTCGCTTTTCGGCGAAGGAAAACATCGTGAGGAAACCCACATACCTACCCGAGAATTATTTCGGAGGTAGGTATGTTATCCACCAATCCGGACTGGGCCCCCGTGGTGGATTATGGCCTAACCCTCCTCACGAAAGTGAGGAGAGACCCGTGCCCAGCAGTGGGACGTTATGGGTTGATGATGATGATAATGACAAGATGGTAGTGAGCGAGTTTTGCAGTGAGCGCTAACTATTAGGGTAATTTAATTTAGTAATACTATTAAGGTGGTTCGTTTCTTTTATGGCGGGAAGTTTAAATTTCAAACAGTTTTATCGTCTTTAGAGCTACAATAAACGAGACGGTATTTTGCGCCAACCGTAAATCATTCTTCTCGTTTTTATGTTGTTTTTTGAGCGATACGGTGCATTAGTTCTAAATATTTCAAGCAAGATTTATTTTCCCAAGTCAAGCGGAGGTAAAGAAGTTTACTTAAAAAAAATACAAAAACAATGACGTTAGTACCCTTCGGTTTCCCGCCAAAATTCGACAATTAAGGTTAAAGTATCGACATCGAATTTGTCGAAAGCATTTAAAATAGTTTTTATTCATTTTGAATGAAAAGAATTACAAACTCCGAATAACATTTCAATTTCTAACGCTTTTATTAAATGTGAGTTTTATCACAAATACCTAAGGTTCAATTTCCGAAAGTTTGTTGAAAACCCTCTCAGGTAAGTAACAAAGTACACACTTGAATTATGAACCTTGTAACAAACGACTAAGGTTCCACTTCCACTAATAGAAAACTTTGATGAACTGTCCTCCAAGTTACATTACATTATGAACCCTATTCCGAAGATTCGTGAGTCGAAAGCGTAATGAATATACGAGATAGATCAAATCAACAGTGAAGTCGTCGTGTGGGAATGCAAACCTTAATTCAACAGGAGTAAAGTCGATAGTAAGTGTAGGTTTGAGACATAGATCAAATCAAGGATGAGAGAGTGCACGACTTGATTCATTTGGGCGAGATTTGGAGTGTCAGTGATTTTTTCCGGATGCTCCAGAAAGGAGTTTTGTATTTGGAAGAAACTCGATCGGAATGAATTAGTTAGGAAACAAGCTTGGATTGTCTATCAGGTAGAATATATGGGAAGAAATTACAAGTTTTAGCATAATAATACATCCGTTCTGAAAATAAAATCATACGAAGGTTTAGTTTAAACCAGGGTAACCACGTACTTATTCTTATTCCATGCAGTTCATTTTAAGGCCTTAAACTGAACGGCCTAGATTGCCACCACACACTCATAAATGACAAACGTGAAGTGACGTCACTCAAAAATAGGCTGAAGAGAATGACAAAGAAAGAGAATGAGATGGATGATGAAACTCCCATAAATGCAAACAAATTGTTCCGATCTCTTTGGATAAATGTCTCTGGTCGACTTATGAACGCTGAGCGATATTGGCGGTGACAGTTAGCAAGGCAGTTCAGTTTAAGGCCTTAAACTGGATGGATTTAACTGTTCGTGGTGAGGCCTCTGACGGTCGGTACTAGGGATGCCACTTTTTTTTTCCATTTAAAGTACATTGGTTATTATGAGTAACAAAAAAGTACATTGTATGAAAATAAGGTACAATTTAATTTTCTTTATTAATTATGTTTAAAACATATTTTTTATTACTTTTTGCAGTTTGTATCAAATTAGTGCACAGCATCTTTACAGTCTATATTTAAATAATAATTAAAGTAAATAAGTAATTTATTTTTTATCAATTTCGGAGATGCTTCGTTTCTCTCGTCTCGCTGTTTCAAATCCCAAGAAAAGAAATCATTCGAAATAAAGTATTTTCTTGTACTTTATTGTTTTCATAAAGTATAGATTACAATTACCTGGAATTCCGTATATATGAGTGTGTGTGTGTGTGGGTGTTCATTCCCTGTTCACGCCAAAAAAGCTGCACTAAATGCACCAAAAGCGCGGATCCAAAATGCAAAAAAAAAGCTTAAAAATGGCTTTCGAAACAATTTCGGAGAGAAATCTTGACACTGTGTTTTTCTATTTGTTTTCAAGTTCAAGCCAGAGTGGGCCCCCACTGACGCAATGCGGGTTGAATGCATAAAGGCGTGTATTCACTAATGCCCTCGTGGCGCTAGAGCAAAGATTGCAGTCCGATATTGCGCGACATGTCGCACGATTGGTCTAGCAAATTATATTTAAATATATATTAGGTAGAAAAGATATTTCCACGCCATTCCATTAAATGCATGGTTTGAATTTAGCAACCCCGCTGTGCTCGGGCGCTAAACTCCGTGCATTAATCATAGACAACTTAAGTAACGAGTACCGTATACTATTTTATATCACTTGTGACATAAACTCCTATTTAAGTCACGGCGTGACTTAAATACATGGTTTCGGTCACCCTGTGCAATAAAGATACAAAAACAACGTAACATTTTCGGTTTACCTCCAAATCTCTAGCTTTAACTGCCATCCCTCTCGCTTTCATAAGGACGAAAGGTGACAAGAAATCATATAACAGTGCTGAAGTAGAATTAAGACTAGTTAGAACAGAATTGGCACCATTCGTTCAGTATTCGTAGGAAGCAATCCATTATTCTCTATTCATTCCTTTACATCAGTAATTGTGATATTTCCGCTGGCTCGCGTCCGGGCTATTGTAGCCTGGGGATAGAATTGTTCGGCTCGGGAACTCTTGTAGCTCTTGTAGTCTGGATGGAGTGATTACTTCTATGGATAGGGCAACTATCGTTTGTCGTGGACCAGCTCCTGGTTTTCTTGAAACCAAAACCAGGGGCCTCACCACGAACAGTTAAATCCATCCCGTTTAAGGCCTTAAACTGAACTGCCCTGCTAACTGTCACCACCAATATCGCTCAGCGTTCATAAGTCGACCAGAGACATTTATCCTAAGAGATTGGAACAATTTGTTTGCGTTTATGGGAGTTTATATAGCTCCATCTCATTCTCTTTCTCTCTCATTCTCTTCAGTCTATTTTTGAGTGACGTCACTTCACGTTTGTCATTTTTGAGAGTGTGGTGCCAATCTAGGCCGTTCGGTTTAAGGCCTTAAAATGAACTGCATGGAATAAGAATAAGTACGTGATGGCCCCTCAGGGGTTTTGAAATTTAATTTTGTAGACGTGATAGTGCTTAGTGGTAGTCTTACGATAAAAGTTACTTTTTTTCAAAATCAAATCGTTTTTTGCAAGTAGGCAAAAATAATGCACGTTTACTAGTCAAAAATTTAAGTCTCTTATAGAATAGAATGGAATAGAAAACTCTTTATTGTACACCAGAAACAAAAATAAACACAGTACAGAGAAATTACAATAGGTAAACAAGGGTTGTATAATGGGCGGTCTTATCGCAGAAACCGATTTAGATAGATAGATAGATAAACTCTTTATTGAAACACCACAGAACAAAGAAAACTTAAAACTAGAACATAACAAATTTTACAATTACTGTCACAATGGGCGGTCTTATCGATTTCTTCCAGACAACAGTAAAAAACATTATATTTACATAATAATTTTTTTTTATATTACATTTTCTTTTAAATTAAACAAAAATATGATCTACTAATCTAATGATTAACTTATTATGGTTTGGGTTTGTAAAATGAAATTTCCCTTTCAATATCGATTCATGGCTGAATCTCGCACATGATAAGATAAAACTCTATTAACTCTACCAGTGCTTCGGAAATACGGCCGTCAGAGAAGATAGCACCAAGAAACTCTACGCGGATCTCGTTTTTTCTGTCTACCGCTGAAACTTACCGGCCCTGCCTCGGAAATCTAGATTTCTAGCATTAAAGAATGATAAGTATAAGAATGGATATCCTAATTTATTACTTCCTCGTCTTATTTTATTCGTCCAGAATTTTTTGTCTGATATATATATGTTACATCCTACTGGAGGTCATCCTCGGAGACGGTGGCGCGACGATCTCAACTGTTTTGAAAATTATTGGAAGGAACTAGCCCTGGATCAAGACAAGTGGATGCGCTTACCATCAGGTGAACGGCTTGCTCGTCTCGTCACTCAGTCATATAAAATAATTTTTTTTATCGCTTTATATTCAGTTAATGAAGTTAAGCAGTATTTCTTCGTCAATCTTGTGATGTCTAACTAACAAGCAACGGTCGCGCCCCAAATGGGATAGAAACCTCATTTCTATCACAAAATAGTTTTCTAACCAAGTGCCTTATCATCGTGCGAGTAACTAGGCGGTTATATCCGGAAACGTCCTAGTTCCCAATGTTATAAGGTCTTTTCTTGGCTAGACGCTCCATTTAGGTTACACGTGTAGCCCACTTCGAGACTGTAATGAGAAATAGGGGCGTGGAGTGAATTTTAATAGGGTATAGATGTAGAAATGACTGGGCGTAAAATTTGTCTATGTTAAAAGGTCTTTATAGACCTTTATGTAGATTATATTTCAAGAGATTATAATGATAAATAAGAGCGTGGAGTGAATTAAATAGGGTACAGATGTAGAAAATATGGAATGGCTGGACGTCCTGTAATGACAAAAGGTTTTTCTATAGCTAGATCAATAAATAGGTTACATTTTTGGAGACTGTTTCGATATTTTAATGAAAAATAGAGGCATGAAGCGAATTAAAACAGAAAAAAAATTGGAGAGACTGGACAGGCACACACTGATATGTTTCTTATAAAAATGTGTTCGTAACTAACACTCGCTTTTCGGTAAAGGAAAACATTGTGAGGAAGGAATTTTTAAGGAACGTGATCCTCCAATTCAGACCGGGCCCCACGATGGATTATGGCCTAACATTTCTCGAGAAAGTGAGATGACACTCCTATTCAAAAGTAAGCAGAAATAGGAAAGAGATTACTTGTGATATAAGGTTTCAATGTAACATGTTCAGCTGCTCACAAATATTAGTATTGTCACTGAACACGGGTTATTTTTCGGGGGGTTACTCCTAGTTTCAAATCCTTTGAAATACACTAGAGATATTATAAGATAAAAGTGAAACTCATACTAAACAAGTACCAACAAAGTTCGCACTTGCCGCGGTAACTGCCTATATATAATGCTAACATCTTAGTAAATCTCGTGCCTTTATGATGCCGCCTAAATGAATAGTCGGGCGGAGCTGCCGTATACCAAACATAGTTGTACTAAAAACTAAGCATACATAACATAATAGGCATTACCTACTTGTGGAGTATCACACTGAATCTATCAGCTCGAATCGCTTCGCAACTGAGAGTTAGAGGTGTAACTACTACATATTGATTTTTTGAGAGTTATGCTTTTTTTTTATATAACAACTCGAGAAAGTCGTTTATCTGATGGTAAGCGCTACGCCTGCCCATAACAGTTCCAGTACCACCCAGAACATAACTTTGCACAATCTTGCGCGGGACTACACTGCGCTCGTCACCCTGAGACATCGGCTCTAAAGTCTCATATGCCCAGTAAATTCGCTAGAAACAGTACCTTTCAAACCGGAACACGTTAATGTTTGCACACAGATCCGGATTGGTGGATCACCTACCTACATCCGAAATAATTCTCGGGTAGGTATGTGGGTTTCCTTACATAAGTATTACTGTGGGATAAATGCAGGTGAAGACGCGGGTCGCAGTTAGTTGTTCCTATGTGATTGCCGTTACATCTCAATTGCCTTTCTGATGGCTGTCGACCAGTGGCGAGCTATTACTGGCATATTGCTGGTGATAGCATCGGATACAGATCGAATTGGCTTATTTGTGACCCCAAGATTACATACTGACTTCCCAACTGATATTATGAATATGTGAGTTTGTTTGTTTGTTACGCTTTCACGACTAAACAGCTAAACTGATTTCAAAAATTTATTCACCAATGCAAAGATACATTATCAGTGAGTAACATAAGCTATATTTTATCTCGGTATTTTAACGGTAACGGGACCTGTGCGGGTGAAACAGCGAGGCACTGCTTACCCTATTTTATCAATTCCTATGGAATAATACTCAACGCCGGTGAAACCACAGGGCGCAGCTAGTATTGAATATTTACAACTAAATTTCATTGTAAGGTACAAATTAATTCTTTTATTATATGATTGGCATTTTGGTACTTCTGGTTCATAATAAACTAGTCAAAAAAAAGTTTACGTAACCTTTCACTAAGCCCGTACTAAACCAAAAGTATGAAAGCTTCCATCTAAAAAGACACTTCCCCCTAAAAGCTCACCGGGAACTTGCTAGTAAAAAAACTTGTCAAAACCTATAATTTGCTATCAATCTGTGATAAAATGGGTAGTCCTTAACCTTTTTTCGCAGACAGCCTTGGGAGGCGCCGGCATGTCTAGGCTAGGGGGAGGGGGGACCAGACATCTTGGTCTTGGAGTGGTGTGGCGGTACAGTAGCGGATATGGAGGGGAGCAGACACGCACATTTGCGCTATTGGTAGCGGTTGCTAGATAGGATGGGTGTGCGCTCAACTTTACAAGTGAAGGTTAACAGAGATTACGCTCATTTATCCTATTTTTATTTTTTATGCCGTTACCAGTGACTAAGATCACGCTGTTTTTTTTATTGATATTGGAAGACTGTTTTCCATTCTAGCCCAGACGTGAGCGAATTGTTTTTATAAGTAGCTAAGTTTTATTTGTTGGATTTAGGTGTTTTATAATTATGTCATATTATAAATAAACCTGTGAACCACCAAACGGTAAAAGTCGCACTGTAATTGGTTCAGTTTTTATGTAATACGGAAAAAAACGGACAGGGATACCACTTTAAAAAAAGTTATATTACTGTTCAGTGGCCTGTTTTAAGTTTCCTAAATCGTTTTTAATTAATCTTCAATGTTCGGACTTTTTGTTCTTTACAGGTTTATTGTAATAATAAAAACTACGTACTAAAATATAGCTGCTGATAGATGCTGATCAATCAAGAAAGAAAGTGTGAATGAGACCAGGCGGAATGCATGTGACACCACCCTACACAGCCTATTGGCCTGGCGATACAGAAAGCTGTAGGGAGTGTGTGTACTGCTTTCCGCTGGGACCGTAGCATGTGTAAAGATGTGTGCCTATTTCAAAAGGGAAAAAAGCGTGACTGTTTGTAATGTGTGTAAAAAAGCGCCCAATCTCGATTACTGCCGTACACGGTACATTTTGCGTGCTACCATCTATATAATAGGGCAAAGGCAGCCGTGTTTGGGTGTGTGTGGCCAGTTAGAACGTCATAGATCAGATCTGGTGGTAGCTCGGCTATTGTTCAAAGATGATTCTGAGTTTTCAATTGTGAAACTCATTAAACGTTTGCCGATATTACGGTACTAGCTGCGCCCGCAGTTTCACCCGCGTTAAGTATTATCCTGCAATAACTATTCATTTTTACGGAATTAATAGTATTCTACATGTTTATCCGGATAGTGAACTACCTGTGGGCGAAATTTCATCTAAATCTGTTCAGGAGTTTTTGCGTGAAAGAGGCTCGTAAACATCGGCTCTAAAGTCTCATATGCCCAGCTATTTAGCTGGAAACAGTGCCCTTCAAACCGGAACACACTGCTTGGCGGATGAATATCTGGTTTAGCCGTGATAAGGGGACAAACAGACAGAAGTTACTTCTGTTTTCTTAATACCTACTAATAGGTTGATACTCGTAGGGATGGATAACGATTATTTGGCTCACACTTGTTTTTATCCACAACTTTTTCCGTAACAAGTGGACTATTTAGGTAGATTTGCGTTCAATAGTCACTTAATACTATCAGAAGCTTAAACACATTCAGTCCTGAAAACACAACTGTTGTGATTTTCATAACTTGCCGCGAGTGCGGGAAAGCACAACGGTTGTGTTTGTCGTATGGGAAACACTATGAAGTAAGCAGAGCCGCACCCGTGGCTTGACAAGAATAATTAACCTGTTTAAATGCAAGAATAATTAACCTGTCAAGAACAGAAGAGAGATTGATGCGGCGCAAGCGTACAATGAGCGTAACGGGACAATGTGTCAACTTTTTCGTGCATGCAGCCGGCGTTCATCGATTTATTTGACGTTATCACGTGAAAAAAGTCCACCATCTTGAAATTGGGCACATACATAAAAATAGCAGCAAAATGAATTCCGAATAGAGAAAGAGATGACATCTTCATTCCATATTATGGCATCCTATAAAATTATCCTTCATGCCACCCGCGGCAGGTGGTCGCAGCGGCAGCCGTACTTATAGCCAATTTCCTTGCTAACTGTCACAAAAAATGGTCAAAAAATACGGATGCCACCATATTAGGTATATTTTTTTCCGATGCCGGGATTTACGACCGGTTTACGATCGGGGGTTTTACGATTTTTTTATATGTTCCCTGGAAATAATGATAGCAGTTATCAGTGTCGAGGCTTCAGCGCGGATCGATTAGAGAGGGGAGCGAACAGAATTCTATTAGGGCGAATGTGTTACGGGTTACGGTTCCAGCTCATCTCTACTATGATATGGTGGGTCTGCATCTGTGACCGTAACAAATCTATAGTCATGATCAGCCCATATTCGTTCAACGCTAGACGTAAACCTCTCCTAGTGAACGCCACTGAGCCCAATCTTCGGCTCCTCTCATCGTCTTTGCCGTAAGAATTACGCGTGACAAAACATAAGTGTGGATGAGTTTTGTCACGTGTATATGTTAAATTCGCGGAAACACGCTCTAATGTCGCGCAATGATCCGCTCAGGGGCCTTCTGAGAGAGTCACGTTTAAATATCCACAACACATCGTGTATATTAAGTGTAGCATGTACTGTGACAGTCACAGAGTCACGGTCACAGATATGGACCCAGCTTTAGCTGTCTTTCTGATAAGATCAAATACTTGAGTATGTGCATGGAATTTGGTCCTATATTCCATAGCGGCTTTTATTTGTCTGATATGTGGCTAGTGTTAATAAGCACTAGGCTTTAAGCCAAGTATACCACTCACGGTCAACGTAGTGTACGTTGATAATAAACTGAATGCGAAGCGTGACGCTATCTCATTAACGTCAGGTTTGATTCTCGGGTAGGGGAAATATTGGTGCGAACGGAAGGTATTTGAGGAGAGGGTGCTTGTCGGACTGCGTGGTTTCTGATTCCCTATATCCAGGGAATCTTAGCTTCTATGTATGTGGTCGTGAAACGTTATTTTTTTATTAATTACTAGTAGTTTGTATTTCTATAAAAGTGCATTTAAAGGCGTATTACCATAGAATTATTATCTATATCTCTGTACTGTAGTGTTTTGCAAGGCAAGAGCTGAAAATCAGCGTTGTGGTTTGACCACAGCATTATGCTGAGCTCAGGCCTTGTCTGACATCACTGCGCGCCGGCTATCTGCGTGCACTATTATGTTCATCGTGTGTTTTCATTTTCTTGTCTTGTCTCTAAATAAGTACGTTGTTCGCTGTTGTGTGCAGTTGTGTCAGAATAAATGTTTTTCTTTCTTTTTTTTTTAAATAACTTTCATCATCATCATCAACACATTTCGTCACACTGCTAAGCACGGGCCTCCCCTCACTGTGAGGGGGATTCGGCCATAATCCAACACAGGGGACAGATCCGGATTGGTGGATCACATCTACATCCGAAATAATTCTCGGGTAATATCGGTATGTGGGTTTCTTCACGATGTTTTCCTTCACCGAAATAGCGAGTGATAATTACGTACATATGTTTTACAAGAAACACATTGGTACGTGCCCGCACTGGGATTTGAACTAACGTCCTTCTCCTTGGAAGGCGGACGTTCTCCCACTAGGCTACTTTCGCTTTCTTAACTTTAAGAGGTGTTTATAAGTAAAGCGGTAGAGTAAGTAAGCGGGTGGCAAGTAAATGGAACGTTCACAATTACTAAATGGTAAGCGCAGGGCAGTGCTGCACAAGATTTTGCAACCAAAGTCCTGACTAGTAGATACTAGGTAAAGACTATGAAACTCCAGACATTGTTTTATCTTTTAACTTAGCTAAGTACCCATAAAGACGATATTTTGTCTATCAGCAAAATGCAAATAGATGTTGATAAATGTGATTCCAAATCGTCTCACAAAACACATCATTCGACTCATTCGTTCTTTCAAGTGTGTGGGATTTATTGACCGAGCGAGCGAAGGGTCTCAGCTGCAAGTCTGGAAAAAATTGCTTTCCTCTGTCTTCTGTCCGAAGCACTGGTAGAGTTATGGAGTTTCCATTTCCTGTGCGAGATTCAGGCACGAGTCACCATTTGAAAGGGAAATGTTCTTTTTCAAAATCAAGCATAAATCATTAGTTTAGTATATCATATTTAATTTATTTTCATATTATTCTATATTATCCTACTAATATTATAAATGCGAAAGTTTGTGAGAATGGACGGATGGATGGATGTTTGTTACTCTTTCACGCAAAAGCTACTGAACGGATTCGAATGAAATTTGGAACACAGTTAATAACCAGGATTGATTGTATAATAGGGTACTTTTTATCCCGATAGTATGTTCCCGTGGGACAAAACGGGAACTACGCGGGTGAAACCGCTAGCAGCTAGTTTTCTATGTATAAGAGACGTGTTGACTTGTAAAACTGACATTTATCCAAGCAGATCGGAACAATTTGTTTGCATTTATGGAAGTTCATATAGCTCCATCTCATTCTCTTCCTCTCTTATTCTCTGCAGTCTATTTTGGAGTGACGTCACGTCACGTTTGTCATTTATGAGTGCGTGGTGCCAATCCAGGCCGTTCAGTTTAAGGCCTTGAAATGAACTGTATGGAATTAGAATAAGTACGTGGTTACCCCCCAGCTCCCTTTAACGGCGGTTATCAGGACGTAGAGCGGCAGATTTAAATATACATAAACGAATGGTCGGAAAAGATTAGCTGTTTGCTTTAAAAAGCCTCACAGTCGTAAACAGGGGTCAGGGAGGGCAGGGCGCTACGCTCATGTTGTTTTACGACAAACGGCATACGGTGGTCGTTATTTTTTTTATTAATATTTTTTATTGTTTTTGATGTGCATCGGCGGATGTTTTGCAGTGAGGTTTATTTGATAGAAGCTAATTTAGTCGAAGTTTAAAAAGTTAGAGTAAATTACGGATTGTTGTTCGATGAACAGTTTAATGGACACCCGGCGAAGGATTTCGTATTCATATTTATTTATTGTCCTGTTTTCACATGTACATTGTTAGGTCTTACAACAGTTTAGAATCTTAGGGACCATCCATCAATCACGTGAGGCTTGAAAAAGGGGGGGGGGGGGGGGGCTAGCAAAAATCACGAAACATCACATACACAGGGGGGTGTAGTAGGATATCATGTGTATTTATTATTTCGTCAAACGCGCGATTTCTAAGCCGAAATGCGGCTATTCTAAAAATTCAAAACGAGATAATTATATAGGTATTCATAAAATTTTAAGATTCTTTGTATTAAAAAAGGATAAATGTCTCTGGTCGACTTATGAACGCTGAGCGATGTTGGTGGTGACAGTTAGCAGGACAGTTCAGTTTAAGGCTTTAAACTGGGTGGATTTAACTGTTCGTGGTGAGGCCCCTGGACTCATTTTGGATTGTTGCACCATCCTAGTTAGTTAGTTGGCCGTTCTACATAACGTCAAACTAAACAAACATTGTATAAACTCCAAAGCTGACGTAAAACTAAACTTTGAAATACTATACGAGTATAACTCATTGTTACAGGTAACATAGTTCCAACTAAAATGGCGGCGAAGGAAAGGTTTCCTAACTTCCCCCAGTGCCGGGAAACTAATGCAATCGCTCTCACTAATATAAGTTTCCAATTCACTTTACATAAAACTTGAACTTTGCGGTTGTGAAGTTTTCGTAAGTTTTGTACACACGTGGGTAACTACTAATGTTGCAAACTAAGTGTACACTGCGGTTTCGCCCGAAATATTTTAGGTTTTGGAGTTTCCGTTGTTTCGAATTTTCCTAATTTTCCGTATTTTCCTCTGGAATTCCACTGTCTCAGTGTGACGAGCGCAGTGCAGTGCCGCACAAGATTCCGTAACGGAAAGTTCTGAGCGCTGTAGCTGTTATGGGCAGGCGCGTTTACCATCAGGTGAACGAATTGCTTGTCTCGTCACTCAATCTAAATAAAAATTTAGTAAAATAAGTAACTTTGACAATTCATTTCCACAGTGTTGATTAGTAAAGCTTTAGTTGGCGATTTTCAATATGACAAAAAAGGGATATCCCTATGTCATGGAATGTTTGTGCGACTTCCTGCTTCAACATTTCTTGTAGCAGTTCTCTATGATGCCTTACATTCAGATCCCAACTGATCTAATAAGCAGATACGAAGCAAATCTTTCGTCGACTCGCGCAAAAAGGATCAGCTGTAGTGCTGGACGAGTGCGAGATGTTTTAATCGATTGTTTCGATTGTTCAAACATTTCGATGGTACTCGATGATTTTTTCTTACAGCCGAGTTTTAGTGAGAATCCGTGTCATTCTTAAGGGGTATCTCCTGCGCGTGTTTTGGTCTACATACTACACAAAACAGTCTCCAGCTAAATTACTGCGCATATGAGACTTTAAAGCCGATTTCTCAGGGTGACGAGCGCAGTGCAGTGCCGCGCAGAATTATGCAATACAAAGTTCTGGGTGGTACTATAACTGTTATGGGAAGGCGTAGCGCTTACCATCAGGTGAACGACTTGCTTGTCTCGTCACTTAGTCATTTAAAAAATAATGTAACCAAAAAATTGAAAATTTTGACAACTTTTATATTGTTTGATATGAAAAAGCGTTTTCGGTAGAGGTAGAATCAAGACCAAAACACGTATAGAGACGTGGAGACACGGTCCTAAACATTCTAAAGGAAATATTCATGGTCTTATATCGCACACGACACAACACGAGTCAGTCAAATCGAAACAATTGAAGAACATCTCGATGATTCACTCGGAGAGCTGTTTATGGAATCGATTGGAATTTAGCACCGGAAGCGATTGTTTCGATTGTCTTTACATTTCGGACGTGCCCATCGCTAATAAACACACTTATCAAGAACATTCAAGGAGCTTAGCGAGTCCTCTCGAGGTCATTTGTAAGCAGGATAGCAGGAAATACGCAATGTCGTAGTAGGAAACTAGTACAGTGGAATAAAGAAGCGATAATTGCTCAGTTGGTGGCATGGACCCGCCGCCGGTCGTGGGTTCATAGGATAGAATAGAAAACTCTTTATCGTGCACCAAGAGATGAGACAAGACGAAAAACGAGTGAGGGGAGACCCGTGCTCAACAGTGGGCCGATATGGGTCGATGATGATGAACACCAAAAATAAACTTTACAGGGGGGAAACTACGTTCTTATTCTTATTCCATGCGGTTCATTTGAAGGCCTTAAACTGAACGGCTTAGATTGGCACCACATATTATTATACTCATAAATGACAAACGTGACGTGACGTCGCTCAAAAATAGACTGCAGAGAATGAGAGAGAAAGAGAATGAGATGGAGCTATATAAACTCCCTTAAATGCAAACAAATTGTTCCGATCTCTATGGATAAATGTCTCTGGTCGACTTATGAACGCTGAGCGATATTGGTGGTGACAGTTAGCAGGGCAGTTCAGTTTAAGGCCTTAAACTGGATGGATTTAACTGTTCGTGGTGAGGCCCCTGACATACAATACAATCCCATCCAATATTGTGCGAGATTCAGTCATGAATAGCCATTTCAAAGAAATTTCCTTTTTCAAAATCAAACCGTAATCAGTTGATCAGTTGTTTCATAGATCATACTTGATTCATTTTTGTCTATGTTCTCGTAAATGAGACTAGCAATTTTAACCACTTTACTGGTGCTTATGAAGACAATGTTATGTATTTTACGCTACTTAAAATCCTCTTAAACATTATTTTTGATTGCGTTTTATATATAAAATTTTATTAAATTTGCAATGTATTCTCGAATTAGCTTCTTTAGATCAAATCTTGCAAGTAAATGTTGACCCCGTTTCCGTTGTTAAATTGAGTTGAAGTTTCACATGCCTCAGAAGTTTTGATTATGGTGACAGCGAGCTGATCTAATGATAGAGATGGAAGGTAGACAACGGAACTTCTCAGTGGCTAACAGTAGATTGATGGTGCTTGGACTCATTTTGATCTGCACGCAGTTACGAATACGATTATTTATGCTTGTCTGGAAAAATACATAACAAAATGTATTTGTTGTATAAAATCTATCGAGTTATGAACCTTAGACCTTCCTTTGGTTATGGAGACATTATGTGCTTTCGGTTCTTTATTCATTATTCACCACCCATTGCGGATGGATGTCACTTGCCCTTGTAGTTTATGATCCTCCGACATGTCGGTTTCCTCATGATGTTATCCTTGGAGTATTTCCTATTTATATGATGGCATGATTGATATTATGTTCCCTTTCTTATGTTAGATTATCTATTTGTCATTGACCACTATTCGCAGTAAAAGTATGTTATGCTCAAGTGTTGCTGTTGAACATAGTGTTTAATTGCTGTTGTGCAGGTAAAGAGTGTTTTTTTCGGAAAGTAATCGTATTGGAAAGTAGTTGTTTTGGAAATTGGTTGTTTTGGAAATTGGTCGTTTTGGAAATTGGTCGTTTTGGAAATTGGTCGTTTTGGTAATTGGTCGTTTTGGAAATTGGTCGTTTTGGAAATTGGTTGTTTTGGAATTTGGTCATTTTGGAAATTGGTCGTTTTGGAAATGAGTCGTTTTGCGGAGTGGATTTTACGGGTTTAGTTGCTTGATTTATTAAACACTTTAAATGAAAGGAAAGAAAGAGGTGAACAGTAACTTGGGCGCTTTGCAATGCAACGCTGGGCTCGAATTTAGGTCCCTACCAATGACTGACTATCCAAAGCTACGTTACGATTTCCATCGATTCGGATTGTGGTCACTTGAAAGAAGTCGTGTCAACTTGACGCATAAAATTTTACGAATTTTTTACATAAACCAATATATTGAAATTAAAAAAAAATATGAAAAAGCACTTTTACAAGTCAAGGACTTGAGTCTCATAGAATAGAATAGAATAGAATAGAAAAACTCTTTATTGTACACCAGAAACAAAAATAAACACAGTACAGAAGAATTACAATAGGTAAACAAGAAATATACATAGAATATATACATATACATAGAAAGTAAAAAATACAACTTAAATAAAATAAAATTATAAAAATTACCAGTATCTGATAATTATTATTTGTTTGAGTTTAAAAAGAGTGCTGATTCATGCCGGAATATCGTTGAAAAAAAAAAAATACCATTTTTTTATCTCATAAAAAAATGCAACTGAATATAAGTACCTACATTATTATACGCAAAAAAAGTAATATGCAACAATAATTAAAGAACGAAGAGTTTATTCAGCATGTGCTGCGTTAACACTTTCATGCGTACACAGTGCTGTTACAACTATTGTCCAACTTTATAAATCTCAGAATCAGAATCAGAATCATATTTAATGCTTAAACTGTGCATACAAACATGGTAAATTGAGTATAATTATAGAAACAACAGTTTATCCATTTCGGACGTACAATATTATAAGAACTTAGAACAAAAAAAAACGATACAAACTAAATTTTAAAAATGTCACAACATTTATAAGAAAAATTATTATCATTATTTATTTATTATTAGTTTTTTTTTATATATTAAAAACTAGCTGTACCCTGCCACGCTGCGCTGTGGCACATTCGCACATTCGCTGATATGTCACTGATGAAAAAAATAGATAAAAACAATCCTTGATGCGGATTATATCATGCTAAAATTTCAGCTCGTTCGGTGCAGAACTTTTTGAGTTTTTGAAGCGTACACAAACCAACATAACATTTATATATATATATATAGATGAGTAAGTAATTTTTACAAACATTCTTTTCAAGAGCAAATATATACTTAGGTAATCTATTCTCCTTGAACCAATGTTAAAGTTACCCAAAACTAAAAAAACACTACAATAAAGTTTGACTTGACTCGCTACATTTATAACTCGGATCTCCACCAGGCACCGCAGTTATCATGTCTCACCCACATAAAGGTATCAACGACCCTAATGAGGACACGGCAACATCACGCTGACCCAGATTTTTAGTTTCAACTTTAGTAGAGATGCTCCTAGTAACCGGCCAAACTATCCGGCTAAATTTTAAATTTAAAATGTTGTGTAAATTTTTCAAATTGACTGTTTTGTTTTTGTGCTTAATAGCTCATTATTATAGTAGTTATCATGATTTTTAGAGCAACAATTTGAATATATAAAAATGGATCCCTATTTCCCTTGGTCATGCCATACATTCTTTCATACACGCTTTTCGCTCGCACGCACGCTTTCATACACGGTGAAGGAAAACATCGTGAGGAAACCCACATACCTACCCGAGAATTATTTCAGAGGTAGGTAGGTGATCCACCAATCCGGATCTGGCCCCCGTGGTGGATTATGGCCTAATCCTCCCCACGAAAGTGAGGGGAGACCCGTGCCCAGCAGTGGGACTTTATGGGTTGATGATGATGATGATGATGATGATGCCATACATTGAGAACGGAGTTAACCAATTTGGTTATACTATAGTACAAATCAGGTTTTTAGGAAAAATAAAATTGAAAATTTTGCCCGGAAAATTGGAAAAGCTGGGAAAACTGACCGAAAAACGACCTGAAATGTAGTGACTACATAACCACCACCAAACGTCCGGATTGGTCGTCGTGGTTGGTTACTTGGTACAGTAACTACATTTCAATTTTTTTTTGTTCTGTTTAGGAAAAGGCAAATAAAGTATTTTTACGTGAACGACAAGGATGGACTAATAAAGCGATCGGCCCTAGTTCAGCGTGCCAGATCTTGTCCATGCTTACATAATATCAGCATCCACGGAATCTATATCCAACCTAATATGTCACTGTGTGACAAAATATTATAACAATAATATTTCGGAGATGTGTTTTGTGAATAAATCATGTTTTATTTACTTAGTGGTGGCCTCCATGGCGCAGTGGGTAACTATCTGACTGCGAAGCTTGAGATTTCGGGGTTGATTTCTGCTCAGGGCGAAAATTTGTGTGAAGCCTATGTATCAGAAGTGGAAACGCGATAATCTGGTAAAGATGATAACAAAGTATTTTCATCCCATGTATTCGAAAAGAGGCATTTTGCTCCCCGATAAGTGCGAACAAAGTGGGTCATTCCCGCGAACTTTATTTTTGGAGTTTTTTCAATAAAGAGTGGTAATATAAATTAATGATAAGTATATATTTTAATTATTTTTGTTTTATTTTTATTTTTATTTTATTATATATTTTTTCAATTTTGTTTTTATTTGATATTTTTTTTTATTTTCATTTTTATTTCGTTGATATTATATATTTTTTTCATTTTGTTTTTTTTATTATGTCTGTTTGTTTTTTTTTCTTTCTTATTTTATTATTTACGTAACGGGACAATGTGTAAACTTTTTCTCGTATGATGAATTTTTCTCGTAGCTTAGGATGAAAAGTATCGTGTACCACACGGTAACAAAATTATTTAAGCTCGAGCGAAGTACTTTGACTCCCTCGCTACACTTAGGATTCTACTATAGAATCCTTCGCTTCGCTCTGGATTCAAAAAATCGCTCTCGCCGTAAATACATTATTTTGTTCCCTTGTGATACAATCTACTATTTAAAATCAGTCAAGCCACTTAAAGTAATAATAATAAAAGTAACGTATCACGATCACATACATGGATCGACCGCTAACCATGATTCCCTATATTTAGAGAATCAGAAACTACGAAGACCATGGTCCTTCGAACACCCGCATATATTTGTAGGACACACAAATATTTGCCCTGTGCGGGCATCGAACCCGGGAATCGCTCTGAAATCGGCTCATCGTCCACTTACACCACGGAGGCCGTAAGACTGGAAACTCACGTCCAAGATTTCAAAATAAACAAGACTACTTTTACTACCGTCCAGTTATAATGTAAAATAGTCGATTCCCGGATCATCATCATCATCATCAACCCATAACGTCCCACTGCTGAGCACGGGTCTCCCCTCACTTTCGTGAGGAGGGTTAGGCCATAATCCACCACGGGGGCCCAGTCCGGATTGGGGGATAACATACCTACCTCCGAAATAATTCTCGGGTAGGTATGTGGGTTTCCTCACGATGTTTTCGTTCACCGAAAAGCGAGTGATAATTACGTACATATGTTTTACAGAAACACATTGGTACGTGCCCGCATTGGGATTTGAACTCACGACCTTCTGATTGGAAGGCGGACGTTCTCCCGCTAGGCTACCATCGCTATTTCCGGATAGTGTCCGGATAACCTCATCTCTAATTTCAACACCTCGGTCTAGATTCTAGACACATATCTCATATAACATCTACAAGAGTAGAGTGCAATCTCTGTGGAGAGTAAAGTGACATCATAAAGTGACAGAGTACAATATATTGGCATGTTATATCCTACTAACATTATAAATGTGAAAGTTTGTGAGAATGGATGGATGGATGTTTGTTACTCTATAACGCAAAAACCGCTGAACGGATTTGGATGAAATTTGGCACACAAATAGTTTATAACCAGGAGCCTCACTGCAAAGAGTTAAATCTATCCAATTTAAGGCATAAATCTGAACTGCCCTGCTAACTGTCACCACCAAAATTGCTAAGCGTTATTAGCGACGCAGTCGAAATGTTATTTGATCATGAAATTATATTCCGACTTGGTGTTTGGAGTAGAAGTTTGGTAGTGGGAGGCCGAGTTCATCTGCCAAGCAGTAGTGTGCAAACATTACTGTGTTCCGGTTTAAAGGGAAAATTACTGGGCATATGAGACTTTAGAACCATTGTCTCAGGGCGATGAGCGCATTGCAGTGCCGCGCAAGATTATGCAATGCAAAGTTCTGGGTGGCACTGTAACTGTAATGGGAAGGCGTGGCGCTTACTATCAGTCAAATAATTAAAAAAAAACGACACCAAAATTAGGAAAAAAAATATCGATGATTTTTTTTTTATAGCTTGCTCCTTTTTTATCAATTTTCATATTTCAAATTCCAAATATAATACATTCTTAGAGTGCCTTCATATCTATGCAGATATAACTACGTGGCGCAGCGATATTATAATAGAATAGAGATATAGCTGACTACGAAGCTCTACGAAACACTATAGGATTCATTGTTGAAACAAAAATAGCCGTAGCATTTGCTACGACGCTCTACGAAACGCTACAGGATTTATGTCGTAGGAACAAAAATAAGCTTTTACAGGCGCAAATAGAACATTGCCTTCTTTTTTTATATACACTAGCCGGGTCCCGCGGCTTCACTTGCGTGGGCCATAGTGAAGATTATACTTTTTAATATTACAGGGGCTAAAAATGATAATAATATATCAAAAATCGTCAAATCCATTTAGCTATTACGGCCTTCGATCAACAATTCACCATTACGGAAGTCACTTAATTCACTTAATAATATAGAAAAATATAAAATTTATAGTATTTGTAGGAAAATTGAGTAACTAGGCAGGGGGTCGTTTGTCTGATGGTAAGCGCGTAACTGTCATAATTTCAATATTAGTCAGAAATTTAAATGTCTAATTACTATGAAAATTAGGTATAGCATTTCTTTCATTTTGGCTTTTAAACCACTTTTTATTTGCATTTTGCAGTTGTAGTGGTTAGAATGTATATACATATATATAAAGCTGAAGAGTTTGATTGTTTGAACGCTAGTATCTCAGGAACTACTGGTTGGAATTGAATAATTCTTTTTGTGTTGAATAGTCCATTTATGGAGGAAGGTTATAGGCTATATAACATCACGCTACGACCAATCGGAACGGAGCATCAATGAAAAATGTGGCAAAAACGTGGAAAACATATTTCTTTTAAGAGAGTTATTGCGAGAAAACTTGAATTATGCGGGTGAAACCGCGAGGCGCAGCTAGTGTAGTATAAAAGTAAAGTTTTAGTGTGAATGTGTCAAATACATCCCCCTCTATGCAGCTCGTGTGCTGTCCACACCCTGTATATAGATAGCGCAGAGCGTGCCAAAGAGGAGGGAATCGTTACGCACCCACACATGCATACAGTACAACGTAACGCACACAAGCGTGCTAGGGTTGTCGAAGTTCAGTCGTATCGGAATACCCTGTGCCAGTTTCAGTGACGTATGGTTGTCACGCTTAAGTTATAGTTTTTTTTTTTATATCCATTTAATATAGTGTGCCAAGCGGTGGTAGCCTAGTGGGAGAACGTCCGCCTCCCATCAGAAGGTCGTGAGTTCAAATCCCAGTTCAGGCGCGTACCAATGTGTTTCTTTAAAACATATGTACGTTATTATCACACGCTTTTCGGTGAAGGAAAACATCGTGAGGAAACCCACATACCTACCCGAGAATTATTTCGGAGGTAGGTATGTTATCCACCAATCCGGACTGGGCCCTGGTGGATTATGGCCTAACACTCCTCACGAAAGTGAGAAAAGACCCGTGCCCAGCAGTGGGACGTTATGGGTTGATGATGATAGTGTGCAGGTCATTTAATTCGAAAAAGTGGTTAAATTTTATATGAAATGTTGATTAACGGAACGGTTGGTTGTTGTTACGGAAATCCACCGTCCGATGTCCTAGTTACTCCTCTCCGTGCATGGTTGTCAGGAAGAAATCGCTCTGAGTGATAAGACCGCCCATTGAAACACTAATTTGTTGAACTTGTTTTGTTCTAGTTGTTAAGTTTTTTTTGTTCTGTGGTGTTTCAATAAAGAGTTTATCTATCTATCTATATATCTATTAAAATCCAGCGCAAACCTTCAAAGAAGAAAAAAGAAATCTTTACGTCAACCAGAATGTCCAACAATAACAAAAGTATGACAAATTAACTCATACAAGATAATAATTCCATTTAAAAAATAAGAAATAGCTGGCAACCCTATCACCCGGGCTGTAGCGACGATCCCGTTGCATTATTGTGAATTTAATGGCCTCCCAGACAAACGTACTATATCACTTGTCACAGTACGTACTGTACTAATAGCGTCCAAGTACATCCTTACTTCCTTACTTATATTATAGATGCGAAAGTAACTCTGTCTGTCTGTCTGTATGTCTGTCTGTTGCTCTTTCACGCCTAAACTACTGAACCGATCGAAATGAAATTTGGTACCGAGATAGTCTAGAGCTTGAGAAAGGACATTCGGTACTTTTTAATGCGATAACAGCATTGTAAGGATTTAAAATAGGGGATGAAAGTTTGTATGGAAGCTTGAAATTTATTTTTTAGGCTTTTGATTAGATATAAGTAAATATGACATTCAAAGTGTGTAAAATACCTTTGGGGGGGTAAAGTAAAAATAGGGGACGGAAGTTTGTATGGAAATATGTAAGGTTTCGGCTAAACCACTGCACCGGTTTAAAAAATCATTTCACTAATAGAAAGCTACATTGACAGCAAGTAACATAGGCTATATTTTATCCCCATATTCCCGCGGGAACAGGAAATACGCGGGTGAAACCGCGGGGCGTAGCTAGTAGTACATAAGCTGGTACCATAGGAAACGCTATAACCCAACAGTACTATACATACGGTGATTAAGCCTCTTACACTTTTGTGTGCGTATGTGTGTTATTGCAAAGATTTATTTGTGTTTGTAATGGGGACTTTTATAGTTTAGATAAACATGGTCGTACTGTATGTTCAGCGTATTGTGTGAACTGCAGTGCATATGAATTTGTACTTTATGGCTTTGTAATTAAGAACTAGTGTTGCAATTGAATTATTTCTAAGTTACAGATAAGTGAAGTGTTTTTTTTAACATGGTTTTTCATACAGGAGACTTAAAATAAAATAAGTTATTATAAGAAGTCATCGAGCACTTTTACAAGTCAAAACTTGAAATAATTATAAACATAGAGAAGAATAAAAAAAAACAATGAAAATTAAGTGGAGTATGATAAGGGAAATTTCCCCTTCAAGTAAGTTTTTCATAGCTGAATCTCACACAAGAAAAGCAAACTCAATTCACTCTACCAGCTCTTCGGAAATACGCCCAACGATTTCGAAAGTATATGATGCACCAACCTTGACAAGGCCGCTGAGGTGGATTGTGGCCTAATCCTGCTCACGAAAGTGAAGTGAGACCCTTTCTCAGCAATGGGACGATATGGGTTGATAAAAAACAGAGTTTGTACATTTACCAACTGTAGCTACGCCAAGGTCGTTGCTACAAGTGCTACGGAACTGCCGTAGCGTTTCGTAGACTTTCGTAGCAAATTATTAAGTAGTGAATCACCCGCCTTCATAAATAATATTTATAAATAAATACCGCGTCACGATTATCTTTATAGATCCTGATCTATGTGTGTGATTGCCGCTCGTTATGTATACGTTATTTGGACGGCAAACCTTTAGTATAGGATTTTCTAAATATATAAACTCGTGAACTAAGAGGACCATGGTCCCACTAACACCTAGATTTTTTAATAATACAAATATTTGTGGTTCGTCAAATATTCTCCCAATCGACTCCACAACCCAAATTTAGCAGTTATCTGTGTGCTAAAATAAAAATAAAATTAAATTAAAATAATAAAATATTCTATCACTAAATATCTTTAAAATATTTTTTTCTTTGCTCTCTCGTTTTGCCACACCACCACCATTTTAGTTACACCACCAGGATGACTAGTAGAAAATGCTACTTAGCATTAAGTACTCCTTGTACTCTATTTGTGTGCTAAAGAATAAATAAATAAAGTATAAAATACTAACCCCCTTATTCATAAAAAGTTATGTGACGTTTCATAAAATCGCGCACTACAGTTTTGTACTGCGCAGTACTGAGTGACGTTCGATAACTTTTTATAAATAAGGGGGTATATATTTCCCATTATATTTAGAGGAATTCATGTTGCTTTTTTGTTTTATTCATCGCAGCGGCACGAACTAATCTAGCTCAGTCCAATTCACATCAGCTGTAAAAACCATAGACAACCCAGTGTGCAGACAGGACAATAATTTTATTTATCAAAATACAAATCTGCACGACTTCACCAACATTTAATCAAACCAGCAATAAAAGGGCCACTGTCTAGTTCATTGTCAATAGATAAAAAGTGTCTGGACTCCGGGACAAAGTCAAAGGGTCACGTCGGAGGACGCGCTGTCGTCAAGTAAAAAAAGTTACGCCCGGGTGACGCAACTGCTATAAAACTAATCACTTACACAACGTGATAAGGGAACACATATAAATCCTGACCCTTAGCTACGATTCTCTGTGTCTAAGGAATCAGGAACTACCATGGTCTTACAAAATCCCAGATTAGGGGCATACATTTGTGGGTCATGGAAATCTTCGCCCTTTGCAGGAATAGAACCCGCTACCTCACGCTTTGCAGTCGACTTGTCACCCACTTACGCCACGGAGGCCGTCGATTGGTAGAAGATGAAGTGACACTAGAGAGAAAGGGATGCTTATATGGTTTGGATATCGAGAGAAGGATGAAGGAAGGTTCATGAAACAGATTTATTAATTTGGTATAAATGGGCCAGCTGGTAGGGGTCGACGTTCTAAAGACAGGCCCAGTCAGAAATACCTGTAACCAGGGAGCGCGTAAATAATTCTCATGTCCTAAATAATTCTCGGGTAGATGTGTGGGTTTCCTCACAATGTTTTCTTCCACCGAAAAGCGAGTGATAATTACGTACGTATGATTTTTATAAGAAACACATTTGTACGTGCCTGCACTGGGATTTGAACTCACGATCTTCTGCTTGGAAGATGGACATTCTCCTAGCAGGGGCCTCACCAGGAACAGTTAAATCCATCTAGTTTAAGGCCTTAAACTGAACTGCCCTGCTAACTGTCACCACCAATATCGCTCAGCGTTCATAAGTCGACCAGAGACCATATTTATCCAAAGAGATCGTAACAATTTGTTTGCATTTATGGGAGTTTATATAGCTCCATATCATTCTCTTTCTCTCTCATTCTATTCAGTTTGATTTTGAGTGACGTCACGTCACGTTTGTCACTTATGAGTGAGTGGTGCCAATCTAGGCCGTTCAGTTTAAGGCCTTGAAATGAACTGCATGGAATAAGAATAAGTACGTGGTTACCCCCCAGGCTACCACCGCTTGGTCGTTTTCAAAATTGAAGCATGACGCATGAAATTTGACCTTCAAAACTAAGAATCGAAACAAATAGAAGGGTTCTGTCCAGAGCCCAATAACAGGGGTTTTCCCCCACATTCAGTCTGTCCATAATTTTGTTTATTGTTTCTATTTTCCAAAAGTTGGCGGCTAATATGCGGTTTGACATTTAGGTGCAGGGGTTAGGGTGCGTTGCTCTTAGGGGTTGTTTTCTAATTAGGATACTCTTACAGATATTTGATTTTATACTAGCTGTGTCCGCGACTTTGTTCGTGCTATAGTACAATTCTGACACTTCACGGTATCGAAATGAAACACAAGAAAATTGAAGTTAAAATTCCGTTGAACAGGTTCGGAGCCTATTCGAGACAATTTTTCAGACAGACAGACAGACAGACATTTCCGAAGTAAGTAAGCAGTAAAATTAAAAACCCCTTTTGAACAACATTTAAAATTAACATCAATGTTTAAACAGATTATATAATAATAATTCGATCTTCAAATAAAAGCCTAAATAATCCATACACTACAAAATAATGTATGTACATCTTCATCACAGCCTGTAACGGCCCACTGCCGAGCACGATGTCACCTCACTTTCGTTAGGACTATTAGGCCATAATCCACCACGGTAACCCAGTCGGATAGGCACACACATACCCCAAAAACTATTCTCAGGCATGTTTCCTCACGATGGCTTCCTTTACCGAAAAGCTAGCAAAAATAGTTAATCAAAATATATTTCATTGGAATCGTAGAAGCTGAACCATCATAATAAGACAAGGTTGTAAAACCACGCAGTTGTGTTACAAATGTTCTGTCTTCCAACATTAAGTTCCCATATCGCAATAAACGTAAATATAAACACCAACAAGTAGGTCCAATTGACTTACAACCGATACAAGAGTGCTTATACGCAAAATGTAAATTCGAGCTTTCATACGCTCAGTAAAATATATAGAGTTGACATAAAAATTGGAGTTACGGTTACGGACACTCAATTTCAGTTACAGATAGTATAGACGTTAAGTAAAAATATGTTGAGTTTATTTATTTATTTATTTAGGCACACATAACAAAACACTCTCAGTATAATATTGCTAGCATAAAATAGGTACAATTAGTTTAGTGCTGGACAGTGTCCCAAAAGATGCGTACACAGCATGACAGAAATTTGAAAACAGTTAACATCGAGGAAAATTAAAGAAAGAAAAAAACAAAAATAAACAAAAATCTTTCAGGATAAAATTATACAAGATCACAATTATGACTTAAAATTATTAATATTAAACTTATAATAAGACAATACAGACGCTGTTTTCACTGCCTCACAGTGAAGACACGCGTTAGTGCATTAATTAATTAACAACATTTTAGCCTCCTCTCAGAGTTGTCGTGGATATTGGAGATTTTGTTACGGACGCAGTTACGGATACTTCGTTTGACAACGGATAACTACAGTGATATTTTTTTCTTGTCGTTCGAATGTTTGAAAGTATTAGAAAAAATTAGATATGATTGTATATTTTGATAAGCTGTGTTTTTTTTATATAACAGATCAATAGGCAGGTTAAATCATTATTAGGAAATTCTAATATTCTTACAATTGAAATTCATTTATTTGGTCATAGAATACTAGCGTCCGCCTGGCTAGCTGTCACCATCCAGAAAATCTGTTGATAAACCCCTTTACGGTGTCCCGGAAGCAATCAATCTCATATAATAATAATAATGAATTAATTAACTTTGATCACATCGTCACATGACGACACCAGGTTTAACTGTGGTTATAAAACAGCAGCCTAAAGCAACTATAAAAGACCGTCAAGTTAAAAACTAAAAACTTTAATTTCAGCTTTGGTTACGGATAAATACGGATATTTTATGACAGACTTTTTTATTTCTATTTCGCATATCCGTCAACTCTAGTTACGGATATCCGTAACATTCCTAAAAACAAGCAATCACTATAATAATGTCAAACACATCATATAACCCCATAAAGGTTACCCAATAACGTAAAAGCCTACTTTTTACTGCTTCTAAAAAAACAAGAGAAACTGAACCTTATCCCGTTAGCTTACGAGTCAGAGATAATTGAACGGTCAAGAAGGGAGATTTATTCTAAAGGGACCTATATCAAATTATTCTTTGTTGACTTTGAAAAAGTTAGTGAAGACTGTGGAAGTTTAAATTGGCTTATTTTTTTAGTTTACCAACTGTTTTATTTGATTTGGAAGTGAACTGGCTGGCTCCGTGATCGATGGGGCTAAATAGTGTTGTTTTATCGACATTTCTTTTAGTTATCTTTTGTTCAGTCAGTGACAAAAGTCGCTGAACACGTAGGTTCAAACATTTGTTTTACTATTTCATGCAATTTTTGCGTGTTTTATACAGTTGGACAGGTTTTGCTCGCTCGTTTCAAAACTGACTGGAATTTTTGTTAAGATATAAATTCACGATTTTCTCCGTTTATCTGAAAATATTAACATACAAAAGTGTCTACTTTTTATTATTTAGCTACCAGCTGCGCCCGCGGCTTCACTCGCGTAGTTCCCGTTTTGTCCCACGGGAACATACTATCGGAATAAAAAGTACCCTATTACTCAATCCTGATTATAAATTATCTGTGTTCCAAATTTCATTCGAATCCGTTCAGTAGTTTTTGCGTGAAAGAGGAGGTGCTAGTTTGTCCTTTTTTAACAGCGAAAGAGTAACAGATCTATGATTTTTGCATGGATATAGATAAAGAACTAGAATATTATCTCGGAAATTGTGGTTGTTACAGTTAACGCGGGTAAATCCGGGGACGGAGCTAGATTAATTATTATTTCAACAAACTGATTACAGGGAAACTTTATTTTCATGGTTCATTTAGATTTAGGTCTAAATATTGCAAGGGAAAATGGAAACCTACCAATACTTCGAAAACACGACCGCTAGAGGACGGTAGCGCCAAGTGTCTTTTTTTTCTTTTTTTATTAATTATTTTGGTGATAGCGACTCAAAGAGACACAAGACCCACGACCTTGGCAGAGCAGTTATCTTGATATATTATAATGCTTAACTTTCTTCATTCCTCTCAGCAATAATTTTCATAAACCAAACTAACCACGTAATTCCAAACTATAGTAAATTAACTAAAACTCAGCGATGCCAAGAAATTGCATCGAATACTATAACTAGATAGGTACAGCGGGGTAACCACGTACTTATTCTTATTCCATGCAGTTCATTTTAAGGCCTTAAACTGAACGGCCTAGATTGGCACCACACTCTCATAAATGACAAACGTGACGTGACGTCACTCAAAAATAGACTGAAGAAAATGAGATATATGGAGAATGATATGTAGCTATATAAACTCCCATAAATACAAGCAAAATGTTCCGATCTCTTTGGATAAATGTCTCTGGTCGACTTATGAACGCTTAGCGATATTGGTGGTGGCAGTTCAGTTTAAGGCCTTAAACTGGATGTATTTAACTGTTCGTGGTGAGGTCCGACACACACCGATGCATAATGATGAGTCCAAGATGTTTTAGTTGATTGTTTCTACTTCATCTTCTTACTTTTTTAGTCCATTGTCTCTACTTACATCTTTTCTCAGTTCTTAGTTTGACCACAGAATTTAACCATAATCAAAAGAGTATTTCATGAAGGTATTTTCTTATTTAATTATGCCTCGAAAAGGCCTCGACATAGAGCATTCATGGGTCGTAATGAGAGACAAATAAGAAGGAATAGTTTCGCTTCTTACGTGTGTACACTATTTCACACACCCTTTTTTAGGGTTCCGTACCCAAAGGGTAAAACGGAACTGTATTACTAAGTCTCCGCTGTCTGTCTGTCCGTATGTCACCAGGCTGTATCTCATGAACCGTGATAGTTAGACAGTTGAAATTTTCACAGATGATGTATTTCTGTTGCAAATGTAACAACAAATGCTAAAAAATAGAATAAAATAAATATTGAACGGGGCTCCCATACAACAAACGTGATTTTTCGCTTTTTCTTTTGCTCAATATTGATAACGGCAACAGGTAGACGCTTGAAATATTCACAGAATTCACATTTAATTATTTATTTTTAATAAATAATTAAATTAAGTTAAAATTAATAGTTAAGGGGGGGCTCCCATACAACAAAGTACGGAACCCTACGTGCGCGAGTCAGACTCGCACTTTGCCGTTTTTTTATCAACCGACATAATTATGAACAAACTAGCCCCGATTAAATAAAATCGGTTAATAAAATAAAAACAAATCCACGGGAACCATTAAAGTTCTTACCAATAACTGGCTTAACGGGCGTCCAGCCGCCTACGTCCGCTACGTCCGTCGAATCGGTCTAGACTCTAGACTCTAGACTCAGTTACGACTAATTCCAGCCGTAAAACATGGAATTAGCTCTTCCAAAAACTGGTACGGACCGGTTACGATCCGGATTCAAAGTCATCAAAGCCATAATGGTTTGTTGGTGGTCTGTTATCAGGGGGGTAACCACGTACTTATTCTTATTCCATGCAGTTCATTTTAAGGCCTTAAGCTGAACGGCCTAGATTGGCACCACATACTCATAAATGACAAACGTGACGTGACGTCACTCAAAAATAGACTGGAGAGAGTGAGAGAGAAAGGGAATGAGATGGGTCTCTTTGGATAAATGTCTCTGGTCGACTTATGAACGCTGAGCGATATTGGTGGTTACAGTTAGCAGGCCACGTCAGCTTAAGGCTTAAAACTGGATGGATTTAACTGTTCGTGGTGAGGCCACTGATACTTAAAAAGATATATAAATTTAAAAAAATGATTTTTTTCCGTTAGTATGTAAACAAGTAAGAGTTTAGAAATGTATTTTTTTGTAATTTGTTTTTTTTTCTTTAATAAATACAGGGAATTCTAGTTAGGGGCCAGGATCTATGTCTGTGAAATATCACGTTACCCTTTATTTATTAAAATAAATATAAGAAATAACGAATTATTTTAATCAAAATACCAAATAAATGCGTTCATTAAAAAGTGGGCACTAAAACAAATGTCATAAAAAAATTAATGCGATCTGGAATGCAGCCATTTGGGGATCCGTTTTTTCCATAATTATTTAATTATATTACAGTTAAAAGGAAAAAAAAAACTAAGTTAGTTAAACTTAAACTAAACTAACTATTGCAGAGCATGTCAGTGCAGCGGGTAACATGTTGATTACCAATAAAGCTTTGACATTGTATTTAATACATACATACTGATCCATGAACCAAATTTTCAATGGTTAAAAATATTATTCATCATCATCATCATCAATATCATAACAAAAAACATCACTACCAAACTTAAAACAAAAATCTATTAAGGCTGACACCAAAATCATATCAAACCGAGGCGTACTCCAAAAAATCACACTAGTCGTTCAAAATACCCCTCAACACTTCAACATCCCCAAACAGTGATAACACAAAGTCACCCCACGTTTCTCAAAAAGTGATTACACCAAGTCACCCCGTCGGAAGTCGGTCAAATCAACCCCTAGGATCGTCGGATGTAATTTTAACAGGAGAACAGAAGACATATAGTTCTACGTACAGAATGGACACTCTTCACCCCACGCGATCCGCTTCCCCGCACCTCTACCCGCAATCCGGAGGGAAATTGGGTGGCTTTCAAAATTACACACCCAACTGATAAACTATAACGACAAACGGGTTATTACGAACTTTCAAATTAGCAGCAGGATGTCTTTTGTTTCGGTCGCGTAGTATCTTTTAGTAGTTACACACGCATTTGGCACGTGTACAAATGTCATTTACATGTGTGGGTTGTCAAGTCTACTTTTGTATGGAGTGTCCGAGATGTGACAGGAGGAAAAGGCGATGATGCGACGCGATGGCCGGCAAATCTACTAATGTGTTGAGGCGGTTTGTAATGAGATTCTGTTTGTTCAAGGGACTTATGAACTTTTTTGGACTTGAGAAAGTTCTGTGACCTTTTTGATATAAGTCATTATTGAAACGAACATGTTCTGCTA
Source organism: Campaea margaritaria (assembly GCA_912999815.1). Taxonomy (NCBI): domain Eukaryota; kingdom Metazoa; phylum Arthropoda; class Insecta; order Lepidoptera; family Geometridae; genus Campaea; species Campaea margaritaria. The sequence continues at coordinate 482,637 of OU538813.1, read as the reverse complement.
GAGACGGTTGTTGGGGGTTTTTATGTTTACGAATAGAAAATTGTGTCTAGTTTAGCGGAATTATAGCTTTAACTCCGCCAAATCCAATTTAGTAGTTTTCATAGTTCCTTATTAAGATAGAGGGAATTCGAGTTTGAAGCATGACTGTGTATTTATTTTTCAAGGCAATTGCGGGCTTCATATCACATTTCTTAAAATCATTCAGAAGGAATACAATTGGAATAATCTACAACCTATATCGAGGTCCCTTTTTTAATGGAAGTCTGTCGTCGTATCGTTCCACTATCGTCGTAGAGTTTGATTACAATTTCCTTAATAAAAAGCGATGAAATGGCTTAAGGTATAGCGAATTTCTCAAGATACCTGATGTTTGTTCTTGCTTTACCTACTCGATCAAGCCCATATTATCTGCAGAGTGAATGTACGTTGATATGATTCACTCAATGCCTTATGAACACGAAATGCAAGAAAATGAACCTCCATTGGGGAGAACGTTTTCGTTATGATTCCATTACCTATAAGGCAAACGCAAGACAAACTCCAATCTGCCAAATGATGGCATTTTGACCCGAAATCAGCACTACTGACCCAAACTGTGACTTGATTGCCACCTGTCAAGTCAATACAAACTTGATTCACCGAACAGATTTCAACAGCACTCTTTACTGAATCAGGCTGACAAACAGTATCGGCTTCATTTTAAACAGTAAAGTTCTGAAGTCTACCTTCTACTATTACTTATTCTGCGCCTCTACTTTCTAATTCCTTAATGAGTAATGAGACTGTGTCAAAGTTAGTTTGACGGTCAAGGTAGGAGTGTTTATGTCACCTGATTGGGCCGTAACACCATTTTGTATGAATTTGTCATTCCATTCATAAACCGTTTAGTTTGACTTTGAACTTTATTTAGAATTGTTTTAAATATAAATTGTTTTTATGTTATCGGCATATTTTAGATGTTAGTGAATATTATTACTCAGCATAGTAAGTACCTGTAGCGTGATCTTTGTTGCTGTACTTTTGGTTTTCTCGAAATTTAGCGATATGATTGATATATTTAACTTTGCCTATTAGTTTCTTGTATCAAATTGGATGAATTATTACATTCCAACTCCATAATTTTAAATTTGTTGAGCTTGAACAGGATTCATCTTAAGATTAAATTACCATTAATTGCCAGATTCAGATTAACTTGCATGTTATAAAAATGTTACAATTATAACCTTGAAGTCTGCAAATCAACAGCACTTAAATTGTTTCCGCGTAAATAGGTTACTTCTAGTCAACCCTGCACTATCATCGACTGCATCATTGCTTAACGTCAAGTGAGATAGTGGGCAAAATTAATGTAAAAAAAGTTACTAAAGTACCAAAACGTTTAGGTATGATTATGATTCTGGTTAATATCAAAAAGTATTTTATTTAAGAAGTGCGACTTCAAAAAAAATCTCTCAAAACATTCCCAACAAATCACCTCTAAGCCGAAAACACGTGACAGTCACGTGACCCACTCAATACAATTATTAGACAAACAGTAACTAGTAATCATCGGAGGCTTTCGTCTGTCACTCTGTGGCTTCAGAGTTCAGCTCCGTAGGCAAGTCTGCCTTAGGAGGTCATCTACAAGGCATCAGGGGCGCGGGGCGTCGTCGTCGCACGCAAATGATACGCGGCATCGATCGCCCATGTGCCCGCTGCCGGCCCGCAACCCCACTTTCCCCCTCCACCCAACTATCCACCCGACCCCCTCGCACCACTCCCGAAACCCGCCAGACACAAACACCCGCACGCATAGACGCATAGCCACGCACACAGAGGCACTTGTCTAATGTGTTCTGCCAAATGATCCGAATAGAATATTAAATCGTCGATATATGTAATGTCGATAATGATAGTCATCGATACTGGAAAAGTCTCGATTTGTGCCAGTATCGTGTTTGGGTTGCATAACTTGATATTTGCATATTTGGAGACGATAATAATTATTAAAATTAAAAATATTAAAAATATTTTCACGTCAAAGTCCTATAAAAAAATTCTCAAGGAACTTGGTAAAATGCTAATTCGAAGTCAACACCTGTAACAGTTTCCTAAAATATGCACAATTTCCTAAAAATAGTTCAACATAAATATAAAATTAAAATATAACAACAAAAACCGTGTCAATAAATAGAGTAGTCATTAAAAACAATGTAAAAACATTAATTATGAATATGTCCATCGTGTCATAACAACATGTTGTACAGGTTTTCCATTAGTGAAAGCGTGCGCTGCGACCCCACAGCGGGAGGTTAATTGGGCTCCTGCCACGTGGGAACAATTATTTACCTTTAGCCAGCCACGTGCCTCCCATACACTACCTTACATCATTACTATAAACTTCAACAGACGACTAATTCTACATACTGAGTGTACATGCGTGTCTCAACACCAATACATAACTGAAAAGTATAGAACCGAGAGCAAAGCATTGCAGAGGAGCTAACTAAAAATGAAGAAATAAGATGGTGAATTTACAGACATTCGGGTTTAATGTTTCTACTGAGATATCTAAGTGCGATTCTCAACTTTAGAGCGGTGGTATAAAGTCTTAACTGGACTACAGCCGGTCGCACCACATAAATATACGCAAAGACACTCCAGAAAAGACTGTCTCAAAACGATTCGGGTTTAGGATAATTGCTAAAAACATAACTAGAAATTGTCTATAATGCTGCGATTTATTGTTTTAGTCTCACAGAACTGGTAAACATACAAAATCGCAATAGCCTTGTGAGATCGCATGCGGTCAATACAGGATGACATTATATTTTTACGAGATGATACAAGTTCTAATGACAGTTCTACGTAAGTGATACTGGTCTATTACGGAAGCATTGCTTAGTCAACTAATGCAGTAATGTATTATAGCATTCGTGCGGTCCAGTGACGACACCCTGTATAATAGGGCACGTGATCTGCAGACACACGCGGCCGCAAAAATTTGAACTCACATTAGCCACAAACGGGAACAGTCCGAGGGAGTCTTATTCTAAATTGAATAAAAAATATTGTTAGAAACTAAAACGGAAACACAGTCAACGGTAACGGGCCGGCGTTTTCGTGGAGAGCGGGGTTCGCGAGATGTGGTTTCGCGGCGTACACATTTGGTTGTTTCTAGTGCGTCATCGCGTGTGCGTCGCGCGGCGGCCACGGCTCGACTGAGGCGCCTTGGAGCCTCGCCCCCCCCGCGCGCCGCGCCCCGCGCCCCGCTGCATCCTTCAAACGCTCCCTGATAATCGGGAGAAAATACTACACACAGCTGCAATTGGGACGCCGCATTCTACGCTTTTTTGGCCATGAGTCAGGCTGTAATTGCATCAGCCCTCATTGGCCGATTTCTCGACTCTGTCATATTCATATTCAACTTAGTCCAGTTTCCGCTCTGCAAGATTTAATCAGACTTGTGGCGGTTTTTTCGTGTTTTGTGTCACACGCGTGACGGAGCTCCATCGCCTCGTATATTAGAACACTATAGACCATGAATATAGATGTTCCATTTTGTCAGACGGGCACGTTTTCATTGTAAATTATGATCTGTTCAGACGAGACGAAGATATCCAGCAACGTTTTTTCTAGGACGTTTATGTCGCAGGACTCGTAAATTAAACTGAATTTGTGTTCTTGAGACCTCTTTTGTGTGAAAAAAAAAGAATTTTTTGTGGCATCAAAGAGATTTATGGCAAAAATCATGCGTACATAATCTGGGAAATTATCATACATTTACTTATTGGAAAATTCTATACAGTAGTAGTCGCGACAATAGAAGTAAAGAGGCTTTATTCATTACATACAATAGATAAAATTGAGCACAAATACAAAATGACCTAAAATTCGTAGCCAGTCATCGTAGACATAGGGTCTACGCCATGGCTACGCTCGTAGCCGCCACTACGAGCGCAGTGTTATGGTAATATTTTCTGAGGCCGTGACGTACAAACATTTTAACGGCTTTAAAATCTACCATCATAAATAAGAAGTAACTGCATAGTGTATTATTATGTAGATTTTTCATAGTTTTCGTTGTTTTTTCGCGAGCACTAGAGTATTTATTGTGCTTGTAGGCACTTAAGTTTGTACCTAGTGTAATGTTTGTTAGAAAGTTTCTGTGAACGACGGATTCTATTTTTTGTAGTAGGAGGCCTCTTCTGCAAGAGAACGCTGGAGAAGTACCACACCTTTGCCAGATATTCATCCGCCAAGCAGTAGTGTGCAAACATTACTGTGTTCCGGTTCGAAGGGCACTGTTTCCAGCGAAATTACTGGGCATATGAGACCTTAGAGCCGATGTCTCAGGGTGATCAGCGCAGTGCAATGCCGCGTATGATAATGCAATGCAAAGTTCTGGGTGGCGCTGTAACTGTTATGGACAGGCGTAGCGCTTACCATCAGGTGAGCGACTTGCTCATTTCGTCACTCCGTCAAATAACAAAAAAAATAAAAAAAACTAAGTATAGTTTTGATTTTTTTTTTTTTTTTTTTCTTTTTATTTTCATTATCTTCATTTTTATAACCGAAACTATAATTGGAGCTTTTTTAAAACTTCCAGGTTGTAACTACTGGGAATTTGTTTATGATTTAAAAATTAGTGGCAAAAATTAGGTAAAAACTGTTATTTATGCGATGCCTAATCATACATGGCGGTTTATAGAATTATTATCTGTCAGCCTGTCTGAAAGTTGGTCTTTATTAGGCTCCGAACTAGCCAACTGATTTCTATGAAAAGTTCTCGGGCTCTTAACTTAAATTTTCGTTTTGTTTAATTTTTATATCTTCCAAGTTTTAGAAGAAAATGAAAATTTAAGTATATTTGTCAAAATCCCGCGTGGACGAAGTCGCGGGTATAATAATAGTCGCTAGTGGAATACTAATTATTCAGTAAATATAATATAGAATAGAAAATAAAAAAAAAAAATAAAAATTAAAAACCTGACTTATAAAAAAAGCTATTTAAAAGTAAGACACTAAAAAGACCCGGAACAAGATTGAGAATAGAAAACTTGATTAAGTTAAGCTAGAAACAATGGATAGATTTGTTACCTACCCGAGAATTATTTCGGAGGTAGGTATGTGATCCACCAATCCGGATCTGGCCCCCGTGGTGGATTGTGGCCTAATCTCCTCACGAAAGTGAGGGAGACCCGTGCCCAGCAGTGGGACGTTATGGGTTGTTGATGATGATTGAAAAACAATGGAAACTCCACTTTGGTGTAACAGACTTAGTTATGAACTGAAAACCTAAGTTAAAAACTAAACTAAGTTAAAAAAGTTTCGTTGCAAGCGGAATCTATTAATTTTCTTTCGGCTTATAAGTTGCAATTGGATTCTGCCTGTTATTAAACTTAATGCGGGATTCAACTAAGGCTTTGAACTCATTATATATAGTCTGTTAAAATCTATTCTTCTTTGGTAGTCAAATAAGAAAAAAAGTTATAAAAAGGAATGCTATGACGCAGTAGTAGTAAAACTTCAACTAAAAATCTTTCAAAGAAACTTTCATAAAAGATATTTTAAATAATATACGAAACGGAACTCTATCTCTTTCTATCTTCACTAACTTATATCTCCGTCTCAACTTCCGTTCGCCTCGCCCGCTCACGTTTTCGTAACGCTCTCACCAGCTTACTCAGCTTAATTAATTTTTTTAATGTTGATATTTTTTAATTTTTCCTTTGTTATTATTCTGTACGCGGTTTGTTTGGCCACCAATAAAGAGTTTTCTATTCTTTTCCATTATATTCTTCTACTAACAATGAAATAAGCATTTTCAACTCTCCAATCCTTTACTAGTTATAAAATAATATCAGACAGTATGTACGTTACAACCTTGACTAGATAAGAAGTCATTTCAGACAAATATTCACAGATTAACATAATATTCTGTCAGACATACATACGCTACTATGTAACACGCACTAAGATATACTACGTTGGAACTCATATCATTAACTAGTTGTCACCCTTGACTTTGGTCGTAGTGGTATTTATTTGACTAGACTGTGGAAAAGCTAAATAAAATAGTTCTGCTTGTGTGTGTATTTATATTCATACTAACTGCTTATCCTCGTTGAATATCATCCCTCATCTATACACTATCTATATATATAAAAATGTTATGTTGGTTTGTATACACTTCAAAAACTCAAAAAGTTCTGCACTGATCGAGCTGAAATTTTAGCATGATATATAATCCGCATCAAGGATTGTTTTAATCTATTTTTTTCATCAGTGACATATCAGCGAATGTGCGAATGTGCCACAGCGAAGCGTGGCAGGGTACAGCTAGTACTAATATATAAAGCTGAGAGTTTGTTTGTTAGAACGCTAGGATCTCAAGAACTACTGGTCTGAATTGAACAATTCTTTTTGTGTTGAATAGTCTATTTATCGAGGAAGGTTATAGGCTATATAACATCACGCTACGACCAATAGGAGCGGATCATCAATGAAGAATGTGGCAAAAACGGGGAAAATGTATTGCTTTTAAGAGAGTTATTGCGGGAAAACTTGAATCATGCAGGTGAAACCGCAGGGCGCAGCTAGTATATCATATCCCTCAGGACCCGTTGCTTGTTACGACGAGTATGCTTTAGACCATACGACTGAAGTAAAATTTCTTTACCTTTTTATTTTATTTTATCGAAATAACCACCCTACCTTTTAACCTAATTAAACGAATTCACATTTCAACTTCCACTCACCTCGCCCGATCACATTTTTCGTAACGCATTCACCAGCTTACTCCCAAAGTCAAGCGTGTTAAAGAAGTTTTAATTCAAAAATATTTCACGTGTTAATCTAGGTAATAAACTATCTGTGTGCCAAATTTCATCTAAATCTGTTCAGTCATATTTGCGTGATTGCGTAACAAACATCTAAAAATCCAAACATCTTAACATCCAAATAGGCAAACATAGAAACTTTCACATTTATTAGATTAGGATTTTGGAAGATTTTGGATTAGGGCAGGATTATAGTAGGATTAGGTCCACGTGGTGGATTATAGTTTCACCACCACCACCACAATTTTCACCTCGCTTTCATGAGGAGGGCAAGGCCAAAAACCATGACAAGGGCCTGGTCCGTATTGGTGAATCACAAACCTATTCTTTAATTTAAACTCTCTGAATTAATAGCTTCTTAAAGCCTGTAAATAATTTAAATACCGTTGAATTCCAATTTTATATATCATTAGCAATAATAAGGAGAACCGATAAAGAACCGTTAGTAACCGACATAGCTCCATGGATTAGCAAGACGAGTGACGAGACGAGCACGTCGTTCACCTGATGGTAAGCGTTACGCATGCACATAACAGTTACAGTGCCACTCAGAATCATTGCATAATCTTCCGCGGCACTGTATTGCACTCGTCACCTGGAGAAATTGGTTGGTTCTCTAGAAAAACTGACTACCGATGAGGTAGGCGAGTTTTAGAGTGGAAACCGCGTTTTGAGAAAACATAGTGCAGAACTCCCGCCGGCTAGATAAAGTAAAAAATTAATTGAATAAATAAAAAAATTGAAAAAATATTTTTTTCAGTTACCACACCCTAGTGTTTAACGACATTTCAAAAAAGTCTAACGCAAAAAACTCCAAAGCGAAAACTAACAGTTCGACAACCCCCATGAGTCACTCTAACCTTATCCACAAAACCCCATGTTTAAACCCCCAATATCCCCAATTAGGGTCTAATTGTCGACTAATTCGACCGTTTGACCTTGAGTTCCCGGCACCCTCAGGAATCGAGTGAAGTGTATGTTAACCCTAACTGATCGGCAGAACTTCCTTTGGAGACCGCGCCGTCGCGTCTCTTCGTCTCCACCATCTAAAAAGCCTTAAATCTCGAAAATATTCGAGCGACAATGTGCTTTAAGGGGAATGTTTAAGGTGGATTTTAGGGGTGGCGGTTGCAACGTTGCAGGGGTGTGTGGTGGGCTCGTTCGGAGCGTCCTCTAAGAAAATGAAGACAATACGATTATAGTACCGCAGTATATGAGAAAATTTCAGATGGGATGATGTTAATTTGTTTTTTGATATTTTCTTTATTTTTTGTGCCGATTTTTGGTGCTTATTTTGTTAATAAAACAATAAATATCTATACGTAAAAAAAATTTAAGTCATTTTTTTTTCATATTGACACAGTAGGATTATGAAAAACACACTGTGTGTAGATATAAAATTTAAGTATTCCTCTTGATTTCCAACGCAACACTCCCCCATACAAGCGCACGCACATAGTGCGTAGCAGTGCATTGGGCTGTCACTGTCAGTGTCGGTGCCATCTGCAAAATCAATCAATCAATCAATACTTCACCCATCACTCGACAACTTCACACTGCTACAAGACATTGCTCGCCCGACACGACTCGACCTCAACATATACAAGCAGCATCAATTTTATCAAAAATAATAGAACAAACTCAACCCAACTCTGCATACACACACTATTATGTTCATCGTGTGTTTTCATTTTCTTGTCTTGTCTCTAAATAAGTACGTTGTTCGCTGTTGTGTGCAGTTGTGTCAGAATAAATGTTTTTTTCTTTTCTTTCTTTCTTTCTTTCCAGCAACACACTTCGGCACGTAAGTGGTATCCTCAACACCCTGACTTGGTGACAATGGGGTCATTTTCCCATCAAACAAACATGCGGGGCAGTCTTTTGGAACTGCCGATAGAAGCGAAAACCAAGTAACTTGTGAATTGTATCGTCAAGCTGTTACTTTATTATTTTGTTTTGTAAAGTGTTAATAACCAAATTACACTTTAATCCTAGATCATAAACACTTCTTTATAAAGCAAAAATAATTCGAAAATAATAATATAATAGCTAATATTTATAATTTTTGAATTATTTTTTGGTTTTTGAAGAAAGAAATAATACTGATGACAATAGTCATTAACACTTCTTTACAAACCAAAAATAATTCTAATATTATAATTATTAGCTATTAGATTCTTTTTTACTTCTATACACAGTATACCATAGCTCATGGGAAGCGTTCGGTGACGATGACGCGACTTCTATGATTTTTGTTCACCCATACAGTGTTTAACACGGCTAAAGAAGTTTTCACTTTAAAAAAGTTGTAGTAGTAGTTACTATTTACGTGATAACGAAATGAAATATATTTTTGACACAACTTAAATAACTTAAATAGAAAACAAACTAAAATTAACTAGAGCTAAAACTTAAAAAATTAACAAAAGAGGGTTGTCCATGAGGCATGGGGCCAAGATCACTGGCTGCATTTCCACGTTGAATAGCAATATATATAATAATATCAATTTATCATCATCATCATCATCATCATCAACCCATAACGTCCCACTGCTGGGCACGGGTCTCCCCTCACTTTCGTGAGGAGGGTTAGGCCAAAATCCACCACGGGGACCTGATCCGGATTGGTGGATCACCTACCTACCTCTGAAATAATTCTCGGTAGGTATGTGGGTTTCCTCACGATGTTTTCCTTCACCGAGAAGCGAGTGATAATAACGTACATATGTTTTTACAAGAAACACATTGGTACGTGTTTGCACTGGGATTTGAACTCACGGTCTACTGAATGGAAGGCGGACGTTCTCCCACTAGGCTACCACCGCTTCCAATTATAATATATCAATAATATAATATAAGATATCAATTTATAGTGATACCGAAATGTGTAAAGGTCAGTGGTTGCTACTCCGCGAGTCCAAGGAGACTTTTTTGATTTTCTGTTTATTTTATGTATGTGATACAATTAATTTTTATGAATAGACTTTGAATAGCTCAATGGAGAGTAATAAATGCAAACCTACTCACCGATTTCCAGCTCAGGTCCTCGATTAGGAGGCGCCGTCCGTTTGCAATTATGACACGTAATTTGTTTGAAATGCTCCACACGAAAGGGTTCGATTCTTACTAGAGTAGAGACCCCACTAGCGATGGGGCTGCAATATGCGGTATCAGCTCAACTTCGAGGATATTGCTTTAAGCAAGCGAGCTTCACAGCTCCGGCGTAAGTTGAAACCTAGTGGGTCGAACTGCGAGCGGCAATACGAGTCAAAACTACCCTCACTGATTGCATAAAGTGATCTGATGCGACTTGTCGTGACTTGTAAGTTGTTATTTAAACATAAAACACAGAATTTACTTTTGGAATTTTGAAAAAACGTGCCAACATGAACAAAACACCCTGAGTTGCTTGCAATGACGAGAAACGTCAGGAAAAGGTTGGTAATGAAGGAGACTTACCCCGGCCTTTGATCCGCACCGTTTCGATCGTTTTTACATAGTATTGGCAGTCCATTGCCCTCGCATTGATGGTGGCGCCGCGGCGCAGGAGGCGGCGACACGGTGTAACTAGCTGTCCGCAGCGATCTAGTTGCGCGCGCGATTAAAACTTCCCGGTGTATGTTTTGGCCGAGGTGGAAAGGGGAAGTTAGGATGAGGGAGTGCAAGCGATAACATGATCCAAGAAAATAAGTCTGTACAAACTACCCTCAAAAACTGTCGATAATTTGTTCGTTCGAAAACCGCGCAATGCTGTTAATAAGCGAGTTATTTTCTTTTCCACAGAGGGGCACTTTAATTTTATTACAATGTAGCCTTAAATAATGGCAAATAAGAAATTTAAATTTAACTTAATCTTTTAAATTGTCTCTAACTAAGAATGGGTCCAATAGCTTTTCTTTTCTTATTGTCTCTATTAAGGGCACGACACTTTATTGCGTGTTCTTTAAAGTAATTAATAACGTTTAAAAACTATGATGCGGCTTCAACTGTCTGTTGCCAATTCACTGTCTGAAAATTTCGCATATACACGAAACCGCCCGAATATTATTATGTATAATACAATAATTTAGACTATCCTCCTCCCTTCCCTTTCTCACTAACCGGCACCGCATCTTCTATCCCTCTCTAAATAAGTCTCACGACATTTTTTTTCGATTTTTCACATTTGCGCTACAGCTCTGATTGATAGGGGGTAGGAGTCTTAAAGGGGGGGGGGGGGGGTATTTAGTGCAATCGTTTGCCAATAGATGTCACTATTTCGCAATATCTCTTTGAAACGGTTTGACAATGTTTATGACTGGTTAATGTGGTTTATATTGTGTGTGTATCTGTGGTAATGTGATGTGTGTTTTATTACCTAACTGCGGAACAACTGTGTTTTTACTACTTGTGAAATATGCAGACTGGGTGTGTAGTTACAAGTAAGGAACATTCACACCGACGCGGTAGCGGTGGGGCTTGATTTTTCTTTCGTTTTATCTGTGTAGATTGCCGCCGCTGTAAGTTGATACCTTAAAATGCGAAACAGAAATACACAATTATCTAACTTTTTTTTATCTATTTAATTATTTATTCATAGTGGACATATTATTTTGTTAGTTTTAGTTTTATATTGAATTTTATCGAGTTATTGGTTTTTAAGTTCCATAATAGCGGTGGTAGCCTAGCGGGAGAACGTCCGCCTTCCAATCCGAAGGTCGTAAGTTCAAATCCCAGTGCAGGCACGTACCAATGTGTTTCTTGTAAAACATATGTACGTTATTATCACTCGCTTTTCGGTGAAGGAAAACATCGTGAGGAAACCCACATACCTAGTACCCACGTACCCACATACATAGTTTTCTTTGTTCTGTGGTGTTTCAATAAAGAGTTTATCTATCTATCTATACCTACCCGAGAATTATTTCGGAGGTAGGTATGTGATCCACCAATCCGGATCTGGCCCCCGTGGTGGATTATGGCCTAATCCTCCTCACGAAAGTGAGGAGAGACCCGTGCCCAGCAGTGGGACGTTATGGGTTGATGATGATGATGATGAGATCATAAAAATGTAATTGTATCGCTCATCGCCTACGTTATATGTTGACAAAGGTTTGTTAACAGCTTTAGCAACGCTAAATTAATTAAATTTTTACAGGTCCTTCATTATGTATCCTATATAGTAAGCAAAGAATGGGTTAGATTCTCAGTGCGTCCATCGAATAGGAACAATTATCCGCACGCAGATATGTACCGAGGCCATTGCCCGCTGAAAGCTGTTATTTCGTCTGCCCATTCTGTTTTCAGGCGCGGACACACGGGGCGATTTGTGGCAGGTACCGGCCACATGTTGCGAGTTGGAACTTGCATGTGGTTTTGAATGTTGGTGAAAGTCTTATGTAGGAGCTGTGCTTGAAATGTATTGCCTTGTTAAATATCGCCTAGAAGGACCGATCATTTTGAAAGTATTGATTTTGTCAATAATATTCAATGACGTTTCCTTTTAATACGACTTAAAAATATTTCAACAAACATTTTACTATCATCATTATCATCAACCCATATCATCCACAGGTCTCTCTTCACTTTCGTGAGGAGGGTTAGGCCATTATCCACCACAGGAACCCGGTGCCGAACATTTTATGCAAGATTAAAATGACTAGTATTGTCTGAGTTTATTTATTTATTACATTATCTTTTAAAAACTACATTTTATTCTCAAATATTAAAACCAAAAAAACATAACTGAATATTTTTTTAGCTCTTAATGTTTCTTTTAGCTTAATCAAGGTTAAATATTGTTCTCACAATACTTTTTGCATAGAGTGAAAGTGATAACAAATCGTTTGACAGTGCTCACTAAAATGTTAACTATTTCATGGTATTAATTTGATGTCAATTCCGTTACCATATAACAACAAAAGTGGTCTCGAGCTCAAGGAACACAAAAAACTTACCAACAATATTCTTTACTTTAAAATCTAACAACAAAATGTAGCCCGTGCAACCAACCCTTAGCCCCGCAGAACTCGGTTAAAGTGTTAGGGCGGTTGGAAAAGGCCCAAATTTTAAAATTTATATACATAGCTATCTAACGTAGCGATATAGATAATATAGTGGTAACCGGATGTAGGAACCGCCTGGTTTCGGACGCAGTGGCCTTTGAAAGAATCACTGACCTTTCCTGGTTGCGGTTCGGTTTTTTTTTATCCCTTGATCCAAAATAAGGGGTGTTGTAACTTTAACGTTTGTATATTATATGTACCTTTCAATGAAGGAAAGCTTCACGAGGAAACCCATAATATGCCCGAGAAGAGAAGAATCTGTTATCTGTTTCTCTTAATGTTTATTACCCCAAACAGTAGAATTATAGTGTTGCGGCACATTTTGACCACTTTGTGCGTAAATATGTATTTTAAAATTATTATAAGCATTATCTGAAAAAAAAAAAATTACTTATCCAGATGTGTGCTGCTAGGGACCTTGCTTCAAGACCCATCGGTCAAATTGCACTAACGAGGGAAAAAAATACTTACATAGGAAACTCCAGCTTATTTTTGCACCGTTCATTGGTTTCGAACCCATGATCGTGGTGTTCGACCACACAATAAATTAAGCAATGATAGCTTCAAATGAATTGAATTAGTCTAAAATGATCATTCAAAGAACTAGCTGCACCCCGCGGTTTTACCCACGTTGAGTATTATCCCACAGGAACCGTTCCTTTTTTCGGGATAAAAAGTATTCTACGTGTTAAACCATGTAATAAACTTTCTGTGTGCCAAATTTCATCCAAATCCGTTTTGTGGTTTTTGCGTGAAATGGTAACAAGGATCCATCCATCCCTACAAAGTTTTACATTTATAATATTAGTAGGAGAAAAAAGGTAAGATAATATTATAAGATAGCGATAACCATTGCTACGCTAATCCTTAGCCATTATATTGGCTGCTACGGCCACGAGACGACGTAGCGCTCGTAGTTCGTAGCGCTCATAGCTCGTAGCGCTCATAGCTCGTAGTGCTCATATCTCGTAGCGCTCATAGCTCGTAGCGCTCATAGTTCGTAGCGCTCATAGCACTGAATGAGTCAAACAAATCCACCAATCGAACGTGATTGTCTGACACGTCAATCAATCTAGATTCTAGACGTAGTCTAGACTTCGTCTACATAGTTTTTTCGATACTAAACATGACTGTAATTAAGGAAAATCAATAAGGAAGGAAGTCTAAATCAGGGGCGGGCTGTGGTCACGGTAGGGGAACATGGCGTGAGTTCTCAGCCTTGGCGCTTACCATCAGGTGAACGACCTGCTCGTCGTCAGTTGTAAAAAAAAAAAGCTCATATCAGGGAAATGTTTTTTCCTTAACCCGTTAGGGGGAAACTCGCTGGTAACAGCTATTAAACCGTAAGAGTTAGATGTTCTGTGAATAAACATACAAATTTATCTGTCGAATTAGTATTCGCTCCAGCTTCATTTATAACACCGACTCGCCTCGTCTATATAAATGAGTCTCTATATCCCTTGGTCACGCCATAGCTTGAGAACGATTTAACCATTTTTGCTAATCATATTATTTTAAACTGTTAGTAATAGATCCGAACAGATGTTTCCGAAAAAAAATTGGAAAATTTGCCCGCAAAATTGACAAATGAGCGTAAAACTAAAATTGCTTTTTTGTATTTTTTTGTTTGTACGAAGTCACGGCTTGACATTTATTTTTATTTTTTTATTCTTTTTGCAATCATTGGTTGTTTATTTTTTCCTATATAACATGGGTTGTTATAAAGCTGGAATATGCAAACGGAAAACCGGAATTACGCTGGTGAAACCGCAGGGCGCAGCTACCATATAACACTAACTGTTCCAGTTACTTACTAACACAAATAGTGTTTTTATAAATCCCGCCAGTGGTAACTTAGATGTGGCAACCCTGCGCGGCCATTCATTGGCTGCCAGCCAGATGGGCGCGGATGTACGAACGAGCTCACGCAATGGATACGGTAAGTTATAATTCTATGAAACAAAAAACCAACTTTTTAACGAATTTACTAATAAATACGGCTGAAAAGTCACAAGGAAGCAAAATACGCAATTTCGGTTACTTGGGTGATATATTTTTTCCAGTTAGATTTAAATACTGAACTATTAATCTGGTTTTGAATAAACTTTTTTGAGAGTAATCTAAACGTGTATACTTTGAATTAAAAAAACAAATAACCAAATCGATTACGGAAATTTGGTTTAATCAAAATTCGATTCTTATATACAACAAATGACAAGTAAGCTTCTATCGACGCCTGATATGGCCAACCACTCACCAACAAGGCCAATCTCCAACGCACAACATGACCAACCGCCGAGCGAACATGGCGCACCAATTATGCAATATGCGATACTTATAGATTATGCAATGCAGGGTTCTGGGTGGTGCTGTGACTGTTATGAGCAGGCGTAGCGCTTACCATCAGGCGAACGACTTGCTCGTCTCGGCACTCAGTCAAATAATAAAAAAACCCAAATATCACATCCAACGCTTCTCACATTTAAGGGGCAGACAGTACGAGTGCTCAAATTACAGCAATGTAAATTGTGAAAAATATAACATTTAATTTATTGCTGTTACTGAATTACGCCGGATCTCTTGGCTTACAAGCCGGCGGCTTATTTACGACGATATTGGTTGTATTGTGCAGCCACCATGTAAGGCGTAATAGGGTCCGCACACTGGCCACTTTTAGTTGCGTTTGCAAGTGTAGGTTGTGTTTTGCCCGACTGCCCAAAAGGAGGTTTATGGTTTTTTGGACGTAAAAAGTATCTATACAAGTATGTATGACCTTTAGCAACAGTCTCAATAAGGTATCATTGAATTCGTTACAATCACAGGAATGTTATAGGCTATAATAAACTGCCAAAAAACAAAATGGCGGCTGTAAGCAGCTACGCAGCAATCAGCGGTTGTATTTCGGATGGAAAATAATTACCAAATCCAATTAAATTGGGTATCATTATAAAGGTATTGAAATGGCTATTCCAAAAATATATAACACTTATATCTAAACATCCCTTACTGAAGCAGGAAAACAAGAAAAGGCGAAAATAAATAAATAAAACAGAAAACCTGACTGCTAACAAAACTGACACGTGAAATGCAGTCGTAAATATTGATATCTAAAGGTAAACTAATGCCTTTTACTGCATTTCACGATACAATTTTTTTAGTGTTTTTTTTTTTATTTTCTAAATTTTTCTTTGACCTGTTATGTACTACATAATTTTTAACACACCTCTGCCATCTCCACACATTTTTTCTTTCTTAATTTTTTCCTTCTTCTTCTGGGCGTAAGAAGCATTATTTTCTATCCGATTCAGTCACAAAATCACCAACTATTTCAAATGTGTCAAGTGTATGGCGGTCCTTAGCCAGTGATAAGAGAAGCCAATTGCTTTTTTAAGGGACTACTGAACTCACGTTCCCTGCGCGAGTTAAGTGGCCAGGAATTTAAAGGGCTCTGTTATTTCGAGATACAGAAACTAACGGCTAGTAATTTAATCTTTTTACTGCCAAGAAACATTAATGAGTTTTTTGTTTTGATTTATTTATAGAAGATATTTATACAACTAATTTACTTTGCCTTTTTTGTGGAATGCGGCGCGTTGTGTGACATCACTTAAAACCTTCGCTTTCTGCTTCGCCACTTATACACAACCATAGTGGTCCCCCAGTGGTCGAAATGCGACCATAAAAAATTTAAACGTTGTTAAGGTTATATTGTCAATGACTCTACCTCTATAAGCGGCGGTAGCATAGTGGGAGAACATCTGCCTTCCAAGGAAAAAGACGTGAGTTCAAATCCCAGTGCGGGCACGTCCTACTAATGTGTTTCCGTAAAAATCATAATGGACGAAATTATCACTCGCTTTTCGGTGAAAAAAAACAACGTGTAAATTTTGATATTTATTTGGATACTAGCAGCGCCACGCAGTTTTACCCGCTTTAGCTATTATCCCACAAGAAACGCTAGCTTTTACGGGATAAAAGTATTCTACGTTCTATTTCAGGACCTAAACGATCTCGATGCTAAATTTCATCAAATTCCGTCTAGCCCCTTTCGGTGTGAAGAGAGGACAAACACACAAACTCTCAAACATTCGCATTTACAATATTAGTATATTAGGAAATAGAGGACTGTGGTGACTTAACTACTAGAATGTTTAAAACACAACCAAGCTCCTTTTTTATTTGACTGTGTGACGAGACAAGCAAGTCGTTCACCTGATGGTAAGCGCTACGCCTGCCCACAGCAGTCACAGCGCCACCTAAAATCCTGCATTGCATAATCCTGCGCGTCACTGCACTGCGCTCGTCACTATGAGACATCAGCTCTAAAGTCTCATTATGCCCAGTAATTTCGCTGGAAACAATGCCCTTTAAACCGGAACACAGTAACGTTTGCACACTACTGCTTGCCGGTGAATATCTGGCAAATATTTTCAGAGTCAACGAATCATTCTATTCGTATTTTGCCAGTACTACAGTTGTTTGTGTCACGGAAGTTCATAACATTTTTGATTAACTACAACCTAGGGACTGACCCCTAAGAACTGACTAGACGGATTCTATTACGTACTTAGCTCTAGTTCTTTGGTCTAGGTATAATCACAGAAGACATAATAGTACATACAGAATAGACACTCCACCCAGCGCAATCCACTTCCCGCCACCCGCAATCCGGAGGGAAATAGGGAGGCTGTTAATATTACACGCCTAAATGACAAAAGACGAACGGGTTAGTTAGAACCTTTATACTAGGGGTTGTTTTTTGTTTCGGTCGCGTAGTATCGTTGAGTAGTTTTTTTTCATTTGGCGCGTGTGTAAACGTTATTTATATGTGTGAAATATCAAATCAATTATTTGCACGAAGTGTCCGAGGTGTGGTTCAGTCTAAACTTTGCTAAGAGTAAAAGTAGTTTGTCTTAGTCGCTTTACCTGTCTAGGAAACTTTTCTTGAGAGCTATCCAAAAACTGGTTCATTTTCCCGGCTTTATGAAGTACTAGCCGCGCCCACGGTTTCACCCGCAATGAGTTTTATCCTACAGTATGTATTTATTTATTTATTTATTTTATTCTATGTATATAAGGAAAGCCACCGTCCGATGTCCTATTTACTCCTCTCCGTGCATGGTTGTCTGGAAGAGATCGCTCTGAGCGATAAGACCGCCCATTGTGACACTAATTGTAAAATTTGTTTTGTTCTAGTTTTAAGTTTTCTTTGTTCTGTGGTGTTTCAATAAGGAGTTTGTCTGTCTATCTATCTATCTATCTATCTGTTTGTGTTTATGAGATAAAAAGTATTCTATGTGGTAGTCTAGGTAATAAACTATCTGTATATCAAATTTCATCTAAATCCGTTCAGTAGTTTTTGCGTGAAAGAGTAACAAACAAACATCCATCCTCACAAGCTTTCACATTTATAGTTCCCGTTTTCGTAAAAATACGGGAATGAAATACAGCCTATGATACTCACAAATAACGTGGCTTTAAATTAGTAAAATAATTTTCAAAATCGGTTCAGTAGATCCAGAGATAACCCCCTACAACCTCACTAACTCACAAAATTTACCTCTTTAGTTAATAGAATCAGGCGTTATTTTGCGGAAATCCATAATCAATAAGATAATGTAGAAATATATATATTTTTAATTCCGCCTAAGTTCTCGCTTTACCTCTTTATAATATTAAAGAATAGATTATGATAAAAAAAAAAAAAAAAAAAAACGAGAAAAAAAATATAAAAGAAGAAAAAAAAAAAAACAAAAACGAAGAACGAAGTCAATAAAGAGTTTTTCTATTCTATTCTATTCATGATATATAGATATAAAAGCTAGTTAGAATTATATCGATAACCTTACACACGGAACTGTATATTATTAACGAACATGGTAGATATAGGTACCTAATGGAAATTCGAAATAAAACGCACTTTAATATCATTAATTATATTTATTACACGTATCTTATAATATAAGTGATTCGTTATTGCTTCATAGTTATTTATTGTACTTAGTTTAACAGTTTCGATGCAGAAATTTTGTATTTTTGTTACATATTTAATATATTTAGGGCAAAAGTAAAGCACCAGCTTGTGGTCTGCCATTTTTTTCATGTTCACTTTTATTTTATGGTCCTGTTTGATAAATGACTATGCAGTGCAAGACGTCGCAATTAAAAAGAACTGCAGTTATTATTAGCAGGGGGGTTTCGTCGCTGGATAAAGTTATTTTTATCGCACGCATTTCGTGAGACATTTTTGTTTCCGATAATCATTATAAGTTATTAAAATACCAAATTTTTTCATTGTGTCAAAAAGCAAATAATTTTCTTTCCTACTTCTTTCGTTCAGAGTGACAAACGAAGAAACTACGTAAAGGTAAGTTATATAAAGTAAGTTAATAAATATGTGTATATTATTATTATTGTATTCATATGTTTTTTTTTTTTTTTTTTATTTGTATTTATATTATTATTGTTATTATTATTTATTGAGTATAGTGTGTATGTGTATTATTAAAACATAAGTATTAAATGTATTGTGACTGTTAAATACTGTAAGTACGCCATCCACCCTACTATCGAAAAATGTTTTTTACTGTCCATCCAAAGGTTTTCTGGAAGAAATCGCTTTCAGCGATAAGACCGCCCATTGTACTACCCTTGTTTGCCTATTGTAATTTTTCTGTACTGTGTTTAATTTTGTTTCTGGTGTACAATAAAGAGTTTTTCTATTCTATTCTATAAAGAATGTGGACAGTTCACGCACGACCCGTGACAACTATATGTATACAAGAAACTTAACCCAATAATAAGTCTGAAATATATGACAGGAAGTAAAGCAACAGAACATTTTGGTACTTTACTTTCGCCCTTACCATCAACTACATAACACTTCATAAGGTACCTTATATCAATAAGAATATTAGAAGTTACATTGATCAGCGAACTAAGTTTTAGAAATGCTTACTAACACAAAGTTCTTCAGTAGCCATTTTGGTGAATTATTATTTACCTGGTAATATATTATATCATTAGAAACTAGAGTACTACAGGTATATAAAAAAAAAAATTATACCTAGTTGATGTTTATTTAATTCAGGAAAGAAAATCTATTCATAATGTTTTTATTTCAAAGCGTTTCTATTTTTTTAAATTGGTTATATTTTTATGTTTTTTTGATTTACGTTGAAATAATAATTTATAATAATATGTGTTATGATAATTATGTTGAAATAATTAATTTGTAATTTGAATACATTAAGCGTTCACAGTTTTAAATTCAGATATATTTCAAATCAGCTGGTAGAGTCATTGAACTTTCATGAGTGCCCTCTTGGGGCCGCAAGATTAAAAAAAAATGACAGTGACATAAACGGGATAGTAATCATAATTATTATTCTTATTATTTCTAAATAAAAATATTCGAATGTCTGCGGAAAAAAAATTTTTGCAACAGAAATAAATTGTCACTTTATATCCCGTTTCGATATGGCAATAGTCGTATATATATATTTTTTTTTGGATAGATAAGTGCCTTATAATTACGTTAAAATCTAAAATCTTATATATTATTACACACACAAGTCAACAAGGAGAATAATAATCGAAACATTATCATTAGCCTTCATAATATCTATTTCCATAACAATATCACATACATAACTAGACAATAATAATTATTATAATAAATAACAATCAACAATTATTATATTCGATGATACAATGGTGTAATTATTTTCTTATTTTTTAATTCGTATATAATTTAGTAAATTATTATGTGCGTAATGATGGCGTAATTATGACCACGACAGCGCGCGTACTTTATTATTGTAAGGTAATAATTATTGTACTATTTTTTTTATTTTCGGATTGATTTATTATTATTTCTTAAATTACCAAATTTACGACAGTAAAGAATCACGTACTAACACACGTATAGTTTTTAATAGATAGAATATATTACAATTTCACTACATTCATTACGACAGCATATTGATTTGTGGCTTACCTAAACACTAATATTTTTTTTTATTTCTTTTTTTTTTACTTTATTTGTATTTTAAGTAAGTGCAACTTAGGTAGACACATTTACTTAGTAGGGCAGAATTTCAAATGAGGTTTTTATCAAAAGTTTGTAGGTAATAAAAAATAAAATAATTATGTTTAATTATGCAAATAATTTATGTTGGATTAAATTTTTTTTTGCTCTACTCGACAACGCCTCGGGTGTTTTATCCCTATAATATGTATTACTATATTTAAAAAAATATGTTTTTGGTTTTTGTAGTCTGTGCTACTAAGTAAAAGGACCTAAGTCATAATATTTATATATATTAATTATTATTAACACTAAAATACTGGTCGATTATAAAAAGCTGATTTGAATTGCATAGCATTCTATATAGGGCTTCTTAAAAGTAGTCAACAATCAAAATATTACTATGAAATAGTTTCTATAATTCAACAAATATTTCTTTTATATCGCATTATTATACATTATCTAAAAGGGGTAAAACTATCGTAACAAAAATTCTTGACTACAAACTTGTAAAGGTTTTATCAAAAATGGTTTCATTTTAGAGGAACGTAGATTACTTAAAAAAAACATAATGCTAACAAAGTGCGATATTCTGATTTAGGTATTTTAAGGAAAATATTATTGGTAATAATCATAATCTCTATTTTTATTATTATAATGACGCTGCGTACCTAAAATGAAACCAGTAAACATGATTCGAAAACTAGACAAGCAACTTTTGTATCAATTTTAACGTTTAGTTTGAAATTTGAACTTTTATTCAAATTGCATCTTACACAATTTTACGATTTGCATTTATTATTATTTGTAATTAATTTAGTATTATTACTTAAATTTCGCTTTTAAAATGGTAGATAATGTGTATAAATACTTTGATTTGCATTTTGCATTTTTTAATAATTGAAAAACAAAAAACTGTTTCGGAGTGGTTTTATACAACGTGGCATTTTGGAAATTTAACCCATTCATTGTAATTATGTTTAGTTTTTAATTGGTTGTTTATATATTACTTTTAGGTTTGTAAATGTTAATTTATGACTTTAACTTTACTGTAAAATGGACGCCATACTCATTTCTCGAACCTGACGGATATTTGTATCAAGTATCATCTTCGCCAGTGTATTGTCTTTCTCCCTGTACATTTATCGTGAAAATGACGAATTTTGAACTTACACCGTCTTCTTTTCAGCGTATACTCGATCAGTTCATGCAAAATAGACCCAATTTGTGGTATACCACTAAAAACCACTACCACACAGACGCGATATTATTGGTCGATAAAGTCACAACGTTGTTTTGAGTTTGTTGTTTCAGTTGTACCTATGTAACTGTGTAAGATCTCGCGCGCTGTAATGCAGGACTTCAAAGCAAAAGTTAGGAGTCCTTACAAATAAGATTGGCAAGCTAGGCAAGGCACTGGCAATGCCCCTGTCGTTGCTGATTTCCACAGGCGGCGGTGACCACTTATGATCGGGTGGGCCGCATGCTTGTTTACCATATACGTCTATATATATAAAAATGTTATGTTGGTTTGTGTACGCATCAAAAACTCAAAAAGTTCTGCACCGATCGAGCTCAAATTTTAGCATGATATATAATCCGCATCAAGGATTGTTTTTATCTATTTTTTTCATCAGTGACATATCAGCGAATGTGCGAATGTGCCACAGCGAAGCGTGCCAGGGTACAGCTAGTTTATTATAAAAATAAATGTGTAATACAGTAATCGCAAAATAACCTGCGATATTATCAACCAATAACACGCCAGTGGGAGTTAGGCTGAAGAGTTTTATAATTTGAATTATGTAGTAGATACATTTTGATAGTTAATTATATCGATTAATTATTTATGGGCAACCTTCGAGAAAGTTACATTATTTTCGTGGGTGATTGTTCGTTCAGAATGCATAGGTTTAGAAAGTTTTATAAGGTCAGCTTTTCTGTGGCAAAAATTTAAACTAAAATAGAAAAAAAAGCAAGGATACAACCAAAAGTTTCTTTATGACATTTTAAGATATATTATCGCAGTTTAGTATAGAAGTAATGCAGGCAGTTAAAATAATATTTGTTTTGCCTTTTTGTTTCACAAACAAGGATATAAATATTTTTCATATATTTATGGGAATCAAAATTGCTGTGCCATAAATTAAATTTAAAGTAAACAATAATTATTATTATCTGTGAACATAATAACAGTACTTCCCTACTATAACTATGGTATATAGATTTCACAACAATCACGGCGAGATATTTTAAAAAGTGGATATAATATAGATACTTAATACTAAGCCTATAAATTGTGACATTCTTACATCAATAAATAGATAATATATTATAATATAGAATTTAAAATTATCCATCTATTTATCTAAACATTTACGGTAATATTGTCTAAATTACATCGTTTTTTTTTCACATACACTAAGACATTCTAGCGAGAGATTATTTATTACATAAGAATTATTAAAATAATATTCATTATTTCTAGTAGCATACTGATTTTATATCCGATATGTTAGGCAGTAGAGACACTAGGCCACATAATATTGGTATAGACAGCTGATAATATGAATATGTGTATGGAAATATATTTATATTCCAATACCTTCGTTTTGATTATGGTTGCGATGATCGTACCTGAAATAAACTCAAGTAAATATAGCATATTCATATTTGATATATATTTTTAAAGTGTTATTATATTACACATATTCACATTAACAATTATAAAGCAGTGATAAAAAGAAAAAAAATCAATCTACTTCAGTATTTTCACTTCAGTGGTTATGCAGTAGATCGATTTCCTTGCTCGCGAGTGTCAATAGATAATTATATCTTACATAGACCCTAACAGCTAAGATATAATAATATCTCTTGTACTTAAAATAAGTTTAACATACGACATAGAATACACCGACATACAACATTGATAGATTTTCTAATAGTGAGGTAAATTAACTGAAGGAACTTAGGTTTAGTGATGGGCGAATCCGATATGTTAAGACAATTCACAGCATAGCATACAATTACAATCGATTGTACAAACATCTCGCTTCACGACTATCGAGATGCTTTCGATTGTTCCGAGTCTACTGACTCGCTGCTGCGTTCTTCGCTCGCTCGTGTCGTGTCATGTACGGCTTAAACTCGAAGGAACCGTCGGTGACACCTACGATAATTTATTTTTAGTCGTTTAAAACCTTTTGGATACACTAGAATTCGACTGCGAGAGAAAATCATCGAGTACCATCGAGATGTTTGAACAATCGAAACAATTGAATAAAACATCTCGGACTCGCCCTTCACTACTTAGGTTACAAGCCCTTCAATAATAGTATTTTGAGCATGAAAGCATTGCAAGATTACAGACACTAATCCTTATCTAAACGTTAATAGATGTAAAAGTATTATACAAGACGACAAATTGACAGCATTTTCAGTATTTCTAGTCGTATTTGAAGTACATAGTATAGTAATTGAGACAAAGCCTTAGTACCTAAAGGCAGGATACCACATCGAAGACACCCAGGTGCGGCAGTGAGAACCGATATTATATAATAATAAACACAAAAACCACACACCATTTCAAATAAAAAAAAAAGGTGTTTTAATAATTTTTTATATGTATTTTTTATAAAAACAAAAAAATGTATATTCTCTCATGTTATTTTTTATTTTTTATTGTAACGTTTATGGATAAAAGCAGTTTTATTTTAATATGAAATATTTTATATTTTCACCCGATATTGCACCTGGGTAAGAAAACACCAATACAGCAGCCATTAAAATTGATAGTATACTATATAAAATGATTAACATTCACTTATATTTAATATTTTACGTATATATAAGAGATTTGTGATTCTAAAACTATAGACGCATTTTATTTATTGTTGCAAGATTTCATTTTTTTTGTGTAATATTTTTGGTCCTATTTTTATATCAGATTTACTAATGAGAAAGGAATTCTAAAACTATAACGTACTAGAAAATCTATTGATACTATTATTGAATTTTTTAGTATCACATTCTTGACGATTTCATTTTAAACTATAATAACTATTGTATTGTATTTTAACTATAAAGTAAAAACTCTAATTTGTTTTCTATAAATTAATTGTTTTTCACAAAATATACTTCAGTGGATGTCGCAAAACATAATTTATAACTGGTCTTTCATTGTTTAACATTTATAGAATACAATATGAATTATGAAAATTGTAACTATTCAAGTCCCCAAAACATCAACAACGGTTCGGATTCAAATTTGAAAAGCTCAAAATTGATTTTTAAGAATTTCAAATTTAAATTTTTGTCTACCATATCTTGGACCCCAGATTATTCAACAGCAACAATTTAAAACTTAATTATTTAAAAAATATTACATCTCTGTTCAATAGGGAATTAGAAAACAAGCTTATACTAAACGGAACTCCTTTTGAAGGATAACAAGCGATATTTTTGTCTTTTTTAGAGGTATCTATCATCTAGCAGCTATAATATGATTTAATTTTGTGCTATAATTCGTGGTACTTTTATCGCACGCTTATTAACACCAACAACAATCATTATGTAGATGAATCAAATTGTATCAAAAATTACAATAACATTTACCAAACATTTCAGAATAACAATTCAATTATAACAGTTAAAATCTTGAACCGATGAAAGATTTAAGTATTTTTTTTTATTTCCTCAATCGTTAACAATTGTAAGCGTATAAAGTTTCAACTAAGCTGTATAACTTGGAATATCAATACAATTTGATCCAACCATAACATTAAATACTATTATATAATAATAATTATTGATAGCACACGAATCCACGGTTCACCATACAAACATGACATGTCTTGGAAGCTAAATACACCTTACGACCTAATATATAAAAAAAAGCGGACACACAGACGTAATTAACAATTAATTAACGCGCTTCAGAATAATCAGTGAACACTTGACTTTTCTTGCTAACCGTTTTTTTTTTAATTAATGTCCATTGAGTAGTCACAGACAATATTTTTTGTAAGACAATTTTATTTCGTCGGAGGCCGTATTTTTTTTGTAGAAATTCAACGTCTGAAATTTTATTAATCGGTGACCAAATAAAATTGCCGGACTTGTAATTTTGTTTTATAGTTATGTACCATAATGTTATTGTGAGTTGATAGGTTATTGAGCATGCAATGATTGGAAGACTTGAGCAATGAATTTAATAACAAAAAATGGCTTATTTAGACAATTGTCTATTAATAGCAAAACATTGTTATTTCGTTTGCTTAATAAATATATCGTGATGGCAACTTAATCATAAAACATTTGTCTTTTTTTGCTTTCTTTATGATGCATTATGATAATTAATAATCAGCTCGATTTAATATTTTTAAATATGTAAATAATTGTTGAACATTATAATCTATTTCGCGATGTCCGTGTACAGTTACGTGTATATACACATAGTTTTAGTGTGTGTAAGCTTGGCAGCTCTCAGCCACGATGTGCAGCTAGATACGCTTTTCTGTATGTAGGCACACGTCCCCACTGCATCGAAAACGGTTTTCGTAAAATAAAATATCTGTTTAATGGAATATTGAGATCTTTAAAGCAATAGTATTGGAGATGGTGGCGTTATTATAAAATACAATCTGAATTTATTATTAAATTGTTTGGTGAGCGAAGCGAGCAATATTATATTTAAGATTCTATTAGAACTCCTTTATCGATGGGTTGCGATTGCTGTAGTTAAAGAATTATATATAAATTGACATAGCACTTGTTTAGTGTCCATTATAATGTTACTGAAATATATTTAAAAAATAACATAGTCTGAACTGGTACTTGCATAGTTGTGAGCAACATTCCTCCAGTCAAGTATTTAACAGTTTTCTGATATCTTGGTAGATGAGAGAAAATTCTAGCATTTCTGTCATATTAGAGTATTATGTAGCAGAGTTCTGCCTTTCTGGTAGACTGTGGCAGAAATCTGCCTATTTAGCAGACAAAAGCGTTTTATGGGTTAACACGGAGAAGAGCCTTGAGAGGTCAGAATATGACAAGCAAAGTACTGACAGCCTGACATGTGACGGAGCAGTTCTGCTATCGTGTTAGCGGATAGGCAGGAGTCTAGTATATGAAAGCGGGGTGCAGAGGGGGCGGTGGCGCGCGGGGCTGTTTGTCCAGCGGGGCGCAGCAGGCGGGCTCGCAGCACGCCGTGTAGGGGGCGGGAACCAGCGCGTACTGGGCGGGCGGCGCGTACAAGGCAGGAGTCGCTGAAATATAAGAGTTAATAATTTAGCTAAATATTTAAATGAGGGTTCATTTTTTAAAGTTAAACTTCTTGCGTGACGAGAACGTTACGAAAAGTGTGATCGAAGAAGTTGAGAGGGAGATATAAGTTAGTGAATATACATTTAAATTTTATTATTGGTATAGATGAGTTTTTTATGTTTCAACAAGTACATAAATGAGTTCTAAATAGTTATTTAAGGTGGTATTATAGACTTTTCTAGTCTGGGATAACCTTAAATACTTACTGTCAAAAGG
Source organism: Campaea margaritaria (assembly GCA_912999815.1). Taxonomy (NCBI): domain Eukaryota; kingdom Metazoa; phylum Arthropoda; class Insecta; order Lepidoptera; family Geometridae; genus Campaea; species Campaea margaritaria. The sequence goes on along the minus strand of OU538813.1, from coordinate 455,203 downwards.
TAGCGGGTAGACAGCATACGGGGGCGGTGGCAGCTCGCACGGGGCGCAAGTTGGCATCGGGGGGGCGCACAGTAGCTGGTAGCATAAGGGCGCGGGGAGTGGGGCCGCCTCGTTACCTATTACTGGGAGCTGGCTCATCTGGAATTGAATCGACTTGAGGTTTACGTACAATAAACTTCAATTTCAGCTTACAGAAAAAAAATAATTAAAATTCATAACACTAGGTAGTGTGCAACGTTAGTCCTTTTTTAATCGACTTTAAAAAAAAGAGGACGTTCTCAATTCAATTGCACCTCCACCCCTGAGACCTCGAGACTTCCCAACCAATGTCTCAGATTGACGAGCGTAGTGCAGTGCCGCGCCAGAATATGCGATGCAAAGTTCTAGGTGGCACTGGTACTGTTATGGGCAGACGTAGCGCTTACTATCAGGTGAATGAATCGTTCGTCTCGCTACTCATTAACTTAATAATGAAGTTAGAACTAAGCCAGTAGCTAAGCAACCTTCCATACCTGTTTCCTAACAGCTTGCGCAACCCGAAGGCGGCCGAGGGGCGAGAACATCACACCCCCACTCTGAAACGATAAAAAATAAACATATTTTACCATTAATTACGACAAAAGTTAATTAACTGTATAATTGCATGACGAAATTATGTAAATTGTCGCAGTTAGTGGCGTTTTATTTATATAAAATTAAAACAGCGGCGGAAAGTTTGGCGTAGGTTTTGCTACCTACTTGTGAAGGGGCAAACAAATTGAAATGGCAAGGCAATTAAACGTCCACCTTTGTTAGGTGTTTGAAAGCTTCTCGATAAAAGTAACCGAATTGATTCAATAATACTACGTGTCGTATCGAAATTTCTAGCTATTTGAAACCATAGACCATTGGATTCAGGAAGTTTGGAAGTCTAGAAGAAATCGCTTTCAGCGTTAAGACCGCCTGTTGTACTACCCTTGTTTACCCTATGGTAATTTTTCTGTACTTTTTTTATTTTTTTGGTGTACAATAAAGAGTTTTCTATTCTATTCTATTCGAATTCTACAACTGTTCGTTAATACAGTACCGTAATCGAATCGATTGCGAAACATGTCAAGTTTAATTGAACGATATGAAACCGAATTAGTCGACAATTGAGATATCTAAATAGATTTCCTATTAAAAAAAAGTCTGCAGATTTATTCGAATACATTTAGTATTCTGATATTTTATACACCAAAAAGACCCACAGTAAGTGATTCTCAAAACGTCTACAAAAGAAATAAAAACTCATTTCTCTAAGCCTTTTCAACCCCAATAACCATGACAATACCCCTTATACCTCTCGCAAAAATCGATCGGCAGCCCCGTTCAATTTACACCGACAAAGGCGTAAAGTGGCTTGCCCTGTATGCTATTTGCAACCTTGGCGCATTAAGCCTTGACCGGAAAGTCCGGTGAAAAGCCGCCACTGTTGATAGTTTGAGGACTTTGAGTTGGGGGAAATGGGGAAATGAAGGCTTTGGGGTAAATAGGTACTTTTGTGGCTGAGAGTGGTCGAGAATGAGGCTTGTTTTTTGGGTTTCAAAGTTTGAGGTAATAGTTATGTTTGCATAAGTATTCTGTTTCCTAATATTGCGAGGACTGATGCCTTGTTACTCATTATGTGCTGTTCAGTTAATTTCGATTCTTTGGATCGAAAATTACACGATTGTAAATAGAAAAATAAAAAATGTTTAGTGACTATTGAACAAGGATCTACTAGAAAAGGAGTGACTCATTTATTTGAGCTTTTTTTATCTTCTCAAATTGCATGATAGTAATAATGTGACCATTAAAAACTGTTGTTCAGCTGCTTGACAAAATACAAAACTTTATTCACGCGGGCCCTAAGAGGGCACTCATGAAAGCCCACCGACTCTACCACTGGATTCGGAATACATCCAACCGAGAAGAACTGACAAGAAACTCGTTTTTTTTTTTTTTTTTTTTTTTTTCAAAAGTATATTTTACATTTATTTTACTAAAACCACGTAGGTACTATAGTGAAAAATTGCCAGGAAAAATTTAAAACTTTAAACGACATAATAATATGCCGTCACGACATATTAAGAACGCGCCCTAAAGCTGGTCGCTTTCTAACTGTGAAATGAGAAAAAATATACAGGTCCCGTTCCGAACGGGGTGAACAGGACAATTTGTATGGGTAATCAATTTTACTGCGTGTTCCGAATGGTTGCTCCACAAAAGTTTTGCAGTTCCCAAAACTGATCGCGTGGATTCAACTGATGTCATTATTTAGGTGTGTTTTGGTATGTTGTGTGTTGTGTCCTTGTGTAGTTAGAAAGAAAGAAAGAAAGAAAAAAACATTTATTCTGACACAACTACACACAACAGCGAACAACGTACTTATTTAGAGACAAGACAAGAAAATGAAAACACACGATGAACATAATAGTGTACGCAGATAGCCGGCGCGCAGTGATGTCAGACAAGGCCTGAGCTCAGCATAATGCTGTGGTCAAACCACAACGCTGATTTTCAGCTCTTGCCTTTGGTGACACACGGACTTAAAAATGACTTCAAAAAATGCCGTATTATATATAACATATTTAGGGCATTTTAGTTATGTTATGGTGTTATTGAAGTGTGTAATGTTATTGTTGTATGTCGTTTTTGTGCTGTGTTTTACATAGTATCACACCTTTGCCAGATATTCATCCGTCAAGCAGTAGAGTGCAAACATTACTGTGTTCCAGTTTGAAGGGCATTGTTTCCAGTGAAATCACTGGCCTTATGAGATTTTAGAACCAATGTCATAGGGTGATCGCAGTGCTATACCACGCCAGATTATGCAATGCAAAGTTCTGGGTGGCACTGTAACTGATATGGGCAGGCGTAGCGCTTACCACCAGGGTAACTATTTGCTCGTCTCGTCACTGAGTCTAATAAAAAAAACATATTCCACAAACAAAAAACCACAAATAAATTCAATAAACAAAATTAAAAATAACTCTAATTCACAATTCAGAAAGAACAATTCTAAGTTCCCAGAAGTAGAAATTTTCTAAAACTAGGTATTTCAAAGTTCGGAGTATTCATTGGAACAGACTAATAATAACAAAAATTCAACAATCTGTCCTACCACTAAGAGGGGTCAAACCAAAAATATCGCGTTCAAATCAAAGTAATAAGTCAGAGGAGTTGCAGATGTTAAGCCGTCCCCTTGAAATATTCATCCACTCATCTATTCTTGTTCCAATTTTGACAAATCTGATGGCCCAAGCATTTTTACCCACAACTTCGGATCCCAAACACATGCAAAACTCTTTTCGAGAACCCCAAAATTCAGAAAACTCATTCGCAGACGCTTCCTGCCCTAATTACAAAGATTTTGTGAGAAGGAAACTGAAAAGAACGCGGACGCGATGCCCTTTTCAAAGAAAAAGGGGTTATATTAAAAACTTCTAGCACTTGGCCGCCGTCCGTATAAATATGGTACAGTAGGAAATGTTCGTACAAACGAAGATATTTGATTCACTTAGGCGCAATCTTCGTTAACTGTACTTAGTTATGAAAAGTTATATTTTGAACTAATTAAATTGTGGATTTATTACTGAATTTTTTCACGATGTTTCGGGCTCTAATAATATTGATCGTGAATAATTAACAAAAAAATATATTAGCCTAAATAAAAGTAATAAAAAATAGTTTTACAGAAATTGATGCGGCAATTTAAAACTAAAATATAAACATAAATTTAAATAAATTTGATGTCATTAAATATAACAATTTCACTTTATACTTGAACTTGAACACTTGAAATCAGATTCTTAGTTATTATTGTTTAATTGCGTGTTTAAATTCGTTGTGGAGTATCCTTGATTTGCCCTTGCGATTAAATCGACTTAAACCTGACCTAGAAAATTAAAAAGTGTTAAAATTAAGGATTAAAAAATGATAGTATGCACGCGAATTGTACAATTTCAGCTTGTCACGCAAAACAAAACAAACTTGGAAATATGACATGTGTATGGTGTAATAAAGACTACACAAGACCACACCGAAATTAAACTGGAGGGCACAATAGAATAAATAAATTAATTAATACCGCATCACATCAATATATTCTGACCTCTAACTAAGCGATACTTTGTACCTATCTTAGACCAATAAGGACCATGTTCCTATACACACCGGCTCTGAGCAAATACCTATAATTATATATATGTACTGTCCTTTGGTTATATTTTTGTCTTAATTTCTCACTGTCCATATTGAAAAAAAAATCGTCGTCCACTAAGACGAAATGAATCGTGGCATTTTTGCACTGCCCTTACTGCGTATACTGTACGAGACTTGGCCTAGTCAGCCGAGAAACTTCCAGCCCCAACGACAAGATATTCTTTTCAACTTTAGCAGAAATGGATTTTTTGCAAAGTGGGGTGTCAGATGCATTTCAACTGAACAGGTATTCCGTTTAGCTGCCTCAGCTGATGTCAATGGAGATATTGGAAGACGTATTTTATAATGAAATGTGAGGTGTTTGTTCTGTTAGCAATATGGAGTTATCGATAGTTAGATATCGTGGATTCAAATGGTAGTGCGGGCACGTATCAATGCGTTTCTTGTAAAACATTTGTGTGCAATTATCACTCGCTTTTCGGTGAAAGAAACATCGGGAGGAAACCTATTGGAGGATTATTTCAAAGGTAAATTAATTATCCACCGATCCGGACAGGGCGCCTGTAAAGATAAAGGCCAAATTCTCTTTACGAAAGTGAAGGGAGACCCTTGCTCAACAGTGGGCTGATATGGGTTGATGGTGATTATAGGTTGGTAAAAGTCAAGCTTTTTTTAATTGTGGCAGGCGTGTCACTCTGTGTGTGACCTGACCGCGTCACGCGCGGCGCACGCAAAAATGTCACGTCATCACCAACTTCTGCGTAGCTGTTCCTGTATGACGTACTTTATTATACCTACATCCGGTTTCGCCTTAAACGATCTAAGCAAAGGACCAGGCCCTAATGACTCCCCATTGCCAAATTTACATGACCGAAAGTTCGTATAACTAACGGTAGTAAACTCGCAATCTCTGACCATTTTAATCGGATATTGTTTTTCGCAACGTGTAATATAAAGGCTAAAATTTGGAAAAAAAAGCTGGCAGAGAGTGGATGGGAAAAGCCGAAGATTGGGCTCAATAGCGTTCACTAAGGAGATCTCTAAGTCGAACCGTGGACGAATGTAATAATAATAATGATAATGACTATAACATTATGTCTTCTTTAAAAAGAGCCCAAACACCATCTATCTTATGTGGTGATCAGCTCGATGTCATCATAATATTGTATTGTCATTGGAACTTTGACAGACACACTTTCAACTCAGTTGAACAACGGAAAGTATTCCATGGTTGGTGATGAGCCGACTGCGGAGCGATTTTTTTTCTTTTTCTTTCTTTCTTATGTCTATCTTCTTTTCTTTCCTTCTCCCTTGCGATCCCCGCCAAAACTTACAGATTTTTTTATTTGTTATGTAACATGCGTGCCGGGTCCATAAGAAATAAAACGTCTTTGTCGCTCGCTTATTATGAGTTCGTGACTTTTGGAACTAAAATGACGCCATCAAAATAAAAATGTTTGAAAACTCGACGAATAAAAATGAAGAATGAAAAACTGTTGGGTCCATTGGTCTAATATTTGACCCAAATGGCTTTTTTTCAGACTTGGATAATAATAAAATCGTGGTTTCCATGACAACTGTGGTAGTTGCTTTAAATTCATAATAGTTTCAATAAGCACTAGAGTACTTAATAACTGTAAGGAGATTTGTGACTATAATCCGTTCTAGACTAGAAACCTAACACGCTTTAATTAGCTTAATCCGTATCTGGCTATCTCACTATCTATGTAACGAAATCTTTCAACGTCCATTTTAAAGTTAAACGGACGTCTTTACGTCGTAAAGACGTCGGATTAACTTCAAGATTTACACACAAACCAACTAAAAATTTAAATTTGGAAACGTATTTGTCGTACGTACTAAAAAATAAATAGTATTTTAAAAAAAATATAAAAAAACATGCTTTAATAGGAAGCCGAACTTGAAAACTATCATTTATATGGTAAATTGGATTCATCATCATCATCATCATGAACCCATATCATCCCACAGATGAGCACGCGTCTCCCTAACTTTCGTGAGGAGGGTTAGGCCATAATCCACCATAGGGGTCCGTTAGGATTCTAGTGGTTCATTGTAAGTCTTGGAGTGCAATAGAGAGTAGTTATCTTATTTTATAAAACGTGTTTTTTAGTTTTTTTAAGCGGTGGTAGCCTAGAGGGAGAACGTCCGCCTTCCAATCAGAAGGTCGTGAGTTCAAATCCCAGTGCAGGCACGTACCAATGTGTTTCTGTAAACCATATGTACGTAATTATCACTTGCCTTTCGGTGAAGGAAAACATCGTGAGGAAACCCACATACCTACCCGAGAATTATTTCGGAGGTAGGTATGTTATCCACCAATCCGGACTGGGCCCCCGTGGTAGATTATGGCCTAACCCTCCTCACGAAAGTGAGGAGAGACCCGTGCCCAGCAGTGGGACGTTATGGGTTGATGATGATTCTCGCTCTAGAGTATGCCGTGGACCTTACTTTATCAAGCTTTATTGAACTTTGCTCCATTTCAAATGAAACTTGCGCGTTTGAATGTCATTGCGATAGTTCGAGGCTTCCTAGACAGCTTGTGAACTAGTTCAAACTAAAGACTGACTAGTTGAGATGTGTGGACTCTTTGAATGGACGTTTTCGTGGCACTAAAGCGTCTAGTGCAGCCTTCCATTAGTTTTCAGTGTTAGCTCTAGGGCTTTTGTGGACATTGAAGGAAGATTTACTTTGATGTTACATTTCGTTTGCAATGTACTTAAGTTATACGCGGGGACATTTATCTCGTTGCTTAATTAAACGCAAAAAAAAATGTTGAACTTGAGCCGTGTCTCCTGCGCGTGCTTTGGTCTACACACTACACAAAACATTGTCATTTTTGACAGCATAATCTTGTTTTGAGTGTTTTTTGACTTTAATATGAAATGAAACATTGTCAAAAATGACAATTTTAAAACGCTTTTATTAGCTTCACTTGTATTTTAGTCTGTAACGGACACTTTGAACATAATTTCGACCGCTTTCAAAACATCGGATTAAATCGAAATAACACTCTTATCAAGGACCGATTACAATACAAATTAACTTTAAAAAAATATTGTGCACCTCTAGTGTGTAGACCAAAATACGCATAGAAGACGCGGCTTTAGTTGATAATGCATAGTTATCAATTATTTTTAGGAAGACTATGCGTAAAAGGGTTGCGAAAGTGACTAAGGTAATCAGCAAGGTCAGCATTCTACCATATCCACCCCCTACTGAACACGGGTCTTACCTCACTTTCGTGAGGAGGATTAGGTCATAATCCAACACGCGTTGGTGGATTACATACCTCTGGAATAATTAGCGTATACTTGGGTAACAATATATTTATATTGCTATAAACTTATTCTGTTCATAATTTACCCTATCTCTAAAGACCGTGTTTTTTCAATCGATTACACCGGATCAAGTTTCCTTCATTATAACAAATTCTGGAAAATGAGGGTTACTCTTTCTCCATATTATATAGAGACCTACTTACGTGATTTATGAGCTACATGACATAAGCAGCTTACGGGAAGCGGTTCGTTTCCACATTTATCATGAGAAAGGCAAGGAACAGAAATAATTGCTATTCGTAGCTTCTTTAAGTAGTATTTTTATAATCTTTGCTTTCTATATTTCTCTTCAGTCATGCATATTTACCTCCTTTGTCTGAGAAATTTCAACTTTAGGGGGGTCACCACGTACTTATTCTTATTCCATGCAGTTCATTTTAATGCCTTAAACTGAACGGCCTAGATTGGCTCCACATACTCATAAATGACAAACGTGACGTGACGTCTCTCAAAAATAGACTGCAGACAATGAGAGAGAAAGAGAATGAGATGGAGCTATATAAACTCCCATAAATGCAAACAAATTGTTCCGATCTTTTTGGATAAATGTCTCTGGTCGACTTATGAACGCTGAGCGATATTGGTGGTGACAGTTAGCAGGGCAGTTCAGTTTAAGGCCTTAAACTGGATGGATTTAACTGTTCCGGCCATTGAACCCGTTCTAATTATGTAAATAATTAAATGAATAAAACGTTATCACTTGAGGGTATGATTTTCGCAAGCAAAACCTGTTAGAGCTACTTGTTAAAGGTTAAAAACAATACTTTCTGTTGTCTAGTCAACCTTTTTAGCCAAGGAAAATACATTTAAACATTTTCAAAAGAAATAAAATACATTTCCAATTACCTGCAGAACATTGAAACGGCGAAATTGCGAATGGAAGTTATTTTTAATCAATCTTTTTTGTTTGTCGAGCTACCAACAACCAGCGGGCTGTATAGTCAAAGAGCAGTGGTAGCTTTCACAGGGGCTGATATTTGTCAAAGCTTTCAATATTGTAAAGCAGTCGTAGAGTCAGGTAATTTTCATGAGAGCTGCGTCTTAAAAGTCAAGTAAATAAATTCGAATTTGTACTTTAATTCTTCTTTAAAAGCGTACGGTGCTCTACTTAGATTATAAAAAGGGTTTCTTTTACATTAAGCATGGTTCCTAGAATATACAAGTCCTTTCGTAGTTCCAAATATTCTTGTATACATCGGTAATAACCAAATAGCACGGGCGTGGCGAGCGTAATTTTTTGACATATTGCTTTTAGAATGGTAAATGGAACTTAATTGCCTTTCTTAGTGTTTTTACAACCTTTTTTTTTCGCAGACAAGGAAAAATTTCGCTCCTAGTTACTAATTAACTGTAGGGATGTAACGTGTGACGAAAACATACAAAGTAGAAAACGATAAAAGGGAAAAATAAGTATTCCATAATTATATATTTCAGTTCAGTATTAGTAATTGAGTCGTCGACATAATTTTGTGTTGTAACACTTATTCGTTATGAATGCCACCTCCCCGCCTATAGTGTCGGAATTTGCTCTGTTTGTGAAGCAGTCAGAAGCTCCGCTAAATGGCGGCCTAGAGGATGAACATTGTTTTTTTCACCAAGTTGTAGCGCACTGCTTTATCAACAGCTTTTAAATACTTTCTATTTGTTTTCTATTAAACGAACGTAGCGTTTTGCATCTATTGTTTCTTTCCCTCGCATCTTTTATATTTTTATTATTTATTGAGTATAGTGTGTATGTGTATTATTAAAACATAAGTATTAAATGTGTTGTGTCTGTTAAATACTGTAAGTACGCCACCCACCCTACTATCCAAAAAAGTTTTTTAGTGTCCATCCAAAGGTTGTCTGGAAGAAATCGCTTTCAGCGATAAGACCGCCCATTGTACTACCCTTGTTTACCTATCGTAATTATTCTGTACTGTGTTTATTTTTGTTTCTGGTGTACAATAAAGAGTTTTTCTATTCTATTCTTTTATATTTTTCTGCCTTTATGTACTTTTCTATCATTATCAGCATAATCATCGTCGACTCATACTGGCCCACTGCTGCGCACATGTCTTTCCTCACTTTTGCGACGACGTTTCGCCCAAAATCTTCCATGGTGTGTCCGGATTGGTGGATCATATAGATACCTCTGAAATAATTTTCGGGCACTTCGGTTTCCTCAACATGTTTCCACACGAAAAGCGAGTGATAATTACGTACATATGTTTTACATGAAACACATTGGTACGTGCCCGCACTGGGATTTGAACTCACGACCCTTTCCTTGGATGGCGGACGTGCTTTCCTATTACATATACCAATATTATAAAATGGCAGGGTTTGCGATTATGTTAGCTTGCGATTTTGTAGGAGGATGAGCACTAAGCAGTAGTGTGCAAAAAGTGATACGGTTTGAAGGGCACTGTTACTAAATAAATGAAAGAATGAATGATAGAATGAATGAATGAATAAGTATTTAAATAAATAGTAGTCACTGCCTATCCCGAAACGGAAAAAAATGTGACTATTCTTCTTCAGAAGCCTCATAGAGGTCGGTTAAGGTGCAGGTTTTAGGGCACTGAGGGCACGACAGCAAATGCTGCATCGTTTGCGCAGAAACGCCACAGTCACATTGTGACCTGTCCGGAGCGAGATAACCCCATTTAGTCAGGTTGCTCTTGCAGCGGTCCACTTAGGTCCGGAGTCTGTTAAGAGACTTCCACGTGGGCCACGGCAAGTCACAGCCTGCAGGAAGTTCCTCAGCCGGTGGGATAAACTCAGGTGGTGGTGCATGCGTCTTCTGCCACTGTTTGCGTCGTGCTTCGCTCGGATGACTTTTCGGATGTGACTGTATAATTATATTATTATGTATAAAAAAGAATATATTTATATTTCTCCACGAGTCACGGGTCACTGCTAGTTTTCATATACAACAAGAAACTAAGTCGATAGAAGTTTCTCTATTCATAAAAATGTTGTAAAACTTGCCACTGTAGCCAAGAGCTATCTCGAAGCGGTCAACAGATTTTATAGGCATTGATTAATTCTCAAGGTTCTTCTATCCCTAAATCGCTCGGGTTCATGCCGTATCTCTCTTTGAAGGTCAAACAGTCACAGACTTTTTTTGGTAGCCTTAAGCTTGGAAGTTTGCTCAAAACAAATGAAGTCCTACAAGAAATCTCTAAACATAAAAAAATCTATTCAGGGGTCACTACGTACTTATTCTTATTCCATGCAGTTCATTATAAGGCCGCTGAACGGCCTAGATTGCCACCACACACTCATAAATGACAAACGTGACGTGACGTCTCTCTAAAATAGACTGCAAACAATGAGAGAGAAAGAGAATGAGATGGAGCTATATAAACTCCCATAAATGCAAACGAATTGTTCCGATCTCTTTGGATAAATGTCTCTGGTCGACTTATGAACGCTGAGCGATATTGGTGGTGACAGTTAGCAGGGCAGTTCAGTTTATGGCCTTAAACTGTATGGATTTAACCGTTCGTGGTGAGGCCCCTGTGAATTATGTATCGAGCTGTAACTGTTGACTATTATCTTCGTTGGGTGTTATTTTCTTGTCTTGTTTCCGATGTGTACGTTTTCGTTGTAGTGTGCAGTTGTGTCAAAATAAATGTTTTCTTTCTTACTTTGATTTCTAAGCATGAAATTTCTATGGCCCATAGCATTGAAGAAGTCATTGAACTTTCAAGACTTCAGACATCCCATCAATAATTGTGTGGCTGTGTGCCAAGTTCAATGTAAGGACCCTATGACTAACATACGAAAGATCAAATTTCAATGTAACTACATAGATGTAAGTGCCAAAATTCATCATCAACTTGTAATTTGGAAAAGTCCATGTTATGCATAAAATATAAACTGGCTGAGTCCTGTGGGTGCGCTTGCATTTGCCTTGTTACCCCACGCGAGCTTTTCCGTGATGAAAATATACATAATTTGTTATATTTAGTAGTATGTGTGAGGATATCCAAACACACAAACTTTCACATCTATGATTATTAATAATAGAAAGTGACGAGCGCAGTGCAGTGTCGCGCAAGATTGTGCAATGCAACGGTCTGGGCGACACTGTAACTGTTATGGGCAGGCAAGGCGCTTATCATCAGGCGAATGACTTGCTCGTCAGTTATAAGATAAATAAAAAAAAATAAGAGTTTGGTATCAATGCGCTGCTGACGCGAATTTAACTGTTAATTAGTAATTAATAAATACAAACTCTTTCAATTTATACCATCTTGATGTGATCTCCTATAATTGGATATATACAATCTATCTATATATGTATATATATATATATATATATATAAATGTTATGTTGGTTTGTGTACGCTTCAAAAACTCGAAATAGTTCTGCACCGATCAAGCTGAAATTTTAGCATGATATATAATCCGCATCAAGGATTGTTTTTATCTATTTTTTTCATCAGTGACATATCAGCGAATGTGCGAATGTGCCACAGCGAAGCGTGGCAGGGGGTACAGCTAGTATATAATAGGCATACTTATAACATACTAATATTTTGAAGTTTGTGAGAGTTAATGGATGGATGTTTGTTCCTCTTTCACGCAAAAACTGCTCAACGGATTCGAATCAAATTTGGAACACAGATAGTTTTCTCGTGTGATAAAATGGGAACTACGCGGGTGAAACCGCAGGGCGCAGCTAGTGAAATATAATCAACAAAACACTGTCTCAGTCGAAATACTTCAACCTTACAGAATTTTTTCCTTTAAAAATGTCTTGAAATCCACCCGACGTCGTCAAAGGGAGGCCTAGGGAGAATGCTTTCAGATGCTGAGTGACTCTTAAGGTATTCAAGGGGTATTGGAAAGGTGAGGACCTCTTGGAAAAGCTTTGAGTTTTCGGAGAGATACAGTTGAAGAGCCGAACAATAAATACAAAAATGTTAGCGCTAACAAGCGGAGGTGGGACGTTAGGAAAAATAGTTGCCGACGTTTCCACTGGTGGGCCGGTTGATAGGATGTTGGAATTATACCAGTCTAATTGAACTCAGTTCTAACCTCAACCTTCGTAACTTATTTAACACTTTCACTGCTGAGCCGATTTGCTTGTCTAGCCACGGGTGCGGCTCTGCACGCGCCATAGTGTTTTCCCATACAACAAACACAACAGTTGTGTTTTCCCGCATTCACGGTAAGTTATGAAAATCACGACAGTTGTATTTCCAGCAGTGATTGTGTTAATAAGTGTGAATTTGCCTTGGTTCAAATCGGTGAAGGTGAACTTCGAGAATAAATTGGTGTTCACTTAGTTGATGATGAAGATGAACCTGTGCTTAAGTTTGATGAAATTGATGATGATTGACCGTTGATATTATGTGGACACACTGGGCTCTCGATCATTGATCGATGACGAATCGATGAAAATCGATAATAAATTAGAGTTAGTAGAAGGTAACTACCAAGTAACATTCGAATAACGTCCACTGAACTCATTCTCATTCGATCAATGGCGTGAGTCGCATCAGCCACGACCATGGAAGTCCATCTTCATTCTTGCACCACTCACCATGATAGTTCATGGTTCATTCACATTCATTCATAGTTATTTTGATAGGTCCACTAACAATACCAACTAACAGGAACACTAACAGGAACCAATATTCACGTTCACAGATGCTACAGGACCTGTTAAAGATGGCGGCTTTGTATATCGGGTTGCTCCCCTCTCTCAAATATGGCGAGGGGGGTCATGGCTGGTGCACAAGTCATACTCGTGATCGGGTGCTGGTTCTCAGAAGTTATGTTCATTAACGCTTTTGTTTTTTTTATGTATTTATTTTGTGATATTGTAATTTTTAGGCATCTTATTGGCAGTTAATCATTAGTTTAGTAGAGCATATTTGCCTTTTTGTAATTTTTCTCTATGTATAATTATGAGACTTAAGCGTTTAATTTATAAAAGCGCATTATTTTTGTCTACTTGCAATATATGATTTGAGTTTTTAGGTTTGCTCGATACTAGTTTCCACACATTGCCGGTTGTTTAACAAACCCATTCTGTCATGGTTGAGACATCATAACAAAACAGAAATAAGCCTTCTTCTGTTATCGCTAAAACTACCATTGATTTCCATAAAAAGAAGCTTTAAAAAAGAAAAAAATTCAAGCCGATGCTTGAATGTTGAGAGACGCTCAACCTCTCCCGAGTACCTAGTATCGGCATACTTTGTGAAGAACTCTTGTGATGAGCTTTGTGATTTTATAAGAATTCTGTATAATATTTCCTACAGGTAACTAACAATCTATAATAAAATTGAAAGTAAACTCAGTGGCAGACGCCTATCATATTATGATAAATTCCATTTAAAATTGTAACTAAATATTAAAAAATGTAAAATGGCTGACAATGACTCACTTACAAAATGGAGTAGGTAAGTACTGCGCTTAAAAGCTACAACTGATGTACTTATTTAACGACAAAAGGTGTATTTTCCGTTCCATTAAGGTAAAATATATTTTACGGAGAAAAAACGCTGGCTCCATTTGTAAAAATCAATTCTATTTAACGACAAAGTGAGGCCGAATTCGGGCAAGATTCGGCGGAAATCGCATAAAACCTACCTTTCCCTGACATAGACGGATTTATTAATTTCTGTAAAAGCCACGGCCATAGGGCAGAGATAAAAAAGAAAGTTGGAAATTGTCTCTTGTCGCCAGTGATTTCAATTTTGATTTTTATGTAGGACCAGATTACGCCTGATTACGTAATGTGCGGTTGAGTGCGGTTCGGTAACTTGATCAATTTTGTATGTTTTTTTTTTTGTATTTTATTTATTTATATATTCATCTTTGGGTCGGCATTACATTTTCCCAAAAATACCTACCAAAAAGAAGTAAAACAAACCAATACGTCCACTAAACGCTACACAAGTTTGCGCATGCTTCCACAAATTTTGACAGGTGTCTTGACAATCAATTCTGAACTACATCGAACCGAACTTAACCACACTATTTGTCACCCCATTGGGCCTTCCCTAGCAGCTTTACTAAATTTACCATCATCATCATCAACCCATGTCTCCCCACTGTGGGTCTGCCCCTACTTTCGTAAGGGGGATCAGGCCATAGTCCACCACGCAGTGGATAACATACCTATCTCATAAATAATTCTTCGATAAATATGTGGATTTCCTTCACCGAATAGCGTGTGTTAATTACATGCATTTGTTTTACAAGAAACACATTGGTACGTGCTCGCAGAAGAGGCTATACCTTCCACTACAAAGATAATATGACTCAGTGATGTGCTTTGAGAGAAGCCATCGTGCCCTGATAAGCTTGAATATTATGATTATAATAGTTACCCTTTGACCAGGCGACGTAAGGTGTTTCAAACCAGAACCCTAATATTTTATATGTACACAGATAAACCTTCACCGCTTTACCTTCCATAGTCCGTACATTAGGGATAGGCGATACCGATACGTTTATACCATCAAATCGCATTCATTCGCTCTTCTGCGTTCTTCTCTCGCTCTACCTAATCACAGTGGCACTTACCATCAGGTAGACGAATTGCTCATCTCATTACTTAGTCCAATAAAAAAACAACTCGGATTCACTCGAATTCCACTCCGAGATAAAATCATGGAGAACCACCGAGACTAGAAAAAACCTTATTATACTTAGACCAGGAAGCATACCATGACATCTTATAGCGATTCAATTGAAGCCTAAACAGAAGGCCTACCATGACGTCTTATAGCGATTCAGTTCAGGACCTAAACTGAACCGCGTCGCATAATCGTACCGTCACGTCTGATTTTTGATGTTGCTGCCATTTTCAACCTAAACTGGATCCAGTTAAGGTTGAAAATGGTAGCAACCTAAATTGAGTCGCTAATAAGCCATTTTCAACCTAATCTATATCCGGTTTAGGTTGAAAATGGCAGCAACATCAAAAATCAGACGTGACGGTACGATTATGCGACGCGGTTCAGTTTAGGTCTTCAACAGAATCGCTATAAGATGTCACGGAGGGCCTCCAGTTCAGTAGTTGATCCAATCTTTATTGTATACATCGAGATGTTCGAACAATCGAAACAATCGACCGAAACATCTCGGAGTCAGCCCTCGCGACCCGACATTATTATTCCGTGCCGCGCTGAGATAAATTCAAATTCCCCAGACACAGGTAAAATATGACGCTGGTGTCGTTTCAATAACGCTGGTTTTGGGCGGGTCTCCCTGCGCATTTTGATTACTGGATCGCATTTTTTATTCACACTACAAAAGGGACGTGGAGTTTTGGTAACTAAGTGTAGGTAGGTATAAATTTGTCCATATAACATTACTGTATTCCGGTTTGAAGGGCACTGTTTCCAGCGAAATTACAGGGCAAATGAGACTTTAGAGCCGATGTCTCAGGGTCACAAGCGCAGTGCAATGCCGCGCAGGATTAAGCAATGCAAAGTTCACGTCACGTTTGTCGTTTATGTGTGAGTGGTGCCAATCTAGGCCGTTCAGTTTAAGGCCTTAAAATTAACTGCATGGAATAAGAATAAGTACGTGGTGGCCCCCCTCTACAGAATCAGGTTATGCCCAAAACCTATGCAAGTTGCAAAAAAAAGTACGCTCATGTTTCTTACTCTCTTCGCCTCAGTTTATTCAAGAGGTATAATTATATACGTCCGAAGTAAATCATTAGATCGGTGTAGCGTGAACCACCCTTACACAATCGCTCCGCCACAGCTGTAACATTCCCTAAGAACACGCCACTGGCAACAAATAGCTTCCATTTGTAGGGACCAGCACGGTATACCTACTACAGTTTAATTTATTGCGACAATGGTACAGTCAACGTCAAAAGTAAATGATGACTCGGAAGTTTCAAAAAGTACGGTACCGGTGAGTTTATTTTGTTATAATAGAAAACTCTCTATTGTACTCCAAAAATAAACATTAAAAACAAGTAATTATTATGATTATATTTATACTAATTATAAAACAACTTGTGCTCACCTGGACATGACCAACTTCTAAACCGGTTTTGAGCAAATAGATAATTTGATTTGGTTTGGTTTAGTGTGTTAAAGATTTATCATAATTATTTTCATGATCATGACATATTCATGACTGACCATGACAGAACAATAAAATTAGTAATAGGAATACGTAATAAAATGATTTCATAATATCAATATAAATTTATAAATTATTTGGTTTATTCAACATGTCATAACTCCCTCCTCTCCTTCTCTCTTCCACTATCCAATAGTATTTAGTGAGACACAGGAAGCTTTGTAATTTTTAAGGAATACGATTACATCTAAAATAATTATGACAAACATGTAATGCACTATCAATTCCGAGAATTATTTCGAAGGTAGGTAGGTGGTCCACAAATCCGGATGTGGCCCCCGTAGTGGATTATGGCCTAACCCTCCTCACGAAAGTGAGGGGAGACCCGTGCCCAGCAGTGGGACGTTATGGGTTGATGATGATGTAATGCACTAAATACTGGTATTTTTTTTTGGAACTGGTCTGATCGCCATTTAATTTTGATGTTGACTGTACTGTACTGTACTGGGTGCCTACTATCCTGTGATAGTAGGCACCCAGTATATATGTACATCTAATAGTGTTTATCGATGGTTGATAGAAGATTAGTTGATATTATATTGACAAGACCTATTTGTTCTTTCTCCATAGACAAAACTGACTGACTCATTTTTGATAGCCTTTGTGGCGTAGTGGGAGAGCTGACTGCGAAGCTTGAGGTTGCGGGTTTGATTCCCGAACCGGGCAAAGATTTGTGTTAACCACAGGTTAAAAAAGCCCTAGTAGTTCTTCGTTATCTAGATGCAAGGGATCCTTGTTAGGGTTCAGAATCTAGCTAACTGATTATTGATACAAACGAGCAGGTCGTTCTCCTGATGGTAATAGCGACGGCAGCCAATAACGGTTTATTTTCACTATTCTAAATCATTGATATAGTGACCAAATGCGTGCTTATCTATAACTGCGCCCCGCGGTTTTACTCGCGTTAAGTATTATCTCGCAAGAACTGTTAACACTTTGACTGCTGAGCCAATTTAATTATCTAGCCACGGTTACGGATATGCACATACCGTTGTGTTTTCCCATACCGCTAACACAACAGTTGTGTTTTTCCGCACACGTGGTAAATTATATAAAAAAACACAACAGTTGTGTTTTCAGCAGTGAACGGGATAAAAAGTACCCTATGTTGAAATCCATGTAATAAACTATCTGTGTGCCAAATTTCATCCAAATCCGTTCAGTAGTTTTCGTGTGAAAGAGTAACAAACATCTTCACAAACATCCACATTTATGAGTCAGATTAGAAAGTTAAAAAACTGATATCTAGGATTAGAGATTTTACGTATCTCCGAAATATCTACTCTGTGGAGCGTAAACTCTCTGCCGATGATATTTCCGCGGAACACGCTACCGGTAACAAATGGGTTTCATTTGTAGGGACGGGACGCTAGAGCTGCGAGTAACGTCGCGTGAAGTATCGCTAGGCGCTTAGAAGCATCTATCTATACCAATAATAAAGGAGTATCCATCTGTGTTTAAAAAAAATAACAACATGTAAATGAAAATTGCCATTTATGCAAACAAAAATCATAAACACCCGTATTTAGAATTATTGTCCGTCCGTCTGTAAGTTTTTTCTCGAAAAGGCTGTACGAATTTAAATAAAGCATTCTAGGGTTCAAAACCGGAATTTTCAATTCAAGTTTCATATTTTCCACTTCGATAACTAGCAGCGAAAACTAAGTCGCGGGGACATCTAGAATAGAATAGAATAGAAATCTATTTATTGCAGACCTTAAAGAAAACAATAAAATAATGTAAACAAAAGGTTCAATGGGCAATCTCATCGCTTAGAGCGATTCCTTTTAGACAACGTTTGGATATTAATCAACAAATAACGCAAAAGGAGTGAGTTCAGCTTGTGCTGCAGACTCCTTTTCATGAGTACAAAGCCCTGCACCCATGCTATGGTCTGACGTAACATACCTCATCATCATCATCATCATCAGCAACCCATATCGACCCACAGCTGAGCTCGAATCTCTAATCTCAATCTCATTTCCACGAAGAGGATTAGGCCATAACCTATCCATACATGCTTTCCAGTGTTTGTGTGTGTGTGTGTGTGTGTGTTTAATGTTTTTGGTAGTGGTAGGCCTCTGCTGCAAGAGACCGCCTGGGGCACCACACTTTTGCCAGATATTCATCCGCCAAGCAGTAGCGTGCAAACATTACTTTTTTCTGGTTTGAAAGGCACTGTTTCTAAAAAAATTACTGGGGATATGAGACTTTAGAGCCGACGTTTCAGGATTGTGCAATGCAAAGTTCTGGGTGGCACCGTATCTGTCATGGGCAGGCGTAGCGCTTATCATCAGATGAGCAACGTGCTCATCTCGTCCCTCAGACAAATTTAAAAAAAAAGTCCAACATTTGTATCAAAACCTCGCTTAAGCCGCTATTTTTAATGCTCAACGCAAAGGGACGCGGTCGATATCTGTAATTAGGTCACTCTACAACGGAGGACATAAAAGGCCGCCGCCCAATGTGTGGATACACTCACTCTTTCCATTTTAATAAGGAAATAGGTTGGTTCGCACCTTTTGGGTGACCCACATTAGACATTATAATTTGATTATTATACGTTAGTCTGGTAGTCGATACGCCCACTTCTTAGAAACGGAGACTTAAGTAAACATCCCTTAATCAAAAATACGTGTTAAAGTTTATTCATGAATTTTATATAGATAAAGTTTAGGTTGAAAATGGCAGCAACATTAAAAATAAGACGTCACGGTACGATTATGCGACGCGGCTCAGTTTAGGTCCTGAACTGAATCGCTATAAGACGTCATGGTAGGCCTCCTGGCCCTCTTCTTGGAAGGCAGACGTTCTCCTTTTAGGCTCCACTCTATATTATTCTATGAGTGTTTGTAGGACCATGGTCCTCGTATTTTCTGATTCCCTAGATACAGGGAACGTGACGTGTTGTTATTATTATTAAATAATAATTTATTTTTAATATTTCTTGATTGCGAAGCTAGAAACCGATCAGTCATAATTATCATTCTGATTTTATGCGACTGTTAAGAATTGGGGCACGCAATCGCCTCGCTTGTTTCAATACTAATGTTCTATAGAATTTTACTAACCTAATTATGGTCAGTCTCCTCAGAATTAAAAAAAAATAGGTGGTCTGTAAAGTTGGTTTACGGACGATAGTTTAACGTCATAACGTGATAACAAAACATTGATGAAATGTTTGCATCACTTATCAATAATGAAAGAAATAAATACTTGAAATTATACTAGTAATCAGATTTTTAAATGCAAGAATAATTAACCTTTATTTCCGACATTGTTGTTGTAATAAGCAATGAAAACCACATTAACTTTTCACTTCACTTTATAAACAGTCGACGAAACAGTTTACGTGTAGATGTAAGTTGTGTGCAGCCGCTGTCTTTCTTCTCCTCGGACGCATAGGCCAATCGAGTGGAAGAGAGATAGATGCGGCGCAAGCGTACAATGAGCGTAACGGGACAATGTGTCATCTTTTTCGTACATGCAGCCGGCGTTCATCGATTTATTAGACGTTGCTACGTCAATATAAAGTATGTATGTATTTAAGTTTATTTTGTGTATAATATGTATCTATTTATTTATTTATTTTATTCTATGTATACAAGGAAAGTCACCGTCCGATGTCCTAATTACTCCTCTCCGTGCATGGTTGTCTGGAAGAGATCGCTCTGAGCGATAAGACCGCCCATTGTGACACTAATTGTAAAATTTGTTTTGTTCTAGTTTTTAAGTTTTCTTTGTTCTGTGGTGTTTCAATAAAGAGTTTATCTATCTATCTATCTATCTATAAGATACAAAAGTTAGGTAGGTTCTCGATAAAATAAATCTGTAGATAATATCGATATCCCATCCCTACCCGTCTTCGAGTCAGCATATCTCGATACAAATCTCCAAACCGTGCAGAGGTTGGAAATTAATATTTCCCGACGATATTAGAGGCCCTTCCATTGAATGCACGGTTATACGGGGATTATAGGAGGACCACGATAATCTATTCTATGTTTGAGAGCAAGGTTGTGCTGGATTTATTTTCATTGTCATTTGAAAACAGAAACAATTTTCCATCGCATCAAACGTTTTAGAAGTACTTCATCTCTGTCATTCCTTCTAATAAATTGGTAGATTCTACATTTAAAAAATCCAATGTGGTAGTGGCTCCTATCGAGTTTGTGAAGCCACACGTGAGCTTCTGACATGGCTTAACAACCGCTATCAATCGATTACATTCGAGACTGATGGCTGAACGTGCCCTTCGAAGCACGGAAGCCCTCAGATGTAATGATACTGAACAGAACGACCACCCATTCATATTACATGCCGCTGGGAAAATAGCTTTGGTAATCGTTTGCGATCCTTCAGTGAAACTATGCCAAGCGCTTCACCATCATCACAACTCTTATTATATCTGCCCACTGTTGGGGGCCGGGTCTTCCCTCACTTTCATGAGGAATAATTAAATTATTTACGTATTTTTATTGATTGCAAAACACTCTAATTTTAGTACGTACTTTGTAATCCAATTTTGAAAAACAATTACGAATTTTTTGTCAGTGTTTTTAAGAACTATCAGAGGACCAAAATGTCACAATAAAATAAATCCGTGGAGATTTGTGCCATTCGTGTAAAACTATGCGAATTAATTATTTTCAAATCGTATTAACGTAGCTTTACTATACAACAACAAAATGGCGTTTCGAGGTGTTTTTATCGCGGCCCGGGGGTAATAAAATTTAGTATTTTTAGCTTCAGGGGTTGCAATGGCTTTCACCTTTCAACTGTAGGTGGCTACCGGTAACCATCGATCGTGAAAACGACCTTTGTTTTGTGGGGTCAAGAGATATAATGGGTAACGATTACATAAATGGTCATGGTAGGTCGTTATCATTCTGTCGGATTTTGTTCCAATAAAGGTCGTACATCGGTACTAGAGGCATACAATTCAATGACTAATGGTTTATTGTATAATCATGTAATAGAGACGTACCTATATTACAGAAAACTTAAATCATTTGTTGTTAACTAGCAGCGACCCGCGATTTCACCCGTGGTATTTAAAATTATTATAAAGGTATTTTATATTCTATTACAAAACGTAAAATATCTACATATTTTTCATCGAAATTCGTTCTGTCGTTTTGGCGTGAAGAGAAAACAAACACACAAATTTTCGCATTAATTATTATATTAGTGAGATAAGCTATAAAATAGCTCTAATACTAGTCAAATACCTATTATTCCTAAATCCCCGACGACTATCCCCTGCTAGTGCTGCTCGCGTGTCGGAAGGGGATTAAAGTCTCATATGACTACATAGATAACAATAAATACTTAAAATACGGTAAAATAATTCCATGAACAAAAAAAACAACTTCAAATAGATTCACAAAGAAACACCACTGGAAAAACACAAGCAAAATACGTAATTTCGGTTACTTGAATGACATTTCGTTTTCCATTTATTTGCATTTAAGAAAAAAACTTTGGAACTAATTTTAATGAAATGTCTAAGACATCAACCTAAAAAAAAAAAATTATTATCAAATTATAACTATACAAAAATAATCGTAAAGTAAAATTTAAAAAACCGAATTGAGAATCACCTTTCTATGGTTTAAGTGTGAAGAAAAAAAATCCCTTTCATGGACTGATTCATGACTGAATCTTGCACAGGAAAAGGAAACTCCATTAACTCTGCCACAGCTTTGAAAATACGCCCGTTAGAGTAGATACCACCAAAAAACTCTACCTAATAAAAACATTTTATGTCCTCAGATGAATTAAGGTGCGAGATAAATACTCCCGAGCGGCGGTTTAATAAATTTACCCCTGGATTCTAAGAACGTCCGGTGCACCCTGGGCACTTGCGTCATCTCAGTATCACTGTTTCAACCAAAATAGCTCATATTAGGGTTTTTTCAACCATTTGTTGAAACATTCCATTCAAATAGAATAATTTAGTAGTGGAAGCTCCCTTCGCGCGGTCGTTTACGCGGTGGTAGCCTAGTGGGAGAACGTCTGCCTTCCAATCAGAAGGTCATGAGTTCAAATCCCAGTGCAGGCACGTACCAATGTGTTTCTGTAAAACGTATGTACGTAATGATCACTCGCTTTTCGGTGAAGAAAAACATCGCGAGGAAACCCACACACCTACCCGAGAATTATTTCGGAGGTAGGTATGTTATCCACCAATCCGGACTTGGCCCCCGTGGTGGAATATGACCTAACCCTCCTCACGAAAGTGAGGAGAGACCCGTGCCCAGCAGTGGGACGTTATGGGTTGATGATGAGGTCTCTTCTAATAAGAGACCTACTGGGCAGTGGGATGATCACGGCTAGTAATAACAATATAATTATAGTACTTAACCAATTTTGATGAAATTTCTATGGAATTTACCTTAAAGTATAACCTTTCCAATATAAAAACCAAAAATGTATCAACCGTGATCAATGACGGAGTTTAGAGGTAACAAACATTTTTTAAATGCAATCGAATTGAGAACCTGCTCTTGTTTTAAGTAGGTTAAAAATTAACAGCAAAAACCAAACAGAAAATCAAAAGCTTAGATGAATAAATTACGAGGATACGTTGCTCACATACATTAAAGTCCGTAATGGCAAAATAAAACGATGCATATTAGGACGTGCAAGATATTGAAAAATGGAGATAGAACGAAGGTTGTTTGTCGGGATAATAGAAAATTCAAAGAGGATTAAAAAGAGAGGGGAAAATAACATTTTCCTATATCGCTTGAAATTGGATGGAATGTTTTTATTATGACAGTGGAGGGTAAACATTTCACGACAAACTTATCAAAATGAAAAACTATGTGGATGTACAAGAACAAACTACCGTATTACCGAATTCAAAATTATAGATTAAAATAACTGGAACGACTTGCTCGTCTCGTCACTCAGCCAAATAAAAAAAAAATAGAAAAAATAATGTCATCTAAGTAATCGAAATTGCGTATTTTGCTTTTTGGTGACTTTTTTTTAAGTGGCGATGGTGGTAGTTGTAGTGGGTGCACCTTTAAGTTGTATTTATTAGTAAATGCATTTAAAGTCAGTTTTGTGTCTCAAATAATTTACTTAAGTCATGTTTATTGTGTCTATGTAAATAAAAATAAATTCTATACCTAGATCCTTACCCCTAACTAAGATTTCCTGTATATAGAGAATCAGGAACGAAAGGAAAAAAAAAACAAAATTATAGTGCAGACAGAACAGTAGGTAATATTTGTTGGTTCTTTCCAGCTCACAAGTTTTCTTATATTTTCTTTGCCTAAAGGTCACCTTCGAAAGTGAAAGAGTGAACACCGAAGTGGGTAGTTAGGAGTCACGTGGGAAGTGTGTGGGTAGGTAGGTACGCAATAGAAGTATTATGTTATCATTTATCTTAAAATCTTTTCATCGTATTATAGTACAGATCATACACAAAAATCACAGAAAAATATTACGTTAAAACGCATGTCGGTAGATTTTGTGTACCCACCCGTTATTTTCTTTTTTTTTTTCTTGAAATACTAATTTCATTTGCATTTCGTTTAACAATTATCAATAATAATTATTGCGTATTTTCTATTTTAAGCCGGTATAAAAAATAATAATAATCAAGTAGGTATGTTATCAATCCAGGGCCTCCCTGGTGGATTATGGCCTAACCCTCCCCACAAACGTGAGGGGAGTTCCGTGCTCACTGCTCAGTAGTGGGCTGATATGGGTTGATGGTAAAGTAGGTATTACCTTGTGATAATTAATAGAATCAGGTGTTACTTTGCGGAAATTCATAATCAATAAGAAATCCCTACCTACCACCTACCCCTATCCACCACATCCCTACCTACTAGAACACCTTGTTTAAAATAGAAAATTAAAAACCATGATTTATGTCACCTACTTATTAACAGGAAATAATGACAGTCCTCTTAAATCCTTACATAAAGCTTTATACCTAGTAAAGCGCAAGCAGAAGATAAAAGTCGGCCGCGCGTCCCCAGCTGTAGCCGGGCCGAGTCGAGGCCGTGTCAGGGACGCGGCTGTTTCCGCACGGGAACACTAATTTATACTGCGGCATTAAATGTTACGGTCCGTAGTGGTTTTAAGAACTTGTATTTTTAATTTAGATATAAGTATTTGTAAAATTTTATTTAAACTCGTGAAGAGATAGATCTACAATGAAAACTCCACTCTCACGGCGGGAACTCTACTTTCACGTCGGAAACTATATACTTTAACGACGAGAACTCCAATATATTCTTGCCATCTCAAATTAAACGTGTTTCATCTATCAAAATGATGAAAGCACCCATTTACACAATAATTATTATATTCGTTTTTGAATGAAACTGTGGTAGATACTACGCGACCGAAACAAAAGACAAACCTATAGTATGAAGGTTCATACTAACCGTTTGTCTATTGTCATTTGGGCGTGTAATATTGATTGACCTCCCAATTTCCCTCCGGATTGCGGGTAGACGTGCGGGAAAGCAGTTTTAGTAATATATTTATGTCACTAACTACAATTAACTTCGCAGAAGCTAGTTACGCTATGTTTACTCGAGAATAAGTCGTTCTAGGTATAGACAATCCGAGACCTAGATATTTCGGATATTAAGTCATTCGTAATCAGCCTACCCTCCGCTATTTCCTCTCGGGGTTGCGCTGCGAAAATTGTAGGATTTCCATTTCACCCTATTCGTCAGTGCTAACAATATTTTAGGATTATTAGTTTGGAAGGTACTGGGGAAGATAGTTACGTGAGAAGGTTACGGATTAATGATTGTTTTAGCTGTTCCTACCTGTGTCCTTTCTACGTTTATTAGTCAAAGAAATTAATTGAATTGGATTAGAAAAAAACATGAAATGACTTCTCCAAAACTATTACGAGTATGACATGTAACAATTTATGTAGGTAGCTCCTTTTTTATGTGTAGGTGCTTAGCCATGATTAAAATTTTTTCTTCACTCTTCATTGAGCCTTATGTCACCTTTAAGACTAAAACGCACGCAAAACTCTAAATATTATCAACATTGTTAAAGGATACGTCAAAGGGACATACCTTTAGATAAGTATACACCTGAAAAACATAACCTTTTGTTTGAGCACTGAAGTAATTACAGATTTCTCACCAATACATTAACATATTGTAGGTATATTATTACTTTTCTTGCTTTCACAAAACTACATTAATCATTAGTAACTACGCGTACCAGAGACTCCTAGTCTACAATTTTAGCATTGGGATTACGTTGAGGAGCGAGCCGTGTTCCGTATGCATATAATTACGTTCCTAATGGCCGCTCTAGGATTTTAGAGATTACACAAATGTAGAATGTAGAACACTGTAGGGATCTACGTATATACATACGTTCGTTAGTTTTGTATACTAATTGTCTTTACAGACGGTGAATGCATTGTTTGGACTCTTGGTATTTTATCTTACTAATGTTACAAATGCAAATAATGTTTGTAGCTTTGTACCTAAGTATTGTGTTTGGTCTCGGTGTGTGAGTTTCCTCACGATGTTTTCCTTCACCGAAAAGCGAGTGACGATTATGTACGTATTATTTCATGCTTTACAGAAACACTTTGGTACGTGCCCGCACTGGGATTTGAACTCACGGCCGTTCCAGAGGTAGGTATGTTATCTAGCAATCCGGACTGGGCTCCGTGGCCTAACCCTCCTCACGAAAGTGAGGGAAGACCTGCCCTCGGCAGTGAGACGATATGGGTCGATGATGATGATGATTATTCCAATAAACTTCGTAACGGCTGTGCGGTTTTTGATGACATGTCTTGGAATTTTTAATCACACAAATTCTTTAATCCACGGATAAACCCATGAGGGTATCCATATATTAATGTACTAGCAGTACCCTGCGGTTGCACCCGCGTAGACTAATATCCCACAGGAACTATAATTTTTTTCCGGATAAAAGTATGCTTTGTTCTATTATAGGCCCTGAAGTATCTGTGTATTAAATTTAGTATAAATCCGTTTAGCCATTTCAGCGTGAAGAGAGGAGAAACATTCAAACTTTCGCATTTATAATATTAGTGCGATTAGTGAGATAATATAGAGAGAAAAGGGATTATAAATTCAACTGATTCCCTGAAAGAGGTTTATGGTAAACCTAAATTGCTACAAATTAGAGTAAATTATGAAACAGGAGTCCAACATGGCGGGTTTTAGAGTTAGCAGTTTTTTTTTATTTCTCGCATTGAAACCAATAATTACTGCAACATCTAAGCTAAGACTATAATTATTGTATACTTAGTTTCAAAAAAATCTTAGTTTATTTTTTGACACCCGAAGAACTAACTTTGCCCACCTTGGGAAATACCTTTATACTTTTTCATTGATATTCAATAAATGATTTATCTTATTTATTAGGTAGGTGAGGACTAGGGTTGTAACGGATGCCTTCTTAGCAGAAGCGGCGGCGGATGCGGAGGTGAAGGGCTTTGTCTCCGCGGCGGAGGCGGAGGCGGAAGTGGAAGAAAAGATTAATTCGTGATTTCTTAAAATAATAGATTGTTAAACATCTTTATTTAAAACTGATAGGTACATTGTACATGTACATATTCAGAAACTTTACTGCTAATAAAAATATAGAAGAGGCTAATTAAGATGTAACCTTAAGGAATCGATTAGAAGGTGAAAAAGCCGCCAAAACTGTTGTTGAAAATATAATTAGCCTCATTTTCAACAACAGTTTTGGCGGCTTTTTCACCTTCTAATCGATTCCTTAAGGTTACATCTTCACCACAGTAACGGGTCTTCGTTAAGTTGAGATTCAGTTTCGGTAAAAAAAAAAACCTCCGTTACAACACCGCAAAAAAAATACGGATGCCGACGCGGAGGTAACATTTCTCGCGGAATTTCCGCGCTTACGGGGACGGAGAAAAGATTCCGTTACAACCCTAGTAAATAGGTACATAGAACAAAAAACGAAAATCCCTCCATGGAAATCCAGCGAGGACGCTCCCGTGTCATTTTGGAATCAAAAGACTGTTCATCATCTTTGCAAACGTTAATCTTATGATTAATGACTGGGGAAATAACGGGATTAGACTGGAGCTGGATTGGATTTGTTCCATCATGTTTTTGGATTATTATGTTTCGCTTGTTTATGAACCGTACTTAAGTAATTATTATGGTTAGGTACATTGAGATAGCCTTCGTGAATTCAAGTCTTAGCGAAGACACGGATCTACCAACTTGTTTCTGCGCTCGTCACCATGAGACATCGGCACTAAAGTTTCATTATTATGCCCAGTAATTTTGCTGAAACAGTGCCCTTCAAACCGAAACACAGTAATGTTTGCACACTACTGCTGGGCGGATGCATATCTGGCAAAAGTGTGATACATTTCGCTGTTATAATTATTTAAGTAGTATTATGAGTCCTAATTATCGTAGATATTGAAAAACTATAAAAACTGAGAAAGGTTCATCAACAATTTCCCTTAGACATCGACTTTGGATCCACTTTGGAGACATTTGAAGATGCTAAGCTTTATTTTAACTTATATACAATTTTGTCAAGGTTACTCATGGACTAACAAAGCACCATGTTTTCACCTTTTTCTAATCAAATTCCCCGCCCAAATGATAAGAAAGACCTTGCTCCGTTTGCGATAGCTACCTGTCAGTGTTAGCGATCAGTTACTGTCGAGAGATAGCATAGTCACGCAGATAGAAGTAAGAATGCTATCTGATATAATATTTGTTATCACTCCACAGAAAAGGATAGCAAACGCATCAACAAGTTCAAGGAACAAATAACCTTCCTTTTTAATCATTTGGCTGTTTGTAGGACCATGGTCCTCATCATCTTCATCATCATCAACAATTCACATCGTTCCAATGCTGAGCATGGGTCTCCCTTCACTTTCGTGAGGAGGGTAAGGTCTCCATCACGGGGGCCCGGTCCGGATTGGTCGGGTAGGTATGTGGGTTTCCTCATGATGTTTTCCTTCACCGAAAAGCGAGAGAAAAAGAATTATGTACATGATTAACATAATTCTTTTTAGATAAACACATTGGTACGTGCCCGCATCGGGATTTGAACTCACGACCTTCTCCTTTGAAGGCAGACGTTCTCCCGCTAGGCTACCACCCACAGTTTCACTCCAACCATTACCTAAAAATGGCCAATACCGGACAAAGATTTAAAAAACGAGGCTTTTCCCCGGATGCCGCTGAAAATATTTAAATACAAGTTTTTTTTATTACATTAAATAGTCCTTACTTAGACGCCCCACGGCGACGGAGTTTTCCCCGGACGCTTCTTGAAAACCTCGCCCGGACGTCCCCGGACGCCCCCCAAAACTAGGACAAGTCCGGGAAACCCTGGACGGATAGCAACTCTAGCCAAGTCTTTCAGATTTTTAATTTATTAAAACGTTTTTGTCCATATAATAAATATCCCTTATTGCGTATATCGTGGTAGTTTGAAGAATTAAAATATACAGATGAGATTTTTTTTTGTAAAATTTGGCCACGTGCGTATCGTAACACGGAAATGTAGGATATCGTGTTTCTATGGCAAACTTGCGAAGACATGACAAACGGACACGTGGATACATCTGTGGCTGTAGACGCTGTAGTCTAAGAATTCAGTTTATACTTATAATTGAGGTTCTGTTAAGAAAATATAAAATCCTAAATATTTGTACACCTAACTACCTGAATAAGAATAGATTTGTTCATTCCGACATTTCGCACGTGGGCATGGCAGTGTACTATTGATTGCTGAATAAACTAACGCCAATAAATTAAAAAAAGAAACAGTTTAGTAGTGGGTAGTCAAGATTGAAGATGACTACCTAACTTGACAAATTAGTAGGTACCGACCCTACATGGTATAGGTAGGTACCGACCTAGTTAGCTACCCAATACTTAAGTAGGTAGGTGGGTACTGGGTAGGTACGTATGTTTAAATGTTACATTTAAAACCATAACCCTCCTTCACAAAATAATGTTGCTAGCTAAAACTTCGTTTCAACCTTACTCACTAAAAAAAGGGTGGAGTTGCTCTGTCCAGGCTCAACACAAAACAAAACCTACCCCGATAAGTACCTTAACCTTTTATGTAGATAGGTACCTATTATACACGGCATAACAAAGCATTTCACTAAAATCCACCCTTGCGTGGCTTTTGACCTTTTTCTGTCAAACGGCCGATTTTTGCGAGCTTACGAAACAAAGAAAGGTATCCGAGAATTGTAACTATATCCACCTACATGTAGCTACGTAGGTGTAGCTTTATTTTGGCAAACCTTTGGATGATTCCGCAAAGGGAGTACCCAACATTTAGCTTATTGATCAAGCGAGCGGACATTTACGAACAAAGGAGTTGGGACCTACCTGTTTGACTATGAGTCTTGCCACTCTGGGGCTTGCAAAAGTCACGAATCCATAGCACTTGGAGACGCCAGCGCGGTCGTATATCACCCTCGCAGCAGTCACCGTCGCGAACGTCGAGAAAAACTTCCACAGGTCTTCATCAGTCGTCGTCAACGAAAATCCACCCACAAAAATTCTATTATGAATGACTGTTCCGAACTTAGGCGCGTCCGACGGCGGAAGGGTGTCATCCGTATCATCGTCAGGAGAGTTCAGTAACGCCTTCAACTTTTCATGAGGATCCGAGCTCTTTCTATTGTTCCCTTGATTAATTTCCTCGACCATGTGTGCACAGTTAGCTGATTCACTTCTTAAATACCTTTTAACGCCACTCTCCATTTTTATAAAGTGCTTTAAATCTAATTTACCATGTTCCCTTGTTTACTAAACTAAAATTTCTAGCGAGAACTAAGCGGACACTGTTCGTACGTGAAAACAACTGTGGCCCGGAGAACGATATCGATTTTTTTCACTATAGGCAGTATAGCTATGGGAGTTTTGCCTTGCGCGCTACACAGGGAGCCTGCGGCCACAATATCCGAACAACGTACTGATAAAAAACAAACGAGATAAGACTGTGTGATTTCAGATTATTGTGATACGCACTAAAAATAGTGTTTGAGCTATAGGCAACCGCTATTTTTACTGAGCGAGGGAACTAGGTCAGCTGTTGACACCTAGTGGTATTACAATGGTTATTATCTTAGTTTAATTTGCTATTTGTATCAGTAGGTGGCGTCGGTGTGCTGGCGTTTTCAGCAGCTGTTCAGCAGCTGCAGCAGATCTTGTAATATTTAAAACAATGCAGCTGGCACCTACACCACCTAATTGTTTTAAGGCTGAATGTGTTCGGTTAGTAAGCGGCACGTAATTATAATTATTTTATGTGGAATATGCGTTACAACGCTCGATAACTCAACTATTACGAATAGCAATAGGTACTTAAGGTAACTCAGTGAAATAGGCTTGTACAATTATTACGTACCAAATAAAAAACTTAATCCTATTAGAGCCACAATGTATTATTCAGCTTTTTGTAACAACGAAACGCAAATCTAAAAGCAGGAACGAAACGTTGACTGACGTTTTGTACGATTGGTGCTGCCATATTTTAAGTTTTACCCCATTATGTGCACATAGTAAGCGTTTACTAAAATATCAGTTTAGAGTAAAAATTTAAATGTGGTCCCTCCCTTGCATCTAGTCGATAATTTATTACTCACTACTTGCATAAAATTGCGTTTAGTGTGCATTATGTGGGACTCCCCCGCTTACGGCGTACGGCGCTTCCGCGACCACCTCTGCGGGCGCCCTTTCGGGCTCGCCGAGTGAGGCTTGGGCCTCTTTCTCCGCTGGGTGCGTCCCGGAACACACGGGGCGCACCTCAGCTCGGGACATCTGTATTTTGGGCGTTGGACCCCCCGATCCGCGGCCCAAAAATCCCCGTTGTGAAACTTACAGCCTGCGGTAACGCAAGGAGTAGATTTTCGAGTTCAAATAATTTTGTTGATGCTTACACTTCGTTACGAATGAAATGATTTAAAAATTGTAGTCGTTTCACCTAACAATACAAGTTCAAAAGATCAAATTTAGAATGATTAGATCGTTAAATTTGAACTAAAAGTAATCATAGCTACACTGTGGCTCTATTTGGTAACATTGCCCTCCCATAAGTATTTTTTATAATATTGGATATTGCAGCACTCAGTAAATTATAATTTTATTTGGGCAACTCTCTTAATGTCAATATCAATGTCAGTCATGTCAAACTGTTGTCAGTGTCATTGGATTCCATCATTTATGCTTCGTTTCGCTGGTGCACAATCACAATCACTAAAGCTGCGAAATATTGTTTTGTTTGTTTATATTTTACTTTCCCTGTGCCAATTTAGTGCATTCAGTCCATTATTGTTATTTTTGGTAAAAGTGTGACCAACAATGTGGACTGTCAATGTGTCGTGCTAAATCTCTAGCTCTCGAATGAAATAACTGCAGGCAAAGTGGAGCGAAGTAAGAAATTTATCACCCGTTATTTGATTATAGTTTTCGCAGCATTCGTGAAGCCTGGGTAAGTGTATTTGTGTCGTAATTTCTGCTGATCGACCTATTAATATGTTAATTGCCGGATATTGGTGCTAAAATGCCAGTTTTGGCGGTAAAACGATGAGTTACTCGACTGTTTCGTGTCTGTTTTTTACCATACCTACCTTCACTAAATTAATGTAAATTTATATTGGTTGTAGGTGATGATGGTGATAATATACGTAGTTACCGGTAGTGCTATAGACACAATTATTATACAATAAAACTGGTTGGAATGGTCCCAGACCCTGAGTACTAGTTAAAAGACTAGATATTTATGATAATACCAAAGTTAACTCAAATACTGACAAGAATGCTCCTGCTCCTGATGGATTGTTAGAGTGAATGAATAGATAAGAAATGTCCAAATGAAAGTTTGGTACTTGTGTGTATTGCTTACTAATACATTATCAGTATGATTTTAAGTTTTAATGAAGGTAGGTAGATAAATTATAATATTTTGATGCCTTTTCCTAATTACCTACCTACCTGTCGGGTTCTTTTTAAAAACATGTATACATGCCTTTTCAAGAACTTTAACGACCAATCATGTTACATCGACATTCTAAAAACTTAACCAATCTATTAAAAACAACATAATAATATTATCATGTGGTTTATATTGTTTTTTTTTTTAAATTGTTAAAATCGAGTAAAATAAATATAATAATAAATAATATAATATAATATAATAATAATATAATAAAAATAATAATAATAAAATAATAATATCAATATATATCTAATATAATATAATATCGCTTTCAGCGATAAGACCGCCCATTGTACTACCCTTGTTTACCTATTGTAATTTTTCTGTCCTGTGTTTAATTTTGTTTCTGGTGTACGATAAAGAGTTTTTCTATTCTATTCTATTCTAATAAATGCAACATTCATAAAATCTACACTAATAATTGGAATTTAGATTATTTCTGTCCAATGTCAATAAAATAACTTTGAAAATTCTACTACCTATAATATTATATTATACTAGCTGTGCCCTGCGGTTTCACACGCATAATTCAAGTTTGCCTGCAATAACTCTCTTAAAAGCAATATATTTTCCCTATTTTTGCCACATTATTCATTGATGCTAGATTTAGTCTTAAATAAATTACTTTTCTAGAATTTATTATTGACATGGCAGATAAATGTAGCAGAAGTGCAATAATGATCATACATAATAGTTTTAAATGTAAGGATTAATAAAATTACGCATCCAAGATGTTTATAAATTGATGGTTTTAAATAGATTTGAATAATAATTGTTTGTTTGTCCAGGTATCCAGTAGAGAAAATGAAAATGTCATAAGTTCATATGAATAACGTATCAGAATCATTATACTTAGATCCTGACCCGTAACTAGGATCCTCTATAATAATAATAATGTGTCATGTCTGTATCGATGGAATCTGAAACTTCATGAAGAATGTTCATTCCCACAAACACCCAAACTAAGAGCAAATACCTTTGGTCACTCAAGTCTTTACCCTGAGCTGGAATCAAACTCGCCTGCTCTGTGTTTGTCTCATAGCTCACTTACTCTACCAAGGCCTCAAACAGTGCTAAAACAATTGCAACTGTCGTCAACCCCTAAGATAATAAATCAGGAAATACAAGACCTATAACTCGATAATGATAACCCACAATATACAGATGATAAATACCTACTTAAAACTATGATAAGTTTGGTAGTACATTAATAACCGTACATAGATAAACCACTCATTGTTTTCTCTAAACAATCTCAACTACAAAATTATTTATTAAGCTGGGTCCACATCTATCTGTGACGGAGTCTCTGTGACCATTACAAATTCGCCTGACGGAACCTGATAACATTTGTGTTTTGGTACACTTTTTTGTTACAATCTTGGTAAAATGTCACGGCCCTCATCCATGTTTAACATAGCAAGTACCATGACACGGTCACGGTCACAGAAGTGACCCAACTTAAGCTGTCTACGTCATTTGTTTACAAATAAGCAAGGTAGTTGTCCTCAGGGGTTATCATTAACTTTCTGAACCAGCCTTGGTTAGTTTCCATGCACTTGTTTTGCACGGAACAGCATGGATGTTTGGTAAAAGTTGTGGACCCTAGTATCTTCTTACACAAACTAACTGTGTGTTGGCCTCCGATAATAAGAGCCACCACTTAGGTCTCTCTTGCCCCATCTCTTGCCAGTCCTCTGCCTGGAGCTTGTGCAAGTCATCCCCTACTTTATCAACCCTTACGCCTTGTAGTAGCCTCTTCTGTTTCCAGCGAAATTGCTGGGCATTATGAGGCTTGAGAAGCAATGTCTCAGGGTGACGAGCGCAGTGCACTGCCACGCAAAATTATGCAATGCAACGTTTTGGGTGGTACTGTAACTGTTATGGGCAGGCGTAGAGCTTACCGTCAGGTGCACAACTTGCTTGTCTCATAACTAAGATAAATAAAAAAGAAACCCTCGACTTTGAATTTACTCCATAAATCATTAGAAAGAACATTCATCATGGACCCATATTGTACCGCTGCTGAGCACGGGTCTCCCCTCACTTTCGTGAGGAGGGTTACAGGTCATAATTCACCACGGGAAAGAAAGAACATTAACTCCAGCTATTTTCGTTTTGCAACACCATGCTTTTTTTCACACCCCTGTAGACTTTTGACTTTTTGGTTCGACGGGACACATTGTTTACGGAATATTGCCAGGGGTCAGATTGTAGATGCTATGCGACCTCACAGGTCCTGATAATAGGAGCTACCTACTTAAACAGAATCTTTGTGAAAGGTCAGGACTCTGGATGTTATCAGGAGACATTATTCATTTAATAAATATATCTGCGTCCGATATCCACACTTTCAGTCCTGCTCGCTACAATGTATTTTATTAATAAATAAATTGTCGTTGCTATCTGACAGTGAAGTGAACTATCATGCTGGTATCCTGTCTGGAAGGATCCAGATAGAAAGTTGACATCCGTATAAAATAGCAGACAGCACTATCAATACATCTATATTATGTCTCAGGATATTTTTAACCGACTTCAAAACTTGGGAATGGTTGATTCAATTATTTTTTTTTATTTTATTGGTGGATTATGACCTAAACCTCCTCATAAAAGTGAGGGAGACCCGTGCTCAGCAGTGGGACGTTATGGGTTGATGATGATGACTAACTGCGGCCCGCGGCTTCGCCCGCCTAGACTATTATCCTACAGGAACTATACTTATATCCAGATATTCGATCGCCAAGCAGTACTGTGCAACCATAAAGTGTTGCACTTTGATGAAACTGTAATCATGAGACTCATACCGGAATAAGCAATACAAATACTTACCATAACTATCTCGAGATAAAGATTATCAAATGCATTTTATATAACGTGAGAAAAAAAGATTAGATTAAGTTGCTTACTTTATTTTATATCTAACTGACCAACGAATCGAGCTGGTCATTCACATGATAGTAAGTGCAACACGTACCCATAACAGTTGCAGTGCCTGTTGTCTTATTATTTACCTTCAGTCTTTATTATCAAATCAGCTCACTGACACTCAAAACTCAAATTATTTATTGTAAGTAGGCAAAAATAAAGCACTTTACTCAAACACTTAAGACTCATATTCGTGAAGAAAAATAAAAACAATATCTCAAATATGATCAACTAAACTAATAAGTAACTGATTATGTATGGAGTATGAGAAAGAAAATTTCCCTTTCAAGTGGTGATTCATGATATTTTATATTCATGATAGATAGATAAACTCTTTATTGAAACACCACAGAAAAAAAAAAAACAAATAAAGTTCAAACTTGCCGCGAGCGCGGGAAAACACAACTGTTGTGTTTGTTATATGGGAAAATACCATGGAGTGTGCAGAGCCGCACCCGTGGCTAGACACGAAAATTGGCTTAGCTGTGAAAGTGTTTTAATAAAAACACTTCACATTTTGAACAATAAAATTAATTATTTGTTCTACTTCAATAAACTTTGCCAAGTTTCGTGGATTTCCTCAATTAGTATTATAAATTCTATATAATATATAGATATAGAAAATCGGGAATATATTTACCGCACCTCACCTTACCTTATCGGTATTCGTCATACAGTTAGTAGTATAATATGTTAACAGTAGCAGAACTTGGCACAAATTATCGAATTCGACTCAATCCCTTGCATGTGTCATTTACAGAGATAATACATTTTTAATTGTTCTCTCAACGCATAAAGACTACAAGCTATTTGCTTTCATAGAATAAAAAATGTAGTACTAAATAATGCTATTCGTTCGTTTGCTGTCCAGTTAGCAAACGCAAAAAATAGGTAAATTTTATTGTTGTTAGAATGTGGACCTAAAATGCCTTGCTCAAGTTTCTTTTTCGCTCTTCTCAGACGGCCGCTCTCTCTTTCTATTCACTTAATACTTGATACGTGAAAGGCGAAAGTTCAGTGAGCATGTACAGATAGGTACAGAAATTACTGAACATATATAAACCGTTAGTTTACAATTTACTGTTCATATTCTATATAATAATTCTATTGAATTTTGGTGTCTAAATAAATACTGTATACTGTTTAAACATAATAAATATCTTAATGGTACGAATTACAATGTAAATTATAAATGCGAAAAAAATATGAAAACACAATTTAGGGCACTTTTGTGTGTGTAACTAAATTAAAAATTAAGACAATGTTCTGCTGCTGTTGTCTTGTTTTGACGAGTTAAGTTCGATTTTGTCACTTATGGCCCTTAGTAAAAATCTTATGCCCGTTTGCGAGAAGTTCCGATACTGTTACAATATGTACGTAGTCGTATAAAGCGACGACTCTATTTCCATCGCACGGTATTGTACCGAACCTACGTAGGTAACTCCGGCGCTGTTGTATGCTAACTCGCGAGATGTATGAGTGTATGACTCATAATCGCCGAGTGACGAAATCTGTTGAAATCATGTCGGTTTAGTCCCAGCAGCCTAGATAACCTAATAGTTCTTAGCGGTCTTAGTTTATATTACTGGCTAACTGAGTCCGCGACTTCGTCGTTACAAATATTTCATTCATCATAATTATCCTCCGAATCCTTCAAGATATTAAAATGGATCATACATGAACATTTAAGTTAAAATTTATGTTTTAATGGATTTCCAATTGAGCATAAAATTACCGAAACCTAGCAAACAAAGTACCGACTTAGCAATTAAAAAGCACTTTCGAACTGAAATACCACTACAAATTCCCTGTAACTAGAGAATCAGGATCTACGAGGATCACGCCCGACAAACACCTGAAATCACAGCAAATACCTTCACGCATCGCAGTCATTTTATCGTCAATTTACGCCTCGGGCCATCTAGAAGTGCAAAAGAAATCGTTATACTATCACTGCTCTTGACCTAACTGTAACCTGTACGCTTTACAATCAGTCGCCACCGATACGAACCCCGGGCAATACATTATTTTCATAGGTCCTTGGCCTCATACTGTGACGCCAGAGACCGGTAATACCTCACACAATGCAAACAGAAATGGAGATATTGGTCAAACACTAGTAAAGCAAATAAGTATCCCATATTCCCATCTAGGCTCTAAAGTATCTACATACTGAATATCATTGAAATCCTTGATGCAGTTTCGGAGCCTATTTTGGGATAAACAATCAGACGGACGGCAATTCTAAAAACGTTTATTTGTGTTCGGGTATCGTAAAAATATCAGTTTTTACATTAATACTAAGTACTAGCTGTACCCTGCCATGCTTCGCTGTGGCACATTCGCTGATATGTCACTGATGTAAAAAATAGATAAAAACAATCCTTGATGCGGATTATATATCATGCTAAAATTTCAGCTCGATCGGTGTAGAACTTTTTGAGTTTTTGAAGCGTACACAAACCAACATAAAATTTTTATATATATAGATATAGATTTAAAATCATTGACAGACACTTCAATTTTATTATTAGTATTAGATTATAGTAAGAACTCAACAAACAATGCTATTGTAGAGTAATTGTTTGAATAGTAACCTAGGTACAGGACTAGGAATTCCGGTTTCCTCTCTGCACCGTCGATAACAACTCGGTACATTGAACGTCAATATTACTACTGTTAACGCATTAGGTCGAGAACTGACGTCATCAACAAGTTGTTGTTTAAAACTAGACATGGTTATAAATATAAAACAGTTTAAACTTTCGCGAATTAGATTCATAATTAACTAGATAACAACGGGTCAAATTAATCTCAAAATAGGATTTTCACTACCCTCAACGTTGCAATCAAGTTACATTGACCGTGGTCACGAGTAGAATGAGGAATGCGGGTGGGTATCATCGTCGAGAGCGGCGGGTGTTGTTTCCAACTACCCGCGTAACGTATTACAAAATATAACTGTCACGACATAACAATAGCAGTAACCGCGGACACACTCGAAAATAAATCGCGTGACAAAATCTTCCAAGTAAAAAGCTGAAGCTCGTAAAAAAATACCTACTCGTTACTGCAAGCTGGTCAAAATGAGCCCAAACACTCTCAATCTACTGGTTGGTCACTGAAGAGTTCCGTTGTCACCGTCAAATCAGCTCGCTGTCACCATAATGTTGTATCGTCATCGTGATATGGCACGCGTAATTTCAGCTCTATTGAACAAGGCAACTGGGTTGAAATTTTCCTATTGTCCACCTGATTGCGCCGATGCGAATTGCGCGTTGTGAAGAGTGAATACTTTCATCACGCGCGTGAATGGAGAGTATGTCCTTTCAAAAATGGATTGTTGTTGGTTCCAGGTGTCATGGCGGGCGGGTACGCGTGGTCGCGGCGCGTGGGGGCACGCGTGCGCACGCTGCGTGGGCTGGTGTTCGACACGCAGCGCGCCTTGCACGACGTCGTCGACATCATTACTATAGGTAAGTCTTCACAGCACTTCTGTACGCCTGTTTACAAGTGTTGAAAAGTATTCGGATCGAAAAGAGAATAGCATTTTTCGCAGAGTCCGAGAGGTTTTAGTCGATTGTTTCGATTGTTCTGAATATCTCGATGGTTGTCGATTCTCGCAGTCGAATAAGAGAATCCTAGTTGGTTTTTAAACATCATGAAGGTAATAAACCCGGTGCCACTAACTGCGATTCTGACCCGAGAGAGAGACAGAGAGAGAGAGCGGGTGAAGAACGCAGCGCCTAGTCACTTTACTCGATAGAATAGAAAAAACATCTCGATTCAGTCGGGGAGCGAGATGTTTATAGACTCGATTGTAATTTGCACCGAATACGATACTTTCTATTGTCTAAACCTCGGACTCTGCCTTCACCAACTTCTGCTTACACTCCTGTTCCAGATCCAGAAGTAAATTCCCTCGTCCAAGAGATCGGCAACCAGTCTCTCAACACCACCGCGCTGGTAGTGCTCGGTACCTCGACCGAGGCCAAGGCGCGGCTCCTGCACAGCTTGCTGGGGAGGCAGCTGCTGCCCGGAGACATGCCCAGGGGCTGTCGGTGGGTGAGTGTCTTTTATGTCCCCAGTACTCTAACACTTCTAGACAGCAGATTTGACATTTCACACATATAAATGACGTTTGCACGCGCGCCAAATGCGTGTCGAAGATACTACGCGACCGAAACCAAAGACAACCCGCTGGTATAAAGGTTCGAACTAAACAGTTTTTTTTAATGTCACTATGTAACGAGACGAGCAAATCGTTCACCTGATGGTAAGAGCCACGCCTTCCCATAACAGCTGCACTGCCACCTACAATCTGTTCCAGCACTGCACTGCGCTCGTCACCCTGAGACATCGGCTCTAAAGTCTCATATGCTGTCTCAATCCTGATCATTTGTTCATTCTTCCAGGTTCGTATCCAGTACGGAAGTAGTACGCAGGTGCACCTGTCTCTCGGTAACTCGGAATTTGAGCTGGTTGAAGAGTTGGAGTGCAATAAACGGGCCTGGGACGTCTTACCCGTGGAGGTAAGTCCAGGCGCCTCCTAAGTCACGCTGCATATGTGCAGAGACATATACAAATATACACACACACACGTCTCTCATTTGTAACAAGAACGTGGTATCTCCTCAAGATGTTGAACGTGACATAATACCTTCTTGAGACGATGAGCGATGTACAGATACACACACGCGCATATCTTTTTTGCATTCATCATCATCAAACAATATCGTCCCACTGCTGAGCACTTTCGTGAGGAGGATTACGCCATAATCCGCCAAGGGGGCCAGGTTCAGAATGGTGGAGGACATACTTAACTCCGAAATAGTTCTCGGGTAGGCGTGGTTTTCCTCACGCTGTTCTCCTTCACCGAAATGCGAGTGATAATTACGTACATATGTTTTTACAAAAAACACATTGGCACATGCCTGCACTGGGATTTGAACTCACCACGACCTTTTGCTTCGAAGGTGGATGTTCTCCCACTAGGCTACCACTGCCACTTTTTAAATTAAGTTTTTATAAATAACAATATGACGAGATGTAGTATTTGTGCAGGTAGTTAGCATGATGGTGAGCGCCACAACTGTCTCTTCTAAAATCCTGCAGTTCCATATAGAAGATTGTTAAATAAAGTCTTTGTGAGTGAAATTTAATTTAGTAATTATGGCCTATGTATCTTAAGTTGGTGATAAACTGACTGCGAAGCTAGAGGTTGTAGACTCGATTCCCGCACGAGGCAAACATTTGTATGAACCGCAGGTATTTGCTTTTTGTCTGGGTGTTTTTGGGACCATGGTATTTGTAGGTCCCAATTCCCTCGGGAATCCCAGTTAGAGGTTGGGATCTCGACATATTAAAATCTCATAAAATCCCATTTTGGCTTTTGCAGGACCTCATCAGACAAGATGCCACAGACTTAACAACGATTCTAGAAGTGGAAATCAACAACCAATTCCTGAAAGACGGTCTCCGGATAATCATACCACCAGACATAGCCACCGAGCCGGGCACTGCTAACCATTTACAACTAAAAAACATCCATTCCGAGCTCTACGCTAAACGCAGTAGTATACTCAAGAATTTCAACTGTGTATACTTATATGCTGTGGACAAAATGGGAAAGAATATATTCAGTGATAACGTCTGTGGAAATATATCAGTGTCCAGGAGTGAAGAGGACTTTTGGAGTACTTTCAATTTGTATAGTGGCTGTGTGAGGACCGGTGTTAGTGATAACGGTGATAATAGTGATAAGATTGATGATGATAGAGTGATGTGGACGGTGAGTGAGGGTGGGGAGCCGGCCGTGTTTTCTCCGGAGGTAAATCTAACATTTTATTCTACTATCAGCTTATGACAGCGAAATCGCCCACGCAGAAAAAAAATAACTAGGTGGAATTCGGTTTCACCCGCGTAGCTCCCGTTCCCGCGGGGATACGGGGATAAAATATAGCCTATGTTACTCGCTGATAATGTAGCTTTCCATTGGTGAAAGAATTTTTAAAATTAGTTTAGTGGTTTACGCGTAAAAGCGTAACAAACAAACTCACATTCACATTTGTACTATTAGTTAGGATAGGATATCTTCTGAATCCTACAAGATGGAATATATATACAAAATATATTCGAGACAAAATTTCAGACATACAGGCAGACAAAATTTCTAAAAACTGTAATTTATGATTCATCATCATCAATCCATATCGTCCCACTGCTGAGCACGGGTCTCCCCTGACTTTCGTGAGGAGGGTGAGGCTATAATCCACCAGGATCTATGTATGTAATCGTGACACGTTCTTTATCTTTCTTCTAGAACTGCCTCGACCTCCACCAGATCAAAGATATAAACCCCAACGCGCAGCCTCTCTTTCTCTTGTTCCACGACTCGGTGGAGCTCGGCTTGAACCCTACCGTCCATGTGGACTCCGAGGCGACGGAGTCCACGGGCGACGCCGTGTGCTGCAGCGACGAGCTGCCGGAGTCCGACCAGGAGCTCATGCTCGCCAGGGGGCTAAGGTGAGGTCACAGCAGGTGTCAGCTGAGGCCGCCCATACACGGACGGCACGAGCATCTGTCAATGTGACTGCTAGAGCAGTTAATAGGCAACTAAACCTCCTAGAAGTCCTAGCAGCCCACCAGCCTCGATAGCTTGAGAAGTCGACAGCAGTCATTGTATGTTTTGCGACTGCTCCTGCAGTTGTTTTTTTTTGACTGTGTGAGGAGACGAGCATGTCACCTGATGGTAAGCGCTACGCCTGCCTATAACAGTTACAGTGCCACCCAGAACTTTGCATTGCATAATCCTGCGCGGCACTGCACTGCGCTCGTCACCCTGCGACATCGGCTCTAAAGTCTCATATGCCCAGTAATTTCACTGTTAACATGCAGTATGATGGCCAAACGTAAACTTTACGCACAAAGTGGTTTGCCTCCACATTAATTAAGCAAACCGCAAGAGAGAGAAACTCCTAGTTGGAGTGTTTCCCGATAGTTACAACCTGGGAGTCTTCAAGTCGCGAGTGAATAGGTTACTTCTAGGTAAACGTGCACCATCGTAGACCGCATCGTCGCTTAACATCAGGTGAGATAGAGGACAAACGCGAATTTAACCATTGACAAAAATAAATTTAAAAAATGACCTAGCGCGGGCAGTACATAATTTCCCTTTCTGCTATAGATTTGTTAAACACCTGCTATAAGACCGCCCATTGTACTACCCTTGTTTACCTATTGTAATTTTTCTGTACTGTGTTTATTTTTGTTTCTGGTGTACAATAAAGAGTTTTTCTATTCTATTCTATTCTATTCTGCTAAATATAACCAGTTTTGTTCACAGAAACACGTCAGAATCTCCAGAGCCGAAACAAAGCTGTGATACCGACAAACAAAGACTGATACACGAACAAGTGGCGTTTATGAACGAACTCCTCGACCAGTGGGAGTTGATGTGTGAGTGTCTTCATATCTATGGTATCCTAGTACTTTGCTTATTGTTTTATTTTCTGTTTCTGTTACTAAGTTACGTGACGAGCTAGTCGTTCAACTGATGGTGAGCGCCATGCCTGCCCATAGCAGCTACAGTGCCACCCAGAACTGTCTCTTACAAAATCTTGTGCGGCACTGCACTGCGCTCGTTACCCTAAGATATTGGTTCTAAACTCTCATTAAGTCAGCAAAAACAATGCTCTTCAAACCGGAACACTGTAATGTTGGCACAGTACTGCTTGGCGGAGGAATATCTAAGGTATAAGGTGTGGTACTTCCCCAGGCGGAATCTTGCAGAAGAGGTATACCACTACAAAGTTTATATTGTTTATGCTACGAAACGAGCAGGTCGTTTTCGTGATGGTAATATTCACGGGAATAAAACGACTCGTCATACACGATCCTATTGTCTCCCTCGCTGTCGCTCGGTAGGCAAAACGTCGAGTATATGATAAGTCGTTTTAGTGCCCTGTGAAATAATTTACTATTAATATTTGACACCAGCTTAATTCAAATAATATATTACAAAATCAAAACTAAAAAAAAAAAGAATAAGATTAAAAAAGAATAATAAACCGTATATCTCTGAAAATAACCTTCAATTTCCCTTACAGCCAGTCGACCTCAAAAGCACTATATCAAGAGCCAATGGGCGATCTTGGACGATACAGAGTTGCTGCGTACAGTCGACCTTCGCCACGGCCCCGCCTACTCCTCCGCTGGCGGACATAGCACGGGCGAAACTTGTTCGAAGGGCCGTAGAGATGATAAGCTAGTGAAGAGTAGAAGCATCCTCCTCAGTGTAGTGGTGAAGTTTGCTACCGATGCTGTCCAGAGTTACCTTCTGGAGTATTG
Source organism: Campaea margaritaria (assembly GCA_912999815.1). Taxonomy (NCBI): domain Eukaryota; kingdom Metazoa; phylum Arthropoda; class Insecta; order Lepidoptera; family Geometridae; genus Campaea; species Campaea margaritaria. The sequence goes on along the minus strand of OU538813.1, from coordinate 411,293 downwards.
TACGAGGCTTAGTGAGGTAAGTGTGCTAAAAGGTACCTTAAGGTTGACGGTTGAGGTATATTTTCGATTGCGCAAAAAGAAGAAGCGTAAAAAAATGAAATCAATTGAAATTAAGTTATGCGGTCTAGCGCTATCACAAAAAAAAAATTACAATTCAAATATCCCTCCATAAGCGAAACGTTCCACCTTAAATTAAGTTCTATTCCTTATATTATCTTGTGTGTTTCTGAACTGGTGTACAATAAAGTATTTTCTATTCTATTCTAAATATGCTTTTTTTTTAAATGAAAAGAATTTTATAGAATTGTTTGGAGTTCTCACTCCAACTATGGACATGATATTGAATCGAGAACTGATTACAGAGAGGTCGACGATCATTCTAATCATCTCTCCCTCACACAGAAGTGAAATGCAAATATCTTTCGTCACATTCACACGCTTCGTGTCTGTGTCCAGGTGCACATCAAACTCCTGCAGCAGTTCATCCTGGCCTCCTTCGACATGGCGCGGGAACTGCAAGTGGTGCCAAAGAAGATACAATATATCGCCATACACGAACAACATCTGTTTGAGGTTTGTTTGTTTTGTCTATACACGGGCACAACTTCCGTTCGCCTCGCCCGATCACATTTTTCGTAACGCATTCACTAGCTTACTCCCCAAGGCATCGTGCGTAAAGAAGTTTTGCTTTTAAAAGTCTGGGAACCTCAGCTCTAGTGTCATAGTTCGTCTGGCCGCCCAAGGGCCTTAGTATTTTATTAAAGCTTTCATTACATATCTACAGACTATAAACGAAAAGTTCGCCGAAGGTGACAAGAAAGAGGAACTGCTCCAGATGATGCAGGAAGTTCTGCAGGAGCTGAAGACTGACATCAACAACATGGATTGGAGTGTCGACGGTATGTGCGCTTGCCATGTTCACTACCTTTGTCCACATTGTCACTTATATTTTTTTTTTATTGCAGTATAGAGTATACTAGCCGCACCCCGCGGTTTCACCCGCGTAGCTCCCGCTCCCTTGGGAATACGGGGATAAAATATAGCCTATGTTACTCGCTAACAATGTAGCTTTCCATTAGTGAAAGAATTTTTAAAATCGGTTTAGTTGTTTAGGCGTGAAAGCGTAACCAACAAACAAACTCACATTCGCATTTTGTAATATTAGTTAGGATATGATGACGATGTCATAATAAATGTGTGCTGGGAAACATAGTACAAGTAAAACAAAACTAAACTAACAAAATTATTAAAATCAAATACTTCATAAAAAAAATATAAACGTAACTCTCTCTCTCTCTCTTTCTATCTTCACTAACTTATATTTCCCTCTCAAATGCCGATCACATTTTTCGTAACGCATTCGCCAGCTTACTTCCCAAGTGGAGCGTGCGTAAAGAAGTTTTACGTCAAAAAGGCGTCACAATCACATATATCGTTGATCTCAACCTCTATCTAGGGAACCAGGAACCACGAAGACCAAGGACTCACAAGAATCAAAGCAAATACCTGCGGTACAACTATATTATGTCCGTATACATGTTTCAGATCTCCCGTGCCACCAAGACCTCCGCTTCGCCATCTCCAACTCTACCTTCTACTGTTCCACACAGAGCAGCGCCTACGCCTCCCTCCCCCTCTCGGCTCGCCCCCTCCACTCCTCGGCCCTTTCCCTCCCCCCCGCCCCCGCCGCGCAGACCCCCTCTGACGGGGAAGAGGCCGCCTTCTACGACAGCTACAACCTGGAGGAATATGATATTATTGGGCGGGACGAGGAGAGCTATAGTGACAGTTATAACAATACGGTTAGTATGGTGTGTTTGGTCTATAGATATTACTAGCTGCGGCTCGTGGTTTTGCACGCGTTGAGTATTATCCCACAGGAACCGTTCCTTTTTTCGGGGCTTAAAGTATTCCATGTGTTAATTCAGGTAATAAACTATCCGTGTGCCAAATTTGATCCAAATCCGTTCAGCAGTTTTTGCGTGGAAGTGTAACAAATATCCATCCATCCATCCTCACAAAATTTCACATCTCACTAAAATACATTACTATAAAGGTAAAAGTTTGTTTGTTCTTGTGTTTGTCCTCTCTTCACGTCGAAACGGCTGAACGGATTTTGATGAAATTTTGTGTATAGCCACTTTAGGGCTTGGAACAGAACATAGGATACTTTTTATCCCGTAAAACCTAACGGTTCCCGTGGGATAAAAGTAAACGAGGGTGAAACCACGGGGCGCTACTAGTTTATAATGTTATTAGGATAAAGATTTCTCATTGGGTTATGAGCCGACTACAAAGCGTAAGGTTGCGGGTTCGATTCCCACGGCGGGCGAACCGCCCGTGTAATATTGTCCTTTGTTCAAATTGTGCAAGATGTAAGTATGTGATCGTGATACGTTAATTATTATTAATTTAAGCAACCATTTATATTTCAGTCTCGACCCGAAGATGATAGTTCCATATCCCCCCCCTCCGACATCCGAGTGGAGAACGAGTCGGAGATGTTCTCCATCTCCAGCGCCGCGCGCACCGCCTGGGCGCTGCGCAGTGACGCCACGTGTTGCAGCAACACCGTGTCCGTCAAACATGCAACAATGGATGTGCAACAAACCGGTAACGTGTTTAATGCTATCATTTTCTTTTTTAAATACTTCATAGCATTTGAAGACTATCTTATCTGGTTAAGTGATATAATTATGTGGTCGAAGGCGGTGAATATGCTCAGTCTAGAAGTGGTCTGGCTTTGAAGGACGGCTGCTGGAACACCCTGATAGGGGTTTGGCTGCGTGTTGCAGCAACACTGTGTCCGTCAAACTGAAAAACGGAGGTGCAACAAACTGATTATTTAATATTAGTTCTACTACTTGAATCTAGATGGCGCTGAAGTTAATGAGATTATTTTATAGTAAATTGTGTTGCAGCAACACCGTGTTTTTTAATTTGAATTCTTTTTTTTTTTCAGTGTTAACCAGATTGAGTAGAAAAATAAGTCTGAAGCTAGTCAAGTTCTTCGATTGTCTCAAGGAATCGTATTTCGGAACTCTACAAAGGTAAGTTTAATATCCTTACATAAATAAAACATCATTTAAAGCGGAATCCATGAGTTACGAGCTAAATCATCTTGATTATTTGCTTTGATCCAGTTTTTAAGTTTTCTTTGTCTGTGGTGTTTCAATAAAGAGTATTTTATATCTATCTATCGAATGATATAGAAAAAAACTCACATCATTTATTGTTAGTAGGCAAAACTAAAGCACTTAAGTCTCACATCATCATCATCATCATCATCAACCCATAACGTCCCACTGCTGAGCACGGGTCTCTCCTCACTATCGTGAGGAGGGTAAGGCCATAATCCACCACGGGGGCCCAGTCCGGATTGGTGGATCACATACCTACCTCCGAAATAATTCTCGGGTAGGTATGTGGGTTTCCTCACGATGTTTTCCTTCACCGAAAAGCGAGTGATAATTACGTACATATGTTTTACAGAAACACATTGGTACGTGCCCGCACTGGGATTTAAATTCACGACCTTCTGATTGGAAGGCGGACGTTCTCCCACTAGGCTACCACCGCTTCAGTCTCACATACGTAGAGAAAAAGAAAACAAATATCAATTAAAATAAAAAAAAAACGAGTAACCGATGTGGTTGGGTTTGAATAAGAAAAAGGAAAGCGCAGGAAAAGGCAATGCCATTAACTCTACCGGTGCTTCGGAAATACGTCCGTCAGAGAAGATACCACCATGAAACTATGGGGATGTATTTTTATTTTTTTTTTTACTAAGGTACTCTCTGTCTGCAGATGCGTGGAGTCGCTGGAGGCGGCGTGCCGCGCGGAGCTGGGCGGCGCGCCCGCGTCCGAGGCGATGCGGCAGCTGCTGTCGGCGGGCCGCGCCGTGCGCCTGCAGCCGCGCCCCGCGCTGTCGCTGCTGCGCACCCTGCTGGACAGCCTGCGCAGGCTGTGCCACCGGTGAGTGCCGAGTGCCGAGTGCCGAGTGCCGCGCGGAGCTGGCGGCGCGCCCGCGTCCGAGGCGATGCGGCAGCTGCTGTCGGCGGGCCGCGCCGTGCGCCTGCAGCCGCGCCCCGCGCTGTCGCTGCTGCGCACCCTGCTGGACAGCCTGCGCAGGCTGTGCCACCGGTGAGTGCCGAGTGCCGAGTGCCGAGTGCCGCGCGGAGCTGGCGGCGCGCCCGCGTCCGAGGCGATGCGGCAGCTGCTGTCGGCGGGCCGCGCCGTGCGCCTGCAGCCGCGCCCCGCGCTGTCGCTGCTGCGCACCCTGCTGGACAGCCTGCGCAGGCTGTGCCACCGGTGAGTGCCGAGTGCCGAGTGCCGAGTGCCGCGCGGAGCTGGCGGCGCGCCCGCGTCCGAGGCGATGCGGCAGCTGCTGTCGGCGGGCCGCGCCGTGCGCCTGCAGCCGCGCCCCGCGCTGTCGCTGCTGCGCACCCTGCTGGACAGCCTGCGCAGGCTGTGCCACCGGTGAGTGCCGAGTGCCGAGTGCCGAGTGCCGCGCGGAGCTGGCGGCGCGCCCGCGTCCGAGGCGATGCGGCAGCTGCTGTCGGCGGGCCGCGCCGTGCGCCTGCAGCCGCGCCCCGCGCTGTCGCTGCTGCGCACCCTGCTGGACAGCCTGCGCAGGCTGTGCCACCGGTGAGTGCCGAGTGCCGAGTGCCGAGTGCCGCGCGGAGCTGGCGGCGCGCCCGCGTCCGAGGCGATGCGGCAGCTGCTGTCGGCGGGCCGCGCCGTGCGCCTGCAGCCGCGCCCCGCGCTGTCGCTGCTGCGCACCCTGCTGGACAGCCTGCGCAGGCTGTGCCACCGGTGAGTGCCGAGTGCCGAGTGCCGAATGCCGCGCGGAGCTGGCGGCTTTTTTCTTCACACGATTTATACGTTCAGTCAGGGTCAAGTTTTTTTTTAATTCTACTCCCTTTCAATAAGTCTAGTCGAGTCATAATAAACTGTTGCAGGTTAAGGATAGTGGGAGGCTCGGACGAGGAGGCGTGCTGCGTGCTGAGCCCGGTGTGGCGCCGCCGCGTGGCCGTGCAGACTGCGCAGTCGCTGGCGCCGCACCGCCTCGCCAGGATCATCTCCACGCAGGTACGGGGAGCAAGGGTACCCGGGCACGCCACCGGTATCATCATCATCGTCATCATCGTCACTTTACTTCGTTAAAAACCTGTTGTATGTTTTTGCAATAATAATCGTTCTCATTCACAGATAATAGAAAGACTGACCGTAGCCCATGAGAAGTACCAATCGGCGCTGGCGATGCTAGAGGCGGCGCTGGCGAGCCGGCTGCATCACACCGAGGACATCAAACTAGCTATTAGGAAAAAGTCAGTTTCTTTAAATTTATGTTTATACGTAATATGTTTGGAACAGCGCCATCTGTCTATTCAATAATGGACTACAAAGTGACACTACCTAAAACACAGATGACGCTGCGTGGTACTGTGCGTGCATGCGTACTGTGTGTATGTGCGCGTGTGTGCGTGCGTGTGTGCGCACTTGTGTGTCTCTGTGTATTTTTCCACACTCCGCATTTCTCTATTACGAGTGAACACATCACGTTTCAAAACCGAAAAAAAATGGTGCTCCAAATAGAATGGAATTGACATAATGCTTGCACGATTCCAGGTATGCCCCTTCGTATGCCAAACTATGTCTTGAGAGTACATCCATGTGTGATCTACTAATGTACGGGACGCCTGAACTGGGCAGAGAAATCGGTAAGTAGCAGTTGATAAAACTAGACTGTATACTTTGGACCATCGAATCTAATGCGGAGTCTGCGAGTGGTGTCATCCGCCTTTACTATTATAATAATCCTAAGAAAACAGTTAAATTATTCGGGATCAAAATGTGTTATTCCAAAATTATAACGCATAATTTCACCAAAATCTGTTCAGCTGTTGCGGTGTGAAGATGGAAGCTGCATAAAATTAAAATGGTCATAAATTATTATTTATGTGTAGAAATATTTTTCTCGTGACTTAGTTTTGTCTATTGGTGAAAACCGAATTTAAATCCCCGCTTTTTGATATGTTTTTGAAGTAAAACTTTTTAACGCACGCTTTACTTTGGGAGTAAGCTGGTGAATGCGTTACGAAAAGTGTGATCGGGCGAGCCGAATAGAACTTGAGAGGTATATAATAAAAAATAAAATAAAATTATAAATAATAAATAAACAATCAATAATTATAAATAAGTAAATAAAACATACAAAAGAGCTAAAGAAGTTTTACTTCAGTCGTGCTGTCGTTTTTTTCGTAAACAGAACTTAAGATGAATAGAACCCTGTAAAATTGAGTACGTTCCCTCAGCACAGACGACGTATAGTAAATAGTATTTTACATACAGAATAGCCACTCTCCACCCCGCGAAATCCGTTCCGCAATCCCACCTATCTACCCGCAATCGGATCGATATTACGCGCTTAATGATATACGACAAACGGTTTGCATGAACTTACATACTAGCGAGTTGTCTTTTGTTTGGTCCGTACTATGTTTCCGTACACACGCTTGGTGCGTGTACAAACGCCGTTTATAGCGTGAGTTGTCAAATCAGCTTTTGTATGGAGTGTCCGGGTGTGCCCGTAGGCCGAGGCCAGTACGGCGTGGTGTACAGCGTGCGCGGCGGCTGGGCGGGGCACGCGCCCGTGGCCGTGAAGTCCGTCCTGCCCGCCGACGAGCGCCACTACCACGAGCTGGCCATGGAGTTCTTCTACACCAGGTAACACGTATACACGCTCTATTGCTCTCTTTACACTTTGCTTTTTTACAGTTGTTGCGTGAAAAATGTTCCAAGTTTCAGTTGTTTATCTGGAAATTGCTAGATTAGTCAGTTGTATGTGTGGAATTGTTTTATGTGTAAGTTGTTATATGAAATATATTGTAATAGTCAGTAGAAACTTTTACAAACCATTTTCTAGGTTACAACTGACATGTGAATCAAGTTCCGAATAACAACCGATTTAGAAACGTGCATTGTTTAAGTGGAAACTGTTACAATTCGTTAGTCATTTATGTGGAAACTGTTTCACTCCTCAGTTGTTAAGAGGAATCAGATATCCGCGTCAGTTGTATAAAAGTCGTATTCCAGGAGCATCCCGGTGCACCCGCGCATCGTCCGGCTTTACGGATCCGTGGTGCAGCGCGGCGCGGGCGGCGCGCGCGGCGTGCTGCTGGTGTCCGCGCGCCGCGTGCGGGACCTGCACGCCGCCGTGCGCGCCGGCCTGCCCGCGCCCACCCGCATGCGGATCGCGTGCGACATCGTGGAGGGTGAGTGTGGAGCGGGTGCCGCCGGTGTCCGCGCGCCGCGTGCGGGACCTGCACGCCGCCGTGCGCGCCGGCCTGCCCGCGCCCACCCGCATGCGGATCGCGTGCGACATCGTGGAGGGTGAGTGTGGAGCGGGTGCCGCCGGTGTCCGCGCGCCGCGTGCGGGACCTGCACGCCGCCGTGCGCGCCGGCCTGCCCGCGCCCACCCGCATGCGGATCGCGTGCGACATCGTGGAGGGTGAGTGTGGAGCGGGTGCCGCCGGTGTCCGCGCGCCGCGTGCGGGACCTGCACGCCGCCGTGCGCGCCGGCCTGCCCGCGCCCACCCGCATGCGGATCGCGTGCGACATCGTGGAGGGTGAGTGTGGAGCGGGTGCCGCCGGTGTCCGCGCGCCGCGTGCGGGACCTCCTCTTCGATCCCTTATTACAGTCCAGAATAAAAGAACAAAGGGCACTCTTTATCCCAATAAACAAGACGCGGCCAAAATATAACCGCACCGGGCGTCCCCAGGGATCCGCTACCTGCACTCGCTGGGCCTGGTGCACCGCGACATCAAGCTGAAGAACGTGCTGCTGGACGCGTGGCAGCGCGCGGCGCTGTCGGACCTGGGCTTCTGCGCCGCCGGGCCGCTCATGTCGGGCTCCGTGGTGGGCACGCCCGTGCACATGGCGCCCGAGCTGCTGCAGGGGGACTACACCGGCACCGTCGACGTCTACGCCTTCGGCATCCTGTTCTGGTGAGGGGCAGCGGGTTAAACGAAGCGAGCGTAGAATATGATTTTTTGAAGTCGACTAAGTTGAAGTTTGGTGAAGAGCGAGCGTTTATGTGGTGAGCGTGGGTTAAGCGAAGTGGGCGTTGAAGTTTATCCAGTGAACGTCGCTTGAGCGAAGCAAGCGTGAAATTTATTTGAGATAGAATATAATAGAATAGAATACGTTTATTGTTAAAAACTGTGTAGGTATAAAAAATATTGTGGTCTTAAAATTTAAAAAAGGTCCAACAGCCTGTCCATTTCGAACATATTAAACATGTGGTAACATTATATGATATTAATTTACAGTTAGGCCAAAGTAGCAATAACTTCTTTAAATTCTTAATAAATACAAACTATTATAACTAAAAGTATATACAACCCTACGCAAAATTTGAGCAAAACTAGCGTAATAATACATTGGACGCATGCATGCACCGGAAATTCCCACCATAAAATATAAAATCTAATTGTTTTTCGTTAATCGTAATGATTGCATTGAAATTTAAACGTAATATCTATATTTTTTCAGGTACTTGTGTGCGGGTGACATTAAATTACCCGCTGCGTTTGAAATGTTCCACAATAAAGAACAACTTTGGAATAAAGTCAAAAAAGGTATGTTATTTATGTTACGTTATGAAGAGACGAGCCTCATTCACCTGACGGTAATCGCCACAGATGGCCAACAAAGTTGCAGTGCCACCTAGAAGTCTGCAATGCAAAATCTTGGCACTGCACTGAGCTGCTCCCCTGAAGCATTGTTTTTTAAATTTTTGTTAAGGTGCTGATAAGTGCTTAATAATCATTAAGGCAGTAGACAATTTTTTTTTTTTAATACCTTATCTATATAAAATTTTAATGATAGGCATAATTATGGCGCCTATGCCATCTAAATTGTAGGTATATTTTTTCTTTTGTTTTCTCATTAAACTGTTGTTTTTTTAAATATTTTTCCTCCACTTTTAGGCCTTCGCCCCGAGCGCCTGCCCCACTTCACCGATGAATGTTGGGCCGTGATGGAGTCCTGCTGGCACGCGGAGCCCGAGCGACGCGCTCTGCTGGGCGACGTTCAACAGCAACTGCAAAGAATACTCGAGCATACCATAGCAAACGATAATATGCCCCATGTCAAGTACGATACGGATGAAGATAGCTTGGACATGACTGGCGTACATCGGTATGACATGTGATTATCATGTGAGATTTAAGTACTGGTAAATACGGTCGAATTTCCATTGCAACTGATGATCAAATATAATATAATGAGTCGTAAGGTGTTATCTACATCTGTGTGGCATGTTATTGAATGTTTTTAGCTGCTTTGAGCCTTAGGTGTAGGAAATATGATCGAATTTCGACTGTAAGAGTCAAAATTATTATACGAACGATAAAATGTCTTATTATGTGTCAAAACGACTCGGATAAAGATAACTCGTACATAATTATAACCTGCATACTTTGGTTAACATGTTTGAAGCTGTTTTAAGCTTTATCTACTAAGAAATAAAGTCGGATTTCAATTGTCAACGGTTTTATATGTAGTTTTTGTTCCAGCAAATGATTATGTGTCTTATGTGAAGCGTGATACGGATGAAGATGGTCTGGTAATAACCGGCATACGTGGGGTATGACTTGTGATTGAGTGTGTCAAGCTGTTTTGAACCTTTATGGTAGGGAAATATGATCGAAATATAATTGTTGTGATAGAAAACAAAGTAATAATAATTCATATCTTACATCAAGAGCGATACGGATGAAACTTGAACATGAAAGGTATAATTAGGTATGATGGAAACTTATACTGTTTTGAATCTTGCTGTATTGCTAATAAGGTTGAATTTGGTATGGCTAATGAGCTAATCCATAAAATGAACTGTAAGCTATGAAAATTCAAATAAAATATCTCAAAAAATAAATAAGTAATTAAATTACACTAATAATCCATCAACTACGTTCGCGAAACGCCAGCGTTATTCTAGGGATTAGTCGTTCTTTTGAAATAAGAACGCGGTGATGCACACTACTGCTTGGCGGTCCGAAATGGAAAGCGATGAATGTAATTTGGACCCAAATTTGTTATATGTGTGGTTTATAGGTCTGTGATCAAAATTGTTATGATATAAGGAAGACTATTGATTTTTATGTAAGTTACGTTTTTGAATGAAATTCACTATATGTTTTATTTGTATGCCTCTCACTATGAATTCCCTTATTTACTAATCTAGCCAGTAGCACTAAACTAACGTATTTTTAAGTTAAGTTTAAACAAAACAGATATTTTTAATTAAAAAAAAAAAATATGATCGCTGATGGATGAATAAAAAAAATTCTCTAGGACGTTTTTGTAGTATTTTTTTATTTGTGAATTTGGTCCTTATTACCGACGCTATCGGCTGGTTCAATAATACAGAATGTGTTTTTTACACGGTTCGATTCGGCCAGGGAGATATTAAAAAAAAAAACTTCAAATAATAGAAAAAAACTAAACTATTTAGAGAATTTTCGGTTATTCTTCGAATTTTCGGCTCTGTCCATACACGCCCTTTTGAAAAATATATTCCTTAAAAGGTCGAATGTGTATTTGAATTATCACTTTTTTATTTTATTTATTTTAATTAACAATTACCGACCGGAAATTTGATTCAAATTGTGGTTGAACGCATTTGCGGAAATTACATATCGGAACTTAATTGTAGATACAATTTAATAATATATGAGAATATTTAATAAATGTGGCCACAGAACACGATAATTATCAAGTTGTTTTTTGTATACTGGCCTCTGACGTCACTAAACTGCGTTTACTTAGAATTAACCTGTTCACTCGTGACTTGAACGTTTCATAAGACACTTGAAGACTCCTTGTAGCAGTTTAATATTCCAAGATACCCTTAACGCCTTAAAGAAAATTGTAAATCATAGAAATTACTCTGAAGTGACTCGATTTTTCGAAGCGATTTACTCTATTTCTACCAACCAGACAAAAACCGGGTCTATTTCGGGAGTTTTTGATCTATTAAATAAAAAAATTGCGTATGCAAGTACCGAATAAAATATTTGATAGTGTCAAATAAAAAGCATCCGAATCGGTTTAGGAATCCTGAAGAAATAAAGTATTCACTCAAGGCAAAAGAATTCACTCTAATTAAACGCGACTCCATATTGGAATTACTTAAAAAAGGTGTCTTCAAGTTAAAACTTAAAACATCCATCTAGCGATGGACGAGTCCGAGATGTTTAACAATCGAAATAATCACATTCGCCACAAATCTACAATCGAGTCTAAAAACATCTCGCTCCCCTACTGACACATCGAGATGATTTTCGATTGTTTCGGAGTCGACCGTCTCGCCGCTGCGTCCTTCACTCGCTCTCACGCCGTGTTGTGTCTTAACACCGAAAGAAACTCAATCGGTGGCTTCGGTCGCGATTATTTCCTTTCGAATGTTTAAAAACAACTCTGATTCAACAACTCATAGAGAACTATCGAGTTGTTAGAATAATCGAAACAAACGAGTGAAACATATCGGATTTGACCATCGCCTCGATTGTACGCTATCACGAAGTAGACTGACAATAATTACCTTTTATACTTTAAATGTGTAAGAAAAATCATTATAAGTTCTTCCATAATAATAAGTAATAGTGCTACTGACTGTAGTTTTAATAGTAGTAAGAAATATATTTGTATTAAAGTATTATAATAAGAGGCCAATATCGATATTTGTCATGTAAGTCAGAAGTCTATGTTATACAGAAATAAAAAGTGCTTTTATAATTATTAGGGTTTTTTATTGATTCCTATTTTTTTATGAAATACTCTAGGCGAACGTGTCCAAAGTCTCACCTGATGGTAAGCGAGGATGTGGCTGAATGTGAAGCACGAATACCAAGAAGATACCTTTTCACTCTTGACTTGAACAGTTTGAACACGCCTATGTTGTATTTACAAGGAAACAGACGAAGGCAAAGCATTCCAGTCCTTTGCAGGGAATCGAGATCTATGAGGACCGTGTTCCCACAAATACCTATAGTTAGATGTGGTTTACACAAATATATGGATATTAGATTTAGGTGAAATGTTGTAAATCAATTTTCACCTAATTTCCGTTGTTCAATTTAGTTGAAATTGTCCTTGCTGGTCAAGGTACAATGGCAACAGATTATTATGGTGTCAGCGAGCTTGTCTGATGATAGAGACGGAAGGTAGACAACGGAACTCCTCAGCGACTAACAGTAGATTGATGTTGTTTAGACTCATATTGATCAGCTTGCGGCACTGGATACGTATTTTTTGCAAGCTTAGTTGAAAAGTATAAAATAATAATATATTTTCTAGTTTTTCAATACTTTTCTATTTATGTCAAATAGTTAATTCAGTGAAATTACCGGGCATATGAGACTTCAGAACCGATCTCAGGGCGACGAGCGCAGTGCAGTGCCGCGCAGGATTTAGTAATAGAAACTTGTGGGCGGCAGGAGCTGTTATGGGCAGGCGTGGCGCTTACCATTAGTTGAACTGCGGCTCGAAAATGATGCGGAAGACCCAAATCAAAAAAGACTGCGTCCGAAACGCCCCATTACCCAAAAATTACACAACCGGAATCTGTGGACAGTTATTACAAAAAATAATATTTTCTATTCTGTTCCCAAACTTCCACTTGTTACAGAAGTCGCGAAATAAATTGGAGCCAACAGCCCAATTCGTCACAATATAACTAAACCCCTGTCCATTTCTACAAAGCGCCCTCCACAATATCCCTGTTGACTCGAAATATCCCGACAATTTTATCCATCTGTCGCTTAAAGGAAAACGGGAAAATAAAAGGACGAAAAGTGTAAACAGTATTTTCCTTAAAAATCAACCAAATCTTGTGCAAATAACCCTTTCCAAGCCGGACCCTTCGTTAGGCAACGACTTGCCAAAGAACAGTAGCGAACAAAAACAGAAGTGACAATAAACCCTTTTTTTACAAACTTAGAAGGCGGAAACATGCTATATCTGCTTACCTACAATTCTTTACAAGACTTTCATGATAGACGTTCTTATTACAAAACAACAAAAAAACTTTTAGTTTTTTTTTTTCCTTTCTATAAAACAATGTTTGAATAAGATGATCTATGATGACGTGACCAATGTAGTCTAATGTGATACATTTCATAAAAGCGTATAAGTAAAGGTAATAGGTACAATTACGTTGTCAAATGATTAGAATCTTCTAATAAGACGGTCTAAAGTTCACTTCAATTTAACTGCAACACCTTAATTTTGTGAAACATTGTGGATTATCATCATCATCGTCATCAACCCATATCGTCCCACTGCTGGGCACGGGTCTCCCCTCACTTTCTTGAGGAGGGTTAGGCCATAATCCACCACCGTGGCCCGGTCCGGATTGGTGGATAACATACAGTATTGTGGATCATCATTCATAAAGTTTAATGTTCGCGTATCTTTTCGAGAGTTATCCGATTTGTTGGTCTTCTTGATTGGCTCTTTTGTTTGACTTTTTGTTTAATTTACAGGAAATTACGACTAAAATACATAAGAAATAAAGGCTTTATTAGCCGAGAAATCGATCGATTAGATCCTGACTTCCGGAACAAGCGAAGCTCCGCGAAACCTAATTATTAATTACTAGCTGTGCCCCGCCACGCTTCGCTGTGGCACATTCGCACATTCGCTGATATGTCACTGATGAAAAAAATAGATAAAAACAATCCTTGATGCGGATTATATACCATGCTAAAATTTCAGCTCGATCGGTGCAGAACTATTTGAGTATTTGAAGCGTACACAAACCAACATAACATTTTTATATATGTAAGATTATCTAAGTAATCGTAGTTGCTACAACTATATTTACAGAAAATATGGCAGCTGGCAAGTGACAGTTGTGCCTTCAAACTAAAGTTGCCACTAACTGGCTATGAGAGAAAGAGAGGAATACAATGTGTCCTCGCACCTCTCTCTCTTGCCCCTACAGTAATATACTAACGTAACTCTTTTTTTATATCTTCATTAACTTACTCCCTCTCATCTTCCATTCGCCACGCCCGATCACACTTTTCGTAACGCTCTCGTCACGTATTCACCAGCTTACTCCCCAAGTAAAGCGTGCGTAAAAAAGTTTAACTTCAGACAAAAGCTGCACACGATAAAGAAAAAATAAATGTTATCTTTATTTGTTCCTTCTTTCAGCATCATCATCATCATCAACCCATAACGTCCCACTGCTGAGCACGGGTCTCCCCTCACTTTCGTGAGGAGGGTTAGGCCATAATCCACCACGGGGGCCCAGTCCGGATTGGTGGATAACATACCTTCAGCATCAGCAGCAAAATATGCAATAATTTATTCTCAGAGACACACAAGTCATGGATTTAAAACACAGACATTCGAAAACCATATGCAAGAAACTTAGCGAATTTTTCACACGTTTGTAGTCGTATGATAGGGACGGGAGGAAGACAGTGGAAATCCTTATTGACTTGCAGTAGATCTATGATATTTAAGATTGATTTTGACCACTTTGTATACCAAAAATTGCGGCCACAAGTCCACATGGCGCCAGTAGAGTTAGGACGTTGACTACTAACCCGGTTCTTACATTTGAATACCGTTACGCACCGTGTGTGTTTTCCAATAATGGCGTATCGTCTGTGTGAGCCGCACAGTAGTAGCGCCGCGTTACACACGAATGTTTCGCCGCACAGCCGGCACGTATCCCGCGCTAACACAACAGCTGTGTTTTCCCAAAGTTATAAAAAACACAACGTCTGTGTTTTCAGCAGTGAACGTATTAACTTTAAACATAGTAAAGGTATCTCGTGACGTAAGAGAACTAACTCAGGTATTTTTGTCATCAAGTATAATTCTACTGCTCCGAATGACACATCTAACTCTCCCGCCTTTGCCAACAATGGCGACGCAATAAGTTAAATTATATTCGACAAGTCTCCTACAAATATTTTGAAGAATCCGTCGTAACTTGCTGTTGACAGACGGCCGGGCTATCTACTGTCTTACCTTCTTTTGGTAATTGGGAAGACTTGTAGGTGGAATTTAATTTCCTTTGACGATGTTAGCGGCGGGGTTTCTTTTGATAAATAGTTGTTTCTTAACTAAACACGTGTTGAGCATTGTCTTACATAACGCGGACGTTACAACCACGTTTGTACCCACTAGGGAATCAGGAACATCGAGGACCATGGTCCTCGAACATCTATACTTAGAGCAAATACGTGTGATTCACTCAAATACTTGCCCTGTGCGAGAATCGAACCCGCAACCTCACGCTTCGCTATCAGCTTATCACTTACTGACACTGGCCACTGGCGGTACTGGCAGGCGTGGCGCTAACCACCAGACAAAAAGTAATTACTCACCGTCTTATGAAGCAAACATCAATAATTTCGCCTAATACCTTACAGTGGTAGCTAGTCAAGAAACGGGAGCGGGCGACGGTGTTTTAAATAAAAAACTTATTTTAGTGGAATACGTCCAAACAGAGTCGGATGCTCGAATGTATTCACGGAAATATTGTACCTTAACCTATAATGTAAACAGTTGTAGCGTGTGAAGTTATGAATTGAAATAACAAACCTTATCTTTAAAAAGGAATGCGGACACCTTAATGTTTATAATAATGGGGTAGCAAGAATTCATGCGACCCGAGACGCCTGAGACTCCTGGTGGCAGGATATGTATCTTTTTAATGGATTCAAATAAATTGGCGGTGGTCCTCCATGTTAGGTACCTTAGCCACATGAGATGTACCTGCACGTATGTGAGGTAAGGCTGGGTACATAACTAGCTATTCAAAGTTCAAAACGGTTTCTTCCGCTCAAATTCAAACTAAACTAAAATCAACTTCACAACTCGACTCGGCAATCAGTGAGTTCAAACTCAATTACTCGCGTTTGATGTTATAATTACGGCGTACATTACGCGGTAATCAAATATTTGCTTAACTCTATGTTGGCGTACAGTTACATAACTTACTTTGTACATTATTCAAGGCACAATTTCTCCAAGGGTCAATTTTGCCAATTTTTCAGTTACGGCCTCCGTGGTTTAGTGGGTAATGAGCCGGCTGCAAAGCGTGAGGTTACGGGTTCGATTCCCGCACAGGACTAAGATTTGTGTGACCTGCAAATATTTGCTCTGAGTTTGGGTGTTTTTAGGACCATGGTCCTCGTAATTCCTGATTCCCTAAAACTCAAATCTCACACAAGATATTGCAACGCAAACTTCTGGGACACACTAACTGTTACAGTTAGGTGGTGCTTACTATCAGGTGGACGAATTGCTCGTCTTACCACTCTGTGACATAAGACCACAAACTTAAAAAAAACATAATAAAATACACAATTTATGTAAGGCATAAAACATTTCAAAAACACATGAATGACATTCAGAAACACATGAAACACACAAAGCTAAGGACACTCAATCAAATCACCTTTCACACATACAAAATAAACTAAATCAAAATCGGCCCATTCGTTTAGGGGCTACGATGCCACAGACAGATACACAGATACAATTATGTTTAACTAATAACCCCCCTTTGCATCAGTGGTTAAAAAAACCCACAGAATTCGTACTTCCAAAACCAGGCAAGTTTATCAACTGTCTCTTTGGTTAATTGGCGGTAATTCGCGTAATTCTGTGTAATCGGGAAGGGATGAATTGGCAAATGTTTGGTCAAACATGTGAGCGCCAGTTAGCGCTCGTTGGCCCGCTTGATTGGGTTAAGACGATTATAGACTAGGAGCTGTCTGTTGGCTCTTTAAGAGATCCAATGTTTTGTAATACGAATTCTTTCTCAGAACTCACACTAGTAGGTATGTATTAGTTTCATATAATCCTCTAATCAATCTAACCAAAGGACCACGCAAATTCACACATACCCCTCTGCAAAAATATATGATCGACTGTTCGTTTAATGGTAGATCGGCATATCCATAACAGTTAGTGTATCCCAGGAGTTTGCATTGCAATATCTTGTGCGACGCTACACTGCGCTCGTCACCCTGAGATATTGGTTCTAAAGCCTCATATGTCTAGTAATTTCACTTTGAAAGGTATCTATATCACTGGAATTCCGCATATACCTTTATGAATTTAAGGAATCGACGGATTATGGCCTAACTCTTCTCAAGAAAGCGAGGGGAGACCCGTGCTCAGCACTAGGACGATTAGGATGATGATTGACTTATGATGATTAATGATGATTAATGGAAAGTCCATCCTGTATTATTATGATACCTGTCACGCCAGAAATTACCATATTATTTTTTATCTTCAAACTGATACTCATCAGGTTTTGTACAACTTTAAGTTATATGACAAAGCGCCTTATCTCAATTGATCGTCAGCTCCGGAACTACATTCGATTCGATCGAGAGCGAGTTAACAACGTCAGCAGTCATCGAACAGATCCGCCAACTCAATTATAAACCCGGACACCTCTACACTGATATAACTATACCAACTACCTGCGGGGTCACCACGTACTTATTCTTATTCCATGCATTTCATTTTAAGGCCTTAAACTGAACGGCCTAGATTAGCACCACACTCTCATAAATGACAAACGTGCCGTGACGTCACTCAAAAATTGACTGAAGAGAATGAGAGAGAACGAGAATGAGTTGGAGCTATATAAACTCCCATAAATGCAAACAAGTTGTTGCGATCTCTTTGGATAAATGTCTCTGGTCTAGGGCCAGTGTTCACGTTGGCCTAGATCCGTCGACACTACTGGAGGCCTACCATGACATCTTATAGCGATTCAATTGAAAACCTAAACTGAACCGCGTCGCATAATCGTACAGTGACGTCTTATTTTTTACCTGAGAATTTCGGAGGTAGGTATGTTATCCACTAATCTTATCCACTAACTAATCCATTAATCCGGACCGCGCCCTCGTGGATCAGGACTCGTGGACCTGTGAATTAATGTCTAATCCCGGACACCCTAATGGAGACCCGTGCTCATATGGATGGCTGATATGGATTGATGATGATGATGACTAAGCAGGGCAAAAACACAACTTCTCCTTCAGACGCAGTCGGGTAAAAAGACAAAATAATCAAGTGGTTTTCAAAGTTTTCTTTGTATATTTAAGTTTGTATAATTCTTAGAACATTAATCATTATGTTTCCTCTAACATGGAAAAGAAAATTATATTTTACGCCAACTATTTTCAGTATTTCAACCCCTTGCCTTACCTACTCTCCCATGATGTCCTTCAGAATAATGTTCTGTTTTTCCTGTCACTATTATGGTTGCAAAAATCATCCTCTCTTTTCTACCTTTCCTCTCTCCTCTAAACAATTCCCAGGTCCAAACAGCACTCACTTTCTCAACAAGAGATCACCCCACCTACCACCACTATAGATAGCGAAGCTGCAAAGGCGAGCCGGACCAATTAATCCTTTGATCGTGCCCGCCGGCGCGTGATTGGCTGCCATTGACACGTGTTCCCGCACCTGTCGATTAGCTGACTACACACGGGTGGTGAGAGTGGCAAGCTCACAAAGTTCGTCCGCAAGTTTGCAAGCTTTGCTGGCACTACCGTTAGAATATCTTGCCGGCAGCATGTGGACAGATAAATTCTGCATTGGTAGCCAGAAGAAATGAAATGAAGCTGCTGGCATGTGATGTGTCAATGTGTTATTTGGATGATGCAACGTGATGGATTGCGACAATGCGTAACTAGGCTGACGTGCGGTGACGTACAGTAACAATGCATAATTAGGCTGATACAATGTTATGGATTGCGAAAATGTGTAACTATGCTGACGTACGGCGATTAATAACATAGTAACAATGCGTAATTAGGCTGATACAATATGATTTATTGCCACAATGCGTAATTAGCCTGACGCGAAGTAATGTATTGTAACAATGCGTAATAACGTTTACGCAATGTGATCCCTCTCCACGAAAGTGAAGGGTATCCGAGCTCAGCAGTGGGCCGTTATGGGTTGATGATGATGATGATGTTCGCTGCATAAGGTGCAGACTCTTCATTCTTATACGCCGAGATACATTTACAGAAAAAAAAAAAAATTATAACTTCACTTATATGCATGTTCTGGAAGTCAATTTTGGCCCAGTTCCAGTTGTTGAACAGAGTTGAAATTTTGCAAACCTGTCAAATTACAATGAAAATATAATAGTATGTTGAAAGCGAGCTGATCTGATGATAGAGACGCAAGGTAGACAAGGGAACTCCTCTGTGATTAAAAGTAAAGTATTGGTGTTAGGACTCATTTTTATCAGCACTACCGAGTACGTATTTTATTAAAGCATGTCTGGTAATTTGTTGGTTTGTATTTTTTCTAGAAAAAGTTTTTAAGCATTTTTCTACCTGAATCTCAAAAGCTCACGGCTCTTAAACACTTCCACCTTTTCCCATTATAATTTCCAATCTACACACCAAGAAACCTCTGAACACCTCCGCAGCTCGTTAGCAAGATGGCGGCTTCATTACATTAGCGGGTCCCTCGAGAAGGAATATTAAAAAGCTTGCTGCAATAACTGAGATGTGATTATGATGTACAATGGCCGAGATTTTTTGCCCCCCCCGAGGGAACTCCGGGATTTTGTCTTAAAATGGAGCTTCCGTAATGAAGGCGAGTTTTTGTTTGGGGTTTCATGGATGTGCGGGTATTTTTTGCGTTAGTGAAGTGAATTATATTAAATAGTATATTGGTAAGTACGGGAGGAAATATTGGTAGAAAAAAATGGTTTGTCTTTGTGGGAATCCGCGTTGATGAAGAATTGTTTTATTCGTATTCCTGTTTATGACGCAGCCTTCGCCAGATATTTACCGGCCAAGGAGTAATGTGCAAACTGTGTACCGATTTAGAGGCCATTAACTCCCGTGAAATGACTAGCTATTGAGACTTTAGAATAAATGTCACAGGGTGACGAGCGCTGTGCAGTGCCGCGCAAGATTATGCAATGCAAAGTTCTGGGTGGCACTGTAACTGATACGGGCAGGCGTCGCGCTTACCATCAGGCGAAGAACTTGCTCGTCTCATCACTCATTCAAATAAAAAAAAACAGTCATACATAAATACATACATAAATAGGCCGATAAACACAATACCTTCCGTCGCGTCGCGCATTCGCGTGTAAAAGGTGGAAATATTGTCACGCTAAAACAATAAAGTAGGGTCTAGTAATGTAGCAATGGGTTGGACAATAAATACCCCATTGTTTGTTAAAATTAATGCCAGTTCACACTCTGTTTACACAAACGAAATATGAAGCTAAGCTTATAACATCCGCTGAAGCATGACCGAAAAATTTTAACGCGATTTTCATAAGCACAAACAAACGAAGGGCTTTGTAGGGGAAAATTGAAAAAGGTCGCAGTGACTTTGAAAAAATAATTAGGGATTTGGAAGTCCCTTTTTATGAGGCTCGGGTTAGTAATGTGATATTTTGGATATGGGAAATCGATATTCGTTTTAGAACAAATATTTTCTTGGCAATTGGAAACTGTGCTCGTAGGCCTTTTTGACTTATTGGATGTAGGAGTCTAATTGCAGTAGTGGATGAAGGTAGTAGTTATATTCCATGAGTGCCCTTTTAGGGCCTATGTGAAATTAATTATTCACGTATTTTCAGTAAGGAAACGAAGCGTTTTAAATTATCACAGAGAGAAAATCGTAACATGACGTTTGACTTCGAAATACGAAACTGAGAACGAAAGTTTTCTAATGTTTGGCTAAATGAATGCACAGAAGTCAAAAATTACAGAAAATTTTGTCACGGATTCACGTTCTACACCGTTACCACCTGAATCGTTCGAAAAAAAAACGCGTGATTCGTGACGGCATATTTATTATATTTATTAGTTAGCTGCGGCCCGCGGTTTCACCCGCGTAGTTCCCGCCCCTATGGGAATACGGGAATAATATATAATCTATGTTACTCTCTGATAATGTAGCTTTCTATAGATGAAAGATTTTTTAAATCGGCTTAGTGGTTTAGGCGTGAAAGCGTAACAAACAAACGAACTCACATTCGCATTTGTAATATTAGTTAGGCTAGTAGGATTTATAATGAAGCTTGGCTTAGTGCTCCGATAGGAGTCTAATAGTCGATAGAACAATGGAATCTATACTTCTATATATATATAAATGTTATGTTGGTTTGTGTACGCTTCAAAAACTCAAAAAGGTCTGCACCGATCGAGCTGAAATTTTAGCATGATATATAATCCGCATCATTGTTATTGTTATTGCGGGAAAACTTGAATTATGCGGGTGAAACCGCAGGGCACAGCTAGTAGAATATAAAATATTTTACTGTACAGCAGTTTATTTTTTAACGTGGAAATGCAGCCAGGGTTCTCGGCACCATGCCTCATGGACACACCCAAGTACGAGCAAAGTGGGTCTTTCCGCGCACTTAATAACAGTGACGAAATGAGTTTTGAATTTGGAACACTATTTAATTAAAAAGTTTGAACGCAATTCGCTTCAATAAACTCCTGGCCGGCAATAAAAAAAAAACAGCTCGCGCCGATGCGGCATTGGCTATCCAAATTAAAAAAAAATTGTTTGTCTGTAAAGTTGGTTTACGGACGATATTTTAACGTGACAACGTCGTAACATAACATTGATGAAGTGATTGCATACTTTTATGAATAAAGATAAATTATTTTTTAATAATAAAAGAATAAATACTTCAAATTATACTAGTAATCAGATTTTTAAAATGCAAGAATAATTAACCTGTCAAGAAGAGAAGAGAGAAAGATGCGGCGCAAGCGTACAATGAGCGTTACGGGACAATGTGTCAACTTCTTCGTGCATGCAGCCGGCGTTCATCGATTTATTAGTTGTCATATGATTTTTTTCTCATAAGATGAACATTTTCTCATAGCTTGGGATGAAAAGTATCGTGTACCACACGGTAACAAAATTATTTAAGCTCGAGCGAAGTACTTTGACTCCCTCGCTACGCTTAGGATTCTACTCTAGAATCCTTCGCTTCGCTCTGGATTCAAAAATCGCTCTCGCCGTAAATACATTATTTTATTCCCTTGTGGTACAATCTACTATTGAACGCTAGGATCTCAGGAACTACTGGTCCGAATTGAACAATTCTTTTTGTGTTGCATAGTCCATTTATCGAGGAAGGTTATAGGTTATATATATAACATCACGCTACGAACAATAGGAGCGGATCATCACTGAAGAATGTGGCAAAAACGGGGAAAATATATTGCTTTTAAGAGAGTTATTGCGGGAAAACTTGAATTACACGGGTGAAACCGTGAGGCGCAGCTAGTATTCTATAAATCAGTACCTAGCACTAAACCCTACTACATAAACTTTACTGTCTTTAAAAACGTCATATCTTAATCAATTCCTACAACAAACACACAACGGACAATAATAATTTTAATATTACAGTTGAATAGCAAAAGTTGTGCGACAGAAACAATTTGGCGCACTATCAACGGTAGTTAAACTGTATTAATATAACTTTAAACAATTATAACGAAGTTTCGCTTTGACTGTTATCCGGGGACAAGTTTGCGCGGTTCCATTGTACAACGTTAAATTTTGTTATCCTTCTACATAA
This sequence comes from Campaea margaritaria, assembly GCA_912999815.1. Classification (NCBI taxonomy): domain Eukaryota; kingdom Metazoa; phylum Arthropoda; class Insecta; order Lepidoptera; family Geometridae; genus Campaea; species Campaea margaritaria. The sequence continues at coordinate 388,644 of OU538813.1, read as the reverse complement.
TAAGATACGAGTTTTTTTGTGTTTTTATATATTATACTAGCTGCGCCCCGCGGTTTCACCCGCATAATTCAAGTTTTCCCGCAATAACTCTCTTAAAAGTAATATATTTTCCCCGTTTTTGCCACATTCTTCAATGATGCTCCGCTCCTATTGGTCGTAGCGTGATGTTATATAACCTATAACCTTCCTCCATAAATTGACTATTCAACACAAAAAGAATTGTTCAATTCGGACCAGTAGTTTTAGAGATCCTAGCGTTCAAACAAACAAACAAACTCTTCAGCTTTATATATTAGTATAGATATTTGTTATTACTAAGCGGTGGTAGCCTAGGAAGAGAACGTCCGTCTTCCAAGCAGAGGCTCGAGAGTTCAAATCCTAGTACAGGCAGGTACCAATGTGATTCTTATAAAACATAATAATATAATACGTAATTATCACTCCCTATTTGGTGAATAAAAACATTGTGAGGAAACGTACATACCTACCCGAGAATTATTTCGGGGGTAGGTATGTCCTCCACCAATCCGGACCTAGCCCCCGTGGTAGATTATGGACTAATCCCCCTCACGAAAGTGAGGGGAGACCCGTGCTCAGCAGTGGGACGCTATGGGTTGATAATGATGACTACTCAGAGTGATTATTCTGATTAGGTTAGCTGTTAGTTTTTTACGGGATATAAATTATTCTATGTGGTAATTTAGGTAATAAACTATATGTGTGCCAAATTTCATCCAAAACACAAACACAATCAAAAAAGTCGTGTCGTCCCAAACAATGGAAACATCCATCAATTTACATGTTATAGTTTTTCACGGTTTTGTCCCTCCCCTCGAGTACTACCCTCTTTATAGGGGTGTCACGACAAAACGGGGTTATCTCTACATAACCGAGATAGCAGCTATGAGCCACCCTAAATTTACTACTAGGGAAATTGATTCTTGACTTATTATTAAGGATTCTTTTGGTGAAAAGGGATGAAGAAGGGATGAGAAAATTGGATTATGAGATGTGGGGGTGCTTATAAAGGAGTTGTTTTATGTGAGTGTCATCTGTCTAGTTAAGATGTGACGTCGTAGAAAGCAGTAGGGTGTGATATCTGTAACCAGGGGGGTAACCACGTACTTATTCTTATTCCATGCAGTTCATTTTAAGGCCTTAAACTGAACGGTCTAGACTGGCACCACACACTCATAAATGACAAACGTGACGTGACGTCACTCAAAAATAGACTGAAGAGAATTAGAGAAAAAGAGAATGAGATGGAGCTATATAAACTCCCATAAATGAAAACAAATTGTTCCGATCTCTTTGAATAAATGTCTCTGGTCGACTTATGAACGCTGAGCGATATTGGTGGTGACAGTTAGCAAGGCAGTTCAGTTTAAGGCCTTGAACTGGATATATTTCACTTTTCGTGGTAACGTCCTTGACGGGCGTATTTCCGAAGCACTGGGAGAGCTAATGGAGTTTCCTTTTGCAGTGCGAGATTCAGCCATGAGTCGCCAATTGGAAAGAAAAGGTCCCTTTTCAAACTCAAACCATAATAAAAATTAGTCATTAGTTTAGTAGATGATTTAATTACATAAGTATTACTCTATGTATATGAGATTTAAGTGTATGACTTACAAAAGTGATAGGCCTCTAGTGCAAGAGACCGCCTGGGGAAGTACCACACCTTTGCTAGATATTCATCCGCCAAGCAGTAGTGTGCAAACAGTGTTAGTGGCTATTCAAATCGAATTCTTCATTTCCATAAACGTTACAATTAGTAAGTTCATACAGAACAAAAGCTTATTATATTTTAATAAAATTAGCAAGCCAAGACCGGTATTCAATGAATTTAATTACTAACAGTTATACTATCGCTCAATAGGTATATATATTTGATTGACATTTTAATTAAACTTGGAAACGGGCAATGATTATGAGCTATTTAATATTAAGCTTTACTTACTAAAAGAATTAAATATTCAACGTAGAGATGCAGGCAAGACCATGGTCCTACAAACACCTACACTTAGAGCAAATACGAGTACACGCGGTGGACACCAATCTTTGATTGTGTTTTACAGATCTTGGTGTCAACAAAGAGTTATCTATCTATCTTTTCCATGCACGGGAATCGAACCCACAACCTCAAGCTTTGCAGTCGGCTCACCCACTCATGCCACGGCTGTCGTCAATATATTTCATCGCAGGCGCGATTCGCATCGACAGTCGCGCGTTACAAATACGACGAACTGCCATGTTACAGTTAACGACCTTCCTAATAGCATAGTTTATCACCTTTACATATTATATATATATTATAATTACATTCTTTTGGAAATATCTAATGTGCATAAGTTAACCGGATAACATTAGTTTTTACAAATATATATTGCAATAACCAAGGTTTCAATTTCATTTCAGCCACAGATATCGAGCGAATAGATACCGCTATCGTTAACGAGTGCTTGAACGCCGAAGATATTAAAAAAAAAGAGGTTAGTAATTCTGTGTGATTTAAATGTGAAAAAAACTTTGTCTGTACGTAATGTGAATGTGAGAATAAGTATTAAGAACGTCTGCGTTGAGTTAAGCACGCAGCTAAGAAGCAGTAAGCGGTCATAAAAGATGATATAAAAATAAAAAAAATATGTAATTAATCGTCGTCGTAAATATGTTATTAATTGAACGTCCGCTTTCCAATCAGAAGGTCGTGGGTTCAAATCCCAGTGCAGGCACGTACCAATGTGTTTCTGTAAAACATATGTACGTTATTATCACACGCTTTTAGGTGAAGGAAAACATCGTCAGGTAACCCACATACCTACCCGAGAATTATTTCGGAGGTAGGTAGGTGATCCACCAATCCGGATCTGGCCCCCGTGGTGGATTATGGCCTAACCCTCCTCACGAAAGTGAGGGGAGATCCGTGCTCAGCAGTGGGACTTTATGGGTTGATGATGATGATGATTATGTAATTAATTACTAATTATAAATCAAAGATGTACTAAAGAAAGACCAAGTCAAAGGTACAAGGAAGGGGCTCATGAAAGTGGCAGAAACGAAAGTGTGTCAGGATCGTGGCATTAAGATTATTAAGAATTAAGTTCTATGTAACTACATGCTTGCCTATGGATAAACTGATCTTGTAATACAATGGAATGTTACACTATCATATTTTAACAAAGACCGCGAAGCGCAAGACTTCATAGTGTCGTTTCCTGAACTACACACAAACAAGTGTGTGTGTGTGGGTTACCGACTATGTGATCCTGAGATAACGCACACTTAAACAAGTATAGCAGGAAGTAGGGTGCCACGCATAAGTTTCATAAAATTTTGAGAACTTGCGATATCTCTTTAGTTCTATATCTGTGGTACAGCCAATCGCACCTTGAAAAACAACCGTGGTAATCTAATTCGTCTTGTGATTTTAGTTCTAATGATATTATTTTTGAAAATTACTTAGTATTCAGTAGCGAGTTGTCATGCACTAGTTATTGACTAGGTTGTTTAATTCATAACCCTTCTTTGGCCCTGCCATAGTCGGGTAATAGGCAAAATGATGTCATGTTTTGTGTTATGTGTCGTGGTTATCGGTGGTTTATGCAGTGTTTATAGTAAGGAAATGAATATTACTGATGCTTATGCACTGAGTAAGTTTTATAACCTCTATTACATATTATTATTTTATTACTTATTTAATGGCAATGCCTCAGGGTGACGAGCGCAGTGCAGTGCCGCGCAGGATTATGCAAAGCCGGGTTCTGGGTGGTGCTGTGACTGTTATGCGCTTACTATCAGGTGAATGACTTGCTCGCCTCGTCACTTAGTCAAATAAAATAAATGTACTTTTTCAAACTCAAACCATAATTAGTTAAGTAGATCATATATATCGACTTAATTTTCCCAGATCTACGACTTTTTTAATAATTTTAATAGGCGAAATATTTCCTCAGACTTAATTTTCGGGTAACTTTAAGCGTTTACGCAGCGCACGCAACAAAATCTCTAATGAATATTTTTTTCCCGTTTTTGCCACATTGTTCATTGATGCTCCGCTCCTATTGGTTGTAGCGTGATGTTATATAGCCTATAACCTTCCTCGATAAATGGACAATTCAACGCAAAAAATAAATGTTCAATGTGAACAAGTAGTTCCTGAGATCCTAGCGTTTAAACAAACAAACAAACAAACTCTTCAGCTTTATATATTAGTATAGATTTAAATTTATCAGCCTTCTGACATCATTTTCAGTTTTAAAAGACATACAAGATCGTTCCTACTTCCCGAACACGTACCGCGAGTTTATCTACCGGGGGAAGCTCACTTCCTCCTGCGTCATGCACTACCACCGGATGTACATCAACAGGGAAGTACCGCCGCGGTACTACCCCTACTTCCACGAGGCTGAGGACATGTATATGATGAAAAGTGGTGATAATGATACGGATATAGAGGTAAGAGAAGCGTACAATGTACATTAAGCACTTAATGTAAAATACGTATACCAAATTACTGGGCATATTTGACTTTAGATCCGATGTGTCAGGGTGGCGAGCGCAGTGCAGTGCCACGCAGGACTATGCAATGCAGTGTTCTGGGTGGTGCTGTGACTGTTATGGGCAGGCGTAGCGCTTACCATCAGGTGAACGTCTTGCTCGTCTCGTCACTCAGTCAAATAAAAAAATATAATTTAATGGTAATTACGTCAGAGGTAATTACTAATTAATTATCACTTGTTTTTTGGTGAAGGAAAACATTGTGAGGAAACCCACATACGAGAATTATTTCGAAGATAGGTGTTATCCACCCATCCAGCCCTGCCCCCGTGGTTGACAATGGCCTTTCAATTCAATTATTTTAACTAAAACTTTTATTTTATCTATCAACAGCTGACTTTTAGGATCATAGGAGGTCGCCAAGTGGACATTCGTAACGCTCCTTACGCCGTTCTCTACGGACTGTACTGCGGAGGGACGCTCATAGCTCCCGATTGGGTCATCACTGCGGCTCACTGCAGGTATGGGTCACTACATCATTCATTCATTCATTCTTTCATTCATTCATTCATATTCTTAAATTTTTAATAATAAAAATGATATTATTTTCTTTTTTCAAAATATTATTAAAATGTCTTAGATTAGATTAGTACCTACTGAACTGGTCATATGTCTACTGATAACTGCTTAAAATAGTATCTAGTTTTAGTAACATTATTTAATTCTGTCATTGTAAAGAAAAAATATTTAGAAAAAAATTCCGTCAAGTATCTCGCCGATGCATCTCAATTGGATGTATTCCGAATCCAGTCAGTTAACTTTTATGAAAGCTTTTATGAAGATTTATGATTTAAATTTTGATAAACTTCAAAACTGCAGAACCGACGACGATTTCATCATCGCTGGTTCCACCTCCCAGTTCAACGGCATCCGCTACCCAATCTGCGCTCACTTTCTGCACCCGTACTGGAACCACACCAACAAGATACATTACCACGACTTTGACTACCAGCTGCTACTCCTGGAGAAGCCAGTTCCAGTGACGCCGCGGTCCAGGCCTATAGCCATCGGCAATGTCAATGATATAATGGCTGGTCAGATGATCACGGTGAGCGGCTGGGGTCATACGCGGGAGAAGGTGAGGAGTGCCTCTATGTTTTCCTACTTGACCATCATTCCACAGGATCCGAAACCTAAGAACACGACAGTTTCTAGTGTAGTTTGTTAAAGCAACCAATTCATTAACCGACGGGCGTATTTCCGAAGCACTGGTGGAGTTAATGAAGTTTCCATTTCATTATTTCATTAAAAATATATTTTAGCCTAAACGTATTATTCAAACTGAAAACGTCATTAGTTTAGTTTATCATTTTATTCTTCTAGATGTTTATTTTTAAAAGTTTTTCATAGTTCCTTATTTACAATTATCCATTTAAATGTAACTGTTTATTGTAATATCGCGATTGGTTTCCACTCAAAATTCATCAAATATGTCACTAAGAAAACAAACTTCTAAACCTAGTTCGCCTCCCCCCAGCAAAAACAGATGGAGAACAACATCCACCAAGTGTCGGTGCCCATTATCCCCCACCAGGTGTGCCAGGCGAACCCCCACAAGTACTACCAGTCTATCACTCCCAGGATGTTCTGTGCAGGGTTGCTGAATAAAGGGGGCAGAGATTCCTGTCAGGTAAGATCTGGGGCAATTGAATCACTAGTTGAACATTTTGCCGGATGTCTACGAGCGCAGTACCTTTTGACTGGCATGCTACTAACGTTCCTACTAAGCGGAACAGGGACGCGTTCACTTTGTGTCTGGTAACACGGTAATACATAATCTGGTAATAGACATACGAAGGATTTTAGCACGGCATCCATTTGCATGGAACCTGAGTTTTCCATAGTTTTGCTATTTTCAGTGACACGTCGTTAGCGTGATGCGAAAAAATTAAGCCTGCGTTAATACGAGTTCTCTTACAGTGGGTGGGTACTGCCCCTAAAACAAAAATTAGCCGCAAAGTATAGTTTGGAGATTGAAACCGGTTTTTTTAAAGTCATGAACACACAAAAACTAGGATTCCTTTTTTTTATTTGACTGAGTGACCAGACGAGCAGACCGTTCTTCTGATGGTAAGCGCCTGCGCATAACAGTTACAGTGCCACCAAGAACATTGCATTGCATAATCCTACGCGGCACTGCACTGCGCTTGTCACCCTGAAACATCGGCTCTAAAGTCTCATATGCCCAGTAATTTCGCTGGAAACAGTGCCCTTCAAACCGGAACACAGTAATGTTTGCACACTACTGGTTGGCGGATGATTATCTGGTAAAGGTGTGTGGGTACTTCCCCACGCGGTATCTTAAGTAATCCCTGTATCTAGGGTAGCAGTGGCTATGAGGACCGTGTTCCCCTAAATATCCAGCCTCAGAAAAAATATCTGTGGTTCAAACCTTTGCCCTGTGCAGGAATTGAACCACAACCTCCCACTCAGCTCACATCTCACTAACGCCACGGATGTCGTCAAAATTGGTATACGTATAAGTGGATTCCACCAAAGCAGGCTTATCACAGCATGTGCTATCTTCCAGGGTGACTCTGGAGGCCCAGCAGTGATCAACAACAAGTTGGTAGGACTGGTGTCCTTCGGCATTGGGTGCGCGGAGCCAGACAAGCCTGGAGTCTACACTGACATACCCTTAGCGAGGGCCTGGATTAGGGAAGTCACTGGCCTGCCGCTCTGATCAATTGCTGTACCAATTTTGGTGATTATATTTTTTTTCTCATGGAAGTTTTATTGTTTTACTAACTGCGCCCCGCAGTTTCACTCGCGTTGACTATTGAACTGTTTTACCACTGGAACCGGTATTTTTTCCTATACAAATATGTTCATGAACACTCACACTTACTCACTCTCTTACTCTCTCTTCACTTTAGTTTTTTATCATTTGTTTGTTCTTTGTTCTATTTGCTTTTTGTACTGTGACTGTGACAGCCTCCGTGGCGTAAGTGGGTCATGAGCCGATTAGGAAGCGCGAGGTCTGGGTTCGATTCTCGCACAGGCCAAAAATGTGTGTGATACAAATATTTGTCCTGAGTCCGGGTGTTTGTATGACCACAGTCCATAGTTCCAGATTCTCTGGATTCAGGGAATCCTAGTGAGGGGTCAGGATCTATGCATGTGATCGTGACGCGTTATTAATATTATATTATTATTCTTTCTTTCTAAAAATTTCTTTTACAATACTTTTACAAAACTAATAATAATAAATTCAGTTAAAAATATTATGAAAGAAACTTAAAGCTAGGGTACCACTGGTAGCGGAGCAAGGCCCAGGCTACCGATGGTTAGGGCTGCACAGAAAGGAGAAATTAGAAAAAGGAAAAAAAAAATTAGAGGACCTATAAGGTTCATGGTATCATGAAAGTTTATCCATACTTTATTATTTTTATTATTATGATACGTCACTTCATTACTTCCTGCATTTCATTAGTGTTGTTGCGGCCGGAAAATCGATTAGTGATGGAACATATTTAAGCACCTATATGCCACAGTTCATAATCGCACGCGCCTGTAATAGGAGGCTCGGATTAGACAAGCTTCATGAAAGATTGTTTCTACTAACCAATACTATGGCACTGATTAAATTGTAGTAAAGGAAACATTTTTTTTTTTTTTTTTTTTTTAATTTTGAAAAGTGCAATGTCGATATTATTTAATAAACGCAAATTTTTTGTAACAGGAATAAGAATTTTTGTAGTAGGAAAAAATTTCTTTACTCTACAGTTTCTTTCATATTTGCTGAGCACGGGTATCCTCTCACTTTTGTAAGGAGGATTAGGTATTAATCCACTATATTTTGATCATCTGGAGGCCTACCATGACGTCTTATAGCGATTCAGTTCAGGACCTAAACTGAGCCGTGTCGTATAATCGTACCGTGACGTCTTATTTTTTATGTTGCTGCCATTTTCAACTTAAACTGGATATAGGTTAGGTTGAAAATGGCTTATTAGCGACTCAATTTAGGTTGCTGCCATTTTCAACCTAAACTGGAACCAGTTTAGGTTGAAAATGGCAGCAACATAAAAAATAAGACGTCACGGTACGATTATACTACACGGCTCAGTTTAGGTCCTGAACTGAATCGCTATAAGACGTCATGGTAGGCCTCCTGTTCTAACAGTGACTGCCATACAATTAGACATTATTTGTATAAACAAGAAACTAAACTGTGTTTCTTGTAAAACATATGTACGTAATTATCACTCTTTCCGGTGAAGGAAAAACATCGTGAGGAAATCCACATACCTACCCGAGAATTATTTCGGAGGTAGGTATGTGATCCACCAATCCGTATCTGTCCCCCGTAATGGACTATGGCCTAATGCTCCTCACGAAAGTCAGGGGAGACTCGTGTTCAGCAGTGCGACGATACGGATTGTTGATGATAATGATATTTTCCCAAACACCATGTTATCTTTTAAACAAACGACCAGTATCTCTCCCAAATGGGTACGTCGTTCGAACAAAACCCTGTAATACCTTGCGTATACATGGTCCAAACAAAAAATAACATCACACAATCAGCGCATCGCATCTCGCATAAAAAATGAAATCTCATATCAAAGACCAATAAAACTCAGTCACCCTTGCCACCCGCCCCTGTCACCCGCCCCTTATTTAATCATATTTACTCACAAAGCCGAAAGTCAATTTCGCGGCGAACAAACAACGATCAGCAGTTGATTTTTCGTATTAGAACATCAGGCATTCACATATTCAACCCTTGCGGTGTAGGGTGGATAGTGGCCGGAACACACGGGGTGGTATTGTGAAAACTTGTTTTACTTTCTTTTTTTTTTGTATTTTTTTATATGAGAGCAGATCGTTCACTTGATGGTAAGTACCACTCCTGCCCATAGCAGTTACAGTGCCATCAAGAACTTTCCATTACAAAATCTTCCACCAATCCGGAGCGAACCCCGTGAATTATGCCCTTATCCTCTCCACGAAAGTGAGGGGAGACCCGTGCTTAGAAGTGAGACGATATGGCTTGATGATGATGATGATGACGACGATGATGAAGTAACGAGGTGAGCATGTCACCTGATGGTAAGCTCCACGCCTGCCCATCACAATTAAAGTGCAATCCAGAACTTTCCATTACTAAACCTTGTGTGGCACTGCACTGCGCTCGTCACCCTGAGACATCAGTTCCAGAGTCTTATTAGCTTAGCAATTGTGCTGGAAACAGTGCACTTCAAACCAACATACAGAATTTTTTGCACATTACTGCTTGATGGATGAATATCTAGCATAGATAGATAGATAAACTTTTTACTGAAACACCACAGAACCAAGAAAACTTAAAAATTAAAACAAATCAAATTCAACAATTAGTATCACAATGGGCGGTCTTATCACTGACAACTATGCATGAAGAGGAGCGACTAAAAACATGGGCGATGGTTGGGGTGTAGCGGAGGTTCTCCTTCAGGCGGTCTCTTGCAGAAGGGGCCAAAAGAAAGGCTCATGGATTGATAATTAACCTATCGTCCGAAATAAGAGCTCGTATATTCGCGCCCACCAATCTGCATTCAACACGCGCCCAGCTAGTGTTTTCCGTACATTTCGCGCCGCGGACGAACGCCAACTGATTTCGTATTCCCGAAGACATGACCATGATTTATTTACCAAAAGTGGGGCAGCCAGTGAGGTGTAGTACCCGGCGGAAAAATGACACTCTAGGAGTGACATAAACCATTCATTTTTCACAAGCTTCATACTCAGTGTGATAGGTTAAACCGCGTTCCTGCCCAAAACAGTAGAAGTGACGGCCTTTGTGGCGTAAGTGGTTGATGAGCTGACTACGGGGCGCGATGTGGCGAGCTTGAATCCTCCACGGGGCAAAGATTTTTGTGACCGGATATACATGTAAATAAAATATTAAGCAGTACTCAAATTTATATTATGATTGGAACAAAATTATGTGCATTATACTTGGATGAATTAGATAATACTGTATTACTGTATTAGAAACTACACCACTATAATAATTAAATTTGGATGTTAACTATAGCGTAAAGGAATAAGAGATATTTTTTATTGAAGTAATACTTTTATACGCACGCTTGACTTGGGGAGTAAGCTGGTGAATGCGTTACGAAAAATGTGATCGGGCGAGGCGACCGGAAGTTGAGAGTGAGATAAAGTTAGTGAAGCTAGAAAGAGAGAGAGTTACGTTTCGTATATTTTTTAAATGAATTATCTTTCATGAATATTTAATTTAAATTTTTTTTTTGAAAATTTTTAGTTGAATTTTACTTCTACCAAGTGTCCCAGCACACATATAGTTTTTTTATAATATTATAGGCAGAATAATTCACAAAATTAAAATACTTTAAAAAAATTGTATTTGAGATTGTTTAAAAATCTATTATAACTGTCGATTAATTTGTCTCTAACTCTGTTCTTCATGAGATAACTTAACTTTTTCCATGACCCACCGATGTACCAATCACCCACCACGCACTGTAAAAGTAGGGGGCAAGTGGGGGGAGACGTGACGTCTCCGTTTTTATTTATGTACGGCATACGTTCTGATTTGACAACGCACTTGACTGGTTGAAATATGGCTTCGTTGGATGTATCTTTTTTGTGTTAACCTTCGAGGAATTTGCTTTTTGGTTGAGGAAAATATGTCGGAGTGGATTTTCAAATAAGTGAGCGCCCGAGAGCAGACATTGATACCAGGAAACGTGTTTAGACTGTAAATATGTAAAGCAAACAATAGGAGCCTTTGATATTTGATTTTTCGATATCATATTATGTCATTTTTGATACGAGTATCATGCGTCGGGAAAATGTTGGGTTCCTTCAAATAGAGTCATGTATCATCAAGTGGTCTCGCGTAGAAGAGAATTATCACTGGAAAAGTCACCTAAATGTGGAAAGGTGTGAATATAAACGACTTGTTTGTCAAGTAAAATAAAAATAAATGAATCAGGAAATCTTAGCTAGGACTGAGGATATACGTGTACTATCATAGTTTGCCATTTTATATATATATACAATGTACACAATACAAATTATTCAGATTCTGATGCAGCGTCCAACATTCTAGACCCTGAAAAAATAGCAGAAGAGGAACAGTAACCGCTGACAGCTCCCGTCAGTCAGTCGCCACCTGGAAGAGACAACGGTCACCTCTTAAAAAGCAATTTGACACCCGTACAATTAATAACGGCGTGCGGGGCCACGGAACTAGCGATCAAAAGCTTTTATAAAGATTTATTTTAGCACCATGTGCAACTAATTGGTTTACGATAAAGCATTTTCTACTAGGCGGTCAAAATTTCTCACAATTCAAGCACGCGCTCATTTGCCTATTTCTCCAGAACTAGCTGCGCTACATGGTTTCACTTGCAGTGAGCATTATCCCACATGAAATGTTAATTTTTACGGGATAAAAGATATAAATATCCTATATGGTAATCCAGGTTAAAAACTATATGCGTGCTAAATGTCATCCAAATTAATTCAGTTGCTTTTGCGTTAATGTGTAACAAACATTTTTGTTTTATTTTTTTTTTGAGGGGGAAAAATGCTGTCGCACTATCCCCTCCACTGTGGGGGTGAATGAGGGGGGGAGGACATGAACCCACCCGTGATCAGTCCTCCGTCGAGGTGGAGGAAGATGCCCCAGCGGTAGGCCCAAGTGGTGTCCGAGCCTCTACACCTGTGGGACGGTGTCCTGACTCACCAAATTAACCCCTGAACATGTGAGACTACAAGCCGGCAGGGAGTCCCCCAACTCAAACATCCTATGCCTAAGTGGCTATGCTCAACTATAGACCGTGAAATGCTTGTCAAATACTTGTCAACAGAAGGCTGTGCAAATAACGAAGGCTGATTCACCAATTCGCCAGTTCCATAGCCCCTCAAAGGGTATGACATCATTAATCGGCGCCGTCGCGAGTGTTCGTGACAGCCCGCGTCGCGGCCCTTTGCTAAATGACTCCGCGGGCTGGCACATGTATGCATTTGTTAGTCAATCGTGTCGTTCCCGAGGATGAATGGGGGAAGAATTCCTTTGATTTATTGCGAAAAGGTGCTCTGTGGAATTATTTAACGAGTTAATGTTCGCGGTGCTTGTACAGTCAACCTTAAAAGTGACTGATGATTACAGAAATTTCAAAAATCATGACCGGTATTAAATAACAAAACTTTAGTGCACTTAAGACTTAAACCAGAAAAGCTACCGTAATATGTGGCGCAATAAAGAAGGGGCCTATGTCCAGCTGCAGTGGACCGACAAAGGCTGATGATGAAGACTTGACATAATTATTTTCGAAAAAAAGAGTGTGTGTACTTATGTACACGCGTTAGAAGTTATACTTGTTGTGCAAGCAATTTTTTTCGTTGTCTATACTGTCGACACTTCTCAGAGTTAGTTTTTTTTTTCACTACCCCCTGATTTGCAGATTTTTTTCGTGAATAATATTTTTTACAGTATTGTGCATTTCTTTGAATAATATCTTCAGACATCTCGGAAACTAAAACAGAAATTGAAATTTAATCATGTAGTATTATTAGTTTCAGAGAAACCTGCAAAAGATCATAGGTAGATAGATACGAATTAGTATAGAAAATTATTTATATTGTTCTATTTAAGTTTATTTAAATTTTAAATTTATTTATCAAAATTTATTTAAGTTTATTTATGAGAATTTATTTTTGATTATTTCAAGTACTACTTTAATAGATTGAAAATATATGTTTATATAAATATATCATGTTAAGCTCAGTGCTCGTTATTTTTAGAGTTATTTAATAAAATTTGTTTGTTTTAATAAAAATATAATAAAAAATAATTGAAATATCAATAAATCAAATTTTAACGAATAGTTAAGATCAAAGATAAAATAAACATTCAGCATTTAAGGTTAATATAAACAAGAATAGAATTTTTTATTTATTTTTTTATTTATACATAAAATTTGTTAATATATCAGAAATAAAACAAAACGAAAAAAATAATGTTGTGGTGAGGAATAAACGCTTACCGAGCATTATATAACTTAATTTTTTTACTTTTTTTTCACAATTTCACAGTGAACACAATACCGGTTTGTCTCATGAAATTAACTGAGCAGAGAAATTTCTGTTGAAATTTTTCCTGAATTTTCTTTGCTATAAACCTCACGGAGCCCGATACCTTTCCAACGAATGCAAAACCGTGGAAATCGGTTCGTGCGTTCTAGAGTTATAGCGTCAGGAAGGAAAACCCGACTTATTAAAAATTCACTCTCATCATTTTTCTCCATCGCGCCAAAAGAAGTATAACTTCAATAATATGAATACTTAAATATGGCATAACTCCCTGTCCCTCTGAAGCCAGTTGATTGTTGTTGTTGATGTGGATCGGCCTTTGAATAGAGAAGAAGAGAAAACCATCTAAGGAAGACCGGGCGGATGGCCTCCACCGTCCACTGCCCAGGAATAGGTGGAGCCAGATCCTTCATCCACCGCTGCACTACATCACTTTACAAACTACATTTAATTTTTACATACAACTTTACTGGGCATAAGAGACTTTAGAGCTGATGTCTTAGGGTGACGATTTCAGTGCACTGCCGCGCAGAATAATGCAATGCAAAGTTCTGGGAGGCACTGTAACTGTTATGTGCAGGCGTAACGCTTACCATCAGGCAAACGATGTGCTCGTCTCGCCACTCAGTCAAATAAAAACAAAACTTAACGTGCCTTCCAAAGCGCGGAGGGATCGAAATCTGCACATAACTTACGATAAGTCATTCGTGCGGGGACGAGAATCGAACCTGGAATCGTTGAGTTCTAAAGCGCATAAGTAACCGCTCGGCCACTATATCTTATAGTGGTTTACCATTATTTTATTAGGTTTTAAAAGTGAATTTCAATCCTGAGCAGCTAGACCATGGGGAAAGTATGCGGTTGAAGTTACCCTGATATTATTATCTGTACGGCGAAGAATTTCCCCTGGGATAAAATTCTGAGAAGAGCTAACGGCCTTTTTGAGAAAGATTTTTTAACCTACGTTTACTGAGTTGTAAATTACTTTTACTCGAAAATAACCAAACAAGGCAGATAGATAGATAGATAATCTCTTTATTGAAATACCAAGAAACCTTAAAAACTAGAACAAAACAAGTTACAACATTAGTTAAGTAAAATCAGCGATCTTATTGTTTACAGCTTTTTATTCCGGATAACCTTTGAAAGTACAGAAATTATTCACAAAATAATAACGTTGGCGTAAATCTGATTTCGAAATACTTAGCAAACTTCTAAAATAAAAAAATATAACCGAGTTCAAATATGCAATTTCGGTTACTTACATGAAATATTTTTTCCAGTTACTTGATTTAAAAAAATTACTGAACCGTTTTTGATGAAATGACTATGGATGTGTGTCCTTTCAAATGAAACAACATCTCAAATCGTTTGATAAATGATGGAGTTCTGGGGTAACAAACAAAAAAAACCGAATTGAAACCTCCTCTTTTTTTGAAGTCGGGTTAAAATACCTTTGATAAAATAGCCAGCTACTCCTCTACTTCTCTCGTCCGGAAATCCAGGACTTTTCCTGGATAAATTAAAACCAGTTTTTCTATTAAAATGATCGGGTCTTTATAGCGATAGCCTTTTTATTTTTTTTTAATTTCCGCATTACTTTTTAAGGTATTTACTAATGCTGGTCATACACCACGCTGCCTACCGCCCAGTCAGCATGACACATACAAACAGTCACGGCTTTCTCCCGTTGGGATAGGCAGAGACTACATCTTCCCACATTCTATCATATTAGTTTAGAATTATTTAGAATTATTTAGGATTATTTAGAAAGGCGAAAATTTGTTTGTGTGTTTGTTTTCTCTTCACGTCGCAACGGCTGAACGGATTTTGATGAAATTTAGTATACAGATACTTTAGATCGTAGAATAGAACATAAAATACTTTTTATGTATAAATTTACGGTTCATGTATAGAAGTTAACGCGGGTGAATCCGAGGGCGCTGCTAGTACTCTAAAAAAAAAGTCCAACTTAAAAATTACCAAATATTATTAAATCCAACAATAATTAATAAGAAAAAGCGGTGGTAGCCTAGTGGGAGAACGTCCGTCTTCAAATCAGAAGGTCGTGAGTTCAAAACGTATGTACGTAATTATCACTCGCTTTTCGGTGAAGGAAAACATCGTGAGGAAACCCACATACCTACCCGAGAATTATTTCGGAGATAGGTATGTTATACACCAATCCGGACTGGGCCCCCGTGGTGGAATATGGCCTAACCCTCCTCACGAAAATGAGGAGCGACTCATGCCCAGTAGTGGGACGTTATGGGTTGATGATGATGATGATGATGATTAAATTCAAATTCCCAAAGATAATGAATTTACTAAAACAAATATCGATCGTGAAACTCCGATAGTTGACAGTACGTAGCACGACGTTGCCTTAACTGAATTACAATATCGTAGCTTCGAGCTACGCCGTAATGCGGTTACGAAGTCTCGTAGACGTTATATTGTAGCAACTGCTACGGCACGTAGCGCAAAATAGCTTGCAATATTCTATTCTGTATTGTCTTGTATTATTTATTAATAAATGGTTATTTACTAGAAGCGTTTGTAGATTTTAAAGGTTCTCTCATCTTTCATCATCATCATCGACCCATATCGGCCCCTTGCTGGGCACGGGTCTCTCCTCACTTTCGTGAGGAGGATTAGGTCATAATCCACCACCTAGCCCCGGTTCAAATTGGTGGATAACATACCTACCTCCGAAACAGATATGGGTTTCCTCACGATGTTTTCAAGTGATAGTTACGTACATATGTTTTTTACTAAAACAGATTGGTACGTACTTGTATTGGGATTCGAACTCATGACCTTTTTCTTGGAGTACGTTCTCCCACTAGGCTAGACAGGAGAAAATCTTGTAATATTGATGGCATTATGCTCGTAGTATCAAGCCTGATGAATTAACCCGTCGTGTGTCGCATAATACGGAATATTTTGATTGAATCCGTTTAACCGGTTCGCGTGACACTTGAGCAGTTAACACCATAGTGGGAGGCCTATTCTGCAAGAGACCGCTTGGAGAAATACCACACCATTGAATAGAATAGAATAGAATAGAAAACTCTTTATTGTAAACCAGAAACAAAAATAAAAACAGTACAGAAAAATTACAATAGGTAAACAAGGGTAGTACAATGGGCGGTCTTATCGCCATTGACACATATTCATCCGCCAAGCAGTAGTGTGCAAACATTCCTGTGTTCCTATTTGAAGGGAACTAACTGTTTTCAGCGGATTTACTGGGCAGTGCCGCGCAATATTATGCGATGCAAAGTTCTTAGTGGCGCTGTAGCTGCTATGGGCAGGCGTAGCGCTTACCATCAGGTGGACGACATGCTTATCTCGTCACTCAGTCAAACAAAAAAAAAACCAAACGTCAACCAACATAAACTTAAAAGTTCACGTGATCCGAATAAAAAAAAAATCCCAACTGAAATAAAAACTACGTTGATTCCATCCGATCGGAAACCAACTCAGTCTTGCGCCGCGGAACTTTTTTCATTTGCCGGCTTTTTTGTTACGGACCGACCGAGACCGGATTGGCTATCCAGACGTTCATATAATACTAGCTGCGCCCTGCGGTTTCGCCCGCGTATTTCCTGTTCCCGCGGAAATATGGAGATAAAAGATAGCCTATGTTACTCGCTGTCAATGTAGCTTTCCAATAGTGAAAGAATTTTTAAAATCGGCCCAGTCGTTTAGCCGAAACCTTACATATTTCCAAACATACTTTCATCCCCTATATTTATTTTACCCCCCAATGGTAATTTTACAAACTTTGAATGTCATGTTTATTTATATCTACTCGAAAGCCTAAACCATAAATTGAAAGCTTCTAGCTTCAAAAATGACGAAACTTCCATACAAACTTTCATCCCCTATTTCAAACCTTTACAATGCTTTTTTCGCATTAAAAAGTACCCTATGTCCTTTCTTGGACTCTAGACTATCTCTGTACCAAATTTCATTTCAATCGGTTCAGTAGTTTAGGCGTGAAAGAGCAACAGACAGACAGACAGACAGAGTTACTTTCGCATTTATAATATAAAAAAATATGGAGTAGGGTAGTTGGCCTTAAACTCTCCTTTAACCTATATCCATTCTATATCTACAGTCTATCATTATCATCATCATCAACCCATAACGTCCCACTGCTGGGCACGGGTCTCCCCTCATTTTTGTGAGGAGGATTAGTCCACAATCCTCGACGGGGGCCCGATCCGGATTGGTGGATAACATAGCTACCTCCGAAATAATTCTCGGGTGGGTGGGTTTCCTCACGATGTTTTCCTTCACCGAAAAGCGAGTGATAATTACGTACATATGTTTTACGTGTCTGCACTGGGATTTGAACTCACGACCTTCTGATTGGAAGGCGGACGTTCTATCACTAGGCTACCACCGCTTCCACGCTTCTATACTCTATGCAAATAAATAAAATTGAAGTGTCTGTTTATAATATGAAAGTAGAATAGAATAGAATAGAATAGAAAACTCTTTATTGTACACCAGAAACTAAAAATGAACACAGTACAGAAAAATTACAATAGGTAAACAAGGGTAGTACAATGGGTGGTCTTATCGCTGAAAGCGATTTCTTCCAGACAACCTTTGGATGGACAGTAAAAACATTTTTCAATAGTAGGGTGGCGTTCTTACAGTTTTAATAAACACGAATAAAGAACGAATACACGAATAAGGTATCAAAGTATCTTAGTATATAAGTTTTCTTTGTTCTGTGGTCTTTCAATAAAGTTCAATAAGGAGTTATTAAAATGTTTGTTTGTCTGTCTGTTTGTTCCAGCTATTTTTAACCGACGTCAAAAAAGGAGGAGGTTCTCAATTCGACAGTTTTTTTTTATTATGTTTGTTACCTTATAACTTTCGACTGGGTGAACCGATTTTGATGATTTATTTTTTCTCAAACGACTGGACGATTTTTACTTGCAAGTAGCTGATTTTATTTTTTACAAACAGGATATTTTGAGAAAATAATACTTATGTTAAAAGCGGAGTAGACAAACCCACCCACTTTACTTAGACGTAGTATGTTTTATGTTAGTCACTTGTAAATTTTCAATTTTTACCTTAAAGCATTTTCAATTGTATTTCACTGACCGACAATAATAAATTTGGAGCATAGTTCTCAACTGCACTCAACGGCGCATTCTCTTACAAATGGCTTTGTTACATGGTCTTACAAACGAATGCTATATTATGTTTTACAAATTTAATGTTTCATTTATCTATGTATATAAAAATGTTATGTTGGTTTGTGTACGCTTCAAAAACTCAAAAAGTT
Source organism: Campaea margaritaria (assembly GCA_912999815.1). Classification (NCBI taxonomy): domain Eukaryota; kingdom Metazoa; phylum Arthropoda; class Insecta; order Lepidoptera; family Geometridae; genus Campaea; species Campaea margaritaria. Next base: position 369,722 of record OU538813.1, on the reverse strand, counting down.
CTGCACCGATCGAGCTGAAATTTTAGCATGATATATAATCCGCATCAAGGATTGTTTTTATCTATTTTTTTCATCAGTGACATATCAGCGAATGTGCGAATGTGCCACAGCGAAGCGTGGCAGGGTGCAGCTTGATGTTTTATATAAATACTAGCGACGTCCCGCAGTTTCAATAAAACTCAAAACTCAAATCGTTTGTTGTAAATAGGCAAAATATTGCACTTTTACACGTCAAATATAATATCTTATACATAAGTATAGAAAAACGAAAAATAAGTCAAACTATTACGTATGATCTACGAAACTAATGATTATTATGTCGAATTGAGATGACATTTATCCCACTGTCATCGTGACGCATTATTATTTAATTTAATTCCAGCATTTTAAAAGAGACAGGAGTCTTGAAATTTTTAGCCCAATTATAAAACGAGTTCGTTTAAGTTGAGTGTGTATAACAGGAGCTTGAACACAGAGAGAATAGTCAAAGAAACGAGTCTCCCGACTAATTATATACAATGCAGAACTAACTAGAGTATTCCGCTTTATGCGGCGAGGTCCGTACTACTGGAACACACTGATATCTAGAATTCCTCGGCTTTGACAATCCTACTTCCGACTAATATTATTAATGCGAAAGTTTGTGAGAATGGATGGATGTTTGTTCCTCTTTCACGCAAAAACTACTGAACGGATTCGAATGAAATTTAGAACACACATAGTTTATAACCAGGATTGAGTAATAGGGTACTTTTTATGCCGATAGTATGTTCCCGTGGAACAAAACGGGGACTACGCGGGGCGCAGCTAGTATTATATATATCACGTATGTTGGGTATTATGCCACAGGATCTGATAATTTTTACGAGATAAGAAGTATTTTATGTGTTAATATAGGTAATAAACTATGTGGGTGCCAATTTTCATCTAAATCCGTTCGGTAGTTTTTGCGTGAAAGAGTAACAAACATTCATCCTCATAAACGTTCAGATTTATAATATTAGTAGGAGTAACATTTTAATTATTTTATTGAAGCGCTCGTCGACATTGTTTGACTAAAAGCTCTTTACTGTCAAACTAAAGCAACGTAAGGTGGTAAAACACCCGCCTTCAAAAGAGGGGGTCGTGAGTTCTAATCCCAATGCGGGCACGAACCAATATATTACTTGTAAAACTAATGTATGTAGCTTTCACTCGCTTTTCGGTGTGGGAAAACCTCATTAGGAAACCCACATACCTAACCGAACATTATTAGGCATGTTATCCACCAATCCGGACCAGCTGTTATTGCTATAGCTGAACCCAGTTCATGAGACCCGTGCTCAGCAGTGAGCTAACATGGGTTAATGATAAAGTATAATTATTAAAAAACCCTACACAGCCTATTGGTCTGAACTTCCAGAAACCAGTAAAAAGTGTCAGGGAGTTGTTGTATTGCTTTCCGCTGAGATCGTTGTATTTGGAAATATGTAGTCTCTGCTTATACCGACGGGAAAAAGGCGTGACTATTGTATTATTAAAATATATATATATATATATATCGACGCTAGAATGCGTAAACGCTGTAACCCTTTGACCGACCCGAAAATACTTTTTTTACATATTTGGAAACAAACGCTGTAACCCACATTTCAACGTCCCCTAGGAACTTTAGGATATAACCATGGTAGCAGTATTGTAGCTTTGTATGAAACACACCAAATATCCAAAATTTACCTTTTTAGGTCGAGTAGATATTGAGTTATGATTTTTTTTCAACAAAAAAAAGTTTTTTGGCTCTGGTGAACAATTTTGCGTTTCAAGGTTACAGCGTTTACGCTTTCTAGCGTCGATATATATATTGCAAAAATTTTCAGTAGTAAGGGAAATCATACATTATACAAGATACCGGCGTTATACGTATAGCAAATTAGCGTAGTTGCCGTTGGCACAGCTTATTTACATGCGCCGCGACTATTTGTGTAACTTTAACAGTTTTGAACCTCTGCTGCCAGATTACAGGAACTGTAATGTATTCACTTCGCAGTTCACCCGAAATAACAGATAGTTGGAAACATCTCATCTTTCGGAGATGAAATTGCATCGAAACAGAGTTCTGAGGGTGAGTTGGGAAACATGCTATATGTATCTGTTATTGGTAAACATTGACAAGATTTGGTTCTCATCGATGTTGTTTGGTAAAAATCGATTCCGTGCACTCATCTATCTTAAATGGTAAATATCGATAAGAGTTCGTACTCGTCGATGTTATTTGATAAACATCGATGAAGTATACTCTGTTTTTTTTATATTGTTTAGTAAACATACAACATACATTAAATAGCAAATATTAATAAGATTAAGACTAATTGATGTTATTTGGTAAAAATCGATATTATGTATTACGTAAGTATTAAATGTATCGTGTTTATTAAATACTATAAGTACGCCACCCACCGTACTATCGAAAAATATTTTTTTCTGTCCATACAAAGTTTGTCTGGGAGAAATCGCTTTCAGCGATAAGACCGCCCATTGTACTACCCTTGTTTACCAATTGTAATTTTTCTGTACTATGTTTATTTTTGTCTCTGGTGTACAATAAAGAGTTTTCTATTCTATTCTATTCTAAAGTGCACTCATCGGTCTTATATGGTAATCACCACGATATAACCAAAACCTGCCATCGCAGAGCACAATGGTTGCAATACAAAAGGAGAAGAAAATAAAACACTGCATGGCAACTGCACAGCACTGCGCAGTTCTGCTAAGCCAAAATATGGTAGCGCACTGTACGAATACAACAAACAATCTATTCAAGCCATAACATAAAAGCACTGCGTTAACTACACAGTGTAATGCACGGTAGTCGAAACTTGTTAGTTGTGGAACTAACTGCGAATGGAGAGACAGACTAGGACACTCCAGTAGGAGAACTTATGTTATGCAAAAATATATTTAACCATTCATTAATATTGCGGGTCCAGTGACTTAGGCAGAAGGTAAAGTATGAACGAACTAAATTCGGTAGCTACGTCAAAGTACAGTCAGTAATAATATCCTATTTTACGGAAAAAACTTGATGCAAATATAAGCAAAACCTTGATAAATATACTTCGATTTTTATCCCAAACCCAAAACCGTTATGTTCCATGACGGGATATTTTTATTATTAATAATATCATCATCATCATCAACCCATAACGTCCCACTCCTGGGCACGGGTCTCTCCACCACGGGGGCCCAGTCCAGATTGGTGGATACATACCTACCTCCGAAATAATTCTCGGGTAGGTATGTGGGTTTCCTCACGATGTTTTCCTTCACCGAAAAGCGAGTGATAATTACGTACATATGTTTTACAGAAACACATTGGTACGTGCCCGCACTGGGATTTGAACTCACGACCTTCTGATTGGAAGGCGGACGATCTCCAACTAGGCTACCACCGCTTCAATAAAAATAATATTATTATTAATAATATTATTATTTATTAATAATATATTGCATGGAAAACTTCTTAAGGGTCACTTATACACAGTACTAAAACTAAAGTGGGAGACGTGTATCTAAAAAGATACTCAAATGTTAAGACAGTGTGTATCTTAAATCATACAGATGGCACTGAGGGAACTAAGTCTCTTAAAAAAAAGAGAAAAAATGTATTAACAATTAAGCTACAATAAATTATAAAATAAATTAATAAGCAACTAATTTTTATCGATTGAGTATAAAAAAGGTTTGGAAATTTGTATTTTTTTACAGACTTTTCCTACTACATTACATTGACTGTGCCACCCCGCTTATTACATTAATGAAGTCATGCGCAACACGTGGGGGTGACAGAATCTTATATGTGACATCAAAACATGTAAGCAGAGCCGGGTGGGGGCGCATATGATTAATTAGGACTCTTGACTTACAGGAAGTAGCTACTTAGGTATTAAATTTTAGATTCCCTATTCTCTTTTTATCCAGTGACATGTTCATTTACCCATATCGGCCCACTGCTGAACACGAGTCCCTCCTCACTTTTTTGAAGAAGGTTAGGTTATAATCCACTAAGGGGGCCTAGTCCAGATTGGTGGATCACAAACCATAGAATTAATTCTCGGGCATGCCCTCACGATATTTTCCTTCGAGTGATAATTACGTACATAATATATGTTTAAATAAGAAACACATTGCTACGTGCCCGCACTGAGAATTGAATTCAAGGTCCTCTAGTGACAGTACAAGACCTATAGGACTGTTGTGTGTTTGTCGAATACATAATTACTATCTGCGCCCCGCGGTTGCACCCGCGTAGTTCCCGTTTTGTCCCACGGAAACATACCATCGAAATAAAAAGTACCCTATTACCCAATCCTGATTATAAACTATATGTATTCTAAATTTCATTCGAATCCGTTCAGTGGTTTTGCGTGAAAGAGGAACAAACACGCATCCATTCTCACAAACTTTCGCATTTATAATATTAGTAGGATATTAAACACCGCCTCACGATCACCTCAGGAGGCATACCGTGACCTCTTATAGCGATTCAATTTAAGACCTAAACTGAACCGCGTCGCATAATCGTACCGTGACGTATTATTTTTTATGTTGCTACAATTTTCAACCTAAACTGGATCCAATTAAGGTTGAAAATGGTAGCAACCTAAATTGAGTATTTAATAAGCCATTTTCAGCCTAAACTATATCCAGTTTAGGTTGAAAATGGCAGCAACATAAAAAATAAAACGTCACGGTACGATTATGCGACGCGGCTCAGTTAGGTCCTCAACTGAATCGCTATAAGACCTCATGGTAGGCTTCCAGGTCAGGATCCACCTGACCCCTAACTAGGATTCCCTGTATCTAGGGAATCGCAGGAAACACCCACGCTCAGAGCAAATTATTAGGGTTCAAATAAACCTTTGGCCCTCTGACCTCATGCTTTGCAGTCAGCTTGACACTCACTTATGCTACGGAGGACCTATAAAAAAATGCCACGTCACACTCTTCTGTGATTTAAGAATTGCTATATTTTAATAAACTCCTAGCCGGTGTCTGTGTTTCCCGATAGTTATAACCTGGGAGTCTTCAAGGTGCGAGTGAATAAGGTACTTCTAGGTAAGCCTGTACCATCGTAGACCGCATTGTCAGTTACCATCAGGTGAGATAGAGGTCAAACGCGAACCTATTTATAATAAAAATAAAAAAATTAAAATTTACCTATGAAGCATTCCTGGCTCTATAAATATACCAACTCACCAACGAGAAAGCAGTGTTCCATACAAATTAGACAAAGAAATTTGTATGTCAGCTATTTCTTTGACAACTTTGTAAAAATCATCACCTAAGCTACCGCCGTGTACAGTCAGCAAGAAAATTAACTGAAAATGTCAAAATTTCCAATTCATATATTTTTTTAAAAATTAATGTAGGCTCTTAGAGGGCCCTCGTGTACATTTTCTGATTACCACCGCATTCGGAATATTTACATAATAATAAAAAAATCGTAGGATAGGGAATTGGAAGTAAAAAAGTTACGAAACAGTTTTCCATAAAATTGAAAAAAAACAACCCTAAGGGTAGGAAAACAGGGGATGATTGATAGTAGACTCACTGATTGTAATGTATGACCACGCATATAACATTTTTACAGAGTAGTCCGCTTTTGATAATTCTTTTTTATTGAGTAGGGTATTCCTCCAAATTGGTCCCATATAAATTTGGAAAAAAACCCGCCCTTAAGGCGGGAAAATAGGAGTAATTTATTGTTCACTCACACATTTTAATGCTGAGTTGTTTATTACAATAATAAGTAGCTATTTTAAAAGTAATCAAAACTTTAGCATGTAGTAATTAGAAGATTATAGCCAACAAAAAACCATTACAAAAAAATTAAGCCGCCGAAAAAATTGAGAAGCAAAAAATAATAAATTTTTATTTAACCTTAATAACGAACTAAGTTCTTAAATAAAAGTATACCTGAGTAATTTTGAGTTGGCGTAAAAACTATTTTTTATAATAATATGGTCGGTATTCTCTTTTTGTATTTATTCTGGTCACTCACTTACGTTAACGATACTTTGTAACTGTAACTGAAATGAAATTGTTACCCCCCCCCCCCCCCCCCCCTGCGAAATGTTTTCGTAAATTTACCACTAAACCTCGGCACTAAATTTAATATTTTGAATTGTGTCACCGATTTTCGATGCTGACTGTCCCACAAACGTTTTTAAAAGTAGTGCGCCATTTCCCCTTACTACTTCGTCCCGTCGGTCGCATTTCTCTAATTTCGTTTCTTAAATAAAAGTTATAATAGCGCGGTACATTTCTCCACCTTGCACGCCAGAGGTACAGTGGAGGAATGAAATTAACTTTGCAACAAGTCGTAAAGTTGACTTTTTTATTGCCGAGAAGACTACTAGTATTTGGTCACAGTTTATCTCGGTAATAAGTAAAGATGCTGCCATGATATTTCAACGGCGAATTTTGACCATTTGAAATTAAAAATTCCCGCCAATTGCGAGGCGTTCCACCTTAAATGAGAGTTACGTAATTATTCAATAAGCCTACGTTGAAAGAAATTTGACGTCTGTCACTATTGACATGTATTAAAGTTTAGCCTACATCCTTTACTGTTGGAATTCCGCATTAGAAGCTTCCAGCTCCACTCTACAATTGTGGCACTCATCACTGCACTGCTTGCAATCAATGTAATTGTTGTAGACTGTACATATTAATTACATAAATAAAAATATAACAATTATATTGCCACCCAGAACTTTCCATTGCATACACAATGGATCCGAAGTATCAATCCCTATAATTTCTAAATCATGTAATTTTCTTAATTGTAATATGGTCAAGCATTTGACCGCATTCCCAGGTGGAGCAGCCTAGAAGATGTCCACTCTTGACTGGACAACTCCCAGATTTTTATTTTTTATTTGACTGAGTGATGAGACGAGCAAGTCATTCACCTGATGGTAAGTGCTACGCCTGTCCATAACAGTTACAGAATTTTGCATGCATAATCTAGCGTGGTACTGCACTGCGCTCTCACCCTGAGACATCGGCTGTAAAGTCTCAAATGCCCTAGTAATTTCGTTGCAAACAGTGCCCTGGCAACCGGAACACAGTAATGTTTGCATACTGCTTGGCAGATGAATATCTGGCAAAGATATAGATTATAGTTATCGGGAAACAAAGAGGCCTTATTTCCTCCACAGTACCGCTCGTCGACGGTAGGAGGGGTAGTAACTGTAACGAGTCTATTGAAAGCTGTTGGACACACGCGCCGTTCGCTAAGTACTCGCCAAGTTTATTTTTCCACGAACGCTCTGATGAAAAGTGGTTTTTGATACTCACGAGCTTTTAAGTTGAACAACTTTAGACCCATAAACATATAAAACTGTTCATTTAATCGCAATCAAGCTTATAAGACTCGTTCTGTATATACAATTTGGTATCTTTTACTTTTTATTTTTTGAGTAGCATTTTGTGGTGTATTTTCTTCTAAATTTAATAAGAGATATAGTAACCATAGTTGTTTATACCTACCTATTAATTTTTATTGTTTCATTTCTCAATAACTCATTGCTTCAAGGATATGTTTAGAATTAGAACGGTTCTAACTCTCAGAGACCGTCTCGGGTATTTTAATTGTCTCTGACGTCGCACTCTTTAAAATGTATGTAAATTATTATTTAATTGTATACTCCAGTTAATAATTTAAAACAAACAAACAATAATGTCTGAATCTTTGCTTGGGAAGAAAAATCAGTATGCAATTAGATTTATTTGTCTTTTATTTTTAATAATAAATATAGGTTTGCGTTTGACCATTATCTCACCTGATGTTAAGTGACAATGTGGTCTACGATGGTGCACGCTTACCTAGAAGTAACCTAGAAATACACTCGTGACTCAATGACTCCCAGGTATAAAAATGTTTTCAATAAATGTTTGTGGAACTTCCCACCCGTGTATCCTACCGACTGCTCCAACGCCCACCGATGATGCTTCCCCGCGTCTAGACTCCCCAATTAATATTTTATTGGCTTTAATGACATCACAGTGACCTACTTCTTTATTAATCATGCTAATTGGCCTATTTGGCTGTGTTCAAACTGCCAGATGAATTCATAATTGGCTCATGATGGAGTCTTTTTTATTGGAATTTTATTTAAATTGGGAGCGTAATGTTCAATCCTTAATCAATTTTACATTTTGTTCATTATAATCGACCTATACCCGCTGATGAGTACGGCTCTCACCTCACTTTCATGAAGAGGATTAGGGGGTAATCTACCACGGAAGTTGGTCCGGATTAGTTGACTATATTCCTCGTTAATCATTGTTGAGCATGATTATTATGAGTTTCCTCACGATGTTTTCCTTCACCGAAAAGTGAACGATAATTACGTACAGAATTATGTTTTTACATGATATAGGTTACTTACTCATTACGTGTTACTTTTAAAAATAGTGATTTCATCCCTTATACCTCATACCCCTTATATCCCTTATACTTGTCACTTAAGTTGTCTATTAATGTAACTTCACGCCGTGCAATAATCGACTACTTAAGTCACACTTATCGTAATTTACCAAAAAATTATGTTTCTGATGTTAGATTGGAGTTCAAGACTTATGCAAGTAGCTATCTAAGTTTTAATGATTACAGGGTAGTGGGACCTTTATTTTACATGCCATAAAGTGACGATGCCATAAACTCGTTAACCGCAGCATGGTATGGAATGTATTGAACATATTCATTGGGAAATGCTAATTCTACAATATACTATCTTGCCTGGCTGGGTCCCGCCCATTCCTACCTACTCCATCTTAGCATAAATATGATGCGTCATCTCTATATGAAAAATATAATCCACTAAACCAATGATTATCTAATTATGATGTGAGTTTGAAAAAGGACTTTTCCCTTTCAAGTGTTGACTCATGCCTGAATCACGCACAGGAAAAGGAAACTCCATTGACTCTACCAGTGCTTCGGAAATACGCCCGTCAGAGAAGATAGCAAGCACCAAGAAACTCTATGAGGAACAATTTTTTAAAATTTTTCTATACATTTTTATGCTACTATATACAATTTAAAAATAATCTATTCTAATGACAATATTATAACATCAAGAAGTCAAACCAGTCGTTCTACTGATGTTGAGCGCTACGCCTGCCCATAACAGTTACAGTGCTACCCAGAACTTTACATTGCATAATCCTGCGCGGCACTGCACTGCGCTCGTTACCCTGAGACATCGGTTCTAAAGTCTTATACGCCCAGTAATTTCGCCAGTGCCCTTCAACTACTATGCCTGCAGTCTGCGATGCTAACAGGCGGTCTCTTGCAGAAGAGGTGTCTTGTCTTCTCACTACAAAAAAATTCAAGACCAGACGCAAACTCTAAAATACACAAATGTGTGATTTTCAAATACACAGATACACAATGTGCATATTCATGGGACGAAACGAGCTCAATGCAAGACCAGGTTCAGATCAAAGTGCTGGCTGTATTCATTTCGATAACGAGTTGCGCTCGCCACATGCGCCCCGATGCATATTGTATGAGCGTATTGCTTCGTTTTGTACAGTCAGCTCCAAAAGTTGCTGAAGTGTTAAAATGTTGTTGTTGCTGTTGTGGTAACTTTTGGGTAAGTTTCGTGTTTTTATTATATTTGTTTATTTCCAAAAATTATTGATAATTGATTATAAAAATATATATGATTGGAATTTCTATTTATAGGTAGTAATTTTAACAAAGTTCTCATGAAAGAGATTTTTATGTGATATAATTTAATGCCCTTTCAGTTCAAACGACTCCAACTTCCAATTAAGTTAGTGTTCGGTAAATTATATGGTCACACATTAAAAGTTGCAGGAATATGCTTCTCACACGGGCAGTTAAATGTTGCCCTGTTATGTTAGTTTTTTCATAATATTGCAATAGAGTAGAACGTTTGGTACAAAATGTGAATACCATTCAGTATAAGTTAAGATACTTTTGTTGTTGAGTGTACGAAATTTGTGACTTGTTTGCTTGTTGTTAGAATATCGTTAGTATCTCAGAAAATTGATTTACTTTTTGTTGATTGATTGCAAACAATCATGCTTTATTATACTTAGTTATTATAATATAATGTTTCCAGACCGCCTGGTGAAATACCGCACCTTTGCTAGATATTCATCTGCCAAGCAGTAGAGTGCAAACATTACTTGTTCTGGTTTAAAGGGCATTGTTTCCAGCAAAATTACTGGGCATATGAGACTTTGGAGCCGACATCTCAGGGTAACGAGCGCAGTGCAGTGCCGCGATAGATTATGCAATGCAGGGTTCTGGGTGATGCTGTGACTGTTTTAGGCAGGCGTAGCGCTTACCATCAGGTGAACGACTCGCTCGTCTCGTCACTCAAACACATAAAAAAATGCTATGGACCGACATCTAGATTACTATAAAGATCATAATCATCATCATCAAGCTATATTCGTGCATATTTTCATCAAAATCTGTCGAGCCGTTTTGGAGCCGTTTCTGGACAAACTTGGAAATATATATGTACAGACAAAAGTTTTCAAAACAGTTATTTAAATTTGAAATTAGGGCACGGTCCGAGACAAGCAAGTTCCTAAGTAAGCTCTAAGCTTCTAAGGTCAAACCCGCAGTAATCAAGTTGGGAAAGTTCTAAGATTCCTGCCGTTACATATTCAGCCGACAATATATCTAAAATTTAGCAAACACCGCAAATTGAGTGGCACACGTCAATGGTAGTTGTGGAATAGGGATGTAGCTATTTTTTCCGGCAAGTTTTAAAAATGTCCTCTTTCCTCCTTCTGCAAGAGATCGCCTGGGGAAATACTGTGGTATTTCTCCAGGCGATCTCTTGCCTCTGCCAGATTTTCATCCGCCAAGCATAAGTGTGAAAATAATACTGTGTTCTGGTTTGAAAGGCACTCTTACCAGCAAAATTATTGGGCATAACATAAGACTTTAGAACCGACGTCTCAGGGTGACGAGCGCAGTACATTACAGCGCAGGATTATGCAATGCAAATTTCTGGGTGGTGGTTCTGGTGTGCAGTCATGGCGTTTACCATCAGGTGAACGACTTGATCGTCTTGACTTAGTCAAATAAAAAAAAAATGGGTTCTCCAACTGCTGTAAATGTAGTAGTTAGTTTGATGGTTTACGTTGTAGTAATTTGTTACAAAAAGGTTTTATAAGTCTTTAAAGATCCGGCAACCGGCTAAAATAGATTTCCCATCCCTATTATACAGTGCCTTTCAGTCCCAAGTGCGTAATAGCTCTGAGCCGGGCTAACTTCATATTAGAGTCTCTTAAACTGTCCTAAGTTATTAACACCCGTGCCGAGCTTTGCCAACTATTCTTCTCTTCCGAAATTCGGTGCCCCTTCTGTACTCCATTTTTAACTCTATAATTGTTGTAACGTTAACTTCATATCAATGAATAGAGTAAAATAGAATCTATTAACATAAAATGTTCCAGTAATTGTCATTACTGTGTTCCGGTTTGAAGGGCACTGTTTCCAGCTAAATTACTGGGCTTATGAGGCTTTAGAACCGACGTCTTAGGGTGATAAGTGCAATTGAAAAAAATTATATAACACTTGAAAATTATTAATATTTTCACCAGCTCGATGCACTAATCTTGCGAAGCCAGAACGAAAAAAAGCGTAATTAAAAAAATATTTTTTACTCCAAAATAAAAAATGTGATTGATTTTTTTGGTTGTGTTTAGATTTCTTGTGCATATTAGCTTCTTTTTTTACTCCGACTATGCAAAATTATGCAAGCATGCGCGTCAACAAATCCCGACACGAAATTTTAATAATAGATGGCGCTCTCCTAAAGAATCGCGCTGAATATTTGATGCACCGTTTTGTGGAGCCCTCCGAATGGCCCTAACTTTTTAACTTACTGACGGATGACGAGCCGTGTGAAGGGATTTTCTTGTATATTCATAAGCCCCAAGCCAGACCAAACACGCACGGCGTGCGGCGGGCGGCATGCGTCGCGCTTCAAAACGTCACTTGAAATCAAGTGAGTTTTTCACGCCAAAAGTATTAAAGTGACAGCGCCACGCTGCACGCCACACGCCTGTCTTACACCTTACGTGACAAGATTTACGAAGAAAGGTAAATTGTAAGGCACTTAATTTTATTTGTTGTCGGTAAGTAATTTTTTTTTAATTGCCTGATTGACGAGCGAGTCGTTCACCTGATGGTAAGCGCCTCGCCTGCCCATAACAGTTAACGTGCCACCCAGAACTTTGCATTGCATAATCCTGCGCAGCACTGCACTGCGCTCATCACCCTGAGACATCGGCTCTAAAATATGCCCAGTAATTCACTGCAAGTAAAGTAATAATAATTTAATTAAGGTTAATTTGAGGTAACTAGCAATGGTCCCATCTAATGGTCAGTGGTCACTGCCGCCTAGGGACATCTGCAATGACAAAAGCATTGTCAGTGCGTCGCCTCTCATCAAATCAAACTTACCAAACTTAATACCGTAGCGCTTACCATCAGGTAAACAGTTCCTCTCACGACTCCGAAACATATAAAATACCATGTTAAATTTGTTTCTCGATATATCAAATATAGTAGTCACTCGATCCGTTATGAAGCACAGCTTCATATTTTTTTAACCGGCACCTGGTGAAAATATCTCCCTCCCCGAGAAAAATTATCCCCCTTCGTAGAGACAATGTAGAGCAAAAAATAACCCCTCAGTTAGATGGAGTATAACAAGGGAGGTTCTGTAACGCAATATCTCTAAATCCTATGAATACGGAACTACCGCGGCTGTAGAGATGTGAAGTGGGGTGGGGCTCCACTGTCAGCGAGTGGCGATAAGCAGATGAGAGGCTTAGATCGCTTTAAGCTCTCATCATTAGTTTATACTTTTTACCTCGAGTAATCCGCTTCCCTACCCTCCTACCTCCCTACCTCTATCCACAATCAGGAGGGCAATCGGGAGGACAATCAATATTAGACGCCCAAATCTAATAACAAACGGTTTATATGAACCATCATACTAAATAGTAGTCTTTTGTTTTGTTTTGAATACAAATGCCATTTATACTTTGTGAGTTGTGAAATCAGCTTATTTGTATGGAGTGTCGGTGTGCCTCAACCGCCACATACATTAGATAGGACTTAAATATATTTTGTCACTTTCTAACATTATGAAATAGACACAGACAGCATTATTTTAGAACCCTCAAATTGTCAATTACCATTTCTGCACCTAAAACTGACATCACCACAAAACAAGTCGTCAGACCGGTTGTTATCGATCGATAGGAGTTGTTAAGCCACGTAAGAAGCCCTAGGGTGGCTTAAAAATCTCGAACTCTGGCACTATTTCATTTGATGAACGAATAATTTAGTAACTTTGGACATGCAAAAAAAATATGATCTCCCGCTAGGAGTACAACCCCACCCATTTCCACTATAACAAAGCAGTAGCGATTTGCGGAACAATGGCAAACGTCATGCGCTGAAACCGCCCGTAAAACCACTCAATATTGAACGATGCGCACTGAATATCACTCCTGACTTCAGTGGAAATAACTCAAGATTCAACTCAATTGAATCAGAAAATATTACGAATCCAAGTGTATGTGTGGGTATTGTCCTTCCTCATAAAATAGGTCATACTTTCCCCACCGGTGTTCCAAGGCCGTTTGCCCACTGTGGCCGATAATAATCAGTCGACAGGTGGTCAGGTCGATTATGAGGCCTATGGATATCTCTGCATATTGTTTTACCATCTGTCCTCGCGACGTCTTTCAGCCGACAACGACACAGTTATACAAGAAACACAATACTACACACAAATGTAGTTACTAGTGGAAGGCCTCTTTTGCAAGAGACCGCCTGGGGAAGTACCACACCTTTGCCAGATATTCATCCACCAAGCATTAGTGTGCAAACATTACCGTGTTCCGGCTTGAAGGGTACTGTTTCTAGCGAAATTACTGGGCATATGAGACCTTAGAGCCGATTTCTCAGGGTGACGAGCGCAGTTCAGCGCCGCGTAGGATTATCCAATACAAAGCTCTGGGTGGCACTGTATTTGGTATGGGCAGGCGTAGCGCTTACCACCAGGTGAACGACATATTCATCTCGTCACTCAGTGAAATAAAAAAAAAACGAATAAATACCACTGAAAATTCATTTCAAATGTATAGAGTTTCAGTGAAGCTTCCACTACGAGCTATATTTAACGGTGACATTATTAATTATACGTCACATATTTAAGCCATTAACCCACTTAAAAGAAATGAATTGACTTCTTACTGAAGTAAGCACAACCCGCGCGAAGCCTAAACAAAAAAAAATTGTATAATTTTTAAATCTGTAATTTAAAAAACCAAACGGTAGGCACCCATCTAATTCGTTAGAATTAGAACCGCTGACTACTAGATGAATTGTTTTCTACCTTTGAAATAGAAACAGAAAAGTAGAGTCGGAAATAGAGACGTCCGTATTCTCTAAGAATGATTATAAGTTCTGACTTTCTCCCATTCATCTTGTTGAGCAAAAAGTGTACCCCGGTAGGAAATGAAGCTACCTTATTTTTTCCCCACACGTAACAAACAAGGGCGTTATTCGGTTAAGTTTTTCCTGAAGGTACAAACGCACCAGTGCCGTGGCAATGATGGCTTAGGCGCACAACGTTCCATTCTCAAAACGTCTCATTCGCAAAACGTCCTGTACTCAAAATATTCTATACGCAAATGGTCGCAAAAGGTCCCATTTTCAAAACGTCTTGTTAGTGAAGTGTAACAATAGAAACGTCCTATTTCCAGTCTGACGTCTTTTAAAACGTCCCATACACAGAACGTTCTCTTCTCAAAACGTTAAATTCTTAAAACGTCATTTTTTTAAATGTCACATTCACAAAAAATGTGCTTTTCGAAGTACATAATATTAAGCACTCTGGTGTTCTACAACTCAATGGTCACCCATCCAAGTGTGTGCCGCAAGGGGCGTTACTTAACATTGGTGATCGGTTAAGATCTCGATTTATCTAAAATTACTTTTATCATTATACTTTGATGTATTAAAAAAAACCGCAGCCATTAGAACAAACATTTAAACAAGTATTAAGCCGGTAGCCCATTGCAGCGCTAGGCAATCGTACAATATTTTTAGAATAGAGTTAAACATGCCATCTAAATTTTTTGTATGAAGTTGAAATTATAAATTATTTATTTGTTTTTTGGTATTAGGTAATAATAGTAAATATGTTGGTATGATATAAAATATAGTATCCACTCAGAAGTAGAGTAAGGTCTACTTGTTAAGCATACAATTATATTAGAACAAACTATGAATTAAAAATCTTTTTTTAAAATAATTAAAAAAACATGACTGGCTTTTTTTTCATATTATTATACTCATCATTGAATGGAGGAAGGAACCCCTTAATTCGCTACCAAAGTTTCATCAAAATCGGACCAGCCGTATTGGAGTCCATTGGCAAGATACATACACACATCCATTTTTATACACATTTATATTTCCACTTCATACATATTTGACAACACAAAATGGTATAAACAACATTTCTTTACATATAAACGAAGTTGCCTTGTGTCACCGCAATGGGCTACAGGTTTAAGCCCTGTAGAGACCCAACAGCTAATGACGACAAAAACCGACGACAGACGGACATACGGGCATATACAGTGGCAATTATATTAACGAGGGGAGGAAAAGATAAACTGCTTTTATATGGAGGGGTGGTCTTGTTCTTGTTGTAAACTTAACACGTTCGCTGCTGAAAACACACACGTCTGTGTTTTTAACAAAGGCCTCGCGTGTGAACCCACTCCTGTATTGACAATTTGACGGTGGTACCAATGTGTTTCTGTAAAACATATGTACGTAATTATCACTCTTTTTTCGGCGAAGGAAAACATCGTGAGGAAACCCTACCCTACCCGAGAATTATTTCGGAGGTAGTTATGTCACCAATCCGGATCGGCCGTAGATTATGGTCTAACACTCCTCACGAAAGTGAGGGGAGACCCGTGCTCAGCAGTGGGACGATATAGGTTGACACGACTGTGTTCTGGTTTGAAGGGCACTGTTTCCAGCGAAATTACTGGGCATATGAGACCTTAGAGCCGATGTCTCAGGGTGACGAGCGCAGTGCAGTACCACGCAGGATTATGCAATGCAAAGTTCTGTGTGGCACTGTACTTGTTGTGGGCGGGCGTAGCGCTTACCATCAGGTAAACGACTTGCTCGTCTCGTCACTCAGTCAAACGAAAATAGATCTCAGCTCAGTCTCAAATCATGTTTGCGAATGGGAATTATATTCAAAAGACTACAAAATATTATGTAGGTATAATAAATATGAGTGTATATTGGATAGGCAGGCTTGCAGCGTAGCATCAGTAAATGCAGCTGGAATATACTTTTCTATTGGAATTGAAGTAGATCAAAACGGAAAAATCATAACGTAGAGTTACAAACCGGTTGGATAGAGTCAATACATTTTTACATTATTATTTTCTGTAGGACAACGGACGATTAGAAGCCGAGGAAGTCCTAAAAGCGGTGGTAAAACGATCCGGACGCAAACCGTGACCTCTTATAGCGATTCAATTGAAGACCTAAACTGAACCAGGTCACATAATCGTACCGTAACGTCTTATTTTTTATGTTGCTGCCATTTTCAACCTTAACTGGATCCATTTTAGGTTGAAAATGGCTTATTAGCGACTAAATTTAGGATGCTGCCGTTTTTAACCTTATCTGTATCCAGTTTAGGTTGAAAATGGCAGCATAATAAAAAAAATAAGACGTCACGGTACGACTATCGATATCAGTTTAGGTCTTCAATTGAATCGCTATAAGAGGTCATGGTAGGCCCCCTGGATGCTTTCTGGAGCGACTGGGTACAAAAAGCAGTAGAGCGAGATCTGTGGAAGAAGATGGGGGAGACCTTTGCCAAGCAGTGGGATCTGACAGGTTAATAAAAAGAAAAATGCTGTAGCATTCGGGTTTGCACTTGTGTGATTTGTCTAATAGTCCTTACTTAGGTCCATGATAATAGAAAGTGCTTATTTTACATTCAATAGAATACATCGACTTAATATTTTTTACAAGAAAAATAGTCTCTAGTGATGGACAATACTTCGATTAAATTTAAATTACCGTTCTTTCACAATAAATATATTTTTTTTGACAGAATAGGGGCGGCTGTTTATATGTACTCCTAATATTGTTATCGTAAAAAATGGGTCGGTCTAAACTAGTAAGAACCGGAGTCGGAGATACCAACCTGCAAGAGAAAATCATCGAGGACTATCGAGATGTTGGAACAATCGAAACAATCGACTCAAACATTTTGGACTCGCCCATCGCAAATTTTTATTAGCGTACACAATAAATACAGAATGGACACTTTCCACCGCGCGCGATTCGCTACCTCGCTCCAAAACCCGGAGGTCAGTCAATATTATGTTTATCTATTGTAATTTTTCTGTACTGTGTTTATTTTTGTTTCTGTTGTACAATAAAGAGTTTTCTATTCTATTCTATTACACACCCAAATGACGATAGACAAACGGGTTGGTATGAACCTTCCTACTAGCGGGTATCTTTTGTTGTGGTGGCTTAGTATCTTTGAGTAGCCTAAACACGCATTTATCGCCTGTACACACATAATTTACATGTGTGAAATATCAGTTAAGTTACTTTTATGGAATTTTTATTGCTATAGTTTGTGTTTGTAGTTATAAACCTCTTTTAGTTTCACTTCTAGGAAGATTAAACTACAACATGTCTCTGACAGTGCGGTGCGTCACCACGGCCGATATCTAAACACGCAAGCACGACTCGCAAACTGTGGCTTAACTTAACACAGTATTAACAGTAACTCAACTTGATACAAAAGTTTTCGGTAACGGTCACGTAGATCCGTACATTCAACTAGGAGGCCCTCGAAATAGGGTATCAGGAACTACGAGGACCATGGTCCCAGAAACACCTGACAAATATTCGTGGTTTATACAAATCTTTGCCTTGTGCAGAAAGGCCTCAACCTCACGCTTCGCAGTCGGCTCACCACCCCTTTACGCCACACTCCACAGATACCGTTTCCTTAACACTCTTTGGTCTGTGAGATATCTGCATCGTTTTTTTTTATTTGACTGAGTGACGAACCGAGCAAGTCGTTCACCTGGTGGTAAGCGCTACGCTTGCCCATAACAGTCGCAGCACTGCCTAGAACACTACAATGCATAATCCTGCGCGGCACTGCACTGCGCTCGTCCCACTGAGACATCGGCTCTAAGGTCTCATATGCCCAGTAATTTCGCTGGAAATAATGCCCTTCAAACCGGAACACAGTAATTTTTGCACACTCTGGCCTCATTTCGAACTAAAAGTTTCATTTATCCTCAATTAATAACAGCTGATTTGTATTCTAAATTGCTTGTTAAATGTCGGTTAGGAACAATGAAATTAACAAACGTCCAATTTCATATACCTTCATTACAATATAGAATTCCAGTCTTGATTTATATTTTCACATACTAGTGTTACTACGCATGTCCACGCGCACATGCGGCATTTGTGTGCGTGTTTGTGAGTGTGTCAAAATTGTTCCAACTTGAGTTACTGTGATCGTTTATAAAGCGGTATTAGCTCTCAATACTAACTACATTTATTAAGTTACTCCAGTGGAATGGAATAAGGCACCCACACTAAGTTCCACAACTTCTAAGTTCCACACTGTTCCATATTATAGTTCCAGACCGTTCCATAAACTCGTAGCTATACTGTTCTGTTCCATATTGTGTTGTTCCAATATTAGTATATTGTTTGTGTTTGACAAGACGCCGAACTTGTGACGTATTGTAGGAGAAAAAGGTCGATGGAGGAGAAATATGGAAATGTGTCTAATTGTATTGGATTACGCTGATAATTATGAAGTTTCTTGTATAATATACTTAGTTCAATGGCTAAGAAATCACTGTGTTTTGTTCTGTGAGATACGTTAAGCCTCAGTCAATTTTAAAGTTACAACGGTTTCACCCACGTTAACTATTACCCCACAGGAATCGTCCATTTTTATGGGATATAAAGTATCATAATATGTTATATTCCAGGACCTAAAGTACATAACTAAAATTCATCAAAATTCGTTTATTCCGTTTCACTGTGAAAAGAGGACAAACACACACACAAACAAACTTTTGTATTTATAATAATAGTGAGATAGTTTAGGTAACTTTTTATCTACCTTTGAAACGACCAAATTTACAACACATCTGAAATATATTTACTTACCTCTAAGTTTACTTACTTCCTCAGTTCATTCTTAATAAGAGAGAGAGAGAGAAATAGAGAGAAGGAGAGAGAGAGAAGAAAAGAGAGAAAAAAAGAAGAAGAGAAGAGAAAGAAAAAGCTATCGATCTAATAATTTTAACAAGTATATCTACTACTTAGAATGATATTTCGCTGATGTCAGGAATTATTTGGTTTTTATTTCACCTCTATTATCTGTACTTGGCTTAGGGACCGATGGTAATTCATACGTTGTTGTAGGCTCCTCAAAGTTCCCGGAACTGTGGTGTGATATTTAATTTGTGTTGTGGAAGTAAGCCGCGCAGTATGCTCTGATAGGTACGGGGCTGTGTATGCGGAGGGGATAAGGATATAGGTGATTTTGAAGTAACTTCTTTTTCTCTATTACCACAACAGTTGAAACATTAACACAATGTTTCAACTGTTGTGGTAATCGGTAGTTGTGGTGACGGTTTTAACACTTTGACTGCTGAGCCGATTTTCTTGTCTAGCCACGGTTGCGGATCTGCACGCACCGTAGTGTTTTCCCGTACCGCTAACTCAAAAGTTGTGTTTTCCAAAAGATAAACCAAACATCATTTGATTAAAAAAAGTCTTTGAACTATATTTATTGGGGTGTCATTAACTAGGTAGCTGAAAATCATCAAATAATTGTGACACCAAATAATCTGCAATAATACAGCAAATAGCAAGGTTCGTTTTTTAAATCGTACCTACACTTTTATAACTGCAGCCTGGTTTAGGAAATCCTCGAGTGGGCGAAGCACGAGTACTGCTGAGCTATTCCGGTCCGCAAAGGAAAATGAGAAATATTCGGAAAAGATGGCCAACCCTCAGGTACCCAATTAGGGAGACACCAGGAAAACATAACTGCAGCATATTCACAAGACCCAACTATTATAATTTACAATAATATTTAATCATCATCATCATCATCAACCCATAACGTCCCACTGCTGGGCACGGGTCTCTCTTCACTTTCGTGAAAAGGTTCAGGCCATAATCCACCACGGGGGCCGGTCCTGATTGGTGGCTAACATACTTACTTCCGAATTAATTCTTGGGTAGGTCTGTGGGTTTCCTCGCGATGTTTTCTTTTACCGAAAAGCGAGTGATAATTACGTAAACGACTTTCAACACAACACTTTTAACATAATATCTAATAATACTAGAATCTACTCACCTTGCCAGATATTCATCCGCCAAGCAGTAGTGTGCAGAGAGCATGAGACCTTAGAGCCACTGTCTCAGGGTGACGAGCGCAGTGCAGTGCCGCGCAGTATTATGAAATGCAGGGGTCTGGGTGGTGCTGTGACTGTTATGGGCAGGCGTAGCGCTTACTATCAGGTGAACGACTTGCTCCTCTCATCACTTAGTCAAATAAAAAAAACAAATCGAATCAAAATGCTTTTTAGTCAACTAAATATATATTTTTTTTATCTAGACACTTCTACTGACATTACTTGGTCTATACGATATGGAGTCCGTGCTACACTAAGTATAAGCATGTATGTATGCAGATGCTAGGGTGTGTTTGTGTGTATCATTTTGTATATTATACGTCGAGGGTTAAAGGAGGTAAAAAGGTAAAGTAAAAGATATTGTATTTTTTTTTTATTTTGGTCGTTTTTAATTATATACATTGCAGTTATATATGTATATAATAGTCCTATAGTATATACAGTTTAACCCGTAAAACTTGGAACAAAAGGAAACCCTGGATGCTAAGTCAAAATTGAGTGACAAAACTATAAAGGTGAGGGAGAAGCCTACAATAAATAAAAATATTTAAGGCAAAATAAATATTTTATTGAATTTTCTTGTATTCTTGGTAAGATTTTAAATTTTGGTCATTTTGATAAATTCATCGATTTGAAATTCATATTAATATGCAATTTTGAGAATTGGGCATTCCAAGCCCCAACCCATGAAAAGGAAGTTCTAAACAATACAGTGAGATTGTAACTGCACTTATAGTAGAGTGTAGCTGCAGTTTGCACAAACATTTAGCGCATTTACCCCCAACTTCCCCTCACATATTTATAAAGTTGCTCCACACCCCTTCCATTCAGCATGCATTGCCTTTGACAGCCGCTAGAGGGCGCCGATGTGCTAATCCATAAAGTGCCCCTGAATGACTCTCCCATTCATCTCCTTCAATGGCTTCAAATTATAGAGATGTATCATTTTTGCTGCAAAATATGCTGCAGGTTTTGCGGTAATCTTTTGATAGAAATGGTGTATGTTTTTATTCTTTTTGAAGTTATACTTCTTTTGGCGCGATGGAGAAAAATGATGAGAGTGAATTTTTACGAGTCGGGTTTTCCTTCCTGACGCTATAACTCTAGAACGCACGAACCGATTTCCACGGTTTTGCATTCGTTGGAAAGGTATCGGGCTCCGTGAGGTTTATAGCAAAGAAAATTCAGGAAAAATTTCAACAGAAATTTCTCTGCTCAGTTAATTTCATGAGACAAACCGGTATTGTGTTCACTGTGAAATTGTGAAAAAAAAGTAAAAAAATTAAGTTATATAATGCTTGGTAAGCGTTTATTCCTCACCACAACATTATTATAATAAGATTTACAATATAAAACAAAAGAAATTGTGAGTCGGAAGTAAAAATGCGGAAGAAAGCTGTTGACGGGCGGATGATGCAATCCCGACTAATCTACCGCTCTCCCTCGCGCGCGCTTGGGGAAGCCTCCGCCACCGAAGATGGGCGAGCGTTTCCGGCGCCGCCCGAAGGGCGCGACGGTGGTTCTGCGCGCGCGCTACAGTTATTCGTTTCCTAACATTTCGATTGGAAACCATCAAATCAATCACGTGTATTGGGCAAATTTTTATTCAATTTCAACAGCAGGCATTTGTCTTTAAGGTGGTAAGTTGAACTGTGTAAATTATGTGGATCGTGCATTTGAGGTTAAATTCACCAAATTAATTGATGATTTAATATCTGTCTCATCTCAAGAAGCATCAAACAATATTAAATTACAAACACACAAGCATACGTTTACATGCTACAAAAAAATTGTTGCAAATAAACCTCAACAATGCAGATTTGAAGCACCTTTCATGCCTAGTAGATCCACTACAATATTATCACCGATGCAAAAAGATGAACCAAATTGTAAAGAACATGCTCAACGTTATAAAAATGTAAGAATTAACCTTGAAAATAATGATTACTCTGATATAGATTCCTTTTATAAAAATAACAATATTACTTGTGATGAAGATTATAACAATATTCTTCGAGCTGGAATTAAACGACCAAGAGTGTTTGTCAAACGTCAACCTTTTTTTTTTTTTTTTTTTTTTTTCCCGGGGAAATGCATTAGGCATACCACCCGGCCCCCGGGGGCGGGGGGGGTGGTTATGTGGGACTCCCCCGCCAGCTGGTCTGGCGGGGTTTACCCACTAAAACCCCGGGGTGTTCTCCTCTCCGCATTATGGAGGTGGTCACGGGTTCGCACGGCGCTTCCGCGACCACCTCTGCGGGCGCCCTCCCGGGCTCGCCGCGTGAGGCTTGGGCCTCTTTCTCCGCTGGGTGCGTCCCGGAACACACGGGCCGCACCTCAGCTCGGGACTTCTAACTTGGGCGTTGGACCCCCGATCCGCGGCCCAAAAGTCCCCGTTATTGGTCCCTCGCTGTGCCCTCTGCTGATCAGAGGGACACGCGAAGGACCTCTTCTCGCCAGGTTATTTGCTACGGCCACCAATTCCCCTAGGAGAATTGCTGACCGAACCCCAGGGTGCACCGTCCCAGCTGCTGCCCTTCCCTCCGGATGCAACGCATCAAGAGGGACGAACAACAGCCGGGCACTCGTGGAGGTTACCTGGCCCGCACCCCTGTCAAACGTCAACCTAGCGAAAAGTGGCATAACCCCTTCAATCCTTTTGTATTTAAAGAAGAAAATAATATAATAGAATATAATAATAATATAATATATATCATATAATTAGAAGTATAACTTCTAACGCGTGTACATAAGTACACACACTCTTTTTTTCTTTCATATTGGCTTCGCACAAAGACGTTTTTATAGAATACAAGCAGCGTTTCACAGGTTAATATACCACAGGAACCATAGATTTTAACACGTTAAAAGTATCCTATGGTCTATTCCAGTATCTAAATTATCTAAATACTAAATTAGATCAAAATTTGTAGAGCCGTTGTGGCGTGAAAAGGAAACAAACACACAAACAAACTTTCGCATTTATAATACTACTGTGCCCCACAGTTTTACCCACCTAGTTCCCGTTTCCATGGAAATATAGAGATAAAATATAGTCTATGTTACTCTATGATAATGTAACTTTCCATTGGTGAAAGAATTTTTAAAATAGGTTTAGTAGTTTAAGCGTCAAAGCGCAACAAACAAACAAACAAACTTACATTCGCATTTATAATAGTGAGGATACTAGTAGCGCCCTGCAGTTTCACCCCCGTTAACCATAGTAGTAGGTAGCAGTGGGAGGCTTCTTCTGCAAGAGACCGCCTGGAGAAGTACCACACCTTTGCCAGATATTCATCCGCCAAGCAGTAGTGTGCAAACATTACTTTGTTCCGGTTTGAAAGGCACTGTTTCCAGCGCAATTACTGGGCATATTAGACTTTAGAGCTAATTTCTTAGGGTGACGAGCGCAGTGCAGTGCCACGCAGGATTATGCAGTGCACAGATCGCTCTGAGCGATAAGACCGCCCATTGTGACACTAATTGTAAAATTTGTTTTGTTCTAGTTTTAAGTTTTCTTTGTTCTGTGGTGTTTCAATAAAGAGTTTATCTATCTATCTATCTCTACAAAGGCCAAAAATTCAAATATGCTTCAATATGGTATTCATTGACATTATTAGGTCAGCGCGTCGCATCGTCTCTATTCACAGAAATCGAATTAATTTTATATCTGAGTCCGAATAACCTCATCGGATGAAACAGCCAAAAAGCACACTAACACAATCATAAAAAAATCCCGTGTCCCACTAAGTGATTGCGATATTAAGTCGAGTCGCATCCGCCGCGCTAGTCCAACAGTAAAAATATACCGCCATGCATTATGCATTGGGACCGCCATGCCGGGATGAGCGCGTCTACCGCTCACACCGTAAGGGAATTTTCTAGTCAAAGTCAAAAATTTTACTAGTCAAAGTATTTTTTATCACTATTTAAATTGACTGACTAATTCAAATTATTTATTACACCATATAATATGTTTGTAACAGGTCTTAAATAATTATAGCATCATATATGCATCCGCTAGGGCAATACAATAATCTATGGGTCGGAACAGCCAGATTCTATTCTATTCTAGACTAGTCAAATTACTTGGCATATGAGATTTTAGAACCAATGCCTCAGGATGACAAGTGCAGTGTAGTGCCGCGCAGGATTATGCAATGCAATATTCTGGGTGGCACTGTAACTGTTATGGGCAGACGTGGTGCTCGCCATCAGGCGAACGAATTGGTCATCACGTCACTCAGTAAAATAAAGAATTAAAATGACTTATGGAAAAATAAATTATTAAAAACCAAAGATACACTATTTTCTCTATTAGTGAAAATAGCCTTACCCTTACATTTAGTAGGCATATAATTGGCAGTAGTGGTGGGTAAATTGTGTGGCATTTACAATCAAGTGAATGACCTGCTCGTCTGGTTACTCAGTAAAGTATTAGACGTATTGACAAATACAAAACAAATAAAAAAGTTGAAAACCTCCCTTGAATAGTCACAAAAAAAACTGTGTTTCGCTAAAAATCTTGATGATAGGAAATTTGTATAATCTGAACCAAATGCAATCCACACTAACTCGTCTAATAAAATCACAAGGCGCTTCAGCAGACCCAAATTTGCGACATCGGTGTAACAGACGTCCATAACCGGAGTTCCTCTAATGAAATTGTCCATAAATCCCGAATATCTGAGGACAGTAACCACGCTCTCCTTGTTACCGAGTCTGCTCTCCACCAGCTGAAAATATGTCTCAATAACTCTTATATTTATAAATCTCTTGTTATTTTCTTGGAAAAACTACAGGTTTTCAGTGAGGACCGAATTAACATAAACATTTGAAAATTATCCGCTTTTTTCGGATCTATGTTATACCTATTGTGTTCTGTGATGAATAAAGGATTAGCCAGATACCCAGCGTTATCTATCATAGCTCTTATATCAAGCGTTTTAAAGTTTTTTTTTGTTTTTGGAATCGTGTATATTTCCAGTTTTTATATATCATATATTTATTTATTTATTAACAAGAAAAGTTATGATGTAAAAAAAAGTGTTAGTATCAAATGATGGGGAATATAATATCTTGGATAATTATAATTGGCCTTGTGATGTAATCTGAAGCATAATATTTTCAAATACTGGAAAATATATCTTAGAAATAAAAATTGTTTTCTTTCATAGTTTCGAGCAATAGAACGTACATTATAATTTCTACCAAATATAAAAAAAAAAACATTAATGCATCTTAAGAAGCGGTGGTAGCCTAGTGGGAGAAAGTCCACCTTCCAATCAGAAAGTCGTGAGTTCAAATCCCAGTGCGGGCACGTACCAATGTGTTTCTGTAAAAACATATGTACGTAATTATCACTCGCTTTTCGGTGAAGGAAAAACATCGTGAGGAAACCCACATACCTACCCGAGAATTATTTCGGAGGTAGCTATGTTATCTACCAATCCGGACTGGGCCCCCGTGGTGGATTAACCCTCCTCACGAAAGTGAGGAGAGACCCGTGCCCAGCAGTGGGACGTTATGGGTTGATGATGATGATGATCTTAAAAATAAACAAGCTTGATTATTTAAGAATAGTATATCATAGCAGTTATTTAAGTAATACTAATACCCGACAACATATAGCAGTGTGTACAAAAAAGGGTTTAATTAGCGGTACCTTGGTCATAAAACCGGTTCTTTGAAATTTCTACCACTTTCAGTCCTTTCTTAAGGTTTAAAAAGCCAGCCCTTATTTTGTTGAGTAAATGATTCGGTTCGGTAATGTAATGGGGGAAAAGGAAAATGCAGCGAAAATGTTGATTTGGTTAATATTACGCAGGAGTTTCCTTGAAGAAATTTGCAATTTGGGTGTTTAGCTGCCAAATCTGGTTTTGAGGTGATTTAGCTTTGTTGTAACGATGAGGTTATACAAAAAGTAACTATTGGCTTTGTTATATTTTACTTGGCGTGTGGTTCGTAAATTTAAAAAAATTAACGCGTCGCAATCACATAACATAAATGCTGACTCTTAACTGGGATTCCCTGTATTTAGAAAATTAAGAACTATCGTGGTTCTATAAACAGCCCGACTCAGAGCAATTACGATAACTGAAGTTCTCACAAATCTTTACCCTCCGGAACACAGTATTGTTTTCACATTACTGCTTGGCGGCTGAATATCTATGGTATGGTACTTTCCCAGCCGGCCTCTTGCAGAAGAGGTCTACCACTACAGCTTAACTCCTTTCGAATCTGAATTATCAGTCAACAACTGAGCTATCCATAACCCTACTTTATATTCATTCTTAAAAACGAGGTTTCTATCATTTAGTCGCTTAGATTTATATTATTATCAAAGCAAAAACCTCACCTGAAAACAATTTTGTACTCAATTGATGAGGTGACAGCATAAATGGGATTATATTTCAATGGTCACAAATATTCATCTGTTTCTTTTATACCTTTTAAGTAATAATTTTAATTTTAATAAAAAACATTTTTTTACCAAGTTTTTATAAAAAATACAGGGGCAAAATAAATCTCTACTCATCAGACCGTGTAAGTACAGGACATGAAAGGACCTTACGCTGCATTTGTCTGCAGCGGGCCCAATGGACTGGCTAATAACCTAGCTCCTAGCAACGGGAACTCCGAGATGTTATGACAATCGAACGAATCGCTTACGGTGCTAAATTACAATCGAGTTACATCTCGCTCTCCAACTGAACTGTCGAGATGTTCCGAGTCGATTGACTCGCCGATGCGTTCTTCACTCGCCCGTGTCGTGTCTTGCGCGGTGCACCGGCGACTATGTCATTTCGGATATTTAAAAAAAAAAACAATTACAATCGACTGCAAGAGAAAATCCTCGAGATCGATCGATTAATTTGAACAATCGAAACAATCGCCTGAAACATCTCGGATTCACCAATCGATAGATTCCAATACAACGGAAAGGTATAGTGTCTATAGTTAGATGATAGAAGTGGGAAGGGTGGTGGGAAACCCTCCAAATTCTAAATGAAGCGTAATCATTTATAAATCGGCTCAAATATTAGTTATGTTCTTGCCAACCCAATGTGCTATCATTTATCATCGATTCATTCGTAGATTGTTTCGGATAGGACGGCCTCCTAGTGGCGTAGGTGGTTGATGAGCCGAATGCAAAGCGTGAGGTTGTGGATTTGATTCTCGCGCAAGGCAAAGATTTGTGTGAACATGTGGTATTTGCTCTGAGTCTGGGTGTTTGTGGGACCGTGGTCATTGTAGCTCTTAATTCTCTAAATACATTCTCTAAATTCTAGTTAGGGGTTAGGATCTTAGTACGTGATAGTGACGCGTTATTTATTTAATTTCCATAAATTAACATCCACAATCCTCATCAAATCATCATATTTCACTTCCATAGAAGTAAATTTACGAAAATCTCAGTTCTTTGGACCTTTAAGGTCTTTTAAAGTCCATCGGATGAGAAAAAAAGCTTGATGTGTTGATGATAATGATAGTCCAACTATAATCCGGTGGAAACGAAAACTGCGATCCGTTGGTCACGTTACCCGTGCCTGTAATCTGACCAGAACGAAAACTGTGTTCCATTGATGGTGAAGTTCGAGCATATGGTCCAATGGGAAGATCCCTTCCCAACCAGCCTCTTGCTTCACTTTTGCTATCCTTCCTCTAACACTCTATGCAAGGACGTGGCAACAGCCGCGAATGTTTCCTCAATTTGCGGCCCCTAAGTGTAGTATGATTCGGCACATCTGTAGCGTAGTATTAAGACATCGTCAGGTTTGCCAGTATTTTTCCAATCAGCTTCGCTCATGAATTATTTAGCAACCAACCGTGGCGTAGGGCTGGGAGGTGAGCCGCTGTGATTGACTGTTATCGATAGATTGAAGATTTTCGATACCTGGAGAATCGGATCTCCTTAGTATCGATGAATTAGGGCCTGTACTTTTTGTCTCGAAAGATTGATGGTTTTGGACACCTGGAGAATTTGTTGTGACTTTAAAGATTTTGGATACCTGGAGATTCTGCTTTGCCTTTTGTGATAGATTGAGCATTTTGGATATTAAAAAGTCAGTTGTACTTTTTGTATCTATAGCTTGAAGATTTTTGTTACCTGGAAAATCAGTTGTGCCTTAAGTATCGATAAGTCTTGTCTTTTAAACTTTTTTTTAGTGACACAAACGTGCGGTTTGATATGTGACTAGTAAAATTCTATCAGTTGATAAAATTTAATAATAATCATGTAGTTTTTTTTTTTTGAGGGCTACAATTATAATTTGTTTATCCGCTGTACAGGGGTCACTAAGGGGGGTAATATGTGACTCTAACCTACTAAAACTTGCCATTTGCAGTCTTTCCCTGAGGTGGGGCAAGATAGGGTCGAGCTAGCATCTACTATAATGTTAGCGCGACCCTATCTCGCCCCTACTCAATGAGTTATCGATGTCAAAATTATCGAGCCTTACTCCATCACTAGGTACTCTAACTCCACACCCTCTCGAGAGATAAGTAGGTAAGCCCTGTTTGTTCTCGGACATAATATTTTTACCTCGAAATTGAAGCGCTTTTCAATTTTTATCCAAATCCTAATGGTTTAAGTGAATACAAATAAAGCTTAATGTTTTGGCCTCTTTGTTTTCTTTTCGGGTTTATTTCTTCGATTATTCGGTTGAAATTTTCATTGTATACCGAAAATTGTATCCGAAGTTGGAAGCTCGTTGGAAACTTTATTCGATCGTTTTCGGTTTTTTGTTTAATCTGATAACAGTGGTAATGTTATTCAGGATTTTTTGGGTATTTTAATGAGAGCTCTTGATAGTAGGCAATACATCGACACCGAGTTTTGCAGTTTTATTTTTTATTTTTTTATTTGACTCAGTGACGAGACAAGCAATTTGTTCGCCTGATGGTAAGCGCTATGCCTGCCCATAACAGTTACAGTGCCACCCAAAACTTTACATGCATAATCTTGCGCGGCACTGCACTGCGCTCGCCACCCTTAGACACTGGCTCTAAAGTCTCATGATGGCAAATAATACACTCGAAATTGTGACTTTCGAAAATTTATATAAATTTAAAATTATTTATACTTGACACTGGTCAAATTCACATATCATGCGAAGATAAAACGGAAAACCCAAGTGTTTTCACCTACTACCAGTTGGCAGCGTACTCGTCATGCTGGTGGCATTGCCCCGCTGAATCGCAATGCCATTTATCACCGTACGGCTCCAGTAAATTAATTTCCGACGGAACTACGCGTAAAACTGAGACTTGCCGTTACTGAATAATAAATAATTTATATGACACAATACGATTTATATATTTTTGAACTCATTTCCGACTGTTTCACTGAAATAGTATTACTGTCTGTTCGCAGACAATATCTGCCTAAAGCCTACCCCACACAGCGCGATATTATCGGCCTATTATAATATTACAGGTGATCTTGAGATATATCTTTTTTAAACAATGCAATGCAAAGTTTTGGGTGGCACTGTAACTGTTATGGGCATGCATAGCGGTTACCATCAAGCGAACGACTTGCACGCCTCGAAACACAGACAAACAAAAAAGTGGTTTCATGTTTGGGCTCATTAGAATGATCTTAATGAATGGATTATAGATAGAAAGTGATCAGGATTCATTTTGGGTGTTAAGGGTTAATTTATATTTAGTAGCGGGAGGCCTCTTCTGCAAGAGACCGCCTGGGGAAGTCCCATACTTTTTCCAGATATTCTTTCACCAATCAGTAGTGTGCAAACACTATTGTGTTCCGTTTTGATGGGCACTGTTTCCAGCGAAATTACTGGGCATATGAAACTTTAGGATTAAAGTGGGACGCAACGTTTTGGCCACAATTTCTCTCCAACTTTTCAAACGGTAATATCGCGCCTGTGTGGAGGAGGCTTTATTTCCTCGACGGTTCTAGAGAAGTAACAAAATAGACGCTGTCTGTGGCAACACTGGGAACTGAACGCGCTTCGCTGCTCGAAGTGATTGAATGTACCAGACGTACAGTCGACGGCAGAAGTGGACTGGAGAGATACGCGTATCCAGAGAAAAGTAGCGGTAAAGGAATAAATGAATTTGGGTGGATACGTCTTTTAATGTTTTGTTGATAGATTTAGTATAAATGGTGGATTTCGTCTTTTGTTGTATTACTATAATTACTATTTAATATCGTTATTTTAATCGTTGTGTTAACACTTTCACTGCTGAGCCGATTTCCTTGTCTAGCCACGGGTGCGGCTCTGCACACTCCATAGTGATTTTCCATACAACAAACACAACAGTTGTGTTTTTCCGCCCCGCGGCAAGTTACGAAAGACACGACAGTTCTGTTTTCAGCATTGAACGTGTTAAGCGGTGGTAGCCTAGTGGGAGAACGTCTGCCTTCAAAGGAGAAGGACGTCAGTTCAAATCTCAGTGCGAGCACGTACCAATGTGGTTCTGTAAAACAATATGTAATTATTGCTCGCTTTTCGGTGAAATAAAACATCGTGAGGAAATCCACATATCGAACCGAAAATTATTTCGGAGGTAGGTATGTAATCCACTAATCCGGCCCCTGTGGTGGAATATGGCCTAACCCTCTTCACGAAAGTGAGGAGAGACCCGTGCTCAGCAGTGGGATGATATGGATTGACGATGATGATGATCGTAGTTTTTAATTAGTTAACAAAACAATCACACTAATATTATATAACTGCTTAAGTTTGTGTGTGTGTGTTTCTTCACATAGAGTGCGCTGTATGAAGTCACGCGATATCTCTTTCATACTAAAACGTGTCAAAGTGACAGCGCCGCTCTACATTGATTTGTCTTTCGTCTTAGGCAAAAAGGGTGTCGAGTGATGTCATGTAATGCCGCAGACCGCACGCTGCACGCCACGCTGCATTCATTTGTCTTACGCCTTACAATTTAATCTTCATTTTCCTTTGCGCCAATCCCTAACGAAACAAAACTGTATTCCAACACGACTTTAAAACGGAATAAAGTTTCTGATTTCAGCATTTAAATGACACTTTAATGCAGTAAACTTGCCGAGAATCCATTTTACACTTCATTTTACGGATTTATAAAATTAATGGCACATTGGAATGGACGAAAAATAATAATTTTTGCTGCTCAAGAGACGGAGGAGATAAAAATATAAAATTTTTAGTATCAGTGAATATTTTAAGGCGAAGGGGTGAATAGGGGGGTAGGTGGCAGGGAATGAAGTATGACCATACTGGATGTCGCTCCCGGATTAGATGTGTCCCCTCTTGACCCCTAACAGGGGTGCATGCCACCCTGTCGTAGAGCTTCTTCTGCTATCATAAGCTTAGTCTAGCTTGAGGTCTTCTTACTTCTCTTAACCATCAGTATTGATTTCAATTTTTAATCACTTAGATAGATAAATAAACTCTTTATTGAAACACCAGAGAACAAAGAAAACTTAAAAACTAACATCATCATCAACCCATAACGTCCCACTGCTGGGCACGGGTCTCTCCTCACTTTCGTGAGGAGGGTTAGGCCATAATCCACCACGGGGGCCCAGTCCGGATTGGTGGATAACATACGTACCTCCGAAATAATTGTCGGGTAGGTATGTGGGTTTCTTCACGATGTTTTTCCTTCACCGAAAAGCGAGTGATAATTACGCACTTATGTTTTACAGAAACACATTGGTACGTGCACGCACTGGGATTTGAACCCACGACCTTCTGATTGGAAGGCGGACGTTCTCCCACTAGGCTACCACCGCTTAAAAACTAACAATTTTCATGAAAAAGACAAATTTAATAAGAACCCATCACACCTGGAAATAAAAATTTCATCGGAGCTATAGAAATTTCAGCCGCTGGCGTTTCGCACCACGACCAGTTGGCACCGCGGGGCCTATTGACTCATTCGAAATTAATTCCTGGTCGATACGCCCTTTAATAAAAAGTCAAACTTTAATTATTATAAGTAAGGAATTTTATCATTCTGTTTTTTTTTAGTTTTGGATTCACACAATTAGTGCATTTAGGTAGTCTATAGTATTACAAATTTTCAAAATTTCCGTAGATATAAGACAAAATGTAAAGTGCCATGTTCTAGTCAAAGTCACGATTTAGTTAATAGGCGGGTGCTTTATTGGTATATTTTGGGAGTTTTGGGAAGAACACGAAATGGCACTTTTTTGTGGGTTTGTATCATCTGTCCGCACTAGTTGCAATTGGTGCAAAATTAAAATCGAGTCTATAAACATTTCGCTCCCCGATTAAACTATCGAGATGTTTTTCTATTGTTCCGATTCGTCTGACTCGCCGCTGCGTTCTTTAATTATCTCAATCATGTCGTGTGCGATCTAAACAAAGAAAAAATTGTAATTGTTGGCACCGATCTAGATTATAACCTTTCGGATGTTTAAAAAACAAATCGATTTCACTTAAATTTGACTGCGAATGATCGAGAACCAGCGAAATTTTATAAAATTCGAAACAATCGATTAAAACAAAAACAAACCTTTTTTTTAAATTTTGCCCGGGGAAATGCATTAGGCATAGGGGGGGGGGGGGGTTATGTGGGACTCCCCCGCCAGAACGCGGTCCGACGGGGTTTACCCACTAAAACCCCGGGGTGTTCTCTCTCCGCATTATGGAGTTGGCCCCGAGTACGACGGCGCTTCCGCGACGTCCCTCTTAAGACCTCGCTCATCGACCAATGAGTTAATTACATAAGTTTCAAGCGGAATTTTATCGCTCCGTTATTCGAATGGCACGTAAAGATTTCGATTCCAATTGTTATCGATTAATAGCAACGATTAATACTCCCTAGTTTTAGTTGGCTAGTTAATGATCCAGATAAGTAAGCTCATCGTATTAGAGTCATTCTTTCCAATACACTTATAGTACCGCACTAGTGTCACAGAATAAACAAAGTACTGCATACATAATGTCCATTCTCCACCCCGCGCAGACCGCTTCCCCGCACCTCTACCCATTATAGTGGGGACAGTTGGGATAACACGCCCAAATGTAATAGACAAACGGTATGTCTGAACTTTCATTCTAGCTATTTGATTTGCCTATATTATTATGGTGGCTGTGATTAGATTGTGAATTTATCTTTAGATCTAGTTATAATCCTATAGATAAAATCCTGGATAAAAAATAAGTGCTTTAAAAAAAAAAGAAAACCTTCATTCTTTGTTGTTCTTGGTTGTCTTTTGTTTCGGTCTCACACACACATTTGGCGCGTTTATTAACGACATTTACATTTGTGAGTTGTCAAATTAGATTTTGTTTGAAGTGTCCAGTGTGTGCTAGTGTCTTGGCACATGTCCAATAACGTACACTATCAGGACAGGATGAGAACCTCTCCACTTATCAGCATCGTGGTCAGTTAAGTCTGTCCGAGTGGAATCGATTTTCTGGAGGAGGTAGTTTATATGGAAAGTAAAAAAAAAAAACATTTTTTCTGATATGATTATTTCCAGACAAACTTTTGCCAAACACGTGAAAGCGATCAAAATCCATAAAACGATCAAAAAACACTGGAAACAAGTATTTACTCTGAGTCTGGGTGTTTGTAGGACGACGGTCCTCGTAGTTCCTGATTCTAGGGACTATTCCCCTAACAAGGGAACCCTAGTTAGGGGTAGTAGTTGGGAGGGGGGGGGTTAGGGTCTACGTATGAAATATATGTGGATAACATACCTACCCCCGAAATAATTCTCAGATAGGTACATACCTATAGATGTTATCCGTCACCTTATAGAACATATAATATTTTTTATCCTGTAAAAATTCACAAAGATGAAGTTTACGAAGAAACCTCTGCGGTTACGGCGACAGTGGATAATTAAAAGTCCTTCAACAGCCCTATTTATAATCCAGTCTTTTCAAAGTTTCTAATCCATGCTATAATCCACTTGACATTCAAGTTGACATTCATAAGCGTTCCTAATCTTAATTGATAAAATCTTTACGAGAACAACAGATATTCGTCTGTCGACCCCCGAGCGGCTGGCGCGGCGCCAACAACCCAAGAACCACTGTTTTATGTTATATTGGAATATATAAACATAAAACGAGAGAAACAATGGTATCAATCAGGGAATTTGGCTTGTGGTGGGATTTTCTTGGTATTTTTTTCAACGAATTTTTACCGTTTTGTTTTGGCATGTGAGGTGGGGAGATACGTGTCTGCGTCTCTCAAGGCCTTTAGGGTCTGTGATGTACTTAAAGGCTATCAATCGATTTTAATCATAGTATAGAATAGAATAACCAGGAACAATGGCTTAACTTACCCTCCGAAGATTAGCAATGGTCGAACCCGCCCCGTTTGCCTATCTAAAGACGTATCCATCGACCCAACAATCGCTGCAGATTCAAAAACAAAGAAAGGAAAACATTTATTTGCGATAACAGAGAATATTTTCCAGCAATGACAAAGATGAACAAAGAAACATGAACCTTATCAAAGATGATGATATTGCTGACGATGATAACCTCCTTGACGTATCCGTAACGACGAACCTTATCAGTTCTGAAGGTGAGAGCATAGTTACCTATAACCAACCATTAAATTAAAAAGACAAAGAGACCAAATCCAAAAACGCAAACTTAGACAAAGCGACCGAATCCAAAAAGAAAGCAAACGAATTTGAAACTGAACAATCACTGCGTCTTATTATCTATGAATAGAGTCTCCTCGGTAACTCATTAACGGCGTCTACTCTGCACATTTTCAATTTGAAAGCTGGCTGATTGAATCTACCCATAGTGAGGGAACACGCGGACGTTTGACAGGAAAAGGATTGGTCTTGTTATTTTTATATCATCATTATCATCATCATTGTTGTCAGCCTTTATTCGTCCACTGCTCAACGTAGAGTTGTCTGTCTTCATCGAGTCTCTTCCAGCCGTTTTCCATAACTCATCACTTCACAGGCGGTCTTTCAGCGCTACGTTTTTCTAATCACAGTCTCTACTCTAGACCTTGCCTAATGTCTACTCCGTCTCCCAGTAGTGGTATTATATCATAGTCTTGTTTTTTCACTCTATCATTATTAGCGTATTGGTTAAGCCCATTACGTACCGCTTTCGTCCCGAAATTACTGGTCCTCACTACTGGGGCATGACCTTTATTTTAAACTTCAAGTAGTTAGCTGTCTATCTATAGAGTCAAATGCTTTTATTTTTTAGTTTTTTGAATGTTCAAGGCATTTTCACAATATCTTCATTTACTGTTTTGTTTCAGTTATCGCTTATTTTAGCTTCCGTGTTTTTGCTAGTTCATTAAAAGTGTTTATTTGTAAGGTAAGTAACTAGTTTGGCTTACAACAATTTACCTTGAGACCAAATTCTAGTTCAACAATTTCTTTCCACATGGGTTTTAACCAAGGCCACACTCCATCAAATTCTACCCATGTGATCTATAAGTTTTCCAGTCTTGTAAGTCCCGCTTTAAAATCAAGACCGGGACTCTATGGACAACCCTAGACCCTTCTCCTTCGATCTTCATCGAGGTTACCGTAATTAATTCACTTGAAGACATTTCCCGGGACGAGCGAGCTATGTTTAAACTTCGTAATATATTAGTCAACCGTGACCAAACAAAATTATATCATTTATGGTACAGCCGGCTGTAAGAGTATCCGCCTTGGGCGTATTGCAATAATCATAAAAGTCATAGAATATCTCGGAATCCATGCAATTTCTTTAAAGTCATACGATATTTCTGATGTTATACGATATCTTTGAAGCTATGCGATATCTTGAGAGCTTCGAAGCCAAACAATATAGCTAATTTAAGAAGTGTAAAAAAGGTATTTGCTCGCGTGATCCTTGATTTTTACAAGCTTTTGTTTAAAATGTATGTATGTGTGTGTATGTATGTAAGTATGTATGTAAGAATGAATGTATGAATGTAACTAACTGTGTTTATCCGGCTGGAATGTTGCAACTCAATTTTGAAGCAGATATTATCTTCAACAGATTGAGATTAAATCTTGTATGCTTGTCAAGTACTGATGACAATACAATATTATGGTGACGGCGAGCTGATCTGATGATAGAGACGGAAGGTAGAGACGGAACTCCACAGTGACTAACCGTAGAATGATGGTTTGTTCTCATACTCACCGGCTTGCAGTGCCGAATATGTAGGCATATAATATACCAAAAAATATAAATAAATAAAGTACCTAATAATAACGCGTCATAGACCCAGACTCCTAAAAGGAATTGACATCGCTTTTTAGTATCTACACTGTGTGTGACACGCCTAATCCAAGCTCAAGGCTACATCTGCAAGCAAATTAGGTACCAAGTTTCAAATGACTTACGTACTTGGGCGATACGTCACAACGCAGGAATAACAGCTTGTAACGACTTGGAAACAAAATCACATTTGTTACGTTGACATATTTAGCCGCGCGAGTTTGGTGCGGGTTCAGTTTTTAAATCATTTCTGGTTGTCGTAAATCAAGTAAATAGGCGACGGAAGCTTTTGAGGTTAGAATTCGCGAAGCGTTTTTTGTACGCACCAGTCGATGTGGTTTGTCGGTGAGTTTTTTTTTTATGTTACGAGACGAACAAGTCATTTACCTGATGGTAAGCGTCATGCCTACACCTAATAGCTACAG
The DNA here is from genome assembly GCA_912999815.1 of Campaea margaritaria. Classification (NCBI taxonomy): domain Eukaryota; kingdom Metazoa; phylum Arthropoda; class Insecta; order Lepidoptera; family Geometridae; genus Campaea; species Campaea margaritaria. The sequence goes on along the minus strand of OU538813.1, from coordinate 332,518 downwards.
TGCCACCCAGACTTTGTTGCGGCACTGCACTGCGCTCGCCACTCTGATAAATATTTCTAAAGGCTCATACGCCAATAATTTTGAACGCAGTATTGTTTTCACACTACTGCTTCGCAGATGAATATCTGGCAGAGGCGTGGTGCTTCCCCAGGCGGTCTCTTGCAGAAAAGGCCTAATAAAAAACTCTCACATTTGAAAAGATCGTCGATCTGTCTTATACGTATGTTTATCATTTTCATGTTGTATTTGTTATTTGTATGTTGGGCGAAAACAGTGTATTATATCCAGATGCAACAACTTAAATAACTTGAACTAACAATCTCCGGCAAAGACACACAATGAAGTCTGTTATTCCAAGTTGTGGAACAAGTCTATCGTTTTCATAGTGTTGGGCCAGTCCGAGTTATTTAGACAATCGATAGAATCGCATTCGGTCCAAAATTACAATCGAGTGTATACATCTCGCTCTTAGCCTGTACTATCGAGATGTTATTCGATTGCCGAGTCGAGTGATTCGTTGCTGCGCTCTTCGCTCGCTCTCTATTCTTTGTGATGTCCTGTCTATAACTCAACAATAGACTCGATTTTTTTTTTAAATTGGGCTGTGTGCTCTTTGAGATTTTAATTATTTTTTTATTTGACTAAGTGACAAGACGAGCAAGTCGTCCACCTGATGGTAAGCGCTACGCCTGCCCATAACAGTCACAGCACCACCCTGAACCCTGCATGGCATAATCCTGTACTCATTGGCTCTGAAGTCTCATATGCACTGTTTCAGCGAGTAATTTCGCTGGAAACAGTGCCCTTCAAACCGGAACACAGTAGTGTTTGCACGCTACTGTCTGGCGGATGAATATATGGCAAAAAATGATCGCGAGCTATCGAAATGTTTAAACAATCGAAACGATTGGCGAAAACGTCTCGGACGCATCCATCACTAGTTTTAAGACCTTCGCCGGGACTTGGACAACACCGACGAAGTTGGCCAGCTCTGTGTCGGGATTAAAAACTAATTTCTTACAGCGTGAGAAAACGGTGCATTTGTTTTAGGTGATTATTTGTGGTAAGATGTATTTTAATGATGATGAGGATATCTGTTTTAAAAGTTTTTTCATTGTAAGCAGCAAGCCACACTGAAAAGGTGCGGTACGCCGTATAACATCATTCAAATCGTTGAAATCGGAAAGCAAACAAGAAAGAAGAAAACAGAAAAGAATTTTATATCCTACTTCAAAAAGTTACATTCTTATGCAGTAGCTTATTGCCGACTTCAAAAAATAAACGTTGTTTTATGGATCTTAGAGCAAACTATTACATACAAGCATTTGCCCTTGACTTCGTCTGCGCAAACTACAGTTTATCGTGATAAAAACTATCCTATGTCCTTTCCCAGGATATAATTTGTCTTCTTTCCAAATTGCATTATGTCCGTTCAGCCGCTTACTCCTAAAAAGGTAACAAACTAACAGAGTCCTCCGTGAGTTGACAGCCTCCGTGGCTTTATCTCTCTCTCAAATAAATAAACTAAACATGTTATTTTATCCTTATCATAATAATCACACATTATACAAATTCCTGTCTATCAAGAATACCGCTCCATTGTATACCACCATTGCTTCTGCTTCAAAAGCATCAACAGCCTAATAACATCTCAATATTCCCGCCAAGATATTAATAAACAGGGTTCTTTCTCGACGAAATATAATATAGGGGGTGCTTTACTCGCCGCTGTTGAAAGGAGAGCGCGAATACGTGATGCCTGAGCCTGCGACGTTCATATTAAGTTGGGACTCAGGGGTGGGTAGTTTGACGAACCAGTAATGCTGACGTATCGAAAGACGTCCTCTGCTGAACATAGACCTCGATCATAGAACGCTATAACGAGCGGATGCTAGCGTTCGCATCCAGCGGCACCCCACGACTTACTACAGGTCGCAACTCCGTGTTGTCGCCACTCTTAAACCTTTCTTCCTCGACAGTTGTCAGTTCTACTAGCTACGTCCCCTGCCTGCTGCCTCTCCAACTTGCTAATTAGAAGAGCTTTGTCGGTAACTTTAGTTCTGACGTAGAGTGTTGACTTAAAAAGTGGTCTAGCCTTTAGTCTTTGCTGTGCCAATAAGAAACGTGGACGCAAAGACTGTGAGACACAAAAATGTATAGACAGAGTACAAACTTCAGACTTTATAGTCATCATAATCTATATATTAAAAATGTTATGTTGGTTTGTGTACGCTTCAAAAACTCAAAAAGTTCTGCATCGATCGAGTTGAAATTATATAATCCGCATCAAGGATTGTTTTTATCTATTTTGTTCATCAGTGACATATCAGCGAATGTGCGAATGTGCCACAGCGAAGCGTGGCAGGGTACAGCTAGTTAATTGTAAAAAAAAAACTTTTTTTTTATGTACAGTAAAGTATTCTATTCTATTCTTTTATGAACCGATATCCACGGAACCTAAATTTCGTGAGGAGAATTAGGCCATAATCCACCTTGTTACTCAAATGAAGCAAGAACCTCGATTGCCGTCCCCGCGTGCCGTATAGTCTCTGGCCGTTTGCCGTACTGCCTCACACTTGTCCGTCATATTTTAATAGGCTTTCATTGCAAAACTAGGTCAAGATACCGCCATATTTCCCATGGCATGGCTCGCTCCTTTTGATAGAACTTTTTGCAAAAAATATAAGTCCCTAAACAAAAAGAAAGTTCCGACCGCGGTCAAGTAATTTATTACGGGGTGGCTTTTTGCCGCGGCTTTGTTCGTGCCTCGATCTTGGCCGTTTTTTTATTTCTGCGGAGATGGACAATTATAAAATTACTTTTTGGTGTTGGCGAGGCTTGGGGGTTATTTTATTTATAGAATAGGCTGCGTGTCTCTGTGTGTAGGAACTCCAGTCAACTCTACTAGTCATAGGTCTGGATCTAGATATACCTTCGCGACGCTTTATTGATACAACTATCAAATGGCACCTAACTTCTTCTGAATTACGTTTATAGAGGAGGAAATTTAGATATATCGAGTTCATGGTGGTAGCTCACTTAGTTTATTTATTTTATATTACTTTACAGAGAGTATAATAATATATAATTATGCCCCGCAAAAGCATTGATGATTATGGGTTCGAATCCCACCCGCAACCTTTTTTTTTCTATCAGATGATAATATAGTAATTTTACTTAATAAGCACTAACAAGGAACCAACATTGTGCCCGAATCAAAAAGCGTTACGAACTGTCTCCTTTGTTATTCAAATATCGCCAGATTTATATCCAGCCAAAACATAGTTATATTCTGAATCTTATACGTTACAAAATAAGGGTAAGTTTCGCGGTGTAATTGCATGAGGAAGTTTCCTCCAACAACAAAAGGGATTATATTAATTTCATCTTTTTGCAAAGCTGTATCATCGCTGATATATCTTTCATAGTGAATATAATATTATACTATATTGTATATTTTTAGATGAATCTTTTTTTGGGAATTGGGGATATTCGGCTCTATAATTATTCTCTTGGCTTTGTTATATTAACAATTTGACTGCTGAGCCGTCTTGCTTGTCTAGCCACGGGTGCGGCTCTGCGCGCGCCATAGTGTTTTCCCATACAAAAAACACAACAGTTGTGTTTTGCCGTACTCGTGGCAAGTTATGAAAAACACGACAGTTGTATTTTCAACACTGAACGTGTTACCAACTGGCTGCGCCCGTGGAAACCCACGTGAAATACTATCGCACGGGAACTGTAAATTTTTGACATAATTGTTAAATCTATATCATAGAGTGACATATAGATTTGCGTGACGAAACTCGTCCACACTTGTATTTTCACTCGTATTTGTCACGGTCACAGAATCTCAGTCACGGTCACATATGTGGACCCAGCTTAATATGATTTCTAGTGACACTTTTTGCTGTCGCCTTGGTACTGCTGTCTGTTTCTAACTTAGACGTATAAACTTCCACCAAATCAGTCCAAGCGTCCCCATCCTCGTGTCCATTGTGTGCGTCATTCCGGCGACAATGGCGATCTCGCACTCGAGAGTGCGAGAGTGCGTAGTGTTATTGCCTCGTATACATACTTAGCCCTTTATATTGAACGGCTTGACCGTCGTCAAGAGCAGAGTAGGTTGTGGAGTTGGTCATCTTTCTAGAATACTACTGATTTATCAACTGGTCCAAGGATGAACTAAAAAACCGGCCAAGTGCGAGTTGGACTCGCGCACGAAGGGTTCCGTACTTTGTTGTAAAGGAGCCCCCTAGTTTTATTATAATTTATTTATTTAATTTTAAAGTGAATAATATCCAGATGCTGTGAATATTGCAAGCGTCTACCTGTTGCCGTTATCAATATCGAACAAAATCGAGCAATAATATCACTTTTGTTGTATGGAAGCCCTCTTGAATATTTAGTTTATTCTGTTTTTTAGTATTTCTTGTTATAGCGGCGACATCATCTGTGAAAATTTAAACTCTCTAACCATCACGGTTCATGAGATACAGCCTGCTGACGGACGGACAGACAGACAGACAGCGGAGTCTTAGTAATAGGATTCCGTTTTACCCTTTAGGTACGGAACTCTAAATTCCGCACAAACTCTATAGTTTCTTTACTTGTGTAATTATTAGTATGTATGCTACCTACCGACCGAATTAACCCTGCTGTTTGTCTTGTCCATCCTAAGGTTGTCTCGCAAAGATCGCTATAAGCGGTAAGACCACCCATTGTACATATTATACACTTACTTTAGTTTCATTCCTTTTTTACTGCACCAATGGCATTTGTATTTAAACCATTTTTATACGACATCGATTCTAAGAGAATAAAAACTACACTCGTAGATCTACTGTGACCTCATCTCCTCTGTGGGTTCCCGAGAGGGTTCAGGTGTCACTTCACAATAAATTAAACAAGATTTGTGACTGACTGTAGCGATCTAAACATAAATATATATAGCTTTAGATAAGTTTTTGTGAAGGTGTTTCTTCAAAGGAAAATACAAAAATGTGGACTATTTTTCATGTATATGAACATGGGTAATACATAAGACTGTATAAAGTTTATTAAAAAAAAACCTTATAGCAAAATCTAAACCGTGTCAAAAGTCATTCATTTTTTTATTTACCTTTACTGTCCCACCGCTGGGCAAAGGTCTCCCACATCTCCTTCCACAGGTCGTGATTGTTCTCCACACACACTTGCCGTACACTTCATTTAAATAGATTAAAAAAAAACTGCATACAAAAATAAACAATAAATATCACCCCCTTTTGAGGGGCTGTTTTTCAGTCGACCTTTTTTCATTGCATCCCCCCTTCCCCCTCCCGGGGTGCGTTAAATGGAGGTCGCCGCGTCATAAGTTATGTCGCATAACTCGGTTGTAGCTGACCTTTCAAGAGTGCCTTGTAAAAACGTTTTCCATAAAATCAATTATTTAATATCCAAAAACAAGACTGCGACTAAAAGTGAAGAAGGAGAACAAGCTTTTGATTTTTCATTTCATCACCCATCATCATCATCATGGGAGACCCACATCCATCAACTCACATGGGACACATCACTTTCGTGAGGAAGGTTAGACCATAATAAGCCACGGGGGCCCGGATTGGTGGATAAACCTACCTCCGAAATAATTCTCGGGTAGGTTTGTGGGTTTCATTAAGATGTTTTCCTTTACCGAAAAGCGAGTGATAATTACGTACATAATGCTTTCCAAGAAACAAATTGGTACGACTATCCTTGAAAGGTGGACGTTCTTTTTTTTATTTGACTGATGGACAAGTCGTTCTGTTGATGGTAAGCGCTACGTCTGCCCATGACAGTCACAGCACCACCCAGAACTCTGCATTGCATAATCATACGCGTCACTGCACTGCGCTGTCACCCTAAGACATCGGCTCTAAAGTCTCATATGGCCATTAATTTCGCTGGAAACAGTGCCCTTCAAACCGGAACACAGTAATGCTTGCACACTACTGCTTGGGTTGTGATGTGACAATTTTCCAGACAATTTTTGGATAAAACTACAAAAGAAAAACTACAGTCGGTGACGTATTTTATTATTGGAAAATCTGATATTCCGGTTTGCAAAAAAAAAAAAAACATAATAATGTATAATACAGTAGCTTGCCTATAAGTTAAGATGTGTCGACACTTACCAGTAGGTGAGACTGCGGTCAAATGCTTGCCTATTCCGCAATTAAAAAAAAGTTATTCCGGGCTGCAAAAACTTGCCGTATAAAATGCAAAAATACACATTAATAAACTAGTACTAAACAGCTAAACGCTAGAAAACTTTACCTTAAGTACTATGTTTTATATGAAAACATTAAACAAGGCTATTCGGGTACCTTCCCGCTTGTACCCTATTTAGTCATAAACATTTCAGAGGTACTAATAAAACGCAAAGTCATTAAGAATCGTGGCAGACGAGACACTTTTAAGTGGTCATAGATTATTTCTAATAAGCAAGTTGCCCAGTGCGATTGTGGCGCTCCCGAGTAAGACATGCGGCATCTGCTGTCGTGCCCACGCTGCCCTTACACCTGCATGTTGAACGACCTGTATGAAGCCTCCCTTCCTGGGGTGGTAATAGCCGAACATTGGGCTAAAGCTATTTGGCTGCTTAATTTGTTTAATAGTCTCGTGGATGCTGAACCATCGATACGAAGAAGAAGAAGAAAAGCAAGTTTTTGAGTTTAAAATTTTTTAAAACGGATTTTGATGATATTTAATAAACAGTTACTTTTAGGTCCAGGAATAGAACATAGGATACTTTAAATCCCGTAAAAATAAACGTTTGTCGTGAGAAAATTGTCTCCGTGGGCAAAAACGTGAGGCGCTGCTAGTAGTATAAATCTATTTAAAAAACTGAGTTTTTTTAGTGTACTAACAATAACGAGTTTTTTTACCTGACTGCGCAACGCAAAGGAAGGTAATGTGTTTATCAGTCATGTATGTTTGTTCGTCTCTAGCGTTATTTAAACAATAAATGTTCAAACATTTCTTGATAGTGGAGCCTTAAAGTAGATGAAGATATCTCTAAGAAAAAGTAAAGAGGTAGAAGAAGAAGAAGAAGAAGAAAAACTCTTTATTGTACACCAGAAACAAAATAAACACAGTACAGAAGAATTACAATAGGTAAACAGGGGTAGTACAATGGGCTAGGTAGACTAGTTAAATCAAACCAAATTACTCAATAACATGAATAAAGACGGATATTATAACATTTTACAATGCACTTTTACATTTAATGCACCATGAAAACTTTGAACCTCGTGCGTCGTGAGTTTCATCAATGCTCTTCCCAGAAAACAAGTGATTTGTCGCCTGTAGCAGCCACAAGTCGCTCGTCTGCCGTAGTATTCTCGTAAGAACCTCAAAGTTTGGAAGTAAACCTTTGGAACAAGTCCCGTTATCGCGAAATATTGAAGCGGACGATTTTGACAATAAATTGATAAAACCTGGGAGTTTTGGCAAAATGTAAGTTGAGTGAGAGGTGATTGTAGATGGAAATTGGTTTGACATACACTTCTGCAGCCGTAGTCGATACAAAATGTGCGTACACACATTCAGAAGAACGTGAATTCACATCGCACAGCCAGTTAGTTTTTATTATAAAGCTGTATAATAAATGATAAATGAATTTTTATTGCCAAAAAAGATAGGTGTTACAAATAAAATTTACAAAAAGAGCAAACATTAGGTTGAAAGAAGGATTAACGGTGAGTTCCAAACTAGGAGCGGGGCCTGTGTCTTGGGAAGAAATATAGTTAGAAATTTAACTTTAATAATATTATGGTTAGAAATAGCTAAGGGCAATACTACACAGGTTAAGAGGTTTAAGGTTTTCCAACTGTGCGCCGGAACGGAGCCGTGACGAGCCAAAAACGCATCGTGAGTATAAAGCATCCAATTTTATCCAAAAAATGGTACCGACCGAATAAAAATGCATCTACCAGTTTTAGATATAATAAAAAATAGGTTTTAACTACAGGCTGCTTCGGCAAAGCTCGGCTTGAATTCGCTTTTGCTGTAACAGTTTTGATAACTTTACCAACAGATTACTGTTTTAAATCCCACTGCCATATAAATCACGTAATGCCTACGCACCTACATTTTAAGTAGTTCCGATTCCCTCAGCCGGCTGCCGATAATCGACGGCCCCGGGAGTGGTGGACTTTTTCATAGAGTCCCTTATAAATTACCGACTGTACTGAAGGGAGTTAGGTATACCCACATAATTTAACCCTGGTCGGTCTTGGAATGAAAATTGTGGGGAGGTATTTGAAGGTACTATATATTTGGAATGAAAAAGGGGGTAAGTGCGGAGGAAAAATTTATTTCCAGAGATTAATTTACAGGCATATTTAATTTTGTAGTGGCAAGTGTCTTCTGGCAAATTCCGTCTGGGGAAGTGTCACGTCTTTAATAAATATTCATCCGCCAAGCAGTAGTGTGCAAACATTGCTGTGTTTCTGTATAAAGGGCACTGTTTCCAGCGAAATTACTCAAAATTTTAGAACCAATGTCTCAAGGCGACGAGCGCATTGCAGTACTTTTGGTCATTTATGGGCAGGCGTGGCGCTTACCATCAGAATGATTTACCTGTCTCGTTAATTAGTAACATAAAAAAAGTATCGCTTGCCGAGCAAGTGTAGTACAGACACGCGTAGACGAAACTCATATCTCTCTTGCAAGAAAGGTATACTCGACTCGAGCCGAATTTACCCGAATGAGCGTTACATAGCCAAGCATGATGGCTCAGTCTCATTCAATACCGACAAAATAAAGTGCTCAGAGCACCTAAAGAAGTTTTCGCTTCATAATAGTTTTCAGGGGCAGAGTTCAGCTGAGATTTTGACACAAATGGGAAAGTCTAGATTCAGGAATATTTTAACCGAAATGTAGCTTCCAGACTACAAAATTCCTATTAATATTTCACGAACTGAAGTCCGCGTCCGACTAGCGACAGCACCCGGCGTCTCTCGCTGTTAATTATTACTGAGCTCGGTTACTTAAACGTTACAATTCACAAACTTGCATGTAATTGAAGAAGTGCAGAATGAAGTACACGCTTCGTTGAGTTGCGTTTTTTTTAGTGGTAGACTTCTACAAGAGTCCACCTGGGGAAGTACCACACCTTTGCCAGATATTCATCCGCCAAGCAGTAGTGTGAAAACAATACTGTGTTCCGGTTTAAATGGCACTGTTTTCACTTGACATTATCATCATCATGGTTATCAACCTATATCATCCCACTGCTGAGCACGGGTCTCCCCTCACTTTCCTGAGGAGGGTTAGTCTATAATCCACCACGAGGACCCGGTCGGAATTGGTGATAACATCCGCTGAAATAAATCTCTGGTAGGTATGTGGGTTTCCTCACGATGATTTCCTTCGCCGAAAAACTAATGATAATTACGTACTTATGCCTTTGCAGAAACGCATCAGTAAGTGCCCGCACTGGGATTTGAACATTCCAATTGGAAAGCAGACGTTTTTCCACTAGGATATCACCGGTTACCACATCATCATCATAATATAGAGCTTATCTAACCCACTGCAGGGCATAAGCCTCTTCCCTCTTACGCCATTCATCCCGGCTTTGGGCCGAGCTGGTCCATGTATTACAACAACATTTTGATGTTACCACATACCAAGAAGGAAATTGTAGACTTGTAAATTGTACTTGTGAACTTGTAATCAAAGTGGAACAACTCCCCAATTGGTTTAAAACAGAACATGGGATCATCCGCACCGTGTTGTTAATTATTCAGCTAAGCGTTGAACTCGCGTCTGTCTGCAATCCGGCGTCTTATTACACGGTACGTCTAGGCTTTTGTGACTAGTACTTGTTAAAGTTGTTAATTTTGCCCCTGTAAGTTTTCGAAGCGGTGGTAGCCTAGTGGGAGAACGTCTGCCTTCCAAGGAGAAGGTCGCGACTTCAAATCCCAGTGCGGGCACGTACCTGAATTTTTCTTGTAAAACGGAAATAATTATAACGTGTATCCGTGATTTTAAACAAATGGCAAACATTTTGTTAACACATTGACTGCTGAACTGGTTTTTACATTTAGGCACCGGTACGGACCGTGTGTGTATTCCAGCAATGGCGAGCCATCTGTGTGAGCCGCACTGTAGTAGCGCCGCGTTAAACACACACGTCTGTTTTTCGCCACAGAGCCGGCACGTAACCTGCGCTAACACTGCCGGTGTGTTTTCCTGCACCCGTCTAAAGTTATTAAAACACAACGTCTGTGTTTTCAGCAGTTAATGTTTTAAAACTGCTGTTTATACCATGCCTTATCATTATGTGACCGTTTTTGTATTTTTGTCTATTTGTCTGAAAGTTTGTCTCGAATATACTGCGAAACGGCTAAACGGATTTCAATGAAATATTCAGGAATTAAAACGGAAATTTTAGGCTATTTTTTAATGTAGGTTCCATTTTCATATCTTGCAGCGTTTAGAAGATAGGAATATAAAAAAAGTGCCAGTGCGTGAAGTCCCTCCACGCGGAAGAAGTGAAACTCGTAATCTGGATATGAAAATAGGAAGGGGTAGAAATAGATTTTAAGTGAAATCGTATTGTTTCTTTAAGACAAACTTTATTAACATTGCTTACAATTCACAATTGATCGCATCTTTTAATTATCATTTTTCTAATGCAACAGTGCTTCCATACCCCACCATGGTAGCGTTAAACGTTTAACGCAACCTTGCTGGAAGTCGCACTAGAAGTTTCACTTCAATATTTGTAAGCGTGAATGAGGTCGCGAGACGATCATACCTACAATATGTCACTGAGATATTTGCCCTTTAAGTATTTAGTATTCTGTGCTAGTAGGTACTTTATGTCATGAAAGTTTTACTAAAGTAAAAGGAATTTATAGTAAACTTGCAACTTGTCACTAGGGTGTTCACCGATTTTGTTCACCAAACCGTTCACAAAGCTTTTCAAGGCATGACTTTTTTTTTGAGTGAGTGACTAGATGAGCAATCGTTTACTTGATGGTAAGCGCTACGCCTGCCCATAATATTTAAAATGCCGCCCAGAACTTTGCATTGCATTATCCTGCGTAGCAATGCACTGGTCACCCTGAGACATCGGCTCTAAAGTCTCATATGCCCAGTGATTTCGCTGGAAACAGTGCTCTTTGAACCGGAACATCGCAATGTTTGCACACTACTGCTTGGCGGTAGACTATATGCTTCCCCAAGTAAAAAAATAAATGATTTGCGTTTGAATATTCCTCCTATAACTTGCTCTTATTCTGAGCTTTAAGTAATCACCTAACCATGCAAGTTACCTACCCCTCGAGTCTCTCACAAAGGCTATACCAAATTATTAGAAAACCAAACAGTGCCGATCCCCGGAGACGCGGAGGGGGTGCCAACTTGGAGGTACATCGAGTGAAACTTTAATAAGTACGCTCACGGCAACCGAGATGTTAGCTTTGGTGTACGTCTGGGGTGGGCATACGTTTGGAAATTACAGGATAATAGTAATCCAAATAATCCTAACTAATATTATAACATAAATGCGAATGTGTGTTTGTTTGATTGTTACGCTTTCACGCCTAAACCATTAAACCGATTTTGAAAATTCTTTTACCAATTGAAAGCTACATGATTAGCAATTTATTCCCATAGTCCTATGGAAACGGGAACTACGTGGGTAAAACCGCGGGTCGCAGCTATATATTATAAATATGAAAGTTTGTGACGACACAGGTCAGGGTCTGTGTATGTTATTGTGCCGATGGGTCAAGATCCCTAACTCGGACTCCCTGTATCTAGGGAATCAGGAACTACAAGGACTATATTCCTATAAACACCCAGATTCTGAGCAAATACAATTTTTTGTCCTGAGCGAGAATCAAACCAGGAAACTCACGCTTCGCTGTCGGCTCATCACCCACTACGCCACAGAGGCCGTCTAGATAACTGGCGATGTAGCTATCCCATGTACCGCTGGGCAGATGAAGTAGGGAAGGACTGGCGCGAGCTCCAGGCGGAGGACTGGCAGAAGGTAGCTCAAAACAGAGCAAAGTAGAGGCTTTTATTATCGAACGAAAAGACTCATTTTGGGTCGTTCACGTTCACAGCTGAAATCACACACGTCTGTGTTCTTATAATTTTACGGCAAGCGAAAAGACGCCTGGCATGCGAACGCGCACTACTGTATTGGCAATTTTATCACAGCAGTTGTGTGCACAGCTGATTGAGTTTAGTTAAGACGCAACGCCAGTAAACAGTAAACACACACGTTGTGTGGAAGGGTCAGAAGTGAAAGTTAAATATTTTTTTTCGTTCTTGAACGTGATTCAATAAACTAGTTCCATCTAGTTTTCCAAACCCATGGGCACCCTACACGGCGGCAAACAGTTCGTCTACCTACCTCACCACAGCCTTGGAACAATTAGGTGGGTAACTTTGAGGTTCAGGGAATATTTTCCCATGTTTTGGTTGTGCCAATATTTCGCACGACTTACTTATTTATTGGCTTCGGGTCCCGTAATTTGACCGGGACTTGAACTGCGAAATATTCAAAATATTCACCATATATAGGAATTCCAAAGAAGGGAAACGTGGTTTTAATGCTTCAATTTAATTTTTTTGCATAAATAACAATCATGTAGATACATAGACATGGATATGTCGTTTATTTGCGGCAAAAACGTGTTATCTCCTTAACACGTTCACTGCTGAAACACAACTATTGTGTTTTTTATAACTTGCTGCGAGTACGGGAAACATAACGGTGTGTGCAGATCTGTAACCGTGGCTAGACAAGAAAATCGGCTCAGCAGTCAAAGTGTTAACCAAAGAGAGAACACATAATAATAATACAAGAGAACCTAAATACATAATTTTTTTCGAGTGCTAATTAGTGATGGGCAAAGTTGAATTATTATATTTGAATAATTCGATTAACAAGATTGAACTAGGCCAGTTTAATCACAACTTCATGTAATCTAACAGTGCCACTGCCTTATTACGTATAACACGACAGGCTTGCGACATATAAAAGCCTCGCAACATTCCTGTCAAACGAGTCGTTTATAAAAAGAGAAAAATATTACAGTTTTTCTATTTAAGTGTCGTTGGTCAAACTGTATTCTGCGACAGGCGGAATAATTCCATAGTAATGATTTCTAGTGTAATTTTGCGACTCAATTGCTGTCGCTTTGCTATTGCAAATTTACGTAATCAGGGTGACAATTAGATTTATCGTCTACTAAACATATTTGTATCAGCGTCAAACAAACCAACAAGGGATTTTTGTTTTTCCACCCTTCCAGGCAGAAATAACGCAAGATTAGGCACAACTCACGGCGACGACCGAGTAACGTTACTAAAGTAACGTTACGTTCCAAAAGAGTTACGCCTGTTTACTTCAAGCTTTCATATGATATATTTCTATGGGGAGTGGTCAAGGGTGAGTTGGATGGTCCACTGGGTTCCTTATTAGCTTCTTTTGTGTTATCTTATTGTATATTCATAGCGGTGGTAGCCTAGTGGGAGAACGTCCGCCTTCCAAGCAGAAGGTCATGAGTTCAAATCCCAGTGCAGGCACGTACCAATGTGTTTCTTGTAAAACGTATGTACGTTATTATCACTCGCTTTTCGGTGAAGGAAAACATCGTGAGGAAACCCACATACCAACCCGAGAATTATTTCGGAGGTAGGTATGTTATCCACCAATCCGGACTGGGCCCCCGTGGTGGATTATGGCCTTACCCTCCTCACGAAAGTGAGGAGAGACCCGTGCCCAGCAGTCGGACGTTATGGGTTGATGATGATGATGCAATTAAATCCGTCATTAGGTGTAAGACTAATCAGGAAGCCACCTATTTTTATATTAAGATCTCTGGATTTTGTAATATAAATAAATGGATGGGTCTAATATAATTCGGTTACATTTTTCGTGTGAAACTAAAAAATTATGGAAAAAGTTACTTTTTGGAGTTGAAATATTTCTTTTATTCATTGGCATTATTATTTATGGAATGTATATCAAAAAGATTCGTCTTGTATAATTTACAGTTTCTAACATAGTCGAAATATTATGATTTCGACTCTTAGCTACATTAAAAAATAATATTATAACGAAGATAATATTTTAACGTAAAACATTGCCCGTTTTTTATGCGTATTTCTCGACCAAATAAATCGATTTTGATAAAATTTTGCGCAGGGATAGTATGTTTTACAGAAACTAACATATCGTCCCACTGCTGAGCACGGGTGTCCTCTCATTTTGTGAGGAGGGTTAGGCCATAATCCACCACGGAGGCCAGATCCGGATTGGTGGATCACCTACCTACCTCCGTTATAATTCTCGGGTAGGTATGTGGGTTTCCTCACGATGTTTTCCTTCACCGAAAAGCGAGTGATAATTACATACATTATGTTTTACAATAAACATTTTGTTTTTTTTTTTTAATTTCTCTGAGTGACGAGACGAGCAAGTCGTTTACCTGGTGGTAAGCGCTACACCTGCTCAACGCTACGTGGCATTTATTTATGAAAAAAAACTGAAAAATCCGAGTCTAGTCACGGATCGCAGCTAGTTAACTAGTAACTAAATTAGTCTATCGCAAATTGCAGCCTATTCCACAGATTTATTTCCGTAATGACCAATAAACAACGACACACATTCTCTCCGATGTAAATATATGGTAAATAGTTCCGGAAAACGTCTTACTAGACAAATGTTAATTCCAGTTATTCCGGATTCCGGTGCGGAACGCTAACCACCCGATTTGTCCCCGAATATGTAGGAAAAACACAATGAAATAGTTCCTAGTTTCCGTCCAATTTACGTAATGCGAAATGGCCAGAGCTGACTTAACATCCCCTCTTCCCCCTATACTAGAGATGTGCGTGCTGTTTTGGCCGGTTAGGTTTAGGACGGACGCAAGCGAATTATATCCGGCAACGGATAAGATGTGTTCACTTCACTTTCCTATGGAAACCATCAAACGCTCTCACTGTAAAAAAATAATGTCCACAAAACATTTAAACCCTTATGATTAAGTCTCTAAAAAGAAGAACACGGCAGGGAATAATAGATATTAGGTATTTTTAATGCTATTCTGATTTTGCTATAGACAATAATCGTAAAACTGTTTTATCATCGTGAATTTGTAATTTTTGTCACGTAAAAATATCGCGCACTATCGATAAATTTAGTAGCCAATCAAATTATAGGCCGGACAATGAAAGTGTCCGATATAGCCGGACACCGGCCAGTGCCACCACATCCCTACCCCACACCCTACCCCCTAGTTATTACCATAAGACTGATAAATATCCACATATATTTCCACATATCGATGTCACCGTACATTGCTCTTCACTATCTCGCCCTCAAATTAGACTTTCGTAGAAAACCAGCGATGGATCTCGCCAAAGATTGTATTATAGATACAGAAGTGTCACGTTATGGATTCGAAGGAACTAAACCGAGTTTTGACACGTTTTATGGGGACATTGAAATTTGATGGGTGCCGGCGCCGTTGTTTCAGGAGCCAAAGAGTTTATTGCAGACTAGTCTGGAGTTATTTGGCGATGCCTACTATATCGACCTATTATATCGACGACTCAAGTCTCACGCACTAAGATTAAAAACATTACGTATTTTGTAAAATAAATTAATGACTAACTGATTTGAGTTTGAAAAAAATAAAATTTCCTTTCTAAGTGGTGATTCTTGGCTGAATCTCGCACAGGAAAAAGAAACTCTATGAACTCTACTAGTGTTTTGGAAGTACGCCCGTAAGAGAAGGTAGCACTTTCTACGATACACCGTGGAGCTTCTACGGGGATGTATTTTTTTAAAAGCTCTTTTTTTTAATTCTTGTTTTCTTATATAAATGGAATTTTAGCTATCAGTGTGGATACATGTATGTGATCACGACGCGTCACTAAAAAAATCTTAGTAAAAAATAATAACAAACAGACAAATGATCCATATCCTCGTATATATTAGATAACGCCGATGCAGGGACATGAAAGTCCTCCACGTTACGAGGCGATGGAGATAGCGCGACAAATGCGGCTGCTTAATAACTTTTCGAGCGGTTTATGTTCCATTGTGGCGTTATGTCGACGAAAACATCGAGCGATTCTTAGATGTGCGTGAATATGTCGAATGTGCAGAATTGGGGCGTCTGCAAAACAGGGGCGGGGCTGAAGACATTCTATTTTTAAGTTGTTTGTTTGTCTTGTGTTTGTTTAATTTTTTTTATTTGACTGAGTGACGAGATGAGCTAGTCGTTCACCTGATGGTAGCCGCTACGCCTGCCCATAACAGTTACAGCGCCACCCCGAACTTTGCATTGCTTAATCCTGCGCGGCACTGTACTGCGCTCGTCACCCTGGGACATCGGCTCTAAAGTCTCGAATTCCCAATTATTACGCTGGAAACAGTTCTCTTCAAGCCGGAACACAGTAATAACCTAACTAACAATGTGCAATCCCCTGTTGATCCCAACAAAGGTAAAATCCAAAACAGAATCGCATTCAACAATTGGACGAGGTTTGAGATTTCCGTCGCACTTTCCTATTTGCAAATCCTATTGTATTTACAATGCCTAAATAAGTCCTGGGGCACATACATAGAACGGCAGTAGATCAATTTCTTAAGGATAGATTGACGTTCAAAATCCCTAAAGCTGGGTCCACGTCTATGACTGTGACACCGTGACCTTAACTAGTATCCGTGACAAAACAAAGTTCACCGTTACTATTGGTATAAGTAATACAGGTCAAATAAATCATGATCCGATATAAAAGCACGCTCTTATGAATCTAATTTTATGTTATAAAATTAGAAATAGAAAAAAACTTACAATTACACATCACAATAATCATAATAGATATACCAATAATAATAAATTAAGCATAAGTGTAGATGGATGTTGTTACGCGTATTCGTTACGGCCACGAAGACACGCAGTAGTCCAGTCAGGGGTCTTTAGCGTAGAAAATACTGTGACATGGTCACGGAGTCACGGTAACAGATGTGGATCCAGCCTAACACGTGACTTCCACAAACCTCTTCTGTCCCAGCAAAACACCTTTTGTCCCATCAGTGGCTCTTACTAAGCTGATGATGATGATGAATTAAATTTTGCTACCTTCATCACCCAAAACATGACTAGCTTCCCCTTGGTATCAGAGCGGGGTAGATGGCACGGATCTAATATCACCAGTGTCATCAGCCCCGAAACGACAGCTATTGACTAAGACCTGTATATGTGTGTGTGACAGCCCCAAAGGCATCGGCTTTTAACGGGGTAGATGGCACAAATCAAGTTTGAATCAATATCAATCGCCACAGTGTCAAAAGTACTATCTAAATACGATACAAACAAACTATCATTAACTGACTGATGAACGAACCTTCTTTACTGCCCATTCACTAACCAGCCTAAATGACAAAGCGCAAACCTAAAAACAGGTCAACCTCGAGTCGCCCAGACAAAGGGAAACTTTGCCAAACTTCCGAAAAACCAACAAACAACGGCTCGTTACGTACGGCAGCTGTCATAAGTGAATTTGGAATTTTTCCACCGCCTGCCCGGGGCGATGTAAATGAGGGACCGGGGGTAAACAACGGGTTGTCAGGTAAAGTTCTCCTTCTGCTTATATGCTGCTTAGTTTTGGTGTAAAAATGTAAGAGTCACGGGACATTTTTTTTTTTTTTTGTGAGATTCATTGTTTATCAAAGCAATGCAACCAGCGTGGGTACGCTGCCAAATAGTAGGAGGTTAGGACATTTGGGTTACCTATGAGCCCTTCATGTTTTTTTTTTATATAGAGTGGCAAGCTTACGTCCCATCTGATGGTAAGCGGTCACCATCGCCTATAGACACCTGCAACACTACAGGCATTGTCGATGCGTTGCCTGCTCTTTGGAGCTCTCTTCACCCTTCTCTTGAAGAGTCCCTTATTATACTTTTCTGGAAAAACGTATGATGGTCAGTCCACATTCCGCAGGTGTGAGGCAGAAAACATAGCAAAAATTATAGTAAAAAGAAACTAAAAAACACACTTTAACTATTTTTTTTTTAATTTATTATAAAATAATATATATATAATATATTATATTTTTTTATTTTATTATTGTATTGTCATCGGTCCTTGATAAGTGTGCAAAATTTTGATTTAATCCAACATTTTGAAAGGGGTCAAAATTATGTTCAAATTTTTCGTTACATACATACTAACATATAAAATTAAGAAGCTAATAAAAGCGTATTAAAACGGACTTCAGGACTTCAACAAATCCACTATATTTGAATGAGCCTTGATGAGAATACAGATTTTTGAATATGAGAAAACTGCGTTCTAGCTGTGGGAAAATACTAAATCCGCACTGTCACTGCGCCCGCTATCGCCTTGTATTCACATATTAATAAAAAATAAAAAAGAAAAATCTGATAGTCAGTTTACCATCACGGTCCTAGAAAAGGGAGTGTACATACCCCTAAACCATTAAAGGGTAAGGCCCTACAAAGCATCGCGTTACAAATTAACACACCAGGTGTACATTACTGAACAATTTATGTTTTTAATGAACGCGCTAAGACCGGTGTTGCGTTGTTGGTCGTTAGAATTTGAACAAGTTTTAATGAAGGATTGATGAAGGGGTTCAGAAGATTATTTCTTGGGAAATTGCTTGAGAACTTGTAACTAACTTCTCTGTGAGGCACAGAATAAATATAGTACTGCATACAGAAAGGACGCTCTACACCCTGCACCTCTATCCGCAAATTTATCTTATCTTTGCCAGATATTCATCCGCCAAGCAGTAGTGAGCAAACATTACTGTCTTCCGGTTTAAAGGGCGTTTGTTTCCAGCGAAATTACTGGGCATATGAGTAGATCCAATGTCTCAGGGTGACGAGTGCAGTGCAGTGCCGCACAGGATTATGCAATGCAGTATTCTGGGTAGTGCTGTGACTGTTATGGGCAGGTGTAGCGCTTACCATCAGGTGAACGACTTGTTCGTCTCGTAACACAGTCAAATAAAAAAATAGAATGGACAATCGGAGAAAGCCATCAAAAAGAGTGAGAGGTAAGTTGGGTTAGAGGGTTTTAGTTCGGGGCCGCGGAAGTCCACTCTCGCACCCGTAGCCCCTACAACAAAGGCGTCCCGGTGGAACACCCTGGGGTTTAGTGGGTATACCCGTCAGACTAGCTGGTCCCACATAACCACCCGGCCCTCACCCGGGTCTGGGGGTATTCGTAATGCATTCCCCAGGTAAAAAAAGAGAGGGTTTTAGTTGCTGGTTCGATACCCGTTCCGTGTAAATATTTGTGTGAACCTAGTGGTTCACCTAGTACTAGTAGTTACTACTACTGTATTGTGAATCTGAGTGTTCCGTGGACCAACATCAATTAGGGGTCAACTTGTGATAGACAACCCTAAAGTTTTAGGTATCATAAATGGCCATTACTTTTCTCCAGTGTTCTTAAAAAAAACAGTTAATGTTATTTAATGTAATTAGAAAAAGCACACGAGATACTATATTTATCCTAAAACAACCCCGCGAATATAAACCCGTTCTTAAGCGAAATAATTTAAAAATAACAAAATACCCCCGAACGCACCCCTTTTTCCCAAAGGAGCCACCCGTTACGCCTAAGCCCCTGGAAATGCAATATTAAAGCCTCCACATGGATTAAATACAAATATTTTATAATGCTTTGAAAAATTCGGATCACTTCCTGTAAGGATAATGTACGAGATAATGTAAGTAGATATTAAGTATATATACACAGGGGAGTAAATACATGTAAATGCTTACATCCATAAACTAAGAGGGACTCCAAACACAAATAATTAATTTGTAAGTAGGAAAAATTAAACCATTTTTACAGCAATGAGTAACTGATTAAGGTTTGAGTTTGAAAAAGGGGTTTTTTTCTTCCAAGTGCGGATTCATAGTTAATTCTCACACAGGAAAAGGAAACTCCATTAACTCTACCAGTGCTTCGGAAATACGTCCGTAAGAGAAGAGAGCATCACAAAAATAGTTTTTTTTTATTTTCGCTTTTATAGAGGTTCTTGAATTCAACTCCTATAAATCTAGAGAATTAGAACTACGAGGACCACGATCCCACAAAGATCTAGCAGTAACTTGCTTGCTGCGACTTGCTCGTCTCTTCACTCAATCAAATCATCATCATTAACACATAACGTCCCACTGCTGAGCACGGGTCTCCCCTCACTTTCGTGAGGAGGATTAGGCCATAATCTGCCATAATCCAGGTAGGTATGGTATAAGTTTCCTCACGATGTTTTCCTTCGCCGAAAAGCGAGTGATAAAAAATTAAAAAATCTTATACATTTAGTGTGTACAAGACAAATGTGTGGGCAAATAAAACATCCAAACAAAAGTGGCATTTCGTAGTCTCTCAGAAACTTTCAAGAAGTTTCAGAAATGCACCCATCACTTTACTGAATTATGACTTTGACTGTAGTACTGACTGGCTGGGACTCGTGGTTCTGACTGCTTTGAAAATAATTATTACTTAACTAGTTAAATGCACAAATTTTGCAAAGCCAAAACAAAGGAAAAATAAATTGATCAATAAATCGAACAAAACTGAACAGCACTCTATACGGTGTCAGGAGGCAATGCACACTGGTCGAAATTTGAAAAATTGACGATAAGAATGAAGAAGACTGGTTTCTAACCCATCTCCGTTGGCACATCAAGTAATCCTCAAACCGCCGTTCTAAGAGAGCGCACCCACTAATGTAATTGGCCAATCTGGCCAACGGGCGCCCATAAATAATGCTGAAATGGGACGTAGCCAGAAACAGGAAATATAGACAGCGGGATCCGGTTTCACATTACCACTATAACTTTTATCTGGTGAAGTGAAAAAGGTTACCTGACGCTATTTGTCCAAAAATTATAAATTACATCAATATTTTCACCTCACTTATTAATTTTCAATATAAATTAATGTTATAACTTAATACAATTTATTTTATAATTATTACAATACTAAAAAAATATCTAGGAGTGAAATTAAACGCCATGCCTTAGTGCTACAATAAAGAGGGTTGGTTAGCTAATGGCCTACAATCACTCCCAAAAAAAACCTCAGTCCGCCTAATGATACCTCATTCGAGGAGATTAGTATTTAGTTACTCATATGTATAGTAAAAAAAAGTATGTACTCCCCATAAAAGATAAAAAAGAACTAGCCTAAAATTTTTAACACCAAAATTAGTGTGTTTTATAAATTTCCTACGCCATCTAATGGTCATTAAAATGTAACCCCTACTCCGCATTAAACATGAACACACCGAGACATGTGGAAATAAAACAATAAATTAATAATATTATGCATAATTATGAATATGAAAATTAACTAACGATTCCCGCATCATCAATAATGGCAATTCGATAATAGTTGACAGATCACCTTATTAATCAGCCAGATAACATTTATCAAGCACTTGTGAAACAGGAAACCACGGATAGCAAGAGTAGTGTCCGGTATAATGAAATGGCTAATAATAAAGTGTCCATAGATATTGGCGATATTTCAGTCGCTGATAAGTTATATTTGGAGGCTGTATATTATTTTATATGGACCCCCTAGTTTATTATCCGTGACTTGAATTACGGTCAAAATATGGTATTGGAGTGGCTTTTAACCGGAACAAATCGTATGGGCCTCTATTATATTTAACCCAAATATACTAACGATACTATAACTGGGGAAGTACACCCTTTGCTTTTGTTTATCCGCCAAGCAGTAGTGTGCAAACATTACTGTGTTACGTTTTAAAGAGCACTGTTTCCAGTTAAATTACTGGGCATATGAGACCTTAGAACCGATGCCTCAGAGTGACGAGCACAGTGCATTACCACGCAAGATTATGCAATGCAAAGTTCTGGGTGGCCCTGTAACTGTTATGAGCAGGCGTAGCGCTTACCATCAGGTGAACGAATTGTTCGTCGTGTAAGATAGTCAAATAAAAAAGAAAGCGCGTCGCGACTCCATATATCCTGACCCCGCTGTTTATAATATTATGAAAAAAAAAACCATAGACCCAACCACGGGAGCTATTAGGAAATCCCCAGCTTTGACCGCTTGGTAGACTCCATTATGCTGACCGATAACAAATCGACTCGGGTCGATAATAACGAAATGCAGTAACAATAGTGACGCACGCATTTACGACAAGTGATTGATGCGCTACCGACGGGTCGGCAATGATTTATACGTAGCCGGCGATCGGTGGGCGGGCAGACGAGCAACTTTAGCAATAACTTTATTTTGGAGCTGAAAAGTGCTGTAAAACGCGACTAAATAAAAAAAAAAAATTAAGCCAAATGCAATCTAAAAATGATCCAATTTGCATTCAAACTTTTTCGATTTTTTTTTTCTGTTTATTTTTCTATTATATTTTTATTGAGTTTATAGCTATGGGACTTAAATTTGAGTTTGGTTGAATAAGATTTTGATTAGTGAGTCCTTAACCAACCAGGCGGACATTAGTAGTGTTATCTAAACCATACAGCATTCTGCCTATCGTCCAATTGCCTGCTTGCTCCAACCTGGAGTTCGTTCATAGACACCACACTAGTATAACTGTCATGCTAATTTACGCCCACGCACGGTCAGTTCTACTTGAACTGTTTTTCAGTGTCATGGCAATGTCAGCATGGTGTATGGCCTACATTAAACTAAATAAAATCATAACAGCTTTTTAAAACTCCGCTTACATATGAAACTTCTTTTAGTTACTCTTACGTTAGAAGCGTGACATAAAAGGGACGCCCAAATAAAACTCCGTTACAATTAAAATAATCTTTGCACCTCCAAATAAACAGCCGACTTCCTTAAAAATAACCCTTATCGCCTCCCAAAACTGTCGCACGCTCATTAAAAAAGTCACAGGTTCCAACCAAACACCAAACGAATTTTAAAACTCGTCGTCAAAAGACTGCGTAAACATCATTTAAAATTTGGGCCAGAGGGAGTCCTGAGGGCACCTATTTACCAGCCAATTAATAAGGTCTAAACTCTGAAGGCTTTCGACGTGAGACGCTTTCAAGGGTCATTTTGGCTTGACGCAGATGCGAAGCGACGTCAAGTGGACGGGGAAAGCACTGAAGGACTGACTTGTAGTAAGTGGCGGGTTGGCATTCGCTGTTTGGACTGCTCATAGTATTTTTTTTCTGCAATCTATTCTAATGGTAGGTATGTTATACACCAATTCGGACCGGGCTCCCGTGGTGGGGGCCTAGCCCTTCTTCGAAAGTGAGGGGAGACCCGTGTCCAGCAGTAGGACGATATGGCTTGATGATGATGATGATGATATATTTGTATTAGTATGTATGTTTATTATATTATGGTATATATTAAGTTTATCTATTATTTAAGTTTATTTTGTGTATAATATTTATCTATTTATTTATTTTATTTTATTCTATGTATATACGAAAAGCCACCGTCCGATGTCATAATTACTCCTCTCCGTGCATGGTTGTCTGGAAGAGATCGCTCTGAGCGATAAGACCGCCCATTGTGACACTAATTGTAAAATTTGTTTTGTTCTAGTTTTTAAGTTTTCTTTGTTCTGTGGTGTTTCAATAAAGAGTTTATCTATCTATCTATCTATGATGATGAATTCTAATTGTTTGGCATTTCGGTTTTGTTTTCAATGTTTTTTTATTTGTTAACGTATCTTTTATGATAAATAAATAACGCATCACGGTCACATATATAGATTATATGCCTCTAGAATTCCATGTATCTAAGGAAGGAACTACAAGAAACATGGTCCTACAAACACTCAGACTCGGAGCAAATACACACAAATCTTTGCCCTGTGCGGGAGTCCAACCCGTGACCTCACGCTTCGCAGACGGTCTACCACCCACCTGCGCCATAGAGGCCATCAACACCGGCTGAGATGATGATGATAAACTAGTACGTCTGTCCGAGTCGGTTCCCAACTGCGACAGCCTTTAAAAACTCTTGGAAATGCATAACGTTGTCTGAATTTTGATCCGTTCTACGTGATAAGGACAAAAGAAAGGGGTCACTGGATCCCAAATTTAATTCAATTTCAAAAGGCGGGAAAGTAATTGTAAAAGTTTTAATGCAATGTCACAGATAATTGCTTAGATATCTGCTTGTCAGAAAGTTAAATGAGTAATTTTTTTGTTCCTACGTTTATGTGGAAGTTGGCAACTGTTTTTGCTCTTGATGTTGGGTTTTTAATCAGGGGTCTTATTTTCTATGACCACCTTGACTGGTAACGCGCTCGTTTTGAACTGTCAAAATAACGCGCGGAAAGTTAGCGCGTTTCAGACACGTTTTGAGAAGTTTTGAGGTTCAAGTTAAGTTATGACTTCACCCGTTTTCGGCAAGGAGTCTCATGTGGCATAGCGAGTAAGGACCTCGATGGTAAACGTTGACAAAATCATAATCATCATCATCATCAATCCATATCGGCCCACTGCTGAGCACGGGTCTCCCCTCACTTTCATGGGGAGGATTAGGCCTAAAAACTAAACTAGCTTACAAAGTAGGTATTTTACTTACTGTTATTCTCAAGCTATAGAAACTCTGAACAACCCAAAGGCTCTGGAGTATTTGCCTACAGAGGGTGTGGGAGTCGTTTGGGCATATTCCCGGAAGCTCTCCAACCACTTGAAGAAACTAATAGTGACAGGAAGGGGAAGGAGATCCAGGGGTCGAAGTCAAAGTAAGTGATCTGACCAACATCTATATGGGAATCCATAGTGTCTGAGATCGTCGTGGAAGGCGACGAATCGTACAAGGTAGAGGTATTGGAGTACATCCCAATGGTCTGCAAGAAGCATACGGAGGAGGACTCTTAGACTATGCACTGAAATCTAGGTACCGCAGATCTCCACTACTGTAGGTGTCTTGAAAATTGAGTGTAGAGTTGAATTGCGAATAGCTTCGAAAGCTTTTGAATAGCTTTCGAATAGCTTCGAAAGACGGAACTTAGACTAGACACTTCTTCGAACAAAGTGACATGGAATGATCGCCGAAAGAGTTGTAAAAAACAGCTACAATTAAAAGAAAAATCGTCAACATGCGATTTGAACTCGCGTGCTGAGTTTTCCCTCCTATTTAGTCCAAGGTGCTTAAAATTATCGATTTTGTGTCTATTATTATTGTTGTGAAATGTCAGCCTTATTTATTTTAGAAAACCCTATTAATATTTCTGCGCCATCTTTCAAACTGAGAACATTGTGTATTTGTGTCAGTTGAAAACTATTCACAATATTTGGAATAATTTTCAACCACATCTAAGCCTTTATCTTCGTCCGAAAGTCCATCTATCATCCAAGACAACATTCATCTATCACTACTTTACTATAGAAGTGAGTTTCGTCGATCGCTCGTCTACCCTCCCCCACAATCACATTTACATCTATTTGTTAATTCAGCATTCCATCGATAGGCGCGATCCGTCTTCTTCCCGGCCTGGTCGGCGGTATCGGCCCCGATTCGAGGTTTTTATTACACTTTGATAGGTTGGGTTAGTGATGGGGTAACGCGACTACTCCCTGTCAGCTTATACGGCCAAATAGCTCTTGGAAAGTGGGTTTGCTGAACAAGGTCTAGCAGATAATTTATAAGGCTTACCATTATCTATAATCGTATCTTTTTTTTTTCGTATCTATATATCTACGTATATCTTGAGTTTGAGTTCATTAAAGGAACTACCAATAATTCTACGATTATTTTCCCCAGCAGTCACGTATCTATTCAAGTTCCCACCCATCACTTAGCGCTCCTGCTTTATTATTGGCCGGATATTCCGTCCGGCCAAATCAGGTTTTTCCCATCTGTTCTACCACACTTTGATGGTCTGATTTGGTCTGATTGCTTCCCCTGCTTTTGTGTTCGTTGAATAAAACATTCGGGTCCACTTGTTCAGACGAGCATTCAGATGTGCCTAATAATCGTGATGGCTGTATTAGGAGGCCTTCTTTTGAAGATTCAGGATTAGGCAGTTTTAACTGATTTTATTTTCTACCAATCTGGGCTGAGTATCCGTGGCCTTATTCTTTTATGAAAGTGTGGCACGACCCTTGCTCATCATCGTCATCAACAGCCCGTATTCATCCACTGCTGAACGTAGGCCTCTCCTAGTGAAAGCCACTGATCCCGATCTTCAGCTCTTCTCATCCAGTCTTTGTCTGCCGTTTTGCGCGAGTCGTCACTCCACCTAGCTGGTTGGCGTAACACTACGTTTTCCTAAACGTGTTCTCCACTCTAGGAGTAGCCAAGTCGTTTACTCCATCGGTTCTTCTGGAGATGAGACCGGCCCAATGCCACTTCAGCTTCTTTATCCTTTGAGTTACGACAGTTTGAGACCTTTGCTCACAGTGGGTAAATGTGGAATGCGATGACGATGATGGTGACATACCATATTCCACCGCCTCACGAAGATGAAGCGAGACCAGAGCTTAGGGCCTTTATTCGCCACGCCACATGAGATTTTTAGCCAAAACCGCGTTATGTCATAACGCGCTATAAACTTAAATGCGTTTCGTGAACGCACCCGTGGAACCAAAAAATATTTACGCGCTAGCTTCCTGGGCTCTTATTCTCTATGCCAGAGATTCCTTGCCGAAAACGCGTGATGTCCTAAATAACTAGTTAATATTGTCACCACTATTATCCAAAAAATCATCCTTTCCAAAGCACTTACAGTGCCTAGACCAATATCTACACAGTCAACCTACAATAGTTGCAAAATAGAATAGAAAAAAGAAAAGAACAATTGTATACCAACGATATAATATGTATATTATATAAAAACCAAATATTTATTGACAGAACTTAAACAACAAAATAAATAAAAGAAAAACTAAGTAAAACTAAAAACTTAAAAATATAACAAAAGAGTGTGGGTGTCCATGAGGCATGGTGCCAAGAACACTGGCTGCATTTCCACGTTGAACAGCAATAGCTATTCTCTGTGCGAGAAATGAGCCAGCCCTCTTGTCACCAGCGGCGTCGACTAAACGGGGAAATAATTGCTTAAAAATTTTTCTCGTACTTGGACCCCATGGATATAAAATAAATAGAAATAAATTAAAATAATTAAATGTAATTAATTACATCTATCATCTTTCTATATATTCTATCATTATTGCTCTTAGCGTTAAGTCCACCATTTGTACTAGCTATTTAATCTGTGCAATAAAGAATTAAATAAATAAATGCGAAGTGCCTATATCCATCGAAAATAATTAGAGACAGCAATCAGAAGTCCGTATGTCGTTAATTAGTGTTTCAAAATTACGTTCCGTTTCACTAATTATTAATATAATTTTGTGAAATTAATCTCTTTCAGGTAAACCTTCGAATTTTGAGCTGTTTATACGTTGTTCTATTGAAATTTTAACAAATTTCAATTTTAAATGAATAACACAGAAATGTTTGTTTTGATACCTTTCTTATGTTAAACATAGAATGCCTATTTGGAATTATTTTTATAGAACTAAAAAGTTCTTTACAGCCTAATATTATAGCGATGTGGATTCAATTAAATTCTCGGTACAGCGTGAACCTTTACAAAAATTGAAAAATAACAAAATGTTTTACTCAAACAGTTCTAGCAATTCTATCGGTATTTTTCTTTAAAGTTAGTCATAAATAAAAGTAGGTCAGAGAGCAGTTGAAACTTTTAAAATATAATAAACTAGCTGCGCCCCGCGGTTTCACCCGCGTAGTTCCCGCGTAGAATGTCATATTTATTTATATCTAATCAAAAGCCTAAAAAATAAATTAGAAGCTTCTATCTTTAAAAATTACGAAACTTCCATACAAACTTTCATCTCCTATTTCAAACCTTTACAATGCTTTTATCGCATTATAAAGTACCCTATGTCCTTTCTCAGGCTCTAGACTATCTCTGTACCAAATTTCATTTCAATCGGTTCAGTAGTTGAGACGTGAAGGAGCAACAGACAGACAGCAGAGTTACTTTCGCATTTATAATATAAAAAAGTAAGGAGTAAGGTTTGTAATTATCCATCGGTGAAGAAAAATTTCTTAAGGAAACCCACATACCTGCCCGAGAATTATTTCAGGGTTCTGTATATATCAACCAATCCGGACCGGGCCCCGTGGTGGATTATAACCTAATCCTCCTCACGAAAGTGAGGGGAGACCTGTGCTCAGCAATGGGCTGAGGGTTGTTGATAATGACGATGACTTATCGAAAGGATTTTTATTATTTTTTCCTTATCAATAATAGCAATATTATATAATTATTATCTACTGTAACCTATTTTTTTAATTTTTATATAATAAATATGCACTTGTGGGAAAAATGTAATCAGTATGTCTGTATGTAATTTTCAAGACAAACTTTTATATATAAATTATTCATTGTGCATTGCAAGCTGATCTAAATGAGTCCAAACACTATTATCCTTCTGCTCTTCACTGAGAAGTTCCGTTGTCTACCTTCCGTCTCTATCATGATATCAGCTCGCTGTCACATAAATATTGGATTGCCATCAAAACTTGACAGACATGCAAAATTTCAACTCAATCGAACCGCAGGAACTGGGTCTAAGTTAAATAAAACCTTGAGAAATAAATATAATTTGACTAATTTAATTTTTCTTAATACCACAGAATACTTATTTATAATTATAACAATAATCAAATATGAGTTGCCATAAAAAATCTTGCTTCTAGCCACAGTAAAAACAAAACAGTAGTGTATGTTCATAGAACGATACCAATCGTGACTTGTATGTGTGCGTGCTCTTTACGCACGCACTCAAGGTCAATTGAATGTAGTTACGCAAAAGGTTTCAATACACACAAAGTTACTTTTGAGATAATTTTTGATATTGTTGGTTTCGATGTTAATACAATGAAAAATAGCACAGAACAACAGAATCAGAATCAGATGAACATATCTGTTCGTGGATGGATGGTCAGAAATATTGTCTGTTTGTCTGAAGTTTTGTGAGAGCGATGTATGAATGTGTTTAGAGCTGTTAAATTTAAAATTGTTTTTATTTGATGTTTATATTCTTGTTTCTTGTTTCTATGTTAATTTTGAATGTTATAATTGTTTTGACATGATTATTATTGTGTACTATTAGTTAATATAATTGGTTATGCCGTATTAATTGATTAAATAAATAAATAAATAGCGGTTTTTACGTCTATTTTTTGAACTGCCTGATAATATTGATTTTAGCATCAGCTTGGTACGCTTGGGTCATTTTTGACAATGTAGTGGGTTCGAACCTTATTGCTTAACTACGTTTATTAATCAGGTAGCCCAATAGCCATAGTACAGTGGCTAACGCCAGCAAGAATACTCATAAATGTCTCCACACTCCACCTACAGACTCGACTGAATGCTCTCTTTCCTCAAAAGTTTGCTGGAAGAAAACTCTTCATAGGGTTAAGCTCGCCTCTGTACATTAGTTTATTACTAAGTTCTCTGTAAATATGCTTTATGTTTACAATAATGAATATAAAGAATTTATAAGTGTCTCTGTGTGCGTGCGTACATACAAGCTCCCCTTAGTGCCG
The DNA here is from genome assembly GCA_912999815.1 of Campaea margaritaria. Classification (NCBI taxonomy): domain Eukaryota; kingdom Metazoa; phylum Arthropoda; class Insecta; order Lepidoptera; family Geometridae; genus Campaea; species Campaea margaritaria. Next base: position 302,917 of record OU538813.1, on the reverse strand, counting down.
GTCAATGAAGATGACTTACTTTCCTGTTTCCACTATTGCCCTAACCACCCCTACCGGAAGCATCCCCTCTGTTATTAATACTTGTTCATCTCGTAACGGAAGAGTCTAATAAGCTGACATAACATAACGGAAATTATAACAACAATATTGCTATATGTTACGAGTATTATGTACTACTCGAACTTTCAGGGGTTCCGGTGGGTACTTTTATAAGCTTTTACTTACATACTGTGACTGTACGTGTGTGAGTGTGTGTGTCCATGTGTTATATATTTCAATTTCTTTATTTCTTTTCTTATATGATGTAAGGTGAAACTTATCGCTTATGGCAAGAAATTGGAATTTCAAACAGTTTTTTTTGTTTTGGCGCTAGACCGGGTTACTTCTTTTTATTTTTATTGGACTGAGTGACGAGACGAGCAAGTTGTTCACCTGGTGGTAAGCGCTACGCCTGTCCATAACAGTCACAGTGCCACCCAGTACTTTTCATTAAATAATCCTGCGCGGCACTGCACTGCGCTCGTCACCCTGAGATACCGGTTCTAAAGTCTCATACGCCCAGTAATGTCGCTGGAAATTTACTTAAATCACTTCATTTAAATAATATTCGAATTTGTTACAATGTGTTAGTAGATCAATTTTACGATATTCTATAGAGATATTTAACACTGATACAGCTGCTTAATCAACTAGTTATATCATGAAAAATAATTTATTTATGTTGCAAATTTCGTTATCATAACTAATTACCTGGTTTAGGGCCAAAAAGCTAAAAACTACGTGAAACGTAACACCTTAAGGGAGGTCACCCACGGCTGTTGACGATAGAGACAAAAGGTAGAGAATGGAGCTCCTCAGTGGATAACAGTACATTGATGGTGTTTGGGTTTATTTTGATCAGATAAAGTACCGGATTCGTATTTAATACAAACCAACTCTAATAATTATTATCAATAATCTTATACTGTTTTGTTTTTTTGGTAGAGTTTATATGCCACATATGTAGAGAACGAAACAGATAAGGAAATTGAGAATTCAGTCATAAATCTCGACTCTACCGCCGCCATATTATCATGAAATTTTATACCTACTGGCGTAGAAACGTAAGCACCATGTTATGCAAATTCAGACCCTTATACTCTATAATTCGCCATATAGTTCAAAACAATACCATTATGCGAGCGGCTATAGCGCTTGACTCTACGAAGTAAACGCTTTTTTTTATACTTATTATAAGAGCTGGGAGAGTTCGTGACTGCAATGTAGAGTACGGACAGTATGGTAGAGTTGGTAGAAAGCGATCTCTATTGAAAATGTTATCAGTTTCTCCCATACGATGATATGAAATTGAATCGGAATTGGTTTCACCTTTTATCTGGAATATAAATACGTATTTTGCGATACGAAAATGTAAGTCAGAAGTGGGATATGTTTATAAACTGGTCGTTTTGTATTTTTCTTCGCTTTAGCTTGGGTTGAGCTCATGTAGAGCGGCTCCAGGCGTCTTTGTAGAGATCATTTCTTCGGTAATATATTGTTAGCGGTGGTAGCCTGGAGAACGTGCGCCTACAAGAAAATGGTCTTGAGTTCAAATCCCAAAGCGGGCTCGTACCAATGTGTTTATCTTACGCAATTATTACTAGCTTTTTATTTTAACCACCTCTACCACGAATAGACCCTACACAGCCAGATCTGGAGTTCCAGAAACCAGTAGAGGGTGTCAGGGAGATGGAGTATTGCTTTTCGCTGGGATCGTAGCATGTGGAAAGATGTAGTCTCTGCCTATTCCAACGGGAGAAAGCCGTGATTGTATGTATGAAATTACTGGGCATATGGGACTTTAGAGCCGATGTCTCAGGGTGACGAGCGCAGTGTAGTGCCGCGCAGGATTATGCAATGCAAAGATCTGGGTGGCACTGTAACTGTTATGGGCAGGCGTAGCGCTTACCATGAAGTGAACGACTTGCTCGCCTCGTCACTCAGTCAAATTAAAAACAAAATGATATACAGCGTGTTAACAAACCCCGTCTGTCTCCGGCTGTCCGGACATCCGGTATTCGACCGGGCCGGATTACCGGCCGCCACGGGACGATATTAAAACATCGCGGTTTAATAACGCGGCGATTATCGTGAAAGCTTTTTAGCGTTTTTTGTGGACCAAGGCAAAAGCTTCGGAAGAAAAGTTGGAGTCGTGGTTTATTCCTGTTTTTTTTTTGGTTCCTAGAGATAACATAGGTATTTACACCTTTTTTGACATATTCTAGTTTAGTCTATTACAATTTTGAATTATTATTTTATTTTTTGACAACAAATTTATTTTTGGATATTTAAACTTATTTATATTTAAATTTTTAAATTTATAATTTTTAAATTTAAATATAAAACTAACACTAAAGCTTAAAAATCTAACAAAAGTGGATGTTCATGAGGCATTATGCAAAGAACACTGGCTGCATTTCCACCTTGAATAGCATTATCTATACTCTGTGCGAGAAAAAAATGTATTTTAGAATAATTATTAATATTTTTTTTTGTCATTTTTTTAACACATCTACATAATTTTAATAGTAATATGCTGTATTAGAACACATAATAAAGGTTTTATTATTATTTACTCATTAATTAATATATATTTTGACGTCTTGTCTAGTTTATGATTTAATAAATATTTGACTCATTGGGTCAAACCTATAAAACCATAATATTATCAGTAATTATATTCAATACCCATTACAAATTCATTGTTAATAAATTACATATAAACAGCTTTAATAAATTCATATTTTTTATATATTCGAAATAATTTAGATTTAAAATAAATTTACCACTCCATAATGGCCTCATCTCTTCCATATTTTATTGTCTTTTAAAAATCTGAACACTGAATGAACTTGTACCACCGTTTACCGCAGTTACCTTTAGCCGTAGGAAGAGCAATATTTCCTCATCACCTCAGATCGCTGAGATTACTCATCGGATGCTGTAATGTCCCCATAACGGCGCGAAGCTCAGCAATTCAGCCAAATTAATTGGATTGAAACAAATGAAAACGGGGACACGCTTAGGGGCTGCAGTGTTGATGTTGACAATATAATGGTCGACTAAAAAAATTTACAGTTTTTGATGTGAAACATCTAAGCGGCCAGTCTCATTAAGAAGTCCGGCGCGCTGTATGGCGTCATTCAGCGCGCCGCACAACGTAACTTTCATATATTTTCATTGAAATGATAGTGCCACGCGGCGCTGTCAAAATGTACCAACGTGACAGCGCCGCGCGGCGCGCTGTTAGCCACGCTGTATGGATCTGTTTTCCGTCTAATGCAGCAGCTGGTTAGACTAGTTGTTGGTATGGGATTAGCGTTTTGAACACGTCTTTATTAGCTTGGTAGGTATGTAACGGAATCATTGAACGTGATTTTCCCTTTCAAAACGTCGGACTTTGCACACTTATCAAGAACCGATGACAATACAATAAAATAATAAAAAATAAAATAAAAATTCATACCTAATTTAGTAGTTAGTCCTAGTTTAGTCGATCATATTTGTTTTTTTTTTTCTGTGTATATGTGACTTAAATGTTTGACTTGTCAAAGTGCATCATTTGTGCTTCCCTGCAATAAATGATTTGACTTTTGAGTCTTACAAAGTAACTCTACAAGTGGTTTTTCGATGGCACTACCATTCACAAGTCCAAAAACTTCCATTTAATTTTATGAACGATGCAAGTTCTTAAGAAATATTTGGAGCAATTCGTAGACAATGCATTTTCAACGCATATAGTATCTGACTGTACGGTCCATTTTTCTACCTTCAGATTTTATTATCTACTTCACAAAAACTTAATCGCCGTCTCTTAAGAAAAACACAAATAACTCGTCCTCGCCAGTCTTACGACCTCCTTAATGGATCGCATTCGCAGCATCTGCTCCCAATGATTGCAAATGTTTATTTACTGCAGCTAAGCAAGGGCAGGGCGTACTAAAACGTAGGTGAGTTCGAGATGACGAGGCATTCGAAAGATTCGCATTTGATGCAAAATTACAATCGAGTCCATAAACATCTCGCTTTAATTAACTCGATTTAACTCTTGACATGTTTTTCGATTGTTTTGAGTAGACTCACTTGCCACTCGGCTCTTCGCTGGCTTTCTTTACACATTTCCTAGTTAAGTAATGAATTAACTTGTAAAACTGGCTAGTTAAGTCCTTATCAAACTTCGGACAGAAATTTGCCAGTTAAGTAGTAAATTGACGATAAAGTAATGCTTGCACGTTAACTCGTCACTTAACTAATAATGCGAATATCAGCCTAAAGCGCGAATCGGTCTAAACTCGTCAGTGCCACCGACCAAAAATATTTTCTTTCGTATATTTAAAAACAATCCGCTTTCACTCAAATTCGAGTGCGAGAGAAAATCATCGAGAGGTTTAAACGATCGAAACAATCGACTAAAACATCTCGACTGGCCCATTGCTAGACAGGCATACTAATGATTGTCGTTACTCTCCGAGCGCGACAAATGGTATACAGTTAAGCGCCAGGTGGCGCTGCAGACGTGATGCTTGCCGCTGGCGTTTTTGTGAATCTGCTAATGTTTTGGGCCTTGTGTAATGGGCTTACTTTTGCTTTGTTAATAGGGTCAGCTTTTTTGAGCGACTGTCTTGAAGTATCTATCTACTTTTAAAGATATAGGAAACTGAGACGAATTAGATCAAGGGATGAATCCGATCTGACTTTTGTATGAAGTGACGTCATGCAGCGTGCCGCATGGCTGCACGGCTTGGCACTAAGTTGAATGACAGATCAATACAGCCAAGCATGCTGCGCGTCGTGCGGCGCTGTCACTTTGATACATGTTGTACATTTTGACAGCGCCGTGTGGCGCTGTCTCTTTAAAGTGGTGGAAACTCAACTGAAACTTCGGGAGCAGTTTTGAAAATACAACAAACTGAATGTTTATTTTTAAAATGAATTCTTCTTAGAGCATCCTAATAGAAAGTAGCATTAACCATCATCCAAAGTAAACGTCTACCAGTAAAAGCTGAAATATCGGTATCTCCAAACATCTCAACATTTGGCAGCGCTCGCCGCAGTTTAAAATTCATAAAGGCCTGGATAAACCCAATATCTGTAAGTGAGGAGAGCCATTAGTCCAGCGCCAGTGGAGTAGTGGTGTTGGCCCGTGGCCAGCCAAGCAGACCGATACGCCGACTTATAGGTTCCAGGTTTAGGTAACTTCAGTGAGAGGTGACTTGTTTAAATGGTTCGATGGGATTTCTTATTTTAATAGTTTGGAGGTTTGAAATTCATGGTTCATTCTTTGTCCTGTCGAAAGTCTGTGGGAGTAGAAAAAAATCGGCTAAAAAAATCTCTGATTCAATCGATATTTTATAGCTTAAGTTGACAATGGCTAATAGTGGTCTAAATATAAAATATAATGATGACTCGAGATACAGTCCCGTCTAAAATACAATTCCACTAGATGCGATATACGAGTCTGACCTCCTAACCGTATTGATATACGAACAGAAAGGTCTATTCCAATTTTAGTGCTGATTTCAATACATTCAATGAATATCTTAGTAGGTTACCTTCAAGTATTTCAACCGCAGCAATTCCACAATCTGCCGATATTCAACTATAGCTAAAAAGACATAAAGTTTACTATCCCTTATCAAAGAACGCTAAATTGTACGAAAAAATCGTGGATTTCAAGCGATTGCTTTTTACGATTTCAGAGGTACTTATGTTTGAAATAAATGGTGGATTTAGCAGTAATGATCTCTAATAGAAATTAGCTGGGTTTAGAATTCAATGGGGTCTGAAAACTGAATCAGATTAACTAGAGAAATGTACAGCGCAGCATTCTAGTAAAACTGCTTTCATATTTTTTTTGTTTTGTTTTTTTGGAGCTCACTTGATGGTAAATGGTCACCGCCGCCTTTAGACATCTGCAACGCTGGGCATTGCCGGTGCGTTGCCTACCCGTATTAGAAAGGAAACTTTTGAATTTGACTTTAAAGTTGTGCATGCTGTATATCTGAAGAAGACCTCGAATGAAAGATCATTGTATATCTTGTAGGTACGTGGAAGAAACGAACGCGAAAACCGAGTTTTATGCGATTTTAACGCATCTGCAACACGTCTTTAATTTACAATAATCGTTAAGCCACGTCAGAAGACCTTCAGCGGCTTGACAATCTCCGACACCAGAGACTGGCAGAACCCAATTCGACAAAAAAGCCAAACTGCGTGGCAGATATCTAAAATGGCGTCACGCACTAAACCCTCCAAGTAACGCGGGTAATAACATCCTAACGTAAAAACACTCACAGAACTTGTTCCAGGCGTCCGCAAGTAATCAGAACAGATATAGAACTAATAGATATCGCCAGTTTGAACCAAAAAACGGATCAATCCTACTTTGAACACTTGACTCTGTTATGTTGGTGTATGGTATATGTTATCCTTAGGGGGCAAAGGGTGGGTTACAGAAAGCCACTTTGCTAGAATGAAAAAATGGGAGATAATGTTAAAGAAGGCATGAAAGATAAGATTGACGAATTATGCGAGATGATGAGTAAAAGACGGATTGATGTTCTTTGTAATGAAACTAGATGGAAAGGATGTGACGCCATCACGCATGGATCCTACAGCAATCTAGTAAAGGATGTCAGTGAGTTGGTGTATGCTTCCCGCTGGAATCGTAGCAGGTGGAAAGATGTAGTCTCTGCCTATCCCAACGGGAGGAACGCGTGTCTGTATGTATGTGTGTATGATTCTGTTAAGATAATGGAATAATAAATTTTGAAGAAGAAGTATTGACAGTCAATGGACAACCTGGGGCCTCACCACGAAGCGCATCCAGTTTAAGGCCTTAAACTGAACTGCCCTGCTAACTGTCACCGCCAATATCGCTAAGCGTCGACAAGTCGACCAGAGACATTTATCCAAAGAGATCGGAACAATTTGTTTGCATTTATGGGACTTTATATAGCTCCATCTCATTCTCTTTCTCTTTCATTCTCTGCAGTCTATTTTTGAGTGACATCACGTCACGTTTGTCATTTATGAGTGTGTGGTGCCAATCTAGGCCTGAACTGCATGGAATAAGAATAAGTACGTGGTGACCCCTTTGATTTGACATTTGACACATGCAAATGACGTTTGACACACGCCAAATGCGTGTCGCTCATTGTTAAGCTTTTAACCGACTTCAAAAAATGAGGATGTTCTCAATTCAACTGTTTATGTTTTTGTACTTTTAGTTTTTCTTCTATGTTTCAATAAAGAGTTTTATCTATGTATCTGTTTGTATCTAGATTATTTTCTCCCGAAACGCCAAGATTAATTTTGGGTCGCTGCGTCAACCTACTTAGCAAGTTTGTTTCCTGTATATCTGTGGCAATCAGGGGTCACAGTGGCTTATCATAATCCGAGGCTGGATTAAGGAGGCTATTGGAAACGTGGTCCGGATCAATGTTAGACCACACCGACGGTGTACTACAAGAACCATATTCTTTGATTAAAAGTGTTATTTGGTTCGTGTTTGGATTTGGGTCTCATTTTTTTCTGACACTCACAGTATATATTGGATGGATTAATTCTGAAGAGTTAAAATAGAATAGAATAGAATAGAAAACTCTTTGATGTGCCTGCACCAAAAATATTAACACATAGAGTTCACTGGATGCAAGTACCTTGACGATGTTGCCGTGTGGGAGACTTCTTATAATAGGTGATTGTTTTTTTTTATTTAACTGAGTGATGGGACGAGTAAGACGTTTACCTGATGGTAAGCGCTACGCCTGCCCATAACAGTCACAGCACCACCCAGAATACTGCATTGTATAATCCTGCGCGGCACTGCATTACGCTCGTCACCCTGAGACATCGGCTCTAAAGTCCCATATGCCTAGTAATTGTACTGGAAGCAATGCCCTTAAAACCGGAACACAGTAATGTTTGCACACTACTGTTTGGCGGATTGTTTTTTATCACACCAATTATATTAATGCGAAAGTTTTTACGTCTCAACGGATTTTCATGAATTTGTCTCATAGATACGTTAGGTCCTGGAATAGACAATGGTAACCTTTCTTTGTTCTATTCCAATTATTCTCATTTTTTTCTCCCTAACGCTTCCTTTGGGATGATAGTCAATGCGGATGAAACTGCGTGTTGCAGCTAGCTTACAATAATATTAGTAGGATTATACCTAAGTGGATATCTACCTACAATTTAGAGTTCTGTACCTAACATTACGTTCCAGGAATCATGGTCATCAATCCTATTCCTGTTCTCTACCTTGTCCAACCAAAGGTTGTCTGGCAGAGATCGCTTTTAGCGATAAGACCGCCCATTGTACCTATTATAAAGTTATGTTTTTTTTCTCTCTGTTTTATACATTTTGGTGTCAATAAAGAGCTATCTACCTATCTATCTATCTATCATCATCATCATCATCAACCCATACCGTCCCACTGCTGAGAATGGGTCTCCCTTCGCATTGGTGAGGAGGATTAGGCCACAATCCACCACGGGTAATAGTCCCATTTTTCATACCTTTCAACAGTTCTGAGAAAAACATCCCATAACAGAGCGCCTGGATCCTCCGGAACCGTAGGCATGCACATGTGTAGCTTTCATCAGATATTCCGAAAGTTTCCAACTCGCTACTTACACGCTCTAATTTGTTCGTAAATTGGAAACATCGCCCAACTTGGCTAATAAAACATCTTCGGCTTTATTAATGTGTTCCGGTAAAGGTATAAACGGACGGGGGGGGGGGGGGGGGTTGAGCTGTACAAAAGGTAGATCTGTCACTTAAATACATTAATCACGGTCAAACAATCCTGGAAATATCCCTGCTGACGCACTTGTGGTGCCAGAAGCAGGTCAGTGCAGTTTAACACGTTGATTGCTGAACCGGTTTTTTTGGCACTTTTGCGAATCTTCACACAACGTGTGTCTTTACTGTTTACTGGCGTTGTGTCGTAACTAAACTTAATCAGTTGTGCTGATAAAACTGACATTATATTGCAGTGCGGATACATAAGTGCGATGGCTCAGAGGGATGCTTTTAAAAAAAGAATAATTTCTTATAAATGAATTTAATTAAAAGGAATCTATAATTAATTACAATAAATGATACTCGTTCGAAGTATGAACAAAGAATGCTTTAGAAACTACAAACTACAACTAGGTAAAAATTCCCATGCGGTGTCCATTGACGTCAATGCTGACACCGCGCATCGTGTCCGCTGTGCCGTGTGCAATGTTGATTGAGGTCGGTGCAAGCGCAGCGATTCCCATACGTTAGCCTTGCGTAACAGGGTTCGCGCGCCACGCGTGTTTTCGCTTGCCGTAACGTTATAAAAAAAAAAGTTTGTGTTTTCAGCAGTAAACGGGTTAAGCCCTTATACTGGATAGGTTTAATTGTTCGTGATAAGCTCTCTAATCTGTAAGGTGACGCTGTGATAAGCATTTAATCTCAAATCAGCTCCATCGCGCTTGAGGTTGCGAGATAGTATGCCCGAAAATAGCATAATTAATGTTTTACGTTCAAAATAAAAATAATTGTATCCTAACTAATATTATAGATAAGAATGTGATTTTGTTGGTTTGTCATGCCTAAACCACTAAACCGATTTTGAAAATTCTATCACCAATGGAAAGTTTCAATTTATCACCTCAACTAGGATTATCTACATCTAGAAAAACAAAAATTACAAGGACCATGGTCTCACAAACACCTCGATTTGGAGTAAATTTGCCTGAGTATTTGATGTAATATTTGTTTTAATAAAAGTGTTTCTGTTTCGCAACCATCGCTGGACCCTTTTGTAAAAGCTAAATATTATAAGGTAGTGAAAGTAACTAAAATGAATTTTATAAATTATTGTTCAGCTGTTTTCATATTTTAATATTAAAACCGTGAGCGCTCTCAAAAATTGTAATTCGCAAAAAACCTGCTCCCAACATTCGCACCCCAGTAAAAGCCCTCAAAAACTCCCAACAATTTCACCACAATTAGGTATTCCCTTAACAAACTCGTCGAAAATTTCCCGAAGTGGTAACCCACGCTCGCATTTACCTCACTGGCGGCGCTCCAACGGCGATGTACCCCCGCGTCCTCCAGTGCTCATCGTGCAGAAATAACGACCACTACAGACTTCGGAAACCGACTCCCAACCACCCGCGAAATCACCACATTCAACTCTAAAGCTACCCTCATAAGATTTTTGAGGACGCAAAAAGTAAAGTTGCCAAGACCTGCAACACTACTATCCTTTTACAACAAGATCGGATTTTGACTCTAATGGCTGCAATAATAAGAACGTCTGAAGCGCAAAAATAAATTGGCGAACCTGAAGAAAACTGCAAGGCTGCGCCCGATTTATACAATTCTGAACATTAAAATGCAATAAATAAAGTTGATATTGCATTCTCAGTTATTGAATAAGAAACGTATCAGTGGAGCTGTCGCGATTGTATTAGTTTGTTGAAATATTTTTAGTTGTGAGACAAATGGAGGGTCTTGGATTTGTTCAATTTGTATTCGTTGGAAGTTTATTTCTGTAGGACAGTAGATTTGTAGTGTACTTACGGAATTTTATTATTGGGTTCAGACCTCGTTTATTTTATTGAGAACATTTTTATACCATTCCTACTTTTTACAGTATACTCTATATTTTAACAACCTCTAAGGCATGTACTCACACTACTGCGACTACACTGTAATGTCACTGTACAGTATACTCACACTTTGTAGTATTTGTTTTCTAGCATTGGCTTATTCTCGAAATCCCTGGCTTATGGAGGTTTATGGACTCTTTGTCCAAAAATCCAGATATCCCCTTAACTGTTTATGGAGTTATATATGACATCTGGAGTACTGCTCTCACATCTGGAGCACCTTCTGCAACCACTTAACTCCTTACAACGAAGAGCCGTCAGACTTGGTAACGACCCCAAGCTCTCCAACAAGCTGGAACTATTAAGCTTCCACCGTGATATAGGCTCTAGCCTATTCTACAGGTGTTACAGCGGGGAATGCTCTGGAGAGATTTATAATCTCAATCACCTCCATCATCTACCATCGGACCACTCGGCATCGAGAAAAAGCTCATCCATATATTGTAGAAGCGTGGAAATTGCATACAATTCAGTTTACGCGTTCGTTTTTTCCATGTAATTGCAAGATATAAGAAAAAAAAAGTTAATAGAAATAAGATACCTATGGAATGATCTTCCAACAGAAGTTTTCTGTCAGATGTACAGCATGAGAACTTTCTCTATAGCAAAAGTTAAAGGGGTCCTTTCTAGGAAGGGTAGGCAACGCATTGGCAATGCCTGGCGTTGCAGATGTCCATATGTGGCGGTGGCCATTTACCATCGGATGGGCCGCATGCTCGTTTGCCATATATTTTATAATTATTATTTTAAAAAAATTGTTCTAGATTCTGTTTTCATGCTTATTGGTGGCTTGCCAAACTGTGAATCGTTTGGAACGGTGAAAGATGTTCACCGTCTTCTTATGGACTCTGTGAGAGATGTCACGGGTATAGACGTTTTGATTAATAAATTTGGGTTCAATAAGTTAGATTTAGGAATGTTTATAAATATTTCAGCATCGCCTAATCGTGATGCAGCAAAACTATTATTTAAAAAGAAAATGTGTGCTCGCACCTCTCTCTCTTGCCCCTACTGTAATATACAAAACGTAACTCTTTCTACTCTTTCTATCTTCACTAAATTATATCTCCCCCTCAATTTCATCGATCACACTTTTCGTAACGGTCTCGTCACGCATTCACCAGCATACTCCCCAAGCCAAGCGTGCGTAAAGAAATTTTACTCCAAAAATTTAATAATTTTTAAATGTTATATGTCCTACATTTAGGGTTCAATGAGGCTGGTATACCGATGTGGTAAAACTCCCAAAAAAACATAAATAAAAAATGCTTATTGGTTTTTCTAAGGATCAAAATGAAAACCGCGTATCTGTAACTAATGAATTTATTTACATATTCACATATAATTATTAAATCTGCAACATTCAAATAATTAATATACAATAGTAGTCTTAAAGCTACCTAGTACAAATACCTTGACTATCGTAATGTCTATCACAACATTCAGTTTACGTAATGCTGCATGATTAGATACAGCTGTCCTTTTCTATATTAAAGAAAAAGAAAGAGCAAGCATTATTGAACGAGGTCAGGAATTTCCAGTCTTTGATTGGAAGCTTGCAGGGAACAGTTTTTCTTCACTTCTGAAGGTACTTACTTCAATTATTTTATAGTCATGGCTTATTTCAAATCCAAATTTTTCCAGGTTAAATATATATTTTTTCAGAATTTTCACACAGAACAAATTCTGGACACTCCATACAAACGCTGATTTGACAACTCACACGTGTAAATGTCATTTGTACACGCGCCACAAGCGTGTGTAAACACGGAATCATACTAAGCGACCAAAACCAACGACAAACACTAGTATGAATGTTCATACTAACTCATTAGTCTATTACATTTTGGTGCGTAATATTGACAGTCTCCCAATTAACCTCCCAATTGCGGGTAGCGGAAAGGTCCATTCTGTACGTACTACATTGCATATGTCTTCTGTAGCTTAAACACTATTCCTATAACTATTTACATTTCAGCTAACATCACTCTGAAGTCATTCAAAATTTGGCACAATCAATTCGTAGACCCCTTTCAACAACTAGCGAACGTAAGTCGTCTCTCTCATACACATACAAAAAATTGACATGAAACAAGGACAGCGATAGCTGATCAAGTCGCATGACGACTAGTGGCTTAATGACTCCTCACTGATCATAATAACGCTGCGTAGGCGCAGAGGACAGTTAGGAGTACGCTGCTTAGAGCTGATGTCCCTGTAAACAAAAAAAGAATTACTTAAAAAAATCTATAATTATGTAAATAAAACTCAAATCATTTATTACAAGTAGGCAAAAATAATGTAATTTTACAAGTCAGGTACTTAAGTCTCATATGCATACAATGATTTGAGTTTGAAAAAGGAAATTTCCCTTTCAAGTGGTGATTCATGGCTAAATCTCGCACAGGAAAAGGAAACTTTTTTTTGACTGAGTGACAAGACGAGCAAGTCGTTCACCTGGTGGTAAACGCTACGCCTGCCCATAACAGTAACAGCTACACCCAGAACACTGCATTGCATAATCCTGCGTGGCACTGCACTGCGCTCGTCACCCTGAGCCGTCGGCTCTAAAGTCTCATATGCCCAGTAATTTCGTTGGAAACAATGCCCTTCAAACCGGAACACAGTAATGCTTGCACACTACTGCTTAGCGGACTTGGGCTGCTGTATACTGAGTACTGGTTTTGTCTCGTTTTTTTTTCTGGAGTATTCTGTCTCGAGTATTCTTTTCTCTTGCAATTTTGTCACATGATGATGTGTCTCTCTTCTCACTTTCTAGAAGAATACAAACAAGAAGTTACCTGAGGAATCTTCACCGGTAACGGAAGCGGGGTGAGGGGCGTCTTCCTTGATGAAGACCGGCTCGCTCTTCCGCGCGTAGATGTCGAAGATGGTGGCCACGCAGCTCAGCGTGAACTGGCCGGAGGGGGGTGGCACGAGGGTGTACCTGGTGAACAAGCTGTCATCATCACCATCAAAATCCGAATTGCGAAAAGGAGCAAATTAAATTATGTCGTTTTTACGCAACTGAATGTTTTGTTCCTTTTATTTTCATATTATACGCCAACTGCTTAACACTGGTGTCACCTTAATTTCGTGAAGAGGATTATGCTAAAATCTTCCACGAGGGTCCAGTACGGATTGACCGCATACCTCCCAAAATATAATAGTTATCGGGCATGGTGAATTTCCTCAACTTCTTCAGGAGTTTTCTTCAAGCGAGTGATAATCGTAGATACAAGAAAGAACTTACATTTTTACAAGAAACGCGTTGGTGCTGTGCTTGGAACTCGCTACCCTCTGCTTAGTAATACAAATTTCGCTTTCGCTATAGTCGTTTCAAAGCGCTGTTACTTTTTGAAATTAATTAGATATGCAGAATCTCTCTTAAAAATATTCCGCTAAAAATTTAACTTTAACTTAAAAGGAGTAGGTTCCCTATGTGAAACTTCGGAATTCCGGTAATGTCTACAAATTCCAGGTATTCGTTGGGTGTGGGTGTTGTTTGTTCAAGTTTTCGAGTATACTTTAGAGAAATATAGCATGATACCAGATACATAATGATTTTATATTTTAATCCAAATTGTCCCAAGTTGTAAAATTTTTACTAAGTAATCTCTGGAACTTTTTATTTTTATTTGACTGAGTTACGAAATTAGCAAATCGTTCACCTGATGGTAAGCGCTAGGCATGCCTACAACAGTTACAGTGTGACTCAGAACTTTGAATTGAATAATCCCGCGCGGCACTGCACTGCGCTCGTCACCCTGAGACGTTGGTTCTAAAGTCTCACACGCCCAGTAACTTCGGTGAAAATAGTGCCCTTCAAACCGGAACACAGTATTATTTTCACACTACTGCTTGGCGGATGCATACCTGGCAAAGTTGTGGTACCTCCCCAGGTGGTCTCTTTCAGAACAAACACTACTAATATGATGAGTAAGTCTTTCAAGTCAGGGAGTTGGTGCACTGTTTCCCGCTGGGATCGTTGCATATGCTAAGATGTAGTCTCTGCATATCCCAACTGGAGAACAGCGTGACTATTTATGTATGTGTGTTGGTGTAGCTCACCTCAAGACCTCCTGGTCCTCTTTGTCCATCTCCCGGCTGTATACATAGTGGTCCTGGTAGGCGCGGTTCAGGTTGGAGCTGGTGTACGTCAGCCCCATCTTGTAGTGTTCCGCTTCGAGGATCGAGATCTCGAGCTGGCTGAACGCTGGCCGCTCCTTGAAGTCCATGTCCATGGACCGCCATGATATCGTTTCTGCTATCTAGAGGAATAAAAATAAAGTTTAAAAAAAAACTGCCTGAAAGTTTATCTCGTAAAGGCTCCAAAATGGCTTAACTGATAACAAAGAAATTTACAGAAGTGAAAGCGGAGATTTTAACTGCAATGTCTATCGATATCTTCCGGGGTTCAGAAAATATGATCAAAAATATAATTATCTAAGCCCCACGCGAACGAAGTCGCGTGTTAGAGCTATGCTAATGCATACATTATTAAAAAACAAAGCGCTTGATGAAAAAAAACATTTCATCTGAGCAAAATGTTGCCGCAAAATGAATATTCTCTCAGTGTTCCGTTCGTTACGTCAAACAAAAACATTTCTGCTCTATAATTATAGTTTTGCAATTTTCAGAGTTCCGCAGTCAGATTGCAAAAACGGAACTCTTGTGAATACTTCATGATTTTCTGTCAATACGATAAATGGTTGAAACTTTGCAGGTAAACCTCTTTTTGGACCATATTCGAGTACTGAAAGTGATGATAAAAAAATATGAAATGTAAGGGTAATGGATGAAAAAAAATTACTTACCTTAGATAGACTTTTTAAAAGACATGAATTTCTCTATGAATCTTTTTATTTAGGTAAATAAATGGCACCTAAGATATTATTATGAGCTTCAAAGGTCGTCAAAAAATTATATCCCTCTCCAAACTTTCCAAAACTGTCATCAAAAAGTCGTAAAAAATAATAGACACTTTTAAGAGAAATTATTTTTAATAAGAATATTATGTTAATACGTTTTAAAAGCGAGTGTCATTATCACTTAACATCAGAGATAGTGGTCAGACGTGAATCCAATCATTCATCATCATCATCATCAACCCATATCGTCCCACTGCTGCGAATCGGCGGATAACATAATTATCTACCTCCGAAATAATTCTCGAATAGGTATGTGGGTTTCCTCAAGACGTTTTCTTTCACCGAAAATGAAGTCATAATTACGTACATAATAACATGCTTTACAAGAAACTTATTGATGTCCGCACTCGCATTTGAAGTCACGACCCTCTTTTTGGAAGACGGACTTTCTCCATCACCGGTTATCACCGCTTATCGACCTACTAAATAATAATAAAATAATCAGTTTTTTACGGAACCCGGCACTGCGTGGTCCGACTCGCACTTGTCTAGCTATTTTTTCCTCTTCAAGTCGTCGATCAACAAAGCAAAAAACGAAATAACAACCCTGTCGCTAATGAATAGAAATCTATGAATAATGGGCCATTGTTTCCAACCCCGCGGTGTTACAATAAAAGTGCAAGTTCTTGCGATGAAAACTTCTCCGCAGCTTTTTATATTTTCGGAAAAAGGTTTGCTTTTATAAAAATTTAAATTAAAGTTTGAAAGGAAGGTTTATTGGAAAGCGACCTTGAGCTTATATAAACTAGAGTTGACCAAATCCGAAATATTTAGACAATTGAAAGGTTCGGTGCAAAATTACTATCGAGCCGTTTTTTTTTGACTGAGTTACGAGACGAGCTTCGTCGTTCACCTGATGGTATGCGCCACGCCTGCCTATAATAGTTACGTCGTCACCCAGAACCTTATACAGGGGCACTGCACTGCACTTGTCACCCTGTGACACCGGTTCTAAAGTCTCACATGCCCAGTAATTTCGCTGGAAACAGTGGCGTTAAAACCGTAACACAGTGTTGTCCTCACTCTAATGCTTGGTGGATGAATATATGGTGGTGTGGTACTTCCTCAAGCGGTCTCTTGCAGAAGAGGCCTACTTTTTACCTTCAGGTAAACGATATTTATCAATCAACATTTTTTCAAAACTACAAAATTAGGTTTTTATTTGGAACAGGGATCGAAATTTGATTCGCGTCTAAAATAGTCCATTTTGATAATTAGTCCTTTTGAGACTCACATGCCTGTTAGAGAATTGGGCATTCGACATCTAATCCCCTTGTAATCCATAATTATTTCTAAACTAAAACTCAAAGATCTTGGTCTTCCAGTCCAAGAACAACTCCAATATTATGTTATGTTATGCCACTTACTTTGTGTTCATCGAGGATCCAAGTGATGTTGGGCGCTGGATAGGCTTCGTCAACAGAGCAGTTGGCTCGCAAGGTGTCCCCGCGGGCGTAGCTACTCCTAGATATTGAGATCTGAGGTGCTCGGAATGGGGGATCTGAAAATTTCAAGAATTTTTAATTTTTTATTTTTTTTTTATTAATTTTTAATTTTTTTTTTCAGCTGTTTTTTCTAGATTTTTTTTTCGAGCTACGCTAGTTTGAAGGCGCGGACACGTTGAAGCCAGTGGCATTTTTCTGGGTCGGAGGCTACGACTCACTTTGGGTCGTTGCATTAGTGGAGTAAATAGGTGACTTTTTTAACGTTTGACCAGGAGCTCTCCTGAAGGAAAGCAACTGTGGTTGAAGGTGAAACACGCTTGACCAGAAAATACCTATTTGCTCTTGATTTAAACACACCCAAAAATAAGTGGGTCACAAGGATTTACTATTTGAAAAGCGCCGAGATAGCTGGTTCTCCCACTTCGTCTTAGTCTCTGTCCGTCAGCAGTGAACACGCATCCTTCAGCCATGTATGATCCAAACAAATATGCCGAACAGATATTTACCGACTACAGTAAGCGGTGCTGATCGGATGTCCGTGTGGAAGAGTGGCGCGTCAGCAGATACCTCGCACTGGTATTCCCCACTGAGCTGCCGGTGCATGTTCACCACCCGAACTTGCTGGTGATCTGACTGGGTTAGCTGTGGATAAGGATATTTTATGTAATAATGCTCTAAGGACCCGGCACGCATCGAACTCTGTCAACAAAAATTTTGTCAGTTTTGCGGGGGTTGCGCTGAATGAGGAAGACACTACACTATTGATTGCGGAAGAAAGTCCGATTCAAATGGTCGGAGATCGCGAGTTTATTACCGTTATACGAAGAGTATAGCTTTGGGGAAAGGGAGTAATTTTGCAACTTCATACTCGGGGCAGAATGTAGCCGGTCAATTAATTCTATTAACACCACATACCTAAGTAAGCAAAAAAAAAATTTGCAAAAATTTTGCAAAGACAAATTTGAAAATTTTGCAAAGTCAATAAAAGTTATTATTAGTTATATATTATTATTATTATTTAGTTTTTTATTTTCACTTTTCGATGAAGGAAAATATCGTGAGGAAACCCACATACATATTCGAGAATTATTTCGAAGGTAGATATGTTATCCACCAATCCGGACTGGGCCCGTTGAAGATGATGATGATGATAAAATATATTAATAATTATAATTTATCGTATAATTGGTCGATTGCCCTTGATGGTATCATTCATAGATAATATTATTGAACTCGTTAAAGTTGAATATCGCAGAACTTTTGGGAAACTGTTTCCATTATCATAATTTTTCTATAACGAAAAAATACAATTCCATTACGACTCACTACACGGAACTTCTTTAACTTTTTTTGGTGAATTTCACCCCATTTGTACCAGTTCTAACCAGAATGTGCAGCCCACAATCCTAGCCAAGCTATAATACTTATTATAACGACGTCTGTGATGCCTATCAAGATTTTACTATACTCCGTTTTAGGAGCAGACGGAAAGTAAATCTTAAGTACACTACACAAAGCGCAATTTTTATTACAACCACTATAGAGTTACGTCCTTTTCGCACATTGTTGTTATACGGAAATTAACTTTATGCTGTATGGAGTTATGTTGAATTTTGTAATACAGTGAAACACATGTTCTTGGAACGGATTGTATAATTTTCATAACACCGTATTTTAGTCGTAAAAATCGTTCATAAATCCTCATATAATAATCATGATAACGCGTCACGATCACATACATAGAACCTGATCCCTAACTAGGATTCCCTGCATCTAAGGAATCAGGAACTACGAGGACCATGATCCTACAAACACCCAGGCTCAGATAAAAAAATTGTGGGTCACATAAATCTTTGTTAAACATATGTACGTTATTATCACTCGCTTTTCGGTGAAGGAAAATATCGTGAGGAAACCCACATACCTACCCGATAATTATTTCGGAGGTTGGTAGGTGATCCACCACTCCGGATCTGGCCCCCGTGGTGGATTATGGCCTAACCCTCCTCACGAGAGTGAGGGGAGACCCGTGCTCAGCAGTGGGACGTTATGGGTTGATGGTGATGATGATGTTGACATAAATCTTTGCACTGTGCGGAAATCGAACCCGCAACCTTACGCTTCGCAGTTGGCTCATCACCCACTTCCACCACGGAAGCCGTACAAGAACCCAAAAAATGTAAAGGAATAGAATACTGAAGAGTTTAGAATACTCACATCAACCAAAGTTCCTGGCAGTGGGAAGACCAGGCTGGGCGGCATTTCCCTCGGCACATAGCGGTAGAACTCGGTCTCCACCCGGTACCACTTTATAGAGTACAGTGCTGCCCCCTCCAAGTCGTACGAGCACCGGAGTACCACCGACTCACCCTCACCGGAGAGGACTGCTCGGGGGACGGAGATGGATAGATTGCGGAGGGACCATACACCTCCTGAGGACAAAAAATTATATTTATTAGATATTAGGGGTTATATCCTATTCGGGAAACATTCGCTTTCTAAGGAGGGAGTCGTGAGTTCAAATCCCGGTGCGGACACGTAACAATGTGTTTATTATAAGACAAATAACGCTTTTGAACCTTTTTTCGGCGTAAAAAAAGACCCCATAAGCCCATGAACTAATAACGCAGTTTTTTTCCGAATTTCCCAATATTCCGGGAAACTTTTTTTTTCCATATAAATAAACCAAAATCGTTCAATAATGATAATTTAAATAAATACCCAAATTTATCCAGTTCTTCCCAAATGAAGGAGGTTACCAACGAACAGCATTTCATTGTTATAATTGAAATTCGATCAAAAGGGAGACTGTAGAGTTATCTATTCTATTTTAAATACAAAACAACGTTTAACAACGGCTTTTCAAACGCATTAATATCTCCAACAGATGCTCCCAACAAATGCTCTAATTAAAAAGTGCACCTATACCTAAGCTGGAATACAGAATGAACGGGGTACGGGATCCAGGGTAACTCCGGTCATAATTAATTCAAAACAAAGTTAGCGAATGCGTGAAGTTAGTGAGATATGAAGAGAAAAGAGGTAGGTAAAGAGTAAAGTGAAATTAATGAGAATCTATACTTAGAACGAAGTTGAAAGCTTGAACTAGAAACTGCGGCTCGTGGCAGCAGGAGTAGTCAATTAGATTGATGTGCGGTAGGTTGTGCTGGAAGCCTTCTGGTGTTGTTAACTTTTCGCGTATATAAGAACAAAAGAAAACAAAATATTTCACATAATTATCACACGATACAGGTTTATTTAAAGATTTTTATTTAGTTTCGGGAAATTCAAGAGTCCCAAAATATGATTCAAGCTTCTTCTGCTTATGATTCTTTATGAAAGTCAAAGAAGTGAAAGAGGTGTTTCAGGGTCGTAGCATGTAGAAAGATGTAGTCTCTGCCTACCCCAACGGGGAAAAGGGCTGAATGTACGTATGCAATGTATGCATTAGGGACTTAGATAGATACGAATAGCTCTTATAAATTAAATTTAAATGGAAATCAATGTACTTTTTTAATATTATTTTTGAAGCAGAGAAGTAAAAAAGTCATTTATCTAAAAGAAAAAATAAATTACGCATATGAAATACATAATTTTAGCAGATTTAAACGTTTTTACATGTTGATCACATTGAAATTTAGACATACGCAAAAAAAAACTAAATGATTTAAATTCTGTCAATTTTGATACAGAGCATTTTCAACCAATACGCTAATTGGGGAACTCTCCTCTTGAACAAACGATGAAAACACCTCTTCGCAACACAATAATTATTTATTGATACCATAACAAAAACAATCAAAAATAACACACACCCAAAGATAAGGTCAACTGCAATAGATTTATAGCCTGTCATCTAAATTAATAATCACCTCCAGGCGCAGGTCACCAGCACTAATCATACACCTGTCACCTGCCACCTGTGACGTTACACTGAGCTGTTCTCAACTCGAGCTTGAGTTGGGTTGTGCTTAGTGATTTATTGCCTAACGGCACACACCTGTCTGCTACTTAAGTGTGAGATGCGATGTAAACTGTCAATATTGACTTAATTGGAGTCAAGGATTGTTTAATGTCTAGCTTAAAGATTTTGAAGGTGAGACGGGTAAAGGTTAAAACAGGTTAGGTTTTATATGCGAGCACTTCTAGGTTTAAATAGATTACTTTACTTCACATACTTATGCTTCATTATCATCATCATCATCAACCCATATCGGCCATCACCATCACCATACTTTCGTAAAGCGAATTAGATGGATTACCATGGGGGCCCGGAAACTAGTCAATATCCTTGTAATAATGCATAGCAATTGAAAATCGTCAAAGCGGTCAAAGCGGTGAATGCTTAGTGGGAGAACGTCCGCCTTCCAAGGAGAGGGTCGTTAAATCCCAGTGTGGGCAAGTATAAATGTGATTCTTGTAAAACGTATGTTTGTAATTGTGTAATGTAACTATCACTCGCTTTACATTGAAAGAAACACCGTGAAGGAACTCACATGTCCGAGAATTATTTTGGAGGTAGATAAATGTGATTCCAAAAACTCTTCATGATACCCGATACCCGTGCTTAGCAGTGGGCTGGTGAGGGTTTATGGTGCTGAAGATGAAACCGCCAAAATAATCAAACTGACTATTAGAATAACGGTCAGTATTATCCGTAGTACAGTTCAACTTCCACAAAGTTATTTAAGTGATTCTCAATAGCCAACGTGGAGTAAAAGCACATGACATGGCCTACAGATGTTTCACATTCCAATCATATAAGTCTTGGGCATTGTATCCTCATATTGAGATCCGTATTTCGGTTACAATAGATCTATGTGGAAACTCTCCGGAACTTGGATCTAATATGACGGCCGCAAAACCGCGCAGCTTCCGCACCAAAGTCGGACAGTATCCAAGTACGGACACTTCAGGCACGATGTAAAGACGGATTAGTGCAGTGACTGGGTTTGTTTACGGATGCCTTTGGACCAGTTTTGGGTTAAATATACCCTGTTGGAGCGATCAAACGGCATAACTCTGATACAGTTGTAAACTTATAAATGCGAGGAGATCTGATTAAGTTAGTTTTGGGTAGGAGTGTGGAGTATTATTAGATTCGAAGAGGCTTAGCAGAGGGTGCAGAGGGTGAAAAGTCAGTAAGTTTGGTAGGTTCATGAGTCAACTGAACGAGGTACCGTTTCCAGCCAAATTACTAGGCATATGACACTTTAGAATCAATATCTCAGGTAATGTAAAGCTCTGGGTGGCATTGTTACTTTTAAAGCGAGTACTCGGTGGGAGCTCAAGTAGAGGCTCATTACTCAGTAAATAAGAGAAATGAAATAATAGGCCTGTCATGTGACGAACAGGTCCTTGGTGGTAGTGTTTGTCCAAAATTAAAAGGAAATATTTCGATTGCGCGTTGCGTGCCCTAAAATGGACAACTGTTAACACAACAATCAAAAATAAAGAATATTAATGACCAAAATACAGACTGTGGACATGCTCAAACGAACTAGTGCCCCTTATTATAGAGTTCTTATTGTAACAGCTTCTCCCTACCATTTCCCCCCATTAGTCCAAGCTGCAGTACTGGCTACCCCTCCGTAAACGCAAGGGCTGTTTTCTCAGCTGCGCACACATAAGCCCCTAACGGAGGAGGATTATGCACGCCTCTCGGGTAATTGATTGTGTGAGAACTTTATGAAATTTGTGGTCATCTCAGGCAGCTTTGGAAGTTCTGAAACTTAGATCCTGGAGAGTGTGCGTCGTGTTATCGGAATTGGAATTGGAAAATGTGTTATTCTCCGAGAAACCAATGATCATTTTGAGGGGGAGTTACAAGGTCGTATTGTCAGAGGAATTGGCATTGATTTTGGGTTAGAAGTTTAGGTCGTACAATTAGAGCCACTGTTAATAGGTTTACCAATTCATACTGGGCTCATTCCCGTGGTGAATTATGCTATGATACTACATAATAAATATGATGATAGATCATTCTCGAAATGCGTTTGGCTGTTGTTCCGTGTAACATATATCTACGCACATTGCTTCAATGAGGAACTCTTAGCTCAATTGTAGAATGCGTTGAATCAACGGCTTTCCATTATCCAATTTATTGACATTCAGCCAGATAAAGTACCTCGACGTAAAGTACCTCACGTAAATAAACTTTACCAAATTATACTCTGACTCGTCTTTCCCCAATTAATATACCATCTAATATACTCCACGTAATTTTATAATTAAGAAATACGGCCCTCAATAAGAACCGAATCCCGGAATAAGGAAAACCGCTCATAATCCCTCTCATCTCGAGAACATTTCGGCAAATTAGCCGAAGTTGTTCTTGCTCATCAACTTGCGCGTTCGCTTGGAGCTAATGAAGGTGATGGATGAGTGCGAGCGCGCGCGGGAGCAGCGATGTATGGCATCCATCCAGATAATGACTGCCAGTTCCTGCTATGGATTAATTAAATAAACAAAGATTTGCTATAGGCAGATGAAAAGTAATTCACAACGTGTAAACATGTATTGTACAGTCCTTAGAGTGTAAATTCGTATGTTTTTATTCTAATAAATTTTTGACTCGAATTCGATGTTTTGTTTCAAACATCACGGCGACAGGGTTAATTAGTTGGAATGCGGTAATGCAGTCTACCTCCGCCGGACCATTTTAAGAAAATATCGGAATTTAATTATAAAAATCTTCGAGGAAGCCCCTGTTTTGTATGGCCACCTCTATTTAGCAGGAAACCCTCCACTCGCAGCTCTGTACACTGTCACTCCGTCGTCTTTTTTTATTACCATCTTTTTTAAACTGACAATCTTTTTTTTTACTGGCAACCTTTTGTAAACTCCGAACCTTCTGGGAGCCTTTTTACACTGGCAATCTCACTCCATCCTCTAAACTCCACCATTAACGCTACAATTCCCTAAAAAATACCAATTGTCACTCGCTGCGAAACATATCGGCGGCCATTACCACGCCATTCGCTTATTGCTCGAGTCGGGTCATTATCTCGATGGCTGCTATACATCGCCGCTCGCGCGAACACTTTCACCCATTTGTTACGTTCATTAGGTTCAAGTGAACGCGCAATTTGACGAACACGCGAGGTTATCAAAGGCTGCGCTTTGATGGTTTCCTTGGAATTTGCTGATGAGATGTTTGATGAAATTGAAATTGTAGGAATGGGAACGTAAACTAACCTTAAATTAATATGTACCAATCTACATATCAATATCACAGCATTTGTTTATCACAAACAGTATCCCGCGGCTTCACTTCTGCATGTAAATCTTCTTCTGTGTGTAATTCTTAAGTACTGTGTTTATTTTTGTTTCTGATGTACAATAAAGAGTTTTCTATTCTATTCTATTCTATTCTATTCTATCCTAAAAGCACTCGAAGTATCTAAGTGAGTACAAAGAATTTAAAGATGGGAATAAACACACAAGCACAAATTAATATTAGTACAGATATAAAAGTAAAGTAGAATAAATTTTAACAATGGGTGTTGAGACATAAATATCGAAAGTAGAATTACAACATGGTAAAAATGTAGATGACACAGTTACAAGTCGAACGGTAGACATAATCGCTACAAGAAGATGATCAGATAATATCGCTACAAGAAGATGAGCAGATAACATCGCTACAATATGAGCAGATAACATCGCTACAAGAAGATGAGCAGATAACATCGCTACAAATCTCTATTAGCCATGGCACAATCAGAGTCGTAAAGGGCCCAATTAGGCCGATGAGGGTGGAAAGGCGACAATGGGATCCAACCCCCTTGTTCTGGGGGTTGTTTTGATTGAGTGACGGGAGTTTATTTAACAGGGTTTACTGGTTTTGTTTTACTGTTCGAGGGGATGACGGAAAGTGAATTGAAGAGGTTGGGGGTAGGACTGCTTTTGTGATGGCGATATAAAATTAAATATGTTCATAAACTATGAAGGCTGAAAGTTTTTTGGATAATTGTGGTTTAACTGGTAAATAACGTGTCATGGTGACATTTACAGACCCTGACGCTCTAACAAGGATCCCCTGTATCTAGGGAATCAAGAACTAAGACGACCACCCATGGTCTCACAAACATTCAGATGCCGAGCAAATACGTGTAGTTCCTACAAATATTTGCTCTGTGAGCGAATCGAACCAGTGAGCTTAAGTTTTGCAGTTGGCTCATCACATCCTTACGCCACGGAAGCGAATGATAATCGATGCTTTCAGTTTTTCTAATTGTTAATGACATTTTGAATCCTGTGTGAAACAAACAAGCTCGAGCTACAAAAAGTTATTATTAAAATGGATCCTCTGAAATCCATTTGAATCTGCACAAAGAACTAATAGACGCTCGCGGAGCGCGACACAAAAACGTCGACGGATCGCCGCCGGGTAATTCATATAGTAAAGGAGCACATGTCTAAAATTCAGACCATTTATTGCAAATAGGTAAAATTTCAAAAATTTCAAATTATTTGTTATTTTTTGGCGTTAGGCCGTGTAACAACGTACTTATCGAAAGACAGGACAAGAAAATGAAAACACATGATGAAGATAACAGTGTACGCAAATAGCCGGCGCGCAGTGATGTCAGACAAGGCCTGAGCTCAGCATAAACAAAACAGCTAGGGAATACAATAAACCATTTTAAATGTAAATGGCTTAGAGTTCAGAACTTAGATATTCTCACTTCTAAAGCAATTCTGTTAATTTTAGAATCGATTATAATCGATTGACCTAGCGATTGACTATCCATTTGAATCAATTGTTATTACCGACATCCACAATGACTATAAGTAACTCTCGTAATCAACCCTAGCATTACCTCCCTCCCTATCACCATGTTCATTCCCACGTTTCCGCACTCGGGTTGTTCCCCAACTCGTATTAACTGGCGTTATATGAGTTATGACATTTGTTGACTGGACTCCACCCTTACTCCGCCCCTGTACCGGTGGAACTTTTCGAATTTCATATTTCAACTTTGTGCTTCGGATTTTGTGTAGTGGTTTTGACATGTGAAATGAGAGTTTTTCGTTTCTTTTTTAATGTTTTGTATTATATTTTTTTGGGGTTGCAGAACGGTAATGGACTGGATAACTTGAAGAACTGACTGAAAATAACATAACCTTAATACCATTAGTAATGGCCTTTTAAAAACATACAAAAAACGTTATTTTTAATAAATGTCTTGTTTCATCATCGTCACAAACAGCTCAATCAATCCACTGCAGGGCATAAGCCTCCTGTCTCTTACGCCATTCATCCCGGTTCTGAACCCTTCTAGTCTGTTCATTTCATTTCTCACATTGAAATTCCTCACATTCCTATCAGCGATTAAATGACGTAGCTAGTAAAAACTATGATTATCTAAATAAACCATACCTTGAATATCCAATAATTCATTGAAATAAACCTAATACTTGCTTTCAAGAACTAACAAACGATATTAATTCACCGATCGTGCAGAAGTAAAACCACTCAATTTGAATCCGGCAGGCTCTAATCCTACTTATTTCATCTCCTTCTACACATTGCTTCCAACCTTTTACTGCTTGAGTTAGGGTTCAAATTGGTTCGTGTCATCACTGTTATGGTAGCTGTTGTCATCGGTTATGGTAAGGATGACGTATTGCCTTTCACAGATTTTCATTACCGTTTAGTTAGAATGCGATTATAGGCGGATTAAAGGTAGAATAGGGGGCCCAACATCGACCCTTGCGGAACTCCGAGCTCTGGTTGTTGGATGTTAATGATGTGATGTTTTGAGTGAATGGGTTTGTAATTAGAGCGTTCTCGGCGTGATTTAATTGTGTTTTAGTTGTAAGGAAGGGTAATTAAGTGTTTATTTTGTTAATGACTTTGAGTTTGCCGAGTCAGAAGCACAGCTACGATCTATTAAAGTGAATGCGCTTTAAGCTTTGTGAAGACAAATTGCTCGCAGCGTTTAGTAACATTAAAATCCTAATGGGATTTTTCTCAGTTTTCTTAAGGAAGCAAGTTTCTTCTATTATCCAATTTTAAAGCAACTTAAAAAAGAAAATAGAGCATTTTAGGAACATTTTGCCTTTTCCATTCCTTGGCCTTTTTACCACTAACTTAACTAAGTCATGAAATAGTGGTCAAACGACTATTCAATTGACAACTATTTCATGACTTAGTTAGTGCCTATGCACTCAAAACCAAAACCTAAATTACTGGCGACCTGTTTGATTGGGACAAAATTTTGACTATTGAAAAAGCGCTTGACACTTTCTTATTAATGTACAAATCTTTCAAAGTGAAAACATTAAAAAAAAAGAGGAACTGACGGAGTACCTACTTCCAGCAATGAAGAAGCAACGCAAGAAGAAGACGAAGAAATTGTTTCACCTGTTCCTGCAATGTAAACAGTTAAAGCTGATCCCGTGATTGCATCGGATGGTACCGGAATACATTTCCGTAATCAACCAGCTCAGCCGGCTGCAGTCCGCTGACTGATTGAATCTGAACTGAACAGAGTTGATCGGGTTAATCACATTTAGATTAAGGATTTCCTAGGCAGGGATTTTCTAATCATGGTAGGGCTCTGCAAGAATCTACCTGAGAATACAATTCAATTTTGCTACTGCAAATAAGAGAAAACATAGATTATACAGATTGACCCGTCGCGTGCGTTAATCAGTGATTTGCAGGATCAGTAGTCGCGTGTTTGAATCGACTGGAATCTTTTGTTATAACTGTAAGTGTGACGCTTCAGGGGGGTCACCACGTACTTATTCTTATTCCAAGCAGTTCCTTTTAAGGCTTTAAACTGAATGACCTAGATAGGCACCACTCATTCACAAATTACAAACGTGACATGACGTCACTCAAAAATAGACTGCAGAGAATGAGAGAGAAAGAGAATGAGATGGAGCTATATAAA
Source organism: Campaea margaritaria (assembly GCA_912999815.1). Taxonomy (NCBI): domain Eukaryota; kingdom Metazoa; phylum Arthropoda; class Insecta; order Lepidoptera; family Geometridae; genus Campaea; species Campaea margaritaria. Next base: position 274,936 of record OU538813.1, on the reverse strand, counting down.
CTCCCATAAATGCAAACAAACTGTTCCGATCTCTTTGGAGAAATGTCTCTGGTCGACTTATGAACGCTGAGCGATTATCGTCAAGGATCGCCAAATATTAGGCTTTATAGTGCACGCTGTTATCGTGTTCTGGTTTGAAGGTCGATGATTGTTGTCAAATTATTGTGCATATATTATTGTGACTAGATCCAAAATCCAACCCAATCAGTGTCGAGCGAATTTCAATTTTACTTTGTGAAGGAACATTTTGAAATCCATAGTTTCAGTTAGCTCTGCATCATGGCATGGATGGCGCTTATCATCACCTAGTCGGTATGTTTACTTTTCAGTCATTCGATCCTGTTCTATGTAAATATTTTTGATTGAATTTGCTTCCAGGTATTTCAAAGGCACTTCCACGTTAAAAATGCCTTTCAACGAAAAAGGTAGAAAAATGTTGCTCTGAATTTTTGATCGCATTCAATGAATAAATAAATTAATTCCATCCAATATTTACCAACAATTCCCCAAGGAAAATTGGCAAATAAGTCGTACCTTAAAATTTAATGTATTGACTGGCAATAAAGCATCCCTAGATAATTTAGTATCTAGATAATCTAGTTTAGATGAACCGGTTAGATCTACATTAATTGGAATTTACAGAATGAAACTAACTGATGTTATTGAGATGCAAATGCGAGATTGGTTGCAATCAACCAACAGCATTAATATGTATATCGTCTAGCATAATTAGAGAAATTGATTAGATTTATTATTAGACCACAAGCTTTGACAGGTCAAATGCTAACGCTAACTAATTCTGACTAAACCATTTTAACTATTTCTACGTACCACTTTAGAATAGAATAGAATAGAAAACTCTTTATTGTGCACCAGAAACAAAAATAAACACAGTACAGAAGAATTACAATAGGTAAACAAGGGCAGTACAATGGGCGGTCTTATCGCTGAAAGCGATTTCTTCCAGACAACCTTTGGATGAACAGTAAATAACATATCGGCCTACTGCTGAGCATGGGTCTGAGTTTCAGTTTTAAAAAGTAAGCTCGATTGACAGCATTGATCGCGATGATCGCTAGCCTGTCGTTAGAGTTGTAATAAGGCAGTGGGTCCCGGTGGTGGTTTATGGCCTAATATTTTTCGTGAAAGTGAGTTGAACTCCGTGCTCCATGGGCGGATATGAACTGATGATAATGATGATGAGAATTAATTCCTAGTGCTAGGTACTTGTAGACATTTTGTTTGCGAAATTGTACTTGTTTTCTCGCTGGTTCTTCTCAATTGGATGTATTTCGAACACGGTGGTCGATTTAGCTAATTTACATGATTGCCCTCTCGGGACCTATTTGAATGAAGATTTTTAATCATGATTCTTTCAAGCTTAGACCCTGCACGACACAACCAGAGCAAAAGGGACGCAGTTGACTTCGAAGAATCGGAAAGCATCTGATTTTTGTAGTATTAGGCCTCTTCTGCAAGAGGCCACCTGGGGAAGTACCGATGCCAGATATTCATCCGCCAACCAGTAGTGTGAAAACAATACCGTGTTCCGGTTTGAACGGCACTGTTCCCAGCGAAATTACTGGGCATTATGAGACTTTTGAGCTGATGTCTCAGGGTGAAGAGCGCACTGCAGCTGCCCAAGATTTTGTAATGGAAAGTTCTGGATGACGCTGTAGCTGTTATGGGCAGGCGGGGCGCTTACCATCAGATAGACGACTTGCTCGTCTTCTTACTTCATCATCATCATCAACCCATATCGTGCCACTGCTGAGCACGAGCCTCCCTACATTTTCGTGAAGAGGATTAGGCCATAATCCACCACGGGAGTCAGATCCGCATTGGTTGGTCACATACCTACCTCCAAAATAATTCTCGGGTAGGTATGTGGGTTTCCTCACGATGTTTTCCTTCACCGAAAAGCGAGTGATAATTACATACATATGTTTTACAAGAAACACATTGGTACGTGCCCCGCACTGGGATTTGAACTCACGACCTTCTTCCTCGTTGCTTATTAACATAAAAAAAAACTCGATGGTTAAGCCGGGGAGCGAGATGTAAGTGTGTGTAGTCTCGATTGTAATTTTGCGCCAAATGAGGTTAATTCGATTATCTGAACATCTCGAATTCGCCCATGGCAAATCCTAATTTCAGATAAAATGTACTCTCTACAATTAACCCTGTAAACACTCCACTCCGTACTAAAGCAACCACTCCACGGAACCAGGTACTAATTAGTAATTACTCTGTTCGGGAAACGAACACTTTAATTATTTAATGTGATTGCGAGAAGCATTGAAAATAGAAACCACAGTCTGCATTTATTTTTGTTTAAAAATATTTGCGATTATTTTTACTTGATCGATTTTTATAATTCTGTTACTCGACGTTTGTAATCATAATGACTTATGTAATGTGCGCCTTTCAATCCAATGCAACCGGGTTCGAAACCTCGGTTCAACCAATAACTTAATTTGAAAAGGAAACTGTAGTTGTCGACTCCTTCATGCTTCGGAGGGCACGATAGGCCATCGGTACTGGTTATTATTCATTTGCAGTCAAAGGCCCTTGGGCGGCCTGAAAATACATAACACCAATAGCCGTCATAACACAAAACAACAATCCGTCATGCCGATCATCATAAGCTGCCCGCAGATTGCCTTCCAAGATTTTTGGATTGCCTAATTTTAATGTTTACTTTTTTTATTTTTCTCTTTTTTTATAAGTGATTCTTATTCGCGTACAGATTGGTATCAAAGTATCATTTTTAGAACAGAAAAAAAAACTTAATGTTTATGGATTTTGCAATTGTTACAAGCCATTTCCATCAGGAAGAAACCCTGACTCAGCTGTAGAAACTTTCTTCAGCAATCACCACTATAAAAACAACCCACTTAGTCCGCAAACAACCACTGAATCCCTATACTAATTAGTATTGGTAATTATTCTGCTCTGGCAACATATTCTTTTATAGCGGTAATTGTGTTCTAGCGAATAAAGCGCTTTATTACACGCTTCGCCAGCTATATAGAGCTAGTAAACGCGATCACCGGTGGCCGCTACAAGCTGTGGACGGATTTTTCCACGTCATACTGAGATGTGAACAAATAGCTTTCATACTATACAAATGGAGGGGTATTATATTTTTTTTATTTGACTAAGTCACATGACGAGCAAGTCGTTCACCTGATGGTAAGCGCTACGTCTGCCCATAACAGTCACTGCACCACCCAGAACTCTGCATTGCATAATCCTGCGCGGCACTGCACTGCGCTCGTCACCCTGAAACATAGGAGAAGTCTCATATGCCCAGTAATTTCGCTAGAAACAGTGCTCTTGTATCGCTAACGCTTGTATCTATGTATCTGTGTATCTATCCGTGACATCAGGGTTCCAGAAGAGATTTTTTTATTGGCAGAATAGGCAAACATGTGACCACAGTCCCAAAAAAAAAAATTATTATTTTGTTTGTTTTAAAGGTGACTTTATCCAGTGTTCTTAAGAAGAAGTGTTATAACATAAATGACAACAAATTGATGTGATTCCAACACGAGTGGTCTAGTAAAGGAGGCACTGGCCTCGTATACAAGGGGGCCCTAAAACAACCTCTACACTCCGATAATTACTTTGATCGGAACATGTGTAATGTGATTGCAGCGTATAAAGCGCTTTATAGCACGCCGTTAGTGGCGTGTAAGCAAACTGTTGTTAGCCGATACAATGATAGGGTTGCCATTTAGCTTTACAAATTTAGTAGAGTCGTAATTTGGAGCGTTTAGATTTGGCAGATTATGACTAGCGTTTGGATTTATGTTTCTACTGCTCGGGAATAAAAAAAAGAAAAACAAAGAGATAAAAGTTTTTTTTTAAAGAGAATGATAGAAAGTGGATGTTATGAAAAAATAAATAAAGGGAAAAGTGTGTAAGTTTCTTAATTAAAAAAAAAATTAAGAAGTCTATTTTTTAAGAAAGAGAAAGGTAGAGTACCGGCCTTACTTCACTACCGTACGGTCCACTGCAGGTTGAAATATGGACTTTTATTATGTTCTTAAATTTCGAAGTTCTTAGGCATGCCGTGTCTTCCTCGTGTATTTTTTTGCTGTTTTTGACATCATTGTTACTGTTATGTTACAAATAACGTGAATAATTAATTTGAATAATAATCTATTTTGAATTTGGAGAGATAGAGAAAGACTGTAGATACACTATGAAAGGCTTCACAGTAATTCCCAAGAGTGGCCGCTAATAATTTTTGATAGATAAATTAAAAAAAAATTATTTCGTTCTTGGTGTTCAAAATCAATGCAATTTTGTCATCGTTTTCTAATCAGCACAACCCTAGCCATTGCCATCTAGCAAAAGGCATTAGTGGCCACTAGTGTGGCCAATTAGAGACGCGCCGTAAACCCGCAAGACAGTTCGATAGTTATTGGCACAATTATGGGCTTGTAGTCGGGGAGATCTAAGACACTTTGAGTACGGCGTTTGGAGTTAAAATATGTGGGTAATATCACTAATGTGGGTAGCTAACGCACAATGTAGAGCTGAAGCATTTTATAGTTAGGGGTTTGTAGTTGAGGAGATAGAAGATGGAGTCTTTGTTTCCCAACTATAATCTGGCAATCTTCAAGTCGAGAGTAATAACATACTTCAAGTACAAAATTTGCAGTCCAAATAAATTTTCAAGTATGATTAGCTCTCGAAGTAAATGCGTAAGGTTAAGAGCCAAAATTAAAAGCTTATAGTAGTGTAATAGTATTCATCATCATCATCAACCCATAACGTCCCACTGCTGGGCACGGGTGTAATAGTATTAAGTACCTAATTTAAACACGGAGTTTAAAGTTTAAATCTTTAGTCATGAATACAACGTTGATTTCCGTACGTTGAGATCAATTCATTTTTCTTACCATTTCAATCATTTTTATACTAACATATATCCAATATTTTCCTACCAAAACGCGATATGTCACCAGGTTTTTATTACGTAAAAAAATTGTAGAAACGTTGACTTAAAATGACCGCCATCTCTCCGACTATAAGCACGCTACTCCTTCAACTGTGTTGGCACACATCGAGTTTGAAACTCGATAACAACAGTTAAGATACGCGGCTTAAAGAGGGTACCATGATTCCACGACAGTAAGTGGCCGATATCTCGACGTAGCTCCGTGAGATAGGTCTGTTTGGAGCCTAGAGTTAGACTCAGTCTGAATAGAGTGTATAAATCTTGAGTAGGGTCGAGACTGTTTTGTTCTTGAATATTTAATACTGAAGTTTTTGCTTCGTAAGTCGATACCAAAGGATAGGTATGTATTTTGATAGGACAGTGCTAAATGTAGCGAAATGCGGTTGTTTTTTTCTTTCTTTTTACTGCCTGTGGCTGGTTATGTTTTTCAAGTGTATGTTTGTACCTCGTATTGGCGCGTTCTGCCGCCTAAACGGCTGTATGGATTTTGATAAATCACGTATTATTGGATTCGTCATAATCACGAAAAGTCAGGTTTTTGTATAGGTACACTTTGGAATGACAAATATAATATTGACTTAATATCTAGCTCCTGATATTTAGGGAGTCAATAAGCAGAGGACCATGGTCCTACAAATACTCAGATACAGTGAAAGTGCCTGTGGTTCACAAACATATTTGTTGTAGACTCCTCACCATCACCCACGTCGGTATCTATGTGTATCACGGACGTTGTATAATATTCTATGGACCTCGCATTAAGCTACAAACAAAAATTCTGACATAATTGCGGGGTCACAGGAGACGAGGGAGATACACTACACTAGTGATTGCGAAAAACGAACACCGATCATTATGGTCGGAGATCGCGAGTTTTCTACCGTTATACGAACAGTCGATCATATAACTTTAGCAAAGCGCGATCGTGCGTGGTCCTTCTATTAGATAGCTTAAGATGTATATAGTATATACACTTAGTTATGTTAACTCAAGTGTACATCCGTCGTATTGTTTGTGTACATACGACCTCAGTAATTAGCCTGAACCACTAATTGGGCGACAAAGCTAATGCCTACGCACTATACCGTTTCTGCCGCTGACAAACAAATTAACAAGTTATTACGGGGAAGACAGGGTCTAAGCTTGATTATCATTTATTTACTGAGGACACATTCCAGTGATAGTAGGAAAGAATAGGCGAAAACAAAAATTACCGTGTTCCGGTTTGAATGGCACTGTTTCCAGCGAAATTACTGGGCATATGAGACTTTAGAGCCGATGCCTCTCAGTGCCGCGCAGAATTATGCAATGCAGGGTTCCGGGTGGTGCTGTGACTGTTATGGGCAGGCGTAGCGCTTACCATCAGGTGAACGACTTGTTCGTCTCGTCACTCAGTTAAATAAATAAATAATATATATTAAATAATTTTACATTAGATGTGCAAAATTGTATATTATCCTGGATACAAGATTAATTTTCAAAACAAATCGGGTCTCATCTATTAATATAATCTGTCAAAGAACAACTTCCTGAAACTGTTTTAATCAATTAAACGTTACCCTTGGCATTTACTTGAAAGAGTCCTATTATGGAAAAGGTCAAGGAAAGCGTTCCGAAATGTCAATTGTCAATTTCATCATCATACGTCCACTATTGAATATAACTTAGTTGGTACTTTGTATAGAAAACCTTATGGAATGGTTGTTAAAAATAATACTTAACTTTAGAACCGTTGTCCCTGGGTGACGAGGGCAGTGCAGTGCGGCGCGAGTTTATGGAATGCAAAGTTCTGAATGGCACTGTAGCTGTTATAGCAGGGTTACCTAAACTCAAAACCTTAAGCAGACGAAAAAAAAATTTCACAATTTCTGTCAAAAACTCGTGTTTGCGTCGGATCGGGAATGAAATCGCCGGAATCGGATGCAAAATCTTTCCGACACTTGAGAAAGGGGTACTGGACGAAAGTTACAGGTTTTATGTCATTATAATTTTATTTTTGATGTCGGGGAATTTAATTTGGAGGGGTACGTCCTCCAAGAAGGGGCAAAAAGGGGGCTACTGGATATCTCCGCCTTATGAGATCCGATTGCATGGTTCTCTTTTTATGAACTTTTGAAATGTACTAATAAATAATAATAATGATAATTAAAGTTATTTTATTATTACTTAAACAAAATATTTAAGTATTTAAGTAACATGGTAAATATCATAAATGGTAATTCAAGTTTTGCAAAAAAGTTTATGCTCGCAAGGTGTACTAGTTATTTGAATACCTACCAGAACCAACGGAAGGTGTACCAATAATCCCCAAAACTCCATCATCCGGTCTGATTCAGTTCCATTAGCAGAAGCATTAGCTCAAAATCTAATCTTTCAAAGGCGCAAATCTGTCCGGAAAGTTGTAAAAACGGAATAACAAATGGCCGGCGCTGTCGATAGATCAGGCCTTTGTTGTATTATTCTATACAGTACATAAGCTCACACTTTTTTTCTTTCTTTACATTTATCATCATCATTAAAACAGCTCATGCGATCAGCGATGTCTCATGGTGACGAGCGCAGTGCAGTGCTGCGCAAGATTTTGCAATGCAAAATTCTGAATAGCACTGTACAACTACCATCTACCATCATCTTGTACCAGTGAACTTGATTCACTGTGTTCCAGCGTCAGGTCGGCAGGGCTCAGTGCGGAATCAGATCGCAAATCAGTTCCCTGACAGATATCTCGACCTGCGGCTCTACCACGAGTTTTCGATCTGATTCCAAGAAAATTACAGGGCCACCTTTTCTGAAGTTTTTATATATTATTAAAAATATTCGCCTGAAATTCATAGAAATACTCGATAAAAGATTTCTCAGAAGCACAGCTGTTTGAAAAAAAAAGACTAATTGTCATTATTACATTTTCCAAATTCTATCTAATAACATTGTTACGGAAATTACAGAGGTTTTGTTTTTTTGTCAGCAACATTTGATTTTTTTATTCGTCAGAGTGACGGGGCTAGTAGTTCACCTGATGGTAACTGGCACTGGTGATGGTAATAGCACTGCACTGCACTCGTCACCCTGAGACATCGGCTCACATGCCCAGTAATTTCGCTGGAAACAGTGCCTTTGAAACCGCAACACAGTAATGTTTGCACACTACTGCTTGACGGATGAATATCTAGCAAATGTGTGGTACTTCCCCAGGCGGTCTCTCAACATGGTCATGGTATTATTCAAAAGGTTGCCTGTTTTTTGTTCAATCGATAAAATTGCTTCAAAATGTTTTTCTCAATCAACTAAAATAATTATTACAAAGTTGATGATCACAATTTAACACATAATTATTACACTTTGACAAGTTATACGGATTTATCTAAAAAATTGTTGCAGTATATCGTAACTAGGCATTGTCAAACTTAACACGATTATTACTACTGAACCTGACAGAGAACTTCGTTGGACAAATATAATATTATTATGTAATTACCGGACCACCTACTCAAAATAATAAGAAAGAAATATAATTCTATTCAGTAATGAGTTTATTATACCAAGAAAATATTAGTAGGGTCGGGCAGATATCTGGTAATACAAGGCTGGCCCGGGGCAGGACTCGGGTGGAGCATCCGATACGGGTGGCCAACATCGAGGCGAGTTCGGCGAGATTAATATAATATTATATCTGACATTACGGACCAATTTGTAAGTCTGAATAAATACTACAACTTTGCTGTGTAATTTATTTTGTCATATTACTGAGTAATGAGATTTGTAATACTAGTAGCGCCCCGCGGCTTCGCCCTCGTTAACTATTGTCCAACAGGATCCGTTAGTGTTTACTGGATAAAACGTACCCTGTGTTCATTCCAGGACCCAAAGTAAATATAATAAATACTTGTAAATCGCTTTACTTCGTTTTTTTAATTAACTTATTTGTAATGATAGCTGTAAACTGTACTAATACAAAAAAAAACCATCAAAATCTGTTCAGCCGTTATGGTGTGAAGGGATGACAAACACACAAACTTCTGCATTTATAATATTAGTGAGACAGTGATATTCATTTCCCTTCATTTGCATACTATAAAATTAATTTTATTAAAATTTTAAATCACAAATGATTGATCTTAATTATTAACGAGCAAGTTGTTTACCTAATAGTAAGCGCCAGGCCTACCTATAACAGTTACAGTGCCACCCAGAACTTTGCATTGCATAATCTTGCGCGGCACTGCACTGCGCTCGTCAATTTGAGACATCGATTCTAAAGTTTCTTAATATGCCTAGTAATTTAGCTTACTCTTCAAACTGGAACAAAATAATGTTTGTGCACTTATGTATGTAATTAATTTAATGATACAAGTGTATGTTGAATAAATATGATAAATATGCTTATAAAAAACTAAATATGTGCTGGGACACATAGTAAAAATAAAATATCAATTAAAAAATATTTCAAAAAAAAATATCATCTATCATATTTAAGAAAATATACGAAACGTCAATCTCTCTTTCTATCTACACTAACTTAATATCTCCTTCTCAACTTCCGTTCGCCTCGCCCGATCACACTTTTCGTAACGCATTCACCAGCTTACTCCCCAAGTCAAGCGTGCGTAAAGAAGCTTTACTTCAAAAAGCAAGCCATATATTTTCATATTAAAACAAAAACAAAAATACATTCTGAAAAAAAGAAAAATATCCTAGATGAAAACACAGCTCACGCCATTTCACATTAATTGCAAGGACTCATAACAATACTGGACCCCCCTAATCTCTCCCCCCCATTTAAGACTTCCTTAAACACGATATTAAACTGAATAAATCAAAGTGAATCTCTCACGGGCCACCTTAATCCGCCGTTTCAATAATCCGGGGGACCTTTAGGGGTCTTTAGGGGGCCTAATGGCGGTATAAATCAAGCAGCGCCGGTGGTGACCTCTGGCGACGCTGTTGCGCAATTAATTACGGATCGGGATAAGCAAAAAGTCATGTCGCCTATTGTCACCTCCTCGGGTCGTTTGGATAGAATAAATGAATTGTTAATAGGGGGTAAGATATTAATTTAGATGTTAATTTGTTGAGGATGGTTTTAGAATGGAATAAATAGATAATAATTTATTGTACAGCAGTTGAGAAATACGCAAGGTACATTAACACGTTGACTGCTGAACCGTTTTACGTTTTTTGTCTGTTTTGCAAATCTTCACACAACGTGTGTGTTGAGTGTTTACTGTTTACTGGTGTTATGTCATAACTGGTGTGCTAAAATTGTGCAATACAGCAGTGCGGGTTCGCACGCCTGGCGTGTTTTCGTGTCAAAATTATATAAACACACACGTGGATGTTTTCAGCCACGAACGTGTTCAGAATAGAACTTATTGTAATAAATATAGTACGATAGCCGGACTTATCGCCAAAGGCGATCTCTTCCAGTCAACCTTTGGATGAAGAGAAGCAATGGAGCGTCAAAGGTTGGCGATGTAAATAAAAAGATGAATGTTAAGTGTGATTTCTTAATATTTTTTTTCATTGTTTTCAACTGTTATTTGGCGACTTCTTGCTTTGTTAAGTGATTGGTTAACTTTGTTAGAGAAATAAGGGATAATGAGACCAACAAGGACCAAAGTTTACCGCACACCCGCTACGGTTTTTTAACAATTTACAGTAAAATAGCCAGCGGTTTCACCCGCGTCAAATGTTATATATCCGTCCCATAGGTACCGCTAGTTTAAACAGGATAAAAAATATATTACAAGACACTATGGCTTATTTCAGAATTTATAGAATGTTTCTTTTTTATTTTGTTTTGTTAGCCGTTGCAGGTAGAAGAAGAGAAATACACAGACACAATCTTTCGCATTTTTCTTCTATTTATTTTTTTAGTTGACTGAGTGACGAGACGAGCATGTCGTTCACCTGATCGCAAGCGCTTCGCCTGCCCATAACAGTCACAGCACCACCAGAACACTGCATAAAAGCAGCTGCTTATTGCAGAATAGGCAAGCATTAGACCGCAGTTAGCTGTTAGTTAGTTTGACATTAGTGGGATATTTCACACTAACAAGTACTATCTGTGTTTTCACTATTTTCTAGTCGGCGCTTACTATTTTTTCCATGCTCTTCTATTTTACTGAACCGTACACGAGTTAAAAGATTTTGTTCGTTTGTAAGGCTCCGCCGCTCAAAGAAGATTAAATTCCTTCAGTCCTTTTGGCCTGGAATCCACGATATTGATTAAAACGTTACCTTGGAATGCTAGAGGTTGCGGCGGGAAGGCGGATCTCACACTGTGATGCTTGCCGCTGCGGTGTGCGGAGGCGGCGAGACTTGCAGCGGCGCCGCGATACACACCAATCCGCCTTTATTAGCGTAATATAAAAAACTTACATGCTACGAGTGTGATGTGACAGTGACACACACCGGCGAACGAGACTTGAGTCAATTGAGTAGTTTTGAACAGGCTGGTGACTTAATTACTTTACATACAACGTCGTGCGACACAAGCAATCCGCTCAACCGCACACCACTGCGGCGCGCGGAGTGTCAGTGCCGTGTGAGATACGTCTAAACCAAGTTTAATAGATTCGAAGGCGAAATTTTAAATAAGAAGAATGTTTCCGTAACGGAACCATAGTGTTTCAAGGTGACGAGTGCATTGCAGTGCTGCGCAACATTCTGCAATACAACTGCAGCTGATATAATCAGACGTAGAGTTTCAACCCATATTGTCCCACTGCTGAGCACGGGTCTCCCCTCACTTCCATGAGGGTTAGGTCTTAATCCACCACGAGGGCCCAGTCCTGATTGGTGGTGTAGAGCTTACTGACAGGTAAATTGCCTACAAAAAAATGCTAAATGAAATCTACTCATTGACTGCTGACTTCTTGACTACATGACTGTCAACGCATAACGCAAGGTAAAGTTCCTAGAATTGCACGCATAGTTTCTAGGGTCCCAACTTTATCGGAATCCGATATCAGCTCCAGGGAACCTATCGGGGGCCATAAATTAGATGAAGCAGAAGATAGTTAGTCGAGCGAAAATGAAATTAGGTCGTATAAGGGTCGTATACTGCAATGTGGACGAAAATCAACAGAAATAGGGAATAACGCTTGAAACAATATCGTAACGAGTGGAACTATTTTTGGATCAAACAGCTATTTTTTGTTTGGTGTTTGTTTTGTGGAAGTATTTTCCTTTTTAACAAATGAACTGTGAATTTTTGTGACTTCGACATGATTTTTTTCTTTTGTGTCGAAATTTTTAATCAATGGAAAATTGAAAATAATAAAAATGAAATGAATAACACTTGTACTTTTGTCCAGTTATCCCCTTCCGGCACGCAAGATGCACGCATGGGGGATTTCTTGCCTAAAATTTCAGTTATCCCCTCGCAGGGGATTTTCATCAACTCATCGTCAGCTCTGCTAAAATTTAAGTCTTCTCTCATCGATAAAAGGTGGGCGATAAGTCAAAATATTTGGACAGTCACCGACAAAAGTAGCTGAACTGTTCAACTTCCAATTTGAGTTTAATCACTAAAAATTTCAGAAGAAACATTGGAAGTTTTGAAATTGCAGCTATTTCTTTAGCTGACTGCATCTAAAAAAATATTAGAAATTGAATTGATTATTTATCTAAAGTTGAATTGGTATTGAATTGGGTATATTCGAATCAATCATGAACTCCACTCGTCAAAAGCTTCATATCGATTCATGTCTAAAGCTATTCACCCATCTTGTTGAGACGAGTACATTAAGAGTGATATAGTACAAAGACGTACTAAGGTAGAAACATCCTGCTCTACTACAGTACTCCTACTATTAGGGGCTTGCACTAGATTAAGTGATAACTGCTCAGCTTCCGTGCACATTGGGTGCGCAACAAGCCGAGTTCACACGACCGTCGCCACTCGCATTCCGAGTGAATATGTCCTTGTGAACTCGGTTTTAAACAGTGGTTTCCAGGGTTTAGGGATTTCAATTGGCCTAAAACATTTATCCGTTCATGATATTTTAACATAGAAAGTAGAGAAGACTGAGAAGAGCAAGTCGTTCACCTGATGGTGAGCGCTACGCCTCCTCAGTTACAGTGCCATCCAGAACTTTGCATTGCATAATCTTGCGCGGAACAGAAACGTTATTATTTATTGTTAGACCTGTTAAATTAAAAGGGGTTTCTATTTTTTTTTATTATTGGTATAAAATTTTAGTATGTTAAATTTTACTGGAACTTATTCGAGAAAAAAAATTATATATTATTCTATCATTTTAGAGTATATGATATAGATAAGTGTAGCAGTGGTAGAAATAAAATGGTTTGATAATGATGATTAGAAAGAAAAAGAAAGAAAAAAAGATAAAAATCTTTTTTTTTAATTTACATATGTAGCGCGCGCGCAGAACCACCGTCGCGCCCTTCGGGCGGCGCCGGAAACGCTCGCCCATCTTCGGTGGCGGAGGCTTCCCCAAGCGCGCGCGAGGGAGAGCGGTAGATTAGTCGGGATTGCATCATCCGCCCGTCAACAGCTTTCTTCCGCAATTTTTACTTCCGACTCCCAATTTCTTTTGTTTTATATTGTTAATCTTATTAAAATAATGTTGTGGTGAGGAATATACGCTTACCAACCATTATACATATTTTTTAAGTTATAAAGTATCTTATAGCATTTATATTTACAAGTTAGTTTCTCTAATTTGATTTACTTTAGATTTAAAAAAAACTATCACCTTCAAGGCAAATACAATATTGTTTAAGGGTACAAATTTGTCCAACAACGATCACTTTCAAAAGAAATAGAACAAATTATCTTTTAACAACTTAATTAAAAGTTGTCGCAAAAAAAGGCTGAAGCTAAAAAAATATTACTTAGAGAGTATTCGTGCGGAAATAGGACGGACGAAATTAAAGAAAATATATTTTGATGGCCGGGGAAGTAATTAAACTTTTTATTACGGGGCTATTTGGGAATTACGTGAAAATATAACACTTTTACAGCTACTTAGGGTTACGCACACCAATAGAAACAACCTCGCGCACGAAGGGTTCCGTACTTTGTTGTATGGGAGCCCACCTTAAACATTTGTTTTATTTTAATTTAATTTATGTATTTATTAAGTGAATATAAAAATAAATATTCCGTGAATATTTCAAGCGTGTACCTGATACCGTTATCAATAACGAGCAAAAACGAGCAAAAAAATCACGTATGTTGTATGAGAGCCCCCTTTAATATTTACTTTATTTTGTTTTGTTAGTATTTGTTGTTATAGCGGCAACAGAAATACATCATTTGTGAAAATTTCAACTGTCTAACTATCACGGTTCATGAGATACAGCCTGGTGGCAGACGGACAGACAGACAGCGAAGTCTTAGTAATAGGGTCCAGCTTTACCCTTTGGGTACGAAACCCTAAAAACGAAACCGTATATGAACATACAGGTTCCGCTTATAGGTACGTCAGTCACAGCTGGTGTTTGATATAAAATAACCTAATTGCAAATTTCGATGGGTATAGAATTATTTTCATAGAATTACTTTGTGGACTATAAAATTAGCGCTTCTATGGTATTTCTCTTTTAATACCTACTTAAAAGTAAATGAAAATATCAAAATAATAAGGTAAAATTTATCTGTCGCCACATACTTCAATATTAATTTCCACTAGGTACCCTCAAAAGTATGTTAATTGAAACACGACCTTTGAAATCTGCGGCGTTTTGATCCAAGAATAATCCGGGGTTGTGACCGCAGTCCGTTCCAACTTTCCTCCCAATGGACTAATTAATTTTAATACAGTTGGCTCTAGGACTAGCATTTGAATAATAACTACTTAATTACGACCTTTCAGAGTTTGTTACAAACTTGTTGGAAGAAGTTAAGTGAATTAATTAGCAATTTATTGAAACTATAGAGTTTAAACGTGGCGTAGTGGGTGATGAGCCAACTGCTAAACGTGATGGTGCGAAATCGATTCTCACACAGGGCAAAGATTTCTGTAAACCACGGGTATTTGATCTGAGTCTCGGTGTTTGTAGGACCATGGTCCTCGTAGTCCCTGATTCCCTAGATACAGGACATCAAGCTAGGATTCATGTATTTGTGCGTATTTTATTTACTGAGACAAAAGAGTTTTAATTATTGTCTGGCCGGATCCGTGACTGCGAATCCTGCAAGTAGCTGTTACTTCAATTTAAATGAATTTATTTACAACTTGGTGAGTCTAATTAATTATAATAATTGGACCTATAATTATGGTGTTTTGAAGAATCGCACACTCAATCAATTTTAGACTAGAATGAAAACTAGACAGAGGTCTGCATAGATATTATATTAGATAGATAAACTCTTTATTGAAACACAAGGGAACAAAGAAAAGTAAAAAACTATAACAAAAAAAAATTACGTAGGTACATGACGAGAATTCTAAAAATATCTTTCAAATTTTAACTACGGCTTTAAATAAGTAAGTAGGTACACAAGTTTCCATCACACTTAACCAAACTAAAGCGTCCGCTTTAATCAAACTACGCAAACCTTTGTTCTCCGCTTCTCGTATATTAAAATTCAGTGCGTCTGTTTCTTTTACGGCGTATAAACTTTTACTATTAAACCTTTACAGTCGAGTCTTCAACTTTTAGCGCCTCTGACTTCTTGACACTTTTTAAACTTTTCATTTTGTGTAAATTCACTTTACAGCTTTGATGTTGACAAGATTTCTTTGTTTACGACTCGGTGTTGTATTTCGAACCTTTGTGGGCTATTGTCTTGGGACGTTAAACGTTTTTTAAACAATCTCAGCAATGTATCTAAGGAAAATATTGTAGCCCAAAGAAATAAAAATAATGGTTGAGAGAAAACCTTTCAGTTCAATAAAATCGAATGTGTTAACAGAGAGAGGTAAAGCAACGCAGAGCTTAGATCAAATATAAATAAAAATCGACACAATACACCCGAGAAGTTAACATCAAAAGCACAAAATATGTAAATGTACAAGCCCGTAGATCCAGTAAATGGATTCACTAATATATTCCAAGCAACAATAGTAAATCATAATCAGTATAAAGCTCACGAAGTCTGGCAAAACACACAAAAGAGTTTCATGAAAGAAATCCGGCGCAAAAAATATTCGAGAAATTTCATAAAAGCAACGAATAAAGGGTTCAGTACGGATTAAGAAACTAAATAAGATAAGAAAATCTTGTTTTACGATGAAATAAAAGTTAGGAAGCGATTCTTTGTTGTCCGTTATTGTAATAGTGAATTCCTTAGTTTACATTCCAATGGAAAATGTTATTACCCTTTAGTGATAAACGTGCGATAAATTCAAATGTTTCTTGAACTTGTTCGTGAAAACTTAACAAGAAATAATATAATGTTTAATATTAACGACGTATCAATAACAAATATTTGTCCATTTGCCATGCAATTTGTTATAACTCAACAAACATAAATACCCAAACATGTAAACAAATTTGGTACACGATTATACGGCGCCTCACAAAAACAAATATATTCACAAAAAGAAAAGTGTAGGCATAAAAGGGAGGGAATCGACCGAAAAAACAGACTTATGACAAACATGTAGTGTCGCGCCTCGCCAAGATTACGGCAAATTTTATTACTCCGCTTTTTCGCTTAGAAAACGATCCCTAAACCGCTTTCGACGGGGTAGTCACAGATTCTCAATAAAATAAGGAAGATTCTCAGTGAATTCTCAAGCGTTTTCTCAGTTGAGGTGTTGGGTACTATTTGGGGTGACGCAGCGATAGAATAACAATAGGGGAGTGACGGCCAGCCCCGCAGCTTGCGAATAACATTGTGTCTCCGACTGGAGTTCCACAAGGTTCGTTACTGGGGCCCGCACTTTTCATTATGGTTCGGTTTGTTTTTCCCAAAAATAAAGTTGCATTTAAATTAAAAATAAAATTATTATGTATCATTTAAGTTATGCCAAAATATTGATATTAAATCCGATCTTGTTTCTATAATGATTGATAGTAAGCCCGGGGGATCTTACTTTATATGACGTCTGGCCATTTATCACCTTCAACCAAATAGTCACTAAAAACATTCGCAATCAGAAAAATAAGGTTGACATTTAAATCCGCAAAGCCATATAATATCCCCGCAATATTTCATTCCGTCGGCATTTTCTTTGTCGCTTTATACCAAAAGCCGTACGAATCTCCGACAATACGTAGAATTACACAAAGAATGTACTGCTTTGACTTCAAAAACTTTTTATTAGTAGCCTCAGGGTATAGGTGCTCTTGGAAAAAGGCCCTTGTACACTCGCGAACAAAAATACGATAATAACGGAACGGGCAGAAGGGCGCTTAAAATCGCTGGTCCGTGAGAGGAATCCACAAGTGCTTTATTTTTGGGGTTGGACGCTTGGAATCGTGAGCCGTTGGCTGTTAGAAGATAGTGTATGCTTCCAAATGGTACGTGACCGCTGACTTAAGAATTTAATGGAAGTAGCTGATAAGGAAACAAGGTCATTCGCCTTGTGATACACGTGCAGGAAACAGTTGGGGATGTTATTGGAAATATTTAATGTCGATAATCGAGATCATTTCCTATTTACATGGTCTACTCGTATTTTTGTTTAATTACGGAAACTAGGTTGTTTCATGTTTTGTGTAATTATTTACCATTTTCTATCACTTTGAGATTATTATCATATTAATTATTTTCTGGGATTAATTAGTCAAAATAAGGACTAACTTCTCTGTAAAGATATTTTGACCCCCCCACTTAAGTGCTGAAATAGCTACATTGTAATTATTTTACAAATAAGTAGCGGTTTCCAACATAAATAATGAAATCTTTTATCATTATTAAGAAATAGCTAAAATAGTAATTGAACAATTCTAGATTTACTGATTTCCATTCTAGACAATGGAATATCTAACTCCATATTTTTCGTTTTATAATAATATCTGCGGCTAAAATACAATTTCACGGAACCTTTCCCACTAAATCCGCAGACTCGAGGTTGCCTCCACTAGAACATTCCATCAGGAAGCCACTTATCATTCAAACTGGCATTTTATATTACCCCTACATCGTACTGCAAACCTTTGTTTTATACCATGGGAGCATTGGATTCCAGTGGCAAAAGTTTTTGAAACGTAAAACTTTTAACAATCAAAATTGGATGTTAATCCATTACAAGAAAGATATTTTTCCTTTCCTTCCTAATCCTCGTGTCAAGTTTATTTCTATCCCACTCATCCGTCTTTAGATTTGAATAATATAATTGAATAATAGTTAATTCATATTTCTAAGTAAAATTGCAGCAAAACTTCAACCAAATTTATAGTGAAACTTAATAACATCTAGGAGCAAATACAAAACAGACTCATTGAATCGAATCGTCAGATGATTCGATTCGATTCGAACATGATTCGATTTAGTTTCTTCCTCTAAAGTCCGAAGTGAATCGTGTAATAATAGCAATAACCCATCACGATCACAACCATAGATTCTGACTTCTAACCGACTCATTGTTCCTAGGAAAGAAACTACATGGACGGCCCATGGTTCCACAAACACCGATACTCGGAGCAAATAACTGAAATTCACACAAAATTTTACCTTGTGCAGGAAGAGAACCCGCCACTTCACGCTTCTCAGTCGGGTCGTCACTAACATACCCTACGGAAGCTGTCAAAGTTCGCAATATCTAAGTTACTTTCACAACTAGCAGGCGAACTTTTTTAACTTCAAGCAACCGCGCTTCGATTCGCTATTCACGTCTCTCAAGCGTTTCTTAACTCCCTTAAGCAAAAAATGAGCCTTTGAACTCAAGGACGTTTTATATTCTCTTTGGACTTAGCATGCATCTAAATCTGCTAAAAAAATCCGTCTATGTTGGCAAGGGACGAGAAAGACATTACACTAGTGATTGCGAAAAACAAACACCGATTCAAACAGCCTCTAGATTACAACTAAGTTATTTTTTAAACCTAGCTAGAGCCTAAAGTCACGATTTGCGCGTGTGATCGTGACACGTTTGTTATTTATTACCGTGACATGAACGGTCGATCATATAATTTGGCAGAAGGGTATGCGTGAGCGTGCCGGGTCCTTGGGCTAGATCGTTCCAGCTCTTACCCCATACAGAATACAGATGTACCCATATCTCTAGAGGTTAAAACATTGACCGATAGACTTTCCTCCAACTTACCTTTTCCAAAGTATTTGTTTTATCAAAGTACGTATTTTCAAAAGTCTTTGTTAAAGTTTTTTGCTTATTTTTGGTTAGAAAGGGGTTATTATTTGTTATTCTTTTGAAGTTTTTCTAGAGTTACAGAGAATGGAGGTTGTTTTCATTCGAAGGAACTTTGGAAGTCTAAGGAATAATTGAAAGGAATGGAAACCTACTGTTTACCGAATGTGTTACGCCGCAAGCTTAACTTTTTTAAGCATAAAATAACTACATAAGTAACTAAGAACTAAGTTCGTTCTACTGAAAAGCAACTAAGTAAAACATAAAATAACGCAATTTGTTGCGCAACTGTTACAATGAAGAATGAAGTCGTGGTTAATAGTACAATTTTTCATAGCTACAAGATCGCCTATTGTACAATACATTGTTTTTATTGGCTTCATTTGTTACTCCATCTCTCTTCCACCCCCCCCCCCCCCCTCCTCTTCCATCTCTGTCTTTCCTTTTTTATTTCAGCCGTGCACTTCACTTCGTATTTCCTCTGAGCACGCCTCCGAAAAATGTGAAGTATTTCCTCCCCGAAAAATAACGACTTTAATAAATATTTTAATAAGCTAATGCCAGAAACACTTCGCCAATTTCCTCCTACCTGAGGATTAACTTCTTAAAAATTAATACATTAATTTCTTATGCTTTACTACTTGATATTACTTTTGGTAATTAATAGACCCGAAATGAATTACTTTTTTTTTGTTTCTAAAATAAGAAAAATTAATAGAGTGCTTGGAAATTGGAACCGTGAAAATTAATTTCAGCCAACAAGGTACAGTTGGTCTCAGAAGTAACTGAACTGGTTCTTACTTTCAATTTGATTTGTCCAGAAATATATTTTTTATTATGTTAGGAAATGTATGGTTTAGACTTGTTAAGTTAGTTAAATGTTTAGGTATTTTTGAAGCCGACTGTACCAAACCAAAAATTAATTAATCAACCAATTAACTGATGATGCACGAGCCGAGACAAGGGTTCAGAGCCGCGAACATCGATACGGAGTTGATTTTCAGTGTTTTGTCGGAGGATTTCACCAATTCTACCATTCCACCGATAAATTGAATCCTCTTCGGCTATCATTGGACTGACTGTGACTCTTCAGTGGATAACTTCGTTTGGAAACCCACGTGCAGACGAACTATTTCGGAAGTTCGTGATCGAACAATCCGGATCGGGCTGCCACGGTGTATTATGACCTAATCCTCCTCACAAAAGTGATGATGATGATGCAGGTCATTGGACAGCCAGACCCATATTTGTAGTTGATTCAGCTTTAGAAGCATTTGGTGATGAGTAGCCTGCAAATCGCGAGGTTGCGGTATCGAATCCCGCGCAGGGAAATCAACTTTGTGTGTATCACAAGTGTTTGCTCTGAATTTGATATTAAAATGACTATAGCGATTATAAAGGCGGTAAACTGAAGTATTAATGTGGAATTTTAGGCTGGCCTCAGACATCTGGAATGCCTTTCGGAATACAGTGACGAAATTCATAATCTGAATTCCGGCAAGGTGCCTTACGCATATCTTAAAAAATGAGATTAATCAGTCCCTTTATTCAATAAAAAAGTGCTCTTGAGTACTTATTAAATTTTGTTTGTTTTGTATATTTTTTGGTGTCTTGGCAATCGCCATGACACCTGTCAAATTCATACAAAACTAATTAAGACCTCACCAGCACTTTTTGGGATATAAAGAGGCTGTAGTCTCGTGTTTCTCGGCTCGGACAAACGTCTTAGGTTATTAAACACGTTCACTTCTGAAAACATAACTGTCGTGTTTTTCATAACTTGCCACGAGTACGGCAAAACACAACTGTTGTGTTTGTTGTATGGGAAAACAATATGGCGCGTGCAGAGCCGCACCCGTGGCTAGAAAAGCAAAACGGCTCAGCAGTAAAAGTGTTAATATGGAAGAGAAATTGTGGATTCCATGAAAAACATAACATTTACCATATACTCTCTGGTTATTAAATATTGAAGAGGAATTGATATACCGCACCACTTTTCGCTTCATATAGTAAACAACGCATATTCCGAATCTGATTCCGGTGTGTGTAAATTTAAAATGCAGTCTCGATTCGACTAACTGCGTGTGTCTTATATTAATGAGAATCGGCCTCGTGGGTAACCAATACCATGATTTGAGCATGAGCCAAATAGGCCAAACCCATAGATAAAGAAATAATGGCTGGAGCAGTTTATCGCAATAGACATAATGGCTGAAGTCAATGCGTGGTGATGGAGCTCGTACTCCATCTGTACTACAACAGCATTTGAATTCGGTTTCCTTTCAAAAATTTAATCGATTTTGATTCAATTATCGAATACATATCATTAATATCAATTAGAATAGCATAGCCTACTGGGGGAAGGTCCACCTTCCGAGGAAAGAGTCGTGAGTTCAAATCTCAAATCAAGGCACGTAGCAATTTGTTTCTTGTAAAACATAATGTGTGTAATTAGCACTCGCTTAAGGATAACATAGTGAGGGTAGTATATACCATTACGGACTGAGCCCCCGTGGTGGATTACGGCCTAATCCTTCTCACGAAAGTGAGGGGACACTCGTGCTCAGCAGTGGGACGATATGGATTGATGATGAGAATAGAATAGAAAATACTCAACTACAACTAATGTGTAACATATAAACCAACTAGCTGTGCCCCGCGGTTTCACCCGCGTAGTTCCTGTTCCCGCAGGAATATGGGGATAAAATATAGCCTATGTTACTCGCTGTCAATGTAGCTTTCCATTAGAGAAAATTAAGCCGCAACTTTACATATTCCTATACATACTTATTTTACCCCTCAAGGGTAAAGTTTTACAAACTTTGAATGTCAAATTTATTTATATCTAATCAAAAGCCTAAAAAATAAATTTCAAGCTTCTAGCTTCAAAAATGACGATACTTCCATACGAACTTTCATCCCCTATTTCAAACCCTTACAATGCATTTTTTGCAATAAAAAGTAGCCTATGTCCTTCCCTAGGCTCTAGACTATTTCTGTACCAAATTTCATTTCAATCGGTTCAGTAGTTCAGGCGTGAAAGAGCAACAGACAGAGTTACTTTCGCATTTATAATATAAGTAAGGATTATCGACATTATGCTGATATTATTATGCCCAAAAAATAAAAATAAAACATTTTTACTAGGATCACTCAATTCAATGGATCCATTCCGGTATACTCAATCTATGTTAGGGCTGTCACTTTAGAAAATGATACTAATATCACGAGCATAAAAATAATTTGACATCATGAATTAAGCCATAAAATGTCATAGCATCATCTTTAGAGAACCGGATAAAGACTTCTCGGACAGAGCATTCAATAATTCAGATCAAGAAACATAAGAACATACATACATTCACGCAATTTTACCGTTGAGATAGGCAGCGACTACACCTTTCCACGTGCTACGATCCCAGCGGGAAGCAGTACGCCAACTCCCTGACACCCTCTACTGGTTTTTGGAACTCCAGACCAACAGGCTGTGTAGGGTCCATGCGTGGTGGTGTCATAATCTATGAGGTCACTTGGTTGCTAGAATCTACCTAACCCACAATTAACTGGCGAAAGGGAAATGATAACTTCGGATACAGATAGGTATTAACTATTTTATTGAACTTGTGACATTATCTAGTGCGAGTCACTGTCTGAGATGCTTGTCGGCGGAGGGGGGCGCCCGATCAGCCGCTCTATAAATGTGAAATTCTGCAAGTTGAATTCATTCAGTCATTACATTATATACATATCCGTTGACAACACAATATTATTGTGATCGCGATCTGACCTGATGATGGAGACGGAAGGCAGACATTAGCAACCCCTTAGCAACTAACAATAAATTGATGATGTTTGGAGCCTTTAAAAATATTCCTTGTTAAGTTTCATATATCAAAGTTAACCAAAAATAAGGAAGCAGAACGTGGCAACCCTGCTCTACATGTACCCAGGATTACCATAGAGATGTGGCACATCAAATAAACTAATAGAATTATTCCACTGATAGAGAACTGGCTTTTAGTAAATTGTTTTGTGCGCGTTCTCTATAGTTATTATATTATATTTCTGTGGGTTTCCACGTTATTCTATTACGTGGTTCTGTGCACGTGTTAGGAAATTCTAAAATGAAAATTTAGGGTTAAATTGGAATGGGCTGCAATTTAGGACAATTAACATAGCCTGGTAACACAGAGGTTAGTTCAATGAATTTCCTAAATTTACGGAGGTTTCAAGGCATAATTGCTACTGGCATGTGGCACTTACCATCACATAATTGACCTGTTCGTCTCATTACTCCGTTGTGTAAAATATTGATTTGCTTAGATGCAGTTCATTAAGAGTAGAGTGAAAAACAGAAAATTATTAATAACGTAAATCAAAGGACAATTCTTTTTGGTCTTAAGTTATTGCTTCGGTAAAGTCTGCGTCAACAGGGTAAAAGCTGATAGAGTCGATGGTTTAGACAAACTAAGCTTTTATCAACAATGTAGAATTAGACGTAGTGCTTGAAATACCAACTGGTACAATAACCATACACAACACACACACACACACACGGTGGTGATCACGCTTCTTTTCCCTTTGCGATAGGCAGAGACTACGTCTTTCCACATGCTATGATCCCAACGGAAAGCAGTACGTCAACTCCCCGACACCCTCGACTGGTTTCCGACGGTAAGTAAATCTGCGTGGTTGTCCAATAGAGAGTCAACTACGGTATAACGTCAGTAATTGCAGCAAGTGCCTAGCGTACGTGCGACATGTTGATTACAACCAACAAGCATTAGCATCGCGGGCGGACTTACAGAATAATAATGTTTAGGCTGGCCACAGACGCAATGGTACTTGCGAGACTTTACTTTATAAACGTGAAAACATTACTTATATTTTCGAAGTAATCTATCATACTATCTTATCCTATTCTTCCTACTATTCTAACTAATATAATAAATGCGAATGTCAGTTTGTTTGTTACGCTTTCACGCCTAAATCACTAAACAGATTTAAAAAAATATTTCACCAATGGAAAGCTACATTATCAGCGAGTAACATAGGGTATATTTTATCTCCGTATTCCTACGGGAACATGAACTACGCAGCTAAAACCGCGGGGATAAGCACTGCAAACATTGGATTTAACAAAATTAGCGACATGGGATACGTTTTATCGCGATAAACTGTAGTCTGCGCGGATGAAGTCGCGGGCGAAAGGTGGTAATATTATAAATATGAAAAGGTTGAATGGATGTTTGTTTTGTTACTCTTTCATGCAAAAACTACTAAACGGATTTTGATGAAATTTGGCACACAGATAGTTTATAAATCGTATTGACATATAGCATACTTTTGTCCTGTGAAAAATAAAAAATCCTGTAGGATAATACTCAATGCGGGGGAAACCGTGAGGCGCAGCTAGTAAATAAATATAGTATAAGTCAAGTCTATTTACTATAATTATTGTTAGTACCGTCTGCAGCCGGCCTAGTCTCTAGGGAAATCAGCGACATTCGCAGCTATGACAACGCGCCAGTTCAACGGTAAAATTAGACATTTAATGGGATAGTGCTGTTAAATTAGTTCAACTAATTTAGTTCCCGTAACTACCTGCCGTAGTTAATACGCCGTGTGTGATTTGCTTTATAGATTGTCTATCTCACGAAGTCGGCTTCTCTTTGGAGATACGTGTAGGTGTTTTAATGTTGAAACATGTGCTCATTAAGTCTTGTGTGGAAGAGATTGCTGTTTAGTAATAAGGCCGCGCATTGTACCTTTAGTTATAGGACCTTTTTACTTTTACTTGTATGTTTTGGAGTGCAATAAACAGTTGTTATCTTATCTTATCTTATCTAATCTTTAAAGTGCTCTTTGTGAAAAATGCACTTGGTTATAAAGTGCACATATAGCGAATTACGCATTTTGCGTTGAGTGCACATCTTTTAAAGTGTACATAACTATGTCCCTAGGATTAGAGGTTTTCCTGAGTAGATTTATAGAAGTAAGACTTCAAAATATGCATATACCTAAGATACTAGGTACTATGTACTAGGTGATAAGGGTTTCAAAGTACGGACAGACGAAGCAGCCGTAAGTTAGAGCTAGAAAAAGATAGCTCTCACTTCACTCAATGTTATTTTCTGAAATTATCGCGGAGCGTGGCATCGCATCTCATTGTCGCGTTTGTCGCTCACTTATAACACTGGGTTAATTTAATTAAAAGTTGCTCCAATCTTAAGCATAGATATAAATCTGAACTTTGTTGGTTATTTTCCGAATTAAATTGAAATTTTCGAACGAACATTAATTTATTAATAGGTGCTAATGAGGGTATTCAAACATGTTTTGCGAAAGCGGTTTCGGAACTCATAGAATAGAATAGAATAGAATAGAAAACTCTTTATTGTACACCAGAAACAAAATTAAACACAGTACAGAAAAATTACAATAGGTAAACAAGGGTAGTACAATGGGCGGTCTTATCGCTGAAAGCGATTTCTTCCAGACAACCTTATAAACCTCATTTTATTAAAATTATCCATTCCACAGCTTTTGTGTGTATTGTGCCGGGTCCATATTGTGTTGGGAACTTGCTGTGTGAACGCGCACCGAATACGAAATACGCAGAAGGACCCTTGTGAACTTCGCGAAGCTT
Organism: Campaea margaritaria; assembly: GCA_912999815.1. Classification (NCBI taxonomy): domain Eukaryota; kingdom Metazoa; phylum Arthropoda; class Insecta; order Lepidoptera; family Geometridae; genus Campaea; species Campaea margaritaria. The sequence continues at coordinate 249,087 of OU538813.1, read as the reverse complement.
CGCGGCGCGAGTGGTGGGGGCGAATACATTATATTTTTTTCTAAAACAACTGACTTTTTTGTTGTTTGAGTAATAGTTTTTTTACTTAGGTACACCAAATTTATTAAGTTTTTAAGCTTTTTTTTGGATGTTTTTCAAAACTTCCAATATAAATAAAACAAATTTTTATGTTTTTTTGTTCTGAATTCATGATTTGTTGTATAATAAGTAATACATAATACATCTCATCTCAATGATCATTTTTTTTTAATATTTATGTGACTGAGTAATGAGACGAGCTTGTCATTCATCTGATGGTTAGCGCTACGCCTGCCTGTAACAGTTACAGTTCTACCCAAAATTTTTACATCGTATAATCTTGCGCGGCACTCACTGCACTGCGCTCGTCACTCTGATACATCGGTTCTAAAGTCTCATATGCCCAGTAAATTCGTTGGAAACAGTGCCCTTGAAACCTGAACACAGCAATGTTTGCACGCTACTTCTTGGCGGATGAATATCTAGCAAAGGTAAAGGTTTCCCGAGGCGATTCCTAGCAGAAGAACCCTACCTCAAAACAAATGTTGAATTCACATAATCAAACACAGTTTTACTCACGATAACTTCAGACAACAAACAATACAATTGCTTCGACAACCATTGTCCGCACTACGACACCATGAGCGCATTATCCGACAATTGTTTCGTGTTTAACGTCCATTGCTGCGCGAGTACGTTAAAAGTTGACAAGCATTGTGCGCGGCCGCCGGGGACAATCGGATTGTTCGAAACAATCACTTTCGAGCGACTGGGTATAATGGTAGTGAGGAGATACAATAATCGAGGACAGCGCCAATGGGGGGGGGGGGGCACGTCCTTATTCTTATTCCATGCAGTTCATTTTAAGGCCTTAAACTGAACGGCTAGGCTTTTCAAACATTTTTAACTAAGTTGATTTCCGTTTATCGTAATCTCGTATAAGAGAGCATATCGATGACTTTTAGTAAAATATAATATGAGTTTTGCAAATACTAGAAACAGCCCAAGTAATGCGAAATAAACTTCTAAACTAAATTCTAATGCCAAATTATGGATATTTAAAAAAAAAGAACTTTATATTCAGTATGGCAAAGATCATTTTCCAGTGAAAGATAATTTATTGGAATAGAATAGAATAGAAAACTCTTTATTGTACACCAGAAACAAAAATAAACAGAATACAGAAAAAATACAATAGGTAAACAAGGGTAGTATTATGACAAAAGCATGTCTGGAATTAAACAATTTCATAGACATTACAGCTAAGATTTCTCTCCGTTCCTCTCTTTCTCTCAAAAATTCTATTTATACCCTATTAACATAAAATAAATAGCCTAATAAGTCCAGTGCAGTGAAGTGAGCGGTCGCGCTCGAGCAATACCAAATAGAGTCGGAAGCAAAGCGAGCGAACTCGTGTGACGTCACAATGGACAACTATTATGACCGAATAATGGAGCTAGCAGTTGGAGCATAAACTATTGTCATAGCTTTTAACTTAGGTTTTAAGCATTTTTTTTAGACTGAGTGATGAGTCGAACAAGTCGTTCACCTGATGGTAAGCGCTACGCCTGCCCATAGCAGTTACAGCGCCACCCAGAACCCTGCATTGCATAATACTAGGCTACCACTGCTTTTTTAGTGTCTGTATCATCATCATCATCATCAACCCATAACGTCCCACTGCTGGGCACGGGTCTCTCCTCACTTTCGTGAGGAGAGTTAGGCCATAATCCACCACGGGGGCCCGGTCCGGATTGGTGGATAACATACCTACTTCCGAAATAATTCTCGGGTAGGTATGTGGGTTTCCTCACGTTTTCCTTCACCGAAAAGCGAGTGATAATTACGTACATATGTTTTACTGAAACAAATTGGTACGCATTAGGATTGAACTCACGACCTTCTGATTGGAAGGCGGACGTTCTCCCACTAGGCTACTACCGCTTCACCGCACTGTCTGTATATTTACCTCAAAATCGGTTCAGTCGTTGCGTCCGCGTCGTGAAGAATAGACAAACAACCAAACAAACTTTCAAATTGTTTATGTTATTAGGATTCCGGTGTGTCTAAACTTTTTGCATAGAGTGGGAACTAATAAAAAAAAACAAAACGTATGCTCGGACACATAGTAGAAGTAAAACTGCAAATAAAAAAATATTAAAAAAAATATGATAAAATATTTAAAAAACATTAGACAAAGATAATTTAAAAAATATACAAAGCGTAACTATCTCCTTCTATATTCAATAACTTATACTCGTATCTCCCTCTTAACTTCCGTTAGCCTCTCCCGATCACACTTTCCGTAACGCATTCACCAGCTTACTCCCCAAGTCAAGCGTGCTTAAAGAAGTTTTACTTCAAAAACTGTTACGGAAATAAAAAAAACATCCTTTTGGACAAAGGGGTGTATATCCGTAACACTGGTAGATAACACAAGATTCTACACAACGAATGAGACAAGCGAAGGGTTAATGTGTCCTTGAAAACGCCCAGTTTGAGAAAGCAAGTTATTTCGCAACTTTCCGAATTCCAATAAATTTAAATTGCGTCAAGTTCAGTTCTGTTCCGGGATAACAGCCTTCAGAAGATTGGAGTATAAACGAAACTTTGCAAAATTCATAACTGAAGTTTTGAATTTCGAAACTTTCGAGTATCGCTACTTTACTTTCTGAACGATGGTGTCCGAGTGGTGACTCGTGCGCTTTGCAACCCAACGACGCTGGCTTCGATCCACGGCCCCGCACTAGTTGTTCATGGCATGCCATATAAAGTAAAAATTATAGTTAAAAAAACCACGCTTTAATAGCAAGCCGAACTAAAAAGCTGCTAAATAATTAATTTTATGGAAAAAACGTATGGGGTATTTTTTTAAGTTTTCATTTATTTCGGCCCGCTGCTGGGAACGGAGTAGGCCATAATCCACCAAGGTGGCCCAGTCTAGATTGGTGGATCACATAACTCCGCGTGCATTTTACAATAGGCAGATAGGTAGATAAATTATAATTACTTTTATTGGTACTTCCTTGGAAGGAAGACGTTTTCACACTAGGCTATTAAAGCTTTCTTTTTTTAATTGACTGAGTGACGAGACGAGCAAGTCGTTCACCTGATGGTAAGCGCTACGCCTACTCATAGCAGTCACAGCACCACCCAGAACACTGCATTGCATAATCCTGCGCGGCACTGCACTGCGCTCGTCACCCTGAGACATCTGAGGCTCATCCCTGAGGCTCTAAAATCTCATATGTCCAGTATATTCACTGGAAACAGTGCCTTTCAAACCAGAACACCAAAACACACATGCTTAGATGTTACTTTATCTTATGTAGGTATAACCATAACCCACAAAGACTCAATTTTCATAAAAAACATCCCCAAAAACCTTCCAAGGTAACTAACTCAAAGAAATGGGGTACCGCAGGCTGTCGAGAAAAACGCCTGTAATTGATCATTAAGCGTCGCGCTTACGGAACCCGAGACGAGACATATCTTAACAAACAATATGCAAGTTAAGAAGCTTTCCCTCTTAATGCTATTTTATTGTGGTTTATGGAATAAGATGAAGCGGTTATATAGATAATGCAATGTTTTTATGTAAATTCAAAATTCTAAAATACTTCTTTCAAACAAGTTTTTGTATATATTTTTTTTTATATTTGACAAGAAATCAAAATATCTTAATTATGACAGTGCCCCGCGGTTTCAGAATACAAAACTCTAAACTCAAATCATTTATTGTAATTAGGCAAAAATATCGCACTTTCACAAGCCTTCACCGAAATTACATAGAGAAAAAAAAAGTCAAGTCAAAATAATATAATCTACGAAACTAATGATTATTTAATAATGATTCGAGTTTGAAAAAGGACATTTCACTTTTGGTGACTCGTGGCTGAATCTCGCATAGGAAAAGGAAACTCCATTAACTCTACCAGTGCTTCGGAAATACGCCCGTCAGAGAAGATAGCTTCATAAAACTCTACGGCTACCTCATCATCATCAACCCATAACGTCCCACTGCTGGGCACGGGTCTCTCGTCACTTTTCGTGAGGAGGGTTAGGCCATAATCCACCACGGGGGTCCAGTCCGGATTGGTGGATAACATATCTACCTCCGAAATGATTCTCGAGTAGGTATGTGAGTTTCCTTACGATGTTTTTCCTTCACCGAAAAGCGAGTGATTTACCGCGAGCGAGTGATTTTAGTGAGCGGCTACCTAATTTTTTTAATTTTGTATATATATTTTTTACTTGAATTTAAATCGCCTCAGCTCTTCTTTCACACCACACTCCACCAAGAAACTTTGCTCGAGTGAAGTCTCATTCAGCGCTCAGATTGAAATTCTCACTAAATTAAGAATGTATTCCTTTCAGGTGTGATACAGAGCGTATCATACACGATGTATACGATACAAGGTGTATACTGTATACCATATACGGAATTTATATTTCTACTGGTATACGGATGTCTTTTTTTCACAATCTTACTGTGTTAACTAGTAGAGGGTGTCGAGAGAGTTGGTGTACTGCTTTCCGCTACCGTAGCATGTGGGAGGATGTAGTCTCTGCCTAACCCAAAAGGAAATATACGTGTGTTCTGACAGCTTCCATGGCGTAGTGGGTGATGAGCCGACTGCAAACGTGAGGTTGCGGGCTCGTTTCCCGCACAAGGAAAAAAATTGTGAGAACCGCAGGTTTGTTTTTCTGGGTGGTCGTCTGGTCCTCGTAGTTCTTGACCCCTAACTAGGATTCCGCGTAACAACCACGGTTTTACAATCAGCTAGTCCCAGATCTATAACCAGTTAACACAAATCTTTGCCCTGTGCGGGTTCGACCCCGTAACTTCACGTTTGTCAGTTCGTCACCTACGGGCATTGTTTCTAGTATTCCTTGATTTATATATTGAATATTCTACTATGAACTTGCTTCCGTTTCCCAAGTCGCAATATAGGATCAAAACAATAACGAAAATGTCCGACAAGAACAAACTATTACCGATAACTTTCTCTTACTTATACTAATACTTGCGAATATTGACTATTATTAGTATGATTAATAGTCCGATATTTTTGCTCACACTACATTATCCAGAGTTATGGTACGAAAATAACACATCTATTAATAAATCAGTTACAACCCCCTATAACAACTTGGAAGTATAGCGTCAATGGCACAGAAAATAGAAATGGAGTAGAACAAGTGCGATGAGATACAAACTTGATATATAATATTTCGTCATCATCATCGACCCATATCAGCCCACTCTACCAGTGCTTCGTAAATTCCCTCGCAGAGAAAATAGCACCCGAATACCCGATGCTAAGCGCTACGCCTACCCATAACAGTCACAGCAGCGCCACCCAGAACTCTGCAATGCAAATGCATGCCGTTCAAACCGGAACACAGTAATGTTTGCACACTACTGCTTGGCGGACGAATCTCCGGCAAAGGTGTGGTGCTTTCCGAGGCGGTCTCTTAAAGAAGAGGCCTCCCATTACAAGATCCTGACCCTTAACTGGGATTCCCTATATCTGAGGCATCAGAAACTTTAAGGACCAAAATCCTACAAACACCCAGAATCAGAACAAATACCTGTGATTCACGCAAATATTTACTCGAGCAAAGCTTTGCTTTTTATCATAGCAGTAAGTTACATGATACTTTACAAAGCGCAACAATGTTACGCAACACAAACTACAAGATACACAGTAGTGTCTCTACTGCCAACACTGTGCCATTGATCATTTAACCTAACCTTATCTGCTCAGTCCAAAACACAGTGATCAATAAATAAGTCTTCCTAAGTGATCAAACTGATGGTAAATTATTACCTCTTACACTTACCAAAACAGTTTATATGGACTTTCCTTTGCCCTATTTCACAACTAGATGGTTAATAATTCACCACCATGTCCTAGAGTCAGCGTTTAAAATATGAGTGCGTTGAACTACTGGAATATTAACAACACCACTCCACTATCTTGATGAGTTCCACAGTAACTGAGGCAGTAAAGTATGTTGCTACAAATTAGCTATGTTGCACCCATTTTGTTTTTACTTCGACTATCTTTTATCACGTTCACTGCTGAAAACAGACGTTGTGTTTTTTATAACTTTATACGGGTGCGGGAAAACACACATGTTGTGTTAGCGCAGCTTACATGGCGGCTGTGTGGCGAAACGCACAGACGGCACGCCAGTGCTGGAAAACACACGATCCGTACCGGTGTCCAAATGTACAAACCCGTTCATCAATCAACGTGTTAATGACGTTTTTGTAATGATACTATTTAGTTCAATTGCGTTTGGATAGCGTAGAGAATTGTTATTCTTCACTTTCTCTATTAATTATTAAAAAATAAACTGGAGAGAAGCAGTAACAAATTAATTAAGTAGATAATTTTATTGATAATTTTACGTTTGTGGTATTTGATAGCAGACTATGAAATAAAACTAACTCTCACTTATTTAGCGTATAGCCATTGTGCCCCCTGATGCAAAATAAAAAAAACGACTTAAAAAAAAAACACGAAATGTTGGGAAGTCAAACCATACATAACAAAATTAAATGGTAAATTATGTCACTTCCAATGATAACACTAATGCTGATCATGTTACTTTAAAACCTCATATGACAGGTTACAAGTTGACCTACTGCCTTACTGTACTGTGGCTCCGTTCTATTTTGATGAGTTTTGCGGCGCGTGTCAGGAATACTTGTGTCTAGTTAGTTTCAAGGAGCGAAAGTTGCGAGTAGTCCTGTAGTTGACTACTTATTTAGAGACAAGCTACCCAGCTACCTTGAAGTTAAGGCCTAATTATGTAGGGTAAGTAAACCCTAACTAGAGCTCTCTGTGTCACATTAATTATGATGTTACTGATCCTAGATTGAAGCAACCTCCGTGGCGTATGAGGGCGATGAGCGCAGCTAAGCGTGAGCGGGTTCAATTCCAGCACAGGGCAAATATTTATGCGAACCACAGGTACTTTCTCTGTCTGGGTGCTTATGTTTGTTTAGTGAAGTACTGTTCGTCTCTGATGAAAGATTTTGTTATATCATGTAAGGGGTCCTGACGTAGCTTAACGACTGCTATCAATCGATAATAACCGAATAAGTTGGCAGTTGGTTGAAGGTTCGAACCCAATGTCCTTGGGTTGCAAAGCACATTACGCTACTCTATTATATTAGTAATTGGTAATCTCAATGACACTCCATTCAGTTATCGTCTGATTGGTTCCAATATCAGTTACAAGCGATTATAAATCGCTAATATTTAAAAGGCCAAGGACGTTTTATAATATTAAATGGACTAGGCACAGTCACAGTCACCGTCAGTTTTGGCGCAGGTCGCGTGGATGAGGAAGACATATTACACAAACCGATTGAAACTATCCGGTATCGAGGGTTTAATACTGTTAAAGGACAACGTTGTAGTCAGATCAAAATAGATGGCGCTGATTGTCCCTGCATAGCACAAAAGTTTCGTTTTTATTTTATTTGACTCGGTAAAGAGATGAACATGCCATTTACTGGAAACAGTGTCCTTTAAGCCGGAACAAAGTAATGTTTGCACACTACTGCTTGGCGGATGAATATCTGGCAACGGTGTGGTACTTCCCCAAGCGGTCTCACATAGAAGAGGCCTGCCCCGACAAAAAAAAAACTGATGGTCACTATTTCAGTGCAATATAATACAACCTACATAGAACCGATGCATAATAGCTGCTGTAGTATGATTTTACATAATTCCCTATCAGTGCAAAGTTTTAAATTTCCAACTACCGTTATACGAACAGTGGATCATATAACTTCAGCAGAGGGGTAAGTGTGAGTATGCGTTGTCCGTGGTTAGATCGTTTAAGGGTACACCATAGATCTCTCGACGACGTCATGTATCATAATATCGATTTAATCATAGTGATCGTTTACGTTTACTAATCTCTTAGCAATTACGATCTCTTGTGACATTGATTCGATAATTAAAGGATTTGGGATCGTAATCGCTGATTGGGGATACAGGGGTAATGTTCAAGTGTTATTGGAGGGTTGTCGTTAAATTATTATGAAGGTTTCGATAAGATGTTTTACTACTTTTGTATTAACGGTATTTAGTAATTTACTCCAACTTGCAAAGTCCCGTGGTTACGTCCAAGTTAACTTTTATTAAAAGAGGATAAAAAGTATTGTATGTTCTATTCCAAGACCTAAAGTATCTGTATATTAAATTTCATCAAAATCCGTACAGCCGTTTCAGGGTGGAGAGAAAACAAGCACACAAACTTTCGCATTTATAAAATTAGTGAGATGAGATGTCATATTAGTGTGCGTTTGTTTTTTATTTTTATTTTTATATGGCTGAGTAACGAGACGAGCAAGTCATTCACCTGATGGTAAGCGCTACGCCTGTATAGTTACGTGTACGCCTGTCTGCTGTGTGTGTATGTTAGTGTTTCGATAAACTAACAATAAATTAATTTTAAAAAAGATATTTCCGTTACTAAATACTTTTATAAATGCGAAATTTTGTCTATTTGTTTGTCCTTTAGAACGAAACCTGATAAATAAAATCCGATTTTAGAAAATAGGATACCTTTTAAATCCCTTAGAAATTAACGGTTCCTCGTGGGATATTAGCTAACGCAGGTGAAACCATGAGGCACTGCTAGTAAATAAATATAACAAAAAAAAAAATTAACTTATGAAACATAAACAATATCCTATTATAAAGCGATTATTTTAAGGCAACCTTTGGGTATTAGAAATTACATTTTCTACCCTGTTCAGTTCGCATACAGGCCTACATTTTTAGAAACCCCTTAAAGCTTATGCACGAACATAAAGTTTATCTTAAGAGGCTCCCCATTAGTTTCCCCATCCAATCCGCCCCTAAATTACCCACCCTTGATGAAAACACCCGAATTTACATAAACCCAGTACAAAATCCTAATGTAGTAGAAAAAAACTCAGAAGGCTAAATCCTTAAATGACAAGCACGAGTTACTTGACTTACGCAAGTCAACCTTAATATGCCACAGCATGAATAATTCAGATCCAGGAAAATTCCAAAAAAACCTGGAAGTTTCAGGGCTCTTCATAAGGTGAGTTGTATGCCGGGGCGAACCCTAAGGCATGAAATATTCATGCGAATCGTTAGCAAAGTTTTTTTGAACTCGCGACAAAGGGAACGTAAACACGCCTTTTAAGCGGCATTGTGCTTCTGTAGTGTTTATACTGTGTGCTAACAAGCTCATAGTTTTTCTCTGATTGGGTGGCGCGGACTACCAATATATTTTATTGACAGTTATAATATATTTTTATTAAGCAGAGCGCTTGTATTTTTTGTTTATTTTCAACTAACTAACGAATGTTTTGAGCATAAATTTGCTAGGTTTCGACTTCATCATCATCATCATCATCAACCCATAACGTCCCACTGCTGGGCACGGGTCTCCCTTCATTTTCGTGAGGAGGGTTAGGCCATAATCCACCACGGGGGCCCGGTCCGGATTGGTGGATAACATGGCTACCTCCGAAATAATTCTCGGGTGGGTGGGTTTCCTCACGATGTTTTCCTTCACCGAAAAGCGAGTGATAATTACGTACATATGTTTTACAAGAAACACATTGGTACGTGCCTGCACTGGGATTTGAACTCACGACCTTCTTAGTAATATTAATATTTCTAGTAAGTTTTTATGTATGTATTTGTATGTATGTATGTATGTGAATATTGGTTCATATATGTACCGTAAGTTGGTGAGAATACCACTACGCAGAGAGGGGTTGCGGGAAAAAAATCTGTCAAAAATAAAATCAAAATCAAAATCTGTCCAGCCACTTTGGAGTCCATATTCCGTTTTAGAAACACATATATACACAAATCTATTTTTATTAATAGATATTTAGATTTTTTTTTGAAGCGGATAGCATTTGCATTTCATTATTTTGGGTTGCCAAAATTGTGACATGTACTTATTTAAATCTCGTTTTTTTTTTATAGGTAAGAAAAAATAATTACTTCAACGTGCAATACATTAGAACGTATTATAACACATACTAATATATTATAGTGTTTTATGTTACGCAAAGCTATTAACTCGCTTTATCCTCCGACTGAACCCCGAACCGCAAACGTAGTAGAGTGGCCGCAGTGGGCGCACTACAAAACATCCCAGCAGCACACACACGTCATAATAACGCGCTGTATTGTGTTAAGTGTATCTATCTATTATCGTATCATAGCAGTATGGACATTCCTTCCCCCACCCACCCATGGTCCTGCCAACCTTGTAGTTACACGGACTGAAACTGCGACCAAAATTGACTTATTTTTTTCACCGAGTGACGAGACGAGCTAGGCGTTCACGTGATGGTAAGCGCTACCTGTTACCACCCATAAACCTGCATTTCATAATCCTGCACTGTACTGCGTTTGTCACCGTGAGAAATCGGCTCTATAGTCTCATATGCCCAGATATAAGTCTCAGATATCGTCAGCATTGTCATCATTAACCCATATCGGCCCACTGTTGAGCACGTAACTCCCTTCACTTTCGTGAAGAAGAATAAGCCATAGTCTACCACGGGGGCCCGGTCCGGATTGGTGGATAGCATAACTGCCTCGAGGCTGACTTGCCCTACAAAACCTACAGATGTTATATGACATACATGACATGTACCGATGACAGATACCCGTGTGCGTCATATTATAACAGGGTGTTCTATAAAATGCCCATACTGTTTGTAACCTCTACACTCCGCCATTGTTCTAATCGCCGCCATTATTTCACGACCTAACGGCGGACAAGGGAAAATAAAACTAGAGATTTGCACTACCTACCGTGCAAACGGCACGCGATTTAAACATTATTTTCTATGTCATAGGGGTGATATTCCTGCGGCAGTGGAAAGTTTTTCGTTAGTTTTTCAAGCTCTAGTAATGAGTTGAATTTAGCAATTCGAACAGTACTGCCTATACCATAGAGGTCATATTCCTGCGGCAGTGGAAAGTTCTTCGCTGGTTTTTTTTTTTTTTTTTTTCAGATATTATGTAGTAATGAGTTTAATTTATGTTCTAGGTTTTGAAGAAATTGCCCTTGCTTTGTACTATGATTTATTTTTTAAGATCCATTTGTTTTCCAGATCTATATAAATGTACATCTTATGGGATTTTATTAGAAATGTTTTCGTCGTATAAGTGTTTGTGCATCTAAATATTTTTAATCACTTTATAGCTGTTATATTATAGCATAGAAAATACTCTATTAAAAGTAGTCAATAGTAGATGAATCCAGTCCAATCTTTGTTGTTCAGTAGTTTTGATTCAAACATAAATGCCAATACAAATCAATCGCTCCTTTTTGCAATAGTCTGAAATTAAGACATGTCTTAAATGCCTGTTTTTTTAAGCTTAAAATCGACCGAACTATATTAATATTCTACGATTATTTGATTAAAACCTAATATTATGAATCATAAAACAAATTACGAACTCGAAACAACGAATAAGACGAGATAAATTTACCAACACTTTCGACAAAAAAATAACATTTTATTTATTTTTATCCCCATATAGGTTAAGGCCCAATCATCCCCACAAAAGTGAGGACAGACACACCCGTGCTCAGCAGTGGGCCAATACAGGTTAATAATGATGATTATGATACAGTATAGAATATTTAATTTTTTAAACGTTCGTGTTTTGCAATAGTCTTAGAAACTTAGAAGTAAAACTTTTCTACAATAACAAAGCTGCCCTTTATCACTATTAGAACTGTCTCCGATCTCGGCCACTAACATTGCAAAAAATTAAGAAATCTACGTATTTCCTCGCAAAAGAATTTCAACACTCGACAATTATACAAAAAACCGAGTAACCAAGACTCTGCCGACGCAGCGGATGGTTATCACCGGGTGCGGGATCGATTCCATCTGTCTAATTACACGAGCGTCTAATTCCGGCGCTCTCTATTGCGATGGCGACAGGGTGTAGAGTGGAAGCAGCAGTAGGTCAAGTTGAAGTGAAGCCTTTACCGCCCCTTTACACACACACAGTGCTAATGTATTGAGCAAGGTCACGACTCTATGTACCGCCGCCGTCGTCGTGTGTGTGTAAGGATGTGTGTGTGTGTTTAAAGGCATTACAAGTCCCTGTAATTGCAAGGTTTTATTAACAACGAGATGTGCTTGTTTGTTATTTTTTTCCATACAGGCAACCAAAGTTTCTGCTAACTTTTATTTATGTTCGCAGCCTTGGTCGTTAGAATAGAGCCCAGTGGAGAAAAGACAGAAGGCTGACTCTACTGTTTTGTAGAATACAGCTGGAAAAAGAACGGTAGAGTGAGATAGAGCAATTAGAGGAGAAGGAGTTACAGCTATACCATTACCAGACATTAAAAAAAAAAAACAAGAAAAAAAACAAAAATTAACGACCGCTAAGCAAACTTTACTGTATTCTGGTTTAAATAAAGCTACTAGTATCAGGGGTTGTTATCTACTGATAGCAATCGTTAAGCCATATCAGAGGCAGTTAGGTCACCAGGCAAACTCTGAAACTAGAGGGCACCCTACCTCATTTAATAATTATTAAGGGGGTTATGTAAAAAAATATTGGATGTTTTCGTACCGAAACGCAAATGCTAGATATGAATATTACGCTAAACCCTGGGCAATTTTGTTAATGATAATACAGCAAGTGATATAATCAAATTACACAAAAAAAAAAACAAATTTAATTAACCTGTGACCAAATTGTACTCAATGTGTGCTTCTAAAAATATGTAACCGAATTACACTATGGCCAAAATGCTGCCACATAGACCAACATCGATTTTTCCTATCTCATATCTGCAATCTATTTAAACATTGTAACTTAAACCACTGGTCGTACTTGCACTGCGCCCCCGTATCACGAGGGCGGCGCCGGGAGCGTAACGGCGCGTTAAACGTAATCTTTTCCGGTCGCGCCGCCCGCCCTGCGCCGTTAGGGCGGATTAGCGACGGGCGAGTTCCTTGTTGTAATTCACTAATTACTACTAGTAGTGGGCTGGGGGTCTTTCTGATTTCGTAGTTTGTTAGGATTTGTATAAGCCACAGAGAATTTACCCTATCCTTCTATTTAATAAGCGAACTAGTTTTTAACTGCGACTTTTTTAACGTGGTTTTTTTTTATTTGACTAAGCAACGAGACTATCAAATCTTTCAGTTGATGGTAAGTGCTACGCCTGCCCATAACAGTTACAGTGCCACCCGGAACTTTGCATTGCATAATCCCGTATTTACTACCCTTGTTTACCTATTGTAATTTTTCTGTTCTGTGTTTATTTTTGTTTCTGGTGTACAATAAAGAGTTTTCTATTCTATAATCTTGCGCAGCATTGCACTGCGCTCGTCACCCTGAGACATTGGTTCTAAAGTCTCATGACCAGTAATTTCGCTGGAAACAGTGCCCTTCAAACCGGAACACAGTATTGTTTACACACAACTGCTTAGCGAATGAATAGGTTGCTTGGAGGTAGGTGTGTCATCTACAAATAAGGTGGATTATGGCTAATCCACCTCATGATAGTGATGGGAGACCCGTGCTCAGTATTAGATGGATGTGGGTTGTTGATGATAACAACACTATAGTTTAAAAAAACAGAAAAAAAAATAGAAAAAAATCGCTTAGAAATTGCTTTCAGCGATAAGACCGCCCATTGTACTACCCTTGTTTACCTATTGTAATTTTTCTGTCCTGTGTTTAATTTTGTTTCTGGTGTACAATAAAGAGTTTTTCTATTCTATTCTATAGTTTTCACAAAGATACAAGCCAAGACGCAGGCCTTGTGTCGAGTTTGCACTGGCAAATATGTTTCTACCATAGTGTTGTTTGTTTGTTTGTAATCCTGATCCTGATCTAATAATGATCCTATATCCTATTCCAGGACCTTGAGACAAAGTATTGTGAGAAAATAAACCCGCTAGAGACACGGCTTCAAGCAAACCATTTCGGAGTTGTCCACCAGAACTAATAACCTTCTTTACGATCCACACTTAAGGGATCAATAAAAGGCTGCACCTTTTACATACCAGCCTTTCAGCCCCTTTTCATCCCCTTTTCATCCCCGAAGTTCCGCCATCAATCTGTTTAAGGTGGTAAGTTTTGAGTTACCACTTATTTACTTAGCAAAGTTTTTTTTAAGCATTGGATTTATATTTAATAACTGTATATGCAAGAGTCCGCTTATCAAACTACCACACCGCCGCCAGTTTTCAGATAAATTACTGGGCATATGAGACTTTAGATACGATGTCTCAGGGTGACGAGCGCAGTGCAGAGGCATGAGTAGGGTTTATTTATTTATTTATTTTTTAGCACACAAATGGAGTACATGGAGTACTTAATGCTAAGTAGCATTTTCTACCAGTCATCCTGGAGGTGTAACTGAAATGGTGGTGGTGTGGCAAAACGAGAGAGCAGAGAAAAGTATATTTAAAAGATATTTAGTGATAGAATCATTTTATTAAAATAAAATTAAATATATAACGTTATAATAGACTAATAAATACAATATAAAATAGATAAACATAGATAAGCATATATTATATCGAGTAGGTGAGGAAAAAAATAATTTAATAAAGAAACTATGCAGTTGTAGAATGCACCTTTTGGACGTAAAAATCATGGACTATCCGCTTAAACAGGTCTCTAGAAGGAGCCTTTCTGACACCTGCCGGCAACGTTTACCATCAGGTGAATGACTTGCTTGTCTCTTATTCAGTAAATAAAATCAAACCATTGAAAATCAAATTAATATACTATTTAAAGACAACCAAGCCCGAAAATATATATCTTACAGAGTTAAAAAACGAAAAAAGTATAGTCTTCATAGGCCTTGATTAAGTAGATTATGGTATATTAGGCTATTTTTCACGTACCGACCGTGACGGACCCGGAAGGCCGCAAGTCTGCACCTCGCGGCGGGTCTCAAACAAAGCATTTCCGGAAGTAGCGGCCGTTTGCGGAATCCACTGAAAATTTATAGCGCTCCCACTTTTTAATAAAAGCCTCGGAAGTACAGTGGAAAACAGTGAATGAGCTCTAATATAAACTAAACCCTCACGAGGACAGTCTATAAAAACCTGGTTGAAGAAACCTATACCAATAGTACAATTGAAGTGCCCGTCTGTGATTTCAAAATCAAAATCAAAATTAAAGTGAAAATTGCTATTTAAACGATACCTCTTCATTAACGTTTTTATGTTTATCAGAATTGAGTTTATTGCAAGTTTCAAAAGATATTTAAAATAAATATTTGTAAACGCGCACGAAGTCGCCGGCAAGATGCATATTAAACTAGTACTATTTAATAAAGGTTTGTCGGACAAATACCTTTGTAAAAAATCCAATCCAAGAAAAGTATGAGATTAAGTACTGTTGGTGAGAAGGTATACTGTGATGAAATGCAGCCGAGTTTGGGACTTCGATTTTAGCCTCTCTTGGTGTTGACCTTCTGCTTTTGCAGATTGATGGTTTGTTTCCCAAATTGGTGAAAGTTTGAACATAAAAGTGAAAAGAGTGGAAAGTTTTTTTGAGTAGCCATTGAAATTGATCCCTTTTAATGATTAACATTGGACACATTTTACTTCGCTAATACTTTAATTATTTAACACTAGCACAAACATTTTTGTTACAATTGATAAACCACTAAAGATATTTAAAGCGGGATATTTACCATGTTATAAAAAGTACCTGAATGACCGAGCTTTGCTCTGTTTTTTTTTTATGACATTTTCTAAAAATGATTTCTAGCTAGATCGATTTATCGCCCCCGAAACCCCCTATATACTAAATTTCATGAAAATCGTTGGAGCCGATTCCGAGATTCCAATTAATATATATAGATATATAAGAATTGCTCATTAAAAGATATAAGATAAGCAGTTCTGTATTTTGCAGTGCTATTCTGCTTATCACGCAGAAAAATATCATCAGATCTTGATGAGACCCATTTAAAGTTATTACGATTCAAATAAAAAAGAACCATCAAAATCGGATCTCATAAGCCGGAGATATTTAGTAGCCCTCTCTTTGCCTTCTTTTGACAGAAGTACCTACCCCACTGGTCAAGAATTCCCTGCGGGAAAGACAATCTTTAAAGTCTAAAACCTGTATATACACCAAGTTTCGTCCAGATCAGTTGTAAAATAAGACCTGTAGAAGTGTACCAGCAAACTGGCAGAGGAAAGCAAATTTAGCTAGACTTGAAGCAGAGACGCTTCGCTTGCTTTGTCAATAAACGGGAATTTCACATAATTTATGACACATTTTTGGTATTTCTGTCATTTTTCCACACTAGGTTTAAACAAAAGATTCCACATTATTAACACGTTCACTGCTGAAAACACAACAGTTGTGTTTTTTGTAACTTGCCGCGAGTACGAGAAAACAGAACTCTTGTGTACGGGAAAACACAACGGTGTGTGCAGAACCGTAACCGTGGCTAAACAAGAAAATCGGCTCAGGAGTCAAAGTGCTAAGACACGACAGGTTAGTCAACACATGAAAAACACGAGTTCTAAAAAAAATAACCATAACGTTACATTTTCAGTTATCCGCCAAAACCCTTGGGCATAATTATTATCACTCTAGAAAGTTCTAACAAAACTAAGATCAAACTACTCACAAAAGCCGCACCTACATTTTCATAATCATACTATTCCCAACCCTTATCAAACGAATGCAACCCCTGAAAATTATCCCTTCAAAACGCGACCCCCTCCCACCTGACCACAACATCATCCCTTATTAAGGCTCTATCTATTATAACTGTGGCTGTAAACTTCCCCAATGTACCCCTACTTGGTAGAAAATGAACGTATGAATTTAGTAAATTGTTGTGCAGACGGGCTACTTACGAGCCACACTATATCCACAAAAAGTGGCGGCAATTGAGCCGCCACGCACGCTTTAATATCACATACAGAGACCCTGACCCCTAACTAGGATTCAGAAACAAGAAGGACCCAGAGCAACCCGTGGTTCACACAAATCTTTGCCTTGAACAGGATTCAAACCCATCTTGCGCTTCGCATTTGGATCATCGTCTACTTACGCCGGCGTAATGACTTACTTCCACAAAAGTCCATTTCATCACTCCGTCTTTCGGAGGACACTTTAAGTCGTTGGGTCCAGTTGTTATCAATTGATAGCATTATTATCTTAGCTTGACCAAGTCTGACATCAGGCCGGAAATACCTCATTCTCTAACAATACCACTAAAAGTGGAATAGAACGTGTAAATAACCCCTAGGCTGTGCAACCGTCACTCATTTGAGACGACTGCAAACCGTGTAGTTGCGAGTTCGATTCCCACACCGGACAAATTTTGTGTGAACCACAGATATTTGCTCGTCTAGGTAAGAAAATGTAGAAATATATAGTATTGTTGTGTTGTATAGTTTTTAGCTCTTATTGATTATGGATTTCCGCAAAGTAACGCCTGATTCTATTAACGCTTTGACTGCTGAGCCGTTTTGCTTGTCTAGCCACGGGTGCGGCTCTGCACGCGCCCTAGTGTTTTCCCATACAACAAACACAACAGTTGTTTTTCCGTACTCGTGGCAAGTTATGAAAAACACGACAGTGGTGTTTTCAGCATTGAACGTGTTAACTATCTCGTACAGGTGCTTGTGAGACTATGGTCCTCGTAGTTCCTGACCCTCTAGATACAGGGAATCCTAGCTAAAGGTCCGGATCTACACGATTTCATTTCGCGGTATTTATTTAGTTGTAGTCCGTGTGCGACAGATTCTAGAAGTCTGAACGTCCATGTCCTACAATTTCTATCTTCACAATCTTCCTCATCCTCCCCCTACCCTTCCCCCTCCCTCCTCTCCACTCCAGCCCCCTGTCCAGCAATACAACAGTTCGTTACGGAATAAATTGGCTTACCTCCAGCAGAAAGCTTTCTATTCGGACAAATAACTGTACGCTCCGGGACGCGGGCCTTGCTTACAGCTGTACTTTAGTAAGAGGTTTTGTTAGTTTGTGTACCAGTATAGACGTTATTGTCATATGTAAGTTAATAGGATAGTACTGCCATAGAAACAATAATGATACGACTACTGCCTAGTTTATTTTCTTATGAAATTAGAACGATATTAACCCACGACAACTCTGTGTGTGACACAATCATATGTGTGTATGTTTGTGAGTGTGTTTGTTGTCTCACAGCTCTGTGGCGGCTGAAAGCATTTAATTTTGATTAAATTTTATACATAGTTAATTTCATTTTAATTTTAGAAGTAAATATGTCTTCCTTTTATTGACACAACTCAAATAACAATAGTTAAATTAAATTAAATAGGAAACTAAAACCGAAATGAGACTTTAGAACCGATGTCTCAGAGTGACGAGCGCAGTGCAGTGCCGTGCCAGATTATGTAATGTAAAATGGGTGGCGCTGTCGCTGTTTTGGGCAGGCGTATCGCTTATCATCAGGTGAATAACTTGCCGGTCTCGTGACGATGTCAAAAAAAACAAAAACAAAAATAAAATTGGGTCGCTTTTGCTTCCGCGTTTTCACAAATTATCTAAAGACAAATAAACGTAAAACCTTAAATGTAAGCCTTTCCATACAAATGAAAGGAGATAAACGAGGACAAGCAAATACACAGTGCCACCGCAACGCACCGCATCCACGGCAGACGACACAAAACCATATTTACTTACATGAGAGGCCCTTAACACATTTATCTCATTAAAAAGGTGTTACGCGCTGTTTGCGCTCCGATTTCTGATATTTATATATGGGGCAAAAAGGTTAGCTTGAATAAACAATAATTAAATTCTTGTTAAGTGTGCCGGCGGCTGCGGGGCCACGGTTCTGTATAAAATTACGAATTATTTAACAGGAACACAACCTCAACAATGTAATAAAAACAAACATTCATATCTTTTATGTCACTGAGTAACGAGGCAATCGGGCCGTTCACATGATGGTAAGCGCTAAGCCTAGCCTTAACTTTGCTTTGCAAAATCTTATGCTGCACTATCATACTGCACTCGTCATCTTGAGAAATTAGTTCTAACGTCTCATATGCCCAGTAGGTTCGCTGGAAACAGTGCTTTTTTGGAACATAATAATGTTTGCTTGGCGGATGAACATCTGGCTCCCAATCGGAGTTTTGCAGAAGGGCGTACCACTGCAACAAATCATAGCTACATGGATAAAAAAATATCAAGCTATTAAAAAATAACGTTATAGAGTTCAGCAACACATTTAATGCAGTTAAGCTGAATAATATTGTATCGAAACAAACATTCACTGTACGAACAGGAAACGTATATAAAGGAAGATACTTGCACAAACAGTTGGAATCGAATAACAGTCGACAGGATTTTCAGTTGTACCTGAGATTTCGTCCGACTCTTTCTGTCTAAGGATATTGACTTTTTTACAGCGTCAAAATTTGTTGTTTATGTTTTTCAGATTCATAATTTGCTCCAGAAAGCATCCCAATCGTCTCGCCATCGCTTTCTGGGGCTTCCTAGGCGTCATCGCTTTAAAACTTCTTATTTATTTTTTTTGGTAAAACTTTTTGTACTACTTAGAGTCTCGTTTTTTCGTTTATATAAGTGGAACCCTAAAAATTATAGCACTTAAAGGCCTTTAGCGTAAAATCGGCTCAGCTTGTAACGTAAACGCAGAAACAATTTAATTCATAAATCAACAGTTACTGAGACATTTACGAAATTAGACCCTAGGTGTTCTTATTTGCTTACATAAATGTCCTTTCATAATAATTGAGGTATCCAATGTTTGCTTTCCTATAAAATTACTAGCTGTGCCCCGTGGTGCTACCCGCGTTGATTATTATCTTACAGGAATTAGTAGTGGGAGTTCGTGTCTTCAACGTGACACTATTACAATAGATTTTTTTCTTTCAGGGGGGCGAAAGAGAATGAGATGGAGCTATATAAACTCCCATAAATGCAAACAAATTGTTCCAAACTCTTTGGATAAATGTCTCTGGTCGACTTATGAACGCTGAGCGATATTGGTGGTGACAGTTAGCAGGGCAAGGGCCTCACCACGAACAGTTAAATCCATCCACCAATATCGCTCAGCGTTCATAAGTCGACCAGAGACATTTATCCTAAAAGATCGTCACAATTTGATTGCATTTATGGGAGTTTATATAGCTCCATCTCATTCTCTTTCTCCCCCCCCCCCCCCCCCCCCCCGAAAGAAAAAAAATCTATTGTAATGGTGTCACGTTAAAGACACAAATAATCAAAAACGGTAATTAGGTCACGTGACAGCAAAGCTATTACGATTTGACTCAGATTGATGAATATTTTAATCGATTCCCAAAAGAGAAGGTTAACAAATTTAATACTTATTTTTTTAAATGGTGTTTAACGTATTCAAATTTTCATGACAATAAACTACTTAGTTATGAAACTTAGCTCTCCTAATGGCGCTTAACATCAGAGTAACAGCCTGCTCTACTTGCAAAATAATCTTTAAAAAAAGTTTAGCCATCATCTCTACATAAGAAAGAAATATCTCAAGTCTCTTTCTTGTCTTGGTTTACTTTTGAAATGTCAACTCTCAACCGTTGTTTACCAACAAACAGCCAACACTAACTTAACCCCTTCGCACCCTATCGACACCCCGCCCCTTAGGAAAGCTCTTATTAATTGCCGCGATAATTAGCCCGAAGTCAACTGAGAACCTTTTTATTGAAATATTCGGAGCTTGAGGGCAGCTGTTACTTAGTGGTTGTTTTTGGTTGATTAGTGACTGAAAAACATCTAAAGCTGGGTCCATACTGTGACTGTGACTGTGACTTCGTGACCGTGTCACGGAATTTGCCACGCCAAACCTGCACGGGCACAGATGTGGACTTAGCTTTGAGTGTTAAGTTCTATTATTTAGTAGATAGTTATTTAACTTATTTTTGACGTGGGACTCTGTCTTACTATCTATGTATGGGCGGTACTGAGAGACTGCTAGTGACATAAAATTATAAGTTAATCACATCTCGGACACTCCATACAAATGCCGATTTGACCACTGACACATATTAATGACGTCTGTACACGCGCCAAATGCATGTGTAAATGTGCAGTCATACTACGCCACCTAAGCAAAAGACAACCCGCAAGTATAGGCAAGGTAAACTAACCCGTACGTCTAATACATTTTGACTGCCTCCCGTTTGCCCTCCCTATTGAGTAGAGGTGCGGGAAGCGCATCGTGCCGGGTGGAATGTGTCCATTCTGTGATACTACATACTAAATGTGTTCTGTGCTCAAATATTCTAACCGATTACCGGTTGGCAGCGTACCCAACATGCCGGCGGCATTGTTTCGTTTAGCAAGGTAAAAACGAGAACTTTCAGGTTGTCCTATTGTAATGTACGTAGAAGGTATTTTGTAAAAGGTACTCGTTAGCTGAAAAAATAAACCGTAATAGTTAAAAAGAAAGGGACTCAGAATTAGTGCTTATAAGTATTTGAATAAAATTCGGTTCTTCACTATAAAGGTAATATAAATTCCCTCACGCGCTTCCGTTGCGTGAGCCGTATACGATACCTTAATTAAAATCTACCTGATTTCAGATATATTTTTTTTTAGTCTCATGCTTATCAATTACAAAAATCTTCTTTTTGATGCAAACCTGAACTCTTCTTTGTTAACCAGAGACGTGCTTAAGATAAGGTTTAGGTACATACTTGTCATGTAGTAAACGTAGAAGCAGAGACATTCTCGTGATGTTAGCTATTAGCTTACCTGAAAAGAGAAAAAAACATGTTATTTGTATATTTATTAAAATGAGGACCTTTAGGCGTAAGACAGATCAATGCAGTGTGGCGTGCGGCCCGCACGGCCCTGTCACATTTAATACATATTGTATGAAAAAGGTCTCGAGGGGAAACCGCACGCCTCTTTTGTCTGGCTTGGCGCTAAGAAAACTCATATAAGTGAAATATATCTACAATAACTTCGATAAATCCGATTTAAATTAAGTACAAAGAATACTCCTAAAATGTATTCCATAACATTTTATTATTCAATAAGAAAAGTGCTATTAGACACATCTGCTTATTGAAGTGAAATTCTTAGTTGTAATAAGATGTGGGTGCACCTTTATGATGTTCTCAAGGACAAAGTAAAATAAGGTAATTTTTAATGACTAATGGTCAAAGCAAGGGCAAATATATTATATACAATCAGTGACTGAATCGCGATTGTATCGCTGCTGAATCGCTGCAAAAACAAGCCGTGAGCGACCTCCCTTAGGTATGCAAACGAGACGTGTTCACTTTAAAAGTGTCATAAAACTTAGCAAAGTGTCCTCCCCATCAAACCCAGTAAAACATTACCTAATGTGAATAATGATTGTCACTCTGAGAGTCGTCACGATTTTAATTTCCGTTCAATTTCGTTTGCTGTTCACGCTTGAGCCGTCCGCTGCAGAGCAGTGTAGTACAGCTTTTATATTCTTTGTCTTTGGCGTTGTAATTCGTAACACTTGTCTGTGACAAGCATCGATATCGTTCTATGAAGATGGTTTACTACTCCGTTTCTGCTATGCTAGCGGCTTCAATTAATCATTGTTGCTGACCAGAATTTAATTACAAGTTTTTGTGGACTTAAGTAGTGTTGTTTCCATCTTGTTCGTAGGAAGATTAAACGTCTTGTAAAGTTTTGGTAGAAGAAGTGGACTTCGCTATGTTATTGGTGCGAAATTCCAAGGATTAAAATAATGATTTCCATAATGTTTATGTTTTTTTATGTTAGTCAGACGTTTAATCTCTATAATTTTAGGGGAATGAAAAATTAGATATCCTAGAAGCGAGAACGTCCGCCTTCCGAGCAAAAGTTGTGTTTCGAATCTCAGAGCGGGGACGTACCAATATGTTTCTTGTAAAATTCTATGCACTTTTTTTTATTAACTGAGTATTTTGGTTACCTTGTCATTTACCTAATGGTAAGCACTACGCTTTCTCATAACAGTTACAGGGCCATCAAGAATTTTGTATTGTATAATCTTGCCTGGCACTGCACTGCGCTCGTCACCCTGAGACGTCGGTTCTAAAGTCTCATTCGCATAGTAATTTCGCTGGAAATAGTGCCCTTCAAACCGAAACACAGTAATGTTTTCACACTACTGCTTAGCGGATGAATAACTGGCGTAGTTATCGTTAGATTTTCAGTGATGGATAACAACGTAAGGAAACCCACATGGCTGAGAATAATTTTGGAGCAATGCGTTTCACCAATCCAAGGCCCCCTTGGTCGATTATGGCCTAATCCTTCTCATGATGTGCGGTGAGACCCGTGCTCAGCAGTGGATGGATATGGGTTGATGTGATGATGATGATAAAGAAAGTGATTTCCTATTGTTATATTTTAATAGGTATAGATGCTATCAGCGACTTTTATCACTGTCTGTACTTGTAAACGGTGTTAGTATAATACAATAAAAGGGTCCCATATCGGCTATACCGGCTATTATCCGAATATTATTTTAGGCCCGTTATAACGGCGTTAATTGCGAGACAAACGGACAGAGCAACGGATAATTAGTTCCATTTTGACCTTAGTTTACTCGCTATATAAACAGTAGGGCAACTTGATGCTTTTCGTCCTACTAATATTACAAACTAGTTGCGCCTCGCGGTTTCACCCGCATAATTCAAGTTTTCGTGCAATAACTCTCTTAAAAGCAATATATTTTCCCCGTTTTTGCCACATTCCTTATTGATGCTCCGCTCCTATTGGTCGTAGCGTGATGTTCCTCGATAAATGGACTATTCAACAAAAAGAATTTTTCAATTCCAACCAGTAGTTCCTGAGATCCTAGCGTTCAAACAGACAAACTCTTCAGCTTTATATATTAGTATACGAGTAGATATAGATGTGAAAGTTTGTGAGTATGGATGGATGTTTGTTACCCTTTCACGCAAATTACTGAATGGATTAAGATGAAATTTGGCACGCATATTGTTTTTCACATGGAGTACCACATACACATCAGAATTAAGTACATTCAAAGTTCAGTACTTTCGATTTGATTTAATGGAGTTTGCGTGATGTTTGAATTCAAATTGTACTTTTTGTGATAGGAACAATCCTTATAACTTTATTTCTTTCACAGAATATAAATGGTTCAGTAAATCATTGGCGATAAGTGACTGAAATTGATAATGTGCCTTATTGATATCGTCCATCTATCCATTAAAAAAATATTTACAAAGCTAAGTCATAAAATAATGTTGCTATGATAAAAATCATCAATGTAGCTTGATTGAAACCAAATAATAATAAATAAAAAAAAAGAATTATATTAATCTGTGTGCATATTAAATATATTTTTGTCTTGTAACAAAAATTAACTCAGTTCCCTTACTGTCTCCGCGTATACTGTGGCGTTCCTATTAAGGGATCTAAGCAATAAAATTTAAGGGCAACGCGTAATTAGCTGCCGGAATTTTCATTGCGAACTGTTCTCTTTAGGAGCTCAACTTTGTTTCTGAATTAAGTTTGGATACACTGTTGACAGGTGGCGGGGGTGAACCGGGGAGGACTTTATATAACTTATTTTTAAATTGAAAAAAAAGTTTCGCAATTTTATTTTAGTAAATCGTATCATATTTAGTATACGTAATCCCATTTTTTTTAAATATGGTGTTTATTTCAACAGCAAGTATTCTATAACAGAGTATCGAGACGACCAGTTCGTTTACCTGCTGGTAAGCGCCACTCCTGCCTATGACACTTACAGTACAACCCAAAACTTAACACTGCAAAATCTTTGGCGGCACTGCACCAAATTAAACCTAAGTTCTAAAGTTTGAACAATATATTACTGTGTATTAAAATAGGTAAGAAAGAGTGGTAAAGAGCGCTTCTGCAACTTGTCCTTGCCAAAGGCTAATTAAAGCATTTCGTATTTTAATTTCCAGTTAACCTTTTGTCGTCCTACGTTTAAATTAATAGGTAGTTTTATTAAAATTACAAACTAATTTAGTCCGGAGCTTTTGTCTCGGGTCTTGCATAGTTTATAGACAACGTAGCACGCTCTACGTCGTATAGTAACCTTCTAACGTAGAGCTCCTACGTGCTCTACGTAGAGCCAAAATGCAGAGGGAAGCTAGAATCAATTCAGCTGGCGCCTGAATTTCACAGTTTTCAGGCGAGGCTCCGGGGAACTCCGAGTAGCACGGCGAGAGAGTTACAAACACTTACAGGCTTGGAAGTTGGGCGTGAGGTTCCTAGATAACAATTGGGTTTTTTCTGGAAAATAGCAACTTATTTGAGGGTGTTCTCATCTAAGTGACGTTGCGGCTACTCAAGTTGTATTTTATAGGACACTAGCTGTACCCTGCCACGCTTCGCTGTGGCACATTTGCACATTCGCTGATATGTCAGTCATGAAAAAAATAGATAAAAACAATCCTTGATGCGGATTATATATCATGCTAAAATTTCAGCTCGATCGGTGCAGAACTTTTTGAGTTTTTGAAGCGTACACAAACCAACATAACATTTTTATATATATAGATACAAACGCTAGTTGTAAAGGCGTTCAAATTTTAGACTGTTTTTTTTAATAAAAAAATTAACAAGCATGAACATCCTGACCCCTTCTTCTGTCTTTTTACCCGATTTATGTAACAGGTTAATATTATAATAATAAAAATAAGGCGACACGATCACATAAATAAATCCTGACCCCTAACTAGGGTTCCCTGTATCTAGAGAATCAGGTCTTATAATTATAGTCTATGCTACTTAGGGATAATGTAGCATTCCAATGGTGAAAGAATTTTTGAAATCGGTCCAGTAGTTTTTAGTTATTTACAAACATACAAAAATCCAAATCTTTTCTCTTTATAATATGAGTGAATATAAATCCATAATCACCTTGCAGTGTCACTCTAAAATGTAAAATAAGTTATGATTACAGGGTAAAGAAAAGCAAAAAGAATAAAGAAGAAAAAGAAAGAAGAAGAGTGAAGAGAGAGAGGTTGTTACCAAGAGATTGCTGTTTGGCAATAAGGCCGCCCATTGTACCGTTAGTTATAAGATCCTTTTACTTCTATGTATTGGAATGCAATAAAGAGTTGTTATCTTATCTTATACTAGCTGCGCCCCGCGGTTTCACCCGCGTAGTTCCTGTTCCCGCAGGAATATGGGGATAAAATATAGCCTATGTTACTCACTGTCAATGTAGCTTTCCATTAGAGAAATATTTTTTTAAATCGGTGCAGTGGTTAAGCCGAAACTTTACATATTCCTATACATACTTTCATCCCCTATATTTATTTTACCCCTCAAGGGTAAAGTTTTACAAACTTTGAATGCCAAATTTATTTATATCTAATCAAAAGCCTAAAAAATAAATTTCAAACTTCTAGCTTCAAAAATGACGATACTTCCATACAAACTTTCATCCCCTATTTCAAACCCTTACAATGCATTTTTTGCGATAAAAAGTAGCCTATGTCCTTCCCTAGGCTCTAGACTATTTCTGTACCAAATTTCATTTCAATCGGTTCAGCAGTTCAGGCGTGAAAGAGCAACAGACAGAGTAACTTTCGCATTTATAATATAAGTAAGGAAGTAAGGATAAGGATTATCTTAAAAGAACTACAAAATTAAGTTTCTTCTAGAACTCGTGACCATACTACAATCTATTTCCGGTGTGGCGACATGTTTGTTTCCAGCCCCTGGAGAATTCCGTCTCCATCCTCGGTTTATTTTTAAAAAGCTCTCTTCGAAGATGACAATTTTTCGTGCAGTAAAACATTGCTGACAAGCCGGTACGTGCTACTGCAAGTCTTAAGTTGTCTTACTTGAATATTTACTGTGGAAATTTATATGTACTTAAAAAAGTGATTGACGTATAATCTTACACTCTCAAAATTATTATTTCTATGATTAATAAATTATGAGTATTCCAAAAATACGCGAAGCGGTGGTAGCCTAGTGGGAGAACGTCCGCCTTCCAATCAGAAGGTCGTGAGTTCAAATCCCAGTGAGGGCACGTACCAATGTGTTTCGTTAAAACATATGTACGTAATTATCACTCGCTTTTCGGTGAAGGAAAACATCGTGAGGAAACCCACATACCTACGCGAGAATTATTTCGGAGGTAGGTATATTATCCACCAATACGGACTGGGCCCCCGTGGTGGAATATGGCCTAACCCTTCTCTTGAAAGTGAGGAGAGACCCGTGCCCAGCAGTGGGACGTTATGGGTTGATGATGATTCCAAAAATGTTTTTTTTCTGACAGAGTTACGAGATGAGCAATTCGTCCACTTGATGGTAAAGGCTATACCTGCCCATAACAGATACAGGTACAGTGCCACCCAGCTTATTTATGCGCGGCACTGCAATGCGCTCGTGACGAGAAACATTGATTTTAAAGTCTCATATGCCCTGTAATTTTGCTGGAAACAGTGTCCAACATAGTAATGTTTGCACACTATAGCTTGACGGATGAATATCTGGCAAAGGTATGGTGGTGCTTCTCCAGGTGGACTTTAGCAGAAGAGGCCTACCATTACAGTGACTGGCTTATGTCGTTACTTAGTAGCATAAAAAATTGGTTGTCTCTAAATATGGTTTGCGGTCGACAATTTAACGTGACAACGTCATAACAAAACATTGATGAAATGATTGCATTAACTTTTCACTTCAGTTCACGTGTAGATGTAAGTTGTGTGCTGCCGCTGTCTTTCTTCTCCTCTGACGCATAGGCCAGTCGAGTGGAAGAGAGATAGATGCGGCGCAAGCGTACACTGAGCGTAACGGGACAATGTGTCATCTTTTTCGTGCATGCAGCCGGCGTTCGTCGATTTATTAGACGTTGTCACGTCAAAAAAACTGGTGAAATTGTATGTAACTATTTTGATTTCCAACTTATTGCTTGGTCATAATCAATGTTTCTCCTCACGGCGCTGGCGTGAATACTGTTCGTGAAAATGGAAACAGTAGCTGCCGGTGTGCGCTCGTATTTCGACTGTAAGAGCTGGGGTATTTGTTTTCAGCCTCCGAGCTCTTCCGGTCTGGGTTTATTTTTGAACGGCTTTCTATTTCACAGCTGAAAATATTTTCATGGAATGAACCCTTTCAATGTTCCGATGAAAGAGAAATGCGGAAAAAAAATAGATTGTAAAGCTTAGGAATGTTAAACTCACCTGAAAATATATTTTTCATTTAATAACTGGCTTCTATATAAGCTATAGAACGTGTATAATTATTCATCATCAACCCATAGCGTCCCACTGCTGGGCACGGGTCTCTCCTCATTTTCGTGAAGAGGGCTAGGCCATATTCCACCACGGGGGCCAAGTCCGGATTGGTGGATAACATACCTACCTCCGAAATAATTCTCGGGTAGGTATGTGGGTTTCCTCACGATGTTTTCCTTCGCCGAAAAGCGAGTGACAATTACGTACATATGTTTTTACAGAAACACATTGGTACGTGCCCGCACTGGGATTTAAACTCACGACCTTCTGATTGGAAGGCGGACGTTCTCCCACTAGGTTACCACCGCTTCCCCACCATATAATTATTATATTGAGCAATTGTATTATTATTTATTTCGACATTGTTAATAATCAAATTACAATCACAATGAGCCCTGTTTGCTGCGGCCCAGGAGACAGTACTTCCACATTAAGATAAGATATCAACTCTTTGCACTCTTAGACATAAAAAAACATTAACATAAATAAAAATCATATTACACATCGTGTATGTTATAACATTAACTTGAGTAATACTTTACCTTTACAAACAGTATTCTAAACATTGAATTAAATTATTAATTTTCTAATGAATATTGCCTAAACGTAATATTTTATGTTAATTGTGTGTGAGTAAAGGTGTGTGTGTGTGTATTTCAATGCAATTTTCACCCTTTTGCAGTCGTTTGTTTGAAATTTTACACAAATGCAAACCAATAACAAAAAAATATAAACACAAAGACAGTTTACGTAGTTAGCGTGTTTTTTACCTCTCTTACCCAACTGCCAAAAGGAGAGTTTCAAGTTTTTTCTGAATTATGTATGTACTAGGTGTAATCCGTGACTTCGTTCGCGTGAGCCATGGAAAGATACAGTTATATTCAAATCTTGGAATTCTAAAAGATATCGAAATGAAACATAATTACGCGGAAACGTAAGGCAAGATCTTTGTTTTAATCTCTGTCATTTTCATTGAAATCCGTTGAGCCTTTTTGGAGTTTGTTTGAGACGAACTTTCAAACAGATGGAGAGATGGACGAAAATTCTAATAACGGTCCTTTATATTTAGGAATCACATAAATAATAGTATTCATTTAAATGTTGTCTGTTATTTTGATATCACAGACATATATATAAATTTTATTCTTCATTTTCATCTTCATCATCATCATCATCAACTGTCCATCCAAAGGTTGTCTGGAAGAAATCGCTTTCAGCAACAAGACCGCCCATTGTACTACCCTTGTTCACCTATTGTAATTCTTCTGTACGGTGTTTATTTTTGTTTCTGGTGTACAAGAGTTTTTCTATTCTATTCTATCATTCTTTGTCCATCAACTGCTGGACATAAGCCGCTTCTCCATTAAGCCTATTTTACGGCAATTTTTTTTCAATCGTATCATTAGTATTTATTTAAAACTTTATTGCACACACGGACTTAACGCTAAGAGCATATTTTTTGCGTATTGGATATACAATTGGTCAATATTTTTATTCAACTAAAAATATACAGCATCATGATCTTCCTTCCGGTTTTCTCCAGATATACATTGCAGCATTAAAAAAGTCCTCGCTAACAAGGGCAGGCAACGCATCGGCAATACCGTTGGCGTCGCAGATGCCCATAGGCGACGGTGACCACTTACCATCAGGTGGGCACTTACCATCAGAAAAACAGGCAATCCCTTCAAAGCTACCTCGTAGGGCGCAGTTCTAATTAGACTTATCCGTGCTTATTGAAACATCTATTCATTCCCTTCAAAGAGCCTCATTAAAACTATTCAAACATTTTTTTCCCGCCAGTACAGTCAGGCACATAACCATTCAAGACTAACTCCAATCAAGTTGGTGTTATGTTAAGCGGAATCCTACTATCTCTTCTCACTTTTTTTTTATTTGTCTGAGTGACGAGACGAGCTAGTCGTCCACCTGATGGTAAGCGAAACGTCTGCCCATTACAGTCACAGCACTACCCAGACCGCTCCATTGCATAATCCTGCGCAGCACCGCACTACGCTCGACACCCTGAGACATCAGCTCTAAAGTCTAATATGCCCAGTAATTTCGCTGGAAAAAATGCCCTTCAAACCGGAACACAATAATGTTTGCACACTACTGCTTGGCGGGTGAATATCTGGCACTTCCCTTGCCAAGTGGTACTCCCCCAGGCGGTATTTTGCAGAAGAGGCTTCCCACTACACTCACTAATGTTATAATGCGAAAGTTTATGTGTGTGTGTATTTTTGAGGTAGTATATTTGTCGTTTCATGCCAAAATGACTGAACGGTTTTTGATGATCCGTTGAAAATTCGTACTTGAATATAAAATAGCATACTTTTTATTTAGCGGCAAAAACAGCGGAACGGATTTGGATTAAATTTGGCACACAGATAGTTAATTACCTGGATAACAGTTACTACATAGAATAATTTTTATCCCGTAAAAATTAACGGTTTCCATGGAATAATACTCAACGCAGGTCTAACTACGGGACGCAGGGGATGGTCACAGGGGATTTCTGGAATAAGCCAATTTTCGCCATCAACATAACTTCTAACTTTACCAAAATATTGAACTGCACTCAGTTTGCGAACGAGCGGAAACCGCAACCACTCAACACTAGGTTGAGTTACGAGTTGCGCGCACAACTGTACCCTTAATTTAATACTACGCGTTATTAACGCTCCAGCAATCCGGGCACAAAGGGCCTTTAAGAGCGACTGAGAAATCTTTCTTTGAACCGTGTTTAAAATAACATAGAGGTCAGTGGGGTAGTATGGGCGCTTGTGCTTTTTTGACATTGGTGTAAAGTGGGTAGCCTAAAAAACTAATATATTGCGGAGGTATTTTTTTATCGTTACGTTTTACCCTTTTGATGGATTTGCATTTTGACAGCATGTGTTGACGAAGCTGTGAAGTAGGTATCAATTTAATAAATAACTCTGATAGGTCTATGTTTTAATAACAAATATTATTCTTATTGAAGTATCGTATCAGGCATTGCGATCATTGCAATGCAAAAAGTAAACATTTGATTTGTTACAAAAATACTAAAATTTGCTAGTCAGATTGCTACTGCGACGGGGAATGCACGTTCAATTACTAGCTCACAAAAATGCTCTAAATTACTGCTTTTTTCTATTTTACATTTACTCTTGGTCTTCAAATCCATCCCTAATTTGTGCCTGTTATGATATTTTTCTATTTTTGTTCTATTTCTAAATTTTCGTGTGTGGAACTGGTGAAATAAACTGTCAGTGGTATTATTTTGGTTTTTGGACTCATATATCACCTCAGTAAGTCATAGTTTGCCACAGGTTAAAATTATGGTATTTTCAGATACCGCGCCACCGCATAACTGTGCTAGAACCTTAAAGTCTTTGAGAAATTTTAAAAAATCATTGGCACAACAGTGTCCATACTGCAAGCTCGTGCACTAGGCCCTCGAGTGTCGCAACTCTCTCGACACTGCGGCTGACACTGCACTAGATTGTGTCGTTAGAACTCGTATTTGTGTCGAGTGCGACGCGACATTAAGGTATTTTAAGTCGGAAACAATTATTGTTAGGAATGTGTCGAAATGGAAAAGATTTTAGCGCAAAATGTGTTCGCTTTTCTCGGGTATTTTAGCGGGAATTTTCTCGTGAAGGAATAAGGAATGGGCTGTGTATTTTCGATTTGTTTAAGGTGGGCCGCATCTTACATCGTTCGTTTAGAATTCATCCTACTATCGTAATATTATAAATGCGAAAGTTTGTGAGAATGGATGAATGGGTGTATGTTCCTCTTCTACGCAAAAACTACTAAACGGATTCGAATGAAATTCAGAACACAGATAGTTTATAACCAGAAATGAGTAATAGGGTATTTTTTATCGCGATAGTATGTTCCCGTGGGACAAAACGGGAACTACGTGGGTGAAACTGCGAGGCGCAGCTAATATAATAATATACTAGAGACATACGGGTCTAATTTGACATTTTGTGAAGTGTGACATTATGTGACATGGGGTGGAAAGGCTCTTAAATTTTGTGACGTCATATTTCACAATCTATTACATGTAAATGATAAAACTCCAAGTAAAACTAATTTTGGAACTGCTGTTTTATTTTAATAATATCTAGATGCTAAATTGCAAAATATATGACGTCACACTAGGAACAAATGTGATCAAGTGTGACAAGGACGGGGGAGGGGTTATAAAATCACGAAATTATTGTGACGTACTGTATGGATGACCCATTAGTTAGCGATATACCTAAGTGAGGCGGTAACCAGCTCATAAAAAATCTGGAGATAGACGATAACTTGTCTCACCACTTAACGGGACCCTCATAAGAAATAACCATTATAATAATTATAACCATTTACCATCTTTACTGTATAGAAATATAAACACAAGCCTATCTAACAGCACCGTTTATCACAGCTTCATATCTCCACCAGCCACAGAACTATATTTCACGCCAAGACGCGATACAATTAATACAATGGCAATACAGAAATGTTAATGTCGGGAGTGCAGCTGTCTGCACGGGCAACACTAAATCATATGCCCGGCAGAATAACCACGCGCTCGGGCGGTTGCCGAGCTCCACATTTACCCAAAAAATGGTTTAATAACTTTAATAACTAATAGTAGAAAAATTAAAGTTACTTTGTCTACATAAAAAATGATGTAAATTTATAAATAACTAGCTACGCCCCGCAGTTTCACTCGCGTAATTCCAGCTAACCCGCAAGTGCTTTACATTTCCCAGATTGTAAACAGCCCATGTCAGACACGAAAATAAACAACAGAAGATCGTGAAAACAATAAAGTAAAGCCAACTTCATACAAATATCACACAAAGAAAAAAAAACACTTTCCCAAATTCCCAAATTTTCGGACTGTTTATCAAATTTTTAATTAATGTAAAATTTATACATTATATAAAAACATATTACAAATATTCAACCGTTTCACCACAGCCTCACCGATCTGTGTCGACGTGGTCAACTGTGGAGCATATTTGAATGGTGTTTAATAAAAAAAAAATGCTATCCGCATTTATTTTTATTCCAAATTCAGCCTAGGAAATACGGTCATACATTATGAGCTTGCCGAATCTCTACGTTTTCTAGATCTTATGTACTGCGTTCTCCGGCTCGGCTTATGTAAACGTCTTCAGTTTCTCTAAACGTGGCTATGGGTCACTGAACCGAAATGATTACTGGGAAATCGTCTGCCTCTAGTTGCCATGATATATAATTATATCCGACCGAGTGGCTGAAGAACCAGATTGCCATGCTTCGTTCCAATTAGGAATCTGTGATGTTCTTTTTGCTCAAATATACTAGCCGTGGGCGAGTCCATTGGATTGTTCAAACATCTCGATTGTTTTCGATGATTTTCTCTTTCTGTTAAATTTGGTTGAGCTGGAGTTGTTTTTAAAAGGAAATAATAATAAATGATAAAAATATTAACGTAGGTCCTGACCCCTGACTAGGATTCCCTGTATTTAGGGAATCAGAAACTACGAGGACCATGGTCCTACAAACACCCAGACTCGAAACAATCGGACAAGTTCTCGAAAATTTAGCCGGTGAACGTGGTGTCTATAGAGTTGATTGTAATTCCTACTTTATATTATAAATGCGAAAGTAACTCTGTCTGTTTATCTGTCTGTTACGCTTTCACGCCTAAACTACGAAACCGATATAAATTAAATTTAGTACAGAGATAGTCTAGTGCCTGATAAAGAACATAGCCTAGTTTTTAATGCAAAAAAGTTATGAAGGAACAAACATTAAAAAAAAATAAAAGAAAAATACATTCGAATTGAAAACCTCCTGCTTTTTTGAAGTCGGTTAAAAAAGGTTGTAAATGGGATGAAAATGTTTATAGAAGTTTCGTGATTTTTAAAGCTAGAAGCTTAAAAATGATTTTTAGGCTTTTGATTAGATATATATAAATATTGTATTAAAAATTTTACCCAAAGGGTAAGATAAAATAGGGGATGAAATGTGAATGGAAATATGTAACCACCGCACCGATTTTAAAAATTATTTCACTAATAGGAAGCTACATTATCAGCGAGTAACATAGGCTATATTACGAGTATATACCCACATTCCCACAGAAACGGGAACTACGCGGGTGAAACCGCGGGGCACAGTTAGTGTATTATAATTTTACAAAGACAGCGATTCTTTTATTATAATTAACTACGAGTATTTGTTAAAAGTCCTGTTGACCCACAACCAGACATCTAGCAATCCTTTTATTCGACATAAATTAGCCTCACAATAACGTAACGACGCCATGAGTACTGTAGGTATTTTAATTAAAACTTCATCCAACTTTTCCATTTGTAAATTGGGGTGAATGTAAAGCCAGTGTACACTCACAGCGAACAAGCTTAAGCCGCGAATATAATAACGCACCGGCTCCGGAACAAAGCGCTGCATTCAATTATAATGAAGCTGTTATGTAGGTACAGTCAGTTGCGGAAATTGCTGAACGTATTCACAGTAATTTAGTTTTTTTTTTATCCGACTGCGCTGGAAGCAGGTTTATGTTTTAGAGTGTATGTATCCGCTCTATATCCCCGATGGCTGGATGGATGTTAGCTTGAGAGGTGTCGTTAGATTTCTCTTAATTGTGAAAGTGACACCAAAATATCAAAGTTGTCAAAAATTTAAATGTCGGATTTTTGTGTCAAATTATTTGTTTTAAAACCTATCGAGTTATTTGTTAAAATAAAGGGTTTTATAAAAAGTTAACTCAAATATACACAACTTATGTGTTTAAATGTAATTTGGAATGAAAAATGCTAAATATACGTCATGCCTTATAATCCTAGTAAAATCCAAGCATACAGTATATTTTTTATTATATGCTCTAACTATCCGGAACGGGTCCTCGTGGTGGATTGCGGCCTTATCCTCTTCACAAAATTAAATAAAATTAATACTGTCTAGCATTCTCTACTCGGCATCCTGGAGATCAAATTAAAATGGTGGTAACATTTTTAATGTATAATCGATATGATATTCTACATGTAAATTATAAAATAAAATATTCTACAATCCTAGTTTGGATTTGTTCAGTGATTTTTATGGCCGACTGTACATGTGGGTTTCTGACGGCGGTTCTCTTTTTCGATCAAATTTATCGTTCACAAAAGTTTTGTGTTTACCTATGTAATAAAGAGTCATATGCATAAATTAAATAGGATGCTTGCCGGCAAGGAGTGACAACTTGCAGAAAAACTGGCAAAGACTGGATGAGGAGCGTCGACATCAGGCTCAGTGGCGTTCACTAGAAGAGACCTACGTCATTCAGTGAACGAATATAGGATGATGATGATGATATACATAAATATATCGCCACTACTGCCGCCTGACGTCCACCTGTTCGTACCACTATTTCATAGCACTCTTGTAAGTATTTCCAAGTTTACGCCAAACGCAAACTAATACAAATTATTTAACACGTTCACTGCGGAAAACACAACTGTTGTGTTTGTTGTATGGGAAAACACTATGCAGAGCCGCACCCGTGGCTAGACAAGAAAATCGGCTCAACAGTGAAAGTGTTAAAAAACAACCTTTTTTTTCCATAGATGACAAAGTGGCTAACAAGCTGACGGCCCACTGATGGTAAGCTGGTAAGCGGTTACCGCCGCCTATAGAGACTTGCAACACTCGGGGCGTTGTCGATGCGTTGCCCACTCTCGAGAGCTCTTTTCTCTTGAAGAAATTTATAAATTGTACTTCTCTGGAAGGACGTACGACAGCAGCTCATTCCACATTTCTGCAAATGTGAGGGAGAAAAAACCGCGAAAAATGGACAGCAAGGGAGTTCTACAAATCTACTATATTAAAAGTGCATTTTCCTCAGCATTTTCAAGCTTTGAAGATATTATTTTATACTAAACGGTATTGTTCAAACTCAAAATCAACAGTTTCAGAAGTTTCAGTGTTTCGTTCACAAATACTCGAATAGCATTATAAAAATATTATATATGACGTGGTGCGAACTGTTGTCTGAAATAACACAACTTCGTCTACTCAAAGGAATTATTCTGAACATAGTAAAATAGCAGCCATTTGAGTTTTTAGCTGACTTTGTAGTCCTACAGTATTTAAGGTACGAGTAGATATAGGTTGCAGTATCGCTCGATAGTATTTATTTCTAACCGACTTCAAAAAGGCGGAGCTTTTCATAACGCAAGTTCATACAAAAATCGATGGTAGCCTAGTGGGAGAACGTCCGCCTTCCAATTAGAAGGTCGTGAGTTTAAATCCCAGTGCGGGCACGTACCAATGTGTTTGTACAATATGTACGTAATTATCACTCGCTTTTCGGTGAAGCAAAACATCTAGAGGAAACCCACATAACTACCCGAGAATTATTTCGGAGGTAGGTATGTTATCCACCAATCCGGACTTGGCCCCCGTGGTGGAATATGGCCTAACCCTCCTCACGAAAGTGAGGAGAGACCCGTGCTCAGCAGTGGCACGTTATAGGTTGATGATGATGATGATGAGATTGTTATAAATATAACGATGGTGTTCAGTAAACAAAGTTTATATTGCATTTTATTGTATTGTATTGTATTAAGATATCGGTTAATATCGCAAAAGATCGGGACGTGCTCTTGTACTGCGCGTCGGGATATTCTAGCACACGACCAGTGACGCTATTGACAAGTGGATTTAACGTCTTGCTGGAACTGCAATCACCGGTGGCATCTATTTATCTATCTTCTACCTTGTGCATGCAACTTCAAAATGCAAAATAAAAAATAAACGACTATTTTTTTGTACCGCGGTCAATAGTTTCTCATATCAAAACCAATTCAAACTAATTCTCATTTCATAATTATTTTCCAGGATTCAAACTGTCTCCACACAAAATTTTATCAAGATCCACGCAGCCGTTTTGCAATCAAAAGGGCACAAATATAGTTACTTTCGTTTTTAAACCGACTCCAAAAGAGGAAGTAATGCCTTTTTTTCCAGAACTCCTTCATTTATCAACCCATTTGGCAAATCGTATTGTATTTCAAATAATACACAGAAAAAAAAAAAAAAAAATAGTAATAGAAATAGAAATAGAAATAGAAAAAAAAAATTAGAAATAGAAATTTCGTCAAAATCAGTTTAGTATTTTGGTTGCATATTTTTCTTGTCTGTGACATTTCAGTGTTGTTTATTAGTAAATCCATATGATGTTGATTTTATGGTTCAAATGGAATAGAATAGAATAAAAAACTCTATATTGTTCACAAAAAAAAAACACCGTACAGAAAAATTACCATAGGTAAACAAGAACAGTACAATGGGCGGTCTTATCATAGTAGGATTACAGATACGTAATTAGACAAAACGAAGTTGAAACCCTGTCCTTATACGGCAACGGAAAGACATTTATTGCGACACAGCCACACCTGCCTACTAAAACTAACAACAAAGCGTTTGTGTCTAAACGAAATCTTCGTACAATGTCACCATTTACACCACACATGCGTAGAGACAAAGCTTCTCTCTGTCACGAGCCATATATCCGGCATTGTAGCGCACGGCATCTCGCTTCAATTGTACACATTCTCGCCACACGCTCAATGCACGCCAAAAACCAAGCCAAACAACACACAATCGAACCAGTTTAA
This sequence comes from Campaea margaritaria, assembly GCA_912999815.1. Lineage (NCBI taxonomy): Eukaryota > Metazoa > Arthropoda > Insecta > Lepidoptera > Geometridae > Campaea > Campaea margaritaria. The sequence goes on along the minus strand of OU538813.1, from coordinate 211,146 downwards.
GCCTTGTTTTAAGACTAGTAGAAGCGAGACTGGCTGTAAAGCTATGTTTGTCGAGTTATGAGCCAATTTGGCTCACTACTCGGGTGACAAGGTTACACAGAAGCGTTTTGCAAACCTTCCCGCGCAGTTAAACGTTTAATTTATTAGGTTATATGTGTCTTATTTCGGAGATTAAGTGGTTCTATTTTGTGTCGGAATGTGTAAGGATTATTTATGTTATGATATAATGGGCTTTGGACGGTGGCGGAGGAATTTCGGATGTCATTATTCTGGTTGTCGTGGAGACAATGTGTTCGCGTTGTAGGGATTTGGTGGATTTGGATTTGTTTGAATTAACTGTTTTTATCGGTTTTTGAAATATAATTTCGGTGATTTTGACGACTTTTTTTTATAACAGAAAAGGCAAGCATTTGACCGCGGTCTCACGTGGTGGTAAGACTCAGCGCGGTCGATGGTGGCACATGCTTACCTAGACCTATTCTTTAAACTTGAAAACTTACAAGTTTTCGATGTTATAGCGGCTCATTATTAATAGCTAAAAACTATGTTTTTTCAACGAAATTCACATATTAACAGTCAGCAAAATATACGTTTTCATATCACCACATAAATCTATATCCAAAAGAGTTCTGTAATTTTTACAAAAAATAACTATCGTATTCAAAATACAGTAGACTTTATTTTCATGGAAAAACTTACAAGCAAATATTGAAAATTATTTAAAAATAAACCTTAATTATATACAAATAAAATTGAGATACAAACTTTACTTTGCCGACGTATAATACGTACGTCAGCAACGTAACAACGACGGGAACTAATAAGTCGTAGCCTCGTAGTGCACTCGTAGCGTCTCGTAGCGAGTTTCGTAGCCACACTCGTAGATTGTTGTAGCACATACTAATGTGTTTGTTCTTTGTTAAGTTGACAGAGTGGGGAGAATGAAGGTGGTGTTAGTTGAGGTCCTAGGAGTATTGGATTTCGGCTTTCCATACAAATTAAGTTTCCGTTTTGTTCAAAGCTGATACTTAGATCGAAGCAAACGGCATCCCTCCTACAAAGCTATTTGCATCCACATTTATGATCTAAAAAGCGAAGGAATGGAACACCTTACCATTGTCTTTGTTGCCTGAAAACTATGATCTGAAAGTCTTCAAATCGAGAGTGAATAGGTATTTTCAAGGCACGCATGCTCCATCGTCGACCGCGGCGACACTTACCAGCAGGTGAGACTGCGATCAAATGCTTGACTATTTTGAAAAACTTAAAAACAATTTTAACAAATTTAAAATTTTCATTACAGGTATTATTTAAAATTATATAAGAATCGTAACTTTCTCTTTTTTTATCTTCACTAACTTAAATCTTCCTCTCAACTTCGGTTCGGCTCGCCCGATCACATTTTTTGTAACGCATTTACCAACTTACTCCAAGTCAAGTTTGCGTAAAGAAGTTTTACTTAAAAAAACTTTGGAGGTTTTTAATAGAGAGATAGAGAAAGTGTTAAAGTTCTGAGAGTGAGAGATAAATTGGTAAAGACAGAGTGAGTGAGAAAGATTTTTCATAACCCTTCTCACTGGTTAACGTAGCTCTGGATATAACATTACGTCAAATTTAACTATTCTTTACATTTTCAAGTACAAATGTAGCTAAGAACTAATATTAAAATATGAAAACAACTTTTCGAAACTGTTTCATCCGATGCGTCCGTGCATTGCTAACTTTAAAAATGGCTAACTTAAAAGATGGCTCTTGAAAGATGGCTAACTTCAAAAATGGCTAACTCGCGCAATAAAAATTTGAAACTCCCTTCAGCGGGCGGCTTCGCTTCTCGTATTATGCCTCCTCGTGAAACTTTACAAGTAGCTTTCAGCACGCTTCTTTGAAGGTGGTTAGGTTTCTGAACTTGTATTAAAAATGTATAACAACTAGCTGTATCCTGTGGTTTCACTTAGATTGTTAGTAATGAGTAGAATTACTGGGCATATGAGACTTTAGAACCGATGTCTCAGGGTGCCGAACGCAGTGCAACGGCGTGCAAGACTATATGCAAAGTTCTGGGTGGCACTGTAACTGTTATGGGCAGGTGTACCACTTACCATCAGGTGAACGTCCTGCTCAAATAGTTATATTTTGATATTTAGTGTTTCGATAACAGAATCCTAAGCGGCAAGCCAGACACAGGTGCGGCGTGCGGATTGCAACGCACTGAATGGCCTCACTCAATGCCTTTTTCATTAAAAATGTACCAAAGTGACCGCGTCGCGCTGCCTTAATATATTTTTCACCTAATTAATAGACTTTACTAGGACAAAACATACCGACTAACTTATTTTAACTTTTATACGATTTTATGGAGAAAACAAATAATACTGTAAACATTAACATATTATATTAATATTTCTGTACTCAGGGCTAAATGCCGAGACGCGCGTCGCGTCGCGTCGCGCCGGGCGCAGCCAAGCACAACGTACTCACATTACTATGTAAATGTGTCTAACGTCTCGAATATACTTCAAACATTTTATTAAATAAATCCCAGAGAAAGCAACGTCTTATCGCTCATTTCGGCCTATTACCTGGCTAAAGGCTTCCACTGACAGCGCCCGATACGATTCGTAGAACGCGTCTTCAGGGGCCTCACCACAAACAGTTAAATCCATCCAGTTTAAGGCCTTAAACTGAACTGCCCTGCTAACTGTCACCACCAATATCGCTCAGCGTTCATAAGTCGACCAGAGACATCTATCCAAAGAGATCGGAACAATTTGTTTGCATTTATGTGAGTTTATATAGCTCCGTCTCATTCTCTTTCTCTCTCATTCTCTTCAGTCTATTTTTGAGTGACGTCACGTCACGTTTGTCATTTATGAGGGTGTGGTGCCAATCCGTTCAGTGTAAGACCTTAAAATGAACTGCATGGAATAAGAATTAGTACGTGGTGCCCCCCGGAACGTATCGTGAAATCAGAAGGCAAGGAATCATTCTACTTCCAGATTACGTACCACGCTATTTACCACGAAGGAGTGGAACTCCTTGCCTGAGCCTGTGTTTCCCGATAGTTACAACCTAGGAGTCTTCAAGTCGCCAGCGAATAGGTTACTTCTAAGTAAGCGTGCACCATCGTAGACCGCATCGTCAGTTAACAGCGAGGTAGTGGTCAATCGTGAATCTATTCACAATATTAAAAAGAAGTATTTTAGTTATCTCGCCTTTTAAACTGAAATTTCGAATGTGTAATTTTTTTTGCTAATTATTCAATTCTTTTTAGAATATATTAAAATAAAAACAGCCTCAAAGTAAATAAAACTCTTCGTGCTTTCAAAATTAGTTCCATTTACGTCCGGTAGGGGCGCTGATCGAATCTCAAACAATTTGTTGATACTACAGTGATTCGGGTTCGTCATTTTGATCGTATCGTCAGATCGTATCGGCGTATCAGATCGGGTGCTGTCAGTGAAAACCTTAAGTTCTTAATGGTCCTTTTACATATAGCCTCCGTAAAGGTTAAGTAGGTACTAAAAGGCATTTACCTCTTCGTACTTAGGAATTATGATAATAACCGCGAAATTCCAAAGCAACGCTTCCTGTGTGAGCTAATGTGGTCGGTACATGTGGTCGGTTGTGTGTGTGGGTGTGATTGAGTGTGTGTGTTGCGAACGAGCCGTTTTAAATTCGCATCGCGATCTGGATGCAGTGTCTTCATGGGGTGTGTGGTATGTTTACATGTGCGGCTTAAACAATGAAATGAGTCAATTGTGAGCGGCTGATGTTCAGACAAAAAAGAATATTTTTAGAGGATTTTACTTATAATTTTTTTTTGCCTTATGGGAATTTTGAACACAGTACACGAAGTACCTATTTTTTAAAATCATATAAAAAAGTCCTTTGGTCCACTAATATCAAAATCCGCCGATGAATTGATCGATTGGATATTGAGCCTATTTGAGTAATCTGGTGCATTATTCTACTAAAAAAATATATACTACTGTCGCAAATTCCATTATCATTTAAATTGGTCAGAAGGTGTAGCCAAAACCCAAAACACTGCTGAAATTTTAAAATTTCCCGCACAAACGCAAAACGTACCACATGCTACAAAACTTGTATAAAACGAGAGAAAACGCTCGTGTGTGCGCACACTTACCGTCTGCGGTAAAGTGGTGCGATGTTAAAGCGTGTTTACGTTACTCTCACCGTGTGCGAACGCCTTAATGTGCGATTTTAGAAACATAGCTAACGTATATGATTGTTAATTTTACGGTTAAGAGTGTGCTTGGAGAGAATGGATTCTTAGATTTTTCTGCTTTTCTTTCCTATACAATTTTCAAAAATAATCAAGAAGAAAAAGAAGATTTTCTATACATAAAACTGTAAGAACCACCATCAACCCATATCATCCAACTGCTGAGTACGGATCTTCCCTCACTTTCGTAAGGAAGATTAGGCCATAATCAACCGCGGGGACCAGATCCGGACTGGTGGATCACACACCTACCTACGAAATAATTCTCGGGTAGGTATGTGGGTTTCCTCACGATGTTTTCCTTCACAGAAAAGCGAGTGATAATTACGCACACATGTTTTACAAGAAAGACATTGGTACGTGCCTGATTAGGCATCGCATAATTAGCAGTTTTCACTTAAATTTGGGATTTACTTTGTAATCACAGACAGTAAATTTAGTTTTATTATTGATTATTTAGATTTATTATTCTTTTTTTTTTTCGTTCTTTTTTATGGTTTTTTTGGGCTAATGACATCGGCAACCTGCTGAGACAAACATGGGGAAGAAAAGCTCAAGACCGACTCATACGTGGCCCAATAAAGAAGAGGCCTATGTCCAGCAGTGAATCGACAAAGCCTGATGATGATGATGATGATGATGATTATGGTAGATTTATCTAGCGTTATAAATGGTCATTTATATATCCAACAGAGCAGTCCGCTGCCGATGGTTCGCCGACCACTAATTGTGATTTATATCCGAGGCGAGTGGCTCCGGTGATCCGCGCGACAGGGTTATCAATTACCATCAAAACAGTTTGCGATTTAACCTGTCTGGGGTCCGTACAGTGGTCGACCCCGCAGGCACTGTTATGCCACTCTAAAGAGGTATTAAATAAACCGGCCAAGTGCAAAAATAAATAAAACTAAAAATAAATAATACTTTAAAAATAAATAATTAAAATAAAATCAATATTTAAGGGGGGCTCCCATACAACAAAGTGCAAGTGCGAGTCGGCTTCGCGCACGAAGTGTACGGAACACTTCGTGGGCGAAGCCGACTCGCACTTGCACTTTTATTTTTATTATTTATATTTAAAGTGAATATTATAATTAAATTTTCTGTGAATATTTAAAGCTGTTGCCGTTATCAATATCGATCAAAAATGAGCAAAAAATTCACGTTTATTGTATGGGAGCCCCCTTAAATATTTATTTTATTCGTATTTTTAGTATTTGTTGTAATAGCGGTCACAAAAATACATTATTTGTGAAATATTCGACTGTCTAACTGTTACGGTTCATGATATAAGGCCTGGTGACAGACGGACAGACAGACAGATATCAGAGTCATAGTAATAGGGTCCCGTTTTACCCTTTAGTACGGAACCCTAAAAATTAAAATGATGTCAAGTGGCGTTGATTCCCGCACAGATTTCTATGAACCACATGTATTTGCTCTGAGTCCGGGTGTTTGTAGGACCATGGTCCTCGTAGAATAGAATAGAATAGAATAGAAAACTCTTTATTGCACAGCAAAAAAATAAACACAGTACAGACATTTTACAATAGGTAAACAAGGGTAATACAATGGGCGGTCTTATCGCTGAAGGCGATTTCTGGGCATATGAAAATTACTGGTGAAATTACTGGGCATATGAGACTTTAGAGCCGATGTCTCAGGGTGACGAGCGCAGTGCAGTGCCGCGCAGGATTATGCAATACAGTGTTATGGGTGATGCTGTGACTGTTATGGGCAGGCGTAGCGCATCAGGTGAACGACTTGGTCGTCTCGTCACTCAGTCAAATAAAAAAAAAATGAACTAACAAGGGTAGGGAAAAAAGCTTTTTAATTGTACAAAGACTATTATTAGCCACAAGTAAACCTAGTCACAGTATCTCCAGTAGGTACAGTCGACAGTATCCACCGTCCGTCCAGCTAATAGTGATTTATACCGCTCCTGTAATTGTAGTACGCTTCACTAGCAGTTTGCCCTGGCTCCTCCTGGGGATTGCGAGACAAATGGCGCCGGCATCAGGACAGGTGGCTCTGGGTAAGTTTCATTAGTTTTTGTTGTACTTTTCTATTTACTTTTTGTAGTCTGTGGCGATGTTTTGAGGAAAAAGTTTTGTATGTCACTGCTAAGTAACAAAAGCCTTCTTTCATCATTATCATCATCACAAACTATATCTATTGCTGAGAAGGGGTGTCATCTCAATTTTGGGAGGAGGGGTGGGTTTTAACACAGCGAGGGCCCGGCTCTCTTGAACTCTACCTCCGAAATAATTCTCGGGTTACCTCACGCTATTTATATTTACGTGCATGCATTTTTATAAGCAGCACATTGATACGTTCTCGCACTGGGATTTGAATTCGCATCCTCTGTTTAAAAGGTGGACGACTTCTCACTAGGCTATCACATCGAATGGATAGAAAAAAAAAAAGTTCAAATTGGAATCTATATTGGATTGCATTTTGATGAAAAATACATTGTTTCAGTCATATTTTTCTCTTTATCCCGTCAATAAATGGCTGCACAAACACAATAGGCGGGAATATCCGCGCATGCATCATGCGATTCCCTCGAGTGTGACGAATCACGCGACCTGATAACGTAGTTAACGACCGCCAAGTTTAATAAGAGTTCTATATACACTGTGATAAAATTTGTTCAGTGATCATTATTGTCCTTATATTTATCGTATAATTCTATAATTTAGAAAAGCCTTTACTAGGCTCTTTGACTTCTATATTTGAGATACAACGTCTGCTGTCATCAGCTCATTGCTGGGCACGGGTCTCTTCTTACTATCGTGAGGAGGATAAAGCCTTAATCCACCACGGGGACACATCCGTCAGTAAACCACATACCTCCGTTGGCTCATTACTCATGGTTTTGGACAATTCTCAGGTACGATATGATGTTTTGCTCCACAGAACAGAGAGTGATAATTATTATTATAAGTTGTTTTTTAAAAGAAACAAAATAGTACGCCTGCACTGGGGTTTGAGCTGGCAGGCTTCTGCTTGGAAAGCGCAGTAGTGTGAAAACATTTCTGTGTTCCGGTTTGATGGGCACTGTTTCCAGCGATATTACTGAGCATATGAGACTTTAAAGCCGATGTCTCAGGGTGACGAGCGCAGTACAGTGCCGCGCAAGATAATGCAATGCAAAGTTTTGTGTAGCACTGTAACTGTTGTGGGCAGGCGTTGCGCTTACCATCAGGTAGACTTGCTCGTCTCGTCACTTAGTCGACAACGTGTGCAATCGACTCGATCGCCCATCGCGACAGCACGCTAGCCGGTGCTCTGTAAGACACGCCTTAGCTCCACCATTACAATGCACACTCACTCACTCCCCGGAAAGTGCCTAGTCACTTCCTCATTGGTCCACTCCCGGGATTCCGAGTGCGTGCCATATTAGCGAAGGTCTTGCAGAACTAACATTGACAGAGGCTGAGAGGTCCCGTTTCATCCGTGTGTCGTGGCGTTACTCGGCACAAATCTCCTTATCTATTACGTATTATGGTCTAGTCGCTATTGCTATTAATAACAACTCATAATCCTATTAATAGTATGAATGTGGAGTTTGTCTGTTTGGATCTTTGTTACCCAATCACGCAAAAACGACTGAGTGAATTTGAATTATATTTGGCACACAGATAGTTTATTGTCTGGATTAACACATAGGATACTTTTTATCGCATTAAAAGCAGGTGTTCCTGTGAAATAGTATCCACGGCAGGTAAAGCCGCGGGCGTAGCTGCTAGTCTTCTATAATTGTGAACTCACTATGTACTTTCCCGGTAGTAAATCTACCTTTGATATGAAGCACCTTTATGCTTTTTACCATAAAATTAATTATTTTTCGACCTTTTGGTTTCACTTGCTATTAAAGCGTGTTTTTGGTTAGGTTTTTTTTTACTATAATAATTAAAAGAATAAACTAATTTTATTAGTATGTTTGATTTTTATAGTCTATATTTTAGTATTGAATTATCTTCGGTCCTTGATAAGTGTGCAAAGTTTCAATTTGATCCGACATCGATCCGTATTTAATGATTCCTTTACATGAAAAAAACACAACAAGCTAATACACGATAAGTCCATGCAATAACACCAAAAAAAATTATTGCTCCGCATACCATACTATAGGTAATTATTGGAGTTTTGATAAGAAACCGACAATGTAAACCATAATCATTAGTTTAGTAGATCATATTTGACTTATTTCTATTTTTTCGCTTACTTGCGATAGATGATTTTATTTTTGAGTTTCAACTATCAAAAATCAGTCCACGATTGTTTATAAATAACGATGACCATCTCCGGGTGTGCAGCGGCTCCCAGCAGCCGCCCTGTGACACCGAGCCGGCTTAATGAAACAACCGCTCTACTCGCGGCCCTTACGTAATACACCGGCAGCCGGCACATGGCATTCCCGAGAGAAGTGGCTGGGGCGGCCATGGTTCCGGACAATGTGGGATAGAGCTGGCCTGGAAGGCGAGATAGAGACATGGTTTCGAGGCATGGGACTTACAATTATGTGAATTTTCTCATCATCAAGCCATTTTTTTTATTTAATTATTTGACTGAGTGACGAGTCTTTCACCTGATGGTAAGCGCTCGCCTGCCCATAACAGTTACAGTGCCGCCCAGAACTTTGCATTGTATATCTTGCGAGGCACTGCCCTGCGCGCGTCACCCTGAGACATCGGCTCTAAAGTTTCATATGCCCAGTAATTTAGCTGCAAACAGTGCCCTTCAAAACCGGAACACAGTAATGTTTGCACACTACTGCTTGGCGAATGAATGTCTGGCAAAGGTGGACTTCCCCAGGCGGTCTCTTGCAGAAGAGGCCTCCCACTACCTGCAGAAGTTCCCACTACTAGCAACCGCTCGTTGTGGCGTTCCATGGGGAAGGCCTATGTTCAGTCTTCCAGCTGATGATGAAGCGATAAGACCGCCCATTATACTACATTATTTTACATTACTATGGTACATTATTTTGGTGTACGATAATCTATTCTATAGTCCGAAAAACCCAGAATTCATGGCAACTTGACACGGGCGAAAGGGGGTAAAGTGGAGGGGGGAGTCTTCACGTAATGGTGTTTACACGACAGTGTCCGTCTCGGGCTTCCGATTTAATTTCTGTTTTATTAGTCCTTATGTTACGTTGTTTGTTTTGGCGAGTGGACGTCGCGACTGTTCAAAGGGATTTGGAAAGCTACAAAACTTAATAACGTAGTCTGTTTATTAAATAGAATTAATTATAGACAGATACATAACTCTCTATCGACATCTACAAGTAATTTATTTATTTACAGTTAGTTTAGTTTTTTTTATTCGCGACAGCACTGTAGCTCCCGTTTCCTGTGCGAGATTCAGCCATGAATCAGCACTTGAAAGAGACATTTCCTATTACAAGCTCAAACCATAATTAGTTGAACCATAATAATTATCATATTTGATTTATTTTTCTCTGTGTAGGTAAATGAAAGTTAAGTTTTTGACTTATAAAGGTGCATTATTTATAAATATTTATTTATCTAGAGAATATGTGAATGAAATCTCAGTTCAGTTTGTACTCTTACTGAGAACTTTGCTTCAATGTGACAATCTTTTCATTGCTTGTCTGTATTATAATGATTTCTCTTGGCAACTAGATTGGTGTCTAGAGTGAGATATGAATATTCCACAGAGAGGGTGAGAGAAAAAGAGAGGAATATTGTATGAACAGGTTAGATCTACAAGCATTCCATTTCTATTCCGGTTACGGCACTGAAAAATATGATCATTTAGAAATTCTATCCTATTTTATTCTATACCTTACTTTGGCAACTGCTAAAATATGGTATGTATTTGAGAAAAAAGTGTCATTTACGGCAACCGTTACTATTACATAGATTAGGAAGCCTATTGTATTTTCCCTGTATCTAAGGAATCAGGAACTACGACGAGAAGAATGGCTCAACAAACATCCAAAAGCAGAGAAATTGTCATAAAAAATATTATCGTTATTACGGTATAAAGGATATACAATGGCAGAACTCCCCTACATTGTCAACACCTACTTATAAATGTCACCCCTATATTTAGAAGATCAGAAACTTGCTGAGCTTCGTCCCACAAACAACAAAAATTAGAGCAAATACCATAAATACAACATGAATTTATGGCCTTACTAGCTGCGCCCGCGGTTTCACTCGCGTTTGTTTTTAATTGTAAACTGGTTCGCGTTTGACCACTATCTCACCTGATGGTAAGTAACAACGCGGTCTACGATGGTACACGCTTACCTAGAAGTAACCTAGTTACTCGTGCCTTGAAAACTCCCAGGTTATAGCTATCAGGAAACAGAGACTCAGGCAAGGAGTTCCACTCCTTTGCGGTACCCATAATAAATGTGGAGGCAAACCGCCGCAAATGGAATGTCTACCATGTAACGGTGGCGCATCGCTGTACGTCTGATTATTCGATTATAGAATATCTTTTGTGTTAATACAGGTAATAACCTATCAGTGTGTCAAATTTTATTCAAATCCGTTCTGTAGTTTTCGCGTGAAAGAGTAACCAACATCCATCCGCACAAACTTTCACATTTATAATATTAGTAGGAAAGGAAGTAGGATATAAATTGGCATAACTTCGTCGAACTTTGTTATTTCTTACCACAAATAGTCACAATTTAAATAAACAATAAATCTCAAACCAGCTAAATTTAAATTTAAGACCATAAATCGACACAACTCGGTCCAAAATTAAAAAAGTACTTCAACTCGTCGCCAACTCAACACAAACGAAAAGCCTCAAAGCAGCTATTCCTATTGCAACAGCAGCGCTCCACGTTAGCGCCAAACAGGATATTCCAGAAATGCAATTTATTTCTGATCCAATACAACAAAGTGCAAATGGATTCGCGAGTGCAGCGCCGCGCCTCCGCCGCCGCCGCCGCCGCCGCCGCCGTCGCCGCCGGAGCGCGGGAAATGGATTTCAAATCCTCGCAGAGTAACGCAGCTGCGAGCTGCCGAATGTGTGCCGGTTTGTAAACAAATTTTTGGCGTGAAATTGTTTATCGTATGTTTGTTGTTTGGAATTGCTCGATTTTTAGTTGTTTCGAAAGGGGGCTTCAAATTTTTATTGAAATTGTTGTGGGAATTTTCTTAAAATCTGTTAAGGTACTAATATAATAATTGAAAACAGAAAACATAATTGTGAGTATTATTTTTTCTGTATCAATTCCTAATGCGTAGGATTCATTACGCCATTAAAAAAACAGACAAGTCGACATGTCAACGTATTCACGCCAGGTATGGATTTAAAACGCATTACCAGTATCTAAGAAATCAAGAACTAACAATAAAAAAAATACATTACGACCACCACTATGACCCGGACACGAGGACCATGGTCCCACAAACACCCAGACTCAGAAAAAACACCCGTGACTTACACAAATCTTTGCAATGTGCGTGAATCGAACTCATCAGTCAATAAGCCAGAGGCTGGCAATATTTTTTATAGAATAAAACAAAAGAACGCTACAATGTATTTCCTGCATAATAATTTTCTATCCTTCTTCAAACAATTATCACCCTTATAAACATGACTGAATGTTTTAGTGTCTCTACCAGTTTATAAATTGCACTTAAGAGCACGATTCGGTTGTTAAGATCCCTACTTGGAGCGTGTAACACAGTTACCGATATAATAGGCGATGTCAAACTGCACTAGCGTACCGTTAGCAGCTAACCGAGTTCGCTCCGAGCGGAGCGGGGCGGGGGACAGTGTAGAGGCTTTTAAGATGCTAGCATGAGTTAGAGCGGAAGTGTTGCCGGATTGTGGACTAGAGATGGGTTCATCTATGATCTACTATTTAATTTTTATATAAGACGTCATCAGAATAGATTATTTTTATATTGTAAATTAAAAAAAGACGAAAATTTGAAAAATTACATCCCGTAGAGTTTTTTTTATTAATAAATAGCTTCATGTGTGACCACTTTCTTACTCACTTAATATACTAGCAGCGCCCCGCGGTTTCACCTGCGTTAAATACTACACAGGAACCGCTTACGGGATAAAAAGTATCCTATGCTCTATTCCAGGACCTGAAGATCTATCTATATACCAAACTAGCTGCGCCCTGCGGTTTTACCCGCATAATTCAAGTTTTCCCGCAATAGCTCTCTTAAGAGCAATATATTTTCCCCGTTTTTGCCACATTCTTCATTGATGCTCCGCTCCTATTGGTCGTAGCGTGATGTTATATAGCCTATAACCTTCCTCGATAAATGGACTATTCAACACAAAAAGAATTGTCCAATTTTTACCAGTAGTTCCTGAGATCCTAACGTTCAAACAAACAAACTCTTCAGCTTTATATATTAGTATAGATTTAATTAAAATCCGTTCAGCCGTTTTGCCGCGAAGAGAGGACAAACACACAAACTTTCACATTTATTATATACATAATGATGATGATGATGATGATTAGTGAGATGAGATAGATTATATCATAATTACTACGACGACAAACTTCCGAAATTAATATATCAAATTAATATATCTATCTGATCTGATCTGATCCTATGCGTCTCCCTAACAGGCCTGTTCGTGAACCCGTTTATCTATTGTCAGTTAATAGGCAGTTAACGGCTATGTTCCGTTTAACAATCAATTATGAAAGCAAGTGAGATTACCTCCTGTTCATACACTGCGGCACGTCGACACTACAGCGGCTCTATTTAGTTTAATGATCATACGCTGTGGCTTTACGGTGTTTATGAGTTCCCTTCAATGGCTTTTAGTGGACTCGTCGAGTATTTTTTTTAGGTTACTAAGTCCCATCAAGTTATTAAACGCCACTCAGAATTTTCCATTACAAAATCTTGCGCGGCACTCGTTACCCTGATACATCGATTCTAAAGTCTCACATGCTCAGTTATTTCGCTGAAAACAGTGCCCTTCAAACCGGAACACAGTATTATTTTCACACTAGTGCTTGATGGACGAATATCTATCAAAGATGTGGTACTTCCCCAAGTGGACTCTTGCAGAAGAGGCCTACTAATACACTCATATGATTTAGTCTGAAACGATCGAATCAATGGACCACTCAACTTACCCCCCAAAATTGACAGATTGCTTTGTTTGCAGAGTGAAATGCGTGCTGGCTTTCACGCCTAAATATTTAAAAAATATTAATACTATTAATATTTAAAAAATTCTTTCGCCAAAAGATAGCTGCATTATTAGCGAGTAACATGGCCGATATTTTATCTCCGTATTCCCACGGGAACGGGAACTACGCGGGTAAAGCCGCGGGGCTTCCTGTCCCTCACTGGATACTGTTAACTATAGGAAGATAGGAGGGATTTATGATTTTTTAAGGAATCAGATTTTCGTTGAAAATAATAATGATAAGTCTTTAATGCGCTAAATACCTATCATTATTGTACGGTTTATGCAAACCGCACAAATTACATGCTTCCGCGGATTAGCATTCAACGGCAGTCGCCCTAACGCCATCATACCGTCAACACATACTTTACAACTTTACTTTACTTTACTTTTCTTTCTGCTAATAAACGGATTATTAATTAAACTAACTTTAAACTTTCTAAGATCGTGGGGTACGCACCCTACATCTTTATGGTCCTTCGAGCCGGATTATGCAAACCGCTACAATTATCATCTTCAAGAACCCATATCGTCCCGCTGCTGAGCACGGATGTCTCCTCACTTTCGTGAGGAGGGTTATGCTATAGTCCACCACAGCGGCCCGATCCGAATTGTTAAATACTAGTCATGGTTTTTGAAACTTGTCTGATTGTTATTAATTATAGAGGTTGACTGTACTCAGATATCCCATTTAGTTTCCGATTCCACCCGCAAGCGGCGTGCGGCGCCACCGCGCCCGGTGTATTTGAAACCCAATAAATCAGACGCGGTCTCGATAATGAATGCCGTTTTATTTCCATCAAAGAGGAACCTAGCTTTTGTGTCCGCCATTTTGCTTTTTTATTGGGGCCATGGAGTTCGCGGAGTAGGCAGGTGGGAGTAGGATCGCTTGGGTAAGCATTTGTTCCGTTTACGATGGGACCATTATGGTAGTCACAGTTTCTGACGCTTTAGGCAAAAAACGGAACAATGTCGAGAGATCACGTGAGATAGTGGTCAAAAAAGACCACCTCGCTTAAGAAAGACTAATAAAAACAACAGTACATTATCTAGAAGCACCACCCATATACAAAAGTCATCTCAATCGGAATAATTAAACAAACAAGTAATCCACTAGGTGGTAAGTGCCACACCCAATACTACTGCTGGCATATAGTCACGTAGTCCCCCGTTCAGAGAGACTCCATTTCAATAATTCTTAAAGAACTCCACCAGGCTTTTTGAAAGTAGCTTTCCACACACATCACTTAAAAAGTTGTCAGTTTGAAATTCAATAAAAGTGTCAAACTCAAATTATAGAGAACTCCTCACAAAGGAAACCTCATAGAGGGTCTCGAGTGGTTATCGTGTAAAGGTCCTTGTATTCAGAACGCAGTTGTGTTTCGCGTCCGAGTTTTTTATTTGTTACCAAAATCAAGATTGGTGGAAAGTGAAGATTTGTTTGAAAATTGTTAACACACTAACTACGAGCTTCTGAAACGTTTGTTAACTTTAACAACTGATTAAGCCTATTGCTTTCTTTTTCTGCCACTAAGCAAACGATAAACACAGCAATCGCAATCTGTTGTCAAAGTTAGTAAACGTTCCAGAAACCGGTGGTAAGTCTAGAATAAGAGTGGCCTTCAATGACAACTGCTGGAAAACTTGATCAGGCTTGGTAACAGACTTTATGGTGGTAGCTCGCTGGTCACGCGGACACTAAATTTTCAAACTTTTTTAATTTTATGTACTTTCACTAAAAGCTCATTCTCATTTCGTACGAAAAATTGGTTGCAAAACCCACGCCCAGTCGATTAATGAATGAACACAACCATCTAAGCATCATAATTTCAAACACATAAAAAAACAACTTACAAATCATAGCTTAAAACACTTTAGATCGAGTCACCATTCAGAGTAAACATTGTATCAAAATCGGTCTACCCGTTTGGCAGCTACAATTCCACAGCCAGACACAGATATAGACGTGAAGCTTATAACGCCTCTATATATGCATCGTGGGTCAAAACTAATGCCAAGCTCTCACAGTCGAGAGTTCAACGCAGACTAAAAAAGAAAAAAACTGAAAGAGTCCTTACTAAGAAGGGTAGGCAACGCACCGGCAATGCCCCTGGCGTTGCATATGACTTATCATCGGGTGGGCCGCCTGCTTATTTGCCACCTATTTTATAAAAAAAAACTAAGTGGAACGCGTAAATCTTGACCACGAGGCCGCTGCCAGTGTACACAAACCTTTAGCTACAAACTACGTACTATCGTGACTCTCCCGGGGGAGTAACCTCGGCTCATGTTTTTTCCTGCTCTTTTTTAAGTGACTTCTTGTGGTTTTTGTTCGGTATTTTTTTAAGAACAAAGATATTTTTACTACTTCAATATTGATACGTGCGTCTAATTGCAACTCTAATGTGGCCAATTAGTTTACAGATGTTACAGACTTACCTTAGCTAGTTTTGATAAAGTCATTTTTAGTTTTATTTAGTTTTGTTTGAAATTATTATAAATGATCAGCACTGTTTGAGTTCCCCCGATAAGATTTAGACACCTCTTTTTTTTAACTACAATCAAAGTATAAGGATCTTGGTTTTCGTATTTCCTTATTCCTTAGACACCGGGAATTCTATTTAATGGGCAGGATCGATATTCATACATAAGACGTGACGCGACGCGGTATTTTTATAAAACAAAGTTTAATGTAATATTAAAGAGTCAATGCCTAAGTTTTGTTGCTACTTATGTACTAAAAACAAAAACTGTGTTGACGTTTAAAATTAAAATTGTTATTAAATCGCTTCGTTAAAAATTTTAAAACAAATGACATCCGGCGCGTTCCGCCCGTTCCGTGGCCCCGCTGTTCTTTTTACTCGTCGGCTTCGTTAGCGAGATCTTTCTATGCAACAATTACAAAGATTCGCGGTTCATTCGCTCCTTCGCATCTCCTTCGCTTCGTTTCGTACCGGAGGAGCAATTTTATACAGTTTTATGGTTTATAGAGTTTTATTGAAGATTTAATGGTCGCCGGTCGGGAGCGGGTTTCGATTGTTTGCTTTGTTTTAAATGTATTGTCATTGGAGAGAATTGAACTGTTGCTTTTGAGTTGATTGAATTGAAATATATTTACGTTGAATGTAATTTTAATAGTGTGAACGGTTTAATTCACTGTAATTATGCACGGAGTACATTTTGTGAATGCTCAATAGGATCAAATACAATTTGCTTTTGGGTAATTCAAATTGTGTTCAATGCGGGTTTGAGTGTTAATTTTCAGTTTCAAATTAATGTAATTTATGTTAATGTTCAAAGCTTTTTTTATGTTAGAAGAAAGTAGTTTTGGCGGTTACCTGCGAAGTGTAACATTGTTGACTTCATGATTTCCATCACCACTTCTTTTGTTTTTGAATTTATGATTTGTTTTTATAAACAATGCCATGCACAAAAGTGTGTTTAGATGTTTGTCGGAATGACGGCTCTTAAACTCTCAAATTACAACAGTATATAACAATCAAAAACGAGTGACTACGTTGTGAAATTCAACCAAGGGCCTCACCACGAACAGTAAATCCATCCAGTTTAACGCCTTAAACTGGACTGTCCTGCTAACTGTCACCGCCAATATCGCTCAGCGTTCATAAGTCGACCAGAGACATTTATCTAAAGAGATCGTAACAATTTGTTTGCATTTATGGGATTTTATATAATAACTCCATCTCATTCTCTGCAGTCTATTTTTGAGTGACGTCACGGCACGTTTGTCATTTATGAGTGTGTGGTGCCAATCTAGGCCGTTCAGTTTTAGGCCTTAAAATGAACTGCATAGATTAAGAATAAGTACGTGGTTACCCTCCTGGTACCATTCGTCCATGTTATATAATAACATTGCGCGCATTGGCCTGTTTTTTTTTCATTATCTGATCCGACCACGGCTAGTTATTTATGTCTTGTCATTTTGCATCGCAAAACTCCTAATTTCCATAATATTTAGGAGCGAAACAAGCTAATAAATACCAGCTGAAAAATTTAAGGGGCTTTTTTCGCTTTGGACAAATGTAAATGGTGAGTTTGCGGCGGCCTTTATAGGACGTGTTGATGAATTTAACAGTATTCCGTTATAATTTTTTGTGTCTAAATTATTGTTATGAGATTTTCTTTCAACGTGTATTATTTAATGCGTACAATCCCTCGTGCAGAAAAAAAGGGGGATAAAAACACAACCCTTCTTATAGGGAGTCGAGTAAAAATTAAAATAGAAATTTCAGTGATAATTTTGCTCGCCAATAGAAATCAATAAATGCAAAGTTCACGATCCTTTCTAAATGATCTGAAGAATTAAAAGATACTTGTCAAATTTAATTCAGAATTTCGCGTCTGTTAATCAAATGTATCATTGTACCATTAGCACAGAATTTCAATAATAAATATAATATGAGTTGTTATAATAAATAATTGCGCGTGACTTCATCGCTAACCACCTGAAAATCCTTCGATATATTTCGCCCATACTAAACAGCAAAGTGTTTTCTCACACGTGCCCTTCTCCGCCCTTATGCGTTCATTGTGCCCGAGCGTTAGAAAATCAGCGTTCAATTTTTACACGTCATAAAACCTGTATTAAATACGATACGACACCGCCTCCCCGTAACTTGTTCTTGATAATAAACTGAGATGAAAAATCGAGTTCCACTAACAGCTTTATTTAGTAAACCTTTTATCCCTAAATAGCAGAAAGTAGGTTCGGCGGCGGCATGTTGCCAAGTCTTGGCGATATTTTTGCTAACAGTATAGGCCTCTTTGATGCAATTTAAGACAGTGACTGAACTTTACACAAACGGTTTTTTTACATGACTGAAAAACGAGACCAGCAAATCGTTCACCTGATGGCAAGCGTCACGCCTGTCTGCAACAGTGTCACCTAGAACTTTGCATTGCATAATCTTCCACGGCAGTGCACTGCGCTCGTCACCGTGAGACATCGGTTCTTAAGTCTCATATGCCCAGTAATTCAGCTGAAAATAGTGCCCTTCAAACCGGAACACAGTATTAAAAAGGTATTAAAAGCAAAGGTTAGTAGGTAAATTTGTATTTGTACAAATCAATGTGTGTATGTATGTTTCTTGTGGACTCCAAGATATTAAACTTTAGATTAGCTTAGCGGGAGATTATGTTATTTTTGGTAGCGATCAGATTAATAGTTTTTTTTACTCAATATGGCATTGGAACACATATCCGATACAGCTAGTAAAAAATAAATGAAAACTGACTTCATTACAGATCAGTGTTCCCGATGAATGTTCTCATTAAGGCAGCTGTCTGATATTTCCATATTATTTTCTATCTTGACAGATAGAATATTCAGTTTATAAATTAGATTTGTGCTCGACATGCGATTCCATCGCTTCTCTGATTGAGTAAAGTAGAGCTATATATTCGTTTGATGTGAAGTTTCGGCATGATTATGGATCTCAAGAAGATTGAAATTAGCTTTAAAAAGTGTCATTGAGAAAGGAAATAGATATGTGTTGAGGTAAGAATCTTTCTTCTATTTAAAATTGAAAAATTGAAAAGATGAAAAATCAAATATTGTATTTTGACAAGAGAAGTAAGAAGAAATGTATAATGGTACAAAACTTTTCAGTGTCGGCTTCCTAGAGTTTTTTGGTTGGTCAGAACTAGGTTGAGCAGGCGTCATATCGTTTTAGGTATGAAAATACGTTCTGAATATTTTATCTCTCAAAAGAAATGGGATATTCAATGAAAAAAGAGGTTTACCTGATCGCGAGACGTGTGGAATAGTGGAAAACCACTTATGGAATTCGTCTTGAACAAAGTGCAAAGAATCTGATCAAACTTAATCTGAGCCAACTTGATAAACATTTAGCTGAACCCAAACTGGAATTTGCGATGTTACTATTTAACTACTCGACATGTATAAGCATCAATTAACGTTCTAGGTAGTTAATAATTATGTTTAAAGACTGACATGCCATTCTGGTAAAATGAACAGAAATAATAAAAAAACGACCAAACACGTATCTTGGCGGCCCTACTTGATGTTAGTGTGTGCTGAACTGACTACGAAGCTTGAGGTTGCGGGTTTGATTTTCTATAGCTCTGAAGCTGTGTTTATTTGTTTGTGGGACCGGAGACCCTCACATTTCGACTTAATTGACTTCAAGCGCCACCCGTAACAGAAAGCGTAAAAAAATTTAAACGTAGCTTAGCTACTGCCTCGCATCGTATACGGTGGCGATACAGGTCCTTTATGTCAAACGGTGCCAATTTGGGTCTTTGTTAGGCGGCCCTGATGGGTGTATTGTGCGCCTTTAGGACGAAACGCGTTTTAGTAAAAAGCTGTGAGAAAGATAAATAATGACGCTTGGCACTGTTGCGTATTTTTTAGTCTTAGACGTAGCGCGTTGATACGTAGCGTAGTTATTGCGAGATAGCGTATCGATTTATCTATATATATTTCGCTTGGTCATGGCACAACTTAAGAACGAGCTATCATGCGCCAAAAGCTAGAAAACTGCTTGAAAATTAAATTTCACGCTAAGCAAAACGTACCACCTTAACAAAAATATTAGCCCAGGGTATAGCAGTAATTGTTTACTACCTTTGCTTAAAATTTGAGAATTTTCCAAATAAGGATTATTTTATGAATTTTCTTCCCCCCTCCCCCATTATACCGCAGGCGTATTGCGAAGAAAGTTAAGGCCTCATTGTAACACTATCGGCTCGACTTCAAACGCCGCTTCCTCGTTGGCTGCGAGCTAACGAGTTGTTTGTCGTAAACACGGGTAAAGTCGCAATGTTTGGTGCGAGCTCGTTACGTGCGGGTTGCGGCTTGATGCGGGACAGTGCGAGTCACGCCGCCATATTAACGAATCGCTGTTGAGGTAATTAGTGACTAGTTGCAGGAATCACATAGTGGCAGGAGGACAGAAGAATAAGTTGATACGAAAAGTGCATGCTACTCGTGACCTAGTTTTTGGGACCAAAAATTATAAATACAATGGTAATTTCAAGTCAATAATTCACATAGCAAAGTTTACTTTTAAAACTATATTTTTTATATACTTTTCCTGTGCGAGATTCAGGCATGGATTGAAAGGGAAATGTCGTTTTTCAAACTCAAACCATAATCAGTTAATCATTAGTTTAGTTGATCATATTTAATTTATTTTTACGGTAGATATAGTTGCATGGTTTGGTACTCTAGCAACAGGAGTAACAAACAAAAAATTCAACTAAATTAAAAACCACCTCCTTTTTTGAAGTCAGTTAAATATTAGTAAAAAAAAAGTTTCTGTGTCCAAATATCTTCCAGCTGATACGTACATTAATTACATAACTAGACACGATAATAGACACTATAACATTTGCACAAAGACAAGTCGGTGAAAATACACGCTCTATGATTTTAAGTAATTATATAAACCGAAGATAGGTTATAAAATTATTTACGTAGGTAGCCTTCTGCAATGCCTACACTGTGCCACAAGTCCACGTTCGTCCATACTGATTGGATGCCACCGCAAAGCGCGGTTAGTCCGGACTCGTTATATTTGAAGGGTCACAGTGTATAACGCAGTTACTATAGCCACCGCCACAGTATAGAACATAGTTACTATGGCAATATGACGCTAATAAAGTAAACTAGGACCCGCCGCCACAGAACATTAAACAGTCACTTTTAGTACGAAGTTACGATTAGTTCCAATAAAGGGTCTTTATTGACTTTTGAAGGGTGACTTTACTAAAGTCTGACATCTAAATTGGTTTGGAACCGAGTTGTAAAATTACATTTTAAAGTGAAATGCTAGACTGTGGTAATTTTTTGGGTTACATTTTTATTAAATTATTACATTAAGGTTAGTTAATGTTGGGTTTATAACAACAAAAAACAGTAATCAAATTAAAAAAAAAAACTTTTTAATTTTTTTTTATGTCTAAAAGCTTTTTAACAGGATCTAAGCTTCTAAAATGAAAAAATTTCATTATTTTAGAGTTCATTGTTCAAATCGTGTTATTGTTTGACAGCCTTTGTAATGCCTACCCCCTTACCACCCCTCTCTTATACTCCCAAGTATCACTACCTAGTCTGTGCCTCTGCGGCTTAGAAAATTGATACAATTCGAAGTCTCTCATTATCGCAATAAATTATAAATAAAATAAAATATCTTTATTTCAGGTTTCAAAAAACTCAAAGTACAAAAGACAAACAAATTTAAACAAAAGCCACAGATGATAAAGTGTTAAAAAAACTATACTACATTTACTTACGATACAATAAACCCGAGGGTCACCACGCACTTATTCTTATTGCATGCAGTTCATTTGAAGGCCTTAAACTGAACGGCCTAGATTTCCACCACACACTCATAAATGACAAACGTGACGTGATGTCACTCAAAAATAGACT
The DNA here is from genome assembly GCA_912999815.1 of Campaea margaritaria. NCBI lineage: Eukaryota > Metazoa > Arthropoda > Insecta > Lepidoptera > Geometridae > Campaea > Campaea margaritaria. The sequence continues at coordinate 189,316 of OU538813.1, read as the reverse complement.
GCAGAGAATGAGAGAGAAAGAGAATGAGATGGAGCTATATAAACTCTCATAAATGCAAACAAATTGTTCCGATATCTTTGGATAAATGTCTCTGGTCGACTTATGAACGCTGAGCGATATTGGCGGCGATAGTTCGCAAGGCAGTTCAGTTTAAGGCTTTAAACTGGATGGATTTAACTATTTAACTATTACTCCTAATTGCCCTCCGAATTATGGTTACGGGGAAGTGGATTTCGGGGGGTGGAGAGTGTCCATTTTCCATTCTGTATATAGTACTATACGTCTTCTACGACGATACTAAACTTGCCTTGTATATGGGCATGCCTGTACGCACACATACAGCACGCACACACGAACAGTCTCTTGGGTCTCTGTGTGCGTGCTGTATCCGCGTGTACCGTTCTATGAAGGTAACTTACTGTTTTGCTTCTACGGCAATGTTCTAGATCTTATTAGCGCAACGAAGCGTTTACGCTGTTATATTTTGTCAAACGTTAAATAACTGAAATGGAATGCTTTATTTGCTGTCTCCTTCTTGCTAAGCTACTTTATTATCTGTCTCTTTCTTACGTATCTACGCGCGACGCAATCAGACTCTGCAAAGAGTCGCTGTGTGCATTCATTGCGAATGACAAAGGTATGTCGACTGCAATGAACGCGCGTAACTTTAAACTAGCTTTAATTATATGAAACTTATACTAGACTTTTTATATGTGAAGTGCAGCTTTTTTTTTTTATTTGCCTATACTGCTGCTGGGCAAAGGTATCCCCCATCTCCTTCCACATGTCGCGATTGTTTGCCACGTCGGACCAGCTTGGTTCGTATGTATCAAGATCTTCACGCCAGCGTTTTCTTGGCCTGCCCCGGTGCCTACGCCCTTTTTCAGGCATCCATTGTGTGACGATCTTGGCCCATCTATCGGGGTGCAGCTTATCATAATAAAAAAAAAAAAAACTAGAAAACACGCTTTACGTAACAAACTGAACTAAAAAGTAGAAAAAATAATTAATTAATAAAAAAGCGTGAGGTGCTTTTTACTTTGTATTTATAATTAACTTTTGATATCAAGCACCCACTTTTCTTTAAAATACGTAAATAATGCGTTTTGATCAAATTCTCAGAAGTAATTTAGAGTTAGGATTCCCTATTTCTAAGAAATTAGGAACTACAAAGTTCACGAACATGCAAACTCAGAGCAAATACCTGCAGTTCCCATAATTAATTGGCCCTGCGCGGGAATCGAACCCGCAACTTCACGATTCTCAGTAGCCTCATCACCAACTGTACTGCAGGAGCTAACTAACTAACTAACGAACTACTACAGAATATAACTAGCTTTTGTTCCGTGTCGCGTTGTGAGACAATTCATTCTAGAAGTTTCTGATCTCGTAGAGTCTGTCATTTAGAGTCTGAGTGAAGACATTTCTAGGTTAGAATCTATAGGTACATAGGTGACCTAAATAGTTTATGAGATATTTGAAGGCCTCTATAGCGTAGTGAGTGAAGAGCTAACGGTGATTTCCATGCGGTTCGATTCTTGCACAGGGCAAAATTTGTGTGAACCACAGCTGTTTGCTTTGAGATTAGGTTTTGGGGAGCAGCGCGCTTCTCTGTCACTTTGAGGTATTCAATTTGGTTGAAATATACCTACTGTGACATTGAATCTGTCTGACACCTTATAGGCATGTGTTGTTTCATCAAAAACAAATTTATATTAATACAACTCGAAATTCCTAGAAGTTGTTCCTAGACTCACATACCCCTGTTCGGAACAAATTAGCCGAAAACGAACTATTCCAAGGAAACTTACTTAATTAAAGCAAAGTATAATTTAAATACAAACAACTTTGATGTAAGGAGGCTGAGTACCGAATCGAAAGTTGGCCTTTCAAGAGTTCCAAAAACTAGTTTCAAGAAAGGATGTGTTTCTAAGAATTTGGCTCGAAAGGCCAAAGGGCATCATCCCTTGAAAGGGGATTGGGCGATTCCTAGATTTTTTTTAATTCAGCAATCATCTCTTATAGTGGGTCATAGCCTAATCCGCCTCATGAAAGTGAGGGGAGACCCGTGCTCAGCAGTGGAACGACTTAGGTTGATAATGATGAGATTTTTTTAGACAATTATAGTTGAGATATACAATTTTCTCAGAAAAAAATAATTTCTACCAGCGGTTTATTATAATATTGTAAGTTTCCTATTAAATTAGTTTTAGGTAATCATTCTAATGGGGTTTTTTTTCCCGACCCGACGCATTCAAATAACGACTTTCCAATATTAATTATGAATAGCGTTTATCGAATGCGATGGAATCGAATTCAAAAACTTTCCGACAGTTGCGAAACTGTACTGTGAAACTGTAACACCAGAAAATGCCATTTCTTCAAATAGATAGATTCCTAACTGCCAATAATTCACAACAGTTGAACAAGTTAAATCACCTCCTTCGTAAACATGCCGAAAGTGTTGCAGGAGGCTCCAGCTGTCCCAACTCCTGTAATAATTACGCAAGGCCTTCAAGGGCCTGATTAATGAAGGACCTTGAGGCCCTAGCAGGCAAGGTATAACAAAGTTGTTCCATTTTCCGGCGACAGGTAGATTTGATTTGGCATCTCATAAATGGAGCGACTGTTAATGTGAAAACCATCGATTTGAATTTTTTTTCAAATTTAAATGAAAAATGAAAATAAAATCACTGGGCATATGAAACTTTAGGGCCGATGTGTGCCCATAACAGTAACAATGCCACCCAGAACTTTGCATTGCATAATCCTGTGTGGCACTGCACTGCACTTCACCCTGAGAAATCAACTCTTAAGTCGCATGTGCCCAGTAATTTCGCTGGAAACAGTGCCCTTCAAACCGGAACACAGTAATGTTTGAACACTACTGCTTGGCGGATGAATATCTAGCAAAGGTTCCCCAGGCGGTCTCTTGCAGAAGAGGCCTCTATACTAACATTACACCACGAAGGCCGCCTAAACATTATTTACCTAAGATGAATTAATCAACACACAGTATGTAGATAGATACAATAGTCAAAGTTAGTTTCGTCCCGCTGCGCCTCTAGGGTTGCCAGGTTTTTGGTATTTTACCGAACTGTTCGGTATTTTAGCACTGTGTTCGGTGATTGGTATGACAAAAATACCCAAGTATGGGAGGTTCGGTAAATTCAGGTTATCCCTAATTAACGACTAACTATTAGATTTGCCACGATTAGTTGATGCGACGCTACCGAATAGAGTACGCGCTCGCTGCTTTCTCGGATCGTGACGTTTTCCGTCTCTGTCTTTGGCATCGTGTCGAGACTTGATGATGCAGGAATGTGTTACTCATTTTATTGTTGCTGATTTTTAACCCTATAATGTGCTTAGCAAAAGGTTTTGTTTAGAAATGTTGTGAATACGAAGTGTTAAATCTAGATTTTCAGAAAGTTTCCACGTATCAAATTATCCGCAGTGCCAAGAATAGGCTTAAATTCATACAGGTACCTTACATGAAACATGGATTCTTCAAAAAAATTTCTAAAATGATGTCTTCTTTTCATCCCTGTTCGGTATTTTTTAAATACATATCTGGCAACCCTGCGCGTCACACGCTCTTACTTCACAGTTTCGGTAAAAGGCTAACTACTTAAGTTAGCGGAGTTTGGCGTCGCATCGCATCGCGCCGCGCCATCTCGTGTAATCACAAATTATCATATCTTGCCGGCTGTCAGAGGCCGCTAGTGATGGGGGAAGACAGCACTGGTAAAGTTAATGGAGTTTCCTTTTCCTGTGCGAGATTCAGCCATAAATCAGCACTTAAAAGGGAAATATCCCTTTTCATAACCAGTTATTAATTTATTTAGTTGTTAATTTTCTGTTTTTATACATTGTTGTATGTTCAAATTCAAAAAAAATATTTTATTTCTTAGTCAAAATATTACTGAACATTGTGGTTTTGAATTGTTACCGCGTCTGTCACCGTAATTGGTGTCTGTTTTATCAATATAATACAAAATATATGTTTCAAATTCACCTGTGTTCCTAAGCCAAAAAAAAAATTATGACTGCCTAGGAAAATAATTCTTACCACTAAACTTGTTCACTTAGTCCTCGTTATTGCTTGGCCTCAAGTGTAATAGTTTCTAAGGCTAAAACTCAAAAAAAAAACCCATAACACAAGAAACGAAAACGAAACATAAGTTCGCGTATAAATTTCAATTCTAGGAATAGTTAATGGCAACTTTCAAAAAAGAAATAAAATAACCTGTTCATCCAATTTCTATGAACCAGTCGGGTAAAAATTGGAATAGTTTTAACGAGTTGAATGGCAATTGGCTCGTAGCTGCATCCGGTCTAATTGACTAATCGGCAACACACGAACGGTACCTTTTTATATTACTAAATAACGAGACGAGCAAGTCGTTCACCTGATGGTAAGCGCCACGCCTACTTATAACAGTCTCACTTAGAGCTTTCCATTATAAAATCTTGCGAGGCACTGCACTGCGCTCGTCATCCTGAGACCTCGGTTCTAAAGTCTCATATGCCCAGTTTCGCTGGTTACAATGCCCTTCAAACCGGAACACAGTACTGTTTTCACAGTACTGCTTGGCGGATGAATATCTGGCAAAGGTACTTATCTACTTCTCCAGGCGGTCTCTTCCAGAAGAGGCCCAACACTACTAACTTGTTAGTTTGCCGAATACAGTAGTGCCAGCCTCTGGCGTTAGAGTTTGTTGGGTACCCAAGGGCCTCTGACGTGGCTTAGCGGATGCTATCAACAGATAACAACCAGTACCAACGGCTGAACCAGCTCTTTTAAGCACGGAATGCGGAAAAACCGCTCATAACTTAAGAAAGATTAGTGCTAGGCCGAGGTTCGAACCTATTGTCCTTGTTGTAAAGCACAAATAACCGCTCTGCCACCTTCGTTCGCCAAAAGATACTTATAGCACAGAATACATTATAGCACTATATACAGAACGGACACTCCACCCATCGCGAACCACTTCCCCGCAATTCGGAGGACAATCGAGTGGTCAGTCAATATTACACGCCCAAATGACAATAGACATACGGGTTGGTACGAACCTTTATTCTAGCGGGTTGTCTTTTGTTTCGGTCGCGTACTTAGAACCTCAGCACACGGCGTTTTTTTGACGCGCAGACGACGCGCTTTCGTCAAACGCGCGTTTACAAAACTTACAAGGCTGAGTTTGAATTGCGTATAGTAAAACGCGTGTCGTCTGCGCGAATACAAAAACGCCGTGTGCTTATGCTCTTACACACGTCTGTGTTTACACTAAGCCTGTGTTTCCCGATAGTTATAACCTGGAAGTCTTCAAAGCACGAGTGAATAAGATACTTCTAAGTAAGCGTGTACCATCGTAGATCGCATTGTCACTTACCATCGCGTGAGATAGTAGTCAAACGCGAAGCTATTTAAAATTAAAATAAAACGCACTCGGTGCGTGTACTAACGTCATTTATATGTGTGAAATGTCAAATCAGTTATTTGTATAGAGTGTCCGGAGCGTGGTAATGGGCACAACACTATCCGAACTGTACATTTCAGAGAGACAGCAAACTATTCCGCACAAAAGCTCGAAAGTAGAGTCCTTATCATAGAGGCCGTTAAAAAGTTTCGGTAGAGCTTTCAGTTTATTTGTTTGTTTGTATCTCAGATATGTTTTGTCTTAAAAGGGGAGGGGGGAGCCAGGGGAGAGTGGGGATAGTTCGGAAGATGTTACCAGTAGAAGTTATTATTGTGAGCTCCCGATGGTTGCGGACTATTTGCTTTTAATAGATTTTATGGAGGTTACTTCTGTTGTTGGATGGTTTCAACCACGTTTGAACAATGTTGTGGAATTGTATTGTATTTTTTGTAAGAAACGGAGCATCTTGATCGAACAAAAACTGAATAGTGTACTGGTTTGTAACAATATTTTATTTAATAATTAATGGTAAATCAAAACTGTATTAACGGCGGAAAATGATCCAATAAATGAATATCGCGTCACGATCACATACATAGATCTGACCCCTAACTAAGATTCACTGTATCTAGGAAATCAAGAACTACGAGGACCATGGTCCTTCAACCAACAAAACTTAAAGCAAATACCTGTAGCTATCACAAATCTTTGCCCTGTGTGGGAATCAAACTCGCAACCTCACGCTTCGCAGTCGGTTCATAACCCACTACGCCACGGCCGTTAAATATAACAAGTTTAATGCCAATCAAAGTGTAATTTATGCTAAATCCAGTTATCCATAAAATTTGGATATAAATAGGTCATTACATTACTGGGTGACATATTCTAAAAATAAAAGAATTAAAGAATCATTCGTTCAGCGTTTCCAATTCAGCAAAAATCAAACCGGCGGTGACATCAAAAGTGATAATCTTACATCCGGATAAATCCGGTTATCCTTTTTCCGTTAACAGCCATCCAAAGCTATATTAGGATCCAATAAAGTTCCGATTTAATATGCAAAATCCGGGTTTTATCCATAAAGTTCCTACAGATCTTTTAAGACCTATAGATCTTTTACGGAATGCGTCTTACCATCAATCAAACGACCTGCTCTGTTTATAGTAGTACTATAAAAAATACGCTCTCCATTATATCTGACATTAAATATACTATAAATTTAAAATTTTGTTTTCTTAAAAACAGTTCCCCTAACGTAGATTTTTGACTCCATAATACAATAAAAAATAATAAAAAAAAAAAAAAATATAGTAAAACAAAAGACATCGCAGGTTTTATGTTTTTTTTTTAATATGGTACTAACACTTTAAATTTTTAAAATATACGTTTGAAAGTACGTCCAAGAAATTATGTCGCTGTTACCCTTAAGCGATTTCCTATTAATATTTTATATGTGAAATTTTGTATGTTTGGACGCATATAATTATATTCAGATATTTCGGATTTAGATGAAATTTGGCACACAGATAGTTCAGTTATTACCTCAATTAACACATAGGATTTATTTGATGCAGTAAAATTTAATGGTTCCGGTGGGATACCTCTTCAACGCGGGTGAAACTATTTTTAGTTTCATAGAAATAACAAACAGTCACAAATGCTAACAAGTTTCACATCTATATAGGTAGCGCAGGGAGTGATCAAAGTTACATCAGCTGACTGCGCTGGTGCAGTCGGCGTACTCTCGGTCCACGTGTAGGGAGTCAATAGTTACATGGAAAATATATATGCAAATAGACGTCTGTTGGTACATTTTTGTAAATATTTTATGGTGTTTGCGTATTGCAAAAATCTAGTATTCGAATTTGCTTTTGCTTTTGCCTTTAAATATTCTCGTTTTTCAATCCATTTCCAAAAGGAGGTTTTCATATCTGTTGTGTTTTTTGAAGTTAAAACCTCTTTAGGCGCGCTGTGTACTTTTTTGTGGGTATTGAATAAGACTGAGGCATCACGCTCGGCTATGTAACGCTCGTTCGGGTAAAGTCGGCTCGGCTGACTAAGGGAGCGAGAGAAATATAGGCAACACGTCACTGCTATAGACGTTATTTACTTGAGTAATTGTTTCGTACTGAAACAGATTTCTTTTCTTTTTATTTTGAGTGTTTTCGAACGTAACTACACAAATACTATTCCGCTTAATATTTTGTGTTGGTACGAGATTATTATGGCCCACGACTTTGGGTTGGGCCAACCGGAAGTCAGTCGTCCTTCAAATGCGCGTGCGAGCACTTGTCGCGTCGCGGTGTTTTGAGCTTTCACCGGTAGCTCCATTTCGTGGACGCCATTCCCATCCTCGGAGACGAGCTCCAGGATTAAGTGTAGTGTGGATTGCCTGATTACACCTCTATCCCGGAGGAAGGTGATACGGGATCAGAAGAAACCGCCCCATCGGCGTCCTATGGATATATCTCTGTGCACCATCATTCCCCATCTAACCCGAAGACAGCGCTGATTACACACCCGAGAGGCCATCGACGGATTTCCCAAGTAAGTTCGTAGGCCATAATATCTCCCCGTAACATTTTTGATCCGTTCGAGCCGGATCTGCGGATTTTCTTTGCTGTAGTCACGTTGTCCAAATCCCGTTATTAGTGCATATTTTCCCATTTTTGGAAACCATCCGAGTATATTTTAGTGTTTGTCGTAGCGGCGTTACGCGTCCCGACAATATTTCCCAGTTTTTCATCTTGATTTTGCCGATTTTGATTTTTTGTGTGCGACATTACGTGTCCATTAAAAATGGCGGAACAAGATATTTTCGAAAGAGAAGTTATACTTGACGACGTCAAACGTACTTTAGAGTTTTACGAACTCAATGAACAGCAATTTAAAGCGCGAGCAAAAGATATTCTTTCTATTCAGAGAAAATTCCTTAAATTGCAAACTAAAATTGAGAAGTCACAAATGAAATTGTCAACATTTGACCGAGAGGAACAGTTACGTATTCGAACTCAATTCAATGATATTTATTACGCAATTGTCAGCCATGTCGAAGTTCTGAAGAAAAACGATGAGGAGTGTAGGCGCATGAGTCGAGTTTCCTTTAACAATACAATACAACCGACTCACGGGGGTTGCTGTAGTAGGTTACCGAATCTTCCGTTGCCGTCATTCGGGGGAGAATTGACCGATTGGCCACCATTTTATGACCTATTTCGCTCCATGGTTGATAATAATGACGCCTACACAGATAACGAGAAGTTTAGGTATCTCCTTCTTACTTTGAAAAACGAGCCCTATAACTTAATAAAATCGATACCTATCACGGACGAAAATTATACCGTCGCGTTAGATATTTTAATTTCAAGATATGAGAACAAACGAGTCATAGCTTCTCAACATATTGATCGTATTCTGGATATTCAATCCTGTGCCGAGAAATCAAATCAAAGTGTGCGTAATTTGTTGAATATTTACCATGAGAATATAAAAGCGTTACAAGTAATGCATTTTCCTACAAATCAGTGGAGTTTTTTGTTGTTGAATATTTTACTACGTAAAATACCTACTTCCATTCGTATGCGATTCGAGTTAACATTGCATAAACCATCCGATGTACCCAACGTCGACTTGTTAATCGAGTTTTTAGAACGAGAATTAACCGCCAGCGAAATAGTTGAATCTGGCAGTAGAAATATTCAAAATGTAGGTAGTCAGAGGAAAGAGTACGTCGCTCCAACGTTCCGTCGAGCGTTGGCTGCCGGCGTGGCCAGCCGCACTTCGACTCAGGGTGCGAGCGATTCTCAACCTTCTGTCAATACGCGCAAGAACCAGAATTGTGTATGTTGCGATGCTCAACATCCATTAACAAAATGTAATAAGTTTTTGAATTTGTCACCAAGCAATAGGTATGCGTTTATCAAAAATAAAGATGTTTGCTTCAATTGTTTAGGCAAAGGTCATAACGTTTCTCAATGCAAGTCGAGTTTTGTTTGTCGTTCGTGTGAAAAACGTCATCATACATTGATTCACTTTACTTCTGAAGGTGATACTAGCCGTGCGAGTGAGAGAAGTGTTTCTTTACCGCTCACGGAGGAACGGGAAGAGAACATTCCGAGCACCTGTACTCAGCACGCTATGTCCGCGAGTCAAGCGACACAAATTAATTGCGCGTCGTTCAATGCTCCTTTTGGCACAACAAATACTGTGTTGCTTTCGACCGCACTCATCGATGTATGTGTAGGTAATGAAAAGCGTTCGACTGTCCGGTGTCTTATCGATACGGGAAGCCAGGCTTCGTTCATGACGGAATCGTGCGCACAGCGGCTAGGTATAAAGCGTTGTTATGCGAATGTACCTGTTTACGGGATAGGTGACACCAAACCGGTACGACCAATGAGAAAGATTTCGTGTTGCATAACCCCGAGAAATGAACTTCAACCTTCTATACCGATTGAAGTTTTAGTATTGCCGAAACTTATTCCTAAAATGCCTAGTGTACCACTGCCTCATAAGGGGTGGGCACACATTCAAAATTTAAATTTAGCCGATCCTTTGTTTCACACTCCACAGCCGGTGGAGATGTTGTTAGGTGCAGATGTACTATCTCACATAATTTTAGGAAACGTAATAACGGGTTCGCCCGGTTCGCCGATCGCTATGAACAGCGTTTTCGGTTATTTGTTGTTGGGAAAAATAGCGTTCAACTCTCCGACTCCATCCTCAGTTCAAGCTTGTTTTAGCTCATTATCCGATGACGGCGACTTGAAACGATTTTGGGAACTGGAGTCAGTGCCTGAGGTGAAGGCACTCACCCCCGAGGAACGTCTATGTGAATCCATATTTGAACGCTCACACTATCGTGACGTCACGGGACGATACACAGTAGCTTTACCACGTAAACCTGATGCTACGCCCCTAGGTGAATCACGAGATATTGTCCTCGCTCGGTTCCATAAATTAGAGCAACGTTTACAACGGAACCCGAGTCTTAAAATTGAGTCTCACGCGTGCTTGCAGGACTATCTTAAACAAATGTATAGAAATATACTAGTACAAGAATCTGATAGGGACTTGCAACGCATTCTGTGGCGTACGTCGCTCGATGAACCCCTCCGTGATTATCGTCTGCGGACGGTAACATTTGGTGTGAGCACTTCCCCTTACTTAGCTCTTCGTACCATTAAGCAATTGGCTTGTGACGAAGCATCTAATTTTCCCCTAGCGGCAAAGGTTTTAACCGACCAAGTGTTCGTCGACGATGTGGTCGCGGGCGCGAGCGATGAATCACACGCTCTGGTACTACAACAGGAATTGTTAGGTATTTGCAAATCAGCTGGGTTTGAACTACGTAAATGGCACAGTAACTCGCCGGCGATACTCGCCGCGGTTCAGGCGCCAGAGGTTCATGGTGAGCGGCGGGAAGAGGTGCCCTTTGCTCCCATGGAACATGACCATCAAACAAAAATAAGGGACTCAAGGGGACTTTTACCCTCCACATTCTTACAGAACGACATGTGGTTTCACGGCCCAGCATGGCTCCGTGAAGATCCTACTGCGTGGCCAGTATTTAAAAGTATCCCTAGCACTGGTGAGGAGAAACGTAATCAACCGGTCGCGTCTGCATCAGCTACGCTGATCGACGATGTTGAGGTCATAAACCAGTTTTCAACCTTGAGTAAACTATTGAGAATTACTTCTTATATTTTTCGCTTTTACTATGTTCTTAAATCGCGCGTCAACAAGGAAAAGAGTTCCTATCTTAGTTACATCACAGTCCACGAGTATAAACTCACGCTTAATCGTTTCATTTATTTATTGCAACACCAAGTGTTTCATAAAGATTTTGAAAACATTTCACAGGGTAAACCGCCCTCAAACCAATTGAGACGTCTTAATCCGTTTATCGATGATTCGAGTTTTTTGCGAGTCTCCGGACGTCTACATAAATCCCTTTTGTCGTACGAGTCAAAACATCAATTAATTTTACCCAAAAAACACCCTCTTACGATTTTAATAATTGACGATGCCCATATTACGCATCTTCATGCGGGCACTCAAGCCGTTCAATATTTACTTTTACAAAATTATGCGATTTTATCTAGCCGAGATATAATACGTAAACAAATCTTTCGTTGTGTGCGCCGCTTCCGTGTGCGTCCGGTACGTCTACAGCCTGCGATGGCGCCGCTCCCAGCGGTCCGGCTGCGACCCGAGCGCCCATTCATGAAAACAGCTGTTGATTACGCGGGCCCGTTTTACATGCGAGCTAATAGGGTTCGTAATGCTAAAATCATCAAATGTTATGTCGCCGTGTTCGTGTGTATGAGTGTGAAGGCTATACACTTGGAGCTCGTATCGGAGCTATCTACTGAGGCGTTCTTAGCAGCCCTGCGCCGATTTACATCGCGCAGAGGTTTGTGCAGCGACATTTACTCTGATTGCGGAAAGAACTTCCAGGGTTGTCATAACTATTTGAGAGATTCGTACGAGTTTTTAAAAAATGACTCTGTTCAATGTGCTTTGAATTATCAAACCTTGAAACAGGGCAAATGGTATAAGGACCGCGGTGCTCCTATCTGTGTAGGCGACATTGTTGTGGTATGCGACGATAATCTTCCACCACTCCAATGGAAACTTGCTCGTGTTCATACACTCCATCCGGGCTCCGATAATAAGGTGCGAGTTGTGACTTTGCAAACGGGCAAGAGTCTATTCAAACGAGCGATCGTAAATATTGTAAACTGCCTTTAGAATGATTATTGTTTACGAATTCGTAAAATTAGTTCCTAAGTTTTAATTACCTATACTAGTTGTTTACAACAACCTTAGATCAAGTTTAAGTTTATAGATTGAATAACTTTCTGTTCATTGAGTTTTCGTGTTAAAAGAACTTACAGTCTTTTAAGGTGAGCGGCATGTTTCGTACTGAAACAGATTTCTTTTCTTTTTATTTTGAGTGTTTTCGAACGTAACTACACAAATACTATTCCGCTTAATATTTTGTGTTGGTACGAGATTATTATGGCCCACGACTTTGGGTTGGGCCAACCGGAAGTCAGTCGTCCTTCAAATGCGCGTGCGAGCACTTGTCGCGTCGCGGTGTTTTGAGCTTTCACCGGTAGCTCCATTTCGTGGACGCCATTCCCATCCTCGGAGACGAGCTCCAGGATTAAGTGTAGTGTGGATTGCCTGATCACACCTCTATCCCGGAGGAAGGTGATACGGGATCAGAAGAAACCGCCCCATCGGCGTCCTATGGATATATCTCTGTGCACCATCATTCCCCATCTAACCCGAAGACAGCGCTGATTACACACCCGAGAGGCCATCGACGGATTTCCCAAGTAAGTTCGTAGGCCATAATATCTCCCCGTAACAGTAATTTATATTTGATTTAGTTTTTACTTCTGTCTGCACACACCGGTTTTTTTATGCTTGTTACCTCTGAACTCCGTCTTTAGTTAAGGTGCGATTAGTTAATATCATCATCATTATCGTCAACCTCATATCGGCCCTCTGCTGAGCACGGGTCTTCCCTCTCTTTCATGAAGAGGATTACGTCATAATCCATCATAGGGGCCCGGTCCGAATTGGTGGATAACTTACCTACCTCTGAAATGATTTACAAAACATAATTCCACAACACAGACCATTGTGGTCTGTGCATATCTGAGAACAGCTAATCCGTAAAGTAAGTGTGCTTGCGACAAGCTCCGACGTCGTTCCCACGCCGTTCAAAGTTGCATCAGTGTTGCGTCGCGCCGCGCGGTTACCAACATGCCAACTAACTTGTCGCTTGCGATGAAATGCGGCGGAACTATGCTTGGGACAAAGAACATCGCTGTTTGAGGCTTGGAGGTTGTTAACTTTATAGCTTTCAGTTTGGGTTCAGATGGTAAGTGCATTTTTTTACATGAATCTGACCCCTGACTAGGATTCCCTGTATCTAGGGAATCAGCAATTACGAGGACTGTGAAAATTATATTTAAAAATTAATTGATTTGAATTTTTATTCATCATCATCATCATCAACCCATAACGTCCCACCGCTGAGCACGGGTCTCCCCTCTCTTTCGTGAGGAGGGTTAGGCCATAATCCATCACGGGGACCCGGTCCGGATTGGTGCATTTTTATTATATTATTATATATTTTTTAAACGAACTGATCTGACAAAAGAGCTTAATAACTTATTCTTTCAACAGTTATTGAATCGTTTATCTGAAGAATGAAAAATTAGCCCTAAGTGTGATAAAATGTTATTTGATATTTTATATTTTCAGTACAAATATTTAAAACGATACTAACTCTAAAGTCCAATCCCCGCGGCTTCTCACATTTAAACAATGTAATTTGCAGAAAGTTGAAGAACCATTTCAGCCATTTTGCCCCAACTTGCGACAATCTTCATATTATTATCAGCCAGTCTCACTATCGCAGTTAAATTTTTAGATTTCAGTTTAGCATAATTCTTGCTCCATTCAGAAGTTTGGACTAGGGTTGTGGATTTGGAGATTCGGTTACGGATTTACGTTTAGGACGAATTACGGATATTAAAAACAAATACGTATATTTGAAAAAAACATTGCGGATGTTTATTGAAATGTTACGGGTATTTAAGAACAGTAACGGATATTTAGGAACATTAGGAAATATTAAAAAAAAACGGAGTTTAAAAGAAAAATCTGTTACATCTTGCCTGATGATGGCTTTTATTTTTCCACTATTGGGTTATTTTTTTATGGCTACGGATAAGGTTTTTTTTCCAATCGAATATTTCAAAGTTTCAATTAATATCGGAGACCAATGTGTTTCTGGTGGGCTTTTTCGCTAACTAGTTCAGTTTTACGTCTGACGGTACCGACATTTTCTTTCAATTTTTTGAACATTCGAAAGTTACGGTTACGGATATCCAGGAACATCTCTTCTTTAAACTGAAAACTAGTAAAGTCGCTCCGAGGTTTAAAAAGACACTGGAATTTCTCATGAAATATGAAAATGAGATTTGAACAGTTGCGGACAGAATCAAAAGCTCGGCAGTTGCAGAAACTCGCCGAGACTTTCCTCTGCGAGGAATAGCTGTATTATAACTTTACAGTCTTTTGCGGAGACCACCTCCATGGCGTAGTGGGTGATAAGCCGGCTGAGCAGCGTGAGGTTACAGGTTCAAGCCCCGCACAAGGTAAGCATTTGTGTGAACCACAAAAATTTGCTCCAAGTCTGGGTGCTTGTAGGACCATGATCCTCGTAGTTCCTAAGTCCGTAGATACTGGAAATCTATGTAGTAGATCAAGGCGCGTTATAAAAAAAGTGTAGTTTATTTATGTGTGTGTGTTGTTTTAGTTATTTTTTGTTGATGTTACTTAGTAAAAAACCAGCAAATCGTTCACCTGGTGGTGAGCGCCACGCCTGCCCATAACAACTTCAATATCTCCCAGAACTTTCCACATCATCACTATTATACTTTGTTTATTATTTAATTTTATAGATTTCTAGAGCTTGAAATTAATCTAGTTAACTATGGTTCTAAAGTAGTTGTAAAGGTTGAAAATTCTTTTCTATCGACTATCGATGTTTCGACCGAAGCGCCTCTATAATTCAGTCCCTTTCTCTACTATTCCTGTAGAGTCGCAGTCGGTAGAGTCGCGATGCAAATTCATTTTTTATCGCTCGTTCAGTCCATAAAGCAGGCGTCGGAGTTCACTTTTGTTTGTATTTTACAACTCTTGCATTGAGAATATTGGTTTCTCATTTTTCAATTTACTATGTTTCGTTCTCTACTATATTTTTTTTTTTACGCCAGCAAGTTGTTTTAGTAGGCGCTACGCAACCATCATTACAACCAAATCTGCCCACTGCTGAGCACGGGTTTTACCTCAGTTTCGTAAGGATTAATCTATAATCCACCACGGGGCTTTGGTCCAGCTTGGTGGATCACATACTTCCGAAATAATGCTCGGGGAAAAATGCCTTATTATCTTTTTGTATGGAATTCTTGAGACAGCCCGGGCTAAATATTAGTGGTGTTAGTAATATTGGCACACTACTGCTTGACGGTCAATTATCGAAAGAAGTAGTCCTACCACTAGTAGTTGGAGTGTTTGAGTTGGTTTAAGGTTGGAATAAGACCAGAAGGAGGCTGCAGAGCGGGAACGGGAGATCACCTCCGAACTTCCCCTCCGCAGCCGGCGAGCGGGGCGTCGAAGAAGAGTATTCTTCAACGCCCTGCTCCGGCCCCCATAACAGAGGCTTGGGCGGCGGACCGGGTGTACGTCCGCCGCCCACTCGTATGCCTCGAGGCGGCGCGCGCGGTGTTCCCGCGCGCCACACTCACAAAGTTAGACGGAGTGGAGCACTCCTCTCCACTCCTGCCAACGGGATGGGGTTCTCCCTTGAGGACCAACGCCGTCGGGGCCGCGGAAGTCCACTCTCGCACCCGTAGCCCCGACAACAAAGGCGTCCCGGTGGAACACCCTGGGGTTTAGTGGGTATACCCGTCAGACTGGCGGGGGAGTCCCACATAACCACCCGGCCCTCACCCGGGTCTGGTGGTGTGCGTAATTGCATTCCCCAGGTAAAAAAAAAAAAAAAAAAAAGTTTGGAATAAGACCCATCTATGTCTAGAAAATATCAACTACTATTATACATGAAACTCTTGAAGTATCTATTCATGCTATAACTAGGTGTAAAATTAAGTAAAAACGGCTCCTAACTTTAACTTTGTGTAAGAACTGAAGTTAAACTCCCGTTAATTTCCTTTCTCGGCCATCACCACAGAATACATAATACTACTGCATACAGAATAGACACTCTCCACCCTCACCTCTACCCGCAATCCGGAGGGAAATTGGGAGGTCAGTCAGTATTACACACTCCAATGACAATAGACAAACGAGTTAGTATGAACCTTCATACATATATTTGGCGTGCGTGCAAACGTCAATTATTATACGTGTGTAATGTCAAATCTGGTTTTGTATTGAGTGTCCGAAGTGTGCCATCGGGATAGAGTTGGGGTAAATTAAATTTTTATCGTCCGTTCAGTCCATAAAGCAGTTACGGGCATCGGTCGGTTGTTTCGTCCGCGAGTGGTGCGCCGTGATGTGGAGGTTTTATGTTTTGTTTGTTTGGTTTCACGTTTATTGGTTTGAGCACATCTATTTTATATTTATTTAGGACTCTAAAAGTAGTTGTTGAGGGTACCACTTACGAGTACGTTTTTCCTTACATCTAGAGAAAATTCTTAATAATTTGGATAAAAAATCTAATTGTGAGACTTGTCGAGCGAGTTATTATTGGGCATATGAGACTTTCGAGCCGATGTCTCAGGGTGACGAGTGCCGTGCGCCGCGCAGGATTATACAATGCAAGGTTCTGCGTGGTGCTGTAACTGTTATTGGCAGGCGTATCTGGTGAACGAGTTGCTCGTCTCGTCACCTAGTCTAATAAAAAAAAAACACGTTTTTGTCGTAAATTAGAGGTATAGGTGCATATTTGTTAGTCAATCACGCAAACAAAGATGAACGGAATTAAATTAAATTCATAATTTTCCTCAAAGAAGACAAAAGAACTCCACGCTGTATTACCTATTTTTCTCTCTGTGTTTTATACATTTTGGTGTAAGTAAAGAGTTATCTATCTATGTATCTGTTATTATTTTCATTCACAATCTAAGCACCCCCACATTTTAAACTAGAACCACACTTTACAAACTGTAAAAATCCAGATAAATGGTGAAATATTGCCGAGTGCCGTTGAAAAGTACCCTTGGCCACCTCCTACTCTAAGAGGTGCACGGAAATTTGTGTAAGGTATGATACGCCACTGTTATTATAATAGATAGATAAACTTTTTAAAGAGGTTAAAAAGTCTTTCTTTCTCTCTCTCTATTATATCTATCTATTTTTCTCTTTAATAATGACTGAACAAAAAAATACAAGGCCATAAGATGAATGCAGTCAATAACAATTAAAGCAGCTTGGAAAGCATGGGCTAATCATCAAGATGGCAGTTTGATGGCGGATTGGTAGTTTGTTTCCAATCCAATAACACTGGATTAGAAAATTTCACTTAATATTTCGTTTTATAAGTTATGTATAGATTTTCCTCGCTCCAAACGTTAAAAGGCACGTTTTGGCTTCGGTCCCGGTAGTTATGGAATGTTAGCAGGCGTTGAACAACGTTAGAAGCTCTTGAGCAGCTTGACACATTCTGACACCAAAGCCCGACCTACCTTATTCAAAAAACAAACTAACGATTATAAACATAACCCTACTTTTGGGCAGTAGGGTAATAATGACAAAGATGAATGTAAGAAAACAACGCCTTCTGGCGATTGCTTACTATATTATGGCAAGTATCGAGTTGGAAGAACTTTAAATCAAATCATTTATGTACATGTTTCGGATAAATTTCTACGACTCAAAGATATTTCCATTAAAATATTTTTTATTGAATTTCTTTATAATGAATGTGATCGTGACGCCTTATTTATTCATTTATTAGTCTAAAGAACCTTACATGTTTGAACCACTAGCTCCCGCTCATTTGAGTCCATATCGCCGAACCCACCCGCTCCCCACAGGTGCTGCGTGTTCTAGCTTCACTAGCTAAGCTATTGAGCTTTATATCAATTTTAACAGCTTGAAGTTTTGAGTTTTTCCATTGAAAAAAAATCTGTTTACGTCGGTTGCTGTTTTTAGCAGATTTGAGATACTACAAATGCATTTGGCACGTGTACAAATTGTCGCTTATATGTGTGAAATGTCAAAATGGGTGCGCCACCACGGTCTTTTGCATAGCTTAACAAAGCTTTTGTCGTATCTGGCAGACGTGCTCATTGCACCAGCTTAATATTATGTGTGTGTAGCTTGTTGCTAAGCTAATATTGAATTTGAGCTAGTCTCCTTCGTTGCATTATACTTTGATTTCTCTTTGGTTTATTTAGTAATAGGTATTGGGCATTGGACATATTGTTCCTAATCATTACGATGGGTTATTTTCAACACCAAAATCACTAAAAGACTTACTTCACTTAGATTTTTAAGTTTTAGTTAATTTTCTATTTAATTTTATTTAATTATTGTAATTTAAGTTGTGTCTAATAAACAGGTTTAAATTTAAATTTTAACTAATATTTAAAAACTAGCAATATCAAATTTTGAGAAATCTTTATTTCTCACAAGAATTCACCTACATGAGAAATTATTATACTTATTATTAAATACTTGCTTAAGCATTTAATTAAGCAGTAGCATAAATATATATTTGTTGGGTGAATTGAGCAAGCTCACCATAAACCAAAACTTTTTGATAAATTTAAGTACTATAATATAAATAAATTTCAGGATTATCTACAGAACTTGGAACCCAAATAAATCTCAATTATTTTGTTGGCGAAGTTAACAACCACATACATTCTTAATATTGAACTTGGCTTCTTTATTCCATTTTATTCCGTTACATATTTTAGATGGGATAAATAAATAAGGTCTTTCTTCAGCCAACTTCCATAAATACTATATGAGGTCGCATTTGACCAAATATTCACCTTGATATAAGTGTCAATGATTGTGGTCAAATGTGGTGCTTAGAATTAAGTTAGGTTTTTGGACCTCAAGGGTTGCTGCTGAGACATCTTGGCGAGAGATATTCTGCGTGAGGGTGGTATCTTGGGGATAATAATACCCTGAATAAGAGCTTTATTATGTGCCTATGAATGAAACATCAATAGAAAGTTGTCAAGAAAATCTAAAAATTTTACATGTTGACTAGTATTATTTATTTATGTCCTAAAAAGCCTATCTACGTAAAAAAGCTGAGGATATGGATTTGGACAAAATCGTGGACCTATGGGAATAGCCTTATCCTCCCCCTTCCACCTCGAGGTTACTCTTCTCCGGGTATGTTACCCTTCATTATATATTCATGCTCATTTCGTAACGTTTCTTGGTAAAAAATCAGCAATCGAAAACAATCAAAGTTAATAGAACTCATCTAACTAAGATAAATTTAGTCAAATGAAATACAATAATCCATCCATCCATCTATCTCCATGATCCATCTATATTTGCCTATATTATTCTCTCTATCTTCTTTTTGAATATGGATTTCCTTAAAGCAACACCCGATTCTATCAACTAAAGAGATATAACAGATAAAACTGTAGAAGCCATTGCAGAAGTTCTTGTATTGTAGTTCATGAAACGCAATCCGTTCCTAAATCCAAATGTATCACAAAAACATCAGCCATTTCAACCACCTTTATAAATTGGCTCCCTAATTTTAACTCTACCCCGTTCAGTGTAAGGTTTACAATCGAACAGCTAGAGGAACATATCTCAATGAATATCCAAAAGGGGCAGATAAGCGAAATGTCGAAACTAGGATCGTGTCGCCGTATAACTGTTATGCAGTAGGTTAAATTTATAGAAATTCTTGCGCCCATGCTATCGTCTAGGTTACGACACAGTAAGATGCTTAACTATGAAATAAATAAACCAATAAATCGTTACAATCACATCCCTAGATCCTGACTCCTAATAAGGGACTATGATTTGTCTATAACTGAATAAAAAAATTTAACTGTCATTAAACGATTGCTTACTTCAGTTTTAACCCGTCTGTGCCAGAAGGAGGATTATGTTTTTCGATTGAATGACTGTGTAAGTATATTTATTTGGCACGCTCTGTATCCCTTAACTATTTTAGGCATGACACTGAACTCACTCTTAACTCACTAAACATTAAATCAAGATAAACACAAAAAAACAAGCAAATATGAGACTTAAAATCTAAGCGATTGGTTTTGTTGAAGTGAGGCGCTGCGCTAGACTTTGAATTCGAAATTTTTGAGTAGTGTATTTGGTGATACTGTGCCAATTATCAAAATAAGGCACGTTAAACATCACACTACACCATTGTCTTGTCACTCTTGATTCCTACGTAAGCTTTACAAAAAAGCGCAAGATCCGTCACTGTCTAGCTTTTACAGTACTGCGTCGATATTGTACCTGCCGTAATCTGAAGTTCTAATCGAATCCGCTCGGATCCAATCTGCTATCTGCGGATACTTAGAGCGGCTCACGTGGTAGGGGCTAGCTTTTCAAAACTTTGCTCGGAGATTTCAATTCGATTTAACTGGGTAATGTGGATGGAATGTTTAATATGGAAATTAGCATAAAAGTTTGAATAACAACATGATTATTAGTTAAATGTTGTGTAGCCGCGGTTTGGTTCCCACCCGTTAACTCTGAATCCCGTAAAACGGCCTGGTTAATCGCGTCACGATCACATACGTAGACTCCCCAACTAGGAGTCCCCATGTCTAGGGAATCAGGAAGTACGAGGACCATGGTCCCACAAAAATCTTTGCCCTCGTTATAAACAAATTATTTCATCAAGCCCATTCCATCATCAACCAACTAGACATAGAGCGATACGCCACCGTAGTATGTTAAAAATTCCACCTCTATGCCCGAAGGGAACTGCTTTTACATTTATTATGCGGACCATAAAGGAGTTGAATTCCTTCACAGTCTTTCTTTTCCGATAGTTAAGGCTTAGGAGTCTTCAAGTCTCGAGTGAATAGGTTACTTCTAGGTAAGCGTGCATCATCGCAGACTGCGTCGTTCCTTAACATCAGGTGAGGTAGAATCCAACAATTTTATTTGACTGAATGACGGGACAAGCAAGTTGTTCACCTCCCCATAACAGTTACAGCGCCATCCAGAACCTTGCATTGCATAATCCTGCGCGGCACTGCACTGCGCTCATCACCCTGAGACATCGGCTCTAAAGTCTCATATGCCCAATAATTTCGTTGGAAACAGTGACCTTCAAACCGGAACGCAGTAATGTTTGCACACTACTGCTTGGCGGATGAATATCTGGCAAAGGTGAAGTACCTTTGCCAGGCGGTACCTTGTAGAAAAGGCCTCCCACTACATGTGTCTATGAATTGAGTTTTTTTTTGAGTTTCAGTGTCGTTCAAGCCGCTGTCCAGTTTCAACCACTTCACAACTAAAGTACCAGCTAAACACTAGTTGTCAACAACTTCTGACTCGAAGCAACAGAGAGGAACTTAGAGGTGAGAATTAGTACACAAGAGACTCCAAATCCCTAGAATCTAGTGAGGACAAACTCACCTAGCTCTATGTCTCTACAGTGTTCAAAAACAGGATTAAAGCTTTAGATGCTAGACTTCCTAGGAACCGGACTTAAAAGAGTTTAGCAATGTACAGCAGCTAAGTCACTAGTGAATAGAAGACTAATGGATTAGACTTCAGACATTAATCCAGGCTGTATTTAAATGTTTAAGTAGTTAATCCTACACTTTTTGCTAATGGCGTGGGAGTGATGAAAATAATAAAGCTTTATTTTATAGTCCGTCTAGCTAGCTAACTGAAACAACGGTCTTTAATAAGTAGATTAAGAAAAACTCTTAGAATATTTAAGGTGTTAATGTCCAACTGCTTAAAAATTAAGGTTATGATTTTGAGGTATATAGAATAGAATAGAATAGAAAATACTTAATTGTACACTATTTATTGAAATAAATATAGTACGACGGGCGGACTTTTCACTAAAAGCGATATTTTCCAGATAGATAATTCCTTATTGTAAGCAAAAATTAAAAAACAAAACTAAATAATAGGTACAATGGACGATGTTATCGCTTGTCCATGTGCGACAAACCAGAACAGTAATGTTTACCTTGAGGAGCTATTTCTAGTAGAGATCCGTAAAGACAGTTTTGAGGCCAAAATTCTAGCATTGTTCTAATTCTCTTTGGCCATTCAGAGAGAGGTTTAGTGCGACTATCAGCCGACAGCGGCCGCTCACAAAGGCCGGCAGTGGCGCGGCGCGGCGGCGCGCAAAGGGCGCTCGAATTATAATCAATCGAATGTGTATTGTGCGGGAACTATTCAACTGTTGCAACAGTAGGTCAACTTACGTTTGACTTATAGCTGTGGGATGATCAGGCATATTTATAATATGAATAAGTTTTTATTTAGGTTAACTTCGAAAAAAAATATGAGAAAATAAAACGATTATAAATACTTAATATGATAATTATTAACATTATAATAAAAGATTAAATTTCGTGATTTAAAAAAATGGATAACTCAGATGCATTTATTAACCCTATTTCAAGATCGATCGTACTGTAACTATAATAATTATGTGTATGCAAATAATTTCCGTGGTTTCATCATTTAGCATTTCATTGTGTATTTCCTTTAACAAACCAAAAATTTTTGCAACAACCACATAATTTGTAAAAAACTCATTTATATATTCATCACTCCGTTGTAAAAAAATCCAAGCATTTATAATACTGTTCCTGTTTCAAGTTGGCGTACTGTTTGTTCTGTACGTTGCGGTATTGCGTCCGACCGATTTCGCAGTTGTTTGGTGGAAATAATACGTTCCTTATGAGAGGTAATGAAGTAGACGGATTCCGTTTTGATGAGTTTATTGAGTCTGAGCGTGTTCACGTTGACAACGCACCGAGTTTGTGTTCAGTAGAGATTGCTATCTCTCAATGGTGAAGGAAAATATCGGAAAGAAATAGCCATGCCCAAGAAACATGGTTCGAGGACATAAAAGCCCTATTGCTAAGCCTATATTATATAAATCTAGTCACACGGAAATAAGCCTGTATGGTGGATTTTATAGTTCTCTCTTTTTTATTATATTATTATCAACCGACAGCCAGAAGGAATTATGTTTTTTCCTTCTCTGTATTTGTGTCTCCATCTAAGAAATTATAAAAGTAACTAACGGAGGTTGGGTATTAGTTAGATTATGAATTACATTTTACGGATAATAAAGCCAAAACATAAATTGCCGCGCGGCGCTGTCAGATTGATACATTTACAACAAAGTGACAGTCGCCGCGTGGCACTGTCAAAATGTAGTAAAGTGACAGCGCCGCACGCCGCGAAAAGAATGTAAATTTTTTACTTAAAATACTTTATTGTACACCAGTTTCCACAATTAACAATATACTGAAAAATTAAATTAAGAACAATCTCAAAGGGTTTAAGTACCTAAATAGAAATTTTCTTTTCATAATCTTCTTTGGCTACGTATTCTAGGAGAGAATTATTATAACCTTATCTAGCTAGTTATTTCACAAAATGCTTCCAAATAAATTGGAAACAATCAAAAATGACAATGACCCAAAACTCAAACCAAATGAATTTTAAGATTCTCATAACCCGAACTTAAAAATTCATACACATAATTATACCCCCGTAATGTGTTGGGACAGGGGGTGGAACGAACAAACATTTGACCCCAACTCTCGGGACAGGGGTCAAAGATGACCCGGGATCAAATAGTTGACCAGTTGTTTGCGGTCCAGGAAGGAACAGCTGTCCACGAAAATGAAAGGTTAATTAAAATTGTTGCATGGAGATACTTGACACATTTTGTCCTCACCTTTATTAATATAGGGATTAATAAATAATAAATAGGCTCCAAAAAAAAAACAAACACAAACGCGGGTAGTTGGAAACCACTCCTACCGCTCTCGACGGTGATGCCCGCATTCTCCAGTCTTCTCGTGACCACGGTCGACCTAACTTTTTTTTTTAATTTTTGAGTGATGAGACGAGCAAGTCGTTCACCTGATGGTAAGCTCTACGCCTGCCCATTACAGTTACAGTGCCACCAAGAACTTCGCATTGCATAATCCAGCGTGCACTGCACTACGCTCGTCACTTTGAGACATCGGCTCTAAAGTCTCATATGCCCAGTAATTTCGCGAGAAAGACACCCTTCAAACCGGAACACAGTAATGTTTGCACACTACTGCTTGGCGGATGAATATATGGCAAATATGTGACATTTCCTCAGGTGGACTCTTACAGAAGAGGCCTCCCACTTCCAACTTGATCGGAACGTTAAGGGCAGTCAACATTATAAAGCCCTGAGTATTGCAGATGGCGATGGGCGGATGGGGTAAGCGCATTTAGTCATACAGTGTAATTTATGAACACGAAATAATCTATCATTTAAAAAAAATAGGACACCTCGGACAGTTCATACAAAATAGCTGATTTGACAACTCACATATAAAACATCGTGAGGAAACCTACCCGATAATTATTTCATATGTGGGTATGTGATCCACCAATACAGATCTGGCCCCCGTGGTGGATTATGGCCTAATCCACAAAAGTAAGGAGAGACCCGTGCTCAGCAGTGGGACGATATGGGTTAATGATGATGTTACGTAACGCGAAGAGCATGTCCTCCCAATTGTCTACCTTATTGCGGTTAAAAGTTCGGGGATGTAGCTTGCGCGGGCTGGACAGTGGCCTTTCTGTATGTAGTACTATAAACAACTTTTTTTTTGTGAATTATGGCAAAAGTCGTGCGACAAACATTCGCTAAATGAAGGGCAGTATATAAAAATGACATAACTTCCACTTACTTGTCTGATCCAAGGCAACCTTACCCTAACTTCCCCTCACCGATCGACTTCCAAAACAATGCCATCTCTCTATTGCTCTAATTGAAACGGGAATGTAGCCCTCCGCAGCAACTGTTACAGTATCTGTGGTCATACTTCCCTAAAGTAACTAGTGGCTAAGCTGTGGCCCTATTCGCCTAGAAACTGCTATGTTATCTGTGGCATTACGCAGTATTGGATCACTTTATACGTAACAAACCTAAGTAGAGAAACAAAACGGACTGAAACGTTAGTAAAAAGTTTGAAACAAGAAAATACTCTCATTAGATATTGTTGTTTACAAAATCAAATTATTAAGTATTTATTATTTATTTGATATATTTAATATTTATTTATTTAGACACATTATTTAGAACGTCTAGGCTAATGAAACTACCTAATTAAACAGTTATTACAAATTATGTAGGTACGAGGTCTATGAAATAAACACGTAATATATTTTAGTGGATCATTATTTTGACCGTATAATACAAGTGTAATATTTTATTGCCCTCTTGCAATAAATGATTTGGGTTTTGAGTAATGTATTTAATACATGTCCAAAGGGATGTTCAGAGGATAGCGGTGGTCATACGTACAGACGTACCGGTCAAAATCATGACCCTCTTTTTTGCTTCGCCATAATTGAGCGGTCCTCTGAAAAGCGTCGTCCAGACTGACCCGTGAGGCAATGACGAGCTAAACCATTCTCGGCGCGTGCTGGTGGATAGAAGCAATGTCTTGCGCTGATTGGCTTCACCTAGTTAGCCCCGGATTTTGAAATATGACAGAATTTGTTATTGGTGTCCCGATTCACCCCCTGATCCGATTCGCATCGGCCTCGGCCTTATACACCTGCTATATACTCTGTGGCACTTACCCAAGTTGCAGATAGTTCCAATCGAGTTGTTTTCAGTTCGGAACCGAACCGGAAACTCAATTAAGATTAACTTTAACGGTATTTTGGTCTTCACTGATGCGATCAAGTTTGTTAAATACTAGTTAAGCTTTCCAGGTACCTCGTTAAACTATTAAGCGTTTCGAAGATATTTTCAAAGTGGGTGTATTTGTTTAATTTGATTATTAACTGTATCCGATTGTGTATTCCGAGTTAAAGCTCTATGTAGGTACAACATTTTATTAAAAACAGTTCAGCCGCAGTACGGAGCTAATAAGCAAGAAATACACTAATAAATAGTACATAGTTAGGGTGCTTTTGCATTTATACTTATAGTGGAAAATAATAGTTTTGTACAATACCTATTAAAGTTTTGTTTTTATAATAGAGTTTTCAAGAAGCTCATTTCTTTAAATTTTACATATTTTGTACCCAACTTAAAGCAAGGTATCGCCCGCCTTAATAATGGCCCCACAAGATCCGTCAACTTTTAAGGAATAAAAGTATTCTATGTCATATTCCAGGACCGACCTACAGTATCTTTATACTAAATTTCATTAAAATCCGTTCAGCCGTTTTGACGCGAAGAGAGAACGAACACAGAAACAGACGAACTTTCGCATTTATTATTAGTGAGATTTATATGGGAGAAGCCACTGAGGACTGAAACACAAGGATCCTATGGATCCAAAACAAAGCCGTGAAATATGAATTATGGCAATAAATTATATTTTTATTTGTATGTACATTTGTTTTAATATTAAAAAAGGTTCCTTTTGACTTGTCCCAGCTTGTTTGAACCTTTATCAGAGTCGTCTGAACCGTTTCGCTGAAAAGTCATTTAGCAAATGCACGTTTACAGCGCACCAAAACGAAAGAAATATATCAGCGTTAGCTCCGTCCTGAAAGGCGTTGTAAATTCCAACTTCTTAAATCTTATTACGGCGCAATAAAACTGCATTTCTCGTAAATATTTAAACTTTCCGAGCATTCCGTGAATCTGTGATGACGGGACTCAGCGCGGTTTGCGCTTTTTTGCAAAATGCTGCATTGATGGTCTCCTGGTGACGATAGATCAGCGCTTTTGAGAAACGCTGTGTCTGATGACAGGAGCTCAGCGCTTTTGCGATTTCTAACGAAAGGCTCTATTGACTTTACCGTACTATATTATTTAAGCGCGGTGAGTTGGGCGTCACTAAGATTAGTGAAAGCGTGCCACTGGACGCGACCACCGGTGGCGGCCACAAGCTGTGGACGGAATTTTTCATACATGTTGTATGGAGCGTTTGAGTGGCCTTGTAACAGCCACAAGTTCTGGGAGTGGTCTGCGCTCGTTACTTATGCCGTGTTTTGTCAAATGTGGATACTTTTAGCCACTAGTAGCTGTGTCTAGTGGCTCGGTTTAGCCACCGGTGGCAACCACTGGAGGTCATGTCTATTGGCTCTTACATTAAACCAGCTGAGTGGAATTTATCGATCGTAGATTAATAAAAAGAACGACAAACCTGGAAATAAAGTCTAAAAGGAAATTTAAATTCATTTGCGAAATATTCCCGTAACCGTCAATTCCCGATAGATGAAATATATTTCTCCAAGTCTCCCGACGCCTCCCTATAAAAACAAACTCTATTTAAAACATCCCAATCAGCTCCGAAAAGCGAATTCTATTAATCCCGCTACAGCTCCGCAGTAATAAAATTATCCGCCAGTAATTATTTAAGTAAATTAAAAGACCCCCAGCTCGCCGGAACAGAAACTATAATGTTCGTTTTGGTCATTATTCCGGACACAAATCGAGTTTTTCTCGTGACAAAGTCGGTTCGCAGAGACAGTTGGCCGCCGACCAAATCCGCCCGTTGGGCGTGTGGTGTAAAGAATTCAGAGAGCAGCGGTTGTTGGTATGTTTTTTTTGAAATTACTGCTCGGTACACTTTTTTTACAGCATTGTAAAGAGAAATGGTATAAAAAACGAACACGCACGCTACTTGTATATTGGATTACAATAGTACGTTCAAAAATATCAGATGCATTTTTTTAACCTATGTTTCTGACTCTCAATTGAATTCAATATTTTACTATATTCAATATTATATAATGGGGTGAAATCGACCCCTGTAAGTGCCTGCCATATCCAAAACACGCTTACGATTACTTTTTCTCGAAAAACTTTGTCGTAAACGATTTAAAAGCTATCAAAACTCTGACGCTACGCTTCGCCAACGATACCGCTACTTAGGACGCGGCTTAGCGTCTTCTACGGCCTAATAGAAGAACGGCGTATTTTTCGCGTTTGTCTTTGCGGCTTACCTTTTGGTACTTTAGGCGTTGCAATACAAGCACACAATAACACACACACACACACACACACTGTGTAGTATTTATACACTGATCTCACTAATATTTCAAACTAATAGCGCGTCGCGGTTTTACCCACGTTAACTTTTATCCCACAGGAATCGTTAATGTTTACAAGATAAAGCATTTATCTACTAAATCTCATCAAAATTCATTCAGCTGTTTTGGTGTTAAGAGTATGTGTTTGTGTATTTGTGTGTTTGTACCCATTTCGCGCCCCAATGGCTGAACGGATTTTGATGAAATTTAGTACACAGATACTTTAGGTTCTGGAATGGAACATAGGTGACTTTAAACCCGTAACAATTTACGTTTTCTATGGGATAATAGTAAACGCGGGTGACCACGAGGCGCTGCAAGTGGATAGATATATTTTTGACGATCTCTTGAACTCTGTTGAAAGACGCCCAAAAACACCTTCAACATCTGTTACACTAGAAACGTACCCAGTTCTTCTTTTATATTAAAATCCAGTTCATTGTGGTGCCCACTACACCCCCCCCCCCCCGCCTACTCCTTACACCCCCACTATTGCCAAGAATTTAGTATAAAGTGCGGGCTCCTTAGTTACGCGCGCACTAATATCTGGCAACCCCGGATGCGGCGGGATCGACGGCAGGGTAAGCAGATTAGGGCATGGGTTGGTGCCAGTTACTGGAGCCGTTCCCCTCGTAAATTGGTTGAGTAATACGTGACTGTAGGGGAATATATGTCTCTTCTACAATGTACTATTAAATAAGCCATAGTGTAGTGGGAAACGAGAAGCTTGGAGAAGGGAATTTTGCGAAGTTCTAGTGTGGACACGTACCAATGTGTTTCTTGTAAAACATATTATTATGTACGTAATAGTCCTCGCTTTTCGGGGTAGGAAAACATTTTGAGGAAACCCACATGCCCAGGAATGATTTCAGAGGTAAGTGATCCAACAATCCCGACCGGGCCCCGTGCTGGATCAGGGCCGTATCCTCCTAACGTATGTGAAAGTAAGGCGGGTCTCATGCTCAGTACACACACACATATGTACACACCCACACTCACACACACACACATACACACATTTATACTTTTTATTTTATTTTATTTTATTCCTTACATTTATTATTGGTAGGTAATGAGCATGCCAAAGCAAAGCGTGAGGATGTGGGAACAGGATACACCGGGCAAATGTTTATTTGAAAAACTGGTATTTTTGGGCGAGGGTTTGTGGGATCATGGTTCTCGTAGTTTCTGACTGAGAGACGAGACGAACAAGTCGTTAACCTGATGGTAAGCGCTATGCCTGCCCATAACAGTTACAGGGCCACCCAGAACTTTGCATTGCATAATCCGGCGCGGCACTCCACTACGCTCGTCACCCTGAGACATCGGCTCTAAAGTCTCATATGCCCAGTAATTAGAAAGTAACTTATAAAGTTATATAATGACTTGGGAATTGATCGTTTGGTCTTGTAAAAATTGGATCAAAATCCATTCTAAAATTGACTTCAGAAACCTAAAACCAATCCGCAATCAAAGAAGCAAAGCAATTAACGCCAAGAATCGATCCCGAACGGCTCAAATTAAATGAAGACGCGTATTCGATCCGAAACAATTCCCAACTGGGATTCATTAAAATTAAGATTTAATGAGTGATTATATAATAATAGCGGGAAAGTTGTAGAGCGTTCAGGAATGTTCGGAAATGTTTGGAACTTCGGGATGTTGTATCGAATGAGTTTGCTTCTCATTTACGTCGGCGCTTGCGGTCTAATGAGAAAATCGAGTTTCAGAGTTTCCAGACTCATTATGTTATTATTAACAGCTTCAAATAAAGTACTCACAGCATAAGTTCATTTCAAATAGCCCGTTCTGTTGAACTGTTCATTCGAGTATTGTTTTACAGAACATTGTTCATGCAACTTTTTAATTAAATTAACATGATATTTTACCACGCACAAGCACGCACCAATGGCATGCGGGCACGTACCAATGGCATGCGGGCACGTACCAATGTGTTTATGTAAAAGCATAATATGTGAAGGAAACCCAAGAATAATTTCGGAGGTAGGTATGTTATCCACTAACCCGGACCGGGCTCCCGTGGTGGATCATAACCTAACCCGCGTCCCAAAAGTGAGGGAGGCCCGTGCTCAGCAGTGGGGCGATATGGGTGTTGATTATGATGATTATAACATTTAATCCCGTTTTCATAAAAAGTTACGTAAAAATGGTGCATTATAATATTGAACTGTGCAGTATTAAGTGATGATTGATATGTTTTTTTTTAATTTTGACTAAACAATCTTGTATCAGCGTCTATGAATGAATTAAAAAAGAAAAGCGAGTCAAAAACAATTCAGCTACAAGTTTACGTATGTAGTTTCAAGGTAAAGAATATAATCATGAAATGAACGTAGCAGAATGGAAAGTATATCTTCACCAACTTCATTTTCTATTCACATCACGGCTTGAAACTTTTCTAATAAAACCAGCATCCGCCAAGGTCATCCTCCCTCTCCCCCCATCCATGGGCACTGCCAAGTTCTCGTCGACTTTGTCAGAGACTCTGCTATCTGGCAGCTCTTAATGTCAGACCTTCCATTAATATCAGACAGCTTTTTCTAGAAGCTACTTTTTAGAAATTTAATATTTAATAAATCTTATACTTTTTGTCCCCCGGATTAAATATTTAACGAAAAACAAAGGTCAGTGACTGAAAACGGATTGTTTTGTTGCGACAACACTTTTTTCGTTTTAAAATTACGTTTTTTGTGTCTTTACTTATTTATTCTAACGATAAATCTGAAGCAACTTCGTAGTGTTACCAGTGTTGGCACCCTCTTCATAGCTATTATATTGCATGAATTAATAGCTCTGTGTAATTTTGATAAACGGGACGAATATAGTGCTGCCACACCATCTTTAGATACAAAATAATTCTTCTTTTGAGTAGTCGGGTAAAAAAACAACGCGGATTTCACATAGAATTAGATTATTCTGCCTAATGACCTCTAAGCATCAATAGTAAAGACAATACTCGTAGAATAGAATATAATTCAAAATTTTCAATTGGACACCAGTAAAAAAAAACAAAAAACTACATCAAGAGTAGAATGGGTGGACTTATCGCGTAAAGCGATCTCGTCCAGTCAGTCGTTGGGTCAATGTTTTATGCAATGGAAATGTAAAGTGTGTACACAGTTAAGTACAATCTCTCGCACCTCTGCCCTCCCAGAGATAAGCCTACAAACAAAACACTATAAAATCGCAGTCTCTTGCATACTAATGCGGCCGTTATCCGTTATCAACTATAACTGCTATTTATAACGAGTCCTAACTGAGATAACGGCGGCGTTACGTTCAAACTTCACAATAGAGCAATTGAACGCGAAGCCAGTTCCACTCTTACGGAGTACAGTTACTGCTGCTCGCGTGGGGGAAAGTTTTTGAGTGCTTTCCCGTTATGAGAGGGTGGGGAAAATCTCAGAACGTCGGAGGGACATTTTTGAAATCACCAGCCATGAGTTTTTAGCATTTAAGCGGTGCAAGTTGAGAAATGTTGAAGTGTGTTTGTATGCGTAAGTTTTAACATAAGCGATTGTTTGTTAGTATTGGCAACTGTTGCCCATATTTATTAACAGTTGTAATGTGACTTAAAATACCTTCATTTTTAGGAGATTTATGTGTTTTCTGTGCTGCAATGCGATTACAACATTTAAAAATAGCGTTTTCGATAGACGAAAAATACATGAATGCAGCGCGGCGTATGGCATGCCGCGCTGCGCTGTCATTTTCTTAAAATATGACAGCGCCGCGCGGCGTTTTTACTTTGATGAAAATAGATGAAACTGACAGCGCCGCACGCCGCGCTGTATTAGTGTGTATTACACATTATATACAATGTTTTATGGTACTACGCGGTAATCAAACCACTTACACCACGAAGACCGTCAGTCGTATTATCATATTTTCACTTTCCCTGCATTCGACTATTTAGTATGTTGAGCTTTTAGCTTTGTATTTGACAGTGCGCCTCCATAGCTACCTCATAACTTGTACCGGATGTACTCTGTGAAAGAAACCTGCCATGAAGTGGCATGTACGCGGAATCTATAAAGGGAACACGACACGCGCGCCCGCATCTCACTATCTGTTTAACCGCAAAGTGTATTGTTTCTCAAACAAGAGGCCGCGGTAATGCCGGGACAAGGGGCAGTAAGGACTCTCGCTAGAAAGTAGATTTAACTTTTTTATGATATTTACTGAATAACGAGACGAGCAAGTCCTTCCCTTGATGGGACGCACCACGCCGGCCCACAACTACAGTACCATTTTCCGTGACAAAATCTTGCACGGCACTGCACTGCTCTCGTAACCCTGAGACATCGGTTCTAAAGACTCACATGCCCAGCTATTCTGCTGAAAACAGAGCCTATCAAACCGGAACACACTTATGTTTGCACACTACTGCTTGGCGGTATGGTACTTCCCCACGCGGACTCTTGCAGAAGAGACCTATCACTACAAAAACGAATCATCGCGACTGAAAACTCACGAGCTTCCTTGAGAAATTCCCTGTATATTTCCTAGATAAGGAAACCCTCGTTAGCTTCCATGTATTCGAAATATTAGAAACTATGAGGACGGACCACCAAGACTCAAAGAAAACACCTGTAACGCACAGAAATATTTGCCCTGTTCGCCCTGTGCTTATGCTTAAGCTAACATATGAATACCTTGTTACCTATTACAATATGGAATTCTAAAATAGACGACCTAACCAAAATCCTGGGGTTATAAACCGTTCAATAGTTTAATATAGCCAAACCTAACGAATACCCTGGGATAATAAACAGTTGCATAAGATATTAGTTATGTAGTTTCATTACTCTGTGCAGTTGTGCCCTTACTGGTTATACAACTGAGCTGTCACAATTCAGACCGCTCAAAAGAAAGAGCTATATTCGTGGTGACAAAAAACGGTACTATTGGGGAAAATTTCCCTTTCGGGAGCGACAGATCTCCTGCCCCTTCGGTCACATTTGATCCGAGGATTGTTGCGGAAGTGCCACAACTTGTACCTGTTTTACGTCATGTTTTACAAATCTTTCTTTTTCTTGTTAGCTTGAAGAAATATTGACTTCCGTTTCCGATGCGAATAAGGGACAGTGAGCGCTTTGGTTTATTTTTCTCTATGTAAATGAGACTTACGTATTTGTCTTGTAAAAGTGCATTATTGTTGCCTAGTTGCAATAAATGATTGGCGTTTTGTCTTTTGGTGGTAAGTCGGGCGAAAGAGGCGCGACATGCGGCGGTGGCGTGCGGCATTGATCTGTCTTACGCCTTATTTACCTTAACTTAGACTTTGGATCATTGACAATTTAAATCTTTTAGTGTTTTAAACGTTTGACATATTCGATTTCGCCAATGTGAACTTATTTATACAGACTTTGGACATTTAGATATTTGACATTCTGAACTTAGAATTTTCGTTAATAGCCATTTAGCTTTTAACATTCAAATACTAAACTGTATGAATAGTCAAATAGTGAAAATTGAGGACTATATATTTGAATTATACCTTTTTGTAAATTTTATATCAACTTAATATAATGCAGTAAATATTATATATTTGCAACCAAAAATCGTCATACACTGCAACAAATTAATTTCCTTAATTCCCAATAACCACGAGTGTGCTGTATTCTGCTGTGCGCCCGCCGAGGGCCCATTGTCCACATCATCCAAATTATCTTTCCATTTACGGAGCTGTTCAATAATAATAAATGTATCAATAATATTACTGAAATTAATTCGGTTGCCCGAGCGGTATATTAATTGGGGAAAAAGTTCTGTCGTTTCAATTGTTTCGATATTCTCACTACAGGCGCGGAGGCACAGGGCAATACATGGAGTAGCTAAGCTTTTCATTAAACTTGTTTAACAACTAAAGGAATAAGAATATCATGTCTTTATCAATATTTCAGATATGAATTTACCTAGATATGTAAAAATGTGTGCTGTCCCAATATTTCAATTAAGTAGACTTGATGCGCTCGGCATCTCAAATAATCCAGTCCCGTTCATAAGTTTAAAAAAAGACGTGCGTTTATATCGGTCAGTTTTACAAAAAAAAAATAAGCGAAAGGAGTGAAAAAAGTCCTCTGTAAAATAGTTTTACATATCAGGCAACGCATCTACACATAACTGTCTGCGTGTTACAGGCGTCCTTAAATGATGGTAACCGCAAGCTATCAGTTATCATCAGTCCACAGGCGATGGTAACCGCAGGCAGTCAGGCAAGTAATCGACTTTTTCCACTAACAAAATAAAACATCTAGATTCTTTTTATGTACCTACTAGTGAAGAGCCTCAGTTTTGATTGAACATTATACTATTATGTTAATGAATGTGATCTAATTGGCTTACTTTAACCATGTAATTCATATTTATACTACGTAAAAACTTATTGTACCTACATATTAA
Organism: Campaea margaritaria; assembly: GCA_912999815.1. Taxonomy (NCBI): domain Eukaryota; kingdom Metazoa; phylum Arthropoda; class Insecta; order Lepidoptera; family Geometridae; genus Campaea; species Campaea margaritaria. Next base: position 154,715 of record OU538813.1, on the reverse strand, counting down.
TCTCTTTTATTTATTAAAATCTGTCAGTTCTTGCAGGGGTCGCTAAAGACACATTATACTAATGATTGCATAAAACAAAGACTTTGATTTGATTTTTTTTAGCGCATTACGAGTTTGCTACCATTATACGAACACTTGATCATATAAGTTTGACAGAGTGTTAAACGTGAGCGTGCTTGGTCCTTTAGTTAGATTGTTTAAGTGAGGCAATGGAGTTGTCCCACTTGTCTCACTCACGCTGTCACAGAAGCGACGCCATTTTAATTTGCGAGCAATTTGTATAAAAATTAAAATGTTTAACGCAGTGGAGGGATTCTTCAAATTGAAGTCGCGAACGACGAGCGAGGGAGAAAATATGGTTCAGTTATTAACAAGCCGCTCTCGGTTCATTTATTCGCTTTTTATTTCGTTTGACTTTCATTTGATTCTGTTTTTACGCTCGCTCGAATCGCTTGATTACTGCCGCCGATATAAATGTCATTATAATTATTGTGGACCATTTAAATTGGGATTGTTTTAGAATGGAAACATCTATCTGCTTAATGGAAACAGTTGTTGTTATTATCAAGGAATTTCATCGAGTTTTAGTATTAGAAAAATATGATTATTATCTAAAGTATAATTTATGGGAATGCCTAGCAAAATTGATTCTATAATAGTGTTAACTTGCTTCGTTTTTTTTGGGTAGTCTCTCATCCTTCTCTATTATGAAAATTCTAACAAATTCGGCCATCCAACGAATCCAAATCACTATAAAGTCCTTTTTCTTAATTATACGAGTATACTAATTTTCAGAAACGCAAATTTAGATGGAGTTCCATGGGTCGTAATCGAAGCCACTGTGACGCGCGCGAACCACAAATGTCCACTTTTAATTCAGTAAATTACCTCCACGCACGTGTAACGATAACTATAAATACAATACTTTGTTAATAAAGTTGGACTCAGCGGAACATTATCATGAATTAATTAACGAATGGCAACAACCGAATGTGAAATGCTTCCGACAATGAGAGCGGCCCGCAGCATCCCGGCGGGGTTGTCCGATGACAGACCAGATAAAAACATAATATATCGCCGCGTTTTTAATAGCAAAGGGTCCGGAATCCGGACGCTGCGGAGATACTAGAAAATTGGATTTTCGATAAAAATGGTGATTCGGACGATCGACGCCGAGTTGAAATATTTGCAGGCGCTCACGGCGCCCGTACTCGCAGTAAGGACGTTACGCACATACGACAGTGTGGCTCATAGCGTGTACTGTGCCATGGCGATGTATTTCGTATAAACTTTTGAGGACAGTGCTTTTTATAGCCGTGTGAATTGAATGCGCTTCGAGGTTAATAAAACACTGTTTTGATTTACCACAAGAACCACATTTACAATTTTGCACATACGAAATCTCCCAGATGTGCAGCGAGTTCCAAGAATTATTACGTCTATATTTCGCTACAAATCCTGCTCTTGGTATTTTACGCTACCAAAACGGAAACAACATATACCAAAAACAGAACAAAGCGTTTGGTTTCCAAACTGACACATGTTATCAATAACATAAGGCAATAAAAACTCCTTTCTAAAATTATAATTATTAATTACAGGCTTTGACTTCAGAACGATGACGTTTCATCCAATTTTAGGTTTTATTGTTACTCTATATTCCACTGGTTTAAAACTTCGCTGCTGACATGAAAACTTTGTTGGAGCACCCTTACTGTTATCCTATATACCACGGCAGTGATCTATCTGGCCCGCTCAAATTAAACGTGTGAAGAGAATTTATCGAGTAACTCCAAGAGATAAAAGGATACAGGAAGTGTAGGCAGGCAGGCAGGAGCCGGCGGCGGCGCCATCGCCGGCGCGCGGTTATTAGCTCCGGCTTCGGGCGGGATGGGAGGATACTGGATCATACATTCTATACGTTTTGGAAACAACCCCAGCGAACTGATTAAGACGAAAAAAATTTAATATTTTAGGAAATACTTATAAAAATTTAAGTTATTTCCTCACGGGAATATTACAATTTGTTTTTGCTGTTGTCTTGTGATGGCTCTTTACGGTTGGTTTCCTTTTTTTTTTCAATGGAGAAGCAATTGTAGGTGTAGAATATTACCTGTAACAAAGAGAAATTTGCATTGAAATACATTTTAGTTCAATGGGACGTTTTACCAAATTGTCAAGGAACTAAGTTAATTCGCGCTATCAGCAATAATTACTTAAATTTATTTATTCTGCAATCACAAATTATTTATTGCAAATAAAATGCACTTTTACAAGTCAAATACTTAAGTCTGAGATACAGAGAAGAAAAAAACAAATAATTATGATCTACTAAACTAATGCGTACCTGATTATGGTTTGATTTTTGAATAAATACATTTATGAAAAATTCAACAGAAACGACCAAGAGTTCAAGCCCAGCCCTAAATTATTCCCACACGAAAACCAACACTTAATAGAAACTCTACCCAGCCACTAAATCGTCAAGGGCATGTACTCCAACAACCTGAAACACTACACCGTGTCCAATAAACGTCATCTAGCGCAGCAGCGACACGGTGCGACACGGCGCGACACGGCGCGACACGGCGCGACACAATAAGTGTCGCGCGCCGTTGATATACGACGCTGCAAGTGACCTCCACTCGGCCCGGGGTCATCTGTAGCGCGCTCACTATTTTAATCCTGACATGAAGTGGCACGTATTGAGGGAATCCAGTTACGAAACTTTTTTCAGTTTTGGTTCTTTTGGTTACAGAGATAAAATTTATCTTTAAGTTGATTTACTAGCTTATTAACCCGCTCAATCCCATTCCTGTTCTTTATCTTTTCCATCCGAAGGTTGTCTGGCAGAGATCGCTTTAAGCGATAAGACCTCCTATAATCCTATTATTAAGTTATGTTTTTACTCTCTGTGTTTTATACATTTTGGTGTCAATAAAGAGTCAATCTATCTATTATGTTCATGTTTTTGATGTTAGTACGCCATCGTGCATATTATAGAAAAATGTTGTTTCTGTCCATCCAAAGGCTGTCTGGAAGAAATTGACCTGATGGGACCGCCCATTGTAATACCCTTTGTTTACGTGTTATTATTTTCTGTGTTGTGTTTATTTTTGATGTACAATAAAACGTTTTCTAATCCATTCTATTCTTCTTGTCGTTGATATCAACATTTCTAATTTTAGCAACCATCTAATATTATAAATGCGAAAGTTGGTGTGTTTGTTTATCCTTTCTTCACATTTCTATGACTATTTCTAAGAATCTTGACTGTAATTTGTCACAGTGTCTATCTGTCATTTTCGTAGCTCTATGTAGACACGTAGATGAGCTACGAACTATCTACGGCCTAGCTCTACGAGCTGGGGGGTAACCACGTACTTATTCTTATTCCATGCAGTTCGTTTTAAGGCCTTAAACTGAACGGCCTAGATTGCCACCACACACTCATAAATGACAAACGTGACGTGACGTCACTCCAAAATAGACTGCAGAGAATGAGATGGCGCTATATAAACTCTCATAAATGCAAACAAATTGTTCCGATCTCTTTGGATAAATGTCTCTGGTCGACTTATGAACGCTGAGCGATATTGGCGGTGACAGTTAGCAATGTAGTTCAGTTTAAGGTCTTAAACTGGATGGATTTACTGTTCGTGGTGAGGCCCTTGGTTGAATTTCACAACGTAGTCACTCGTTTTTGATTGTTGTATACTGTTGTAATTTGAGAGTTTAAGAGCCGTCATTCCGACAAACATCTAAATCGTCCCGCCAACGCGCGACGGTGCCGGGGCTTTGTTTCTCACTCTGTGGTATTGTGTTGTCCTATTTGTGCATCCGGGCCCGAATATTTCGGACGCGGGCTTTGTCGGCAAAATTGGTTTGTTTAATTAAATCGCCGTATCTTATGCGAGTCGCAGCTGAAGATTTGCCAATTACCCGATGCAGCTGAGCTTTATTGTTAGAAGTTATAGAGAATGAACACACTAGAAAATCATAGTATTTATTAGAATAGAAATATATATATAATTATACTAGTTTCGCCCCGCGGTTTCACCCGCGTTTACTATTATCCCACAGAATATCTTATATTTTAGGAGATAAAAAGTACCCTATTTTTCTATTCCAGGATCAAAAGTAAAGAGCTTTCTTGGGGCACATGTAAATAAATTATATATAAAGTTGTAAGACGACTTTAAGAGCTCTTAAGAAAGGAGCAATCTCTGCAAGTTTCATCAAAAATTACGTCTTCATTCAACGTCGCGCTTTAATTAAGCTAAATTGTTGACTAATTTCGAGTTGACGGACAAAACGGCCGAACGAAATGAAAGCATTCATATTTCACGTCTCGAGCCTACTTCGTCTGCATTACGCGGGCTCACGGGTATTTTTCATAAAATATAAATTACCAGAGCCTCAACCATCAACTTTTTAAAACAAAACTTCATAAATAACCGGCCACATCCTATAAAACGGCCAGTTGTAACATCCAAAAAGGTCTGAAATAATAGAAGGAGCGAAACGTTATATCAGGGCTTTCGTTTAACAAAGAAATCTGCGAAACAGTGGCGTTTTCCGCTACATTAGGGACGTTTGTTTGCGCGTGACAACCCTGCGCGGAATGTGGCAGCCCTAAGCCGTGTCACTGCGAGTTTCGTCACAGTCCGTGTGTCGATTGTGCGTTACCAGCGATGACCTATGCCACTGAAACGTGCTCACTTGCGGTTGACCTCGTTCACAAGCTTGCAGTTGGGGAAGAAATGTTCTCAAGTGGCAACTAAGCTCCCGAAGATAGTGGACGAGATTAATTCATGTCCTGCCGCTAGTTCCAAACAGCTAGCTACGGCGTTCTATGAAGGAGGCCTATGCGAACGTCATTCGGCGGATGATGATGATGTTGATGACGTGTGTTGAGTGGTGAAGGAATCACGCCCGGTCGGGCTGGAATGGGGTAATAATAATGCGATACGATGACATACACAGAACCTGACCCCTAACTCGGATTCCCTGTATCTAGGGAATCATGGAGGACGAAGCTCTTAGAAATACCAAAACTTAGAACAAATACTTGTGGTTACTACAAATCTTTGGCCGCGGGAATCGAACCCGCGAACACACAAGCACTGAACACAAATAATCCCAGAGACTATGTAATTTTATAAAACATCAGTTTTTGGTTTCAAATCTAATTCGATCATAGACACGAAAGGGAGATAACGAAACTAACGATAGCGAAACACCATCAATCTACCATTAGTCAGTGAGGAGTAAGTAACAGTGGATTGATGGTGTTTGGACTCACTTTGATCAGCTTGTTTCTAACTTGATTAACGCAAGACAATAGACAGGCTACAATAATTAATATTCCGCCTTTACGCATGAAGCGATTTGCTTCTACATTTATTATGCATACGGCAAAGGAGTGGAGCTCCTTGCCTAACTCTCTATTTCCTGAAAGTTATAGCCTGGAAGCCTTCAAGTCACGAGTGAATAGGTTATTTCTAGGTAATCGTGTACTGGTGAGGTAGATGACAAAGGCGAACCTATTTTATCATGAACCCATATCTGCCCACTGCTGAGCACGGGTCTCCCCTCACTTTTGTTAGGAGGACTAGTCCATTTTCAGCCACGGCGGGCCGGTCCAAATTTATGTTTCACAAAACCTCTGCAATAATTCTCAGGCCGGTGGATTTCTTCATAATGTTTTCCTTCACCGAAAAGCGAGGGATAATTATGTGAAAATGTCTTATGTTGTCTTACATATTGGTACGTGCCCGTACTGGAATTTGAACTCATGAAGGTCTTCTTAGAAAGTAGACGTTCTTTATCCTTCCACTAGACTATCAGTGCTTCTATCTAATTACAAATAAAATTGAGCCGCCCGGGTTGCTTGGCAGTTTTGAGTTTTGAGGTTGATATTTTTAAACCAAAAGGACGAAAGAACTTATTTACAATGGCAGGATGCAAAAATGCAAATCGCCACACTCGCCGCGCCCACAGACGGTCCGAGCCGGCACATTAGACGTTGCACATCAAAATGAAGCACGCTTTGGACGTGACTAGTAGTTTGGACGTGAAACATGCATATCTACTGAAACTTTACGGCGTGGACAGCGCTAGAGATGGATGCGAGGTCGTCAACGCGAGCGACAGTTACGCCAAACGGTTGAAACATGGCGTTAACCCGCGTCTACATTGGGTCCAAGCTTGGCTCCAATTTTTTCACCCATTTGTGTATTCGGTTGATCCAAGGTGCAACGTGCATGTTTTCTCCCTACCTAACCTTAGCCACAAAAACCGAAACACTAATAATAATAGTAATTCACAGGCAGAAGACACGAATTACAAAAAAATATATATATATAAAAGTTTTATGAGCTTGTGTAAAATGCGTATTCGGTACTGCAAGCTGATTAGAAAGAGGCCAGGCGCCATCAATCTACTGTTATTCATTGATGAGTTCGGATGTCTACCTTCCCTGTCTATCGTTAAATCTGCTTGCTAACACCATAATATTGTATTGTCATTGAAACTGGACGGGCATGCAAAATTTCAACTCAATTCAACAACGGGAAGTGGATAAAATATTGATTACAAGATTCCAAGACATACATACCCACAAGTGAAGTCAAATAAAAGCTTTTAATATAAAGCAAGAAGATTATGTAGAAAATCTAGAAGGTTAAGCACCTAGGTACACTAATGTCCAAGATTTGCTCCAACAATACATTTTGGTGCAAATATATCCAATGTGTGGCCGCGGCTTTGCAGAGAGGTTCTATTATAGCGGCTAGTATCTGATAACGAGAACATACATATTCCTGAGAGCTAGATACTTGACAACGACAGATGAAGTTAGTGAATCAAATAAATAAATAACGCGTCACGATCACATACATAGATCCTGAGCAGGAACTACGAGGACCATGGTCCTATAAGCACCCAGAGTCAGAACAAACACTTGTGGTTCACACAAATATTTTCCCAGTGCAGAAATTGAATCCGCAACATCACGCTTCGCAGCCACTACGCTACGGAGGCCATCAGGCTAAGATCGATAAATTTTCAAAATCAAAGTCAAAAATGTTTATCACACGGGCCCCAAGAGGGCACTCATGTAAGTTCACTGACTGCACCTCCGGGTTCGGAATACATCCAACCGGAGAAGAACTAGCAAGAACCTCGTTGGCAAATCAGCCGGAATTTAAGGTAGACATTTCTACTCCTCCTTTATAAAGAAAAAAGAGGCAAATATACCAAAACCTAAGGTTCCGAGAAGCAGTGTTCCGTCGCAATACAGTGGGTAACTACAAAAGGATAAAATTATAACAATATAAAAAAGCGCAAACACACAACCTCACACATACATAAAAAGATTGACACGTCCAAATCAAAGCCATACACGGCATTGTGTTATGTTAAACACTACGCGTCCTGACGACGGTCTGACAGCGCCCGTTATAACGGAATGTTATAACGGGCGTTATGTAGCGCTGAGGGTTGTCATCGTGACCCTGAGCATATACTTGTAGCTTTGCTCTATATTTCTGCTTTTTGGTTTTGGAAAGCAATTAAGATTAGCTAACGCCATTTTTGAAATTTAAGATAACTTTTAAAACAGTTCTGACGTGGGACGTAAATTTAATTTTCATAGAAAATACTAAACAATTTACTAAAAAAAATTTGCTCGAAGTCTGAGTGTTTGTAGAAGCGTGGATTTTGTAGTTCCTGATTCCCTAGTTACAGGGGATCTTGATTGGGGATCAGGAAATCAGGGAACAGGAATCGTGAAAATGACGCGAAAAATAAAAATAAAAAACGAGTGCGCTTTAGACCACACGACTGAAGCAAAACTTCTTTAATGGACCTGCACTCTGTCTCAGATACGCAAAACGTAACTGGCTATGAGAAAAAAAAGATGTGTGCTTGCAGCTCTCTCTCTTGCCTCTACAGTAATATACCAAACGTAACTATCTCTTTCTATCTTCACTAACTAATATCTCCCTCTCAACTTCCGTTCGCCTCGCCCCATCACAGTTTTCGTAACGCTCTCGTCGTGCATTCACCAGTTTACTCCCCAAGTCAGGCGTGCGTGAAGAGGTTTTACATCATAAACTGATTTAAAACAAATATCAAACGCTGTAGTTATGTGTTGTCATGTCCATTAGGCTCTCCGGGGACAGCCCTAGCCCCGGTGTACGCTTATTGTGTCCCCGTGACGTACGAAGGCGCGATAACTTGCAAAAGTTACGGCTGTGAATAATTCGTCGTGTCTAACGCGACGCTTTGTCGCCGGCTTATTCATTGCATCCCTTTTTATTCATTGTATATCTCTTTCTGTCAAAATACATCCAAAGTTATGCCGAGGGACTTGTATAAAACCATCGACATTTATGAGAAAACGAACATTTTTCCGGGTTTCTTAATCGAGGTTTGTGAACTGCACTGAACCTCGCCGCGATAGTTCTTAACTCCAACTTCCTCAATCTCTGAGAGAGAGCCAGAGTCCCGATAGATAACATTATAATTGGTCCAAAGAAACACGCACGACAATCCGTTAAAAAAAAACGCGTCACAATCCTGACTCCTAACTAATGACAAAACGAACAAACCAACGTTAGAGAGAGGAGAGGGAGAGCAATATTGGAAAAGTGGCCCGTAAAATTAGAAAATTTGGGAAAACCTGAACGTGCTTTTCATGTTATTTTTGTACGTACTCATGATTCGATATTTGTTATTTTCGCAATCTTCAGTTATTCCTAAGTAACGTGGTTGTTTTTAGCCCAGAAAATGCAGTTCTTGTGGGAGACTGAAATTATGCAGGTTAGTTAACAATAGAAAAATACACCCCGTAGAGTTTCTTTGTGTTTCCGATTATTTATAGAGTCGAAAGCCTTTTCCTTAAGCCTTACCTTTTTCTGTCCCAGATCCAGTCCTAAACCAACACCTTATGGACAATTTCCTTTTCAAATTCAAACCAAAGTTCGTTTAATTAAATAATTAATTAATGAGATTTTATTTTTATCTCTCTTCTTAACATACTAATTAAGGATTGAGCGGTAAAAGCGGCAGGTTGCTTGCTTCAATAATATTTTTAATATTCTTCAATTGAATACTTTAGCGTCTATTTATCTTGTGCTATTGGAAAAACTTACGAACAGAACAAGTTAATAAATATTTATTTAATACAACAAAACTTTCTAAGAGAGAAAGAGAGAAATATTTATTGTCTTATCTATTAGCCAATGTCACTATTATGATTATTACAAATCCAATGTTACCTTATTAATCGAAATAGATCAAGCTGTTTAAGCTGTAGGACACGACACACACATACATAAAATATATTATCATACAACTGAAAAGCATAGCACTCTGTTAAACAGTCGTGTAAAATCCAGCTTGCTTCTAGTCTCTGCTCTTCAGTTCATTAGTAAAGATATCAGATTCACAAAAACGTTTCGCCGGCGGTGCGCCGCGCGCCGCTGCCACCGGCGCGTCGCCGTCGCGGCGGCGGCGGCGGCGGCGGCTCGCATTAACGGCGACAAAAACGTTTAGTGTTAACAAGTTTGGCGAATAGTTAATGATTCATTAAATTAACGACGGAACGGTTGATATAACGGAGTCGTTAGCTTAATTAACGATGACTGCTCGTTATTGTTCTGTGATGATTGCTAATAGATATCATTTGTCGTTATGTTGTTGTGGTTGGTGATGGAATGTGTTGGCTGCGCTAAAATTAAATTTTAATTAACTTATTAAAGTTGGAATTTTTGAAAACAAACAGTTTGAAAATGCAATTCGAATTATTTATTACAACAAAAAACCGACTTCAAATTAATTTACCAAAAAGCAAAGTCTAATTCTATGGAAGCAATTTGAATTAATTATATTTTTTAAATAATAAAAAATCCAAGTCGGTTTATAAATGAAGGAGTCCTGAGGTAACAAACATAAATACAAAAAACGAGAAACTTCCTCCTGTTTCAAAAATATATTGTATTTTATTTAAGGGTTCGTATCCAAAGAATTGTGACGATGAATGAACGATAATATCATAAGTCTAATTTCATTTAATATCGCCGTTTACTTCTAGCAATAAATCTTTACGGCAGTTTATAATTAAAACATAATTTACCGCTTTCCCGAACAAAGTATTCTAATTGGAGGCGATGTAGCGACGAGACTCGAGCGATATAACCCCAAAATACAACCTCTAAAATTGTAGAAAACGTACATAACTTACTTATATACAAATTTATCATCACTTTGTGTTTATGTTGTTCCGGAGTTGTGAGTTCTGCCGCACGATTTTAAGCTTCAAACTCGAGCGCTAAGGTTTCAGGAGTCGGCGTTAACGTAACGGTTATGCCGTTACAACGTTACGCCGTTATTATGTTAATAGCGCGCTATTATAGCAGATATCATTATCTTGGCGGGAGTAACTGCGATCTTCAGTGGAAGGGTTAATTTATTAATTTGTAAGGGTGGCAGGCGCGCCAATTATTTTCAATTTCGGGCTTGGGAATTCTTGCAACATTTCGGTGGATATTATAAGTTGTACCTTCGCGATATAATAATGTATGGCTACTTTCTAGTTTGAATTTGTTTTGTGTTGGGAACATAGTGAATGTGAGGCTGGTTCATTTGAATTCAATTTAGGTTAGTTGTGTGGGTTTTTCTTAGTAATAATTTTTTCTCGTTCAAGACTGCAACGTGCTAAATAATTATAAGCATGATGTAGAATATTTCATTTATGAGTTACTAGCAACGCCCCGTGGTTTCACCTGCGTGAACTATTATCACTTTTTTTTAACCTATAGTGTCCCACGGCTGGGCAAAAGTCAACCGATTATTTCCACTTTTCTCGATCCAGGGCTAGTTCCTTCCAATCATTTTCAAAAGCACGCCACTATTATGACATAGGAATTTTAAATTTATTCGGGGTAAAAAAGTATGCTATGCTATATTCGGGGACCTAAAGTATCCATTTACAAAATTTCTTTTAAACTCCTTGTGAAGTAAACTGGAAATTATTTCATCCCACAGGAACCTTTATTGTTTATGGAATATAAAGATATTTATGTTCTATTCCAGGACCTAAAGTATCTACAATACTAAATTTCATCAAAACCCGTTCGGCATGAACAGAGAACAAACACACAAACTTTTACATTTTTTAATATTAGTAAGATAAGTAAGAAGTAATATTTAAAATAAATAATGATGGAATATATTGAATCGAAGAATACGTTTACCCAGCGGTAGCATTTAACTACATAATATTATAATGTGCTTTACCTAACTAGACTTAAATATCTCCTTAAAAAACAGACGTGTGGTTCATAATGCAGTGTTCCTGCCCACCCCAGGTTGGTACATATACTTAATTATTTACAATCCTATCACATTTTTATTCAAAAAGTTCAATAAGGATATTTCTCAAAGAATGTGACAGCGTAAGTTTCGGTGACTGAGACAAATTGTCCGAATTTCGGCCCGGCCCTAAAGGGACAAGGCCGAAACTTAGCCGAATGAACACTTGTTTGTTTCGGCCATTTCGTGGTCGGACGCCGCCGCGCCGTGGGACACATACCGGATAAACGCACTGTCTCCGACCGGTATAACAGATTGTTACATATTTTTATGGTGTTTATACCTCTTTTTATTAGCCAATATGTAGCTATGGAGACATTGATATGGAAGCACCGGTACACTTTAGAGGATCCTTTTCTGGTATGAGAATTTCAGCCGTGAATCAGCATTTGAAAGGAGAATTTCCCTTTTCAAACTCAAACTTTAATCAGTTACATTTAAAACTTTTTTTTTTAATAATATAGGTAAAAAAAAGGGTAACACAGTGGGCGGTCTAATCGCTTACAGCGATTTCTTCCACAGAATATTTATATGGTAAATTATAATACATTTTATTTGATTATATTTGTTTTTTTTATGTCTATTCTATATGTATATATGAGACTTGAACGTTTTACTTGTAAAGTTAAAGTTTAGACGAATAACATTAAATCATTTTGAATACGATGTAAATTGAATATTGTTAGAGTTAACTAACAGTAACTGTACCACCGGATTCCGAATAAATCCAACGTGATATAGTAACACTTATGTGAACCCATGGATATTTGCTCGGAGTCTCGGTGTTTGTGGGACCATGGTCCTCGTAGTTCGTAAATCCCTAGATCCAGGGACTCCTAGTTAGGGATCGGGGTCTATGTAAGTGATCTTGATGCGATATTATTTATTTTATTGTGTGAATTCCTTCCCCAAAATACCTACGTTAAAGTTCAAATTTCTAGAGCCAACAGGTATCTCCAAACTGAACAGATATTCCGTTTCTCTAAACTTTCGCTGACCGGCTGAGTATCAGAATTCATGAACTCCTTAACTTAAAGCTATAAAAATACCGCCGACTTTGGAATTCGCCAATTAGAGGGAAATTAGAACTTTGACCAGGTTAGAGAGGGTCGTGATTCCGGACACTCGATGTCGTCCGGCCTGTCCGGCTACTTTTTACGACTATAGATTCTATTCTACCCTATTACATAGAATAGAATAGGATAGAATATAATAATTTATTTGTATAAAATGTCTTGGAAATGTAGATTCCGTTACGATGTTATCCATTACAGCGATAGCATCAAATAGGTGCTTGTCTTAATAAAAATAAATAAACTGCTTTTATTTAAAATGAATAGTTTAAAAAATTCAGGCTAATATAAATACTAGATAATGCCGATATTGTCAAAGCCTAGTCGTTTTCAAGTCGAGAGTGAATAGATATCTTCCAGTCAAACATGCTCAACCGTCGACCGCATCGTCACATACCATCAGGGAAACTGCAGACAAATGCTTGTCTATACGCAGTATAAAAATAACTATGATTAATATTTCTTTCCAAATCTCTGTGCTTATTAAAAAAACGCGATATTCAGATTAAAACTAGCTTTTGAATGAAATTAAATTAATGTGATTTTTAACCGGACTAATGTATCCGGCAAGTCCGGCTAGCTGGCGCATCTCTAGTCAAGATTATAATAATTCCACTGGAGCAAGTTCAAAGTACTACAGCTGAGTTGGCGAGGTGTTCTCCAAACAATTATTAATTCGCTTTCCAACTTGATACTTCCCGAAGTACAATTGGACGTCATATTTTTAAATTAGTTTGTTGTAAGAATATCTGTACTAGTGTACTATATCGTGTGTATATATAGCCGCATTATATTATAAGTAACCGCCAAGGTTACGACACTTTTCCTCCACTGGAAAAGGAAACGTCCTTTTTCCAACTCTAACCATAATCAGTTAATTATTAGTTTAGTAGATCTTATTTGATTTGTTTTTTATTTTTCTATATGTTGACTTGTAAAAGTGCATTATTTTTACCTAAATAATTTGAGTTTTGTGGTTTGTATTGACCCCATAGAATTGTTATCAAAATCGGTTAGGTAGTTTGGTTTCTTCATCATAACTGGAAAAAAAATATCATCCAAGTGACTGAAATTGAGTATTTTGCTTTCTTGTGACTATCAGTGGTGTTTATTTGAATTCGTTTTATGTTTGTTTCAACTAGTAGTGTTTAATGAAGAAACCCAAAATAACCCTAAAGCCAGTCCGAAACATAACACTTCACTCTTCTTCAGTGACTGAAATATTCATTTTGTTAAGAACTTGTTGATCCCAATGAAATGGCAAGGTAACCTAATTCCATAAGTTAGTGAAGCCGGCACCGCGCCGCGCCGCGCCGCGCCGCGCCGCGAGGTAACGCTACACCGAAACCAATTGTCGATAATTTGGAAGTAATCTAACTTAAAACGATCTACCTTTGTATAGTTTCACGAGTTTCAGGTATAGTCAGCTACATTAAATTTGTCTGTCAATGTCGTCATGGAAATGTGAGGCCGCACTTACACCGAGCACTGCTGTGACAGGTATGTCACATGGCATCTAGATTGTAAGTATTTTTCTTGTACTTTTTTTTTTTTTTAATATATTTATGTATGGGTCGATTGACAGACGCGTATGATGGATGCGCGCGACGATACAAATGTGTGGAGCTCGAAAGCGGGGCCATCCATTTGACATCTCGCGCGCATTTGTTTCTGGAGAAGCATATTATTATGGAAGTTCACTGTAGAAGTAACGTTTATGGCCGTCAACGTAGACGCACATCTCTGGTATCGACACTGAGTTACTTGGTTCTCTATCAAAATACGTGAATGTGTCAATTACATACAACCTACAACGAACCCTAACTGCCTACCTGCAGCCAGTGTTGCAAGTGGCGGCGGTAACCGCTTACCATCAGGCGGGCCGTCAGCTTGATTGCTACTCTCTCATTTAAAAAAAAATTTAAATTACGATTAAAAAAAAAGTTACGTGCGTATTTTGAGCGTATAGCGAGGGTCGCAGCGTACGGCTTAAATGGCGCGGTACTCTCCAATCAGGGCTCCTAATTGGGGAATCGAATCAGGTATCGTACGTGTGTGGCCAGACTTGTACTGCGGCAGCGGAGCTCTATCTGTGGAGGCTGCTTTTGGTTTCCGCTGTCTAGTTTTGTTTTCAATTAGCTATGCTAAGTGTGAGCCACCTGAACATCGTAAAATAAAAGAGAATACATTTGAATGGTAGGTATTTCTTAACTGAAGATCACGGCATCTCGATATCAAAGTAATATCACCGGGTTTAGAATACATCCAATCGAGAAGGACCGATATCGTTATTAAATCTATGTTCTACAGTATTTAGTCGCCAGGAGGCACTTCAGTAGTTTAACTCCATGTCATTTGCGTGATGGCAAGCACATGGTTGCCCATAAAAATTTCTTTGTCACGTAGATATTTTAAATTGCCAAATCATACCTGTGATATAGAATAAATAACACATCCTAGAAATGTGGCATATTGAAACCAGATGTGTTTATAGAATGGGCCATTTTGAAAATTAAACCAGTCACACATAGCAGTGCACGGCTACGCACACGATTTCATTCAAAATGAAAGATTAACATTGTGTTTTCAAAAAAATTGTGCACGTAGCCGTGGCCGTACGCCACTATGTGCAACAGGCTTTAGGCATTTGTAGAATTGGTAATATTGAGAGGTAAATATTTGTAGGTAAGAGGTAATATTTGTAGGTAATTTTTTCCTTTTCAGCCTCATATGCCATTTTGAAAATGCCTGTGTTGAAAATACTGTATCTGACTGTACCCCAGAAAGCAATTACTGCGGAGTGGAGGGGCGTTATTTCCGAACAAATCCGCGGATTAGTTTTAATAGCTCCTAAACAGGAGTTGGAGACGCTTGCTGGCTAATTAATTTAATTCGACCGGTTCGGATGGGGCCCCAGTGCGAGCGTGGCGGCCTCCAGCTACAGGTGGACTCAAACTGAGTCAAACAAGATAAAACACCGTTCTGGTCGACAAAATTAATTTAAGTGAAAGTACGGTATTTCTGATAATTAACTACTTATGTAGGTATTAGTGTACCCGCGATAATTATTCACCAGACCCGACTTAACCATACATTAAAATTATCAGCTTGTAAAACCAATTCAATCCTGACAGATCGACAACTGGTGATAAGTTTATAGCTTGACAAATATCAATATGTAAAAATCCTAAAATAATAGAAAAGCATGGCCTGAATTTTACACCAATACGTCGATGGTGTTCCACAAGTGTTAATTAAGACGTACCGATACCGACCACCTTACATTTGCACACTCGCGCGCATCTGTCAGTCATGTGAGCTGCGGTGCATGAAACTCCACCTTTAGGACATCTTCCGCTTCCCGCTGCAACTGTGACCGCGCACCGGCCTCGTCACTTCCTTGATTCAGTTAACGCGTCGACTCCGCGTTAAGCTTCCTAGTAATCTCTGAAAACAGCGCCTTAAGACGTTTTACACTGATTTTAAGCCGTTATGCCGAATTGAGATATCGACTGATTCTGTAGTCTGTCCGGAACTTCGACAGACGCAGTCGCGTGTAGTTAACATCGATATGAGGACTTCTACCACCGCTATTTAACACTTTGACTGCTAATTCAATTATCTTGTCTAGTCACGGTTACGGATCTGCACACACCGTTGTGTTTTCCCGTACAGCTAACACAACAGTTCTGTTTTTCCGTACTCGCAGCAAGTTATAGAAAACACAACAGTTGTGTTTTCAGCCATGTACGTGTTAATATAATTATAGGAATTTCTATAGAGTGCGATTCCATCAACTAATCTGAGCTCTATTTGAATACTGGAAGCCTTATCTCTTAGGAGGCATTCACACACGCAGTGATTGATAATCCGTTGATTGATACGCACCTTTATCCGGTTTCGTCCGGAATGGTTCTGTTACGGACTATTGTTCCCTTCCCTTTGTTTGCTTGTTTGTGAATATAACTATTCTACTGGTTATTATAAATGCGAAATTGGAATTTGTGCGGGAAACCGAATATGTGACGTTGTTGTTGTTTTATTTCTAAACTTTTTTTTTTAATGTTAATTTATAGTATCGGTGGAATATTATCCATTAAGTGTCCATGAACGTGTACGAGTGTAGGCAAATGATAGAAATACAAAAAAGTGCCATTTTGTGTTCTTGCTAAAACTCCCAAGAAAGTTCATTAAAGCACGCACC
This sequence comes from Campaea margaritaria, assembly GCA_912999815.1. NCBI lineage: Eukaryota > Metazoa > Arthropoda > Insecta > Lepidoptera > Geometridae > Campaea > Campaea margaritaria. The sequence continues at coordinate 138,059 of OU538813.1, read as the reverse complement.
ACTTTAATGAATCGTGACTTTGACTCTCAGCTTTAACTAGGCTACCAACTGACTGAGATTTGACACATTGACTTAAAAACATATATAAAACGAAAATCATACTTAACACTGTCTTAATTAATACACTAATCGTGGGAAGCCATATTGAAGAAAAAAAAGTAAAATGAATTGATCATCATCATCATCAACCTATATTGGCCCACTGCTGAGCACGGTTCTCCACCACGGGGGCCCTGTCTGGATTAGTGGATCACATACCTATCTCCTAAAAATTCCCGGGTAGGTATGTGGGTTTCCTCACGATGATTCCTTCACCGAAAAGCGAGTGATAATTACATACATATGTTTTACAGAAACACATTGGTACGTGCCCGCACTGGGTTCAAAATGGAAGGCGGACGTTCTCCCACTGGGCTATAACCGCATTGTGGTATGAATCGAGTAATGGAATGATTAATAATGAATGAATTAATGAAATATTATAATCATGTGAATTACAAATATATGTATCGCTTGAACTCTAGTTAAACATCGTAAGTAACGAATCACAGTTAATGTTGATATTTGACATGTACTTTTTATGACAGGAATGTCTTTTTCATATATTTATAAAAAATACTATTTGTGTACCCTATTGAGTGTCTTAATTAATATGTGCGTCATGTTACAGGCCCCCGGGTGACGCCACTGCCATCAACGTATCACGTTCATACCATCAAGATCAATCGCATTTTCTCACAATATTTTCCTTCATAAGCGTGTCATAGAAAATTGTACAAGATGGAGGTTCAAACTGTATACCGTCAGAGCGTAAAGCGCGTGAGTGACCATTCGACTGCTAACCCCTCTGAACATCCGATAACTGATCCATAAGCAGTTAGACACTCGATTCCTTAAATTCCAACCATTTTTGTAAATGACACAACCGCCATTGTGCGCCATTATCCGTAACAGCTCGCGCGTAAGGAGGGGACAATAATCCGTAACTGGCGCGTTACGGACGCGAGAGCGGATAATGCGCGTATCAATCAGGCCGTTTGAGGATTAGGGAGTAGCGCGTGTGTGGAGGGAAGACAATCGTGGAGATTGGAGTTTACAAAAAGACGCCATTTCCGACTATTTTTATGTTAGTCCGATAAAGGGCAATTGCAGATTGAACTATTAGAGTTTAATACCTTTAGCTGGACATTTAAGTATTTAAAAGGTGCTATGAAGCGTAGTTCAAGTCCTAGCACACCCGGACATTTCAAACAAAAGCTAATTTAACACTCACATAACCACAAAAAGAACGTAAAATATAATGTTAGTACACGAACCGGTCGTGTGTCTACGTCAGAGTCATACTACGCAACCAAAACAAATAAAAAAAAACTAAATGTGTGCTGGGACACATAGCAGAAGTAAAATTCCAATAAAAAAATATTCCTATAGAAAATATTTCAATCATAAATATTAAAAAAAAACCCTTCATAAAAGATAACATTAAAAAATATACGAAGTTAACTCTCTCTTTCCATCTTCACTAACTTATATCTCCCTCTCAACTTCCGTTCGCCTCGGCCGATCACACTTTTCATAACGCATCCACCAGCTAATTCCCCAAGTCAAGCGTGCGTAAAGAAATTTTACTTCAAAAACAAAAGCCCTATAAGGGATAGCGAAGCCCTTTAAGCGCCAATAGTAATCCTTTGGCTTGCAGTTTTGTAATTGTAATTATGTATGAATTGTATTTTTATCGAGCATAAAGTTTTCTATTCTATTTTTTACTTAGTAAACAGTCTGTAGGAAGTTTGCGTACAGACAACCCACTGCGTACACAGCGAGTTGCGTGAGCACGGTACATTTGCAAATGGCATGTTACTCAATAACTATTTGATCCAATTTTGCCTATAAATGGAACGGAATATGTTTTTCTTTTAACGTCGAGGGAGGACTGCGCAAATACAGTTACAGGCACATATTATAGCACGCAGTAGTGGATCTAGGGGGGGGGGGGGGGTAAGGGGAAAACTCCCAAAGCATCAAAATCCATTTCTGTGTAGTGTAATATTTATTGTTTCTTAAAATTTCGGATGAGTTTTTGAGTTTTTTATCTGCACGCCAGACACTCGGGATGCAGCTAGACCCCCCCCCCCCCCCTCATACTCCTAAATCCTGAATTCCCCACTGATAGTACGTCAATCTCCTGATAGATTGAAAGGAATACGGGTATTACATAAGACTTTTCTGTTTTTCTGTTGCTATGAGGGGTTGTGTAATTTGTACACATATTATTATGTTATAAAGGTTTCAACGTAGGTGTGCGAGTCACGTGGGGGCCCGCTCCGGATTGGTGTATACCTCGGAAATAATATTCGGGTAGGTGCGTGGGTTTCCTCACTATGTTATTTTTCTTCACTGAACTTGAACACACGACGTTCTACTTGGAAGGCGGACGTTCTCTCACTAGGCCGCCTTCGCTTTAGCCCTCATCCCAGCTAATCCAGTCAGTTACGAACACAGGGCCGTCCATTAGCCCCCAAGGTCGGCCCGCGGGGCCACTTATACAGAACTAATTCGGCACGTAATGAGGTAGAGGCTATAGATACTAAAACTAGCTGCATTAGAGGTTTGGTCAAACTGCTTTCTGAGGTCGAACAGATAGAACGGGAAATTAATAGGCCGCCATGTTGGGGTAATAGCTGGTTGTGTTCGTAGAAATTAGTATATCTTCTGGGAAAGCTTGGGTTATGACATGCCATGCTGGAAGTCACGTGATTTGAAAATTTTTTTTGATGTAAAACTTCTTTGCTCACGCTTTGCTTGGGGAGTAAACTGGTGAATGCGTTACGAAAAATGTGATCGGGCGAGGCGAACGGAAGTTGAGAGCGAGATATAAGTTAGTGAAGATAGAAAGAGTAAGAGTCAAATTTTTAATATCTTTTATGAAATATTTTTTTTAACAATGTTTTAGTTGAATTTTTACTTCTACTGTGTCCCAGCACACATTTCGTTTTTTTTGGGGCATCGTGTCCGTTAAGCTTTCAAAATTCAGAACTTAAACTTAAATACATACTAGTATTTGTGAAGTAATAAGGTACATGTGAAATCCCAACGACAAACTATAATATGATAAATCTATTTAAAGAATGCACTTTGACTATATTGCATTTAGTTTTGAATTAAGCTAATCAGTAATACATTTTAACCTTTAAAATGTCTAACATAACTTATTCCAGAAACTCCTTACTACTGTCTTCTAAGACTTTTCTTTCCAGCGGCATTTGTACCATTCACAGCCTTCTCATGCCAAGACCTTTTACTTAAAAAAAAATTAGGTACATGATACGAAAACTTGAATTTTAAACGTTATTGCATTATTTAGTTATCTGTCAAAGCGTCACTTGAAACTTGTAAGAGACTACGTCAAAGCAACAATCGCTAAGTTGGTCGGATTAAATTTATTACTTAGCTCTCCCTCCCAGATATCGAGAACTAATTTCCCCTGATACTGGTCTTGTTAAAGTCAGTATTTGGCTCGATACTCTCGACTCGCGCATCTAAGAAAGGTCTATTTTACGTGTTTTTTTATGTTTGGATGTTTTTGAACATTCGCGAATTGCTTTTTTTAGTGTCATCATCATCATCATCAACCCATGTCGGCTCACTGCTGAGCACGGGTCTCGCCTCACTTTCGTAAGGAGGATTAGGCCTTAACTCACCACGGAGGCCCGGTCTGGATTGGTGAATAAGATACCCACCTCTAAATGAATACTCGATTTTTTTGATATATTTTATATTCATTATTGTACACATAAAGCAACTATACACAGTAATTATCATTGGCAAATAATGTACAAAGGCGAGTTTAACTCAATAAAGAGTTTTCTACCAGCAAACCCTTGGGGTAAGGGGTAAGTAGGTATGGAGTATGTCTTCTTTGTATTGGATCGAGTTTTGTCATGTTTCAACTTTGAACATGGGTTTAAGTCATTGTCTTTACATTAATCCTTTATTTCTTTAGCCGGTTAATTTGTCAGCGAATCTATTATTGATTGTTTGTACGGATTTTTATATCCGAAATAAAATAATTATTTTTATTATTGTACGGTGTTGGTTTATTTTAAAAGAGAGTGTTTTTTATTCGCTTGTCACTACACAATAGTATGAATGACGTTTGCACGCGCGCCTAACGCGTGTGGAAGTAATCAAAAATACTACTCGTACGCGACCGAAACAAAAGACCGCCCGCTAGTATGAAGGTTCGTACTGACCCGTTTGTCTTTTGTCATATGGGCGAGTAATATTGACAGCCTATTGCCCTCCCTATTGCCCTCCGGCTTGCGGGTAGAAGTGCCGGGAAGCGGACCGCGCGGGGTGAAGAGTGGCCATTCTGTATGTAGTACTTGTGTTCTGTGCCTAAAGGAAATTGTTTGGAATATTCGCTGCGCCAATGTTATAGTAACAGCCAAGCCGGCAGTGGGCGGGTGCAGCCACGTGCTGGCGCTAGCTATAAGCACAATGGAGCACGTACGCCGTCCTCGGGTGTAGGAAGCGCTCTCCTGAACGAGACAGGCACGTGACGCAGCGATGGAGAACCGGGTACACTCAGCGCCAGAACGCGCTCTTCGACCGTACCTATGTGAGATACTTACACATCATTTAAATTAAAACTAGCTGCGCGTCGTGGATTCACCCGTGTAGTTCCCATTTTCCTAGAAATACGGGAATAAAATATAGCTTATATTACTCGGTTATAATGTAGCTTTCCACTGATGAAAGAATTTTTGAAATCGGTTTAGTGGTTTAGGCGTAAAAGCGTAACAAACAAACAAAGTAACAAACACATTTCTAATTTTTAGTTAGGCAATTATTATTTAGCAGTGACATGCTGGAATTCCTTACCCGGCAGTGAGTGGAAACAGGTTGGTGATTATTGTACTTATTTTTTACTAAAACTCTATTTTTATTATTTTTACTTTTTTTTGTTTACTTTAATTCAATATCAACTGATTATGATTTGAGTTTGAAAAAATAAACTTCTATTTCCTGTGCTGATTTATAGCTAAATCTCGCACAGGAAGAGGAAACACCAACAATAACACTACCAGTGCTGCAGAATTACGCCCGTTAGAGAACATCTTATACGAGATATAGTAGGGATTTATATTTTTACACTTTTCCTTATGTTCTAGATACTTAACACAATACAAAATAACCTTAATATTTTTTTTTTATTTACGTCGTCATGTGGAAAATATATAAATTAATATAAATTCGAAAGTAACTCTGTTTGTTCGTATGTTACCTTATCATGACTAAACAGCTGAGCGGATCGTAATGAAATTCGGGGAGGAAATAGGTTATATCCTGGGATAGTTTATATCGCGATTAACTGTAATCTGCGCGGTAAAGCTATAATACATTAATGGTTTAAGCGCACGCAATTTATTATTAAGTAAAGTTTGTCGCCGAGTGTACGAACTCGTGCCTACAGGAGTAGCGTTATTTCCTGCGCGAATGTCTAGGATGAATCTTTAATGTTGTTTATGTCGGAAAAAACGATCGCGATGCTTCTGGCAGATAGATGGCCGTCTATCCCGGAGTGGTAGGGGCCCTTTACAATTCAGTCCTCGCCAGAATATACGATGGTACTATTTTCTTTTGGTATTTTTCAAAAGCGGTAAGGTTCGATTTTTGTTTTCAACTGGATAAGTGACTAGAAAGTGACAGCATCAGTTTTGTATTTGGACACCAAATACAAAAAAACTATTAAACAAATCAATCGATAAAAATGATGACGACTATTTTAAAACTATTTAAAAGCTGATTTAGTCATTTAATTTGGAACCTAAACCAAAATTTTAATTTTATACAAAAAAAAAAATAAAAAAAAATAAGAAAAAAATTAAAAAAGAAAGAAAATAATTGACTATATTGCAAATTCAGCACACGGGTCATTTATTCAACATAACAGTGTCTAGAATTGTCTCTGAAATACCTTATAATAACTACTTAACTAGAAACTACAAAAAAAAACAGTAAATTTTCCGCAAATTGAATTCAATTCTTCTAATATCAAGAACCTAGTAGTTCGTATGTGGTCGGTGAAGTCCCGCCGCCAGCCTTTTGTAGTTATTCAGAAACCGACGTCGAAACGCCAATACAACAAGAATATACTTGCGGCACACCCAGGACATTCCATACAAATGCTGATTTAACAACTTCCACAAATAAATAAGTTCAAACCTGTGCCAACGCGTGTGTATGTACGCAAATACACTAAGCAATCAAAACAAAAGGAAACGCGCTAATATGAAGGTTCATACTAACCCGCTTCTCTAATATCATTTGGGCGTGTAATATTGTTTGACCTCCCGATTGCCCCCCGGATTGCGGGTAGAGGTGCGGGCGGTGGACAATGCCTATTCTGTATTATGTGTTCTGTGCTTAAGGGATCTTCGAAGCGGATCATGTAAAATGACGATAAGACTGCTACGAGTGATAAGCACGTAGCACTCGTAGCACTCGTAGCAGTGGTGTAATGCGATAACAGCGAGGCGTGGAGTCCCACGGCTCTTGTTTCGAGACTGACCGACAAGCCCATATAACTTGAGCAATATTTGTATCAATGTTATCGATATTCGAAGTGGAGCTTTATAGAGGTTGGGATAAAATATGTGACAGTTTCGATTGGGCACGTGCCTTTACTTGCCTTTACTGGGTTTGGGATTTGAACTCCAAATCATGTATTTTCCTATGTGGTAGAGATAGTCGCGAGTCATGCTTCGCTTATGGGACTCTTCGAGAAAAGAGTGAAAAGAGTGCTAAGACAGTAGTCAACGCATTGACAACGCCCGAGTGTTGCAGGCGGGCTGGCAGCTTGTTTGCCACTCTATCAAAAAAAATATACCAGCACTAGAAAGGGAAATTTCCTTTTTCTAACACATTACTGTGTTACGGTTTAAAGGACATTGTTTCCAGTGAAATCACTGGGCATAAGAGACTTTAGAGGCGATGTCTCAGGGTGACGAGCGCAGTGCAGTGCCGCGCAGGATTTTGTAATGCATGGTTCTGGGTGTTGCTGTGACCGTTATGGGCAGGCGTAGCGCTTACCATCAGGTGAACGACTTGCGCGTCTCATCACTCAGTCAAATAAAAAAAGCTCAAACCATAATCAGTTACTCATTAGTTTAATATTTGATTTATTATTATTAATTCTATGTATATGAGACCCCACACCACCATCGCTCGATCGCTTATCCAATTTATAACAGGTACTCGTATTCCTCGTAGACGCTAACCAAAAATCAGTTTGGTTTACTATACTACAGGGTGTTCATACTAATGTAACCTATTTGCCTCTGGAAATAGCCCATTGCTCCAGTGGTCTAGCGTTTGCACCCCCACTCCCCCCACTCCCTCCCCCAGTCACGTGCGCTGTGAGGTGGGACGACACCTTACAATCAATTTAAATGTCAACCTGTGAAACTGACGTCGCTTCCGCATTCAAGATAATGGTGAAGACTGAAAGTGTTAGTAAGTGTGGTGTATCAAAACGTTTTGTATTTAATTTTATTTTTAAATTTATTTTTTCGGGGCAATGGCGTGCGCAATAAAAATCCAAATAACATTCAATAACATTGTTTTCACTTCCCAACAATTTAGGTTACCATCCGACCGGTCGACTACAAAGATTAGAACTCAAACAATTCCTTCTGCTCCAAGAAACAAACATTTGCGTTGCTCTTCGAACATCATAAAGCCTTCGGAAACAATTAATTTGCTAATGAAAAACCTTCGCGAGTAAACAGGGTCCTTCCCACGTCGGGAGGGGCTGGCGGCGCGGCGCGGCGCGGCGAAGCGCGGGCAGGACGCCCGTCACTCAAACGAGTAGATTTCCTATTTACTCAAAACATTGCAAATGTTAAAGTAAGTAATGTTAGTAGGTAAAAATATCCAAAAACCCGGACCGGGCCAATGTGGTGGATTAAGGTTTAATTATCCTCACGAAAGTGAAGGAAGACCCGTGCTCAGCAGTGGGACGATATTGGTTGATGAGGATGATGATTTGGCAATAATAATGTACTTTCACAAGTCAAACACTTAAGTCACCGCTCTTCTCGTTCGGACATATTCCAAATCTAGAGAAAAAATCAGAGAACGTTACTTAAGGATCAGGTGAATAAAAATTTTTTGACATTAACTTTGACTTAATAAATGTTCATAACAATAAGAATACGAAAAGAAAAATAATAATTAGAAGCGAAGTCTACCTCAGCAGGGATCCAAACAGGACAAATATTCGGGCAGTGCAAACACCTGCTCCCGGCGGGACCGCACGACTCCGCGGCTCATAAATGGAAACCCTCCTTTACCCACGTAATGTAAAGATTGCACTGCACTAGTACGCGTAACGCTTTGAACAGAGGTAAAACTCAAAAACTCTAACTTAAATGGTGTATTGTAAGTAGGCAAATTTCTATAAACAGTTGTTATTTAGTTATAAATGAGCTACATAATTAAACGAAAGATAAATCTAGCTTTGCAACGCTCTCGTCAGAGTTAACAAAATTGTAGTATCCACTAAAAAATGCACACATCATTGTTGCAGACGGTTAAGCACTTAGCTAGGGTTTTCAAAATATCACAGTTTTTGATCACTCTTAATCCAGAGTAATAAAATAACAATCTATTTATTTCGGAGCCTGATTTTAAATTGCATTGACATTTGATGTATCAGTAACTTGAACGAAGATTGGGTAATTTTTCTTTATTTTTTTTTCATTTTGACTTAGCGCATTTTGCCAGCGTCAAGTATTAAAACGTGTTACCTTGTTAAAGAGTCAAAATTTGAAGGCCCAATCAGTCTAGATGGTCTAGTAAAATTGCAGTTAAACACAATTCCGGCCGTAGAATAAAATTTGACTGAGTGACGAGACGTGCAAGTCGTTCACCTAATGGTAAGCGCTACGCCTGCCTATAACAATTACAGTGCCACCCAGAACTTTGCATGGCATAATCTTGCGCGGCGCTGCACTACGCTCGTCACCCTGAGACATCAACTCTAGAGTGTCATAATATGCCCAGTAATTTAAGTACTTTCAAATTCAAATCAATAAAAAACACCAATAACATTACCCATAAAGCCCTTTCTAGGCGGCGAGTGGCCCTTCTGAAGGTATAGATTGAGCGCCGATATGATATGAGCAAAACATGACGGCATCCGTTTCCAATAACAAGCGTCCTCAGGGCAAAGGGCCGAAAGGACCCCTACGAGGGCAAAAGGCCGAAGGGACCCCTTCGAGGCCAAAGGGTCCAGGGGACGGCAAAGGGGTCCACGGGGTCCGGCCACGGATGCCGCCACTGATTTTTATTATGGACTAATTAATTGATTTTATTTTTTGTGTTAGGGAAAATAAAATTAACGTTCTAAATAATAGTGTTCTCCGAAATGACCTTTATAACCCAAACGACCTCACGTAGTTCTCACTTGCATGGCTTTGTAAGAAACTTGAAATACAATTTGATTAGCTGTAAACTTGTAGATCTTTTTAGGTTAACAAAAGATTTATTGTTTTGGACACATCAAGAAATGGTGGCTTTTTAATTACTTCATTCAAAAACTTTATATATTTTCTTGGTAACAACTAAATAAAACTAGATCTAGCTATCGTCACTGAACGTCACGTCTTTACAAAAATGAGGAAAAAAGGTTATAATTATGTATTTAGATAAAAGTTGCAGGTATTCTAAATTATTCGCATACAAAATAATCCTGCATTTAATTTTAAAACCATTTTAAGCTGTCAGATTATTAAAAATCATCCTAACCGAATTACGTAAAGCCTTTCAACCCCGCATTAAAATTTGAACGAGCGACCCATTCTGTAAGCCCATTCTACGCCTCTACACGAACAATACAAACAAAGTGGAGTCTGTTTTGCCAAATGAATTTGCGGGCCGCGGCTGTCGTGCTTACAACAGTTTGCTGCGGCCCTCGAATTGAGCGCCCTTGATTGTCGAGTCGCCACTCGGGGAAATGAGTTTGTTCTCGTCTTCAATGGAGACAGTTTATTGGGTAAACCTGCGTGTAGTCGTCTAGTCGGCTAAGGAGTTGGAAAAGATCGGTCACTGTTTTAACAAGTTCAGGGGGTAACCACGTATAGTTATTCTTATTCCATACAGTTCATTTTAAGGCCATAAGCTGAACGGCCTTGATTGGCACTACTCACTCATAAATGACAAACGTGACGTGACGTCACTCAACATAGACTGAAGAGAATGAGAGAGAAAAAGAATGAAATGGACCTATATAAACTCCCATAAAAGCAAACTAATTGTTGAGCCTACAAAATAAGTTTCGAGCTTCTAGATTGAAAAATTACAAAACTTCCATACAAAATTTCATCCCCTATTTCAACCCCTTACAACTCTTTTTTCGGCTTAAGAAGTATTCTAGGTTACTTCTGATATCTCCAATAATATGTGTACACAGTTTTATGATGATCGGTTTAGTAATTTTAGCGTGAAAGCGTTACAAACAAACTTACATTCACATTTATAATATTAGAAGGGATATTGTAATTACCATCGGAAAGTCAGCTTAGTGATTGCGTTATAGTTTAGTCTTCTTACAACACTTAGCCCGAATGAAATCTAAATATTTTATCTCCTATTTGCTCTCCATACATTTTGTCTGTTAGTTAGTTTAACTAGCAATCAAACAAGTGTCCCGTTCCATACATTATAATTTGAGTCGCAAAACGACCAAAACATTTTAATTATAAAATAATAAAATGATCCCACATCAATCATATTCTATAACCCCATTTTACGACATACATTTAAAACTTCCCGGAACGAAACACGTAATTAAACCGAAGTAAACCAGAACAGTAATGAACACTTTGTTATACCGAAAGTTGCGCAATAAATGTGGGCTCGCGGCACACCCGGACACTACATAGAAAAGACGATTTAACAACCCACACATATTGATGACGTTTGTGCACGACAAATGCGTGTGTGAGTACACAATCACACAACGCGATCAAAATAAAAGGCGACCCGCTAAAATGCAGGTTCATAATAACACGTTTGTCCATTATTTGGGCGTGTAATATGGACTGTCCACCCGATTTCCCTCTGGATTGCGAGGTAGCAGTGCGCGCGTAGCGGAGTGTCCATTCTGTATGTGGTTCTATATTATGTGTTCTATGGTTGGAGCGGAGTGCGGGCGGAATGTGGACAATCTCGGAGTGGGGCGGTCAGATTGTGCGCGTGTTGGCCCAACGGGGAACTCAAGGGGATTTGTTGTTGGTGAGATTCGATTGCCCGCGGCGTTGACTGACTTCTCAAAGTTTATACGCAGTTGTAGCGGTATTGGTGGTCTAGTGGCGACATGTCCAACATGCGGTTGAAAGCCTCGGCGCTGCGACAATAAGTCATCGCAACATTTTGGCTTCGTTTTGAATTGCTCAGCTCTGGACCAGCGCAGTGAATCGGGGTCCATCCTTTCTCTCAGAGAGAACGCGGGTCCCGGTAGTATATCCTCCCTTGCAGTTGATCTGGCGTGTCGTGTTTGATTCATGCTAGTTTGCAAGTAAATCTACTCAACTGGCAACAGGCAGGATATTCAACTGGTGGTAAGCGCGCCCATAATTATTGCAGAATTCCAAAAGAGGTCAAGATCGAGCGTTTCCTTGAGTTTCGTCGCTGCCCCCGCCCCGCCAGGGCCGGAGCGAATTATTCCTGGAAAGCCATTAGAGAAGGAATAACACCTACTTAATTGAGTTTCCGTACTTTAATTGAAATCGTGCGTACTCCTGCTGAGGCGCAGATGTCCGGGTTTTACCTATTATTGTAATGTTCGCATTCCATTATTTAAAATAGCAACATTAGGCACGGTAAGTACGAGAGAATGACCTCCGCGGCGTATGCGGCGTTGAGTGTACAAAGCGTAAGGTTACGGATTTGTTTCCCGCGTGAACTACCCAAGGATTAAAGTATATCGCAATAAAAACTATTCAATGTCCTTTCCCAGGATTCAAACTATCTCCATACAAAATGTTACTAAGTTCATTCAGCAGCTGAGAACAGACTTTCCAAACAGACTGATTATTCGCTATTTTAATAACCATTATTATCGTCGTCATCTTCATCATCATCTATCCATATCGTCCCACTGCTGGGCAGGGGTCTCCCCTCGCTTTCATGAGGAGGATTAGACTGTAATCCACAACAGCCGGTCCGGATTTGTGGATAGTAATAGTTGTATGAATTTATGATTATTAGCTGGCGCTCTCGTCCGGTAGTGGTTGTAGAGGCGAGTAGATCAGTGTGGTCTGTAGAGGTGGAGACGGTACTCCCGCCGCGCCGCGCTGCTGCGCTGTACGGTTACGAGCGGGTAGGGCACGGCTGGGTCGGCGGGACGCCGCCGCCGTACCCTACGCCGCAGGATTATTGTTTGTTTATTGGGAAGGGATTGAGGAATGGGCGTGTTTATTTTATGCGAGCATTTAATACGGAGACAATCCAACTAACGTCATTACGGAGTTTGAGTGTTTTGTTAGACGCTCGCGCGGGTCGGGGTAGGATCGGCTCAGGGCTAACAGAGCTTGCCGCAGCGGCTATACGTAGTGCTTTGTTTGTTTTAGAAATTTATAGGTAGTTATTATCACAATTTGTTAAGTGACTATACATAATAGGTTTTCCTTGTTCTGTGGTGTTCAAATAAAGGATTTGTCTATCTATCTATGTATAATAATGTACAACGAAAAGCCAAACATGAAATAATTATCACAACACTTTTTTTTTAATTGTCAGTCCACACAATATTTTTGCTGCCTCTGATCACTAATCCAAGAAGTCTAATGTGTAAGGACCTATTCCTACAGAGCATCGATGTCCTCAATATTAGGACACGTTAAATCAATTTGTATTAAACATCTTAAAGTACTCCGCAATGACAAAATCAGTTTTGGTCTCTGATAATAAGAGCCGTCCTTTTGGTCTGAAATAAACTAGTGTATTCCTAATACATTAAATTAATATAATTCACCGACGGAAGCGTGTACACGAGTACAGTGCTCCCTTTCACACGAATAAGCAGAGAAAGGGAAAGAGAGAAACAATTAGTATTCTGCCGGCTTGTCCTCCGTCGTCCGTAATCGCAGCTCTCACTAGAGTAATTGCGATAAGCTTCTAGATTGCTTCTAGCTTGCATCCGCACTATACATTATTACAATTCACTCCAAAAACTTCATGTTTTGTTTTAATTTCCTTTTAAACAGCAGCCATGATAAACCAATTTCTTTACAACATTATCGTCATCATCAACCCATATCCATCCACTGCTGAGGGGAAACCCCTCACTTTCATGACGAGCATTAGATCGTAATCCACCATGGAGGCCTAGTCCGGATTGATGGACAACATACGTACCTCGGAAATAATTAGGGTAATATAACCCACATACCCAGGTTTCCTCGCGGTGTTTTGCTTCACCAAAAAGCGGGTGATAATTATGTATATAATATGTTTTACAAGAAACACATTGGTACGTGCCCGCACTGGGATTTGAACTCACGACCCTCTCCTAGGAAGGCGGACGTTCGTTCTATAGGTTCCCACTGCCCAAGTTCCTTTACACACTCCTAACTATAATAATATGTTGAGAGGAGCTGCCTGGCCTAGGCTATGTTAGTAGACAGCTCGAGACAGCTACCCATCTGGAGAGCATATCTCCTGACAGCTAGATTATCTTAGATTTTCAACCTTGTACAACATAAGCAACCGAATTACTTCGTGTTCTTTACATTTAACTCTAGTTGTTGTCCACGGCTTCGTTCATTGTGGTATTTTTATAGATATTATTAATCGGTTCCCTGTCAAAGATCGCTGGCTTATACCGACGTTTTTGTCTTCTTATTACGTGTAGGTTATATTTTATTTTATTTAAACAGTACACAGAATCAAAACTATTTATAGTTATTGTGTTTAAGATTCATGTGATGTCGCATAATAATTATTGTGCAGAAAGTTTGCGCTTCGAAATTCTCTAAAGGTTTTAATTAACGTGAAAATTCTTGGAACCAACACTTAAACTAAATTTTTCCTAACACTAAAGTTATCGAGATCAAAGGACGGCCGCTCGTGTTCTTAATATTCCCGTAGGCAGGACAACTTAAATTAATTTTAATGAAAAGTAAATTAACTCGCTGTGCGTAGAGCAGCTCCACGTAGTTTTACGGAGCTCTCTCTTGGCTAATGGAGATTAATTATGGATTTAGTTTTTAGTTAAATTGAATAATTAACGATGCTGTAGATAAGATTATTGAACGCTACCAGCCCCTCACTGTCACCGGCTGTTAATTAGTTTTCTTAGTGACTTATTAAATACAAAAATATGTATTGTATAGGTGTCAAAAAAAAATAATTAAATCATGTAGTCATAATTTAGTAACTACAAATTTGTGAAGTTGAAAACCAATAACAGATTTCTGAAATTAAGTAGGCATATTATGTGAAAAGCCAATCTCACAATTTCTCAGAGTAGCGAGCGCAGTGCAGTGTCGTGGACCATTTTAAAATGCAAAAATATGCTGCAACTGTATCGCGAACTGTTGTATTAAAACAAAACTATTGTACAATTGAAGTGTGGTGCCCGCCGCAGCACTCAGCCGTACGAGCCTCCATTCAATTAGAACTAGACTGTAGACAAAGCACCTGCAAATCTGTTCAAACAATTTACTTTCCAAAGAATTAGCATCTAAATCTAAATTCCCTCTACAGAATAGACACAAGAGATTCAATCTAAAAATGATTACCCGAAAGTACCCCAAAGTAAGCGTCTAAAGACAAAAAAGGTAAGTGCGGGCCGAGAGCCTCTTGGCACGCACTAACCGTCCTTTAAAAAGGGTTCGCCTCCAGATTTCAATCCTAACTTTTTATTCGTCGGTGCCCACTCTATTTCTCGGCGGATTACGCGTGATCTTGTAAGTTTTCACTAGAAAGGCCCTTTATGGGGCCGCCGAGCTTTGCGAGATAGGGGGTAATGACGGCGGCTCAATGGCCAGGGCTGCGGCGCCGGAAAGTGCGCCTTTTCGCGCGGCCGGAAGCCCGATATGCACTCGGCGGAGGAGGGTTGCCGAATGAAATTCCGATCATGTAAATGAGCAAAACATTTTCACCTTCGAGATTACAACTGATTTCAATTTTGTGTCTTTAAGGCAGTGTCTGGTTTTCTCACCAAAATAAATTGAATGGAAATTTATAAACGAATTTTAACCGACGGGATTATGTAGAATTTAAATTTTTTTTTTTTTCTTTTCATATAATATTATTATGATTATTTTTTTCTACACAAAACCTTTCTAGCGATAATATTTTTAAATGCTTCAGCAGCCACCAAATGATTGACCACTATACTACAAAGGCTGTTGAAGAGGATAATATTTTAATCTACGAAATTTGCACGCCTAATTAAGCTAAACATGTTTGTGCATTAACTTTGAATTTTTATAAGATTTTGGATGCATGGTTATTTAATTTATGTACATATGCATGTGTTCGCACGTGTTTATGCAAATAAATATATCTTTAGCTTTATCTTTATCTTTAAGTGTTTGATATGTAACATACTTGCAATAAACTATGAAATTTATTTTTAACAAGACTTATAGATGGTGAATATTGCACATATTTTTTACCTACAGATAATAATGCTGTATTGAGTGAGCCGCCGGGACAGCCCTGCGCGGGCGGCCAGCGGGCGGCGGGCGGCGGGCGGCGGGCGGCGGGCGGCTGCGGCGATCGTATTAAATGAGTGCGCGGCTCGTAAACTTGCAGATTTGTTGATTCCGCGCCCCGGGGACCGCGCGCGCCGGACGAATCTGATAAGAATCCAAATGCGGCTGCTCATGTAGGTTCTCGTATGTCAAGGTGAAGACGGTCAAGGTGATGAGAGGCTTAGCCTTTTCACAAAGAGTGATGGCGTTGTCCGCTTTGTCACCACCGTTCTGCTCGCTCGCCACCTTACAGCCGGATCCGGCACCGCCTCCACATCTAGTGGTCACAGAACCTTAAGTTTCCTCCGAGCCATAAAACCGTAAGGACCCATGATTACATTCACCAAAAGAGGGTAACCAGATAGCGGCCTTCACTTGAGGTGATCGTATTAACTTGCAGCTTGTCGTAAACTTGTAGATGTGTCGACTGGGACCCGGGGCGGGGGTGCGGGGTGCGGGGGGATGTTTGATGTTATCGACGCTGGAGGTAAATCGTTCGGAGATTCGGGTGCTTGCGGGTAAGCGATTGGTGCTTTTTTGCGGCCATTTACTTGCTGTTTTTACGTCTTGGACATTGGTAACGTCGAGCCTTGAGAGAGTACAACTGCGTGTTAGAATGATGGCGGTGCGGAAGGAATTCGTTTGATTGTTCTGACTCCGGCTGCTGGATCACTATAGATATCATCATCATCATCAATCCATTTAATCCCACTGCTGAGTACGGGTCTCCCCCATGAGGAGGATTAGGCTTTAATCCACCACGGGGGCCCGCTCCGGGATAGTGGACTATTGATATACGATGTTGAAATGGTAGTTGACAAATGGAAATTAAAAGACACTGGGCCTCGCAAGATAAACAATTTAATTGTATCTTTGATATCTTAAGTAGTTAATACACGTGGTTTAAATAACATCGATAGTTTCTATGTGGGATTTGTAATTCGTTAATTATAATTAGTCAATAAATAAAAAAATATTATAGTTCTTACCTAGCCCTCCCCTATTCTGAGTAAACAATAACTCTCCTACGACTACGCCGCTGGAGTCTATCGTGGAAAGTTTTAATAAGTTATCAAGCTCTTATCTCTCGGCTAAAGTGCCGAAGTATCGCATTATTTAGTGTTTGGCTGTTCGCGGGTAGCCCTTGTGTTATTTTTATAGACTTTATGTCCTACATAATATAGATTTCAAACCAGTCTTCTTTTTGACTGGAAAAAAAAAGTGGGATTGCAGCTTCGATTCCCGCACAGAACAAAGATTTTCGTGAACCCAAGTAAAGTTATGTAAATGTTCATCGGCGTAGATAAATAGATAGATAAACTCTTTATTGAAACACCACAGAACAAAGAAAACTTAAAAACTAGAACAAAACAAATTTTACAATTAGTGTCACAATGGGCGGTTACAATGGTTTACAACGTAAATAATTTAAACTAAATTACGGAGTTTCTAATGTCATACGATACATTAGAAGAGAACGTACGAGTAGGTATATATAGTAATTAAATTTGGTTAACTATTCCTACACGTGCCAGAGGACATTATAGTGGGTCGGGACACGTGTATCAAATTATTGATAAAATAATATATACCTAACTGGTATAATTTGGGAAACTTCGCAATACTTACGAATTGGAAAGTCATCGCCCTTCAAGTCTAGACATTCAGAACAAAAGGAACGAGACAATTGAAGTCAATAGCTCTCAGAACAGCTCCTTCATGTGGACACGAAAAATATGGATTACCAGTTATAAATACGCGGCACTTAGGATCCCAAGCCGTATTATATAACACAAACGTAAAAGAAAACTGGATTCATTTGGACGCCACGGAGGCCGTCGATATAATCTGTTTCAATTTGTTTTTTTTTTACTTTCAGGTTTTTTGATGCTTACCATCAGTTGAATGACTTGCTCGTCTCGTTATTCCGTCAGATGAAAAAAATCTCTATGCTATAATGTAATAAATAAATTTAATTATTTAATTAATTTACTGAATCATTACTTTGACTAAACTACCTACCGGCTGAGAATTGACATTTTGTCTTATAACTACGGAAAATGTAAACCACTAGAAAGACACTGGCTGAATGCAGTAAACGTGCGGAGCCAAAATAAATACAGCCGGGTTTATATTTCTCGCGTTATTTTAATTTTTCAACGTCATGTGGCTTATATAAATGTAACTTAGTCGTATGTGCCAAGCCTTATACTCAGAATATGTATGTAATATCAATTTGTATCACATAATTATTTACATTAAAGTAGGTAGGTAGGTAGGTACTTTGATAGAAGAGTCCTAGGTCTGGTAATACGAGTTTAGAGCCTAGTGCGGGAACCAAGTGCTTCGCTTTTTGATGTGTTCAAGTGCACATTTTAAATGTGTTCGAATTATATTTTTATTTTTATTTTTGGATGCATAAATCAACATAAAGTTAAAATAAGGAATAAAGTGAAGGAAACAAGAATGCGAGATGATAAGTAAAAGAGGGATTGATGTTCCTTGTGTGAATGAGACCAAGCGCAAAGAATGTGACACCACCACGCATGGACCCTACACAGCCTATTGGTCTTTAGTTCCAGAAACCAGTAGAGCGTGTCAGGGAGTTGGTGTACTGCTTTCCGCTGGGATCGTAGCATGTGGAAAGACGTAGTCTCTGCCTATCCCAACGGGAAATAAGCACGACTGTATGTATGTACGTATGTGTGCAACATAAAGTAGGTATATCAAGATCCCGCACTCGTACAACTCGTGGAAAAGTCTGCGCTGATCCCGCGCCTAACAAACTCGCGAACTTTCATTAGCTCTCCGCCCTGATCCCCCGGGGATACCTCGCACATCCCTTATTATATCCGCTCAGGTGATAAGCGGAAATATCCAATAAATATACGGCATGCGCGGACTAGAGCTGCTGCTGGAGCGATACTGAGATGGTATCGATACTTTTGACTGCCATATCTGATACTGATTGTACATCATTTGTTTTTTAGCGGTGATTGAACAATAGGTTACATCTTCTATCATCTGCCTTGATACTGATATTGTTTACTTATTAGGAGGACAAATTTTTCGGAGTTAACACGCCACAACGTTTATTGTTTGTGAAAATAATTGGTGCTTGTAATAAAAATAAAACAAAACTTACATTTGTTGGTATCAAAAATATATATTACTAGCTGTGCCCCGCGGTTTCACCCGCGTAGTTCCTGTTCCCGCAGGAATATGGGGATAAAATATAGCTTATGTTACTCGCTGTCAATGTAGCTTTCCATTAGTGAAATATTTTTTTAAATTGGTGCAGTGGTTAAGCCGAAACTTGACATATTCCTATAGATACTTTCATCTCCTATATTTATTGTACCCCTCAAGGGTAAAGTCTTACAAACTTTGAATGCCAAATTTATTTATATCTAATCAAAAGCCTAAAAAATAAATTTCAAGCTTCAAAAATGACGATACTTCCATACAAACTTTCATCCCCTATTTCAAACCCTTACAATGCATTTTTTGCAATAAAAAGTAGCCTATGTCCTTCCCTAGGCTCTAGACTATTTCTGTACCAAATTTCATTTCAATCGGTTCAGTAGTTCAGGCGTGAAAGAGCAACAGACAGAGTTACTTTCGCATTTATAATATAAGTAAGGAAGTAAGGATAAAGAAATAGTGCTGTCTTTGCCATATTTCAAATTAGGTAACGTCTTGGTGTTTGGTGTTGCTATAATTATAAAAAAACAATTGTAATTTATTATAATGTTTTTCAAATTAAAATTGATAAAAATCTCAAATCTCACTATCACGAACGACACCTAATATTCTACATTTATAAAAACTTCATAATTTTCTTTCAAATAAGCAGTAACGCTTCTAAATACTAACTGGTATGAATGCAGTCGATACTAGTATCGTTCCGATCGCGTCCGGCGGAGAGCCAAGCGTGAGTAATAAGGACGGACTCGCGTGTAATTCGTTCCACCGATGTTCCGCCGCCGCGCCGCGCCGCGCCGCCCGGCGCCCTCTCGCGTCACATACCATAATATATTTCTGCTAAGATACCACCTTAAAATACGTATTATTGTGTCAGGTGGTTCGCTTCGGTGCTTTTCTAATTATAGGATTTGGAACTGATTTTAGGTGGTATTTTTTCGTGTGACTGCTTCATACAAAATAATGTCGGTTTCATGACGGCCTCTGTGATGCAAGTGAGTGATGAGCCGACTGCAAAACGTAAGGATGCGGGCTCCATTTTTATTTCCCCAAAAACCTGATCAGACCTTTTACAAACATTTGCAAATAAAAATTACCCAAATCGGTCCAGCATTCCTTTTTATTTATTTATATAGATAAATGACAGAGAAAGGCAAATAATTGAGTGAAGTATCATGGTCACCTGACCTACTCGGAACGTGACCACTTTATCTTACCGTTTTCTAAAGTTTCTCTTCTGAACAAAGAACTCTACTCGCACAAAAGAAGACAGTACGATAATGAACAATTTGTCTCTTTCCCTCGTCCCTTGCGTTTGTAGGTAGATTTATAAAAACGTATTATCAAAGCAAAACGAAAGTTAAATAAAAGTAGCGGACAGGTAATCAAAACCTCTTTATTTACCGACGCCTCGTCGTTTGTAGGTACTCGTACGGCTCCATAATGAGGCCCGAATTAGACTATTCTGAAAACAGGCCCTTTGCGTTCCCTACGATCCAGAAATGATAAGCAAAATAACTTATTGAAAAGGTTATATTTAGGAAATAATGTGCTAGCTTTACGTTACTTTTTATGAGTTCGTTATTACAATTCAATTTACGTTATTCGTGTTTCATTTCGTGTTTATTTGGCATTTGAAAAACAAAAATTAGTATTTTTTTTTATTTTTTATTTGACTGAGTGACGAGACGAGCAAATCGTTCACCTGATGGTAAGCGATACGCCTGCCCATAATAGTTACAGTGCCACCCATAACCATGCATTGCATAATCTTGTGGGGCACTGCACTGCGCTCGTCACCCTGAGATTTTGGCTCTAAAGTCTCATATGCCCAGTAATTTAGCTGGAAACAGAAACTTAATTGTAATTAAAAATCTGGTAATTGAAAATCTTTGAATGTTACAGGGATTCCGTAATAGTGTTTGAAGATGGTTCGTTTTGTTTATGGCGGAAAAGTAAATATTTAAACACTTTTTTTTCGGTTTCGGAGCTAGACCAGATAATGAGAGTAATTCGCGACAACCACAGATCATTCTTGCGTTATTTTGGGGCGATATTTAGCATAAACTGATGATGGCGGTGTTTATAGACTTTCTTTAGTATAATATAGGGGCATTTGTGGCAAATATCTTAATAAAATGACGTAAAGAATGTACTTGAATTATCGCGAATTTCTTATAATTTAATATAGTTACGCGGTCTAGTTCTAAAAACGAAAAAACTGTTTTAAAATGAATTCACCACAAAAATCGAAATTTCTCCTTTTTCAGTATGTAATAGTAATTCCGTTGATCAAGAAAACGTGCCTACAACATAGATGTATAGAAAAATCCAATTTTTCAAGTAAAGTAATAGAGCTCGTCCCCGAATGCCTGCGCTAAAGTATTGACAAATCGGACCGCATTAGTCTGAGTTATTCGCGTAATCTATCTTCCATCGGTCATCCGACGTCTCGGGCCCAATTTGATAAGTAATACCGCGGCATTCGGCATTCGGCATTCGGCGTCCTCGCTTTATACTTCATGCTGTAGAATCGTAGAGATAGCACGCTACGCGTAACGTGTGCTACGAGTCAGGCACGCTACGCGTCATGTGTGCGCTACGCCTCGCACGTGCTACGCCCCGAACGTGCTACGTGTTACACGTCTTTGCATGAAATGAAGAAGCGCTTCAAACGCAATTACTGCATCTTGGTTATACTTTTTTTCTGATCTAGTCTTTAAATGTGATTTATTGGTAATATTTATCACTTATTTAAAATACATGTTCTATTTTAAGATAGACTTGAGAGTCATTATAGAATAATAATTATTATATTATTATGTGTAAAAATAGAGCTTAAGCATTATGGGGCCATGTATGCACCCGCTAGAGCATTGCAGTTTATTGGGTATGAGCGGCCAGATTTCAATTAATAATTAAAATTGATCTTAAAAAAATCGTCCGAACTGTAGTAATATTTAGCTGTAACATTCTTATAATATCAACAAACTATTTAGTAATAAATTCTCATTGTACAACGACAAATAAAACACCAGTCCAGAGTCCAGATGAATATTTTAATTCGGAACGCACTTTAACGTTAGTGACCGAAGGTTAACGATCGTAACCTGCTCACCCGAACACCCCCGACACGGCGCGACAAACGCTTGCGCGATGCAGGATTTCGCATGGGCGACAAGATCGCCATCTAGTATCATCCGATAAAAACTTAAATAGAATTACAAATAAACCAATAAATTCGACAGATGGCTCTGCACTTAAAACATAAACAAAACAAAAAAAAAATGTAAACAAAATCCTTCTACATTCTGCCCACCAAGGACAAACTACCTTTGTCCTTTCACCTGTACTGCCCACCGTGAAACGGTGCCAGATTTCTTAACTAATTTCTAATCAAAAAAAGGTTTGTCATTAGTGAGTTAAACTGTAGTTTCCTTTTGACAAACTTACAAAACAAAAAAAAACAATAACATAAGTGGACTGTATTCCTTTTCCAAAACATAACTTAAATTTAACCTTAGCTAGATCAAACGGTCACAGGTAATACACACAACCTTGATGTAGGCCGTTTGATGACTGAGTTTTGTGTACGTAGCGTAACTACGCGTGTGATACTGTCTGTACCTGGGTGTTTAGTTACCACTCGACCAAGTAACCATCTACACGGAGGTAAGCCATCCTCCTTAACTAAGACTACGTCTCCAATCTCAGGTTCAGGAGTTTGGTAAGCCCATCTATAACGATGCAGAAATTTTGTCAAATATTCCTGGGACCAACGTCTCCAAAAAATCTGCAACATTTTTTGCGTCAACTGCCACCTACGCAGACTACTGACAGTTGACGTTTCGTAATTGTGGTCAGGAGCAGTGAGAAGAGGCTCACCGACCAGAAAGTGCCCCGGAGTCAAAACATTTGCAGAATCTGATTCTGATTCAAGCCGCGACAATGGTCTCGAGTTTAGACAGGCTTCAACCTGTATCAGAAGCGTGGATAACTCCTCGT
Source organism: Campaea margaritaria (assembly GCA_912999815.1). Lineage (NCBI taxonomy): Eukaryota > Metazoa > Arthropoda > Insecta > Lepidoptera > Geometridae > Campaea > Campaea margaritaria. The sequence continues at coordinate 115,080 of OU538813.1, read as the reverse complement.
AGGTTAACGTGGAGTTGCCCAAAACCTTTCTTAAATGGGTTTTGACAGACTTGATTCCCGCTTCCCACAAACCTCCAAAATTGGGTGAGTGAGGAGGTATAAAGTGCCACGCCGTGCCATTATTTGCCAAAGCTGCAGCCACCTCTTCCGTCAGACCTGCACTCTCCGATGAGACTAACGTCCGCAACTCACGGGATCCACCAACAAAATTGGTTCCGTTGTCGCTCCATATATCCGTGCAATGGCCCCGACGAGCAACGAACCTTTTGAAGGCTGACAAAAATCCTTGTGTGGTTAAGTCACTAACTACTTCAATGTGCACAGCGCGGGTGACCATACAGACAAAGAGGCATATATAGCCCTTGTAGGCGTGGTGGCCGCGACCCTTTGACGTCCTTATATTGATAGGTCCTGCGTAATCTACACCACTACTTTTAAAAGCTCTCGCAGGTGTAACTCGAGCAGCCGGCAACTGTCCCATCAGTTGGGTAGATGCTCCCGTGTTTTGTCGAATGCATTTTATACATTTGCGAATGCATGCTTTAGCCAAAACCTTTGAGCCTAACACATAATATTTGGTACTTAAGTAAGTCAGCATGAGCTGAATGCCCCCATGTAGAGTTCTTCCGTGGGCATCAGCTATAACTAAATCTGTCAACGTTGACTTCTTCGGCAGCAGTATGGGATGCTTCATACTTTCATTGAACGGCGACTTCTCCAACCGACCACCCACTCGCAACACGCCCTGGCTGTCGACAAAAGGATTTAATGATTTTAATGGGCCTTTCATCCTTGCCAATCTGCCTTCATTCTTCAAAAGTTCAAATACTTCGCCGAAATGTTTCTTTTGACATTGCTTTACGGAGACTTCTAATGCCTCTGACAATTCTCTAGATGTGAGATAAATAGTTGGATTGCGTTTTTTGACTTCGGACACCTTTAAGTTCAAAAAACGCCTGCAGTACGCTACTATTCTAATCAATTTAGACAGGGAGGAGTATCTATTCCAAATAGACACTTCTGCTACTGCAACATGTACCTTTACTTCTTCAAGCTGAGTCTCATTGTTTTGTGGTTTATTGTATGGAACCACCTCTTTGCGCAGGATATCTGGACCACTAAACCATAATTTATGTTCCAGGAGTTCTGTAGGGGTTATGCCCCTAGACGCGCAATCTGCCGGGTTTTGCCCGGAGGAAATATGTGCCCACTGACTCGAATCCAGTGTAGTCAATATTTCGGACACCCGATTGGCAACGAACGTTTGCCAGCGACTCGGATGACTGTTGAGCCACGCCAAAACCACCGTGGAGTCCGTCCAAGCCCGAATGTTTGACTTCGATACGTTCAAAGTTTCCGCTACTTCTACTAGCAGTCTCGTTACAAGTACTGCGCCACACAATTCCAACCTGGGAATGGAAACTTGCTTGATGGGCGCAACTTTCGTTTTAGATGTTACCAAGGTGACATGAACTTGACCTGAGACATCAATCCTTCGAAGGTACACCGCTGCCGAAAATGCCAACTTGGATGCATCGGAGAATCCGTGAAGTTCGACCAGCGAATCAGTTACGTTGGTCCCGTACCATCGAGGTATGTTTATTTTTGTTAACAAAGACAGATTTTCTCGGTAAGTATCCCATTCCAATAATAACTTACCCGTCACTTCTTCATCCCACTCCACTCCAGCGATCCATAGCTTTTGAATTAATATTTTTGCTATTATTACACAGGGTGCCACCCATCCTAGTGGATCAAACAAACGCGCAATATGAGAGATAATTTTTCTTTTTGTTACAGGTCCGGTTTCGAGCGGCAGGGTCACCGAGTAATGGAATTCATCAGTTCTTCGGTTCCAGGTAAGTCCTAATAACTTTATTATTTCGTCCATTTTTAGCTGTAGCTCTTCTCGCTTGTCATGCTTTTCATTTCCTGATTGCTTAATTGCTTCTAATAACTTTTCACTATTGCTTATCCATTTTTGTAATACAAAACCTCCTTTTTTCAACAGGTCGTTCATTTCCTGAGCAATGGTTACTCCTTCGGCAACAGTATCACATCCCGTTAATAAGTCATCCATATAAAAGTCATTGATCACCCTTTCAGATGCCATTGGATACTTCACTCCTTCGTCGTGCGCTACTTGTTGGAGACTTTTTACGGCAAGATAAGGAGCCGAGGCGGTACCAAAGGTCACTCGTAATAGTCTATAGTCTTCGGCCTTTGCTTCTGCATTTTCCTTCCATAACAACCGCTGATAATTGGCATCTTCGTCTGCCACCTTCACCTGGCAGTACATTTTAACGATGTCAGCAGCTATACATATAGGATGTTTTCGCCAACACATCAGCAATTGCCGCAATTCCGGTTGTAGTGTAGGCCCCGTCATTAGCGTATCGTTTAACGAAAGACCGTTTTCATATTTACATGAGGCGTCGTAGACCACTCTTACCTTAGTCGTATCCTTATCGTTTCTTACAACAGGATGGTGAGGTATGTATACTGCATTAATGTTTTTTACTTCTGTTTCAGGGATTTTCTCAATAAACCCCAGCTGTAAGTATTCTTCCATCACTTCTGTATATTTCTTATTTAGGTCTGTATTCTTCTTGAATCTCGAGTATAATCCCTGCAATCTTTTTTCAGCTATCGCTCTGGAATTACCATCAACGCATACCGGTCCAGTTGTCTTAAATGGAAGCTTAACAACGTATCTTCCATCGGGGTCTCTTTTGGTTGTTTCAGCGAAATATTGTTCACATCTGATTTCTTCCTGACTCATCATCTTCTTTTGTGGTTTGGGATCAGCTTCTATCTCCCAGAACCTTTTGAGTAACTCGTTATCCTCAATGCACAAATGCATTGCTACAACGTTAGCGGATGTAGACTCTGATGTGACGCACGTGCCTGACAATATCCATCCCAGCGACGTTGCCTGAGCTAATGGACAACCTTGTGGACCCTTCTTGATTCCCTCTTGAATGACTTGTCCGTAGATCTCAGCGCCTAGCAAAATATCAATTTTGCTTGGTAAATGATACTGAGGATCGGCTAATGGAACATCGCCGTCTAGCCAACTTACCTCTTCCATCTTCCGATTTGGAAGGAACGTGGTGACGGATTTGATCACATATGCCTGAACCGTTATGACAACATTATAGTCGATTCTTGAATGAATTTTCAGCTCAACCATATGTTTGGTTGTGGTAGTCTTATTACCTTCCAGACCCGATATAACACCCTTCACTGTATATTTTTTGACACCCAAGTGCTGGACAGTTGCCTCTGAAACGAACGAAGCCTGGGAGCCTTGATCGAGTAAAGCTCTGATATATTGATCCCCACCCTTTGCCGACTCAGCCCATACGACTGCTGTCGCCAAAAATACTTGACGCCTTTCAGGCAAGTGACCAAAACAAGAGACCACCGCCGCCGCTTCTACCGTACCAGAGGTTGCTACCGACTTACCAGCGGTTGAGCCACATTCACCTCCTCCAGACGTTGAAGCGCCAGTATTTGATATTTGGGAATTACCAACTCCACCCGAACCATTGGGATGAAGTAATGAATGATGCTTCGACTTGCACACTCGGCACGTTGTTTTACTAGGACAGAATCTGGCCGAGTGGTTACTAGCCAAACAGTTATAGCACAACCTCTTGCTAAATACAAATTCTCTTCTTTTTAATACATCTTTATTCGCAAACTGTTTGCAAGTAAACAGTTTGTGTTCTTCATTACAAAATTCGCAAACAACCTTGGTGACATGTAAAACCCTATGGTTTACGGGTCTATTATATGTGAAATTTGATGGCCTGGCCTTTGCCTCTGGCTCTATGAACTCAAGGGCTCTAAATCTACTTTGCAAAAATTCACGAAATTTAACAAATTTAGGCAATTCATTCGAGTTTTCTTCCGAGACCTTCAATTCCCACTGTTTGCGGGTTTGTGCATCTAGTTTGTTTGCTATAATATGAATTATTATTATATCCCATGAACTAACGTCTACACCAATGTTTTTCAGGGCATGCAAACAATCTGATGTTGTATCAGCTAAATCTTTTAACAATGCAGATGATTCCACAGTACAGTTTTTTTGATTCATAAGTCGTTTCAATACACAATTTGCTAGGTAGTTTTTGTTGTTATACCTTGCCTCTAACTGACTCCAACATTCCTTGTAGTTTTCGGCGGTGATAGGTAATTGCCTAATCAACTGCTCCGCCTCTCCCGCCAAATGACCCTTTAAGTAATGTAACCGTTGCACATCATCCAACGATGCATTTGAATGAACCAGAGAAACGAAAAGATCCCGAAATGTAATCCACTCTTCGTACTTCCCAGAGAAGGTAGGAATTGTTATTTTCGGTAATTTTAGAGATGTGCAAGTGTTACCGTTACTACTATTTTGACCCTTTGGTGCTAATTTGTGCTGAGACCCATTCATCATAAGATCAATCTTATAATCTAAATAAGCTTCTTCGGTGTTTTCATACATATTATCTTGGACATATGAATTTGTTTGAAAATCCTCCCAGTCATCTGACTCATTAACAATATTCTCATGTACCTTCGTAAACCTATCCCATAACTGTTCTAGGTTTGTAAGCCTAGTTTGTACATACAGTTCCGAAATGCGTTCTTTCGGGGACTTCTTAAAATTAACATGAGCCTTGCGAATTTTTTCTTTGACATCTCTTTGCAGATTAAGATATTTCTGCATTTTGAATTTATTTAACAATTACCAATTCAAACCGAAAAGAAAATAAATATTATTTATAAAAATTTTCTAAGTCCAAAATACTGTCGAAAATTTTACAAGTATTTAGAAAGATTAAATTAACACCGAAGAAAAATTGGACATAGGTTCCCCGTATTAAGAAATTATTAAGAATTATTCTAAGTCTAAAATTATTTTAGAAAATTTTACAAGTCCAAAATATTGTTGAAAATTTTACAAGTGTTTAGATTTAATTCACACTGAAGGAAAATTGGGCATAGGTTCCCCGTATCAGCAAATTTTTAAGAATTATTCTAAGTCCAAATTTAGTCTCGATATTTTACAAGTGTTAGATTCTACATTAAACTTTAGAGTAATTTCATTCAAAGAGTTAGAGTTCAAATTTGCTTAAGTTTATTCACTTCCAAATAGAGTTCAAAGTTGCTTAACTTTATTCACTTTGATAATAAACTGTACTCACATTTGTCCACGACTCACACTTGACCGTTCCTGTCTTGACGTCACACTTAGCTTTTTCCGGGGGGACCGTTGACAGTACTGGGCCCTCCGCCCCTCCTCATCTGGTGCTGCTGGACTCGTAGCTGGCTCCCTGCTCCCTGCAGATCCTTCCTCTCTTCACCCTGGGCTTCCTTCCGACTTCCAAGTTCTTCAACTAGGTGCCGGTCCGAGTATGTCGACACTGACAGTCCGAGTCAGAGTGACACACCGTGACAGTAGGGTGACCCCACTGTTTTCGCCCCGAGCAGCGATCCACTGCCCATGCCTGGGTTGCGAGGTAATTCCTAACCGGCACTTCCGGTAGAATTACTGACGGAGTTCCTGTCTGAAGGAAGACTCACACAACGTCCGACTCGTAAGGACCAATTTGTACAACGACAAATAAAACACCAGTCCAGAGTCCAGATGAATATTTTAATTCGGAACGCACTTTAACGTTAGTGACCGAAGGTTAACGATCGTAACCTGCTCACCCGAACACCCCCGACACGGCGCGACAAACGCTTGCGCGATGCAGGATTTCGCATGGGCGACAAGATCGCCATCTAGTATCATCCGATAAAAACTTAAATAGAATTACAAATAAACCAATAAATTCGACAGATGGCTCTGCACTTAAAACATAAACAAAACAAAAAAAAATGTAAACAAAATCCTTCTACACTCATTTATTTCTTTTTTCATCGTGTCGGATAGCTTATTATGAATTTTCATTATTATTCTAAGGTATTCACCAAACCCATGGTTTGGGAAAATTCTATTTTTATCCGCATCATCGCGTTCCATTGAGAGACTGCTCACATGTAAGTTAGTTATACTTTTGGTGTTTGATTATTTATTATTATATACACATTAAATTAAATGAATGTTATTATAATGATTGTTAGAGCATGTATGTATGTATGTTATGTTCTAATAAAGTGTAGCAACATTCCCATCTTGGAGGTTCTATGAAACTGTCGGTAGTCCGGATATTATGTTTTTCATCTCTCCAGTCTAACTAGGAAGTATATTATAATGTGCAGGAACTCAAACAGTTTCTAAATTAAGTTTTATAGAAATACGTACCGAGAATGTTGGAATGATCAACAAATCTTATTACATTTTATTAGTAATAGTTTTTATGATAATTCTGGAAAAAGTAAGATAGTTCATACTTGTAATAGCAGATATTATAATGATATACGTTGGAAACTCTATCAAATATGTTACAGTCACTTTATTGATTAATAAAATAACACACCCATTACACATTGGCGGCCTCCGTGGCGTAGTGGGTGATGGGCCGACCCCGACGCGTGAGGTCGTGGATTTGGATCCCGTACAGGGCAAAGATTGGTGTAAACCTGAACTAATTGCTCTGAGTGTAGGCCTTCGTAGGACCATGGTCCTCGTGGTTCTTGATTTTCTAGATATAGGGAATTCTTGTAAGGGGTCAGGATTTATGACTTAAACGTGACTTTTTTTTTAAACTAGTGTGGTTTTTACCTTAGTTTTACAAAAATAATGAAATGGGTTATTATTTATGGTTACATTGTATAATTACTTATTCACAAATGAACATATTCTGCGGTAAACAATTTCCGGTTAACATATTAATACATTTTATGAAACATTCCGGTGAAAATAATAGTTATTTCTACCGCGAATATTGAAATAGCTCTGCGCTAATTGAAAACGCTGTTTGCTTCACTTTGAAACCTTTCAAATCGATGTATTTGCGATCATACAAACTGAAATGTCGCCAAATCAATGGATATTTCATAATAAAGTATTACAAAGCTTAACGAATACAAATGAAGCGCGGCATGGCGCGGCATGGCGCGGCGTGGCGCGGCGTCGTGCTCGTCCTGTTTAATTATGTCAACGTTAAGCTCATTTTATCCCGGAAATTCGATATTCACAGAATAACTTTTTTTAGCAATAAACGCTTTAACAGGTTTCATGCTGTTATTTCAACAAACAGGTATTTAAATTGGAATTATAATGAGTTTCCGGAAATGCGAGTCAGCCGCTCGACCGTTATTCCAACCGGATTCTCCTTCATCTCCTTTGTTTTAAGTAATCTTAATTCTGCGAAAGTCCTATTATTACAATCCCATCACAACCGTTATAGTCGGTACATCATATCTCCATCGCTACAACTCACCGTCAAGCAAAAACAGCAATCTAAATATGAGATGGCAAATCCGTTTCATCTTCAACATTTGCAACACACTTCCTTAACTTTAACAACAAACGAACATCGGCTACGCGGCTACGCGGCTACGCGGCTACGAGATGTTCGGGACCACTGGCAGTTCACTTGGCGGCGAGTTATTGTAACATTTATATAATACTCGCTCGACGTAGTTACGGTTCAAATTACTAAGATTTAGGGTAACGTGGAATATTACGCGAGCGCTACGAGCTCATCGCGACGGCGGCGGCGGGCGCGGCGTAGCGTGCGCTCGGCGCGCGGTCGCATCGGCTACTGGAGCCGTAGCGGCTCTACGCCGTGGAGGGCTTTGAGATTGCTCATTATGCCAAAGCGAGTCAGCCGACATTCGCTACATTATTTCGTTTAATAAAGTTCCCGGCTCGTGTATGCAGATGCGTTCCTGACGAAATTTCAGAGCGGCCTACACGCGACACGTGCAAAATTAAACGACGTCGGCGCGGATTAAACGAGAACGGATAATGTTATGCCGCCGTTACGGTTTATTCTGAGAGTGTATTGAACGATAAATTAACGAGAGCTCTTGGCGAGATCCGAGCGTCTCGCGATAACCAGGCGGAGTTTCATCAAGTTGCTAATGAAACTAAGAACACATTACGCTTTTAAATTAATATTACTGTCTCGTTTTCTCTTTCGCGAATGAAGTGATTTAGCTACTTACCTAGTTCGAACAGCCCCAGTACTCCCAGTACAGCTAGCCGGCCAGTTCAACAGTAGAAGGAGTATTTATATTATAAAAAAGATAAAACAAAGTTTATTTCTTTGAACACAAAGTTACGAATCTCATGCTCTAGATCTCTTTGAGATGGGTGAAGAGGTTACTTTTCTTTCTGTGTGTATATTTTTTCTTTGCCGACCTTTATCAATGATATTTAATTCTTAATTTATCAATCAACCGTGTTCTTGTCTTATTTGGGGATCTGACTCGAGCTCTGTAACCTCGCCGGGGCCTCGGCGCTCCGCACTCACGAGGTACTGGTCGTTAGCGGGCACTTTCTCTCTCCAAATTCGCTGGAACCTTGTCAAAGCCACGGATTAGCCGCGCCCCGTACTTCTTAGTAACGACTGATAACATCAGGATGACTGAGGTTTGGTACAAGGGAATTATTTTTATTTATTTTAGAATAGCTGTTAACGCAACACTCCCCCATACAAGCGCACGCACATAATGCGTAGCAGTGCATTGGGCTGTCACTGTCAGTGTCAGTGCCATCTGCAAAATCAATCAATCAATCAATAATTCACCCATGACTCGACAACTTCACTCTGCTACAAGACATTGCTCGCCCGACACGACTCGATCTCAACATATACAAGCAACATCAATTTTAACAAAAATAATAGAAGAAACTCAACAAACCCATCAACACACTTCGGCACGTAAGTGGTATCCTCAACAAGCTGGTCCTCCGAGTCGGATGCAAAAGGATTCGTCCAATGGCATCGTGGAAACTACTTCGTGGCAAGCACCAAGTGTACCCAGAGTCGTCGGCAGCGAGACTATAATCACAAGATACAACTACGTCCATTCGTCATTACATCGATACGATAAACGTCGATGCGAAAAGGACACGTGGCAGAGAATACCCAGGAACCGGCACAAACATCAAGGCATTTGTGAGTTCGTTCCATTTTCTTTATACATTCATATACTTATACCGAACACGGTTAAGTATTTCATTGGGTCAGACAGTGGTCAAGTTTCCGTACAACAGAGTCTACGAAACATTATTAGAAATTGTTGTACTAACCTACTATCTGAACAAATTCATAACGGCTTTATTATCCGTATACAAACACTATTGAACAATATTTCTATAATTTCTCAGCTTTTGCATGAAGTGTGAGACTATAAGTGCACATATGCAAGGTAAAGGGTGCGCTAAAATTTGCATTAGACCTAAGTTCCTAGCTCAGATATTTCTGCTTGGTTTGGACATACATAGAAGCATTAAGGTGTTCTTTAACTATACACAATTATTGTCATTGCACTTTGATCAATATCTACTGTGGCATTTTTTCATTTGCATTTGCTAACGCTTTGAAAAATGGCAACCAACTTAAAAGACTTGAAGAAGAAGCGCTCTTCTTATAAGGCAAAGCTTACACAATTTAAAAACTTTTTGGAACGCATAACGCCAAGCGATGCAATAAATAGCACGTCAATTGCTGAACTTAATGTAAGATTGCCTAAAATTGAAGAAATGTATAGTGAATATGACTGCCTACAGTTACATTTAGAAGGTCAAACTGAAATTTCAGACAGTGAGCAGTCAGGTGAATATCAGGAACGTGAGGAGTTTGAATGCTGCTACTTTGCAACAGTGGCCAGAGCCCGTGAGCTGTTGAGCAGGCACCCTTCTGCGGAGCCAGTGGAGGATAAATCCCAAGTGACAGGTTCTGTCCTTACAGCAGGTGGGCCAAGCTTAAAATTACCTATTATTCAGCTCTCTACCTTTTCGGGACGGTTTGAAGATTGGCTAGAATTTCATGATACTTATGTTTCGTTGATACATTCTAACTTGAGCATACCTAACATAAATAAATTTCACTACTTGAGATCTGCCTTAAAAGATAGTGCCAAACAAGTAATTAGTTCATTAGAATTCTCCGCCAGCAATTATGATGTTGCATGGCAACTTTTATGCGAACGTTACCACAATGATAAACTCTTGATAAGCAACCATCTACAAGCGTTATTTGATATTGAATCAATTCCAAGAGAATCTGCTTCAGCGTTGAGAAATTTAATTGATACTATAAATAAAAATCTTAGGGCTCTCAATTCTTTAAACATAAATACCGATAACTGGGACATACTGGTTATACATATGGTATCGAGCAAGCTAGATTCAGCTACCAGTAGGAACTGGAAAGAACACATTAACTTTTCAAAGGATTTGCCTGCGCTCTACACATTCATTAATTTCTTGAAGAGCCGTGCAGAACTTTTGGAAACTGTAGAACATTCAAATGTAAAGCGCAGATATAGTGAGCCTGCAAATACTAGAGCAAAGACATTTATCACAAATTCAACTATACAATCAAAATCATACAAATGTCCTTACTGCAAACAAGATCATCCAATTTACCAATGCACTCAATTCAAATCGCTGTCTCAACCGGCAAAGCTGGAGAAAGTAAAACAACTAAACCTGTGTGTAAATTGTTTACGGTTAGGACACCACATAAAACAGTGCAAACTCGGTCCATGTAAAATTTGTGCCAAATGGCATAACACAATGTTACACGCAGACGAAATTCATACACAGGTGGCACATACACCAAACAAAATTGAAAAGGAACTTGTAGCGTTAGCCACTAGTGAGGTACTACAAGCATGTCCTTCTTCGGAGCAGACGTTAGATAGTGGAATTGTTCTATCTTCCACTACCAACAATAATTGCGTCCTCCTATCCACTGCACTCATCAACATAGTTGATCGTCATGGTGCCACGCATACAGCACGTGCTCTACTCGATAATGGTAGCACCACTAACTTTATAACTGAAAATTTGAGTAAAAAATTGAAGTTGCCTATCCGCTCAGCTTCTACCACAGTGGAAGGTCTAAATTGCAAGTCGGTATACATTAATAAACGTTCAACGGTAAAGTTATCTTCTCGAACTGAAACCTTTGCTAAACAAATAGATTGCTTTGTAGTACCACAAATAACTCAACTGCTTCCTACGACACAACTCAATGTTACCTCATTGAATATACCACCAGGCATACAACTGGCTGATCCAGGTTTTCACACTCCATCCGAAATAGACTTGTTATTGAATGCTGAAATATTCTGGAGTGTTTTAGGAAGCAGTTGCATTTCATTAGGAAAAAACAAGCCAACCTTAAACGAAACTAAATTTGGTTGGTTAGTGTCTGGTATTGTACCAACACAAAAGGAAAACAAGAAATTAACACACAATAATACAGTCCACTGTCATTTCTCAAATGACATTCAGATGCAGCATCAACTTGATAAATTTTTCGAACTTGAATCTGTTCCCTCTTCTCGCACAACAACAAAAGAAGAGAATGAGTGTGAACAGCATTACTTACAAACAACGACTCGACTCAATGACGGTCGTTTTGTAGTAAAAATTCCATTTAAAAAATCCCCAGAAGTTTTGGGTGATTCACATCAGCAAGCATTGACTAGATTTTATTCTTTAGAGAAAAGATTTAAGCGAGATCCATCCTACAAAGAAAAATACTGTGAGTTCATGCAAGAATATTTAGATTTAGGTCACATGTCTGTAAATGAACAGAATACTGAGGCAGTCTCATATGTATTGCCCCACCACGGAATCTTGAAAGAATCAAATTTAACTACAAAAATGAGAACAGTTTTTGATGGATCACACATTACCACTTCAGGCTTTTCATTAAATTCAATACAGCATGTTGGACCGGTTATACAAAATGATCTCATAAGCATCCTTATAAGATTTAGACCACACAAATATGTGGTCACATCCGATTGTGAAAAAATGTATCGTTGCATTTTTGTAGCTGAAGAACAACGGTGCCTACAACAAATATTTTGGAGATTTGACCCTTCCCAGGCAATTCAATTATACAAACTTAACACAGTTACATACGGCACAGCATCAGCACCGTATCTAGCAACCCGCTGCTTAGCTCAACTAGGACTTGAATGTCCAGACCTAGTAGTTCGGGAAACAATTCTAAACGATTTTTATATGGATGATTACATAAGTGGACATGAAAGAGAATCGGAACTAGTCCGTATCTGCCAAAAGGTAACTAGCCAACTCAAAGAAGGGCAATTCCATTTGAGAAAATGGCGGTCAAACAGCCCACAAGTATTGAAACAAATCCATGATGATCCTCAGGTGGATCTCTTAAAACTAGTTGATGATGAAAATGCAAAAACATTAGGATTAAGATGGTCATGCAAAACAGACACACTATTTTTCTCCCTAAATATAAAATTTGACTGCAACAATATAAACAAAAGGTCAATTTTGTCAACAATAGGTCAAGTGTTCGATCCACTGGGCCTTATTAGTCCTTGCATTCTTCAAGCCAAGCTTATTTTGCAGAAGTTATGGACTTCTAAATTATCTTGGGATGACAAACTACCTCCTGAAACTGAGAATGAATGGCTATCGTTTATAAATTCAATTTCACACCTAAATGAAATTGCCATACCCCGACATGTATTGGGTAACTCATGCACACGCATAGAAATACATACATTCAGCGACGCATCGCTAGCTAGCTATAGCGCATGTGTGTACTTAAAATCATTGTCGTCTGATGGTAGCAAGCATGTAAATCTAATAACTGCTAAAAGCAGAGTTGCGCCATTGAAGAGCATGACAGTTCCACGTCTTGAACTTTGTGGAGCCATATTGGCAGTTCGTTTAGCAATCAAAGTAAAAAACGCATTGAGGCTAGACATACACGGATGGCGGTTTTGGTGTGACTCCACCGTTGTTTTAGGTTGGATTAGGACTCCAAAGGCAAGTCTCAAGTCATTCGTTCTGAATAGGATTAACGAAATCACAGAAAATACAGAAGCAAATATATGGGCTTATGTGCCTACAAATCTAAACCCAGCCGATATCGGCTCTAGGGCATGCAATGCACAACAATTAAAAAATTCTAAACTATGGTGGACAGGTCCATCATTCCTATTGGATTCTGAAGATCATTGGCCTAAACAACCCAATAATATTACTATTGACTTACCAGAAGTCAAATTCCAGTGTAACCTAGCAAGTGAGCAAAACAACTTTATAAACAAGTTTTCTGATTACAATAAATTGCAACGCACATTGTCATTCATGCTGCGATTCATTCATAACTGTCGGTTTCCAAACAACAAATATACAGCTTATCTAAAGGTACAAGAACTAAATGCAGCTAGCTTAACTTTATGCAAGATCGTCCAAATTGACAAGTTCCTTAAAGAATACAGTAGTCTCCACAACACAAGGGAAATACCAAATAAATCACCCTTACTTAAACTAAACCCATTCATGTTAGACAAAATTATACGCGTTGGAGGGAGACTCTGCAACTCAAATTATGACTTTGACACTAAATATCCGATTATACTGCATTCATCCCACCATGTCACATTACTATTGTTCAGGTACTATCATAAAATTCTAATGCATGCTGGACTTCAGTTATTGTTGTCCATCATACGACATAAATATTGGACAATAGGAGGGAGAAATCTTGCTAGAAAGGTCACACATGAGTGCATAACTTGTTGTAGATTCTCAGGAAAGTCTATTCAACCGATAATGAGCAGCCTCCCTAAGGAACGGCTTCATGCTGAATATCCATTTAGTAATATAGCTGTTGACTATGCCGGTCCCATTATGTTAGCCGACCGAAAAGGTAGAGGTTGCAGGCTAATCAAGGCCTACATCTGCATATTCGTCTGCCTCGCTGTAAGGGCAGTACACATAGAGCTTGTTACTGAACTGAGCACTGAAGCATTTATTGCTGCTTTAAACCGTTTTATAGCGCGCAGAGGTAAACCAATAAACATTTATTCAGATAACGGTACCATGTTTGTGGGTACATTTCACGAGTTTTCTAAATTCCTTAAATCAAAATGCAATGATATAAGTGCTTATGCAGCAGAGCAACTTATTAACTTTAAATTCGCTCCTGCTTATAGTCCACACTTCAATGGGCTAGCTGAAGGTTCAGTCAAGTCCTGCAAATTTCATTTAAAGAGAATTTTATCTCTGACTCATTTAACATATGAAGAAATGAATACCACTTTAATACAAATAGAAGGCATTCTAAATGCTAGGCCGTTAACCCCCCTGTCGTCTGACCCTAACGACCTTATATGCCTTTCACCTTCACATCTACTTCTGGGACGGACTATCACAATGCTGCCATCTTCAGCAAGTAACCTGGACGACAGGACTCAGATATGCACCTTGCCACGCTACAAGAGAGCTCAGGTGCTTGCTAACCATTTTTGGAAGAGATACTACCAAGAATACGTTTCAGAGCTACAGAAACGTGCCAAGTGGCAACGACAAGATGGTCAACTACGACTCGGTGAAATGGTGGTTGTAAAGGATGACCGCCTCCCACCCAACCGCTGGCTGCTTGGCAGAGTAGTCAAATTGTTCCCTGGTTCCGATGGTTGTACTCGCATTGCAGAAGTCAACACAGCATCGGGAATCCTGAAGCGGGCATACAATCGACTCTGCCCATTACCTATCTATGATTCCGTGGAACAGGATGTTCCACCCGCGGGAGCCTGTTAACGCAACACTCCCCCATACAAGCGCACGCACATAATGCGTAGCAGTGCATTGGGCTGTCACTGTCAGTGTCAGTGCCATCTGCAAAATCAATCAATCAATCAATAATTCACCCATGACTCGACAACTTCACTCTGCTACAAGACATTGCTCGCCCGACACGACTCGATCTCAACATATACAAGCAACATCAATTTTAACAAAAATAATAGAAGAAACTCAACAAACCCATCAACACACTTCGGCACGTAAGTGGTATCCTCAACAATAGCAGTTAAATATCTAGCAAAATTACTGGGCATAATTATGAGACTTTAAGACCAATGTCTCAGGGTGACGAGCGTTTTGCAGTGCCGCGGAAAATTATGCAATGCAGAGTTCTGGCTGGCACTGTAACTGTTATTGGCAGGCATAGCGCCTACCTTCAAGAGAATTACTTGCTCGTCTTATTACTCAGTCAAATAAAATTAAAAAATATCTGGTTGCAGAAGAAAAAAACGGCATGTACCTTTTTAAAGTACAAACTTCATTAAGGTGAGATTAATAATACGCTAAACAACTATTTTTAAATAACGTATTAAATAAAACGGCACATTTTAGCAGAACGAGCATTACATAGCCAAGCATGACGGCTTAGTCTCATTCAATACCCACAAAATAAAGTGCTTGGTGCAGGTTTTACTTCAAAATGATAAGAACACAGAGCCTAAAATCAAATGAAACTTATAATAAATATTGCCAAAACATCCCGAAACTGACTTACCGATTTATTGTTCAAGGTCTCGAGGGTGACATCTCAGATTAGAACTAGCTTTGTTACTAGATAAGATGAAGTTTGACTACAATTCCTTGTTAGACAGCACCCGCTGCCCCTGCTCGTGGGAGCGCGGCGGCTTCATTTGTAGTGCGATATAAATGCGCAGCAATGCCGACAGAGGAGCAATTAGGCCAATTCAGTACACTCTTAATTGGGATATTTTTATGCTGACTGTACTGTTGGGATTTGCTTCGGCCGCTGATTCATGAGCTGCGCTCGCCGTGTCGAGGTCTGCGTCGACACGACAAGGACACTGTAGGCCGTTTATTATCAGACCACACGAAATTAAAGTTATCTGCGAGTACTTTTCCACTGCAAGAATCGATGCTTTTTCAGAGACATTAATTGGTTGCTTGTTGATCGAGGCAGGCTGCCCTTTGGTATCAGAGTATGTAAGCCCACCCTATAGCCTCTGGCGTGGTGTGGCGTACTTCATAGGGATTAAAATTGTTTTTTATGTACTTTCAGGACTATCACAAATCTAGATAGGTACATGCCAAATCAAAGTCCTGATAGTCGAGGGTGAATAGGTATCTTCTAGGCAAGCATGCTCTAGCGCCGACCGCGTCGTCACTTACCATCAGGTGAGACTGCGGTCGAATGCTTAACTGTGCGCAGTAAAAAAAAGATTGTTCTAGCAGCAACAAGCGTACATACATACACACACACTTACACTTGGGTACTTTTATATTTACAATACACTTTAATGAAAAGTAAGACGGAGAAAACATTTTGTTCTACTTGTATCGTTATTACTTCGAAGGAATAAATGATATATTTGAATTGAAGTTTCGTCGGAAACAGTTTAGCATGGGTACGTCTCGCGTGCAATTTGTCACGTCAAGTATGAACTGTAGGGGTAGTCGCCGGCGGCGGCGGCGCGGCGGCGGCGCGGCGGCGGATTACTGTGACGTCACACGTCGCGGCTATAACTCAACGTCTAGCGCTGCCTCGCGCGGGTGAAGCCACGGGCACAGCTAGCTACAGATGCATCCAAAACTATGAGGAGCACGCTCACAACATACGCCGCTGTTACTGTCGCTCCAATCCGCAGGGTGACTTTGAGATAGGGTTAAACAAAAAAAAGGGTAAACGGGTTGATTAACAAAACACATTAAATATTGAATGGGCTCGTAAGTACTAAACCATTAGCCCAGTGCCCCCCGTAGGCCGACAACACAGCGCCTACAGTGTAGGTACAGTGTAGGTAGATACATAGATTCCATTCGATCCCAGTTCAGTATAAACAATGGTTTTTTACATCGAAAACGTGACCCCACATAACTGAATTTCATTTTCACTTTTTTACCAGAAGCCCCAACTTCTTCACTGTTCTTACAAATAAGACACAGTACATTGCTCGATCCACAGCACGAGTGTTACTAATAATGTTGCTAAAGAGGCAATGGATTGTAAAGGCCACGAAGTTTCGTTTCGATCGAAGGAAAAAATAGCTCATTATGATAAAGGGGATCGACGTATGGCAATCTAATGGGGAAATTCATGGGAACGGTACACTCGAGTTAAGTGCTGCGGTTTATGGGCTGACGACATAAAGTAGGGCTTTTTGTGTTCGGCGCCATAAAATTAGCAAAATGTACGTTCATGGAGACGTATGGCTTCCAAGGGGAACTCCGCACACATTCTTGGGGATATTATTACCCGCTCAAATCGTGAGCGACCTTCGCTAACATCACTCACGAGTTTGCAACTGTTATACCTTCCGCCAAGCTTTATAACTGCCTTCAGCCAGGATATATATTATCTGACTTAGTGTCTTGAGATGCTATAACTTTTTGGTGGAATTGTTTGCTTTAATTGGGGTTTACATGACAACCCATACATTTTTTCAGAATAAGAATTTTAATTCAATTTAAAATGTAAGGAAGCTCGACCGCCACTCTTTTCTTAATGAGCAGGCCAGCAAGCTTCTTGCTCAGTAGAGGTTCACATAAGTATACGCGGAAGTGACTTGAGCCGGACACAAGCAGCTCGATGTCGAACGTGACGTCCACACGTCACATCTACTACGTCACTTTGCACGTTCGAACTTCCTCACGATTGCAACCTCGGAACCGTGTACCTTATTGAGTAAAAATCGCCTTAATTGGACATACGTGTTCGTGTGCGCTCTGTGCTACCAAATAAATAAATAAATAGCCCGATCACATAATAGTTATATTCTATTCCATTCTATGAACATGAAATTCTATACCCGATGCATCATCTACATTCTACACAATCAACGGCTTTCAACTGCAGAATTCAAAATTCCTGACAAGTCGGCGTAACACCACAGTGCCACTGCATTCTAATTCAGCAGCAATCCGCACATCACGTGACGCGAGTGTCGATGACGTCACACAATCACAAGAGCTACCGACAGTGTCCACGCTGTAACGAACTGGACATGCGTCACAGTGCAGTTGTAGACAGTAGCAGAACGTGCGCAGTGGTGTGACTAGTAAGTGATGCCTAGTGTCTAGTGTGACTAGTGAGTGATGTAGCTGAACACGTGCAGCTATACTAATATCGTGAGTTATGTCACATAATTAGACCGATCAACAGTGTCCATGCTGCAACATACTGGACATGCAACATAGTGCCGCTGTAAACAGTACCTGAACACGCGCAGGGATGTGAGTGCCGTTAGTGACATCACATAATCAGAGAAGTCGGTAATGTCTCCTCAAAGAAATTACAACTGTAGACTAGAACTGGAGTCAAAGATACACAGATAAGATAGATTTAACCATCATTGCTACGCCGCACATTGGTCCCTATGGTAAAAAACTATGTTGCTCTCAATGTACTGCATAAACTTCAATACGGTTTTCACGCTCACGTAAAATATTTGTTTTGAAAGGTTAATATGATTATTCTCGAGAAAAAAATATTATAATACAATTTTCGCGTTCTGTAACATGCCCTACGATGGTTGCGTACACTGTGGTAAGCGACGGCGATGAGTGGCGGCGAGTGGCCGACACTTGTTGGCTCTAGCTGTAATTGACGCGCTCTGTCGCACTGGATTGGATCGCAATTGTGGTATGTGTACTACTGTACTATGTGTTCTGTGGCTGTGGTCAGCTCCTAGAGGTGCGAGGTACAAGCTCTGATTGCGTCAAGTATTTATGGAACTCTTTTATGTATTTGTTTCCAGAATAAACACTGTCGATCAATGAAAAATCCTCTACAACATTGTTTCGATTTTTTTTTTATGTTATTAAGAAACAAGACGAGCAAGGCGTTCACCTGATGGTAAGAGCCTCGCCTGCCCATAACAGCCACAGTGCCAACCAGAACTTTCCATGACAACATCTTGCGCGGCACTGCACTGCGCTCGTCATTCTGAGACATCGGTTCTAAAGTCTCATATGCCCAGTGATTTCACTGGAAACAATGCTCTTCAAACCGGAACACAGTGGTGTTTGCACACTACTGACTAGCAGATTGATCTGGTGGCCATGTGGTACTTCCCCAGCCGGTCTCTTGCAGAACAGACCTCCCACTACTGTATCCAAAGATGCAGCTGTTAATAGCTTAAACTCTAATACTTTACCTCGGCGTCGTCACCACTTATCCTATAAACACCCGGAAGTGGTGCTCACTGATCAGCATGCAGCGGTGACGTGCACGAGTATGTTAACGCGCGCGGCGCCGCTCGCATGCTAATGCGCCTCCATTACCGGGAGAGGTGCTGAGGCTCAGCAGTCGAGCTTGAACCTCATCTGTTGATTAATGTTGTGATGAGGTGGCCATCTATCGTCTATGGTTTAAGACATTTATTTTTCAAAAACTGAATACAATTTACCTATTCTGGGAAACACAAATTGATCTATCTTTCTATTATTTTTTATACAAACCTATTTGTGAGCGGAAAAAATAAATAAGGATGAAAATGTCGAGGGTTTTTGAAATTTGAATTTTTAATACTCTTTATTTGATTCCATTTGCCAAGCAGAAGCACAACACGGCCTCCTCTCAAACAGCGGCTCAGGCGCGGTCAATTAAATCTTAAATCCTGAAAAAGTAAAGCTCTGTTCATCGCGACCTTGAATATTTAACGCAACCGTCGACGGCCCCGCTGCGTGCCGGAACAAAACGACTCCGCATTCATTATCATAAGCTTAATTAATTCGCGGCTCGAGCCTGCCTTTAACGTTATGATAAAAAGTTAAACAAAAATAATTGTCTTTTAACTGAGCTGGAAGGACTTGCGGCTGAGGTGGAATAGACTCACGAGTGAGGTGGGAATGAGTCACGAGTGAGGTGGGAATGGCTGACGAGTGTGTTGGGACCCGGACCGAATGGAACGCCGCCGGTTTAAGGGTGAATATTAATGTTATGAGTGAGGTACACAGAGGTGACACATGCTCTGTTGGGTGGTACTTGTGTACGACTCTAGTATTAATAAATACACATTATTAATGCTACAGTTTGCTTATGTTTTTTTTTTTTTGCCAAATAGCGGACTAAAGCTAGAGTCAGTATAAGAGTGCAAATAATATTTTACAGTGTATTGTAAACGGCGTTACGGAGCGAGTCTGTGGCAATAAGCAAGTGTAAATAAATACAAGGTATTCATAATTATATTCACTCGGCAAGCAGCCATGTCTATTATTACAGTTAAACTTTAAAGGGAACTGTTTCCAACAAAATTACTGGATATACAACACTTAATAATCAAAGTATCAGGTTAACGAGAACTGCGCAGAAATATTTCAATTGAAATTCTAGGACTGCAATACAAACGAGGCGTTTACCATCGTTTAAAGTATCTGCTCGTCTCGTTAATCTGTTGTATAAAGAAAATGCTAAGAACGTATCTGGCCGTCTTGTCCCGGCCAGTCGATAATTTAATTTGGCAGTGCTCTGGAGCTGTCGGCTCCGAGGGTGTAAATCCTGGCGAAGCACGCGCCGCCGCCGCCGGCGACAACGAGCGCGTCGCCTGCATCACACACATTTGGCAAGCGCCAGGAGACGACTAAACATCTGCGAGTGGGACACTTCGGACGACGCTTCAGTTTTGTGCCTATATTTTTGAAGTGGCGTCACGTGGATTTATGCGCGTCATTCCCGTTTTTCTGCAGGAACTCTGCATTTTTTCTGGATAAACATAGAGTGAAGCACTGAGGGAAAATATCGATTCCTATTAGTTTAATAATTTCCAGAATCGGATAAGTAGTTCCAGAGACTACCTCCTGCACAGTTTGTTACCGTCTAGCTACCCGTAACTTTACAAAAACCTCCATGACTTCGTGTAATAAAACTCATAGCCTTATATAAATAATTATACTCGTAATAAAAAGTAAGCAATACTATTTTAGTTGAGTTACATTATGTTTCAAACTTTTGTTACCTTTAGTTTGACTATAAATAAATTCAACAGTTATTCAATAATCATACTTTTAGGTAGATTAAAACAAATCAACTCACTTATGGTACTGCTCACATGTTGCCCTTGTAATGACCTGTTCAATAACAGAAAATGTATTATGTTATCTCTTATAAAAGAATATACGCAGGTGAGCGTAATAGGTAGTTAGAAGGCGTCTTCCCCCGCACGCCGCACGCCGCGGCACGGCGCGGCGCGGCGCAACGCGGCGCGGCGCGGCAGTGGGAGCCGCATCTGCGAGTGCATGCATGATTCAGTCTGTGCCGGGGGCGGCCGCCAGATATTTTTTAACGGCGCTAGTGCGGCCTCCGAATATTTTATGTAACGATTATGGGGCCTGTGTCTTGTATGGAGCGGCCTGCTCAATATTTACTCCACGATACTTTGTCGCAATGAGAAAAAAAAACCGTTCTCCCATTTTCGGAAAGAGATTCGGTTTTGCTATTTGGACAGGGTGCGAGAGAGGATACGTGTTTTTTTCACAGAGTGTATACTAGAAATATTTGTGGAGAATAAACTGGAATATGTTGCACCCTTTTGTTGTTTTGAAAAATTGTAGGGTTGGATTGCGGAGGAAAACAATTTTCGGGGAGTTGCGAAAACACGTCAAGAGTTATTGACTCGTATGTTTAAAGAAATGGATGTAGCCGGTTTACACCATGCTACGATAGTGCCAACTATCTTGTATTGTCAGAAACTATTTTATAGCCGGGAGATTTTTTTAGCCAACAAGAATATATCAGACCATACTGGCATATGAAAATACTAAATAAACCTTAACGTTATACGTGCGATCCAGCACCACAACCGCACATCACATTAGCAATTCTAGCTTACTCTAAAAAAAACTTACCTACATGTCATAATATTGTTATATGTACACAAGTGTTTATGCAGGCGTGGCGCTTACCATCAGGTAAACAACTTGCTTGTCTCGTTACTCGGCGCCATAAAGAAAATCATGAGCGGCTCTCTGCTTGTGACTTTGCATCATAACTCGATACAACATTTTTACTGAGGTAGTTTTTAAGAACAAGAAAGTGCTAAAAAACTTGAGCATAGTTGTGATTTACTCGCCGGAACAGGCGTGATGTACGGCCCGCGGCGGATTCACAGAATATTCCACAATTTAAATTTAATGCGATAACTCAAGACGCACTTCCGGTGAGACGGCAATGTTTTATTTTTGCACATCTTCCCGCTTCGCGCCCGAAATGTTTCGAGCTGGCGCTTCGTGCGCCACACGCGGCGCGCAGGGAATGGAATTGGATGGGGTTCAAGGATGTATGCACAATTATACTCTGCTTTATGGCTCTAGCAATAAACTCGTAGAGGACCCATTTGAATCACCAGTGTTGACTCTGTCTGGACGCTCTAACTCTTTAAAGTAAAAAAAAACAAGACATCTCCAGCGAAAAAAAAAACAGTTTAGTCATGACTGTATTGTTATTTATTCTCATTTATATCGTTCAGTTATCAATGTAGGATGTTAAGCATAACATTTTTTGAAAAAATATAGTTAGCTTACAACTTACAAACTTTTACCGAATGCGCATTTGGTTGCAAGCTGGTCAAAACGTGTCCAAATGCTATCAATCTACTGTTAGTCACTGAGGAGTTCTATTGTCTACCATCCGTCTCTATCATCAGACCAGTTCGTAGTCACCATAATATTGTATTATTATCGGAACATGACAGGCACGTCAAGTTTGAATTCAAATCAACAATGGAGACTGGGTCGAAGTCAACTTGCATAATTTGACTTCAACAAATGTACAAAGCAAGTTAAATTAAAGACTGTATATAATAAGAAATTAAACTTTCTTAAAAATAATTCTAACCACAAAGACAATAAAGAGCTTGTTCAATACAACTGTATAACTGTAGAATCTCCACAGTTCATAGCTCCGGCGGAGTTTATCCTCGCGCTGGAATGGCATCACAATCGCAATCAGCGGCAGCGCGTCGCGAGAAACGTTAAACTGAAATAAATCCCACGGAACTGCCTCCGCTCGTAATCGCATGCATCCGACTGAGAATTAAATTTGTTTATTCGATATTTATTGAGGATTATCGACGTTTTATTTCGATTAATATTTTGTTGATTGGATGACACTCGATTGTTGATTGCTGGAATGATGGCGCTGCCGCTGCCGCTGCCGCTGCTGATGTTATCTTGTTTTTGGTTTGATTGGATTGCGCTTTAATACTACCACTTTATTACAGAAACATAATTATTGAGATAACATACAAAAGTACGCCATGTTCAGATCATGATCTGTATTATGATACGTAAGACATAGTTACGTTTCCACTGCAATAATACATAGAACTAATACTCCGATCGAGTTTCTGCGGGTTCTTTTTTTTTATTTGACTATGTGACCAGATGAGCAAGTCGTTATCCTGATGGTAAGCGCTACGCCTGCCCAGAACAGTTACAGTGCCACCAAGAACTATGCATTGCATAATCTTGCGCGGCACTGTACTGCGCTCGTCACCTTGAGACATCGGCTCTGAAGTCTCTTATGCCCAGTAATGTATCTGGAAACAGTGCACAGTGCAGTGTGGTTCTTCTTGAATAGTTGTGTTCTGATCTAGTGGTCGAGTTAGTTAACTTGCTTTGTTAAGTGCTCTCTTGGTGACTACGTGGTTAGCTTTAGTTTGGTGTAGTAGTAACTGTTGATCGACGTCGGCTGATCTCATTCTACTATCGTTTTTTTTGTAGGGGTGTAATGGAGGCTGTTTTTTAGCTAGCTATATAGTTGTTGATTGACTCGTTGCTTAGTGTGTTACAACTATTTGCTTTCTGCCAGCCTTCGCAATCTCTCCGTTAGTGGCTCCATGAAGCTGTGTTTTATTCGGTTTTGAAAATCTGAGCCGCAACTTTCGACGTGGTGTGGGGTTCAAGAATGAGCTCAGTGAAATTCATTGGATGAATGTTGAACGATATTTCATCACAGCTTGTCAAATATTGTTTATTCCAGTAGAGGGAAATTTAACGTTAACGATATTTAGCTAATATAAGTTCCGCCCCCGGCCCGTAGATACCGGCGCGGTATTAATATTTGTCGATTTATTAGCGGGTCGGCGACGGTGACGGATCGGCCCGATTCATCCGCCGATCGGCGCTAATACGTAACGTCACCGGGCGGAGCCGGCTTCAGTACTGGCTGCCGGCTGCCGGCTGCAGCTAACACATTACCACTCTCCACTGGGACACCAACGTAGGTTGATTCATTCTGCAGTTAGTCATCGTTGACTCGCTCTTTAGTTTTGTATACATTATAAAAACATATTTTTACGGTAAAAAGGGCGCGGGGTGAGGTGGGGTGAGGTGGGTGGTGGTGGTTGGTATGAGCAAATTAATTTCAACATTATTCAATTACATTATTTTATTATTGTAATATCATTGGGCTTCAATGTGGTTGATATCTTGACGTTGGTGGAATGTACATTCAAAGATTCCGTTATATATTATAATAAATATATAGAACCGCGAAGCGCAGCTAGCTAATTATTTTTTCGCGAAAAGATACTTTTTAACTTTTCCTTTTCATATTTTGTTTTGCTTGTAAGTGTGTGTGCAATAATGAGTTTTTTTTATAATATCTTATGTATGTAAAATAAACCGAAAAAGAAGTAACAAGGGCTTATTATGATAATTTAGTAACCTACATGTTGTAATACGATTCGATTGCGAAATGTAGCGGCAATCTCTACCCATAGTAACATTGAAGTGTTTGTCTGTAATCTCAAAATAAATGCCTTAATTTAAGTGAAAACTACTATTTAACCGATGCCTAATCATAAATTACCATTTTATCCTCTGTGTTTATGTCTGTTCGAAATTTTAAAGGCTCTAAAACAGGTCAACGGATTTAAATGACAGGGAGAGATTAGAACAGAGATCAAAACAGGAATCTTCTCTAAAATTTTCGTGTATTTATATTTCAATATCATGCAAGGTTCAGAAAATTTAATATAAAGTCCCCCGCGAACGAAGTCGTGAGTTACAACTAGTACCCCATTGTACGGTTTATGCAAACCGCACAAATTACATGCTTCCGCGGATTAGCATTCAACGGCAGTCGCCCTAACGCCATCATACCGTCAACACATACTTTACAACTTTACTTTACTTTATCTTTCTTTCTGCTAATAAACCGATTATTATTTAAACTAACTTTTAACTTTCTAAGATCGTGGGGTACGCACCCTACATCTTTATGGTCCTTCGAGTAACGTGTTCGTGAGGCCAATCGCGTGTGTTCTGAGAAAATACTGTTACCACGTGGTTGTTTCTGCGAGTACTACCAGCAGCCTGAGGATACCTACCATCACCGTCCGCAGGTCAACGAAGTGTGATTTGGAAATCTTTTCGGTAGCGAATCGGTTCGGCTGGCCTCCCACAAGCGGGTCTCACCAGCTGCATTGAGAAGTCGCACATACCGTAGAGAGATTAAAAATCGCACTAACTATAACAATACCAACGACAAGATGAGCAATATCGAAGATATTTTGGCGACTCAAAACCAACTGAAGGAGGCTATCGAACAGCACCTTCGCAACTTCAAAAAAGACGGAGCCGAAAGAAAGACTCCTACTTACATCAAAAAGAGGTTAGAAACTCTCGACTCATATTGGGTGGAATTTCAAGCGAACCACACGCAACTATACCAATATGAGGGCCATGACTATCCTTACTTCACAGAAAACGATTATCTGCGAACTAAGGAGTGCTACAACGACGCGAGATCATTTATACAACAATACCAGGGAAATCTTCATACTAGAGAAGCATCTCCCGCGAAACCAGCTATCTCCACAACTGAAACTCAACCTCAACTACTACATCAACGCTTGGGCGAACCGTCTACGTACCAAGAACAATCAACTACTAACAAACCGACAACATTCGTCAAAACTAAAGCGCAAGGTAACGCTAGCAAAACAGACGAAATGTTACGGAAACAAAAAAGCAACTTTAAAGCTTTTACCAAAACTATCACGACTATCGACTTAGATAGTATAAACGAGAAGTGGGAGTTCGACGATACTCTCAAGAACCTTGAATCAAGATGGAAAGTGATCGACTCCTTACACTGGGAGATCGATTGTGAAACAACAGGAGAAGAACTAGAATACGAACAAATATATGAAATCTACGAACGTCAATACAAAGACATGAAAAAAGCAGTCAATACTAAGA
Source organism: Campaea margaritaria (assembly GCA_912999815.1). Classification (NCBI taxonomy): domain Eukaryota; kingdom Metazoa; phylum Arthropoda; class Insecta; order Lepidoptera; family Geometridae; genus Campaea; species Campaea margaritaria. The sequence goes on along the minus strand of OU538813.1, from coordinate 88,925 downwards.
TGTGGTCAGTAGCTCATAAACAAAAATCCACTCCCGTGATGGACCTTCCTACCTTTGGAGGCGCTTACCATCACTGGGTATCTTTCAAGGACTTATTTACTGAAACAGTCCACACTAATCCATCCTTATCGAGTGCTCAAAAAATGCAGTACCTTAAGTCCAAAGTGAAAGGCGAAGCGGAAAAACTGATACAGCACTTGTCTATTAGCTCCGACAACTATGCTGTATGCTGGGATATTCTTAACAACAGATACAACAATAAGAAGTTAATATTTACTTCTCATCTCAGCACTATTCTGAACTTGCCAACCATACAATTTCAAACATCTTTGGCCATCAAGAGAGTGCATGATACAGCTTATGAGTGCTTGAACGCTATAAAGAACCTCGGCGTGGATATATCGACATGGGATCCGATCATGGTTCATCTTCTATCCCAAAAATTGGATTCTGACACCTACAACGACTACATTGAATCTCTAACAGAACCAAGAGAGCTTCCTAGTCTACCCGAGTTCCTTCGCTATTTGGAAAAGAAATTTACTTCATTAGAAACTGCACGCCGCAAACAAGAGCGACAAATACCTGAGCAACAACAGCGTGGATCGTCATCCAACAACAGATTTCAACCTACATTCAAGGCGTACAGTGCCAAGGCCAACCAAAACTTCAACTCGAAACCAAAATCGTCGAATAATTCAAACAATAATTATTCCACCTTGAGAAAAACAAGTTACGTTCCAAGTAACGTAAGATGCCCACTCTGCAAAAATGAACATGGATTATTCCATTGCAACGACTTTATCAAATTACATTTAAACCAACGAAGGAATTTAGTTGCGAAACTCAACTTATGTACAAATTGTTTGTTCGACCACAAGGGAAAACAATGCAATTCGGCGAAAACATGTCGTCAATGCAACGCTCAGCACCACACCTTGCTACACGATACATCCGTCAACTCAATGCCTACTGCAAGCAACGACGGACATAACAACAGGAATGCAACAACTTCAAGCGGCCACGTGTCAATGGAACACATGCCTGAGACACTTTTGGCCACCGCTTTGATCAAGGTCAAAACACACAATGGTTCGGAGATCGTACTAAGAGCTCTTATTGACCAGGGATCACAGGTATCCTTAATTTCGGAAAACGCCTGTCAACTGCTGGGATTGCGTCGACAGAGATGCAAGGGCGTCATTTTCGGAGTCGGAACTCAAGAAAACAACTGTAAGGGTGCTGTTACAATATCCAGCACTGCTATTAACAATAATTATAACTTCGATACTTACGTATATGTAATGCGAAACCTCATCAACAACTTGCCAAACAGATCGTTCCCTAAATCATCATCCTGGAAGCATCTGGAAGGCATTCAACTCGCTGATCCTGACTATAACATAAACCAACCTATTCACATTCTTTTTGGCGCTGATGTTTACTCCAACATCATACTGAGCGGCGTCATTAAAGGTGAAGAAACACAACCGATAGCACAACAAACTATGCTTGGGTGGATCTTGTGCGGCAATATCAAGTCGTATCAGTGTAACGTCGTCCTCAACAATTTGGATGATATCAGCAGTTTTTGGAAAATAGAAGACATTGCCGATAACACACTTGACATGTCATCTGAAGATCTCTACTGCCTGCAACAATATAAAACCAAAAACGGAACCCTGAAACGACCTGTCACTAAATTATCGAAACTACCTGTAAAAGAACACGAGAGCAAAGAAAAACAAGGAGAAAGTGACAGCAAACAAACGGAAAGCAACAAAACAATGATGAACAGGAACAAAAAACAAGCGAAACTACAAAAGGACGAAAAAGCAAGAGATCATGTTACCTGGTTTGGGCAATCATATCAATACTGACCCTTGTATCACCTGCTCGATGTGACCACAGCATTACTAATATTAACAAGAACCAAAGTATTTACTTCGACAAGGTCACAGATATGCATCTGATACGCGACGAGTGGAAGTTAGTCGTATACTATGACATGGCTCCTTTCTGGCAGGGAATCAAGATATTCAAGAGCTACATAACTTCCCTAGAAACAACATGTTCCAGCCTAAAGAAACAGAACCAATGCGAATTAGTACTTCTACAATTACTACAACTACTACTACAACATTACTACAACTACTACTATTACAACAACTAACTGAAGAACTCAACATAATCTCTGGTCATCCTTCGAAAGGTTTAACGTTACCAATAGGTAATATACACACCGATTTTCGAAACTTATCATTTTCTGAAAGTGAAGGCAAGAATGTCGGAAACCTACTTCATATTCGAAATCAAGATTCCCCTAGTAACTCGGGATTTCTATGACATCTACGAGCTGATTCCGATTCCACAACATATACAGGAATCTATGGCGACCATTGAACCAATTGCCGGTACCATAAGAATTATATGCGAGCATCAGGTTACCGCCGAACGCGTCAGCAACGCCGGCATTATCACACTCGGCGAAGGCTGCGTCATCAAAGGTGAAACCTTCACAATATATTCGCATACTCAACGGGCAAACTATCTAAGAGTACAACCAGATGTAATCAAGGTGGATATACCTCCTATCAACTACATTTTCAACATAACTATTCCTGTAATTGGAACCAACAAAACTGCCGACGATGAACTAAGTACTTTCAAAACGGAGCTGAACCAAATTGATAAACAAATCGAGAAGATGAAGAGTGAAGGCGACGGAATAGATCCAATTACTTCACACGACGTTCACCAGTATGCACTACTATACATACTGATGGGCACAACACTTTGCGTTGGCGGATTGTTCCTATGGAGGCGTGCTAGAGCACGCTGCTCTGTGACGCTACCCTCAGCATCCGACAACGATCGTCAACCCTCCGTTCCTGCTATTCAACTCGTCGAGCTACAAGCAGTACCTGAGACGAGAAGAGACGACGTGGAATCAAGCGTGACTCGTCCGTACGCCTGCGTCGACAAATCAACGTCTCCAATTACAAATAGATTGTTTTAATGTTTTTAAGTTTTATAAGTTTTTTAAGTTTTTACTTTTGTAATTTCATCCACCTCATCTCATCTCGTCCTCGGGAGCATGTACGGTTTATGCAAACCGCACAAATTACATGCTTCCGCGGATTAGCATTCAACGGCAGTCGCCCTAACGCCATCATACCGTCAACACATACTTTACAACTTTACTTTACTTTATCTTTCTTTCTGCTAATAAACCGATTATTATTTAAACTAACTTTTAACTTTCTAAGATCGTGGGGTACGCACCCTACACCCATAATCCTATCACATAACCTTTCAATATAAGTCCCCGAGCCTCTACAGTAGCTCATAAACAAAGTAGAGACGTAACGAGATGTCCCATTGTAGCCGTGTATCTGGCGTCGCCCGCGGCAGCGGTGGCGGCGGAGGCGGCGGTGGCGGCGGTGGCGGAGGCGGCGGCGGCGGCTTTACCAATATTTCTTAACTATTATGCCTAGAGTCGTTATTGAATATTTGTGACGTGACGTTGTGTCGGTGAGCTTGTCTTGATTTGGGTAATTATAAGAAAATAATGTACGCACGTTCGTCTATTACAACTGTGGTTACCTTAAGTTGGGCCCATATCTGTGACCGTGACCATAACCGTGAGTCTGTGTCACGATATTTCTTATGCAAAATATAGACAACGGCCGTGGCTTTTAATGCAAACTCCTCAGAAGGCCTCTGAGTGCGTGACATAAAGTCGTGACTCCGTGACCGTAACAAATACGCGTGACAAAACCCGTCCACGCTTATATCTGGTTACAAATACTTCTTACGGTCACGGCGCCACGGTTTCGATCTCGGTCGCTGATGTAGACTTAGCTTAAAACAGATGGTAGAAAAGCCTTTAGTTTTTACAAACATTTTATTTTTTAAGTAATTGAATAAGGCCCAGATGTCCAACTGTCAGCACCAGGCCCGGGTTAGCTGGTACTTAAACATAGTCAATTCGTTTTGTGGCAGTTTGGGTGATACTTAAGACAACATCGGAAAAAAAAAGTGGAAAAGAAATGCCTAACCCAAAGTCGCAGAGTAACGCCTAATTCAAGTAACTATCATAATATGAACAGACGTTTCACAAAATGGTAAGAAAATATTTCTTTAGTCTAGTATAAGCATCGCTGCGCAAGTGCCTAAATAACGTGACAGGTCGGTGTCACTAGTTCGTAGTGCTGGTGACACGTGACACAAACCGCGCGACGGCGACACCTCACTTATATTGTATCTTAGAAAAATAAAGATGTAAACCAAGACTCGTCGCATCTCTAGTCCATTCTCGGAGCTGCGAGGGGAGCGGTCGGAGGGAGCGATGGGGGGGGGAGGGGAGGCTGGTTTCAATGGCCAAGGATTTGTACAATCCCGCGATATTGATGGCCTCAAGTATCGACGAGCGGCACATTATGAATAAACGCTACTTTTGTAAGAGCGCCGTTTTCAGACTGTTTCGGTATTTACACAAAGTCTTTTGTGGAGTTGAATGGCTAGGAGCTGATGCCTACATTAGTGGCGCTGTTTTTGGTGCCACTATTTTATACTTACAGTGTACTTTTAAGTATTTGTTTGTTGAATGAGTAAGTGCCGGCTTTTAGAGCCACAGTTTATTAGGCCGCCTAAGAACCTCTGGTTTAACGGCTGCTGTCTGTTGATACCAGCCGCAACTGACGGCATAGCTTAAGTATTGAAGAAGTAGTTGAGAATGTGGAAATCATTTTCTCATTCAGAGATATTCCTAAATCCAATCGAACGTTTTCTTTTTTAGATAGGTTTCTTTGTGCTCACTGAGAATATTTATTGAGGTAAATAGTGGTCGAATGTAAGCGTTAGGCTGCAACTCGCAACAGCGCGGCCGCGGAACAATTTCTTCAAACTCACATTAGGCTGGCATCTGTCAATTGTTATGAACAGTCAGTGGAGGGTTTAACGTTGTCTCCAGCTTGAAGAACAATCTTCATTTTATCTCTAATGGAACAGATAACTAGAGATGGAGCCTACTCGTCGCCTGTAGATGCTAAGTTGCGTCACTACTGTGAATGCACGTTGAGCTTGTTGTTCGAATGGTCGCCTTCTGATTTCACTTAACATTGTGTTTTTCTCACGTTCTCAAACCGTTATTATTCTGCTGTATTATTTTTACTGCCGTCTCGTTAGTTTCCCAGTTCCGGTGGTCTCGGGAGGTCCTGTCTCCGGCAGCGGTGGAGAGGTTGTTTGAAGCAGTTGGCGGGGGCACCTTCTCGTGGCGGGCTGTCAAACGCGGATGTCGTCCCTCGCAACCGCTGTCCGCTCCAATCTGCCACGGACCAGCCGCTCGGTGGGCTGTCACAGCGCTGCGCTGTGACGTCAATGAGTGGTCGGCGGAGCCTTAAAGACCGTTGTAAGGAACTCTTTACAGAATTACGTGACTTCGTTTTCTCTTATAATCTATCGATTTATATAAAAAAATATGTGTGGGTATATGTTCCATTTGGGCTTCAAAACAGCAGGACCGATTTTTCTTAAATTTTCAGACAATCTTAAGATTAGCTCATAGAGTGATCCTGTAATCCTGTTGGTGGCGATGGGATCAACAGTTTTTTGTAAATGCGACATTGCGACGCATGCCATGTACATAACAGCTGAACTGTTAAGGTTAAAAGTTAGTTTAGAGAAAAAATAATACAAAATTGAAATTACGGAAACATGATCATGGGTTTGCATTCGCCTGAGAGTGAGCAATATTATTTATTTAAAGAGTTCAGCTCTTTTCACCTGCACAAATGTTTGATCTTGCTTCCAAATCGACCGCCCTCGCAATGTGTATCACTCATTGTAATGAATTCCATGGTAATTGACTTGGTTTGCCATAGAGTCGGTACAATCCAGTAATATTTCGGGTAATAAATCATCTCGCGCACGATAACGGTATAATTTGGCACACACTCATCGCTCACCGCTGCGCGGCGGAGTTCCCTGCGGGCCTGTTGACGCGGCGGCGGGCGGTCCTGCTGTAGCGGCGGCGGGCGGAGCGGCGGCGGCGGCGGCGCTGCGGTCTTGTTGTGCTCATGAGTAATTGGCTCCACTCACACGAGATTGTAGGAGATGACTAGCAATGGTCGTCCAGGTGAAGGTATGACGCGGGGAACCAAAATAGTATTGAGGCCGAGCGATTGCTCGACCAATAAACGTCAACCGGTATCGTGGAGGTATTACGAAAGGTATTCTTAGACTGTATTTTATGGTCATTTAAACGTAATATTGAAAAACAAGGAAATAAAAAAAAAATAAGAAAAAGAAATACATGATACAAAAATGGCCTGGCCTTCCTCACGAAAGTGAGGGGAGACCCGTGCCCAGCAGTGGGACGATGTGGTATGTTGATGATGATGATAAAACAAAAAAATAAAAATAAGAACATTATTAAGATATTGTTATTCTTATATTCTTTATTGAAAACATAAATAATACCGCGTCACCACCACACCCTTATAACCTGGCCCCCAACTAGGACTCCCTGAGTTTAAAAGGGGTATGAAATTGCTAAGTGAGACTTTTTTAAGATCAAATAATATGGTATCATATTATGTGAGTTGCCTAATCAGTTTATTTATACTCGTATGTAGTGTCCACAGTAATGTTCCTATATGTAATGGAAGTTGAATGTATCGTTTCCGAACGAAGCCGGAGCTGCGATTTAATTTGAGCTCCTCCGCACGGCATCGGCAGTGCGCCCCACCGCGCCGCACCGCGCCGCGCCGCGGACCGACATCTACCGAGTTTGTTCTATGATTGATTTAACAACTTTCTGATCTCATTACGTCTCGAGTACAGTCGGCTGAAGGGACAAGTGTGTTAGGAGGCCCTTAATCGTGTAAATCGAGCTTGCTAACATACAAACAAATAGTATATTCAACTACTATCGTAATGGAGATATGTTCAATTTGACATTTTAATATGAACTGAATGTCAAATTGTATATGTTTACCATTCCGAAATGTATCGGTGGTCAGGGAGGATATTCCGAAGTTTTAGGGCTGTGGCAGCAATTACCCTTTCATGTGAAATCAAATTGTGTAAGGTACTCTGAATGGATACCGTTACTGTTACATCCGACTGTCTCTATAAATATATAAAGTTTGAAGAAAGTTAAAGTTGAAAGAAATAACAATAAACGTTCCGTAACGTGGAGGGCGGGGCGTCGCGGAGGCAGAAGGCGCGGGGGGGGGGGATCCAAGATAAATATTTTAACGTTCATCCATTAACGGGATCAAAATGAATAATATCACTGTAGAGTGGTTTTATTGTTCTTGGCACGGGAGATTCCAATCGAGAGTTTATGGCGAGGGAAGGTAAATTCAACTTCACTGCTTTGGAAACGCGACCGGCTGTCTTCTCGGTCACGAATGGTTGTAGCGATCATTGCTCAAGTGGTTGCATCTTCACGCGCTGCGCCGCCGCCGCCGGCGTCGCTCCGTGTGGGTTGTAACCAGCTCATCTCACAAGAATGAGCGATAATGGAAATTATTATTAAAACTTTGCTGGTGCTATAGCCTGGTTAGCTACCACCTCATATACCATCATATACATACCAGAGCATAACTCTGTCACTAAGACCCTATAATGTCCCGGCAGCAGCTCTTGAGAAGCTTTGTATAAAAAATAGAAGCACCTTTGGTAAAAATATTTTTTAGAATAGGAACAGGGTTATTCCGCACTAATAAACAATTTTAAATTAGCACTGAGCCTCTAAATGGTCTACAAATTCGTAATCTGGTGAAAGTGTCGAGCGTTTATCAAAATATTGTCGCATAGCGACCCCAATAAACCTTGTTAAGTTTATCGTGGCCGCACACGGGAACATTTGTATATTTTTCGTAATTTCCGTAAGCCGATTGCGAGAGAGAAAGTTCCGACTGTGATTGCGGCTCATTGAAACGCAAGTGGTGCCGTTAGCGGCCGAGCGCCATTAGTTGACTATTCCCATCGCGCGGGTGCGTCTGCGGCGGAACCGGCCCGTTACAGGTTCCGACCTCCAACGACGTCAGATGTCGAATATTTTTTTCATTCGGCCTTTTATCTGACGCGGAGGGAGCGAGGGCTAACTGGAAAATATGTATTTTGCAATGTCAATTAGAATTTTTTACATTTTTCTCTCGTTTAGAGGATTCCGCGCTCATTTGTTCGCGGGATTGGCTGTAAACGCGTTCGTGCCGCCTGCTTTACTTAAGCCCGGGATCTGTTACATTGTGAGTTATACACAACAGAACGCGGCCGCGCCGCAGAGAGCCACGGCTATTAGAACAGCTCGGGGATTAGCCGACGGAAGTGGCAGTGAGGTCGGATCTGCCCCTGAGCCGCTCCTCGGAGTGGACGACGGACGTACTCGTGCTTACTTCACTATTAGAACATACTCCCATTTGACACCGAACCCTTGACAAGAAATGTCTGCTGAACGATCACAATACTTAATTGTTTCATATTTTTGTGATTAGTTTGTGTCGGTGAGCTTGAAGTTTTGAGTATCAATCGGTTGTTAAGTTTTGGGTAGTTTTTTGTATTCTGTTTTTGAAGTCCACGATTCTATAAATATTTTGCCTATAATTAACCTAATTTCTAATACCAAGGAAGCTTAAAGAAAGTAAATAAGTTATTCATGGTCGTGGTACTCGCAATAGTCATGATACCAGCTCGTAATTATCACAGCGGCGTCTCCGAGTGCGATCGATCCATAATTCATAAATAGCTTTTCTCCGCTCGGAGGGCATCCGCGGCTTCACAACAATAACGACTCATATCAGACCTGTGGCAAATCAAAACTAGAAGATACGTTACTCTATTTCCCAGCTTAATGAGCTCATCTGGTACAGGTAGGGGTGCTAAGTAAGCCATTATAATAAAACAACTGGTTAGGTTAGGTTAGGTTAAATCTACTAAAATTTCGTACAACGTTCTGGGTAGCACTGTAACTGCTATGGGCAGGCGTAGCGCTTACCATCAAGTAAACTACTTGCACATTTTGTTACAGACAAATAAAATAAAATAAAATAAAGTAACTACAATCTATTAATCTCATGCGTGCGTTATTTACAGAGACAAAAGATTTTTAGTTGCTGTCTGGCCGGATCCGTGAGCATTCTACAACAAACCCTGTGCGTGTCTTGCGCGTGTGAATATTTACACAGCTGTGATATCGCTCGACGTATCTGTGCATTATTTGTATCGCGGCACAGAATTGAGACAATAACAGCAACAGCGGATGTTTGCGGAGACAAGTCGCCCGTGAATGTGATACTGCGGCTTATTACGAAAATGATGATGTTTACACACACATGTGTAGGGAGGAGCCAATCGACTCTACTCGAGCGGCTCCACCGCCCGGGAGGGAAACGCTTCTGGATATTGTGCGAGCTAACATCCTCTTGATAATCCTCTGAAAACCGTTTTTATTTAAATAATGATCACGCCCTGTATCTAGAGAATCAGGAACTACGGGTCCGACAGACACCCGACTCAAAGCCAATACGAGTACCTGTAGTTCACACAAATCTTTACCCTGTGAGGACATCGAACACGCAGCCGTGCGCTTTGCAGTCGGCTTATCATCCACGTATGCCTCGGAGATTATCTTTGACTTTGGTCTTGGTAGAGTTACTCGTATATGACTACTTCGGATGTGGAATACAACCACCACAAATTAATCGATAAGACACTTAACGAAGCAATCATTAATGCACTCCGCTTTTCACTGAGACCTTGAATCCTAGGACATTGAATCCTTGGACTTCCATCCAGTAATTTGGCTGTAAACAAAGCATTTCATTCCAGAAGACAATGCTGCACAATACTGATTGGTGGATGCCTATCTAGCAAAGATGAAGAAAAAAACCTGACGGAGTCTTGCCGAAGAGTCATCCCATTACAAAATTAACATCGTATCTTTATAAGATCGCTGATAATAAATTCATAGGCTTCAGCCTGTCGACCAACTTTCTGAACAAATCCGATAAACTTGTGAACTTTGTAGACCTCTCTGAGAAGCACTTCTGCACAAGTAGTGGCTCGGGTATAACAGTAAAAACCAAAATCCAGTGGTAGCTTACTTAGATTCCTTTGTTATTATTGAAAATTGTGATACTAAAAGCGTTGATAAGATAGTGACGGATCGTCCGCCTTCCAAGGAGAGGGTCGTGAGTTCAAATCTCAATGTGTTTCTCGTAGAACATAATTATGTGCGTAGTAAAATTATCACTCGCTTTTCGGTGAAGGAAAACATCGTGAGGAAATTCGAATACCCAAGAATGAATTAGGATGTAAGTGTTCCACCGATCCGGGCCGGCCCCGTGATGGATTACGAAAGTAAGGAGAGAGCCGTGCTCAGCAGTGAGCGGTACATGATGATGATGATAACGGATGATGATGATTGGAAATACTGCCGTCACTTAGTAGTAGATACAACTTGAAGTCTGTTTAAAAGAAAATGTAGCATTTCAATAAACGTCTGTTTTCTTTCAATAATGCCTAAGATAAGTAAAGTAGATAATTTCAAGACTTATTCAATAAATATTTAGTTTTATTATTCAGAGAGGTCACAGCCAATTACGCTAACGAATCGCTGAAATTGAAACCTAGCAAAAACATTTTGTTCCAAATGATTTTGTAGCATCGAAAATAAAAATAAATAGGGATTTAAAAACCAGAGAAAGACAATTAGTTGTTTGTGGTGAAACCAACGTGGAGTTTGCCAATAAACGCACCAATTTTTGCAGATTATTTTTCTGCAATACAAAGAGAGGAGCTATAGGAAACGGGTGGACAGTAACCACATCGCCACTGCTCCGGGCGCAGCTGCCGCTGCCGCGAACAAACAAAATAGCCAACTCGTCCGTGGAATTATAGGTCCGGCCGGTCCAGTCGGCCGGTCCGGTCGGCCGGTCCAGTCGGCCGGTCCGGTCGGCCGGTCTGGTTGTCGGCTAGTCTATAGTTCTGCCTAACAGGTTTGCGGTGCAACACGGCTGCGAAGGATTGCCTCCACCACCACCACCACCACCACTACACTAGCAGCGGTGAGCGGCCGGGATCGTGTGTATGACATTTTAGTGAAAAGAAGTTTTGTAGCCTAGCATCATCATCATCATCAACACATGTCTGCCGACTGCTGAGCGCGGGGTCCCCTCACTTTCGTGAGGAGGATTAGGCCACAATCCATCATGGGAGCCCAGTCAGGATTGTACCTACCCCTGGAATGATTGTCGGGTAGGTATGTGGGTTTACTCATGAAGTTTTTCTTCACCGAAAGGCGAGTAGTATGGATTAGTATAGCTCTGAAAATTTTACGTCAAGCCTTTTGAAACAACAAAGAAGTTAGCAATAAACAGAGCACGCTCAGTGAAAGTTATGTTTTGCTGAAACTATTACAAAGGTGCTGCTATAAGTTTCCCACGCGCGTTATTCGAGGAGCCGCCGCCGCCGCCGCCGCCGCCGCCGCCTCGGTTGCGTTGGAGTGGTATTGTGGTGTTCGAGCACCGCTGGTAGAGCCCGCGCAGTGGGGCGCGGATGGTTTCAACTTTTTTCAAACACAATTAACAAAAACCTGCGCGTTCGGACCCCTCCCCCCCCCCCCCGCCTCCCTTCCCAACTGTTTACTCAAGCCTCCTCTGCACTGGACTGCCGGAACGCGTCCAAATCCCCGCAGAATGGTCGCCACTCTCACAGCTCGCGGCTCGATAACAAGTACGTAACTGGAAACATTATATTTCGATAAACAGATAATCTGCTCCGCCTTAAAGCCGAATCGGACCCGAAAGGATACGCATAAAAATATCGTTTATTTTTCATACACAAAAAGCTCTAGACATATTTTTTATCCGCTTATCGGCAAAATCCGTAAACACAGTAACGTAAGCCGACGGTAGAACATAAAGGAGCCGAGAGCATATCGGCCTCCGCCTTAATCTGCCATAAACAATCGCAACGAACAAAACCTCGCAATAGTAAATTTCACGAAGTCATCCGACGGAGTAATGGCTGAATTTTCTGATCAACCCCTCCGCGGCGACCGATAACCGACTCTACTGCGCGCCGATAAGATTCGAATCGTGAAGACGCCGCCGCCGAGAGTCACTCGGGAAAATGAAAAGTGTCCACGGTGTAGTGAGCTGTATCAGCGCGGCAATAGGGACGGATTCGGCGCGGCCGCCGCCGGGGATGTGTCTCGCCGTTTAATCTGGCACTGTTATTTTTCCGGTAATACATCAAAGTGGCGACTTTCTACGGCAAATTGTATCAAAGTCGCTGATGTATGGCGGCGGCGCGTGTGTGGCGCGTACACACGACGCTGCGAATGTGTGCGTGCGGAACACGATTCTGGAGGAGGAAAGTAGTTTCCACGCGACCTAAATGTTGATATATGTTAGACCGCCATCTACACATTACTGCTACTGCTGCTTTAGGTTATTGTTAAAAGATAATTCAATTATGGCTTCTAAGAATCCCATTATTTCAATTTAAGTGGTAATTATGATAATGAATGATAATATCACTTAAAAATATCATCACTTCATCATCGTTCAAAGTTCTAAGTATTTGTATCAGCATTGTTATTAAAGCAAAGGGTCATAAGTTTACAACATATTATATGATAGAAATGGTCGACCGAGATGACATGAGATTGAGCACGCTGGCTACTTTCTTGTCATCGACCGTTATGAATACTCTATGCGCTCGAATTTGACTTTAATAGGCTTTGCTAATAGCACATTATCCTTCTGTGGTGTATGCACTGTGCATGGTACATTCCGATATAGTTTAAGTTTCGATACCGGTGTCGACGCGTCCGCGGCCGCGGCGTGGGCGGTCTGATTTATATGTACTTACCGTATTAAACCGCCACTCGTGAATCATAACCTTCTGCTGTCTATACGTTGTGCAATCACTTAAACAACAATACATTAATCTATGATAAACTACAAGAGTTGGAAATGAAAGAGTTTGCCCACAGATTAATCTGCCTAAACAACATGACAAGCGTAGAACGCTGATCTTATATGTATATTTTCGGTTAACGGTTACGTCAATTTATACAAAACACGTGCGTAGGTTCGACTTGTAATCTGATTAAAGGAGAAGTTAGACAATTCAATTTTACGTTAATGTTTTTATTTCTTTCACTAGCATTTTTCACTAGAAATGACACCTCTAAACATAAATGAAACAGAATTAATGTAACGATCCAAATAATGTCAGATTTTGCATTTAAAATCTTTTAAGTACATTCGGAATCGAAATGTACGGTTGATCTTTTCTTTATGTTACAAAGTCATTAAAAGTCAAGTCAATTAAACATAAAAAATATATGAGAATTGAAAGATGTTTAAATGCTTTAATCAATACGTACATTGAGTGTTACGATAACAGCTTGAGCAGACTCTCAGATGTCAAATTTAACACAAGTTTAAGTGAACACAGGCCTTTGGCTCGATACCCAACCGGAACATAAACAAATGTGCCCCTTCTGTCGTGGCGCTGTTTAACCATTCTATGAGTGCGGCTTCGGCGATCGGCACGGATTGGTTCCTAGCGGTGGGATGTATGGACCACCGCCACCGCACCTCGCCGTGCCGCTCCGTGCCGCGCTGTGCTGCACCGTGCCGCGCCGCGCCGTGCCGCGCCGCGCCGGGGATTTATGTTTACTTACTGGAATTAAACTGTGGCTCGGTAATGACGTCGCGGTATAATGTCATATATTATTCTGGCACTTTTTTGGCTTCTGTTCAGTAGTTAGACGAAGAAAATTCCACGAAAATATTTTACTCGTATTTCATCTCGTGAGTATTGAGAAAAGAACAAAAAGCCGCTGAGAAAATTGTATTTTTCCCATATATTTCTATGTTACAGTGTGTAATGATACAGTAGGTAGGTAAACAATAATCATGATTAGAACATGAACACAATAATCATGTTATAAATGTTGTATGTTGGTGAAATAAAAATAAGTATCAGTGCTCAGTCGACGGGGGCGTCTGGAGCCCCACTCACTATAATAGGTTTAGCATAATCACAAATCCGTGATTGTAGAGCACATGGGTACAGTTCCGCACATTTTTCAGTAGAGTCTGGTGAGATATTGCGCCGTGCGGTGCGCTGGCCGCGTGCCATGCTGCGGCCGGCGGCGGCGATCGCGTCCCGTGTGTGCGGGCCCTTGTTGCGCTGCATTACCGTTTGTTCTGTATCACTTTCAATATTGCTTCTATTTTCGTTCTTCTTCTAGTACGTTCGCGTGGACGCGCTCAGATTTAGTTCGGGAACCGCGGGAACCGCCGCCATCGGAGGTCTGAGGTTCCGTTGCTTACAGCGACTCTATTTTAAAATGTATTTATAGCTTAGAGGATAGCCAGGCAAATCATAAAAATCCAAGGAGCTATTTTTTTTTAATTGATATATTCGCAGATCCACAGAAATAAAACTGGCCCTAGACACACAACGCTTGCTTCGTTATTCAAAAATCTTCAAGTAATAAAATATTTGATTAATTTGATTGAGGAGTGTATCCTAAGTTTGCTCCTGTGATGGATCTCTGGGAACGACCCATGAAGCGAGCGCCGAGAGCCAGGCGGACGCGGCGCGGTGCGATGTGTTGCGGCAGCGGGGACGGCGCGAACTCGCGGTTCCCACAAGTGAGTCGTAACATGAGTGCTTTGTTTATTCACCCATATTCCGTTTTACTTAACCGGGCTATAAAATAATAATGGAACTGTTGGCTGCGCGCCATTTTATAATTGATCAAAAATTATTTCGTATCGCCGCGCCATTTGGAATCTTATACGGATAATGATCACAGAAAACCGTTTCCGTATTTACCTGTATCATAAATTATTCAAACAAATAAATATTTATTAGCTTGTGTTACAAAAGGAAATCATAATAATTTTAAATGTGCTTTCGCGAGCGTGTTTGCAAGGCACAAACGTAAGAAATGTCTCCACAATTCCGCGTTCGAGCTCAGTCCCCGACACACAAAAATTAGAATAATAAGGTTTGAGTCCGCAACCTGAAAAATACGTTCGGGAGCATCACCTCCGCCGATTGAAATTCACGACAGCACGAGGCGAGGCACCGCGGCGCCGCGCCGCACCGGGCCGCGCCGCCGGGGGCTTCGTGCTCACATCTCCCGGCACAATGCCGGTTGGAATCGTAACACAGAAACCTACCTGACAGGACAAAACTTGGTGGATTGTGGTAGCGGGCATTGGGCCTCCTCCTTCAGACCAGGAGGCAGCGGCGCTGGTACAAAAACAAAAAGTTCACGTGCTAACAGCAACGTTATAACCTAATTGGTTTCCAACATATTGATATTAAATTTTTACAATTGTTAAAACCTTTTTAATTTTCAGCAAATATCAAAAGTGATTTGCAGATTGTTTTCGTGCGGAGTGCTCGTAGTACGTCAGCTGTAAATATAATAAATTGTGAATGCGATTGGACGTAGCAAAACAGAGGCATTAAGATGATATACGTCGTTATACTATAGTACTCTCTTGGAGGCTCAGCGGCTCACGCGTTCTGCGGAGCGGCCGCTTCGTGGCAGCGATAAACTCGCCGAGTTAGTTGTGACTCGGCTCAAACATGTCTACAAGTGTTCCGCGGTGACAACACAATCCCTTCCATGTTCCACCGCCCTCCGACCTAATGCCATAGATAACCCAATAGTTCTTACCTGATACATTCGACGATCTATTGTTACTGCTCTAGCGACGGAATCATACATTTCTGGAAACAGACGGTCAATGGCAAGGAACAACCGGTTCTGAAGATAGTTTAACTAATTACCCATTTCATTTTCACTTTCAATATAAACGGCAGAGAAAGTTGTTTAGAGAACGTTGGAGAGTGGCTGGCTCGGGGCGGCAAAGTTCGCGCAATCAAAGGAAACAAAAAAGTAATTAAAGGAGATCGAGCGAGCGGGCTGCGGGCTCTCGCGCCGGTAAAGCTACGCTGCAGCTTTGACGCGCGGATGAAAGAATAATGCAAATGAACGCCGTGATTGTTCGCAACAACAACCCAACTGTAATGAAGCCTCCCCGGGGAATGCCAATTTGAAGTTGCTTACGAGAGCGGCTCTAAACTAAGGACGCGGCGAAGTTCGCGAGCGGCGCCGCGGGCGGGAGCCAGCCGGGGGAATACATTAACGCTAATTAACATCGGTCGTCGCCAATATCGGTGACAAGTTTGTTTCCGTGTCCGTGTCGTCGCTTAGCGGGCGGGAGCAGTCAGCGGAGGTCGCGGGTGCCACGACACGCTCGCGTCCTTCAAACTTCATTTGGTTCCAAAAATATTATAATAGTATTATTGTTTACCGACCGAGCGAGCGCGGCGTTTCTACTTCAAGTCTGGAAAAATTTGCTTTCGTCTTTCCGTTCGTTGGTACTCCTCCACAGGTCATATCTTACAACCGATCTAGAAGAAACTTGGTATACGGATATACAACTCGTAGATTTTTTGGTCGTCGGGGATATTTGATTGGAATTTTCACCAATGGAATCGGATATGAATAGTTTGAAAACAGTTGGGTCACGCGAGTTCCACTGTTTAGCGACTCCATTAAGAAGTAGCCACGTTAAACCTTGTCTTATTAAAAACTAGATCGACATTCATGAAAACAGATTTAAGAGACGTTCATTATTAAAACAGAGAATTTGAATTTATTACAATTGCTACAGAAATCTTGTATTCAGAGTCATGAGCCTGGAAACGCCTTCACATTGACAGCGGCGCTACAAACAATATTAAGCTGACGATTACTTTCAAATGGAAATGCTAATTTAAATCAGAGAGCAACCATTATTTCCACGGATGTTATTGAACAACAAACAGTAGGTGGTGATTTTACTGCGGGTTCCTCAAGCGCCAACCACGTTCCCCTATAACAATATACATCTCGCGATGTTAGCTCGTAGGAGGCAATCTAACGGTGGATACAGCTACGCGCCGATGTAGTAAAACCTCTCCAAAAGGCGGGAAGTGCGGTTTGAAATCCCAGCATATTAATAAAAAGGAATAACCAGGGCCGTGGAGTTCGTAAATAATGATGGCATAATAACATCATTCGCTGCTACGACGCGGCGGCGATAAAGGCGGCTCTACGGAACGGTGCGTCGCCGCGTAGCACGCCTCTACGCCGTAGAGCTCTCCCGATATAGACAAGGCGTAATAATTATTCGAAAACAATGTAGTTATTATTTTCTGTCGTCATTTATTCTGTTTCGACATCATACACGCTTCTGCAAAAGGCTAAAATCAATTTTCAACAGTGCAATGAGAGCAAATAACGTGTAAAAAGAAACACTGTATTATATAATATTATTATATTTTTATATACCGTATTTTTTGTTACGCACATGAGTGATTTTGAGCTGATGTCTATCGCGAATAATATTCGTCCAATGCCCTTGAACATACAAATGGATCGCACAGAGAGCGATTAAGACGAAAAAATAAAGTACCGCATCTACGTCTTCACGCGTCGCCGTAGCGATCGTTCCAAGTTGTAACGGCGTTATTCGCGGCGCGAATTTTCATGAGAATGTCCCGCCGCACCGCAACGCGCCGCCACTGCCACCGCACTCGTGCTCGCCGCCTGCGTTACTCGCGTCCCCTCGCCTGGGACGCCCTCGTGACTCGCCCGCTCGGGAACTAATGGATTGTTTTGAAGATATTCATGTCAAACAAGGTTTCCAAGTTGTGAGACATACTTTTTTGGGAAGAAACTTTGCGGGAAAAGTTCTGCTGTCTGCGAGTTGTTAGACGGGGGTGTCTCCGCACTCGCTCGAACGGTGACTCGTCAAACGCAATGGAGTATATTCAAAACATTGTTCCGGCAAACTTCAAAGACACGGAGCCGGCCTCGACGCCGCCGCCGCCGCCACTGCGGCTATAAATAGGTGCGGTTTGATTTCAGAAGTGGGCGGTTTGAAGCTTTGAACTGTGACGGCGCGGCGGAGGCTTGAGCCTTGCATGTTTAATGACTGGCGACACGAATGAGAGCAAAGAACCGTGCGAGGGCGGAACTATTTCCGGACGTTTGTGCTCCAAATAAATATTTTTTGTGACAATGTTCACAAAACGGTTTCTCGCTCGGTCTGAATTTAACGTTGACTCTATAACATAAAAAAAAACATAAATCTGTTCTCGAAAACATTTTTCTGGCACCACTGAACAGTTTTCCACGAGATTACCAGTATGTCTGACGTCACTGTCTGAGTTCCAAGCTGTGATGGAGCCACACATGCACGGAGCGTGCCAACGTCACGTCACGGCGCTATCACACGTGACACCTTCGTCACTGTCATGAAATCTGTGGCTCCGTCGCCACCGCGCCTCCTGCAGTAGCTAGCTTACAATCTGTGTCATCGGTCGCAGTCGACGGCTCGTGGCACCGCCCGCGCCATCGCACCGTCGCCGTTCCGCCGCCGTCCCGCCACCGCTCCGCCGCCGCGTCTCTCCCGCTCGCCCGAGCGGAGGTGGACCGCTGCCAGGGACGTGTTCCTTTTGGACGAAATAATCTGCCCGTCCTGCTAGGCTTTGATAGTTTTTTAGGGTATCCAGATATTTTTAGGCACAGCTTTCTTAATTTAGGTTAATAAAGCTGGAATATTCAATGGCCGCTTGACAGCTTCTCAATGCCATTACACACATAGGCACGAGACACATAGACAAAGAGTTCGGGAGTAAGAGGTCATCATAGAGTAAAGGTTTTGTATTGACATCTCTTTTCAGTTCTCATCTGTAAAATTCGAGGTTTAGTCTTTGGCACACTTAACAATAAAATAACCTTAGAACTTTAACAATAGAACCTTAACAACATTCAAACTTAAAATTTAAATAATTGACGTACGTATTTCGACCACTGGGCGACCACTAGTGATGTTCATTACCTATCTTAGTGGTCGGTTTTTCTTCGTTCGATATAAAAATGTCCCAATTTCCCATTTCTCGTAAGTAGGGGGGGTATTTTAATATTTAACCTAACAACTTTTACAAGTCGGTAGTTAATTGTTTATTTTATTACTAAAAAAATATAACTCCGTACGCTGAACGTACCTAAAAAATAAAAATAAAAAAATTAAAAAGTCAATAGCTTTGAAAAATGAAGCGAGTTCATTGACTTCTCTCATAGAACTACGAAACTACGTTTTCCCGTCTCATATCCTGCAGTTAATTAAGTGTTCATTTACTAAGACTCGATAGGGCAGCTCGATGCGGATGATTTACCATCCTACAAAAAGAAAGCGTCCACTTTTGGCAACTATCCACCGCGGTCGGAGAGCAAGCGGGCGAGGGCGCGGGCGCGGGCACGGGAGCGGGCGCGGGAGCGGGCGCGGGTGGGTCAGGTGCTTGCAAAAAGGATAGAAATGGACCTAAATTCCACATCAGCGCAGCCACGACGAGTCATTTGCGATGTCCGGCGTCGCTAACGGAACGTGACGTTACGTGACGTGCCGTAATGCTGCAGCCCTAGTTGCAGTCAGTCACAGTCTCGTGTCCGCCGCTCGGTCTCACTGATCTGAGTTCAGAAGGAAAGGGGCCCGAATGTGTTGAAAATTTTTCTATTAATATATCATTTTATCTGCGTAGCTTTTGACCGCTTTAAATAAGATTGTGGTACAGCGCTATTGACTAATTTGAAATGTAAGAATATGCAAGTTGAACCTGCAACCTGCGGCGGCGCGGGCGCGGCGGACGGTGGGCACCGGTGATTTAATAAAATAGGTACGGAATAAAAATCAGTTTTCATACACAAAACGAAAGCTTTTAAAGTCTATTTTCATTACGGGTTCACACGGAGCAGAGCGGACGGATGTGGTAGTTAGTCATACATTACAATACTGGGTTAGCTTCAACTGTAACTCAGCATAATTAGTGTTGTTTTTGGCTATTTCACCACTGTTCCTTTGTTTGCAACAGCCGCAACCAGTTGTACCGGGTTGAAAGAGAGCAGCCAATATTTCCAAATGTTTCACAAACGAAACGAAGCGAGTTACATTCCTTCCAGAGAGCGCCGAAAGCTGTACCTGAAGCGAACTGTTACTGTGTTACAGTTTCTCTTTTTGTCCGTAACAGACCGCCACCTATTTTCGCATGTAATACAATACTTTTGTAATATTTACGGATATGAAATATTATATATGGAGTAGTTGATGATTCCCTACATACAGGGAATCATAGTTAGGGGTCAGGATCTATGTCTGTGAACGTGGAGCGTTATTTGTTTATCATAAAAAACTTAATTTTTCTTATCAATACAGGCAGTATTTTGACAAATTGTTTCCAAGTGACTGGATAGAACTACATTTGAATTGAAATGTAGTCATATCCAGTGCACGGTGAAGTCGGCACAAATCGCATGCGTTTGTTTTTTAGTTTTGCGCCGCGTCGCCACCGCACCGGCCGGGGCCGGGCGCGGGCGGTGGAGGCGGAACGGCGCGGCGCGGCGCGGCGCGGCGCTGCACTCGCACATCATTTAATTGAATTTCATTGTTTGCTGCCGACTCTATATAAGTAGGTATATCCAAACTGATAAAACATTCGTTAAGTCGAACATAATGAGATAATAGTATGCAGCGAGTTTTATTTAGTTAACCCGTTCGTTTGATTCAACAATGTTAGCGAAGTATTTATTTACCTACCACGAATATGATTTATGTTCACTCACGCCGAGTCCAAAAACGACTTGCTCATCGTGGATGTTAACTTCATCCAATTTGATCTCAGTAGCAGCAGCAGCTATGTATTATTATTTACCAGATACATACATACCTATGCTTATTACCAATTAAATATCTAAAATAAATATCAAAATGAAATATAATTAACAAAACTACTACAGCTAGCCTACGTACAGGATTAGACCTGACGTTATTTTTCGGAAAATTTGACTCTGAAACAATTGGAGCACAATGTACCGAGCGGCGCGCCGAGTGCGTCATAAGCGCAACTGCAAGGGAGAGATCAAAGTTGGAATCACCACCGGCGGACCCGCACAATCGCGCGCCGCGCCGCCCCGCGCCGCCGCTACAGAGCCGGCCTCGGCGCGGTGCGCGGCGGCGCGGCGCGGCGGCGAGGCGGCGCAACCGCCACGAACAATCGCACAGTGGTGCACACAAGCGGACACAATTCCTCTATTTCCAAACTCAAAGGGCTTTATTCATTTGAGCGAGAACTTCTCTCAACTTTGTTGGAAAAACAATTTTATCTAAAATGAAAATCTTGCGCTGCCGTCGCGTCGCGTCGCGTCGCGTCGCTGCAACTTAGTTTTTTATTGCTCGGAATCTGATTCACTTTGTGGAATGAGACAATCAACAGTGACTGAACATTTTCGGTGGCAGACGGATTTATCACGGTTTTTGCAATTTTACTTGTTTGCACACAATTATGGTGAATGAATGATGATGTGGTTGCGAGCATCGGTAGCCATCGGTAGCCGTGACGTCGTCGACTCATGGCCGGCCTAAGCCTTTCGTCATCATTAGCTTTTCTCGTCCACTGCTCGACATATGTTATTGTTTGAGAAAAAGTGAAGGAACGCTACTGCGCCCGATCTTCGGCTCTCCTCACCTAGATTATTTATGGTAATGTATAATTATCCTTAAAACTGTTTCTGTCTATTTCCGCATCACCAAAGGTCCAGCCTTTATTTTCTCTAGAGTAATAATCTCACAATAACCAAAATAACAAGCGAGCGAGCCGCTCGTGTTCATTTCGCATGTATACGAGTACTGTTGATAAGCAGACGTGTGACCAAACAAATGTGTTTGAAGTAGCCGATGGTCTCGCAGACTTCAAGCTGCCTGTCACAGCGCTCCCCGGAGAGCCGCCGCCCGCCGGGGCCGGGCGCGGCGCGGGCGCGGGCGCGGGCACGGCTCGCCGAGACCCGGCAGTGCCCCTGTGCCGGGATCATGGCCGGCCTCACAGGGATCATTGCTTTCCTACAAATTTACTTTATATTTCTGTGCTGTATCTACCTACAGCAATGCCACTGCTGTCAAAGGACCAACGTAACATTAAGCATTACAATTAGGTTAATAATACAATATTGCTGTGGACAAAGATCTCGATTTGAATTCACGACCCTCTCCTTGGAAGGCGGACGTTCTCCCACTGGGCAACCCCCGCTTCAGTACTTATATTTAATGCTTAGTATACGATCCGCTTAATAAATCAGAGTTACATATATTTAAAACCTGTCATTATAACCGTGTGTAACGTGTAATCTGTATAATTTACAGGATGATACAAAAGTGGCGGCTCAAGTACATTTGTTAGCGGAATAACGCGCGGAGCCGCGAGAGTTACGACGCGCGCTGCGCCCCCGCCCGCCCCGCTCGCCCCGCTGCCGCCGCGCCGGTGCTGTTGTGTTGTGAGCGAGTGTTGTTGCGGACTGTTGTTGTTGTCAGCACGCGGTGGAGTGGAAAAGGGGGGGGGGGGGGTGCAACTAGAGATTTATTGGCAACATCTAAGGAAACTGTGTTAAAGTGTATGACTTCTATGACCTCGTGTATTGTGTCTTTCATTACGTGTCGTCGACACTTGTACTTTCATATTATGATAAAGAAGAAACCTAAATCTTAGCGATAGCGGTAGCGGTAGTCCGTAGTTTCAATGCCTCGTATATTTTCGTCGCGCTAAATGGAAACAATTGAGTTTTTCCCGCTCCACGGCACAAAAGTAAATGCCCTTTTTAAGGCGCTTAATGTCTACAAAAAGCCACGTGCGTCAGACAAATGACCGACATGAAAAAAAATATTACGACCTACCTCCATTTACCTGGATACTAATGCGCTCTGCGAGGAAAAACCGCCGCGTTTTCTGTTCTGTAGCGCGCACATCGCCGCTTCGCTCAACCAGATCTCATCGCGCCGCTCTCGAGCTGTCGATGTGTCGTGTCGCACGCAACGGTACGATCGGCGGCGGCGGCGGCGGCGCCTGTCGTAAAATAGCACGGATTTCAAATATATTTACTTGGAGGAACATAAAATGAATTTTATTGAAAGGGACGCAGTATTCCCTTCGCAGTTCGCACGAGCGGTGCACGGAGCTCACTGAGCAAGTAGCGAGTAGCAACACCCTTGCTGCGAGTTATACGTGGGGACAGAGTATAATAAGCGTTATAAAGCCTCAATGATTTTCAGAAATAAAACCCTTTACATATTGATATAACGGATGGATTTTCTGATATCATGATTTAGCAAATCATCCCGTGTATCAATTAGGTAATACATAGTTCGCAAGCTTGTCCAGTTCCGATATGAACCCTAGCGGTTCTGACGAGATTTATAGTATCAACATGGCATTCGTTAAATTATATTCTATTAGTGTTCATTGTACTTCAGCATACTACCACAGACATCAAAATATAGGTATCTGTAGTGATAATGAAGCTGGAGTGCGTACTCTGCTTTACAGTTTCAGTAGGTAGGTACTACGATCTACAATTATATGAAAAATAGAAACGTATTTCACAAACTATATCCCAAATTACCAGAAACGGCAAGAGACAGACGGCCGGAAGCGGAAGATATTTCATCCGACAACCGGAAGTACCATCCCGCTGCGATATAAAAGTCAAAACAATTACGTTTTAGAGTTTTGTTTGTGAGCGCGAGCGTGCCGATGCCGTGCCACGCCGCGCGCCGCGGCGACCTGCGTCGCGGATTCGCGAACCAGGCCCTGGTGCCGGCCGTCCGGGGCTCTACGGCTACAGAAGCGCTCATTACGTGCAGGTAAATCTTTTTGAATTAGTGAACTTTTAACTTTTTTAAAAGATTTTAGAAAACAGGCAAACGGCAAGATCTTTATCTTTATCTTTATCGTCTCCTTTTACTTTAAGTATAAACAGTAGGTCAGAAAAGATACATTTTGTTCTAGCACGGAAAAGAGATCCGATGTTTTAATAGAAGCGCTGTGAGGAGAGTCACGGCCAAAACATATAATAGAGTTACTCTTAGAATAACCCTTTTTAATAACATTTTCCAATAAACCATTGTTGGATCCGAAATGAATGAATCCAGTGGCTCTCACCCGAGCGCTCGGCTGTCGGTCGCGCGATGGAGCACCGCCGCTCTCTCTCCGCCTCTACAGCTCGGCGAGGAAGCAGTCTGTCTCACTGCGCAGTACAACAGGGTGACTGGGTCCACTCGTGCGTACGGACACGGCGTTTGACCGCTTGACTGATAGCTCTCTGGGGGTGATCTCTCGTTGTATCTCGCCTCTCATGCTAATGTAAAACGTCTGACATCTAAGAGGCCTTGATTTTCGAGAGAACCTTTTTAATTCAATTTGTCGTTCGGTACCATCTTAGTATGTGACAATATCTTAACCAACCAGCTCTACCCCGCCCGCGTTGATTGTTATCCCACAGGAGCCGTTTATACGAGTAGTCACGGGATAAAAAGTATTGTACATGTTAATCCATGAAATAAACTATCTGTGAGCTAAATTTCATCTAAATCCGGGCGGCATTTTGTGCGTGATTGATTAATAAACGTCCAAACACAGAAACTTTAACATTTATAATATTAGTAGGATTATTTTTTTAGTCACAAACAAAAGTAAAATACCACAGTTACTAGTGAAAATTAATTAATTTATTTACATTAATTAATTAATACGGTATAACCAATTACATTAACTAATAGTACACAATAATAATCATGACAAAACAATTATAACATTCAAAATTAAAATTAATGTAATGTTCAGTCAAATAGAAACAAGAATATAAACATCAAAATTAAAAACAATTTTAAATTGAACAGCTCGAGACATATTCCTACATCGCTCTCACAGAACTTTACAGTGTACATTCGCTGGAGGGGTTTTGAAAAATCAAATGTTTTCAATAATAATATTATCTTCACGCGACAACGCCCGCGGAGGAGCTCGCATCCCTCCAGGCCACGCCGCGCCGCGCCGCGCCGCGCCGCGCCTCGGTGCACTCGGTGCGCACACCCTACGCCAAACATGCGTCCGGTCGGCGTGGTTCAATCTACGCACACTTTATACAGTACGATAATTTACTACGTACCTCTTGTCTAAATGTACTACCAGCTTTTTTCTTATCTTTTAAGCCTTAATACGTACCTTTAGCAGCAAGCCCCACAGAAGAGCCGTGTGAGGAATGACGTCATACGGCGCGCCGGGTTACGTATCTCGATGACTTTTTCATAAAAAAAGATATCAAAGTGATGACGCCGCGCTGCACTGATCTGTTTTTCTTCTTAGATGTATTCAGCTTGAGAATAGAGCATGTTGTGTGAGTTGAGATACTGCAAGCTCCCTCTACACCCGTACAGCTGACACGAGTCGAGCGGGGCGTCGGGAAAATAATATTATTCGATGACGGGCCGGTTCTCGCTGTTTTCACTACTTTATTGGTTTATTGGGTGCTCCGTTTGCACGAGGGGACCTATCGAGCGAGCTGAAGAAGTGTGACACTGCTTCGCACAATATCGTTCCTGAGAGATTACTTCAAAGTTTTTAGTATGCAATGCAGAGCGGCCGGCGTGCGGCGTGCGGCACGCAGAGCGGCGCTGTCATTTATTATACTTTGTATGAAAAGGTGTCGATTTACATCGCACAGCACACGGCATGCCGCACGCCGCGCTTTTTCAGTGCGGTTTGCCGATTATACCTCGTCAAAAGTAGCCCACTCAGACCTATTTAGCTTCACAAATCAATGGTAAACAAATAGCAGGCTCGCTGTAAGCTGTTCGCATCATCCACTGAAATTCAGTAGACAGTCCTCGCCTCGAGCTTGTACTGCAATATTTACTTTGTGCCTCAGGCGGCGAGCGCTGGAGGCGAGCTACTCGACCGCGTGCGAAGTAAACACGACGAGGGGAAAGCAATCGCTACCTGGAAACGTTATGGCAGCACGGGTACACAAGTCAACTGCCTGGTAGGTGTAAGTTACTCGTGCAGTGTAAACAGACCGGCTTTTAGTCGGGGATTGCAGTTCGAATAGGCACCCGACGCGTCTCCCTCGTCGTGCAATCATTCACGAGTCTGATGTTACAAAGCGATTTGGTTTCGCACGGATCGTATTCCAAGCGCTGACATAAATATAAGCAACCAATTAAAGCATAAACGATGTCTTTTTCCATAATCTCTCTCTAATTATGAACACTAAGCTAAAACTTAACAGCGCTATTAGATAAAATAAGCCCTAGATTCGCTTCAAAATCCCACGTATTCCAGTAACCTCCCTATTTGCAAGCCAAACGCAGTAACGTCAAAGCTACTACAAGCGTTAATAAAAATGCAATCTCTCAAACACCTTACTACACCCGCAACTACCCGCGGCCGGCTGCGGCGGCGGTGGCGGCGGGGGCGGTGGCGACTTAGAATCATATAATTTGTTGTTGTTCGGGGTTGCGGCGGCTAGCGTTTCTCAAGCTATGCATTTATTACCCTGTGAAGTGACCGCCACCAGGAGAACCTGCACTATGTGGCAGGCGGCGGGCCCCGCTGCGGTGGCATTGGCGACGGACGCGCGATGGTGGGAAGACCTGTTTTTCCCCAATTTTACTGCTCTAGTCCGGAGTTACTCCGCGAAGTTTACGCAACGACACAGACGTGAAAGGAGCCAGGGAATAAGCGGGTTAATTTAACCCGTCGCGTTTCACAATACTTATACTGTTCAAACTTGAACTAAATACCTTATCTGTCCCATCTATAATATTATTTCTAGTACGCAGAAGGATTATTGTTAAGCCATCCTCCTGCCGGTGAGATCATACCTTTAAGATTTTTTTTATTTGTATATTTACAAGATACTACTACTGCTACTACTACGGGTTTCTAATTTCCGTCTCAATCATGAGATCAGTTCGATGGCACAGTGATATTGAATCGTCATCAAAACTTGCCAGGCATGCCCATTGCACATTGCACGCATTAGACGCGGCAAAGCTGCACATAAATCCGAATGATGTCGCGAGCGGGCGCGCAGTGCGGTGCGGCGCGGTGCGGTGCGGCGTGATTGTTTCCTTGTTCAGGGAGGAGATGATTGGCTCGCTGCAGTCGCGCGGTGGGTGGCCGCACGCGCACTGCACCGACGACATGCATAATTGACTAAATGGCCGCCATTTTGAATCGCTGAGCGCCGCGCCGCGCCGCGCCCGCCGGCCGGGACTCGGAACTCGGGACCCAACTTTTCAACTTTATGCAACTGCTGAATATTTTGAGGGTCCAAGAGTTCGCGCGATGTTTCTAAATCGCCTCACCCCGCGCCCCGCACCCCGCACTCCGCGCCCCTGTACTCTGCACCACAATTAGCTCGCAATTCTTTTGAACTGAAAATGCATGTTTTGCTTTGCTTGAATAGAAAACTTTTGCGCTTATATGAATTTTTAATCCATTTTGTTGAGCAAGTAGACTGAACTGCATAAATAAAATATGGAATTCAACATTGAAACTCGAAAGTTAAAAAGTTTGTTAACCTTTCATTTTGTTAAAAGACAAAAACTTTATCTTACTGACAATGAGAAATGGGTATAATTGTATCGTGCTGATTTAGGCACATTTAAATACCAAGCTACACAGAATAGGCCCGTTATAATGTAGCTACACTTGTTATTTCCATGGCGGCTCGCAGCGGAACGAAAACGGAACAATGTTCAAATTCCTTGCAAGTAAACAAAATTGTTTCCAATGTGAAACATTCTTATGAAAATTTGTTTGTGCTACAACACCAGAGAGCACTCTTGAAGCCTTTTCACTGACGACCCCGTGTCACAAAATAAGTATGTAATGCATAGTACCTATATACTTTAATAAACATTGAGCGTCTGAACGATACGAAACTCGTCACAATACTGACGGGATAAACATTTAACGTCTAGCCTTGCTTGTTTATTCCGTCAACGGAATGTGACCTATCAGCATTTATGATACTAATGTACCCCAGTATTTACTGAACGTCTGGCCTTCGCCTCTTCCCAGCATACATAGTATAGGAAGCCCTAGACTTGTCAGCACAAAGCAAGTGTTGTCACTAAACAAATAAATGTTATCGTATCGGTGCTGTGTACGAGTATGGGCGCCTGGAGGTTGCCTCGTCCTTGTCGCGACGACATCGATCAGCCACAACAAGGTAGACGGCTCGGGCCGACATGACAGCGCGCCTCTCCGCGTCCTCCCGCGGGACATTGTGTCGTCGCGTGGCGTGGCGTGGCGTGGCGTGGCGCAGCGCGGCGCGGCGCGGCGCTCTTCATCACTATGTCGCGTCGAACGTTTCATTCGACATCATGCTCTATTATGTTTATTGCATGTGGCTGCGTGTCGCGCGGGGCGCGCGGCGACGCCACTCACATTGTATTCCCTTATCTGAGATTTTATTTCAGTCAGTATTTTTTATTAATGAAAGTCAAGAACCTCTGCCGTGGCTTTTGTAAAACGGTTAAACGAATTGAAGCCAAAGAACACAATTCTTCCAATTGAAAAATGTTAATCAAAGACCGGCGCGGCGGCGGCGGAGTGCTTTCGGGCAGGCGCTAGGCGCGGCGCTCGCTGGCTGGCCGCCGGCGCCGGCCGCCCGGACAATAATTGTTTTTCATTAAAATAGCAAACGAAAGATTTTGAGCATAGATTTTTTTATTAGAACGAGGTCCCCCCGCCCCCGCTACCCTCTTACTCCTCACCCTCACCCTGACGAGCAAGTATACACCTACAGTTCTTTATTGGATGTTGTTTATATTATAACTAGCTAGAGTTTGCCATCGACGCAAGTGTTGCGTTATTCGGTAGAACAGCCGCGACTAGCGTACACTATCACTAAACAGCAATATCCGTGTTATAGCTTCAGTCGGGATATATCTGCGCCTTGCCCGCGCCGATTAGTGTAGGTAGCAGGTAGCAGGTAGCAGGTACTGCACTCGCAGCCGCAGGGCTCGCGCCCCGAACCAACCCAACTGTTCAATGGAGGAAATGTGGCTCAAGGTTAGATCAGGAAAATTAAACGGAGCAATAACCCGAGGCCAGCCCGCACTATGTGTTCCACTGTCTAGATTTCTAGAATGTGACAATTTAGAGTTAATACACTAAATAAGAAAATATTTACAACACGAAACTTTCAACAAATTATTTAGCCATAACTCAGAACTGTTTATTGAAATGATTCACTGTTGCCTTCGAATACTTGTGTAAACCGCAAGTAGGTATTTGTTTCGAGCTTGGGTTTTGACAGATCATATTCAGACATATTCTTTGTTCCTGATTTCCTACATTAGATAATCATAGGATTCAGGATCGCTGTATGTGAGTATGTGAAAGTATGTGGAAAACAAAAAAGTGGATCTAAATAAATGTCGGTAGTCGTAGAGTTTTCGTTTCCATCCCGTTTTCAAAGCATAACCCGCAGCCGGAGTAGTGGTTTTACAACCGCTCGCGCCGCCCGCGCCGCCCGCGCCGCGCCACGCCACGCCACGCCACGCTTCGCCACGATTCAGCACGCCTCGCCACGGTATGAGTGAGGGTATGTTCTCAACATTATCGTATCATCGTCCCGATTGAGCTATTTAAATGGGTGATCATAAACTTAGCGTGCACAAGTTTACTCGTAGCATGCGAAAGTACAACGATTACGCCAGTTATCACTTGCCGATCTTTCATAATAACTACCATGATAATTATACAAATTAAAATGATGAATAGAATGCGTCTTACAGGAATCGCGTTACAGCTCTCGCACTCGCACTCGCGCTGCCCGCGAGCCGATAGCGGCGGCGGCGGCGGCGGCGGCGGCGGAGTGGTTCATAAATATTTGAGGACACATGTAACGCTGCACCGAGCGCCGCCGCCGCCGCCGCCGCCGCCACCGCCGCCGAGCTGCGCCTCCACCCACTAACACCGACTATTCATAGCTTTTGATTTCCAAATGCATACTATCTAGGACGCAGTTTACTGCCTCTCATGTGCAGCTGCTTATTATAAAAGTGATTGCGAACGTGCATATCTGCGGTGTATGCTTGTTTTTGCGTTTGGCAACTGCTTCAGTTAGTTAACTACCTGCCTTGGTTTGTTTATAGATTGTGCAACAGAGTTGAAGTAGAATGAAGTGAGATGGCTCTGCATGCGCCGAGCGCGCGCAAAGTGGATTCAAAAATTAGTCACCGGAAGCGGCGTGTGGCGCAGCAGTGGACTCCTCAAACCGATATTACTCAAGTCTATGAACGTTAGCTCAGAATTTATCAGAAAATTTACTCCGAATACGGTTCCCTCAATACCATTACTGACACCATTCTAACTCCTGCGGTTTTAGCTGTTGCTGCAATTTATGAATTGAACAAAAATTGCAAATCAATCTAAGAGATACACTAAGCGGCCAGCCGTAACATCGAACCTATCATGCCGTTTTCCATTATAATTAGTGTATTCGGTTCCTTTCCACGAAGCTGTCTCACTGCAGGCACACGTAGCGACATGGCGCGGCACGGCGCGGCACGGCGCGGCACGGCGCGGCACGGCGCGGCACGGCGCGGCACGGCGCGGCACGGCGCGGCACGGCGCGGCGCGGCACGGCGCGGCACGGCGCGGCACGGCGCGGCACGGCGCGGCGCGGCGCGGCGCGGCGGTGGCAATCTAATTAGGGTGCGACGTGAACCTTATTACTGGTTGGTTCGCTGTAAATTCATCCAGGAGGAGGGACTCCGCCGCTGTTTATAGCAAACATATTGCTTCATAATAACTTTGAGTTAGTTAGCTAGTTTACATCAAACAATCTTTGTTAAAACTATCTTCACTAGCACATAACAAATAACCAACTTCATTAGGTATATCATTATTTGCCATCGAATCTATACTCTATACTAATATATAAAGCTGAAGAGTTTGTTTGTTTGAACGCTAGGATCTCAAGAACTACTGGTCCGAATTGAACAATTATTTTTGTGTTGAATAGTCCATTTATCGAGGAAGGTTATCGGTTATATAACATCACGCTACGACCAATAGGAGCAGAGCAGCAATGAGGAATGTGGCAAAAACGGGGAAAATATATTGCTTTTAAGAGAGTTATTGCGGGAAAACTTGAATTATGCGGGTGAAACCGCAGGGCGCAGCTAGTATTAGATATGTAGGATGCTAATCATAGTGATATCCTCTATAGCATTTAGCATGTAAAGTAGTACTTTAGACGTCTTAATAATTATTATCTCTGTTAAATTAAGAGGTTACCAAATTAGTGAAATTTATCAATGGAATAATATAATTTAATGACGACAAATCAGATTACACATCGCCAAAATATTCCTACACTAATGTGTTGTTCACAGAATACCGTTGGATAGAAGCAATTAGCTTATCGTATTGCGGTTGAGCCGCGCCACCGCCACCGGCCTGCTGCGCCGCCCGCGCCGCGCCGGAGCTGGCTTATAAGCAGCGCGCGCGGCTCCACGCGCCACTCGAGCGAGCTCCACCGCCGCGGCCTACAGAGAACTAAACACCTATGAACTCTTTGGTGAGATTTAATTTCACACAATAATCAAAGAGTAATAAGGCATCAGGATCACATTATATAGATCCTGGCCCCTAACTAGGATTACCTGTATTTAGGGAATCAGAGAAAATACTTGTAGTTCACACAAAATTTTGTCCTGGACAGGAATCAAACCCGCACTCTCACAATTCGCAGTTGACTCGTCACGTCAATACTCATCACCCACGATGACAAGGTGATGGTCTCACATGTACCTAGACATTTTCAATTTTAACCCAACCGTGTGTTTTGTGAGCCACTTAGCTTAAAATTCTTCCGGAGATATGTAATCCACCAATAAAGACCGGCCTCACCGGGCCTAGTGGTGGATAATGGACTGATTCTCCTCACGAAAGTGAGGAGACATCCGTAGACAGCAGAATACGGATGTGTGTTAATGATGATGATGATGATGATGATGACTAAAAGTAGTGAATGATCCTGAAGCAACGTTGGTGTTGTATTCCAGATACTGGTAGTGTTGTGCGCGGCGGCGGCGCTCGCGCTGCCATCGGCCGCGCTGCACTCGCAGCAGGAGCAGGCGCAGCTGGACCAACCGCTGCCGATCGACGAAGGTAAAAGGACTGGCATAAACAATGACAGCAACGAACAACCAGACAGTAAAGATGCAGACAGCAAAGAGGATAGCAAACAAAACAACAGGGAGGACAGCAAAGAAGATAGCAAAGAGAACAGTAACGAAGATAGTAGAGAGGACAGCAAAGAAGATAGCCACGAAGACAGCAATGAGGACAGCAAAGAAGATGAAAAAGATAAGAATAGTAAGAAAGATTCCAAAGAGAGCGACGAGAGAGTCGTCTTTCGACGACCCCAAATCTTATAAACCAGTCATAATAGCCGAGGACTTCAAGAATCCAGGATATTTTCCCAAGCCTCTACAAGCTCTTCGCTAGTTTCTCAAATGGCCTGAATAAGAGCTTCTTCCAGAGCCGCAACAAGAGCCTATTGAACTATCTCTACCAGCGAATGCTCCAGAACAATAAGATATAATTATAAGAACTTCTTCTCAAGCCTAAATCTATCTCCGGCATGGCCATGTTATGTAGAGGAACAACAATCAACAATTATATTTTTTAGTAACCACTAAAAATAGACACACAATAATTAATGCATGCAATGCTTCTCAGAAAGTGTTACATTCTCTGAATGAAGGTTGAATTGCAGTTTCGCACAAGGCTTCGACATACTCGCATGCACCGAGTTCTGAACGCTACTGCAATAATTGTTATGAGCAGTCATTTAATGCGAACCAAATAATGTGCTTGTCTCGTCTCATCTTGTTTAGTTATATTCTGTTTCAGTTAGAAAGGCTTATTAAAATATGATTTTGCTGCTTCAATATTTTATTCTTTTGTTACCTCGTATCACAAGAGTCTGCAGATCCCTCGAGCGCAGTATATGTAGCGCAAAAAACACGGTGGCGGCGGCGGCGGCGGCGGCGGCGGATCGCGGGTGATTTCAATAGAATTAGGGAAAGCCGCGTCTCATCGCAACCGCCGATGAAAGGGAAATAAAGGCGCTGGAGATTGAGGACATTATCCCGCCGTGACACGTTTTATTTACGCTTTAATGTGACGTCACGGTTAAAAAGATGGATGGCGAATATAATAAAGGAGGCGCAAGATGGCTTTGTGAGCCCCGGCGCCGCGCCGCGCCGCGCCGCCGCCGCCCGCCGCGCGCCGCCCGCCGCCCGCCGGGTCCCGGTCGCCTCGCCGCGCGCCACAATGACACTTTTATATTAACGGCGGCCGCGGCCGGGGCGGGGGTCGCGAATCAAAAGGCTTTTCGGCTTCGAGCGGCGCCTGCTCGCGCTGCAGCTCAGCACCCGTGCCGACTCCTAGCCTCATGTCTCCGATAATGACGTAGCTAGTAATAGTATGAGCGAACACAACGACAATCTGGAATCTTATTCTCCGCAATTTGAGTCATATTTCTTTTTGCCGTTATTAGTGAGACGTCTCTACGCAATGTTGGCTAATGAGAACAGAAAAAATTCCATGAATACATTATTTGTCCGTGGATTATTTGAATTCAGATAGAGATCTGTAAATTATGCATAATCTTCTTTGTATAAATCTTATACAATGGCGGCCGAATAGGGGATGGAAGGGAAGAAATTAATAAATCGAACATTTTTTCTTAAGAACCGCTCGGTCGCCGCAGCCGCCGTGGGGCTGACAAACGAGCCGATAAATCTGCGGACATTACAAGTACCTGGTTACTAATACTCGGGGCCGCGCCGCGGCGCGCGGCGGCGGGTCGTAGAACAGAGGGCGATGGTCGCGCAGGTCTGTCTCTGCAGTCTCAGCAGGCCCCCTAGTTTGCACCACTGTTATGTAGTCTGCCTCTCTACCGGTCGCTCCCATACAACGACTCCATTTCGTCTAAATAACTACGTAATCAGAAGGAATAACGTCCTGAATACCGACCATAACCGTATCAAGTTCGGAGCAACTTAAACGCTGTGTCGGCGCCCTCGAACATCGCCTATTCATTCAATTGAAGAAGATAGTCGAGCTGAGCAATTTACGAACAACCTAACACAATACAATCCAGTGGACTGCTAGTTAATCTAAAACAGAGTGAGCCTTTGTGCGCTTCTCACACGACCGACCCGAATCGGAACACAATAAAACAATAGGATCGCTGAAATAAACGTGTGCGTTGTCGCTTCCGACACGACGGCGACGCCGAAACGACACGGCGCCGCCGCTGCGGGCCCGGGACGCGACGCGACGGGACGGGACGGGATGACACGGAGCGGCTCCGGGATGCGATTCCTTTCAACGGTCACAATTGAAACTCGTTATTGCTATCGCTAACAAAGTTAAAACTCCGCTTCACGGTTATAATTATAATGAAGTCACCGATAACGGCAAAGGGCGCGGGAGAGGGGCCGGGGGGCGGTCACTCCTCCAAAACATCGGGTAACTCGATAAGTGGTCGCAATTAGCAACCAACGCGGATAAACGGGAATTTCAGTTTCACAATTAAAACTTACAGCGCGGTTTATTATCTGAGCGCGGAAAGTTCCACACTTATTCATTCCGCGAGGCTCGGACGGACGCCGCAAAACTTCCCGTGTTTAAATGTAGACGAGATCGGGAATTACATTTGAAGTGATCGCCGAGAGCTTCAGTCGGCTCGTTAACAACGGTGACCTCCTCGGCGGGCTGCTCACGTAGGTAGGGGCACACTTCCACCATCCAACACTCGGCTAGATTGCAATGCAACTTGTGATAGTGCATAATATAAATTATCTCCGTGCTACTGTCAGTTTGTTCTCAGTGTAAACTGGGTCATGTAATCCTCGAAGCCACATTCCAACAAACACAGATTACCAGCTGCAATTCCTCAAACAAACGCATCGGTTCCCCGGCCGCCCCCGCCCCCGCCCCCGCGACGCTCCGCCGACCGACGTGCGATGCAAACTTGCCAAAGGATTTTATCTTTAAATGGATCTCCGTCAGCACAGACGCAATATTGAAATTCAATTTGGCTGGCGTCTGTGAACACCAAAACAAGTCGTTGCTAGTGCTATCCGCTCTATTTGTGCCTCGCGCGCTAATGTAATGAGATCCGCGGCCGGCGGCGGAGGCGGAGGCGGAGGCGCGAGGACGCCCCGAGCGAGCGAGTCCTCACGCACGGTTCAAACTTCAGATTAAACTCGAATTAATGAACGCCCATCGCGAGAACATTGAGAACCCGACGAGAACATTAAAAGCTCCATCCTCGCGCCGAGCGACTAAATTAATATATTAGCGAATTAATAGGCGAGCTAATTAAAACAAAACCCGTTTTGTAAAAACACTTAAACCGAGAGGAGCTCGCCCCTAAAACTTGCGTCCGTTTGCCAGAATTCGTGACACAAAATAAAAGCCGTTTAGACTATTAGAGGCCCGTGCCTACCTCGAATGGACCCCGCCGTAGTTTGAATTTAATTAAGCCGGGCGAGTCGCGGCAGCGCCGGCGTCGTGCCGCGTCCGCGCCGCACCCGCACCGCACCGCACCGCACCGCGCCGCGCAGCCGCGCCGACGCGTGCCGCCGCATACAAATGACGGATTAAGAGTCGGAAAAAAGCGACAAATGCAAATGTGTCGTACGAACCGCCTCATTTGAATGTAGAGTGGTGTCGAGAGGTTCCCGGAGCGGCTGACCCGCGGCCGCGGCCGTCGCCGCCGCCGCTCCGCGCGTCGGAGCGGACCGCTAGGCGCGGGTGATTAGAGAGCTGCGTGTAATGGACGGACGGTCGCTCGCGGCAATGGTCGTGCGGTACGTCCTCGTTTCCTCACCTCGCCGTTAGGTCGCTTCGCTACTCCAAAAGATATTGTTCTCGCGGGATAGTTCGACATTACGTACATTAATTTCCTCTGCGAATGTAAATGTAGCAGCTTTGTGTATAATTCGGCGAGCGTGGAAAGCTCCAAACTCCAAACCGCGTCATTGCGTTTTCTTAAATTATGATCCAGCCGGCACCGACTCAAATCCGGGATATAATTCTTTTGTCCGTACAATTGTTCGTTTATAAAATGCAAATGGAGGCCTAACGAAGTGGCGACGCACGGCCGCGGTCGGTTGTTATTACAAATAATGAAATTCTTTAAAAAAATCACAGAAACGAAGCGGTCATTGTTGCATCTTCAGTGAAGAATAATTAAATAAAAATACGTCAGGATTAATGGTAGCGGCGTTTTATTCATTACGGAGACAATGGCAGTCTCAACCTTATCTCCGTCAATAAGATTTCACAAAAACGTCACGAGAAGAACTGGCGGAGGCCGATAATTGCATCCCCTGAGAGCCGAGCTCGCCACAGTGCCACGCCACGACGCACCGCGCCAAGCCACGCCGCGCCACGCCACACCATGCCACACCACGCCACACCACGCCGCGCCACAGTGCATGTGACCGAAAGTGTCGTGCAATAACTAGAATCTATAGGTTCGTGTAAGATACGATAGGTAGGTATTAACTATTCATCTCACACAATATTATACGACTCAACAGCGCGCCACCGATCGAATGATATCCCAGTGGTCTAAAGATGTCAAAAAAAAAGTATACTATCTGTAGGTACAATCATGGCACAAAAATAATGAGTGTGTGTAAAGAAAACTTTGGTAAGGAATGCGAACCTCGAGTGGCCCCTCTGGCCTCGTCGCACTGTGTACGGCGAGCAGCGCGCAGCGGTGCCGTGCCGAGAATTGGCGGCCGGCGCGTGTCCGCTCGCGCACGCCAACGACATTGTAACTCTGTACGGAGCGGTCGGCGGCGGCGGCGGCGGCGTGACGCGGTTGCGGTGTCGGCGGTGTCGGCGGCGGTGTCGGCGCTGGTGTCGGCGGCGGTGGCCGCGGTGGCGGCGGCGACCGCCCGAACTCGTTAATATCTTCATTATACAGCTCGCGCACTAATGGGCCTATGATCGCTTCTTTCACAACTCCCAACGACATCTTTCTCTTCAGCTCGGTCGTTGCTAACAATTATTGTAATAGTTGACACGTTGTGTTGTGTCCGACCATTAAAACCTATATAACATTGATTCACAGTATAGTAGTGGAACTACGCCACTTCGACCACCAGCTGGTGACTTTGCTAATACAATAACTAACAGCAAATCCCTCGGTGCCGCCGCCGCCGCCGCCGCCGCCGCCGCCGCCGCCGGCGCCAGTGCGTGCAGCGCGGTGGCCGGCGTTGTACACACGGCTCTTCACTCGCACAAAGCTTTGAATCTGTGACATACACATCCTGACTCCGAAGTACGTGCGTTGCGTGCACGCGTTGGTATTCAGCTAGCGTTGAACAAGCTCTATGATGTCCGACGCCCACACTCCATTTTTTAAAAGCGGAACCCGGAGAGCTGCGACCCGCTAAATTTCATTTGGCCGATGTTAATATGACAAAAACGTCCTCCGGTAGATTTTTTCGGCGAAGGGGTCGGCGCCGCGCCGCCACCGCCGCCGCCGCCCCGCTCGCCGCCGGCTCGTGCCGAGACTTTTAACTCTCGCTGGAGGTTGTCACCGTGAACCGATACATTGCAGAGAACTTGCTTACAATAACATACCATTCGGAATGTGTATTGTGGAGTGACGTTTTCAATAAAATAGATGTGTGTGATTTGATGTGTTACAAATAGGTGCCACCGCGGAGGTACTATACACGCAGCTACTGCAGTTATTGGTTGTTAGTTTTATATGTGAGGTAATTCGTGGGGGGGGGGGAGGGCACGCTGGGAGCGAGGGGGGGGGGGGGGTGCGGGGCGCGAGGAGTTTTTTCAGTTTGCGTATTCAATTTGTCGCCGTCCGGCTTCGTTAGTTAGTCTGTTTGGCTAACTCGGTAAATGCCTTCTTGTTTGGCCCCTAACTCGGTAAATGCCTTCTTGTTTAGCTCCCGAGGATTTGAATAATAAAACTTTTAGACTAAATAAAAAGACTCGCGGTGCGGCATATTCCCTGAATAAATGATTTGATTCAATGAACGCAGGTGCGGCGGCGGTGCTCTAGCGCCGGTAATCTGCCGTCAAATTGTTGAGTTTTCTTAATATGTAGCGGCGCCGACCGCGCGCCTCACCGCGCCCACATAGCGCCCCCGGATCAACAGATTACAAGCGTTCTTCGAGCGAACCGTCCTGTGGCGGGTTCAAGGCCGAGCGACCTACTAGGGCTGCCACGTATCAAAGTTGGACGCGGTAGATGCGCTGCGCCCGCCGCCGCGCCGCCGTCGCCGCGCTAACCTAGTGACGTGACATGGGATGTGACACACAGCTGTGTACATTGAGATATAGCGTAACGCAAATCTCAATTAAATAACTCCTCGTGTATACTACACACAAGGCTCCCGTACCACATGAAGGATGGATCATTTGCGAGAGCTATCAGTATTTTATAAGTAACAATACAAGCAAGTCATTCACTGTATATGAAGCGCCACGCCTGCTCGTAACAACTACAGTGTCACCCAAAACACTACAAAATCTTGTGCGGCACTGAACTGCGCTCGTCGCCCTGACACATCGGTTCTAAATTCTCATAAATATGACCAGTAACATAGTACTATTTGCAGTTGCACACTACTGCTTGGCGGATGAATATCTAGCGGTGGCGTGGTACTTCGCCAGGCGGACTGTTACCACTAGAATGGCGCGCTGCTGACGACGTACTCCACGCACTACTCCATGCGGCAGCCGGCAGCACTGCAGGCGAGCAGGCGAGCGAGCTACTCGTGCCCTCTTCTGGAATGCCACACTCGTAACTACAGCCTTGTCGAATGGAACTAAAATATGCATCGTATACTAACCAAACTGAATTTCACGTCAGGGGGATACTTGCAGCGGTCAGCAAAACAAGTTCGACAAAATCTTGCTAGAAAAGTAAATGTTTTTATTTGTGACTGACATAGAGACACGTTTAAAAGAACATTTTTTTTATTTTTTATTTTTTTTTATTCATAACTTACAACTATCATTACAGGTAGGGCCCAATGCGATAGTGCAGTGCCATGAACACAAAGTTTATGAGATCATACCTTATTACTTAATACATATTATAACACAAAACCCTTATAGCTCTACCTTTGTGAATTCACACAGAGCACACCCAAATATGTCTATTTCAACCGCTATTTTATTAATATTGCGAAGTGCTCGCGTAAAAGGCGCCTCCCGCAAGAGGTTGGTCCGCGCCCGCGGCCGCGGTACCGCCACCAGTTCTGGCCGCCGCCGTCGCCAGACGTACCTATCAGGGACGCACGAGCACACCTGCCTATGGACATGAATGGACACGAATGAGAACGATGATCGGCTGTATTGATGAGTTTGTCACAAGAGCAATAGTCATGTACACAATAGTGTGCGGAGAGTCGCGCCGCC
Source organism: Campaea margaritaria (assembly GCA_912999815.1). Classification (NCBI taxonomy): domain Eukaryota; kingdom Metazoa; phylum Arthropoda; class Insecta; order Lepidoptera; family Geometridae; genus Campaea; species Campaea margaritaria. The sequence continues at coordinate 49,496 of OU538813.1, read as the reverse complement.
GCCGCTGGCGCCGCGTAGCACCCAGTACTAGCTCGTAGCGTGGCTGCGTAGCGGCTCGGCAGCGGCCGGAGTCAGCACCGACACCCGAGGAGCACGGATGATGTGCCCGCTAGATACCGCGCGGTGATGTTAACAGCCGGTTGGCGCCGCGCCGGGACCGACCACCGACGCGGAGACTGTTTGTTTCAGTGAGCCAGCGACACGTTATATACACCTATAATACATATTGAATGTTGATAGCCGCGCCGCGCCGCCACGCTAGAGTGCGTGCGATCTTTAACATTTTGATACTGAAGACGCTATTATTTTATATTTGGTCTATAACTTACACTATCTTACCATCGAGAGTAGATAATCCTTCAACTTAGGACGTTTAATCAGCGTTTACGTGAAAGTTGAACCGCGCCAATAAATAAATCGCAGTGTTTTCCGCCGGAGCCCAATAACTGCCAAAGTTAGAGCGGTTTGAGATTGGAAACGCGACTACTTCGGAGACAAACAATTCAAATCAGCGATACGGGTGGGCAGTGGGGGGGAGGGGTGGGACAGTGCCGCGATACTGTTACGTCGCGTGACGGAGACGCGTGCGAGTGTGCGGCGGACGCGGGTAATATATTGCCGTGTGCATGCTGCCACCGCCACCGCCATCATCACCGCCAGCACCGCTAGCACCGCCAGCACCGCCAGCACTGCCAGCACTGCCAGCACCGCCAGCACCGCCAGCACCGCCAGCACCGTCAGCACCGCCAGCACTGCCAGCACCGCCAGCACCGCCACCGCTACATTCACAAACAAAATCGGTAATGAGGGTCCGAGAAAAGTATTCGTGAGCTATTTTATCGCCAGAAATTTTACATATTGAAATGAAACTTGTTCGGCATTGTTCTATGCATGAGTGCTGACGCCTCGCCCGCGGGCCTTCTGCTCCTGTACCGGATCGCACTCTAGGCTGACACCACGAGCGTAGCTGTCGCCTACCTCGTGCCGATATGCCACCGAATTATTTCCACGACTCATTATGGAAATTAAAGACTGATTAATCGAACTTTTTTGCATCGACAGCAGTGTTCAAACCAATTCGACGGACGCCAATCCTCTGGTCGCGCCACTCGACACTGGCGCACGATGCATTATGTAGAAGAGTTCTCGTACCTCGTCGCTTTTATACAGGAATGAGTGTCACAGATACCGCCTTTAACTATAAAATATATCTCGGAGTCTCCGGCCGGCTAGATACGGGTTACCCTCCAGACATCGAACCTGTTTAAAGGAGAAAATGACGGACAGAACCGATAAGTATGTATGTAAGAATGTATCAACGATGATATGTCGCTCAACGAGGACAACTCTACTCGGCTACTACAGGACGACAAGAGTCGAGTGAAAAGGTCACTTCTCGGTGTGCGTGCACCATCGGAGACCGCAACGTCATCTAATATCAAGTGAAATAGTGGTCCCACGCGACCCTATGCACAAAATAACATAAAGTCGGCGGAACACCGAGCGCGGCATGGCGCGGCGCGGCGCTGCATGGTGCGGCATGGTACGGCATGGCGCGGCGTGGCGCGGCGCGGCGGCGGAGGTGCTCTATCGCGACGTTTGAGCGAGCGTCAGCAAACCAACGCGACAAAAGATATGCAAATAGGGGCGGCGGGCCTCGCGCAGGGCTGCCACGCTCGTCTAATCCGATCAGGAGGTGTTCTGTATTTCAGCTTTATCAAAGTAACAATGGCAGTTTGTAAATACAATTATTTACAGGACGTCTACTTCATTCGAAATGAGCCAGCTAGCACAGTCTGTCTCTCTCACGAGCGCGCCTGCTCCACTTGGACGAAATAATAATACGAGTACAATAACAAAAGCTAAAGGTCTCTCGCCTCCTATCGAGCGCATGTCACAGGCTTATTCGGAAGAATCGCGAGTGACATGGTTTCGAATGTAATATTTTGAAATTAAAACCTTCGATTACAGAAATAATAAACGAGTTGTCATTTCCTATCTCCTGTGTACCGAGTGATGCACGTGCCAGCCCTGACGTAGGGACTGATTGAGCTCTAGTACACCCCCCCCCCCCCCTGATGCCCCCCTGGCCCGCATGCGACCGATCACACGCTTATTGCGACCCCGGGCCACTGAAACATTTCTTTTGCTATCCCAGACGTCGCGTCCTAGCAATTACTCATTGAAACTTATGTTCAATCGCGACTACATATTATTTATTGTAACTAGGCATACTACAGTATGCCACATACAAGAATCAAGACTAGGGACATTTCATTTGAAATATCCGTCTGGCTGTATCGGACCGGATCGGACAGGCGCGGCGCGGCGCGGCGCGGCGCGGCGGTGCTTGTGTTCTACAAATAGTACGAGGGAGGAGGCCTCGGCGTTCTATAATTCAATAAAAAGTTATTGTCCATAGCCCGAAGGTGATGAGAGAGAGATCATACTCCGGTTTATAGTGCTGAGCGACGATTGTGATTTTTACAACTATTTATTATTAGATGAGCTCGCGAGGTCGTACAGACTAGCCCTATATAAGTCCTAGAGTGCAGATTCCATGCATATACAATTGGTGGTACATATCTGGAACTCATTCTCACTTAACCCAGTTGTGCCCCCAAAAGATTTTACTCTATTTTTAGCTTTGCTCAAGCTTAAAAATGCTAAACTATGCACGTGCGGTACCTGCCGACTGCATTAAAATCTTCGCGAGACGTACAAAGCAAGAGAAAAATACATTTTTCATGGAGGATGATGGTAGCCGCGAATAATGCGTACTCCGGAGGAGCGAGGGCGGGGGAGGGGGGGGGGGGGCAATTAGCGCTGATGAGATAAAACGTGCAAAGTCCACCGATGATTCAAGTTTTACAATTAAAAGTTGTCGCGCCGCGGAGCCAAGAATTCACCGGCGACACGTGGATGCGGTCACGCCGCACGCCGCGCGCCGCACGCTGCAGCCCGCGAGGGGGCACGTTGCACCGGCTTCGCACGCCCTGTAACATTGAGCTCACACATGGGCTGTTCAGATACTAACATGAACAAACCAACCTAATGTAACTGTCCCGACCGCCATGCGCCATTGCCACCTCACCCGCCGGCACTTCTGCCGTCAAAACTAACCGTTCCGCCCACTGCGCAGCGCGCACTGCACTGCAGCGGGACCGCGCGGCGGCGCGGCGCTCGGTGTGCTTCGTGACTCGGCGGCGCGGTGCGTTACGTTTTATTATCTCGCGAACTCCGAGCCGTTTGAATTTGAATTGTAATTAAATTTCAAACATTCTTGTGAACCGGCGGCAGAGGCGGCAGAGGCGGCGGCGGCGGCGGTGTGGGGGTTGCACAATACATGAAGATGACACGGGAATTTATTTAGTTCTTTTTTTTTGGTTCAATAAACTGGTTGTCTTTTAGACCCAGATATTGTACAATTATTTGCTTAGGTAGTGTAAAACCTGCATTGAACTAAACACAAGGCGCAGCCATAGGAAACGCTTTTGTCTATATCGTCGGTAGCGGTAGGGCTCTTCTGCCAGATTCCGCTTGTGGAAGTAGTTACCGCTTTGCCAGATATTCATCCGCCAGTTACGAGTGTACAAACATTACTGTGGAATAATTACTGGCCATTATATTATATTATATTATATTTTATTAGAGGGGCCTACAGTAACAGTAACAGCTATCATTACAAAGATGATTAGAAACGATATCCCAAGGTGACGAGCGCAGTGCAGTGCGGTGCAGTGCAGTGCCGCGCAACACGTCGTAATGGAAAGTTCTGGGTCGCACTATAGCCTTTATGAGCAGGCGTGGCGCTTACCATCAGGTGACCAACTTGCTCGTCCTGTTACTTCATCAACAACCCATAACGTCCCACTGCTGGGCACGGGTCTCCCCTCACTTTCGTGACGAGGATTAGGCTATAATCCACCACGGGGGCCAGATCCGGATTGGTGGATCACATACCTACCTCCGAAATAATTCTCGGGTAGGTGGTGGTGGGTTTCCTCACGATGTTTTCCACAATGTTGATGTTTTTGATGTTGTTTCACGATGTGTTACTTAGTATATTAAAATAAATAAAATACTCTAGGAAACAATTTAAAACCTCAGTATTTTATTATTTACTGTTTAACTAAGATTATCAAAGCAGATTTGGAAGTTGCGAGTTTTTTATTTCAAACTGTAGATATCTCAACCGTTTAGCTAACAACCAGAGTTCCGCGCGCCGATCTCGCCGCGGATTACATCTCCCGTCGATTAGTTTCCGCCAATCAAGTTTGCGGTCGGCCCTCAATCGGTGATCGCCGGTGTTATAACTGCATTAACGTGTCATAGGAGCATCACCGGCGAGCGCTCACAAGCGTCAAATATCGAACAACTGTAGAGGCGCTCCTGGGCCGCCGCCGCCGCCGCCGCCGCCGCTTCCGACACGTTGCTCCCGTAGGTCGTATGTGGTGCGGCGTAGAGCTCACAGTCGGACGGCCGGTGCGGCTGGATCGTGTCGCGCGGGTAATCGGTTTGGCGGCATCACTCACGACTTTATAATGCGTTGACAATAACAGTAGAGCGCGGTATCGCCGAGCTTGAAGCCGACGAGGACCGAGGACGCCCCCCGCTCCTCATTGCTACTCTACAGCGGTAGCAGGCCGTTGGTAAACAACGAGGGTGTTTTTGTGTTGATGACATGGTGTTTTCAACAAACAACTTGCAGTATCGCATGAACATAACATATTATAAGTGGTACGAGTATACCGGTCAAAACAACCTACAAAAAAATGGGAAAAGAAACATTGTAGCTTGAAAAACATCTTGACTATTTGTTTGTAGTACCTATGCAACGCTAACGGACATATTTTAAATAAATTTACTAGGAAAAAATCTTACGAACTCTGCCGGACCGTTATGCTATCGAAACTGACATCTCAATGACATTGATGATTCCATTGAAATAATTAATAAACAAATTGAAGATGCAGTCGTTTGTCCCTGACTTCTTGCGCTAATAATATAAAAAGATTTATATTATTATTGCGACACTTTAATCTTTAACGATAGAAGCTCTCCTTTCGAGACTTGAGACTCTGACTACTATACACTTTAATACAAAAATCGCGACTGTCTCGCCATCAACCGCGGCGGGCGTCGACAACTTTACGGACAAACTTTCCTCTGACGTAAACAACGCCATTTACTGTTTCACACCGCGCCGCGCCGCGCCGCGCCGCGCCGCGCCGCGCCGCGCCGCGCCGTGTGGCGCAGTCAGCTGCTGCTACCGTCGGCGCCGGCGCACTATGGGCTAAAAATCGAGCTTCCATTTCGTAGGAGTTTTGAAAAAAAAAATTGTTTTTCAAAACCCTGCAAAATGAAGCTACTGGCAGTAACCTAACTCTCACTAGTAAATGGAGATCTGACGGTGCATCGGGACAGCAATTACAAACAACAAATGGCAGGGTATGAGTCCAGCATATTTATATGTTCATTTGTGCTTTTGAAACTGCTGAGAGACGATACTGATGAAGTGTTAAATAACTAAACTTGTGTTGTTCTAGTTTTTAAGTTTTCTTTGTTTTGTGGTGTTTTAATTAAGAGTTTATCTATCTATCTATCTAATCACCCTAATAATGAGCAAACCCAAAATATTTGATCACACCTACGGAATAACAAAGGATATTGAAGAGAGGCGGATTGATTGTTGATAAGCTAGTGAGTCTATCTTAGAAAAACATTAATTTTTATCATGATCATATTATGGTCATTATAAAAATTGTGGAATACGTGGTTTAAAATAGATAGGTAACAGATTATTAACTATCTAAATATACAATTTTCATTAATTCGTACGTTTTGAATACGGGCTTTTTTGGTCAAGGTCAAATGACATATGAGGTCGTTACCTATCAGTTAACAATATTTGGAAGACATATTTAACAAATTTACTATTTGTAGGTACATTAACTCTTAAAACAATATCGTCCAAATATGCTTTTTTGAAGTACTCATATCTTCTAATCGGGACAGTCCAGGATCGAGGTCAAAAGTCATGTGGCTTCGTTACAGTCCCGATAACAACCCCTAAATGTTTCATCCTTACCGCACGGGACCGAAACAAGTTATCGTCAAAACAAATTCCATTTTCATAAATTTGAAATGAACAAACTCAAATATCTCGGTGTAAACTCAAAAAAACAGGTTTGTGAATACCAGATAATTTCAAGGTTTTGATGTTCCCGACAAAACTGTATACTTGAAACTGCGAAAAAACAATATTTTTTTTCAAAATTTATACGAAATGGAAGCTCGATTTTTAAACCATAGTGCGGCGCCCGGGCCCCTGTAAACTGACACAGCGACATGTCGGCGGCGACACGACGCGCGGTAAACAACGCACACCCACATAAATTATTCAAAACTTGCCTCCGCCGCGGTTGTAAAATCGCGGCTAAATCATATCTCCCGTCACCGTACAATACCTAAATCGTCGTCTCTCTGCGCAGACTGAGCTCTCCGCGCACGCGGCCACGCACGCACACACGCACACACGCACGCAGCGCACGGCGCGCGACGCGCGGCACTACATGTGGATCCCCATCACATCCGTGTGAGCCTGCTGATAGAACCCTGAATGGTCCGTCGTAGATATTAATTATTAAAAGCTGTTAGTTTCCGTAAAAAAATATATATAATCCGTAAAAAAAAAGTAGTGTGCTTTATGCTATTTATTTTTTGCAAGATGACAGATGACAGATGAAAAACTGTCATCTGTCATCTGTCATCTTATATCTATCATCTGTCATCTGTCATCGTATATCTGTCATCTGTCACAGGAACCAATCACGTTTATGGGTTAAAAAGTATCGTGTGTTTTATTTCAGGACCTGAAGCAAATTTCATCAAAATAAGTTTAGCCGTTTCGGCGTGAGCAAGTTACAAAGACACACAACTCGTAAGCATTAAAATTTATAAGATTAACGAGATGTTAATAATTGTTGTGTTTTCATGAACTTTTTCTTGGAACCTACCTACTAGAATATTATTACCTACTAGGTAATATTTGAACATTAAAACTACACGCTTTGATGATGAATGATGATGATGAAGGTGAAACTTGTAAATGGCTCAGTTTAGGTCTTAGTTGTGCTGCGCTGCGCCGCGCTACGCCGCGCCGCGCCGTTTTCGCACCCGCGCTACGAGTGCTACGCCGCGCCGCGCCGCGGCGCCATGCGCCAGACGGCGGCGTCTACGCCTCTACAGAGCCCGAAGCGAGAGCTGCTGCTGTTCAGTAATGTTTGTTGTTACACAATTACTGGATGTTTGTTCGGGTAATGAGCCCGACGTTTGCGCCGGAACGCCGCGGTTTCATCTCTTAATGTTTGAGTTCAATTAACGCCTCTTCTCTAGCCTCTGTTTATTGAATCAAATTCTAAAATAACGATATAGTTCGAAGTGATACTGAAGCGAACGAGCGAGCAGCCACAGCAAAGGGGCGTGGCTAGTCATTAGCGCGGGGAACACGCCAGCCGGTTACATTGTACAACTATGCCCTTGCTCTGATTCAGCGCAAGCGGTGCGCCATAATTGGATACTTATTACAAAGAAACGCGGCGAATCTCATGAAACTGCGATGCTGCTGTACCGGGTCGCGATTGATCGCTATCGCTACCTACATTCTTCGTCAGATGTCCTGACGCCAACATTACATTTCAGTTAAAAAGTCATTGTGCTGGAGCCCCTTCTCGCCCCGCACCTCCCTCGCCCTCGCACCTCCCTCGCCCTCACACAGGTCGCACAAACAATAGTTTTGCTCCATTTATATTTAGTTACTGTTCATTACGTTAGTTATGTGATGTGGATCTACTTAATTAGGCCATGTCAACATCTTCCCGCTGCACGACACGCGCGAGCCCCGGCTCGCCGTGATCGCCGACACACACATGTCACAGCGCGTTGCGGCGTGTCGTGGCGTGTCGCGGTGTGTCGCAGCGTGTCGCGACGTGTCGCGACGTGTCGCGGCGGGACATGTTTAGTTAGCGAAGCATGCGCGTTGTTAGGTGCCCGTCAGCCGCGACCGCGATGTTATGTTATTTGAGTTACAAGTTCAAGATGTTTGTATTTTGCCCCCCCGCCCCCCTCCCGGACTGCACGGCCCGCGTCGAGGGATCGGCGCCTTTGATATGGTCGCGGTACGGACGGCCGAGATAAAGTAAGCAAGTAAGAGTCGCTGATTAAAAAAGTTCATTAAGGGGGGAGCCTGCTTTAGAAGCTTAAAAAAATCGATTTTTTAGAGGATTTTTTTGGGAAGGAAAGAAATATTTGATTGAAACGAAACTTTCACCACCGGCACCACCGGCACCGCCGCCACCGCCGGCACCACCGGCACCACCGGCACCACCGGCACCACCGGCACCACCGGCACCACCGGCACCACCGGCACCACCGGCACCACCGGCACCACCGGCACCACCGGCACCACCGGCACCACCGGCACCACCGGCACCACCGGCACCACCGGCACCACCGGCACCACCGGCACCACCGGCACCACCGGCACCACCGGCACCACCGGCACCACCGGCACCACCGGCACCACCGGCACCACCGGCACCACCGGCACCACCGGCACCACCGGCACCACCGGCACCACCGGCACCGCCGCCACCGCCGCCGTCTCGCCTGCCACGCTACACCCCGAGTTACTTGTCGGCAACAAACTCGAACTGAAAGATTGCTCACTAAATATAAAAAATGTTGATCCGGTGCGTCGCAGGTGCGGCACGGGTGCGGCGCGGGCGCGGGACGGACACGGCAGAGGTGAGGCGAGCCACCGAACAACACGTCCGTCGCTATTTCGGCTTCCCATACAAATCCTTGTCAGTCGTAATATTATGTAAATTCGAGCGGATAGTGAACAGAAGTCCGGAACGAACAGCCCTTTTGTGCTCCGAACAAATTGTTTTATATTCCGAGGGAATCGGCGACGCAGAGAGCCCCCCTCACTCGCACACCCCCGCGACCCCGCTACGCCCACCCGCTGATGACAGTTTTATGAACTCTACATTTACATTTAAATTGAGAGTTAGGATTTGGAGAGTGAACTCGTCACCGCTCACCGCTCCCTGCTCACCGCGCGCCGACCGCGCTGACCACGCTTACTCTGACCCCACCTTGAGAATGTTCCGACACTGCCACGACGTCTGAACTCGACGTACGTATGTATACATTAGCTGTTCGATTGAAGTGGGTTGATAATGTATTAGTTATAAAAGTTAAGAGTAGTCGGGGTCCATGCGACGTGTGAAATTCGAAAAAAAAAAAAAAAAAAAAAAAAAACTAGACACTAATTTATTTAGAGAAAAAATGTATATGACCGGCTCAGCACCGCAGTACAAAAATAATTTTGGGGTACATAAACTTAACTTGACCTACTAGTGTCCCATATCACTGGACGGGCACTTACAGGCGCTACGCGAAGTGCAACCAACAGTAGGATAAACCACCCCTCGCAATAATAAAAATCATTTTTTTTTTTTTTTTTTTTTTTTTTTTTTTTTTTCGGAAATTAACTATTTGAGGTTTGGTTTGGTTTGGTTTGGTTTGGTTTGGTTTGGTTTTTTTTTTTTTTTTTTTTTTTTTTTTTTTTTTTTATTTCGGATACCTCTGATGCGTAATGTCAGAGTTTTTGTTATTATGGTTTTTGATTGTATACTTTTGATTTCTTATTCATCTACTTTTTTGGGATAATAATTTTTTCATAGGGTGTCCTTTTATTGTATCCTTCATTTTTTTTTCATTATATCTTAATATTTTAATTACATCTTAGAACTAATTACAACTTAAATTTCCATTTCGTACTCTATTTTTACAATTTTTCTTATCTACTATATCCTAAATTAGCTTATATAATTATTACTATTACAATAGACAGAAGGTAAATTACATTTTGATTTTTTAAAACAATTAGAAATTTTACAATTATGATTACATATTTATCAATATTCTCGTCTTAATTAAATATAATTATTACTAGTTTAATATTATTACATTTTTGTAGCTTTTCATTTGTAAAGTCTACGGTACATTATTATATATACAGTCATTTACATATGCTGGTCCTATATATATTTACTATATATTATACAACATAAATTAGTTAGCATTAGTTTTATTTCTATTTATTACTTTCTTAGCTATTTCTAAACAATATTCCAAAAAGTCGTTTCTTAATTTTTTATCTATTATAATTTTACATATTTCTTCCTCAGTAATTTTTATGCCTAATTTTTGTTCAATTTCGAATTTTTCCTTACAATGAATTGGACATTTGATAAGAACATGGATAACTGTTTCTTCCTGTTCAGGGTCACAGGGGCACGATGGGCTCCCCTTACACTTGAATCGGTTCAAGTATTCGGAGAACCCACCATGCCCAGTCATGACCTGAGTCAGGAGTCCTGCGGGTTGTATCCTTCTTACAGTTTTATACGACTGTATAGCGTCTGGGAAGAAGATTTTTGTCACTGATGCAGAGTCACTGGTAATATATCTCCGATTCCATTCGTCAAGCGAGGCCTTGCGGATCTCTCGCTTGACGAATGAAATCGGGCACTTATCGTAGTTCGGCTTAGTTTTAAGTTTTTGCGCTGCGGCTTTCGCCAGTTCGTCGGCCCTCTCGTTTCCCTCCAATCCCGCATGGGCTTTAATCCAGAACAAGGAGACTTCCTTGTTCTGGGCTCTGCTGCGTGAGATGTTTCTCCTGGATTCTTCAGCTAGCGGGTGGAGGGATACGGAGTTCACGACGGTCTCCAGAGCGGAGCGTGAGTCGCTGAGAATAGCGAAGCTGGCCTCGCTTCGTTGCAGTATTGTTCGTGTGGCTTGGCATATGGCCAGGAGTTCGGCCTGGTAGACCGTGCAGTGCGGTGGCAGCTTAAGTTTGAGGGTTTTGGTCTCGGCTGCATTGCTCCAGAGAGACAATGCAGCTCCGACTTTGCCCTCAATCTTGCTGCCGTCCGTGTAGATTTGCACTGCCTGGTGGGTGTATCTGTCCACTTCTTGCTGGTCTACCAGGCTTATGAAGTCCAGACTCATATGCTTTGCCGGATGCTGGGTTTCAGCGAAGGCCAGCTGTCGCTCGATCTCTCTGTCTCCTAGTGCTGGCTGGGACACTCCCCTCTTCGCCTCGTACAAGGATGCCGCCTCTCGGATCCGAATGTCGAGAGGTAGTATTCCAGCCAGCACCAGTGCAGAGTTTAAGGAGACCGTGCGGTATGCGCCGCACAGTTTCTGCGCAAAGCCCCTTTGCACAGCATTCAGCTGTCTTTGGACACCGAGTTTGTTGGTGGCAGGCGCCCAGGCGCTCGCGGCGTAGGAGACGATGGGCTCTACCGTCGCCGTATAGATGACACGTGTCACCTCCGGGTGGAGGCCCCAGCTTATTTTTGCGGCCCTCGTCAGCTGTTTGTGGACATTGATCGCCTTTTTACATATGTATGCAACATGACTGTTGAAGGTCATTTTATTGTCCACAATGAGCCCTAAAATTTTTATTTCATTGGACAGTCCAATGTCGACCCCGCCCATGCTCAGCCGTGGTGTGTCAAATTTAAGTTTTTTGGTTAGAACCATCGCTTTGGTTTTATGGGGCGCGAATTTGAGTTTATTTTTGACACCCCACGCCTGGACATACGCGAGGGCGGCATTGGCCTGTCTTTCCACCTGGAGCGCCGTGTCACCCGCGAAGATAAGCACGACGTCGTCTGCGAAAGCCTGGCAGTAATCGCCTCGGGTCTCTAGGCCCTTCAGCAGCGGGTCAAGGAGAAGATTCCAGAGAATGGGTCCTCCGATTGAGCCCTGCACACACCCTTTGTGGGTGCCCTTTGTGTGTTCCTCTCCGGCGTACCTCACATGGACCTTGCGGTCCTGGAGGTAGCTGTCAATAAGCCTTCTGAGGTTCACCGGGCACCCCTCTTCCGCCAGTCTGACTCTTATGGCCGGCCACCAGGCGCTGTCGAAGGCTCCCTCTATGTCCAAGGATACTAGTGTGATAAGTTTTTTCTGTTTTAGTTGCATATGTAGGTGCTGTGTTAGGTCATAGAGGGAGTCTTCGGTGCTCCTCTGGGGCATAAAGCCATACTGGCGGGAGCTCATTCGGGGTATAAGATGCCATTTCAATCTTCGGACAACCATTTTCTCTAGAATCTTCCCCATGACCGGTAACAGACCGATAGGTCTGTACGATTTGGGGTTGGTATAATCGTCTTTTCCAGGCTTTCGCAGGACCACTACCGTGGCTTCCTTCCAGATGGTGGGGAATTGGCCAAGCTCATAACATTTATTAATGAGCGCCAGGTTGAGTTCGGGGTCTTTGTTGATCACCCGTTGGCAGATGTCCGCCGTAAGGCCGTCCGCCCCGGGAGCCTTTTTCGGGTTAAAACTTTCCGTCGCGGCCCGGAGTTCATCCATAGTAAATGGTAAGTCATGGGTTTCATCATGAACATACACATTTATTTGGTTTGCTTGAGCTCTGGTCTGCCGGTGGTCTAAGTTGTCTTCGATTTCAAGGTCCCCGGGGTAGAAGACATCAGCCAGTATCTTGGCCGACTCCTTCTGGTCCAGCTGTTTCCCATCGTGGACCAATGGAAGGTCCTCCTCTCTTCTTGAGGTCCTACTGATGACGCGGTAGATTCCCTCCCAGACTCCCTCCTTGTCCTGTTTTGTACAAAACTCTTTCCAACTCTCTATCTGTTTTCTTTTAGCTTCTAATTCATATTTTTCTTTTATTTGCAGGTACTCCCGGACTACATACGGCCTTCGGACTGGGCAGGCGCACCGGATCCTGCGTCTCCTGGTGTTGACTTCCTTCTTCATCTTCTCGAGTTCTTCGGTCCACCATGGCATGGTAAGTTTTTGGTTTATTTTCTTTTTATTAAGTGTTTTATTGCATGCTATTGTTATCTGTTCTATATATTTTTCTATTAATTTATTTATTTCTTCTCTGTTTTCTATTTTATTTATATCTGTTTTAGTTATTTGGTTTGATACCATAAGCTGGTCCAGTTTCTCATGAAACTGGTTCCAGTTTACGTTCTTTGTATTATATTTTCTAGTTGTTCTATTTATACTAATTCCATTTGATTTTTTCAGTCTAATTTTAAATACCATGCCATTGTGGTCCGAGCTCGTGAGATCCTCCACTACTCTCCAGTCTTCCACCAGGTTCAGCAGGTCCGGGGTGCAGGCGGTCACGTCGACGTAGCTGGTTAGTCTACGGTTCCCTCGGATGGTATCAAAGGTCGGTATGTTTCCATTGTTTAGCACCTGCAAGGACATCTCTTCAAGGGCTCCAGAGAAGTCTTCTCCTCTATAGTCGATAGAGTTACTTCCCCACCAGCTACTCTTGGCATTGGCGTCTCCGCCTATCAGAAGATGTCCTGGTCCCAGTTCCTGTTTGATCTTCTTTAGATGCTCCAGGTACCGTTCTATGGGCTGGTCCGGTTCAAAGTAGTACGACACAGCAGCGATCTCCCAGGCCAGCGTTCGGATCCTCACCACCACGATGTTGTTGGTGGTGAGTTTCGGGTATTGTATAATGTCCAGGTTGTTGTTAAAGACTGCTATTGCAGCTTTTGCAGACCCTTCTCCTTGGCTGGTATTCTGGAAGATCCTGACTCCCCTGTAGTTCTTCATACTTTTGGTTCCGCCCACATACGGTTCCTGGAGCAGAGCTACGGCTATTCCTCTTTTACAGGCTTCGATCATGAGCTCGTTTGTTGCGAGCTCTTTCCTTTGGAGGTTTGCCTGGGCTATCTGATGTGGTATGGTGCTGGGGGAGGTAGAGTTGGTTTGCCTTGTTACGCCCGCGACCACCTTAGCAATATGCCGTCGTCGCCCTCGCCAGCGCATCCCATTTCCGCCTTATCGGGCAGTCCCGACTGAACGCGTTGTGTTCGACCTGGCTCAGTTTGGCGTTCGTGCAGTTGCAGCAAGATGGTGTTGCACCAGCGTGCCAGCCGGGACAGTCCGCCTTTTTGTGGGGCCCGGCACAATGGCTGCACTTCTCCACGGTCTCCGTGCAGAAGCGCCTGCCATGGCCGTACCCCAGACAGAGGGAGCACTGGACGAGGGGCGATTGGTCAGCCACGTCCAACGTCTGGAGGTTTATCTGGATCTTCTGAGTCTCCATTACTCTACACCATATTTTCGGGGATACCTTTATTATGACGTGATTTGCGAGCGAGTTTCGTGATTTCTTTTTATATTTTATTTCGACTCTATCATCGTCCTTATTTAGGTTTTGGAAGATTTTCCCGTTTTGTTTTCTTAGCCCCCGTAGAATGTCTTCATCGCTGTTAAGTAACAGAACGTCCTTCAACATCAGCAACGGGTCCTTATTTTTTATATCTTCCACATCTAGGTGGTCTCCGGCTCTCTGAATCCTTTCCCTAACTTTACGTCGTTCTTCCTTAGTTTTACATCCAATTATTACCTTCCTGTCTTTTGCCTTCCTTATTTTGTCGATAGAGACTCCTCCCTCTGTGGCATTCACCGCCTTTCGAATTGCAGCCAGTACCTCCTCGCTCGATTCTTTCTCGTGTTTAGAGGTGACCACTACAGAGTGCAGTGTGGTGTGTTCTGAGTGACTAGGTCTGCTGCCACCAGCCACCACATTAGCATATGATACACTCTCTAGGGCTTTTTGGTGGGTGTTGAGAGTCGCTGTAAGCCCCTCTATCTTGGAGGTATTTTCCTTCATGAGCTTGCAGTGCTCTTCGATTTTTAGAAGGAAATCACTGTCGTAATTTAAAGGGGGGGGTGGGGGCGAGCGGGGCCGAACTCTGAGTTCTTCTCCTCCCGCGCCCTCCCGCTCCTTAGTCTGGCATTTGTCTTTTTCCGCTTCTTTAACTAACTGAAACAGTCGATCCACCGCCGCACTGACGCCGTCCTTTATTTCCGTTTTTAAGTTTCTAGAGTTGCTGAGGTGGAGTTTAGCCTTAGTAAGGCATGCCTTCGCCTCAGCAACTCTAGATGTGTATTGCTTCGATGGCGGGCTCCCAGTTGGCTCAACTGAAGTTCCTCGAGCTGGTGCCTTAGCACCTTGCGAGAAGGTTATCTTCAGTTTTGGCTTCTGGGAGTCCGCCATCGGAGCCTTTTTCGGAGAGGTTTTTGGGGCCGTTTGAGCTGCTGCGTCTGCATCAGCTCTCCCGGCCTCCCACTCTCCTATACTTTTCCGGACATTGGAGGATGAAGTTGATGCGCCTTGATGCGGCGGTGTTCTCTGTAAAGTGCGCGTGGTATTAAGAGGCCCATTTTCTGGGGACTCGTCATTATTTTTTGTAGTTTTAGAAGTAGGAGTCCTCATGCCGAACATTTTTAATCTCTTTTTTAAAAGCTCGCGGTAAATATTAAATTTGTATAAGTTGTAAATAGTTTTAAATTTGTAGAAGTTGTAAAAGAATTAAATTTATTAAATTTGTAAAAATAGAAGTTTTAAAAATATAGAAACAGCTGTACACGAAGATATAAAAATAATTTGCAAACAATTGTCAAAAAGATTACCAATAAACAAGTACACAAGACGCAATCAAATAAAATATTAAATTATACAGTAATGCGATGGTGTAATAAAATATTAAAATATTAAAATATTAAACCGTAAACTTGTCTGTATAGATTGTAATCTATGTCTCAATATATTTTCTTTTTGTTACAGGTACACCGTGCAGGTGACTGCGGCCGTCCAGCGGAGGTAAGTACACAGGTAAGTACTAGGTCAGAAGATGTAAATAAACTTGTCAGTATAAATTGCTAAACTATGTCCTAATATAATTTTTCTTTTTGTTACAGATTCACCGTGGTGAGATGTCTGCAGTCGTCCAGCTGAGGTAAGTACTAGGTAAGTACTAAGTCGATTATTATACTCTATAGGAGTTTGTCTATTTGTCTTAAAATTAGTCTAGAGAAACACAGTTTCAAAGTTATAAAATTTTGTTTAAAAACTTTTTCAGCCGGGGGTGGAGGGGGGGGGGAGTTAAAACGATTTAAGTAGGGTTTCTAATTGGTTGTATACTGATATTAATTTAGAAAAAATTTTAGAAGAAAAAAATTTTTTTTGGGTTACGGGGAGCAAATTTGTGTATTTTGGTTTGGTATAATATAATATATAAAGGTTTGGTTTGGTTTGGTTTGGTTAGGTTAGCTTAGGTTGGGCGGGCCGGGCGGGTCTGGGTTCATCCATCACTAGATGCCTGAATCCAGGCCTTCCTCATTCACCCCGTGGTGAGTGGGGAGGCGTCGGCTTTGGGAAGGAGCGCAGGTCGCTAAGATCTCCCAAGGCAAGTCCGGGGTCATCCTTCACGTGGTTGCTGCCTGTTCTTGGTCTAATCCCCTCTGGAATAGACGTAACTGAAACCCCGGGCGCCGCGGTCTCGGTCGCGGGTCCCTCTACCGTGTTTACACGGTATAGGGGCTCGCGGACGAGATAGAACGGGATGAAGGTTCTCGCAAAGCTTTTGCTTTGCGGGGGCCCCATCCCGGATCATCCTCATCCCCATTACCATCATTTCATCCCTCACCCCCATTCTCATCCCCATTTCTTGTACATATATATGTTTTCTTGTTCTTTTTTTATTTATTTGTTGTTTGTGTCTTTTATTTGTTTTGTGTATACTTCTTTCTTCCTTTTCTTGTTCATCTTTCATTCTTCACCTAATCCTACGGTCCCGGTGCCCGCCTATGGGATGCATGGCCGGGGGGTAGACCCGGTCCCAAGGGCACCAACCCAGGCCGTCACGCCTTTAAACTGTCAAACACAACCATGGCGAGTCGACACAATTACAAACTACCCCAGGAGGGTACCGCCACTTTCAGTGGCGGAGAATCCCTCACCGGCTCTCCCGAGCCGGTCTGCCCCTCGTACTCTGGGGGGGGCACCGACCGCTATGAGAGTTTCCACTCTCCCGACCCAAGCGACCACCCTGACACCGATTTGCCCGCGAACGCGGATTTGAACAAGGCCCTCGTCGACCGTCTTCTTCGGAGGAAGAAGAGGGAATCGACGAGAGCAAAAGAGGCTCGTGTCCTCTTGACACGTTGCCCCACACCCACGGACGAAGAGCAGCCCTTACCGGCGAAAACGGTAAATCTGTCCGATTCCGACTCGGACATGAGCTGCGAGACGGTGACGTCCCAAGCGTCGCTGTCCTCCAATCGTTTTTGGAGGAAGCGCGCGAGGGACCCTCCTGCCTCCGGCTCCAGCGAGGAATTGGCATCATCGGCGAAGACACCGGTCAAGAGAGGACGTGGCCGTCCTCCTTCCACCGGCCAGTATGTCGGCCTAGCAAAGGCCAAGGCGCAGTTAAATGCGGCCAAGGCGGAGGAGCTCCGGCTCGAGGCCGAAAGAGAACTGGCGGACGAACTGACGCGGAAAAGGGCCACCCGAGCGGCAATCTTCCGCAAGTCTCCGGTTCTTTCGGCGGAAGGGAGAGCCGAGCCGGAGACGTTGGATTTGGACAAAGTGGTCCAGGAGTCCCTGGAGACCATCGCACAAGTCGCCAGGACGTCAGGACGCCTCAAAGGGACCTACGTCAGGGCCCTGAATGAGGCGACTGACGCCCTGAAGGTTTCCTTCGCGGAGTTGCGGGTTCGCACAGCCACCGAAGAGGTGGCGCGGCTGGAGGCGGCCAATGCGAAGCTCGCGGCCGAGCTCGCCGAGATCCGGAGGGAGATGGCGCAACTTCAGCCTGCCGCGGCCCCAACCCCGACCCCGACTGCGGACGAGATCGTCCGGGCCGTCATGGCCCAGTGTGGGGCCATGATCACCACGCGGTTTAAGAGCCTGGAGGAGCTCCTCCTCCCAGAAAGGCGCCTGCGGCCCCCGCTGGCCGCAGATAGGAGAAGGAGCACGGCTGCGACGGAAACCGCCGCCCAGACACCCATCCCCCGTGAAGTTTCCCCGCCACGAACGGAGGAGGTGGTGGAGACCTTTGCGGCTGCCGCCAAAAAGCCCACGAAGAAGACCCCGAAGCCCACTGCCCCGGAGACAAAAAAGGCGAAAACTAAGAAGGCGGCAGAGCCTCAGCCTCTGCCACCTCGGGCTCAGACCCGGCCCAAACCCCGATCCCAACCGGACGAGGAATGGACCGCCGTGCAGCGAGGTGGTAAGCCAAAGAAGGCCAAGAAGAAGGGCACGGGATCCCCCGGGCAAACTTCGGCGAAAAAGAAGGCCCCCAAGCTGAAGGCCCCCCGCTCCACAGCGGTGGTCCTGACGCTGCAGCCGGAGGCCGTGGAGCGAGGGATTACGTATGGCAAAGTGCTCCTGGAGGCCAAACAGCGCGTCGACATGAGCGAGCTCGGCATCGACGGCGTGCTGTTCCGCACCACGGCCACAGGAGCACGCCTCCTCAAAATCCCTGGCGCAGCGAGCACCGAAAAGGCAAACGCCCTGGCCTCCAAGATCAAAGAGGTCATCGGAGAAGAGGTGGTCCGGGTATCCAGGCCCGAGAAATGCGTGGAGTTGCGCGTTGTGGGCCTGGATGACTCGGCCACAAAGGAGGAGGTGGTGGAGGCCGTGGCCAAAACCGGTGGCTGCGCCGCCGAGGCCATCAAGGCGGGGGAAATCGTCCGCCGGGTCGGCCGACAGCAGGGCGGGTCGATCTGGCTCCGATGCCCGGTGGCCGCCGCCAAGAAAGCGGCACAAAAAAGGCTGTTGGTGGGTTGGGCCTCGGTCCGGGCCATCATTTTGGAGCCCAGACCGCCGAGGTGCTTCCGGTGCCTTGAGCCGGGCCACCTCGGCGTAAATTGCACGGTCGGCATCGACCGCAGCACTCTGTGCTTTTGCTGCGGTAAGGAGGGCCACAGTGCCGCGCTTTGCACCGCGGAGCCCCACTGCCCGGTCTGTGAGGTCGCCGGGAAATCGGCCAACCACCGCGTCGGCACGAGGGCGTGTTCTGCCACGCCCTCCAAAAAGAGCAAAAGAGGAGATAAGCCGGCAGGTGAAGGCCCTAGGGCCCCCTCACTGCCGGCCCAGCGGGCCACGCCGCGGGCGGAGAAAAGCATGGATACCACCAATTAGATGGCCACCACGTTCCTCCAGGCGAATGTCAACCACTCTGCCAGAGCTCAGGATCTGCTCCTCCAGAGCATGGCAGAGTGGTTGATAGACATCGCAGTGGTTGCCGAACCCTATCTTGTCCCCCCCCGCGACAACTGGGCCGGGGATAGGGAGGGCGTGGTGGCCATCGTCGCCCAATCCCCACCCCTCGACAAGGTGGTCAGGGGCCGAGGCTGCGTCTTGGCCATCCGAGGCGGCATCGCGGTGATCGGGGTGTACTTCTCGCCGAACAGGACCCTCGCCGACTTCGAGGTGATGTTGGCGGAGGTCGGGGCCCTGGTGGCGGGGGCGCACCCCGTTCCCGTGATTGTCGCCGGAGACCTTAACGCCAAGTCGAGGGCGTGGGGATGCCCGGTGACGGACGCCCGCGGCGAAGTCCTCGAGGAGTGGGCGGTGGCTCTCGACCTCGCCGTCCTCAACAGGGGCTCGGAAGACACGTGCGTGCGGGAGCGAGGCGGATCCATTGTGGATGTCACGTTCGCCAGCTCTGCTCTCGCTCGCCGTGTCCACAACTGGTCTGTCAAGGTGGGCGTGGAGACATTGTCGGATCACCGATATATTCGGTTTGACGTCTCCACGCCCTCACCAGGAGTGGCGACCCGAGCCCCTGCTGGCCAGGGGACGCGCTGGTCCCTGAGGCGGTTGGACGGCGAGGTCGCGATGGAGGCGGCCATCGTCGAGGCCTGGGTGGCGGGTTCTGGTCCCGACCATGAGGTACAGGACGTGGACGCCGCGGCAGAGCAATTTGTCAGTGCTCTGACCCGCGTGTGCGACGCGTCCATGCCTAGGGCGGGGCCAGTCCCGCCACGTCGCCAACTGTACTGGTGGCGCGCGGAGCTCCGCGAGATGCGGAAGGCCTGCGTGGCCGCGCGCCGCCAGTACACCAGATCCCGGCGGAGACGAGTTCGCAACGGGGAGCGGGAGCGGGAGCTGTACGCGGAATACAGGGCCACCTGTACGACGCTTCGGACGGCGATCGCCAGAGCCAAGGACACGGCGTGGGGCGAGTGGCTCGAGACCCTCGACCTCGACCCGTGGGGGCGCCCATATAAAGTGGTGAGCGGTAAGCTCCGCCCCTGGGCCCCCCCCCTCACGCAGAGTCTCGAGCCACAACTCCTCGAGCGCGTCGTGTCCTCGCTCTTTCCCGAGAGGGGAGAGTGGTGGCCGCCGTCCATGGCTCCCGCTGACCCCCCCCGTGAGAGCGAAGAGGAGGAAGAGGTCCCGCCGGTGTCTGAGGCGGAACTTGAGGTCGCTGTTCTGCGCCTGCGCGGGAAAAACAAGGCCCCCGGCCCGGACGGTATTCCCGGACGTGCCGTGGTGATTGCCGTGGGACAAATGGAGGAGCGGGTGAGGGCACTGTTCTCCGAGTGCCTGGCCCAGGGTCGCTTTCCCCGGCCGTGGAAGACGGGGAAACTCGTCCTTCTCCGAAAGAGCGGACGCCCGGCTGAGTCGCCGTCGGCCTACCGCCCCATCGTGTTGCTTGACGAGATGAGCAAGCTCCTCGAGCGGGTGCTCGCGGCGCGCCTCGTCAGGCACATGGTGGGGGTCGGGCCCGACCTCCACGGCGCTCAGTTTGGCTTCCGCCACGGCCGGTCGACCCTGGATGCCATCGCTCGGGTTCGTGCCCTCGCCGAGGAGGCGGTCGCCCAGGGTGAGGTGGTGCTGGCAGTGTCTTTAGACATTGCCAACGCCTTTAACACCTTGCCCTGGGAGACGATCAAGGAGGCGTTGAAGTTCCACGGCATCCCACGGTACCTCCGGGATATCGTGTCCGACTATTTTGTGGATAGGGGTATTGTTTTTCCCGCGCAGGTTAACTGGTCCAGGCGAAATATGACGTGCGGTGTTCCACAGGGGTCGGTCCTCGGGCCCCTCCTGTGGAACATCGGGTATGACTGGGTGCTCCGCGGTGCGACCCTCCGAGGTGTCGGCATTACTTGCTACGCCGACGACACCCTCGTTACCGCCCGCGGGAGCACCCACAGGGAGGCAGCACTACTCGCCACAGCCGGCGTTGCGCAAGTGGTCCAGCGGATCCGGGCTCTCGGCCTGGAGGTGGCTCTCGGTAAATCCGAGGCCCTCTTCTTTCACGGTCCTCGGAGAGCGCCACCTCCAGGGTCGAACATCATGGTCGGAGGAGCCGAGATAGCCGTCGAGCCGACAATGCGGTACCTGGGCGTCGTGCTCGACGGCCGGTGGAAATTCACCGAGCACTTCCGGCGGCTTGCTCCGAAAGTCGTCGCCTTCGCCGGAGTGCTCGGCAGGCTCCTCCCCAACCTCGGGGGACCGAGCGTGGCGTGTCGCCGCCTCTACTGCGGTGTGGTGCGCTCAAAGGCGCTCTACGGAGCGCCGATATGGGCAGACGCCCTGAGCGCTCAGAACAAGGCGTTGCTGCGACGTCCGCAGCGCGCCATAGCGCTCAGGGCGACCCGGGCGTACTGCACCGTCTCGTTTGAGGCGGCCTGCGCCCTGGCTGGCACGCCGCCTTGGGACCTCGACGCCGAGGCCCAGGCGTTGGTTTACGCGCGCAACGCCGAGGCGAAACGAACCGGAGTCCGGCCCCCTCCGGAGGTGGTCAACCGATGGAGGCAGCAGGCGGACGACGACCTCCTCCGGAGGTGGTCGGAGAGACTGGAGAGCCCGACGGCCGGCCACGAGCTCGTGGCCGCCATCCAGCCCGAGCTCGCCCCGTGGCTGAAAAGGAAACACGGCGCCCTGACGTACCGCCTGGCGCAGGTCCTGACAGGACATGGCTGTTTTGGCCGGTACCTGTGTCGGGTGGTGCGTCGGGAACCCACTCCGGCGTGTCACCATTGCAGTGAGGTCAACGACACGGCGCAGCACACCCGCGCCGTGTGCCCCGCCTGGGCGGAGCAGCGTGCCGCCCTAACGGCCATAATCGGCGGGGACCTCTCGCTGCCGGCCATCATCCACAAGATGGTCGGCAGCCCAGAGGCTTGGGAGGCGGTGGTGGAGTACGCCGAGCGCGTGGTCCTCGAAAAGGAGACGGCGGAAAGGGCGCGGGAGGACGACACCCTCTCGCTCCCGATCCGCCGCCGCAGGCCCGGCCGCAGGAGGCTGGCGTACGCCCACCACCTGCCACCATAACGGGGACTAGGGGCGGAGGATCGGGGGATCCTTCGCCCCACCACATAGTCCCGAGGCGAGATGCGCTCTGTGATGTTCTCCAGAGCGCATCCATCCTAGGCGAGGCCGAGTGCCCCTAGAGGCGCGTCCGCGGCAGTCGCCCGGACGTCCGCAGGGGTGGTCGTGGAAGCGCAATCGCGAGCCCGCGGCCACCCCAACATGCGGAGAGAGAACATCCCGGGGGTTTTTAGTGGGTACACCCAGTCGGCGCGCATCACTAGGATGCGCACTGGCGGGGGACCCCCACATAACCATCCGGCCTCCCCCAAGGCCGGTGGTATCAATAAGGTAATTTCCCCCCGGGCAACAAAAAAAAAAAAAAAAAAAAAAGGTTAGGTTAGGTTAGGTTAGGTTAGGTTAGGTTACCCGTGGGGGGCGGGTCTGGGTTCATCCATCACTAGATGCCTGAATCCAGGCCTTCCTCATTCACCCCGTGGTGAGTGGGGAGGCGTCGGCTTTGGGAAGGAGCGCAGGTCGCTAAGATCTCCCAAGGCAAGTCCGGGGTCATCCTTCACGTGGTTGCTGCCTGTTCTTGGTCTAATCCCCTCTGGAATAGACGTAACTGAAACCCCGGGCGCCGCGGTCTCGGTCGCGGGTCCCTCTACCGTGTTTACACGGTATAGGGGCTCGCGGACGAGATAGAACGGGATGAAGGTTTTCGCAAAGCTATTGCTTTGCGGGGGCCCCATCCCGGATCATCCTCATCATCATCATCATCATCACCCATCATCACCATCACCATCATCATCATCATTTCACTGTGTGTTTTTTCCCTAGGTTAATGTGTGCTTTCTTCCTTCTTTCTTGTTTGCTTGTTGTTGTTCTTCTTGCGTGTTTATTTTGTGTTGTTGTTGTTTGTTTGGTTTTTGTGTGCTTGTTCCCTATTTTTCCTTGTTTTGTGTGTGTTTTCTTCTTGTTTGTGTGTCTCACTTCATGACGTTTGTGGTGGCCGAATCCCACGGTTCCGGTGCCCGCCTATGGGACGCATGGCCGGGGGGAACCCGGTCCCAAGGGCACCACCCCACAGGCTGTCGCGCCTCTAAATCGACTAACATGGCGAGTTGTGAAAATAAGACACTACCCCAGGAAGGTACCACCACCCATGGTGGTGGAGAATCCTTCACTGGCTCAGTCGAGTCAGTCTGCCCCTCGTATTCTGGGGGGGGCAACAACCGCTGTGAGAGCCTCGGCTCTCTACCTGACCCACGCACGATACCGGACACCGATTTAACCGCTAACGCGGAAGGGAAGACTCTCGCCGACCGCCTACGTAGTAGGACGAGGGCGAGTACGACAGGAAAAGAGGCGCGCGTCGTTCTGCCGCGATGCCCCACACCCTCCTCGGCGTGGATGGCCGACCTCTCCGATACGGAGTCGGAGGTGAGCTTCGGCGCACCCGAGGGGAGGAAGGGAGAGAAGCGGGTCCGAGACTCGGACGACACGGACTCGGAGGCCAGTGGCCCCACGTTGACGTCCGAGAGAACTGGCGGCGAAAAGAAGAGGCGGCCCGGAAGGTCGGGCTCGAACTCATCTTACGATGGCGACCGGACGAGGCCGGCGTCGCCATTGCCAGGCACCCCGACCTTCATCCGCGTGGCGGAGCTCCGCAAGGAGAAGAGGGCGGCCATGATGCGGCAAAAAGAGGAGCGCCTCGAGGAGAGGGCCAAGGAGGCCTCCGCTTCGAGAGCGGCGCTGGGTCTCGACGCAAGCGACCCCCGAACGGCCGCTGCCCTTCACCGAAGAGTTCTGGACGACGTCGGTGTCATCGTGGAGATGGCCACGAAGTCCACGAACATTAAGGGCACGGTCGTTCGGGCATTGAAGGAGTCAGCGGCCTCAATTAAGGTCGCGGTGGAGGCCCTACATGGCAGAACCACCACCCAGGAGACGGCCAAGCTGCAGGCGGAGAACGCCCGCCTGCAGCGCGACCTGGCCGAAATCCGGAAGGAGCTGGAGGACCTCCGTGTAGAGTTCCGCAAGGAGAGGGCGCAAGCGATCAGGGGCCCCGCCCCTCCACCCCCTCGGCAGGCCTCACCCGAGAAGTCCCGCACAAGGAAGAGCGAGGAGCAGCTCACGCGCTCCATCATGCTGCAGGTGGGCAGCATGATGGGCGCGCGCCTGAGAGAACTGGAGGAGCGTCTCCTGCCGGAGAAGCGGCTGCGCCCACCGCTGGCGGCGGACAGGGCGAGCTCTGCCGCCACGACTGACCCCCCGCCTGGGCCTGGATCGTCGCTCCCGGGGATGGCCCCCCCGGAGCCGACACAACCTCCAGGGCCCCAGAAGCCCGGACAGAAGAAGAAGGGGAAAGGGAAGAGGGCAAAGGCCGCTGCCGAAACGGCAACAGCAGCCCCTCCCACCACCACCCAGAAGAAGACGGCTCCGCGCCCCGTCCCGCCGACCACTGGCGAAAAGTGGTCGACGGTGGTAAAACGGGGCGCCAAATCAAAGGCCCCTGCACCAGGCGGTGCCAAGCCCGCCAAGGCAGCAAAGCCCAGTAGCCGGCCGGCGCCGGAGAAGCTGCGCCCCCCTCGGTCCTCGGCTGTGGTACTCACGCTGCAGCCGGGGGCCTTGGAGAGGGGCGTGACATACGCCGACGTGTTTGCGGAGGCCAGGAGCAAGGTGGACCTGGCCTCCTGCAACATTCAGGGCCTCCGGTTCAAGAAGGCGCTAACCGGAGGCCGCATCCTGGAGGTGCCCGGGGCGACGAGCGGCGACAAGGCGGACTCCTTCGCCCAGAAGCTCCGCGAGGTGTTGGACCCGGAGACGGTGAGGGTGTCCAGGCCGGAGAAATGCGCGGATCTGCGCATTTCCGGCCTGGACGATTCCATCGCCGCCGCGGAGATCATCGCCGCCGTCGCCAGGGGAGGAGGTTGCGCTGTGGCCGCGGTAAGGGCAGGGGAGCCTCGCCGCGACTCCCGCGGCTCCTCCACCGTGTGGGTGCGCTGCCCGATCGCCGCTGCCAAGCGCTTGGCAGAGGGCAGACGCCTCACGGTGGGGTGGACGTCGGCGCAGGTGAGGCTCCTCGAGCCCAGGCCGATGCAGTGTCACCGATGCCTGCACAAAGGGCACGTGCAGGCTCAGTGCACTGCAGAGGTTGATCGCAGCGACCAGTGCTACCGCTGCGGTCAACCCGGCCACAGGGCCTCCAAATGTACTGCGGCTGCGCCAAAGTGCTCGCTTTGCGCAGCCGCCAATAAACCGGCGGATCATCGGGTGGGGAGCAAGCGATGCGACCCACCCAAACCGGGAAGACCCCCCGCCGCCCGAGTGGCAGCGGCAAGCGCCCCCCCCCAAGCCCAGGGGGGTGACATGATGGAGACAACTGTCCCCCTCCAGGAGACAGTCGACCGGACGGAGGACACTCCAGTCCCCGTCCTCCCACCGGAGACAGCCAGCCAGACCGCCAAGGCGCAGGACACTCCGCTCCTGCGCCAAATGGCGGACTGGCTCACAAGCGGTGGGCATTGAACCACCACCCAACGGCCGGCTGCTCTGCAATTCTGCAGAGCAGACCTGCACTTCTGCAGCGGGGGAAAGGAGGATGGAGGGCCGTTTACACCCTCCATCCTCCGCCATAACAGGGGCTAGGGGTCGCGGATCGGGGGAATCCAAGACCCAACCAACTAGCCCTGGGTCGAGATGCGTTCTGCAGTGTTCTCCAGAACGCATCCAACACTGATGAGGCCAAAGAGCCTTAAGACGGGTCCAAGGCAGTCGCCTGGACGACCGCAGGGGTGGCCGCGGAGCAGAACAGTAAGCCCGCGACCACCCCAACACGCGATGCGGAGAACACCCCGGGGTTTTTTAGTGGGTACACCCAGTCAGCGCGCATCACTAGGATGCGCACTGGCGGGGGACCCCCACATAACCAGCCGGCCTCCCCCGAGGCCGATGGTATCAATAAGGTAATCTTTCCCCGGGCAAAAAAAAAAAAAAAAAAAAAAAAAAGGTTACCCGTGGGGGGGCGGGTCTGGGTTCATCCATCACTAGATGCCTGAATCCAGGCCTTCCTCATTCACCCCGTGGTGAGTGGGGAGGCGTCGGCTTTGGGAAGGAGCGCAGGTCGCTGAGATCTCCCAAGGCAAGTCCGGGGTCATCCTTCACGTGGTTGCTGCCTGTTCTTGGTCTAATCCCCTCTGGAATAGACGTAACTGAAACCCCGGGCGCCGCGGTCTCGGTCGCGGGTCCCTCTACCGTGTTTACACGATATAGGGGCTCGCGGACGAGATAGAACGGGATGAAGGTTTTCGCAAAGCTTTGCTTTGCGGGGGCCCCATCCCGGATCATCCTCATCATCATCATCATCATCATCACCCCATCATCATCATCATCATCACCCCCATTGTTCGTTTACAGGTGTATGTGTGCTTTCTTCCTTCTCTCTTTCTTTGTATGTTTTCTTCTTGTGTGTTTGTTGTTTGTATATATGTTTGTTTGTTTGTTTGTTTGTTTGTCTGTCTGTTTGCTTCTTTCTTTCTTTGTTTTGTGTGTCTATCTTGTTGAGTGTCTTCATCCCCATGACGTTTGTGGTGGCCGAATCCCACGGTTCCGGTGCCCGCCTATGGGACGCATGGCCGGGGGGAACCCGGTCCCAAGGGCACCAACCCAGGGTCCCTAACCCCCAGTTAGGAAAATATGATAATGGCGACTTGTGAAAATAAACTACCCCAGGAGGGTACCTGCCTCTCAGAGGCAGGAGAATCCCTCACTGGCCCATCCGGGTCAGTCTGCCCCTCGTTTTCTGGGGGGGGCAACAACCGCCATGAGAGCTTGCGCTCTCACGAGAGGGAAAGGAGAAAGAAGGAGGACGAGGAGAGGAAGAAGAAGGAGGCACGTGTGGTGCTCACCCGCTGTCCCACACCCAAAGCGGGAGACACCGACCCCTTACAGTGGATGGCCGACCTCTCCGACACCGAGTCGGAGATGAGTCTCGGCACACCGGAGAGGAAGAAAGGGGAGAAACGGGAGAGGGACTCGGACGACACCGACTCCGAGGCCAGCGTTCTGTCGCTGGCTGGCGGCGAACGGAAGAGGAGACTCTGTCGATCGGACTCGGTGTCCTCGTACGACGGCGACCGGACTGACCGGCCGATGTCGCCGTTGGCGGGGACCCCAGCCTTTCTGCGCGTGGCGGAGCTGCGCAGAGAAAAGAGGGCGGCCATGCTGAAGTTAAAGGAGGAGCGTCTGGAGGACATGGCGAAGGATGCAGCCGCATCCAGGACGGCCCTCGGACTCCCAAGCTCCGGAGACCCCCGGACAGCCGCTGCCCTCCATCAGAGGGTTCGGGATGATGTCGCCATCATTGTGGAGGTGGCGACGAAATCCATGAACCTTAAGGGCACGACTGTCCGGACATTGAAGGAAGCGGCAACTTCCATTGGAGCCGCGGTGGAGGCTCTGCGTGATAGGACCCCCACGCAGGAGGTAGCCAACCTGCAGGCGGAAAACACCCGCCTGCAGCGAGACCTGGCGGAGCTCCGGAAGGAGCTGGAGGACCTCCGGGCGGAGTTTCGGAGAGAGGCGCTGGAGGCAAAGAAAGCCCCTGCCCCTCCGTCCCGCCGGAAAGCCTCCCTAGAGAGGGTCGAGGCCCCCTTCGACATTGAGCAGCTTACGCGCTCGATCATGCTGCAGGTCGGCAGCATGGTGAGCGCGCGGCTGGATGGGTTCGAGGGTCGCCTCCTGCCGGAGAAACGTGTCCGGCCTCCACTGGCCGCAGACCGGCCGAAGGCTGCTGCCGCTGGTGCGGCAAAAGCTTCGGTCAGGGGGCCGGAGGCCGGGACGGAACCGCCGCCCGGAGCAGCTCCCAAGCCCAAGGGCAAGGGCAAGAAACGGCAAAGGAAAGAGGCCGCATCTGCAGCGGCAACGACGACTGCGTCCCGCCCCCTGCCACCGGCACCCCCGTCCACAAACGAGAAGTGGTCAACGGTGGCAGGGCGGAACGCCAAGCCTTCCAAGGCAAAGAAGCAGCGGCAAGCCGCTCCAGGGCCTCCCAGCGCTGGAGCCGCCAAACCACCGGCCAGAGCGGCAAGGGTGAAGTTGCGCCCCCCCGGGTCCACAGTCGTGGTCCTCACTCTGCAGCCCGGGGCCGAGGAGAAGGGCACGACATACGCCCAAGTGCTTCAGCAGGCGAAGACCAAGGTGGACCTCGCCGCCCTCGGGATCCCAAGCGTCCGGTTCCGGGTGGCTGCCACCGGCGGCCGCATCCTCGAGCTGCCGGGCGCGCTGAGCGGTCCCAGCGCGGACACCTTGGCCCAGAAGCTGAGAGAGGCCCTGGACGGGGATATTGTGAAGGTTTCCAGGCCCGAGAAATGTGCAGATCTGCGCATCTCGGGCCTGGACGAGTCGGTGTCGGTTGAGGAGGTGGTCGCTGCCATTGCGCAGCATGGTGGGTGCTCTGCGGAGTCCGTCAAAGCGGGTGCGCTGAGACGCGGCTTCCAGGGCACCAACACCGTCCGGGTGAGCTGCCCAGTGGCAGCGGCCAAGAAAGTTGGCAGCGGTGGACGTTTGCTGGTCGGCTGGATCGCTGCGCAGGTGAGTCTGTTGCAGCCCCGGCCGATGCAGTGTTTCCGGTGCCTCAACAAGGGGCACGTAAGTGCCAAGTGCACGGCGGAGGTCGACCGCAGCGATGAATGTTATCGCTGCGGTCAAAAGGGTCACAAGGCGGCCAAGTGCCCCGCGGCTGAGGCGAGATGCTCGCTCTGCTCAGCCGCGGGCAAACCAGCGGGCCACAGGGTGGGCAGCAAAGTCTGCTCCCCACCCAAATCAAAGGCGGCGGCAAAAGCCTTCGGGCAGTTCTGCCGCCCCCCGGAGCCGGGAGGCGAGGAGGCGATGACCACGAACCAGGATTAACCTGGTTCGTCGCCTCCTCCTTCAGGGTCGGAGGGGATCTCTCACACCCTCCTCCGACCCCCTCCCATAACACGAGGCAAGGCGGCCGACCCCGGGGGGGGATCGACCGCCAGCTACACCATGCCTCGAGGTGGCGCGCGCGGTGTTCCGCGCGCCCCTCAAGAGTCGACGGAGTGGGCAACCTCCACCCACTCCGTCCCGGTTTGGGTCCGTTATGGACAGGCGCTGCCGGGGCCGCGATAGCATACGATATCGTGACCTCGTAGCCCCGGCAACACGCGTCCCGGTGAACACCCGTTGGGTTTTAGTCAGTAGGAGTCTGACATAACCACCCGGCTGCCCCCGTGGCTGGGTGGTATCCATGCAGGATTTCCCAACGTAAAAAAAAAAAAAAAAAAAAAAAAAAAAAAAAAAAAGGTTACCCGTGGGGGGGCGGGTCTGGGTTCATCCATCACTAGATGCCTGAATCCAGGCCTTCCTCACTCACCCCGTGGTGAGTGGGGAGGCGTCGGCTTTGGGAAGGAGCGCAGGTCGCTAAGATCTCCCAAGGCAAGTCCGGGGTCATCCTTCACGTGGTTGCTGCCTGTTCTTGGTCTAATCCCCTCTGGAATAGACGTAACTGAAACCCCGGGCGCCGCGGTCTCGGTCGCGGGTCCCTCTACCGTGTTTACACGGTATAGGGGCTCGCGGACGAGATAGAACGGGATGAAGGTTTTCGCAAAGCTTTTGCTTTGCGGGGGCCCCATCCCGGATCATCCTCATCATCATCATCATCATCACCCATCATCACCATCATCATCATCATCACCTCATTGTTTGTTTTCAGGTTAATGTGTGCTTTCTTCCTTCTTTCTTGTTTGTTTGTTTGTTGTTCTTCTTGCGTGTTATTTTGTGTTGTTGTCTATGTTTGGTTGTATGTGTGTCTTCTATCTTTTCTTGTGTTTTTGTGTGTGTGTTCTTCTTGTTTGTATGCTTCATTTCATGTCAATTGTGGTGGCCAAATCCTACGGTCCCGGTGCCCGCCTATGGGATGTATGGCCGGGGGGAACCCGGTCCCAAGGGCACCACCCCACAGGCTGTCGCGCCTTAAACCGGCAAAAACATGACGAGTTGTAAAAAGATTGATTTACCCCAGGAAGGTACCGTCACTTGCAGTGGCGGAGAATCCTTCACCGGCTCACTCGAGCCGGTCTGCCCCTCGTATTCTGGGGGGGGCAACAACCGTTGTGGGAGCTCTAGCTCTCTTATCGACCCTGGCATGAAACTGGACACCGAGATTGCCGCTAACGCGGAAACTAAGGAGACTCTCGCCGACCGCCTCCGTAGTAGTACGAGGGCGGTTAAGGCGAAAATGAGGAAGGAGGCGCGCGTCGTCCTGCCACGCTGCCCCACACCCTCCTCGGCGTGGATGGCCGACCTCTCCGACACGGAGTCGGAGGTGAGCTTCGGCGCACCCGAGGGGAAGGGAGAGAAACGTTTACGTGACTCGGACGACACCGACTCAGAGGCCAGTGGCCTGACACTGGAATCGGAGAGAGCCGGCGGAGA
The DNA here is from genome assembly GCA_912999815.1 of Campaea margaritaria. NCBI lineage: Eukaryota > Metazoa > Arthropoda > Insecta > Lepidoptera > Geometridae > Campaea > Campaea margaritaria. The sequence goes on along the minus strand of OU538813.1, from coordinate 18,850 downwards.
GAGGAAGAGGCGGCCCGGGCGGTCAGGCTCGGTCTCCTCCTATGACGGTGACCGGATAAGGCCGGAGTCGCCGTTGCCGGGGACCCCGACCTTCCTTCGCGTGGCGGCGCTCCGAAAGGAAAAGAGAGAGGCCATGTTGAAGCAAAAGGAGGAGCGCCTCGAAAACAGGGCCAAGGAGGCCTCCGTGTCCAGGGCGGCCCTCGGGCTGGACACGAGCGACCCCCGAACAGCCGCTGCCCTTCATCAGAGGGTCGTGGACGACGTTGGCGTCATCATGGAGATGGCGACCAAGTCCACGAACCTAAAGGGCACGGTTGTTCGGGCCCTCAAGGAATCGGCAGCCTCCATCAAGGTTGCGGTGGAGGCCCTGCACGGCAGGACCACCACCCAAGAAACGGCAAAACTGCAGGCGGAAAACGCCCGCCTACAGCGTAACCTGGCGGAGCTCCGCAAGGAGCTGGAAGACCTCCGGACGGAGTTCCGGAAGGAGAGGGCAGAATCGATGAGGGGCCCTGCCCCTCCGCCCCCCCGACAAACCTCCCCCGAAAGGACGGAGAAGCCTCGCGGAAGGAAGAGCGAGGAGCAGCTCACGCGCTCCATCATGCTGCAGGTGGGCAGCATGATGGGCGCGCGCCTGAGAGAGCTGGAGGAGCGCCTCCTGCCGGAGAAGCGGCTACGCCCACCGCTGGCGGCGGACAGGGCGAGCTCTGTCGCCACGACTGGCCCCCCGCCTGGGCCTGGATCGTCGCTCCCGGGGATGGCCCCCCCGGAGCCGACACCACCTCCAGGGCCCCAGAAGCCCGGACAGAAGAAGAAGGGGAAGGGGAAGAGGGCAAAGGCCGCTGCCGAGACGGCAACCGCAGCCCCTCCCACCACCACCCAGAAGAAGACGGCTCCGCGCCCCGTCCCGCCGACCACTGGTGAAAAGTGGTCAACGGTGGTGAAACGGGGCGCCAAATCGAAGGCTCCTGCACCAGGCGGTGCCAAGCCCGCCAAGGCAGCAAAGCCCAATAGCCGGCCGGCGCCGGAGAAGCTGCGCCCCCCTCGGTCCTCGGCTGTGGTACTCACGCTGCAGCCGGGGGCCTTGGAGAGGGGCGTGACATACGCCGACGTGTTTGCGGAGGCCAGGAGCAAGGTGGACCTGGCCTCCTGCAACATTCAGGGCCTCCGGTTCAAGAAGGCGCTAACCGGAGGCCGCATCCTGGAGGTACCCGGGGCGACGAGCGGCGACAAGGCGGACGCCTTCGCCCAAAAGCTTCGCGAAGTGCTGGACCCGGAGACGGTGAGGGTGTCCAGGCCGGAGAAATGTGCGGACCTGCGCATTTCCGGCCTGGACGATTCCGTCGCCGCCGCGGAAATCGTCGCCGCCGTCGCCAAGGGAGGAGGGTGCCCTGTGGCCGCGGTAAGGGCAGGGGAGCCTCGCCGCGACTCCCGCGGCTCCTCCACCGTGTGGGTGCGATGCCCGATCGCCGCTGCCAAGCGCTTGGCAGAGGGCAAACGCCTCACGGTGGGGTGGACGTCGGCGCAGGTGAGGCTCCTCGAGCCCAGGCCGATGCAGTGTCACCGATGCCTGCACAAAGGGCACGTGCAGGCTCAGTGCACTGCAGAGGTTGATCGCAGCGACCAGTGCTACCGCTGCGGTCAACCCGGCCACAGGGCCTCCAAATGTACTGCGGCTGCGCCAAGGTGCTCACTTTGCGCAGCCGCCAACAAACCGGCGGATCATCGGGTGGGAAGCAAGAAGTGCGACCCACCCAAACCGGGAAGAGCCCCCACCGCCCGAGTGGCAGCGGCAAGCGCCCCCCCCCAAGCCCAGGGGGGCGACATGATGGAGACGGCTGTCCCCCTCGCGGAGACAGAGAGTCAGGGGGACACTCCTGTCCCCCCCCCACTGGAGGCAGATAGCCAGACCGCCAAGGCGCAGGATACACCACTCCTGCGCCAAATGGCGGAGTGGCTCACAAAAGGTGGGCATTAAGCCACCACCCGCCGGCTGGCCGCTCACCCGAGCGGAACTGCAGCTCCCGCTGCAGTGGGAGAAAGGAGGATGGAGGGCCGTTTACACCCTCCATCCTCCGCCATAACAGGGGCTAGGGGTCGCGGATCGGGGGAATCCAAGACCCAACCAACTAGCCCCGGGTCGAGATGCGTTCTGCAGTGTTCTCCAGAACGCATCCAGTACGGATGAGGCCAGGAGCCTCAAGGGCGGGTCCAAGGCGGTGCCTGGACGACCGCAGGGGTGGCCGCGGAGCAGAACAGTAAGCCCGCGACCACCCCAACACGCGATGCGGAGAACACCCCGGGGGTTTTTAGTGGGTACACCCAGTCAGCGCGCATCACTAGGGTGCGCACTGACGGGGGACCCCCACATAACCAGCCGGCCTCCCCCGAGGCCGAGGGTATCAATAAGGTAATTTCCCCCCGGGCAACAAAAAAAAAAAAAAAAAAAAAGGTTACCCGTGGGGCCCGGGGCGACGAGCGGTGATAAGGCGGACGCCTTCGCCACGAAGCTGCGGGAGGTGTTGGACCCGGAGGCGGTGAGGGTGTCCAGGCCCGAGAAATGCGCGGATCTGCGCATCTCCGGCCTGGACGACTCCACCGCCGCCACGGAGGTTATCGCCGCCGTCGCCAGGGGAGGAGGTTGCGCTGTGGCTGCGGTAAGGGCAGGGGAGCCTCGCAGCGACTTCCGCGGCTCCTGCACCGTATGGGTGCGTTGCCCAATCGCCGCTGCCAAGAGGCTGGCAGAGGGCAGACGCCTAACGGTGGGCTGGACGTCGGCGCAAGTGAGACTCCTCGAGCCCAGGCCGATGCAGTGTCACCGATGCCTGCACAAAGGGCACGTGCAGGCTAAGTGCACTGCAGAGGTCGACCGCAGCGACGAGTGCTATCGCTGCGGTCGGCCCGGCCACAGGGCTTCCAAATGTACCGCGGCTGCGCCAAAGTGCTCACTTTGCGCAGCCGCCAACAAACCGGCGGATCATCGGGTGGGGAGCAAGAGCTGCAACCCACCCAAACCGGGAAGTGCCCACGCCGCCCGATCGGCAGCGACAAGCGGCCCCCAAGCCCAGGAGGCCGAAATGACGGAGACCCCTGTCCCCCTCCCGGAGACAGAAAATCAGACGAGGGACACGCCTGTCCCCCCACTGGAGACAGCAAGCCAAACCGCCAAGGCGCAGGACACTCCACTCCTGCGCCAAATGGCGGAATGGCTCAATGGTGGTGGGCGCTAAACCACCACCCACCGGCCGGCTGCTCTGCAACTCTGCAGAGCAGACCTGCACTTCTGCAGCGGGGGAAAGGGGGATGGAGGGCCGTTTACACCCTCCATCCTCCGCCATAACAGGGGCTAGGGGTCGCGGATCGGGGGAATCCAAGACCCAACCAACTAGCCCCGGGTCGAGATGCGTTCTGCAGTGTTCTCCAGAACGCATCCAACACGGACGAGGCCACGGAGTCTCAGGGACGGGTCCAAGGCAGTCGCCTGGACGACCGCAGGGGTGGCCGCGGAGCACAACAGTAAATCCCGTGACCACCCCAACACGCGGTGCGGAGAACACCCCGGGGGTTTTTAGTGGGTACACCCAGTCAGCGCGCATCGCTAGGATGCACGCTGACGGGGGACCCCCACATAACCATTCGGCCTCCCCCGAGGCCGAGGGTATCAATAAGGTAATTTCCCCCCGGGTTAAAAAAAAAAAAAAAAAAAAAAGGTTACCCGTGGGGGGGTCATCCTTCACGTGGTTGCTGCCTGTTCTTGGTCTAATCCCCTCTGGAATAGACGTAACTGAAACCCCGGGCGCCGCGGTCTCGGTCGCGGGTCCCTCTACCGTGTTTACACGGTATAGGGGCTCGCGGACGAGATAGAACGGGATGAAGGTTTTCGCAAAGCTATTGCTTTGCGGGGGCCCCATCCCGGATCATCCTCATCATCATCATCATCATCATCATCACCCCATCATCATCATCATCATCACCCCCATTGTTTGTTTACAGGTGTATGTGTGTTTTTCTTCCTTCTCTCTTTCTTTGTTTGTGTGTTTTCTTCTTGTGTGTTTGTTTTGTCTGTTTGTTGATGTTTGTCTGTTGTTTGCTTGTTCCTCTGTCTTTCCTTGTCTTGTTTTGTAAGTGTTCTTTTGCTTGAGTGTTTGTCTGAATGCCTTCATCCCATGACGTTTGTGGTGGCCGAATCCCACGGTTCCGGTGCCCGCCTATGGGACGCATGGCCGGGGGGAACCCGGTCCCAAGGGCACCAACCCAGGGTCCCTAACCCCCAGTTAGGACAAACATGATCATGGCGCTTTGTAAAGATAAACTACCCCAGGAGGGTACCTGCCTCTCTGAGGCAGGAGAATCCCTCACTGGCCCATCTGGGTCAGTCTGCCCCTCGTACTCTGGGGGGGGCAACAAACGCCATGAGAGCTTACGCTCTCACGAGAGGGAAAGGAGGAAGAAGGAGGAGGAGAAGAAGGCGGAGGCACGTGTGGTGCTCACTCGCTGCCCCACGCCCAAAGCGGTAGACCCTGACCCCTTACGGTGGATGGCTGACCTCTCCGACACCGAGTCGGAGATGAGTTTCGGCACACCGGAGAGGAAGAAAGGGGAGAAACGGGAGAGGGACTCGGACGACACCGACTCCGAGGCCAGCGTTCCGTCGCTGGCTGGCGGCGAACGAAAGAGGAGACTCTGTCGATCGGGCTCGGTGTCCTCGTACGACGGCGACCGGACCGACCGGCCGATGTCGCCGTTGGCGGGGACTCCAGCCTTTCTGCGCGTGGCGGAGCTGCGCAGAGAAAAGAGGGCGGCCATGCTGAAGTTAAAGGAGGAGCGTCTGGAGGACGTGGCGAAGGATGCAGCCGCATCCAGGACGGCCCTCGGACTCCCGAGCACCGGAGACCCCCGGACAGCCGCTGCCCTCCATCAGAGGGTTCGGGATGATGTCGCCATCATTGTGGAGGTGGCGACGAAATCCATGAACCTTAAGGGCACGACTGTCCGGACATTGAAGGAAGCGGCAACTTCCATTGGAGCCGCGGTGGAGGCCCTGCGTGATAGGACCCCCACGCAGGAGGTAGCCAACCTGCAGGCGGAAAACACCCGCCTGCAGCGAGACCTGGCGGAGCTCCGGAAGGAGCTGGAGGACCTCCGGGCGGAGTTTCGGAGAGAGGCGCTGGAGGCAAAGAAAGCCCCTGCCCCTCCGTCCCGCCGGAAAGCCTCCCTAGAGAGGGTCGAGGCCCCCTTCGACATTGAGCAGCTCACGCGCTCGATCATGCTGCAGGTCGGCAGCATGGTGAGCGCGCGGCTGGATGGGCTCGAGGGTCGCCTCCTGCCGGAGAAACGTCTCCGGCCTCCACTGGCCGCAGACCGGCCGAAGGCTGCTGCCGCTGGTGCGGCAAAAGCTTCGGTCAGGGGGCCGGAGGCCGGAACGGAACCGCCGCCCGGAGCAGCTCCCAAGCCCAAGGGCAAGGGAGCCAAGAAACGTAAGGGGAAGGAGGCCGCATCTACAGCGGCAACGACGTCTGCGTCCCGCCCCCTGCCACCGGCACCCCCGTCCACAAACGAGAAGTGGTCAACGGTGGCAGGGCGGAACGCCAAGCCTTCCAAGGCGAAGAGGCAGCGGCAAGCCGCTCCAGGGCCTTCTAGCGCTGGAGCCGCCAAGCCACCAGCGAAAGCGGCACGGGTGAAGTTGCGCCCCCCCGGGTCCACAGTCGTGGTGCTCACACTGCAGCCCGGGGCCGAGGAGAAGGGCACGACATACGCGCAGGTGCTGCAGCAGGCGAAGACCAGGGTGGACCTCGCCGCCCTCGGGATCCCAAGCGTCCGGTTCCGGGTGGCTGCCACCGGCGGCCGCATCCTCGAGCTGCCGGGCGCGCTGAGCGGTCCCAGGGCGGACACCTTAGCCCAGAAACTAAGAGAGGCCCTGGACGGGGATATGGTGAAGGTTTCCAGGCCCGAGAAATGTGCAGATCTGCGCATCTCGGGCCTGGACGAGTCGGTGTCGGTTGAGGAGGTGGTCGCTGCCATTGCGCAGCATGGTGGGTGCTCTGCGGAGTCCGTCAAAGCGGGTGCGCTGAGACGCGGCTTCCAGGGCACCAACACCGTCCGGGTGAGCTGCCCAGTGGCAGCGGCCAAGAAAATTGGCAGTGGCGGACGCCTACTGGTCGGCTGGGTCGCTGCGCAGGTGAGTCTGCTGCAGCCCCGGCCGATGCAGTGTTTCCGGTGCCTCAACAAGGGGCACGTAAGTGCCAAGTGCACGGCGGAGGTCGACCGCAGCGATGAATGTTATCGCTGCGGTCAAAAGGGTCACAAGGCGGCCAAGTGCCCCGCGGCTGAGGCGAGATGCTCGCTCTGCTCAGCCGCGGGCAAACCAGCGGGCCACAGGGTTGGCAGCAAATCCTGCTCCCCACCCAAACCAAAGGCGGCGGCAAAAGCCTTCGGGCAGTTCTGCCGCCCCCCGGAGCCGGGAGGCGAGGAGGCGATGTCCACGAACCAGGATTAACCTGGTTCGTCGCTTCCTCCAGGGTCGGAGGGGATCTCTCACACCCCCTTCCGACCCCTCCCATAACACGAGGCAAGGCGGCCGACCCCGGGGGGGGATCGACCGCCAGCTACACCATGCCTCGAGGTGGCGCGCGCGGTGTTCCGCGCGCCCCTCAAGAGTCGACGGACTGGGCAACCTCCACCCACTCCGTCCCGGTCTGGGTCCTTTATGGACAGGCGCTGCCGGGGCCGCGATAGCATACGATATCGTGACCTCGTAGCCCCGGCAACACGCGTCCCGGTGAACACCCGTTGGGTTTTAGTCAGTAGGAGTCTGACATAACCACCCGGCTGCCCCCCGTGGCTGGGTGGTATCCATGATGGATTTCCCAACGTAAAAAAAAAAAAAAAAAAAAAAAGGTTACCCGTGGGGGGGCGGGTCTGGGTTCATCCATCACTAGATGCCTGAATCCAGGCCTTCCTCATTCACCCCGTGGTGAGTGGGGAGGCGTCGGCTTTGGGAAGGAGCGCAGGTCGCTAAGATCTCCCAAGGCAAGTCCGGGGTCATCCTTCACGTGGTTGCTGCCTGTTCTTGGTCTAATCCCCTCTGGAATAGACGTAACTGAAACCCCGGGCGCCGCGGTCTCGGTCGCGGGTCCCTCTACCGTGTTTACACGGTATAGGGGCTCGCGGACGAGATAGAACGGGATGAAGGTTTTCGCAAAGCTTTTGCTTTGCGGGGGCCCCATCCCGGATCATCCTTCATCATCATCATCACCATCTTCACCCCCTTCACCCCCATCCTCATCTCCATTTCTTTACAGGTTTATATGTTTTCTTCTTTCTTTCGTATTTATTTGTTTGTGTGTTTCTTCTTTATTTGTTTTTGTCTGTTCTTCTTTCTTCTTCTTTTCTTGTTCGCTTTCATTGTTCACCCCAATCCTACGGTCCCGGTGCCCGCCTATGGGATGCATGGCCGGGGGGGTAGACCCGGTCCCAAGGGCACCAACCAGGCCGCCAAGCCTTAAAACTGCCAAACAATATGACGAGTCGCCAAAAGAACATACTACCCCAGGAGGGTACCGCCACTAACAGTGGCGGAGAATCCCTCACTGGCTCCCTCGAGCCAGTCTGCCCCTCGTATTCTGGGGGGGGCACCGACCGTTATAAGAGCCCCGGCTCTTCTGACCCAAGCATGACCACGGACACCGATTTCGCCGCTAACGCGGAAGTAAAGGAGACACTCGCCGACCGCCTTCGTAGCAGTACGAGGGCGGGTAAGGCGCAGACGAGGAAGGAGGCGCGCGTCGTGTTGCCACGCTGCCCCACACCCTCCTCGGCATGGTTGGCCGACCTCTCGGACACCGAGTCGGAAATGAGCCTCGGCGCACCGGAGGGCAGAAAAGGAGAAAAACGGGTCCGAGACTCCGACGACACCGACTCAGAGGCCAGTGGCCTGGCGGTGGAGTCGGAGAGGGCTGGAGGAGAAAAGAAGAGGCGGCCCGGGCGGTCAGGCTCGGTCTCCTCTTATGACGGCGACCGGATAAGGCCGGAGTCGCCGTTGCCGGGGACCCCGACTTTCCTTCGCGTGGCGGCGCTCCGAAAGGAAAAGAGAGAGGCCATGTTGAGGCAAAAGGAGGAGCGCCTCGAAAACAGGGCCAAGGAGGCCTCCGTGTCCAGGGCGGCCCTGGGGCTGGACACGAGCGACCCCCGAACAGCCGCTGCCCTCCACCAGAGGGTCGTGGACGACGTTGGCGTCATCATGGAGATGGCGACCAAGTCCACGAACCTCAAGGGCACGGTTGTTCGGGCGCTGAAGGAGTCGGCGGCCTCGATCAGGGTCGCGGTGGAGGCCCTGCATGGACGGACCACCACCCAGGAGACGGCCAAACTGCAGGCGGAGAACGCCCGCCTGCAGCGGGACCTGATTGAGCTCCGCAGGGAGCTCGCGGACCTCCGCACGGAGTTCCGAAGAGAGAGAGCGGAGGCAATTAGGGGCCCCGCCCCCAAAGAGACCTCACCGGAGAGGACCCAACCTCGCGGCAGGAGAAGCGAGGAGCAGCTGACGCGCTCCATCATGCTGCAGGTGGGCAGCATGATGGGCGCGCGGCTGAAGGAGCTCGAGGAGCGTCTCCTGCCTGGGAAGCGGCTGCGCCCCCCGCTGGCGGCGGACAAGGCGAGCTCTGCCACCACGGCCGACCCCCCGCCCGGGCCTGGATCGGCGCTCCCAGGGACGGCCCCCTCGGAGCCGACACCTCCAGGGCCCCAGGAACCCGGGCAGAAGAGGAAAGGGAAAGGAAAGGGGAAGGGGAAGAGGGCAAAGGCCGCTGCCGAAACGGCAACCGCAGCCCCTCCCACCGCCCAGAAAAAGACGGCTCCGCGCCCCGTCCCGTCGACCACTGGCGAAAAGTGGTCGACGGTTGTAAAACGGGGCGCCAAACCCAAGGCCCCTGCACCAGGCGGTGCCAAAGCCGCAAAGGCTGCAAAGCCACGCGGCCGGCCGGCGCCGGAGAAGCTGCGCCCCCCTCGGTCCTCGGCTGTGGTGGTCACGCTGCAGCCGGGGGCCCTAGAAAAGGGCGTGACATATGTGAAGGTCCTGTCGGAGGCCAGGTCCAAGGTCGACCTGGCCTCCTGTAACATCCGCACAGGCCTTCGCTTTAAGAAGGCGGTCACAGGAGGATGCATCCTGGAGATTCCAGGGACAACGAGCGGCGACAAGGCGGACGCCTTCGCCAATAAACTCAGGGAGGTCCTGGATCCGGAGGCGGTGAGGGTGTCCAGGCCCGAGAAATGCGCGGACCTGCGCATCTCGGGCTTGGACGAGTCCACCGCCGTCGCGGAGGTTGTCGCCGCCGTTGCCAGGGGAGGTGCGTGCCCTGTGGCCGCAGTAAAAGCAGGGGAGCCGCGAAGAGACCCTCGGGGCAGCTGCACCACATGGGTGCGCTGCCCGGTCGCCGCGGCCAAGAAGTTGGCAGAGGGGAAGCGTCTCGTCATCGGGTGGACGTCGGCCCAAGTTCGGCTGCTCGAGCCCCGGCCGATGCAGTGCTACCGATGCCTGCACAAGGGACACGTGCAGGCTAGGTGCACTGCAGAGGTTGACCGCAGCGACGAGTGTTACCGCTGCGGTCAACCCGGCCACAAGGCCTCTAGGTGTCCTGCGGCTGCGCCGAGATGCTCACTCTGCGCAGCCGCCAACAAACCGGCGGAGCACAGGGTGGGAAGTAGGAACTGCTCCCCACCCCAGCCCAAACCACCGCGAGCTCCTACGGCGCAGCCGTCGAGCAGCCCCCCAGTCCAGGGGAGCGCAAAGAAGACCGCACCACCATCGCCAAGCCCCCCAGCCCAGGGGGGCGAGGACATGGACACCGGCCCCCAGACGGCCGCCAGCCAACCCGCCAGTGCGCAGGAGACTCCACTCCTGCGCCAAATGGCGGAGTGGCTGACCAACAGTGGGCGCTAAACCCGCCCTCCACACGCCGGCTGCCCTAACCACGCAGGGCAGACCTGCACACTGCAGTGGGTGACAGGAGGCTGGAGGGCCGCTAGACCCTCCTCCACCCTCCTCTTCAGAGGCCAGGGCGGCGGACCCGGGGGGGATCCGTCGCCCAGTCACATGCCTCGAGGCGGCGCGCGCGGTGTTCCGCGCGCCCCTCAAGGGTCGACGGGGTGGAACCACTCCCCCACCCCGTCACAGGGAAGATGTCCTTTTGGGGACTTGCGCTGCCGGGGCCGCGATAGCATACGATATCGTGACCTCGTAGCCCCGGCAACTTCGGCGCTCCCGGTGAACACCCGTTGGGTTTTAGTCAGTAGGAGTCTGACATAACCACCCGGCTGCCCCCGTGGCTGGGTGGTATCCATGATGGATTTCCCAACGTAAAAAAAAAAAAAAAAAAAAAAAAAAAAAAAAAAAGGTTACCCGTGGGGGCGCCCGTATAAGGTGGTGAGCGGCAAGCTCCGCCCCTGGGCCCCCCCCCTCACGCAGAGTCTCGAGCCGCAGTTCCTCGAGCGCGTCGTGTCCTCGCTCTTCCCTGAGAGGGGAGAGTGGTGGCCGCCGTCCATGGCTCCCGCTGACCCCCCCCGTGAGGACGACGAGGAGGAAGAGGTCCCGCCGGTCTCTGAGGCGGAACTCGAGGTGGCAGTTCTGCGCCTGCGAGGGAAAAACAAGGCCCCCGGCCCGGACGGTATCCCCGGACGTGCCGTGGTGATTGCCGTGGAACAAATGGAGGAGCGGGTGAGGGCACTGTTCTCCGAGTGCCTGGCCCAGGGTCGCTTTCCCCGGCCGTGGAAGACGGGGAAACTCGTACTACTCCGGAAGAGCGGACGCCCGGCTGAGTCGCCGTCGGCCTACCGCCCCATCGTGTTGCTTGACGAGATGAGCAAGCTCCTCGAGCGGGTGCTCGCGGCGCGCCTCGTCAGGCACATGGTGGGGGTCGGGCCCGACCTCCACGGCGCTCAGTTTGGCTTCCGCCACGGCCGGTCGACCCTGGACGCCATCGCCCGGGTTCGTGCCCTCGCCGAGGAGGCGGTCGCCCAGGGTGAGGTGGTGCTGGCAGTGTCACTCGACATTGCCAACGCCTTCAACACCTTGCCCTGGGAGACGATTAAAGAGGCGTTGCGGTTCCACGGCATCCCGCGGTACCTCCGGGATATCGTATCCGATTACTTCGTTGATCGTGGCATTGTTTTTCCCTCGCAGGACAGTTGGACGAGACGCGATATGTCGTGCGGTGTTCCACAGGGGTCGGTCCTCGGGCCCCTCCTGTGGAACATCGGGTACGATTGGGTGCTCCGCGGTGCGACTCTCCGAGGTGTCGGCGTTACCTGTTACGCCGACGACACCTTGGTAACCGCCCGCGGAGCCACACACAGAGATGCGGCATTGCTTGCCACGGCCGGCGTTGCGCAGGTGGTCCAGCGGATCCGGGCTCTCGGCCTGGAGGTGGCTCTCGGTAAATCCGAGGCCCTCTACTTTCACGGTCCTCGGAGAGCGCCACCTCCAGGGTCGAACATCGTGGTCGGAGGAGCCGCGATTGCCGTCGAGCCGACAATGCGGTACCTGGGCGTCGTGCTCGACGGCCGGTGGACATTCACCGAGCACTTCCGGCGTCTCGCTCCGAAGGTCGTGGCCTTCGCCGGAGTGCTCGGCAGGCTCCTCCCCAACCTCGGGGGACCGAGCGTGGCGTGCCGCCGCCTCTACTGCGGTGTGGTGCGCTCAAAGGCGCTCTACGGAGCGCCGATATGGGCAGACGCCCTGAGCGCTCAGAACAAGGCGTTGCTGCGACGTCCGCAGCGCGCCATAGCGCTCAGGGCGGCCCGGGCGTACTGCACCGTCTCGTTTGAGGCGGCGTGCGTCCTGGCTGGCACGCCACCTTGGGACCTCGATGCCGAGGCCCAGGCACTGGTCTACCAGCGCAACGCCGAGGCCAAGCGGACTGGTGTCCGGCCCCCTCCGGAGGTGGTCAACCGATGGAGGAAGCAGGCGGACGACGACCTCCTCCGGAGGTGGTCGGAGAGGTTGGAGAGTCCAACGGCCGGTCACGAGCTGGTGACCGCCGTCCAGCCCGAGCTCGCCCAGTGGTTGGGGCGCAGGCACGGTACGCTGACGTACCACCTGGCGCAGATCCTGTCAGGACATGGTTGTTTTGGCAGGTACCTGTTCCGGGTGGTGCGTCGGGAGCCAACACCTGCGTGCCACCACTGCGGCGACAATGACGACACGGCGCAGCACACCCGCGCCGTGTGCCCCGCCTGGGCGGAACAGCGCGCCGCCCTGCGGGCGGTCATTGGAGAGGACCTCTCGCTGCCGGCCATCATTCGCAAGATGGTCGGCAGCCCAGAGGCTTGGGAGGCGGTGGTGGCATACGCCGAGCGCGTAGTGCCCGAGAAGGAGACGGCGGAGAGGGCGCGGGAGGATGATGTCCTCTCGCTCCCGATCCGCCGCCGCCGGCCCGGTCGCAGAAGGCTGGCGTATGCCCACCATCTGCCACCATAACGGGGACTAGGGGCGGAGGATCGGGGGATCCTTCGCCCCACCACATAGTCCCGAGGCGAGATGCGCTCTGCGATGTTCTCCAGAGCGCATCCATCCTAGGCGAGGCCGAGTGCCCCTAGAGGCGCGTCCGCGGCAGTCGCCCGGACGTCCGCAGGGGTGGTCGTGGAAGCGCAATCGCGAGCCCGCGGCCACCCCAACATGCGGAGAGAGAACATCCCGGGGTTTTTAGTGGGTACACCCAGTCGGCGCGCATCACTAGGATGCGCACTGGCGGGGGACCCCCACATAACCATCCGGCCTCCCCAAGGCCGGTGGTATCAATAAGGTAATTTCCCCCGGGTCACAAAAAAAAAAAAAAAAAAAGGTTAGGTTAGGTTAGGTTAGGTTAGGTTAGGTTAGGTTGGGCGGGGCGGGTCTGGGTTCATCCATCACTAGATGCCTGAATCCAGGCCTTCCTCATTCACCCCGTGGTGAGTGGGGAGGCGTCGGCTTTGGGAAGGAGCGCAGGTCGTTAAGATCTCCCAAGGCAAGTCCGGGGTCATCCTTCACGTGGTTGCTGCCTGTTCTTGGTCTAATCCCCTCTGGAATAGACGTAACTGAAACCCCGGGCGCCGCGGTCTCGGTCGCGGGTCCCTCTACCGTGTTTACACGGTATAGGGGCTCGCGGACGAGATAGAACGGGATGAAGGTTCTCGCAAAGCTTTTGCTTTGCGGGGGCCCCATCCCGGATCATCCTCATCCCCATTACCATCATTTCATCCCTCACCCCCATTCTCATCCTCATCTCTTTCAGGTTTATATGTTTTCTTCTTTCTCTCATATTTATTTGTTGCATGTTTCTTCTTATTTGTTTTGTTTTGTTTTGTATGTGTTCTTTTCTCTCTTTTCTTGTTCTCACCTTCATTCTTCTTCTTTTCACCTAATCCTACGGTCTCGGTGCCCGCCTATGGGATGCATGGCCGGGGGGTAGACCCGGTCCCAAGGGCACCAACCCCAGGCCGCCAAGCCTTTAAACTGCCAGCAAAATGATGAGTTGTCAAAAGAAAAAACTACCCCAGGAAGGTACCGCCACTTTCAGTGGCGGAGAATCCTTCACCGGTTCTCCCGAGCCGGTCTGCCCCTCGTATTCTGGGGGGGGCAACAACCATCACGAGAGCTCACACTCTCCTGACCCACGCACGACCACCACGGACACCGATTTCTCCGCGAAAGCGGATACGGCAGAGGCGATTCCCCTCGCCAGCCGTCTTCGCAGCAGGGCGAAGGCAGGTACGATCGAAAAGGAGGCACGCGTCGTCTTGCCGCGCTGCCCCACACCCTCCTCGGCGTGGATGGCCGACCTCTCCGACACCGAGTCGGAGATGAGTCTGGACATGCCGTCGGGGAGGAAGGGCGAAAAGCGCATTCGGGACTCCGATGATACGGACTCGGAGGCGAGCGCCTCGGCGCTGCCGCTGGAGAGGGCTGGCGGAGAGCGCAAGAGGCGGCCCGGAAGGTCGAGCTCCGTGTCTTCTTATGACGGCGACCGGATAAGGCCGGAGTCGCCGTTGCCGGGGACCCCAGCCTTCATCCGCGTGGCGGAGCTCCGCAGGGAAAAACGGGAGGCCATGTTAAAACTAAAGGAGGAGCGCCTCGAAAGCAGGGCCAAGGAGGCCTCCGTGTCCAGGGCGGCCCTGGGGCTGGACACAACTGACCCCCGAACAGCCGCTGCCCTACACCAGAGGGTCGTGGACGACGTTGGCGTCATCATGGAGATGGCGACCAAGTCCACGAACCTCAAGGGCACGGTTGTTCGGGCGCTAAAGGAGTCGGCGGCCTCAATCCGAGTCGCGGTGGAGGCTCTGCGGAATCGGACCACTACCCAGGAGACGGCCAAACTGCAGGCGGAGAACGCCCGCCTGCAGCGGGACCTGGTCGAGCTCCGCAGGGAGCTGGCGGACCTCAGGACGGAGTTCCGAAGGGAGAAGGCGGAGGCGATGAGGGGTTCCGCCCCCCCACCCCCCCGACAACTCTCCCCTGACAGGAAGGATAAGGCTCGCGCAAGGAAGAGCGAGGAGCAGCTGACGCGCTCCATCATGCTGCAGGTGGGCAGCATGATGGGCGCGCGGCTGAAGGAGCTGGAGGAGCGCCTCCTGCCGGGGAAACGGCCGCGCCCCCCGCCGACGGCGGATCTCCCACCCGGGACCGAAACCTCGCTCCCGGAGGCGACCGCCCCAGAGCCCACACCGGCCGAGACCCAAAAGCCCGGGCCAAAGAGGAAAAGGAAGGGGAAGAAGGCCAAGGCCGCTGCCGAAGCGACAACCGCAGCCCCTCCCACCACCCAGACGGAAACAGCTCCGCGCCCCCTCCCGTCGACAACTGGCGCTCAATGGTCGACGATTGTGAAACGGGGCGCCAAACCAAAGGCCCCCCCTGCACCGGGCGGTGCTAGAGCCGCCAAGGCTGTAAAGCCACGCGGCCGGCCGGCGCCGGAGAAGCTGCGCCCCCCTCAGTCCTCGGCTGTGGTGGTCACGCTGCAGCCGGGGGCCCTAGAAAAGGGCGTGACATACGCCAAGGTCCTGTCGGAGGCCAGGTCCAAGGTCGACCTGGCCTCCTGTAACATACAGGGCCTGCGATTCAAAAAGGCAGTGACCGGAGGCTGCATCCTAGAGGTGCCCGGGGCGACGAGCGGCGACAGGGCTGACGCCTTCGCCGCCAAACTAAGGGAAGTTATGGACCCGGAGACGGTGAGGGTGTCCAGGCCGGAGAAATGCGCGGATCTGCGCGTTTCCGGCCTGGACGACTCCGTCGCCGTCACGGAGGTCATCGCCGCCGTCGCCAGGGGGGGAGGTTGCCCTGTGGCTGCGGTGAGAGCTGGGGAGCCACGGAGGGATCCTCGGGGCAGCTGCACCACATGGGTGCGCTGCCCCATCGCCGCGGCCAAGAAACTGGCGGAGGGAAAACGCCTTCTGATTGGGTGGACGTCGGCCCAGGTACGGCTGCTCGAGCCTCGGCCGATGCAGTGCTACCGATGCCTGCACAAGGGACACGTGCAGGCTAGGTGCACTGCAGAGGTTGACCGCAGCGAAGAGTGTTACCGCTGCGGTCAACCCGGCCACAAGGCGTCTAGGTGTCCTGCGGCTGCGCCGAGATGCTCACTCTGCGCAGCCGCCAACAAACCGGCGGAGCACAGGGTGGGAAGTAGGAACTGCTCCCCACCCCAGCCCAAACCACCGCGAGCTCCCACGGCGCAGCCGTCGAGCAGCCCCCCAGTCCGGGGGGGCGCGAAGAAGACCGCACCACCACCACCGCCAAGCCCCCCAGTCCAGGGGGGCGAGGACATGGACACTGGCCCCCAGACGGCCGCCAGCCAACCCGCCAGCGCGCAGGAGACTCCACTCCTGCGCCAAATGGCGGAGTGGCTCACCAACGGTGGGCGTTAAACCCACCTACCACCCGCCGGCTGCCCTAACAACGCAGGGCAGACCTGCACACTGCAGTTGGTGACAGGAGGCTGGAGGGCCGCATGACCCTCCTCCACCCTCCTCTTCAGAGGCCAGGGCGGCGGACCCGGGGGGGATCCGTCGCCCAGTTACATGCCTCGAGGCGGCGCGCGCGGTGTTCCGCGCGCCCCTCAAGGGTCGACGGGGTGGAACCACTCCCCCACCCCGTCACAGGGACGACGTCCTTTGAGGACTTGCGCTGCCGGGGCCGCGATTGTATACGAAATCGTGATCTCGTAGCCCCGGCAACTTCGGCGCTCCCGGTGAACACCCGTTGGGTTTTAGTCAGTAGGAGTCTGACATAACCACCCGGCTGCCCCCGTGGCTGGGTGGTATCCATGATGGATTTCCCAACGTAAAAAAAAAAAAAAAAAAAAAAAAAAAAAAAAAAGGTTAGGTTGGGCGGGGCGGGTCTGGGTTCATCCATCACTAGATGCCTGAATCCAGGCCTTCCTCATTCACCCCGTGGTGAGTGGGGAGGCGTCGGCTTTGGGAAGGAGCGCAGGTCGCTAAGATCTCCCAAGGCAAGTCCGGGGTCATCCTTCACGTGGTTGCTGCCTGTTCTTGGTCTAATCCCCTCTGGAATAGACGTAACTGAAACCCCGGGCGCCGCGGTCTCGGTCGCGGGTCCCTCTACCGTGTTTACACGGTATAGGGGCTCGCGGACGAGATAGAACGGGATGAAGGTTTTCGCAAGGCTTTTGCTTTGCGGGGGCCCCATCCCGGATCATCCTCATCATCATCATCATCATCACCCATCATCATCATCACCATCATCACCCCATTGTTTGTTTCCAGGTTAATGTGTGCTTTCTTCCTTCTTTCTTGTTTGCTTGTTGTTCTTCTTGCGTGTTTATTTTGTGTTGTTGTTTGTTTGTTTGGTTGTTTGTTTGGTTTGTTTGCTAGTTCCCTATTTTCCTTGTTTTGTGTGTGTTTTCTTCTTGTTTGTGTGTCTCACGTCATGACGTTTGTGGTGGCCGAATCCCACGGTTCCGGTGCCCGCCTATGGGACGCATGGCCGGGGGGAACCCGGTCCCAAGGGCACCAACCCAGGCCTTCACGCCTCAAAACTGCAAAACACCATGGCGAGTTGCAAAAAAGAAGATATACCCCAGGAAGGTACCACCACCGTTGGTGGTGGAGAATCCTTCACCGGCTCACTCGAGCCGGTCTGCCCCTCGTATTCTGGGGGGGGCAACAACCGCTGTGAGAGCCTCGGCTCTCTACCTGACCCACGCACGATACCGGACACCGATTTAACCGCTAACGCGGAAGGGAAGACTCTCGCCGACCGCCTACGTAGTAGGACGAGGGCGGATACGACGAGGAAAGAGGCGCGCGTCGTTCTGCCACGATGCCCCACACCCTCCTCGGCATGGATGGCCGACCTCTCTGACACCGAGTCGGAGGTGAGCTTCGGCGCACCAGAGCCAAAAAAGGGCGAGAAGCGAGTCAGAGACTCGGATGATACAGACACGGAGGCCAGTGGCCTGAACTTGACATCCGAAAGAGCTGGCGGAGAAAAGAAGAGGCGGCCCGGAAGGTCGGGCTCCGTGTCCTCGTATGACGGCGACCGGACGAGGCCGGCGTCGCCATTGCCAGGCACCCCGACCTTCATCCGCGTGGCGGAGCTCCGCAAGGAGAAGAGGGCGGCCATGATGCGGCAAAAGGAGGAGCGCCTCGAGGAGAGGGCCAAGGAAGCGTCCGTTTCCAGAACGGCTCTGGGACTGGACACCAGCGACCCCCGAACAGCCGCTGCCCTCCACCAGAGGGTCGTGGACGACGTCGGCGTCATCATCGAGATGGCGACCAAGTCCGCGAACCTGAAGGGCACGGTTGTTCGGGCGCTTAAGGAGTCGGCGGCCTCCATCAAGGTCGCAGTGGAGGCGCTGCACACGAGGACCACCACCCAGGAGACGGCCAAGCTGCAGGCGGAGAACGCCCGCCTGCAGCGCGACCTGGCCGAGATCCGGAGAGAACTCGCAGACCTCCGGACAGAACTGCGAAAGGAGAGGGCGGAGGCGACCAGGGGCCCCGCCCCCCCACCCCCTCGGCAGGCCTCACCGGAGAAGACTCGCAGAAGGAAGAGCGAGGAGCAGCTGACGCGCTCCATCATGCTGCAGGTGGGCAGCATGATGGGAGCGCGGCTAAAGGAGCTGGAGGAGCGCCTCCTGCCGGAGAAGCGGCTGCGCCCCCCGCTCGCGGCGGACAGGGCAGGCGCTGCCCCTGCGACTGCCCCAACTGGGACCGATTCCACGCTCCCAAAGGCGACCGCCCCGGAGCCCACACCCGCCGAGCCCCGGAAGTCCAGGCCGAAGAAAGGAAAGGGGAAGGCCAAGAAGAAGGAAGAGGCACCCCCCGCGACAACCCAGAAGAAGACGGCTCCGCGCCCCGTCCCGCCGACCACTGGCGAAAAGTGGTCGACGGTGGTGAAACGGGGCGCCAAACCGGCAGCCCCTGCACCAGGCGGTGCCAAGGCGGCCAAGGCCGCCAAGCCCCAAAGCCGGCCGGCGCCGGAGAAGCTGCGCCCCCCTCGGTCCTCGGCTGTGGTACTCACGCTGCAGCCGGGGGCCTTGGAGAGGGGCGTGACATACGCTGAGGTGTTTGCGGAGGCCAGGAGCAAGGTGGACCTGGCCTCCTGCAACATACAGGGCCTCCGGTTCAAGAAGGCGCTAACCGGAGGCCGCATCCTGGAGGTGCCCGGGGCGACGAGCGGCGACAAGGCTGACACCTTTGCGCAGAAGCTCCGCGAGGTGCTGGACCCGGAGACGGTAAGGGTGTCCAGGCCGGAGAAATGTGCGGATCTGCGCGTTTCCGGCCTGGACGATTCCATCGCCGCCGCGGAGGTCATCGCCGCCGTCGCCAGGGGAGGTGGTTGCCCTGTGGCCGCGGTAAG